>OZ005685.1:41701270-43057849 GCA_963930675.1 Gnaphalium uliginosum | reverse complement strand
GACAACGATATAACCAACCGTGATACACACGTGTGTTAGATGATGAAGACCCCCCATAAACAACTGGAGGAATTTTAGACGGATTTCAACAATGAGCTAATCGTAGAGTCACCGAGTGACGCAATGGAAACGTGAGTGAGGAAGAAATCCTAGATGATTTTTTTGGATGGTTGAACAAGATGGATCGTGATTATCTTTGGAGGATCCATGTGAAGGAAACGGATGAGGGTTGGAAAGGTTCAGAGTTCGAGACTTGGAAAGACAAGACTCGAGGACGAATCTATTCTAGGAGGGTAAGAATGATGTAGGGAATGACTTCGGACCTTCAGCACCTCTAGTTTAGCCGCTGGTTCTTTGGTTACAATGTGAAGTCAAGTATCAAACTATTCGGAAAGATTGAAGGGTTTAAATGACAATTTAAAATTGTCATAATCCCTCGTTTTATTCAATATTGATTTATTTCAAGTTAAGATAGATTTGTTTTAATTTGTTCCCTGCATCATTTTACTTGAAAGTAGACCGAAAGAAAGCCCCAAACGGCCGATAGTATAAAAGTTAAAAATATATATTTGGTATTTACATATTGGCCCATTAAGTAACTCGTATGCTAAACTTAGAGTAAATTGCATGATGGTCCTTGTGGGTTACACACATCCTCATCGTTAGTCCTTGTACTTTGTTTGTTGCATGAACAGTTTAAAACTTCAAAAGTTGTTGCACACTTAGTCCATTCTCTATTTTAAATGACTAAAATACCCTTGATGATGCGCGCTCAACAGATCTATTTTGCTCTGTGAGAGGAAGGTATTTTAATAATTTTAGATAGATGAGAGATTAAGCGTACAACAACTTTGAGTTTTGCACTGTTCATGCAACAAACAAAGCACAGTAACTAATAGTGATAATGTGTATAAACCACATGGATAATTCGTGCAATTTAGTGATTTACTCTAAAACTTAAAACTTGATCCGGAAATAGCATGCAAATTAAGATGTAGTCACACACCCTATTATCTCGTCTTCAAAAAGGTCCCAAGTACACATGTAAAATCCCTAGCTTATTAACAACAAAATTACCAAATTTTCATCACATTTATATTGACAAACTACGAAAGATTTAAACCATTGTATCATTCACAAAACGTATAATCTTATTGTCTTTCTATTTTCAAATACGAAGTTATAACACACTTACAATTGTGAATTAGCCCTCTACAAATCGGACCATCGATTGATCATGAACACAAAGGACAATAAATTAGCCCATTTTCATTACATTCCGGACACCTTTCTTTTTCCTTTTTACCATCAACAACAATCTTACAACTTCCTCCACAATCCAAACACGGTACAAATCTCGCACCACCGCACCCTTCACATGCTTGCCTCCCAACTTGTTTCTCAATCCCGACTCGACTCAGTATTCTCCTGAGTCGACCCGTTTCATTTAGGCCCACGATCTCATCAACTCCGCCTATATACCGACCCTTAACAAACATCCTCGGTACATTCACTGAGTCACCAAGTAACTCTTTTAACTGAGTTCGAAACTCGCCATGTAACGAAATGTCCCTTTCTTCGTATAAAAACCCATGGAGCTCCATAATAGACCTGACCCGGTTACAGTCCTCATAAGTCCTTCGGATCCCACCCAACGAAGTCAAATAAATAACCACTTTTTCTGATCCACCCGGTGGGCATATTTCCGGGTAATCCTCAAGTGGGTCCCTTTTCATAAAAAGTGGTGGTAAACCTTGTTTCTCTCTTTCCTCTTTATCTCGCAACAAAAATGGGTTCTCTTTTAATGACTTGTACCCGTCCAAAACCGGTGGTGGACCCGACCCGGATTTTGTACCGGGATCCGTTTTTCTCAGCCGGGCTCCAAATTTGGTCAACTCGTTCATTGACTCGGTTTTTTTCAACCCGGGTGTTGATTTGTTAGCTGCCTTTGCATTGTTTTCGAGTTCTTCAAGTGTATGGAAAGAAAAGCTTTTTCGTTTAACTTTTTTAGCCGGTAACGGTGACGGTGTAGGGACCACGCTTGGTGGGGACGGTTTTGGGGAGTTTAAGGATGGTTTTAAGTCCTCTAACTCTTTGCTAACCTCGTCCCATGATCTTGGAACATCCTCGTTGTTATCGAGTTTTTCTAGGATCGGTTTAGGCAAATTTGTGTGCCGTTTCTCGGGCAATTGGGGCTGAGGTTTCTGTTCTTCGCCTTGTTCTTCAACAGCTAACCATGGTTCTTTAATGTTGTTGATGTCGAAAACGGCGAAACTGGTGGATGCCGGACGATAAACATCGACGGTCCCGACATCGACTTGTTTAGATGATGCACAACCCATGATACGATATGATTGAATTATGGTTTGAAATGAAAATTTTGTTAAGAGGATATGAAGTTATTTTTTTGTAAGTGAGTGTGTGTGGTTTAGATGAAATTAGGGTTTATCTAGTTGGATTTTTGGAATGATCAGATGCATGGGATTTAATTGTTATTTTGTGGCATGTGAGTTTTGGGTTGTATGTGTCACGGTCACGGTCACGGTCCCAAATTCGGGTCACTTTGGTTGTAGTCTTGTGGATTGTAATGTGACACCGTGCTTCTTTATATGCCTTTAATTTTGTTTTCTAAATTTTGGATGTTTGAAAATGAAACTTTTAATTAAAAAATTAATTAACTTTCATGTTTACTTTACGCGAAAGTATAAAGCTATTTATGTGATAAACCGATGATAATTGGGTAATTTTGTTATTGGCAATTTCATATTTTACCCACTGTAAGTTCGATTGCAAATTGCATATTTCATATTGAACTTTGAATACATCTTTAAATAATAGAAAAAATCTCTAAATTTTTTTGAAAGGTTAAGGGTTATGTCTATTCAATGAAATATACTTTCTTCGTCCCAAAATAATTGTCACCCGACAAAAAATATATGATTTAATAAAAACATAATCTTTACTGTTTTATCTTTTTTACTTTTTGCAGAACGATAGTTTACCCTTAACCAATTAATTATTGTTTTCTTTAAAGTTTGTAGTAATAATTTCAAGTAATGGTAATATGATAAACACGATCAAACTTCCATATCTATTTTTGAAAGTAGATAATTAATTTGGGACGTCTGAAAAAAAAAAACATGGACTATATTTTTGGGACGAAAGGAGTAACAAATTTTAATTATTGTACTACTTTATATTGTACTAGATTTCAAATCCGTGTATTCACATGGGGTCGCTAAATGTGTATTTGATTTTTTTTAAGTATTCAAATGATATACATGATAAAGTTCTAACATTGTATATGAGTCGAATAATAAACATGAAGTTTAAAACTAGAATATTTATAGTAGTATGTGTACTAAACATGTAACTACCTAATTTGATAGCTATTATTGACAATGTAAGGGACTAAATATAATCCTTGCCTATAGAGTTTTTATTATTTATTTTTTTTTTAAAATAAAAAAGAGATTTATGAGTTATTTAGTGTAAGAATTCTTAGTACACAAATAGTTCTAATATTTTTACAAATGACCCGTAGTATTGTTATTTATATTCTATTTTAAGGGTTTTATTTATAAATTAAGTGAAAATGAGGGACTAAATTGATTTATTAAAAATTAGATAATTGATGACATCATAAAGGTGTTTCTTATATTATATGTACTAGGATACAAACCCGTGTTTACACGGACATTCTAAGAGGATTTTGTACTTCAAATTTAGGTAAAATATGTCGTTGTTAATATGTAGTTGTTAGTTAATTAAACATTAATAATGTTAATTGTTAACCCCTGAATACACACGATTGTTTAAGAAAAATTAACATTTTTCACCGTTAAAGTGTAATCTTCAATTAAACAAACATTAAGGGTTAAATTGTTTAATTTTATACTATTTGATTTTAAACTCATGTATACACACGGATTGTGTAAGAAAAAATAAACATTTGTTGACGTTTAAATTTAATGGTTAGTTAAATAAACACTAAGGGTTAACTTGTAATTATATACTATTTGATTTAAAACCCGTATATATACACTAATTGTGTAAGAAAAAATAATTATTCACACATAAGTAACATTTAATATGTAATATGTAATCACTATTTAAATAAGCAACGATAATATTAAGGGTTAAATTATGTAATTATGCAATAACATTGATGTTCTCTTCACAAGAGAACGTGTATAAATGTCTTCAAGCTTAGTAAAAAGTGTAAGGGAAAAACATAATTTATGAAACCAATTATTATAGTGATATATTTGGAACCCTTAGAACCCTTTTCTTTTAAATGACAAAAGTACCAATATAATAATGGAGTAAAATATTGGGTATATAGTGCTTAAATTCATGATGAAAAAGATCACAGTACTATTAAATGTAAAACCATCCACACTCATTCGTGTAAGACTTTTAGAAAGGGGACGAAAAACATTAGCTATTGTAACAACATAATCGGATAAAGACTCATCCAAACAAATTGTATCACAAATATGTATGAAAAATAAATATTAATTAATAGTACATGCGTATAAAATTTGAAGTAAAGAGAAATAATCAAAAGAGATTTTTTAGATAAATTAATGCATTTGATTGGTTAATTAAGACTTTTATACCATTGTAAATGTGAAAATCATTTGTTACTCCTAATTTTCTCCCACAAGAGAAAACGCTAAAAAATTGAGTGTCACAAAATAATTTCTAAGAAGTTTTTACTTTACCAAATATGAAAATTCTTTATCTTTGGTAATGTTTATAAGAGCACCAGAAGTAGGAGGACTTTTATCGCCGTTTTGCATTGAGAACGTCGCTCAGCGGCATTAATCTATTAACCATTACAAATCGTATAAACTATTATTAAGTTATTAAATTCTACAGTAAAATTTGCATTACACAACCTTCTTTTCGATTTTTTTATACCAAAAATACCTTCATGTTTAAATCATCTTATGACATGTAATATTCATCCTAATCTTTGTTTTTCTATTTAAAAGAAACATGTGTACTACTTCAACTGTAACACATAATTTAACGTTAATAAATTTGTATCATTTACCATGAGTTTATCAGTATGTCAACCATAAGACCGTTAAAACCCTTGTATACACATGTACGAATTCGAATCAAACTATCTTTCACTTATTTGAATGTTAAACCCGTATATACACATTGATGTTGAATCAAAGTATTTTTAATTTATTTGAATATTAAAATCGCATATACACACGAAGTTTGTTACGATATCATGTCGAGATTTAAAGTTAAGTTTGACATTTTTTAAATATAACATTGCACATAAGGGTAATTAATTTTTAGTATTCATTGATAATTGATAGTTTAATCATAATCCCCACCTTTACATACTTTGTACAGTTTAACATGCAAGAAGGTTTGAAAGGCAATCCTGCTGCTGGCACTATGAAATACGTCTCAAGGGCTTACTGCAAGTTCTCCAAAGATGTTTTAAGAAAAAGAAAAAAAAAATCTCCAAAGGTACATATGACAACTTCTTGAATACTAAATCATAAAACACTACGTATATTAGACTAAACATCGGTTATTCCTAATCATCATCTCATTAGAATTTGAATGCTAACTTTGAATAATCAGATTAAAAAATTGAAACCAACCAGATTGTTATGTTTAACACTTTAACTATATGTTTTGTTTCTAGATTGTTTTTATCTGAAATTCAAATGTCTGACATGTTAATGTAATGGTGCGAGCTATCTCAGATAAAATTTTAAATTTTCCACATATTTGAATGCTGGCTGCTATGTCCTATACTCCTATAGGTTAATCGAATTAAATGCTTTGAATTTGAAGGCTTACAAGCATATATCTTTCTGGCTCTTCTAGCTATAGTTGGCAGAAATTATACTACATATATATTTATATGATAACAAGAATTTAAGAGGAAATTTATTTATTCGTAGCAACAATATTACAGGTGTAACATATTTACAAAACGACCAAATTCTACATCCTCTGTATAAGCTCAACATATAACCATGTATGATAGTTCTATATATACCCTTCTCAAACTAAAAAACTTTCTAGAATGTTTCCTACACATATATTTCCGTATCATTTTCGTGTTTGTTGGTCATGTGTTCCCATCTACGTGGTTCACCCTTTAGTCTTTCTTCTCTTCAAATATGTCCAAAAGTGATATAACCTACAAGTGGTTTTGCCAAACAAATTAAAAACGTGTACATTGTTAGTTTCCGAGTATGGATTTTTGAAGTGGCTGATGATTTAAGTATTAAGAATTTACCTCTGGAACGTTGAGTTCAAGGCGGAACTTAGGGCCATCATAATGGTGAAGAATCGGCCTGAAAGAGTCTTCCTCTAATGGCTCATAAAAATTCCTTGTCATGACTCGCACCTATAACCAAAAACAAGTTCTCTTGAACTTTAGAAAACAATTGACTGTTCGTTACTAACAGAAATTAGCAACAGATGTTTAGATGTTTAGCAATGAATATAGCAAAGAGTTATACCTGAGCAGGAAAGCAAGATTCACCTTGGTTTTTCTTGTCCTCCCATGCAGATGGATCGATATTTGTACCTCCAAAGCTTGCAGCCTGCATAATTAAGAGTGTGACAAATGTGCTATACGGTTTTGATATCAATACCAATTTAACTATATGAACTTTTTTGGAATAAGTCAGGCTTGATTTGCCTCAAAGACATGAATGAATAAGAAATAAACAATCAGATTATGAATATACCTCAAAAACACCATGAAGTTGGTGGGTAGAATAATTGTACAAGAAAAGGGGTAAACCAGGTGTGATTTGCCTCACTGAGTCACGATAACACGGTGGTAAACCTGTCATGCCAATCAAAGTAGGATAATTAGATGGCCATTTATTATAAGGATTAAATAATGCTTAGCAAGGTTACTGGATCAACTATATGAACATATCACTTTTTACACAAGATACTTGGAACACATTTTGTCAATAATAGTAGTTGCATAATTGAATATTCAAATTCTCAACTTTCTAACTAGACTGGTCGGGTTGATCCGTCAATACACTATTACTATGGTACCTGCGCAGAGCAGTTACAAGCACTAATTTTTGGCAGGTTCTCATCTTATACGAGACCAATTACTTTAAGGGGATGACATTTGTGTAGAATTATACTATTTAGTGTGGATATAATAAACTTAAGGCAATATTCAAAAAATCTATAAAAGTTTACAAAAAGCTGCCTCTTGAGATTCTCTTGCATGGTGTCATTGTTGCAAACAAAAATATAACCCCCAACGGTTTCAATTATCGGCAAAGATTCAGATGGTGGCAAAGTTTTAAACCTTTTATCCACACTGTTTTGACCACCATCTTTATGATCACTATTATTAACGTTGTTGTTGCCATGATTCTTTTTATTCTTCCCATGTTTACTTCCATAACTACTCTGTTTATCATCTCCACTTTTACCATTCAAGAATTTACTATTACTGATCTGGTTAAAATTATGATTAACATTAACGTTGGGTTTTGAATAAATTCCTTTATTAAACCCACCATTAATCCCAAAATCAGCAATTGGGTTCGGATTACTTGACCCGATTACACCAGAGGATCCGATCCTCCAATCAAAGTTGAACCCGTTGAAATTTGAATCTGATTGGGTGGTATTGTTGTTGTTGTTGCTGCCGGTGGTGTGGTTGATGACATCACTGCCAACACGGATGTCGAAATTCCGGCGATCTTTCTCCGGCCGTTTTGGCACGTAGGAGTTGCTCCAAATAGAGTCGTTAAGAGACAGGTTTAAAAGATTGTTGCCCTGAACACGAAGCTGATCACTGAATTTCCAGAAAGATGATTGATTGTTGTTCTCCATGGTTAAAGATTGTAACTATCTCAATAATACCCAGAAGAAAAAAAGTTTTCAATTTGAGTTTTTTCACTAAAAAAAATGAAACCCAGATCAAAAAGGTTGTTTATTTGAAACTTTTTACCAAATTGATTGAAACTCAGGCGACAAGATCAGAAATTCGAAGTTTAAGTGGTTAAAGTTGCCAACTTTCTTGATACCTTGATGAAACAAGTTCAAAATTCCAGTTTTTTCAAACAAAAATTTGAAACCCAGATCAAAAAGATTATGAATTTGAAAGTTGAAACCTTTTTACCTAACTTACTGAAACCCAGATGAAGTGTTTTTAGTGATTGAAGTGTGGAGTGAGGTGAACACCAAGTGAATGATATATAGGAAGATTGGGGAAATTTCAAGAAAGTGTGTGTTGAAATTTGATGAAATGTTCAAAGGAGGTTGATATTTGATATGTTATTTCAATGATCTTTTATGGGATTATAAATGATAAATGATATGAAAGGTATATTGTGGAAATGATGACACAAAACGCGTGAGGTGGAAGACAGATGAAGACTTGGTGAATCGGTGATAGAGAAGTTGAAGATTGAAGACGTTTTCTTGAAAAAGGACACAAATCCTTTATTTTGATTGTAAATGCATTTACGGTCCTACAAGTTTATGATTCGGTGAAAATGTCTCTAATTTCTAAGTTTGAAGCTTCATAATTTGATATGATTAATCTCACAAATAGATAAGGATAGGAAATGATAAACCAAAAGTATTAGTTTTATCACTTTATGTGACATAACTTAGCTATTATTGTTGTTAGCGTGTTAAATCAAATATGTTGTAATTTGTAAATAAAACAAATACAAAACAAGTGGGATCAAATAAAATCAAGTAGCTTTGTTAATTCTTTGTGAAATTTTATAGATGAAGGGAAATAAATCACATTGCTTAATTTTACAACACATTAGATTGTTAATTAACAAGTGGGACGAAAGTTCCTTATATAACTACCAAAATAACTCTAAATCGTCTGGGAAGTCTTTCGTCCAAATTAGACCTTAGACCAACAATATGTTCATTAATCACTACTTAAGGGGTGGATGGATAATATTTAGATGAAATGAAACATATGGTGTTCTTAAGGAGTTTCACAAGTTACATTGATGAATTTTGTTAGAATTTTGATTTGATTTCCTAAGTTAGTGTTGAATTAGTTTGATAGTTTTCAAATTGTGATGATTCTTGTAATCAAGTTAACTTAGCGAGAAAGTTAGCTAATTTGGTGAACAAGATGGTAATTGCATATATAAATAGGAGTCATTGTTGTAGGGTTTTAGTGAGCAGGTTGAGAGAAAAGGAAAAAAAAAAAGTTCGATGAGAGTCGATTAGTGAGTCTCCCTCCGTCCCATGTGGTGGTCTCGGTGATTCAATAACGACAGTGCGAATTCCGATATTGTAATTAACCGGTGAGAGTGATGTGAGGATATGTGATAATACTCAAGAGTATTGAGAGGAACGTCCATTCTTGTAATATTGTTCGTATTTGGTGGAATTTTAAGTGCCCGCTGGTCTTGTGGGTTTTACTCTCGCTTAAAAGGTTTTCCACGTAAAAATTGTGTGTCGTGCTTTTTTTGTTTCATGCGTGTTTAATATTAGCTTATACATGGTTGTGTGATTTTATGTGGTAGTGATCGATCCCAACGAGCGGTATAAGAGCGGGGTCGATCTCAATAAATGGTATCAGACGAGGCATTAACTAGTTGACTAACCCCTGTGTGGTCCCCCGTGGCATGTGTGCCCCACATGATGCTTCGGTTGACTATTGGACTAACCCTTAAGTGGTTTACAATGAATAAATAACGAATAATAGAAAGATAACGGAAAACGATATAACGAATAAACAATAAAGGGATTATGATAACGGTATTAATGTTAATTGACTATGATAGGCACGACTTTAGGATTTTCATTATATGATTTCTTATATTGTCTTTACCCGATTATGATGTCATGAATATATGATAATAATATTTACAGTTTACGAATTGTACGAGCGTTTTAAATTGGATATGATTTCTATGAACCTGTTATGCTTACTCAGATTTTTAAATGACACTTATTTTCTACTCGTTCGATTATGCATGTCGCAGGTTAGGAATGCTAGCACATTACGGTTATGATTGAGACAAATAGTTTGAATTACAACGGACATGTTTTAGCTTACATGCCTAGCCTATTCAATAGGAATACTTATTTATTATGGGTGGATTTTCTTATACTTTTGTTATGGTATGAACTTATATAACACCAAACTTTTGATTTCGCCAGCTCTGTTGGACGTGTTTTTTTAAATTATAAAGGGACGCTTCCACAATGTTACTTATATTTAAAGAAAAGTTTATGAAAATTCACATTACAAAAATCAGGGTGTTTATAGTTGAGTATGTTGATCATGGAGGTTCCTTGGTAGAGATAAAGCGGCAGTACAAGATGACGATCACATTCGTTATCGTTGAAGATGAGATCCACATCATAGCGGAAGATTTAGAAAATTCGAATCAAGGGAGGATTTGTTAGGATATTGATTCGGTTTCTTAAATCAAAGTTGAATTAATTTGGTAGTTTCCAAATTGCAAGGATTCTTTAGCTAACTTGGTGAACAAGAATGTGGTTTTCTATATAAATAGAAGTCATTGTTATGGGGTTTTAGTGAGGAGGTTTAGACAAAAAAATGTGAGGTTTGATGAGAGTCGATAAGTAATCGGTTTTTATATACTAGACTTTAAACCCGTGTATTCACACGGACCCTTGAATATGTAATCGGTTTTTATAAATACGAACATTTTGTATATGATAAAGTGTATCGTTTTATATGAAGTCAAAAAGATGTGCATGTTTTAAATTAAATTAAGTGGTACTTATATGAGTGAGTAGAGAGTAGATCTGTTTCAGATAGCATTCATCATAAGTCAAAGAGCATTGAATTGTAAAGAAATCTACTTATAAGTAACGAAATCAAAAGTATAAAGGAAAAATTAGAAGTTAACAATCATAAAGGTAAAGTTGTAGTACATAGCACTAATTATATCATTTGTAAGTCCTCTTTGTACACCACATTTGTCCATGAGACCGCCACATACAGTTGTCCAAGAGAGAAGATCAGTCGCCGTAAATACAATCCTACGCTTTGTAATGACTCTCATTGTCTTTTTTTTATTATCATCGCGAAACATACAGCCTAATGATATTGTTTTCGATTAAACTTGAAAGATATGGGTTTATGATATGACATTAATCGCATCCTTCGAATATAAGTTATGTGCCTGATGTGGCTCCCTGAAATGATCATCGCTTCGATAAAATGTTCACCAAGCCTTTTTAATTTGTAATCTTGTTCCCTTGCATAATCCTTTGGAGTGATCAATGTTCGGAAGTAACATTATTGGCACACTTTTTGTGAGTGTGAGCTTGTGGTTTGGGGATCAGGTGCTTTCACTATTTAGTATCTTGGGCGAATATAAAGATTGTTAAGTTTATCAGTAACTTCTCACTAATAGTACATGAACTGAAATATGTTCTCTCCTCCTCTATAGTTTTGGAGAGCATGAAGTCGTTTAACGAATCGACCTCCTCATTTGTTAGATCGCTTTGTCCTAAAAGTAACTTGTCTAATTTATATGTAACATGTGTTGCCAAGCATAGTTTAACATTGAATATAGCTCATATTTTTATTCACCATTTCCTTTTCATCATAGTTTAATTTAACATAAGTAAAATTCAATAATAGTTATATATATATATATATAGTAAGGGGTCAAAAAGAAGAAAATTTAGAGAGATAAGATGGAGAAACAATATAATTCAGTATTTTATTACTATAATTCAAATTTTCATTACTATAATTCTACATTAATTGCTTTAGTTCAATATTTATTAATAAAATTTACTCTTTTGTTTATTTGATTCAAAAGTTATGGGTAATAAGAATATGAATCAAAGTAATAAAACACTGAATCTGAAATCTTCTCTCTCTTCTCTCCTTAAATTTCTTTCTTTCTAGAACTGACTCTTTATGACATTGCATAAATTAACAACAACACTAATGTTGCATATTAAAGTCATATAAAATTTGTAATTGTAATTTTTTACGTTAGCATTTGTGAACATGTTATTTTCTTTTTCTCATGTTGTCATTGACAAAAAAACTTTGAAATTTTTGTTTCATATATGTTTTGGTTGTTTTATATTGTTTTTTTTTATTTCCAGTGTCAATTTTATAGTTTTCAAGTAGTATTAGATTTCATAATCTAATTGTCTTTTATATACGGTCGTGCATCGCACGGGCTCAAAGAGATAGTAATATAAATTTTAGTTTTAGATTGCAATATTAACAAAAGTATAAAAATAAGTTAATGTTTTTATATAGGTTATCATATACGGATTTAAACATATACACTAAACTTCAAAATAAAGTATAAACATTGAGTGAGATTATAATTTTTATAAAAAAGGTATATAGTGTTTATAGATGGTGTTTTTTTTACTATCCCTTAATATCAATTATTGAACACTTATGAATAATAAGTGATTTGTCTTATTATTAAACACTTTTATGATCCCGTAATATCAATTATTGAAAAATTATGAATAGTAAGCGATTTGTCTTATTCTTAAACACTTTTAGTGACACGTTTAAATAATTTAATGAGCTAAGAATTAACAAGTATATTGGTCTAGCTTAGTGGTGTTCGGTTGTTTCTTAACCTTTGATATAGTTCACAAGTTCAACTCCTACTTGCAACTTGATTTTTGATTTGGTTTTAGTTATTATGAATTACAAGTTGTTTTTGTTACTATTACTTAAACTCCATTTTTTTGGTTATTGGTAAAACCGTAAAAGCATATTTTATTTGGAAAAGTTCACGTATTTTAAGTTTTTTTTTTTCTTAAGATTTTTTAACAAAACAATATTTTATAATTTAAATCAAAACATAAACTAATTAACTAATTAACAGATTGTTGATATCCTTAAGTTAATAGGAATGATACAACTTATCAAACAAAATTAATAAGACACCTCGATTTAATGTAACTCGTAGTTGTTGTAATACAGATCTAAAATTAAATAAAGGGATCTAGTTGTTAAATTAAAAATTATAATTAGATTCTAACTAAATAAAGGGACCTAATTGTCAAATTGAAATTTCTAATTAAATTGATGACTAAGAAAGGTGATTCATATATTATATTTATAGTCTGGTTATCGTAAAAAGAAATTTATTGTAAAACTGGTAGGAAGTAATATAAAGATGACATGTGACATGCATGGGAGGAGAGAGAAACATTCATTGGGTTGGAGAGAAAAAAAAATAGGGATATGTGACATACATTGGAGGAGAGAGAACCATTCAGGGGTTAGAGAGAGAGAAAATAAGGAGAAAATAAGACATGTGTCACTTTCTAATTCATTCTTACCCTTTTTTACAATAACTTTCTTTTTATGTGATTTTAAAGGTTCTTTATATATATATATATATATATATATATATATATATAGGGTTAAGTTCAAACGAGAACCACAAAAGGTACAGAACTGCGAGAACTTTTAAATTACATTGTTTTTATACAAGTAAACACAACAAATTATATAGAAATGTTATTTAATGTTCATATTATTGACAAACAAAAGTTAAAAACAACAAAATACATGTTAAACTATAAAATATATGAAGTGTTCACATGTGCACATATCAAATGCGCACATGTGAATGAAAAATATAAATGTGATTTTAAATGTTATTTTGATATTTTCTTAAACTATTTTGTTTTTAACCTTAATCTACATTAATGTTCACATGTGATTGAATCATTAAAATGTTAAAATCCCTATAATTTAAAAGTTCTCGCAGTTCTGTACTTTTTTCTGGTTCTCATTTGAACATTTGGCTATAAATATATATATATATATATATATATATATATATATATATATATATATATATATATATATATATTTATATATTAACGCATTACCTAAAACAAAAGTAAAAATTGAATAATAAGCTAAATAAAAAAAAGAGTAATTGAGATGTTCTATAAAGGATGAATTATCTAAAACAAAATTGAATTATTAACGTATTTTAAATTTGAGAACGGATCAGAGGAGCAAAGAGGATCAAGGGGCAAAAGAAGGAGGAACTATTTTGCAATTTTAACAAAGTTATGGACCTACCCAAAAAATTGCCCGAAAAAATACCTGAAAATTTTTCAAAAATTTGTTCAATCAAAAAACTTTTTTAATATGCAAGATTCAGTAAAAAAATGCTAAAGAACGTAAGATGCAGTATCAAAATATACAGGATGCAGTAAACATGTAATAGTAATTTTTTAAATTAAAGAATAAATCAAGTAAATAAGATGCAGTAAAATAAGTATAAGTGATTTTTTTATTTCAACATATAAAATATAAAAAACATAAGATACAATAAATATATACAAGATGCAGTAAAAATGTAGTAGTAATTTTTCGATTTCAAAAATAAAATCAAAGTTGTCGAAAAAACATAAAAAATTAATAAAAGATGCAGTAAACAAAGTACTAGAACTAATATACATCAATTGCATTTAACATGCAGTAATGTAAGATGTAGTAAGATACAGTAACATGCAGGATGCAGTTGATTTTTTTCTAAATCTAAAAAGTAGATCTACTTTTTAGATCTAGATCTACGAATTTTCGGATCTAGATCTATATAGTGGTGGTGGTGGTGGTTGTAAAGATGATGACGAAAGTGGTGGTGGCGGTGGAGTGGCGGTGTTGCGGCGGCGGTGGTGGTAGAGCGGCGAGAGAGGGGCGGTGGTGGCGGTGGAGCGGCGGGAGAAGATGGAGAAACAACCACGGTTGATTACGTCCGGTGGAAGCCGGTTCACCAACGGTGGTGGTTCGCATCTCAACTCTCCGGCCACAAAATCCGCTGTCATTTTTTCGGTGACAGTGACGATGGTGGTGACGATGGTGGTGGCGGTTGAGCGGCGGTGGTGAACGGTGCGGAGGTGGTGGACGGTGTTGGATGGTGGTGGTGGTGGTATGTTAGTGTGTAAGTGTTTGTGTGTGTTAGTGTGTGTTTGTGTGTGTTTTTGTAAAGAGAGAAAGAGAGGTTGTCCAAATGACCCCTTTCATGTTAACTTTGTATAAAATTGCAAGTTAATCCCTCCGTCCAAAAACAATTACAAACTAGTCACCTATGACGTGACATAATCTACACCATTAATTTTGAAAATGAATGGTACGAATCTTGTGCCCCTCCTTCCCCTCCTTAAACTTTATGTTCCTTTGATCTCAAACCTGTAAATTTTAAAAGAAACTATTAAAATTATCCCTCCAACTATCATTTTGATAAATCAAGTATCATTTTTTCATCGTAATTATTTAAAAATAGAATTAACTATCATTTTCATTTTCATTTCATATATTTTACAAGAGAATCAGCCCAATCCTCCCGAACTAATGGCCCACTTCTTCGGCCCATATTGATCTCCACAAAGCCAATTATCACGAGCTTCCAACTTTTTATCACTTCCCGCGCTTTATTGTTTCTCCGGCCATTTGTTAAGGCGGAGAATTTCGCCGTTTCACCCGATCGACCATGGTTTACAAATGGAATCTCTGTAAGTTGCTAATCATTCCTAACGAGCTTTAGATTAAAATTATTATATGATTAAAAACCTATGTATGCTGTAATAGAAACCCTAACTCACTAAGTACATCTACACAATCAAGGTTCATCTACTCAAAACCCTAAATATAGATTACATCCAACTACTAACTACTTAGATGTTTCGAATCGATTATCGATTGTATAAATTAAATTTCAGTAACTCAATCTTGAAATCCAATTACATTAGAAGAGGTCAAGAGGGTACTATTGCTGATTTCTCTGAAGTCTATAATTGTTGATTTTATTTTATTGTTTTTTTTTTTTTAATTAAGCCATACATATAGTCACTTTGTTTTATGAATGTATCATCAATATGCGTCATGAAAGTTGCGATGAATAAAATGTATCATGTTTGCAATCTGTTATCTTTTGTTGACATATTAGGCAGACAAACATTGTATATTCGCCTTTCAAAAATAAAAATAGTAATTTGGATTAAGCAGTTTTGGAGGTGGCATACATTTAAAAAATTACACCGTGAGTGAATGTTTACCTGTTTGACCAGTCACAATCATGACATCAAAGCATCTCATACGAGTGAAGAATGTGTTAACTTTTTGTAGTTGAAAGGTTACAAGTTATGATAAAATCTGGATTTTAGTTTATGACATTTCTTACCTCTTAGTGTTGTCTACTTAGTAGGATAGCTTTCCAGATATTGGCTAATAGAGGCTTGTACTTCCATTATATTCTTCAGCCCAAGTTTCATTCAGTATGCTGCTTTAGGCGTAGCTAGAACACAAAATCTTTGTGATTACCTGCTGGAATGTGTTGGTATTTACGTGCAATCGACAGTTGAAAATTAATGGGCCATTTTTGTGGGTATTAAACGTTCCTATAAACGATTAGGACCACAGTGACATATCATATGTTATTTTCCGCATATTCAAGGGTATAAAGGATAACTTGATTAGAAAGAAATGAACCTATGTTTTGTTGCATGATGAACAATTTTTTGGAACGATGTTATAAAATAAATAATTTAAAACAGGTGAAAAAACAGGGGAAACAGAGCACTCTGCTTTAAAGATTGAATGCGTGTACAGTAATCTAACAAACAGGACTTTCAAATTGACTTTGTTTGCAGAATAACAGGAAGAATGTGCAAAGAACTAAGAATTTTGTCTCTATTGTTAGATGGGAATCAACAAAATTTCCAGATATGAAATCTCTCTGCTCATTTGGTTTCAGTTTGGTGTATTTATAGCTGCAAACCTTAAGATTTTTCATGGTCCCTTAACATAGTTTGTGTGAAATGACCCTCTTGCCCGTGAAACGAGTGTATGCCATTGACAACTCATGAGTGTTTTTAATGTCTATTAAACCGGTACAAATTATTTTAAATTAAATGGCAAATTGCATAGAAGTGTAACGTATTTTGAAATGTTTCAACCCCAGGTACTCTGGTCTGGTTACCAAATCAAAAATATGACATGACAGCTAACCTCGCAGTAACTTTGATCGTGTTCACTTTTTCATGACATGGTGCTAATATTGTGTCCAGATACATTAAGTTGTTGTGAAGATAAAAAGTTAAATCTATAATAAAAACAGCTTAAGAGTATGCTAAAGTTCTATACAATTTTCTCCCAAGGCCCCAAGCATTACAAAAGGACATTACATTTTCCTGTAATGGATGATTTGGATAGCGTCCACATAATCTACCCTTTTACCATTTTTGTGATACCCTTGTTCAATAACCTTTATGAAATGGGACAAGTTAGATTGAGATCCCAAACAATGGAATTTGGGCTTGACAGTTGGACTAAAAATGGCTAAAGTTACCCACATTGTGTTGCCCATCGAGACCATTCTGTGCCTCCGTGGGCTGACATGGATTCAAACTGCTCATGGACGAAAGGTTAGATGTATTTTAATTTCATGTATTCTCCCATGTGCTTAAAATGTTCTTTCATTGTCCCCGTTAACTACAATTTGTTCCGCATCAACTTTGGGCAAGCATTTCCATTTAACTTTTCAATGTTATATGCATTCTAACTTGAAATAAATTGGATTATTGACATATCATGGAAATCTTGGAGCGTGCAATTAAACGAGTAGCCAATATCATTGCGGAGTACTTTGGAGATGCATAACTTCTGATGCTCATCACATGATGGATCCTCGCAAAGAGGGGCTTGGAATTTCGTCTTGCATAACCAAATGTTTACAAGATGCTGGTATTTCACCCGAAGAGGTGACTCAAACTTCTATAACTTAGCTATTACTAATTACAACGCATTGTAGCTTCTAAAAAATGAGCTTAATAAATATGAAGGTGAATTGTCATGCAACATCAATACTAGTAGGCAATTCGGCTGAAGTTGTTGCCATTAATAGGTCACATCTGAAATGAAAATGAATGGAGACTAAGGCAAGAACCGTTAAAAGTATTCCTTCCTAGATTCATACTAGATGTAACGAAAATTCTAATGAATTTTTTATCGTGTTTGTTTGTTTTTTTCATCCAATGATCGGACATGGTCTTGGAGCAGCTGGTGAATTAGAAGCCATTGCATGCATAATAGCTATCACCACTGGTTGGGTACATCCCACAATTAATCAAGATGTACTGCATAAAAAAGTTTAAACCTATAGCGATCCCAGCAACTGATCCATGCATTTTGGTTCCATTGATTATTATACTACACATTTTTATTCATCTATTTAGAATTTGGAGCCTCAAGTTGACATCGATAATGTCCCAAATGTTTAGAAACAACATGAAGTCAATGTTGAATATTTAAGCTTATTAATATTATGCTATACAATTTAATTGACATATCATCACTTTTATCTATTTTTGGCAATACATTTTTTCTACAGGTGATATAGACGCATGGTGATAGACTTTGGATTCCTCTGGTTCATTCTCGGTGAATCAACAGTCAAAATTGATTCAAGACCGGCTGTATAACAGTCGAAATCTGGGCTTTCACCATCATTGGAATTCTTGGATTCCAAAGAAGGTCAATGTATGTACTTGACGTGCATCATTAATTACATTACTCACAAGAGAGAATCTGCAGATTCAGGAAATCATCTTAGAATCAGCAAATTGTCCGTTTTGCAACTTAGAGCTTGAATGTTTGGACCATATCCCATGCAATTGTCCGAAAGTTCAAGTTCTTTTGCAAAAATATTGGCCTGGTGGAACACAACTGCCCTATTCCATCATCTATAGCATATCTGGGTCGTGGTCAAGGTATAGTGATCGCAAATAACATTTCAATGAGGATCTTTATCGAGTTATTCATGAGGATCAAGCTTCCATTCTGGGAATTCTAAATGAAGATATATTTCCCTTGATGCAGAATTTATCGAAATTGTGGATCACAAGCAGGTGTACAGCAAAAAAATGTAAGATGGGATCTTTGAATTAGGAGTTCTGGAGAAACAGGTGTCTAACATTTGGTCATCTTGTTGATCTAATAGGCAAGCTAAATCTGGATATAGATTTAGTTCATATGGCTTCATCTTGAAGGCTGGCACCAATCTAATTTGTATTTGGTGTATGGTTTTTGCTTTGGCATTTTCTAATAAAAGTTCTGTTTTGCATTTTGAAAAATATATTATGATATAAAAACTGCGTCTGGTTTATTTGATGAATTATAATCTTTTGAAATCTTACTGCAGCCATGCCAACTCATTGATCGTATTTGAAGGGCACAAATCTGTCGCATTCGCTCTATATATTAAAGCCTTAGACACAAAATACAAGATCAATGAATTGTTGATGGCTTCCTTTTTTTTTTTTCAAAACACACACGCAGACACAAATGAACTGCTGAATGCCTTTTGCACATAATTAAGTTTTACAAACTATTAAACAAATACGTACTTTTTTAACATGAAAGTATGAAACTGGTACCAGTTGTTGGTCTGATAAGTGCAAAGCCACAAAGCCAGGTCAAGCATTAGTCATTAGCTTTTTAATCTTTATGCTATCATTGATAATCCATGTTGTTTAATAAAAAGACAATGTCATTAAGTGTCATTAGTATCGTCACAAACATTTTAATCAAATTATTTTGTCTAAATAATATCCATAAATTGAAGAGAGAGAACTAATTAAACTCCACTTGCAAGTTGATTAATCATTTAATTTCTTTCCTTGCTGGAATAGATTATAAAAGTTGTTGCTTTCATTAGACCTTCTGTTTTTAGTGAATGCATCATCAAGATTAATTAAGGTCTTAATCCAAACCTTAAAAAAACATCATTTAATCTTGACAAAGCAATGGCTGAGACTACTAGATTTTGACATCAGAAGTTTAATTAAATGGTCATTAAATTAACTTTGTAACCCCCTCCTTGTTCTTTCCACTGAATACAACATAGATATAGTCATCTTATTTGCCCTCAACCCCTCATCCTATGACTATACAATTGTGTAATTTGTATTGTATTTATACTGTGTTTTCTTTTAGTACTGTTTCAAGTTTTGCAATTACTTACCCTTTGGGTTCTAACACAAGGAGTGGTTGACCTTGTGCTCGATGTTCAATTGAACACCGAAACTTAACACGTGTACCAATTTGAGGGGAGTGGTTTAATGTTATTATTATGGTATATATGCTAATTCAAAAAAATTATTATATTCTAAATAATTAGTCAATTATATAATAAAAAATAATGTGGAGTAGCTATTAATTTTCCATCTCCATTCAAGTTGATAGTGATTATTATTGTTATTATTATTATTATTATATTATTATTATTATTAAGAACTATAACTTGGTTCAACAACCGGCAGTGCTTAATGTTGGTCGATAAGCCATCATTAATAACCTCTATGACATTACAAATCAAATTTATTTAAGATTCATTCACCTATAATCTGTGGCAGTGTCTACAACATATATAATCATTAATTATTAATGTTAATATAAAAAAAAATGACAATTAATTAAATTTTAAAATCCTTCATAAAAATGAAACAATCTTGTTAAATTAAAAAATCAAATAAAGTTGCTACTATCATGTGTTAGTTATTAACTTAATTATTACTGTATTTGATTTGATAAGAGAAATGGTTTGGAAAATATAAAAAACAAAAGCTACAAAATTTAAACAAAACACCAAAAATAGCCACATTAATTATGTGTTAGTGTGCAATTATTATATTTGTAATTTTAACATCCGCAATTAATTAGTAGTTTAATTAAAGTAATGATCTAAATAGAATATTCGAAACTGCTTTGACTACGCTACAAGGATTAAAAATTCATTTTATCAGTTAAGCATGTATCAAGAACCTTGACCTCTTATTTTTCTAAAATTCTTTAGATGTTCTTCGAACTGTGATTTAACAATCCAACTTCTGTTTAAACCGTTGATCATCAAGCAACCACTCGATTAGTTCAATACGGTTATAATTAGGTTACGATATTTCACGATCAAAATTGATTTTATAGCTACCATTTAGCAATCATATATCACTAACAAAGGACAGAGCTATGATAAAAATCATTGATTGGGCAAAAAGAAATATTATCTTTTTATTTTTGAGAGAAATAACGTTATAAAGTATCATTAATACCCTTACAAAAGTTTCTTTTTTACGTAATTTGAAATTTTTTATAGGGCAAGTGCCTCTCTTGCCGCCACTGTATATCACGTAACTATTTTAATTTTTTCATTAAATTTAGTATGACTATATTATTGTAAGTTGTTTTGCAACTATCCATGATTTGTTAAGACTTTATTATTGTGCTTAACTATAGTTTCATACCGTATTAACTATGTTTAATCTTGATCAAAACATAATATAATAATAATAAATAATATAAAAGTTTTGTTTTTAAGTAGATATTTGTGTGGTAGCTAAAAGAGAGGAAGGTGGTGTGCGCTTTTGATTGATGCTCTAATTGACCTAATCTGATACACTAATTTCATCACTAATAGGGTTTGGGTAAGCAAATCAATGAGCTTTAATGTGCCTCTTTGACTTTTTCTAATTAGTGGTCTTCATTTGATTATTCTCTTTGACCAATCTTATAGATTTCGATTCTAACTTTGCTCCATTTTTTAACCTTTTTCTTGTCTTTTGCATTTCGGTAAAATTCGATAATCACAGGAAAGACCTACAGCGACCGAAAAATCTGTCACAAATCCGTCACTAAAGGCCTATTGCAACTGATTTGCGACAGACGTTGTCTGTCGCTAAAAAACGCGTGGCAAATTTCATTTGGATTAAAAGTTAAAGATCGACTACGCTAAAGTAATTGTCTGTCGTTAAGTTAATCTTTAATCCAATAGAAAAATGTGCATAATTGCGACATATTCTTATTGGCATTAATAGATGATTTGGAGCAATTGGATGATTTACATGCCATTAACCATAAACATCCTAAAAACACTAGATACAATAATCAACATAACTCGTCTAGAACTTAAATACAAGTGTTAAAACACCTTTGTATCAACTATCTAAAGGTTGAAACTTTTGAGAGAAAAAACTCAAAAAGAGACGGGCTCAAATGTACCATATTTTTCATCTTTTTTATATTTGAGTTTTATTTTCGTTGTTAAGCTCAAAGAGCTATATTTACCACTCCGTATATACATGTTAAAACCTTGGACCTTTTTAAATTTTGAGGATAACAAATAGGGAGTATATGTTTCATTCACATACCAAGTAAAGATAATAAATTATAATAGTTTGTTTACAAAACTATTATTTGAAAGTAAGAGCAAAATATTTTTAAAAAGTAAAAAAATAATAAAAAATTAGAGGGGTTAACTCATGTACGGAGTCTAATTTTATGTATTTACAAGACATCTCCATAATTTTGGTTGTAAAACGTTCATCGGTATTTATAAAAGTCCATAAAAGACATTTGTTTATTTGTGAAACGTTAAATATTGTATCCTTCGTACATTACACTTATAAAAACATATTTTTAACGCTCATCACTAGTTGTACTTGTATAATCAAGAAAACACAAAAACGGCAAAAACGTTCTGTAGCAATACTAGATATTTTGTAACGGATTTGCTACAACCTATTTTGTTTTAATTTTTTTAAATAGCTTTAAATAAAAAAACACATGTATGTTTATACATATTACTATATGGTTTAATAAGTACTTAAATAATATTAAAAGTGAATGAATATTCATATTAATATATAAGTATGTGTGTATATCAATTTCGACATATATGAAAGTATATATCTATCTATAAGTAGTTTAGATATACATATCAACAAACATATTAACATGTACAAATATTGTGTGTTTGATATGTTACACTTATATAAAGACATATTTGATGATCTTATGTATATAATTGTGCTTGTATAATCAAGCAAACACTTATCTAACTTTGCTCCATTCTAGATATTTTGTGACGGATTTGCTATAGCTTCATTATTTATTTTATTTTATTAATAAAGATTAAATTTTGCAACCAATTTGCAGCGGCTTTCTTTATTATTATTTATTACATTCTAATTTTAGTTCAAATTTGTGACCGATCTGCTACGAGTATATCATTGTAGATTTTAAATTTTTTAAAGTTATTACTCATTTTGCTCCGCCGTTGCAAATTTGACACAAATTTGTCGCAACTTAGTAAAAATTTGAAAATTAGGTCAAGTATTTGAATTATGATAAGTTGTTGCAATTTTGACACTAATCCATCGCAAAATTTAGTTAAAGCTTTGAAAATTTAGTCAACAGTTTAAAATTCTGATTTGATGTCGCAAGTTTGACACTAATCCGTTGCAATATTTGGTCAAACGTTTGACTTTTTATACGCCGTGGCAAATTTGTCACTAATCTGTCTCAAAAGTTAGTCAAATGTTTGACTTTTTTTTCCAATATATCATCACAAAGCGATAGCAAATGCGTCGCAAATGTAATGAATTTGCTACGGTTTTATGTTAGTTGCAATTTTCTGTCGCTATTGCCTGTTTCTAGTAGTGAAAGCTAAATCATAAAAAGAAATAAATGAAAACTCTCAATAATAATAGTAAACATGATCATCAAAAAGACTCTTTGGACTAGTCCGTTTTCACATGTAGAAGCGTTTCTTTTTGTACTTGATAGTATTTTTCCCTTTTTTCACCTCTAACTAATAATATGTGATGCGATTTGTATCAAACTAGTATAAATCTCGTGCGATGCACGTAACCGTAAATCACAACATTGATTATTCGTAGGTGAATTATTATCGATAACATATGTTATTTATAAGTAAGTTATTACCAACAATAATTATCGTATATACTTCATGTCGGCTTCTAAATATTATAAATATTATTTTAGGATCGAGTGATTTTCGAAACACAGTTATACAAAATTTAGACTATTATTGATAATTATGGATATTCTCCTTATTATGAATCGGTATTTACACACAATAACTACAATTTTTATAGCTTATTTGCTTTACCGGATCGAGATCCATGATCATGTTGATTGATGTCTTGTGAGTAATTCAAAGGATTTCAAATAAAGAGTCGAGTGTGACATGGCTTTATACTTTAGTAGAACAACCATGGAGATGCCAAGTAAGATTTGTATTAATTATCTTATGTAAAAATCATCCCCATAAGTTAGGAGATCCTCACTTAGTATATAGGAAAGATATATTATAATGAACTGTTTTTCTTTCATAATCAAAAGTGCAATTTATACATATTAATATACTATAATTTTGGTGTCTATCGGATGCACTTTTGACCTTATAACACATAATTTTTTTAATTTTTTAACCATGGTTCTGACCTTTACCGACTAATCTATTAGGTCTCAGCTTACCGCCATACAAATTCAAACTGGGTAAATTCTTCCTTTTCAGGAGGCTGGCATGGCCACATCGAAGAGCATTCAAATTGTAGTCTGTTATAACACATATATATGTAATATAATGAATAAGTATATACTATTTATAGACTCTTATATTAGTATTTTTGTCCCAACACATGTGATTATTGATTAAGCCTTATATAAGTGGTTGGGGTTGCAAAAATACCTAGAATTAATGATTAAAGTGACCATTTTATTCGCATGTCATTTTCTTTCCTTTTTTGTATAGATAGAAAGAAAAGGGGTTGAATGTATCTACTCCATGGGCTAAGACCATATCCACTATACCAACATCAAAGGTTACTGTGGTTCAGAAAAGACTTGGGCTTGGTCAAAAGTTAGTCAGACCTTCAACTACTTCTTGGGGACCAAAATGCCACTTAACCATCCCACACCCGTGACCACCCCCATCTTTCTTTCTTTTATTGTTTTACTTTTTTTTTCTTTTGATCCATGAGTTATAGTATATTAATCCAGTGAAACGTTTTACCCTATTACTGCTAGTAATATATACCTTCAATAACAATGTAGTATATACATAACACTTTGATCGTGTTTGGTTTGCAGAATTTCATGTATTCGATAGAACTGGAATTTAAATTCCATTACATAACGGTGTTTCATTCAAAAATGCATCCAATTCATTCACTTAAAGGAATTCACATTCTTTGAAATTTCAATTTTTTTAATGAATTCTCATTCCATTAAAAACATTTCGCGAATCAAACACATCCTTAGAGTCCGGGAGTATTGAGCAGATTCTACTTATTATTAGCTACTTCAGTTTCGATCCATCTCCAGTTTATCATTATATATAATCTTTTTTATTCTTTACAGTTGAATTAAATTGGATTTCTATGTTCCTAGATAAACATAACAAATAATCATGTGTTCATACAACAAAGAAGTCTTCACTCTAGATAAAACTTTTTTTTATTTTTGTACTTAAAGACTAAAGACCTAAGGATTTTATCTCAAGAAGAAGAAAAAAATGTTAGAAAGAACTTATCATCTTTCAATTTCAATGGGACTAGATTACTTGAATGGTTAATAGTGTTGACTAATTACCACAAATGTGTATCTTATCTTATACTTATATATGCTATCAATGAACTATAATAACATCATTATTAAACAAACAATTAAACTTCATTAATCATAAAGTAGATTTCAAATTTATGTAACCATCAATGGAAGTTGATTCCACTTACACTTAATGGAAAATTCTTTTTCACAATTCCCATGATTGTTTTCACATGGATTCCAACTCAATGGTGTCTTTCTCCTAATCACCTCAACCTTAATAGCTTATAGCTTCCTTTTTTATTTTAATCATTTTTTTTTCTTTAAACCTACTTTGTTAGGATTACCAAAACAGTTGTGGGTTCTTTGGCCAAGGAACACCAACCACATTGGTCTCCACATGGGGTGTGAATGTGACTTATAAAACACTTTTAATATCACTTATACTTCTTATCTATTAAAAAAAACTACATAATGACAATTCATAAAAAGATTTCTACATTATTACACGATATTGTGATTGTAAGTTGAGCGTTGATCATGACCCAATTGGCCAATAGATCGACGATTATCTTTCGACCTTATCAGTCAACTATTGATCGTTTACAGTAGTGTTATTTAATTTTTACCTTATTTACGAAAAATGTGGTAACTATCAGTTAATAATTTATTCTAATCATCATATACAATGTAATAATTTAATTTAATTTATCTTAACTATTAGTTAATAATTTCTTCTAATCATAGTAATAATTTGTGTACAAATGAGTAAAAAAGCATCCCTTTTTCGGGGGGTGGTGGGGGAACCTATGACATGTCTCTTGGGAGGGCTATAGGGGGGGATCTCAAAGGTCCTTGTCTCTTGACAACTTCACAATATCAACTTATTTATTAAATAAAAAACAATACCCTATTATTTTATTTCATCTTTTTATTATTATTAATACAATACAAAATAATATATAATAATAACCAATAATTTCGAATGCATACGTAGTTTAAAAACTATAGTTTATCAATAGTTGAACATCATAAACAACAAAATAATTAATAGATCTACAAGGTATAATTATAATTATAACTTACTATATAATGGTGACTAATTAAGTTGAATGAGGTTATTTCAACGACAACAATAGAGATTCAAAACTTTTCCAAATTAGAAATGTTATTATTCTTGAATGTTATTTTGTAATAAACATACATAAATTATACATTTCATGATTTTTTATTTATAACTTGTAGTAATCAACAAATAACAACATTTAATACTCCGCATTATCCATTAAGGATGTGTTTAACGCATGAGATTATATAAGCTTATAAGAAACTGAGATTATAGTTTTAATATAAATTAGAGGTTTCATTTGATAAAAAAAAATGATGATTGTTTCTAAAACAAAAACATCTTCATGTAGTTTCTAAAAAAAACGTCCATATAAATTATAATCTCTGGCCACAATTCTAACTACATGAAACACACTCTAACTATATAGGCTTTTTCATATGTTTAATAGCAAAGTCACTTTATACTTTACAGTGTAATTGTAATTAGTGACACTAGTGGACAAATTATCACGTAACCTTAATCTAATTGGTTTGTCTCTTCTCTTGTCCACGGTCTTTTATGATTTAAACCTTTTTCTTTTTTAATTGTACAGCTTTATACATTCCTTTCATATACCGACTAAGTAAACTAAATTATTGTAGTATTTTTGATGACGTATGTTATCAATTCTTAAAGTATTTTTATATAATCAAAAGAACTTATAAAATGTTGCTTTTCAATCCACTAGAGTCGGTATATGCTATTTGTGAGTCTTAATTATTTCCTTCCTTATATAAATTATTATTGATTATAATAATTATTATTATTAAATAAGAGATTCGGTGAGAACTAACAATTAGTAAGAACCATGAGAACTAGATGCAACTACAAAATGAATTTAATAATTTCTAATTATTTTGTTTGAAATTATGATCGAAAATTTCATAAAATCGTAAGTAGGATTGTAAGATTGTAACTAATTAAGATTGTAATATCATACGTGGGATTGTTAGATCGAGATCCTACCCATGTATGAGTTTTTGGTTTTAAAGCAAGTAAATAGGGTATCAATTACCGTGATTTAATTTTAGTTATGATAGTGGTTTCTCTTGTCACAAAAAGTTATTTACGTAGTATTTTGTCTCTATAATATAAAATTATTTTTATTTATACGAGTATAAGATAATTTGATATAATAGTTCTAAATATTCGTCATATAACTTTTTTACCGTTAAATAATTACAAGGAAAAAAGTTTTTTTTATTAAAATAAAAAATGTACTTTTTAGGTAAATAAAAGGGAATAATATGCAAACTCTCTTTATTCTATAATAACGGATTACCGAACCAAAAGGGGGAAAATGGCATCCAATAAAAGATTTGATAAGGGACAAAGGGTAGCTTAGAATTTTTAAAAGATACAAACTTTTGTTGAAGATTTAATTAAATATTTGACTAGGGTCTTTATTTGTTCTCTTAGAGATAAGATACTAATTTAATTTATTTATTCGAAAAATTTTATGCTTTATTTTTTTATAATTATTTTATTACTTTTACTTCAAATTCACATTTTTATAATTTTTAACCAAAGTCTAAATCACCATTATAAAACGGATGATTGCTATCACTTGATATAAAAACTAAAAAAAGTAATAATCAAAATGCATGTTTGCTTTTAAAGGGACGACATACATGCTGCTAGCAGTACGTCTTGTGTTGCTTAAACATAATAAAAATTACAAACAAAACATTTACATAGTCCCTCATACTTTATTATCAAAACACATCTAATCTTTTTTAGTTGCACCAAAGTTTTGTACATCTAGAAACATACATAATTTTTTCTTAAAGTCAGAATAATTAATTGAGTATTTGTAAGCAAACAAAATAGTGTTACGGGTACAAATTTATTAACCACGTGGTCTTAAATTCATTTTCGTTACACATCTTTAAATGTTAACGAACTATTAAATTATAACTATCTATGGGAATAAATTTTGATTAACCTTGGAGCTCTTGGCTCTTCTTTTATTCGTTGCATGTTTCAAGTCTTCTGACATCGTTCGTATTTTTTTTAGATTGAAAAAAAATTAACATTGTAGATCTCTACTATTACTCATACAAACAAACCTTCTACACATAACGCACAAACACTCTTACTAGCTCATCACTGCGATCATCTGTATTATCAAAATTTTGATTAACATAACATTATCCCGGCCACATGTGTATATAGAAATGCAGATGGTTTAGTTAAGAACAGCATTATGTTAACGGCACTTGAATACATAGTAAAAGGAACATAATCACATAAACAAGATTTACATAAATGACGTTAAATGAATTGAGGTCAGTTGAATTATTAAATTATTTTAACTTAAAATATTGTATATTGTATATTGTATCTGTCTAGCAAAAAAGAAGCAATAATGGGGGGGATTCCACGGTTTGAGCCTCTGAGGCATTTAAGGTATTAGGTATGTATTCTTCCGAGGAAACCATTTCAATCCTAGGGTGTGTTTGGACTTTGGATATATGGTGGATTTCGAAAGGTAGGGTTTGAGAATGAGTATGAAATGGAATAACATATTATGTTTGTTTAACGGGTTTTGATTTTAAAATTTGTGAATCAAATCTGAGGGTTTTTCAAATCCGTGGAGGGAGATGAGTTTTCATTTCACTTACTATCAATTTCATAATCACAGTGATTCCTTTAAGAAAACAAAACACACTCCCTGTTTTAATAATTAAGCACCACACACGCTAACTTGAGGGTTAGGTCTGAAAAATATAATGCAACCATTGAGAAAAGCAAAATAATTATGTGTGAGAAACATACGAGGTATTAGAATTGTTGGTAGTTATAATGAAACATTTATATACGGATAAATAAATATTATATGTATTTAACACCATATAAGGTTAGATGGTCGTATATATTTTTAGCAAACTTACTTCAATATCACGAACGTTGTCCCATACGTTGTCTTTTATCCATCGCAAGATATGTTCGCAGACAATAACATTGATAAAGGACTTAGATACAATCATATCTTATGTACCAAATGTACGATATTTATAGGCTCCGGGGACCATGTTCAATATAAGGACTAATGATCGACCTACCTATTGAAGTATCGTGTCTAATGCAAAAAGATGTACATATGTGATAATGCACCAAGTAGCAGCAAATGTTGGTCGCTTAGTTGTTAAACGAAACGACGCCGGTTGATGTATTTAAAATATGTGGTGGCATACCAAACTCGAAAGAATGAGTCATTTGGGGGTGGTCCATCACCCAAATCAGAGACAAAAGAAGTGAGGATGAAATGGACAATGGATTATTCAATTGGGTAACGTACCACGTGGCAACAGTATAGGACATGTACTGAATTGTGGGGACCATGAAATAGGTAAAAAGGTTTCCTCAGTGTACACCAACCTACCACTTCCCACGTGGTTATGTGGGCTCCCATTGTGTCACTCCGTTTGTAACAGCTTTATTATTCAACTTTCAGCTAAATAGTTTAATGATCAAAAAAACATAATTGGGTTAAGTTAATGCAAATGTATTATTGTATACAGTGAACTACTCATATTTAAATAGTGTATAACGAATTTATAATTTATTTACATTGTATGTATTTTTGTCAAATTAACGGTTGTAAAAAACACCATCTGATAACTTTTAATCGCCAACGATACAAAATTTTTCTAAACTTTTATTTTCAAATAGAGTACACGCACGCTTTCAAAAAAGTTTTTAAGAGTTGTGATTTATTAAACTTTTGGACAAAAAAGTTTTTCCTTCGATGAAGAAAAGAATTCTTAAAAAAATTTTACATACAAAAGTTTTGTTAGAGGCATGTCACTCTGAGATGCAATTTAGATTCTTGTTTTATTCTGAGATTATGTTATTTGTTTTTTTCTTAATGATCATCCCGCTTGTTCGGGGATTCAATATCAATTGATCGAGGTGTCTATAACCCGTTAAGGGTTTGAACCCACATTATCATAGAACAATACTTGGCATGTGTTATTAGTTCGAAATCAGATTTTATTATTTATTTTTTTCTTAAAATCTAATGTGATTCTTTATCAAATTTAAGGAGACATGTCTATGTGTTAGGTTGTTACATATCTTAGAAACACCAATCTTAAAGTTATGGTTGGCCTCAAATTGGAATATATATGAAGGAATATGTAGAGATGTAGTAGTAACTCAAATTGAGTCAACGGTGCGGCATATTTGGTCAACATATAGGAAGTTTACCTCAACCACGTGTATATACGTTGGAATATATTGGAGTCCCTTACGAATTAGAAGTGTCACAATAGTAGTTGGATAACGTAAATGTTGTTGATTTTGGGATCTTATATATACTAGGACAGTTGCACAGTTCTTCAAAATGGTTAAAACGTCTCTTTAGTTCCATTTCTTCATAAATTGTTAGACCATTTTTAGTAAAACTTTATAATTTGGTGTCAAAATATCTTCTTCAATGGAAACGGTAAAAACGGTAAAAGTGATGTGCGTTAATTTTGAGAGTAGCACTGCAGTGTAATTAACGGTGAGAGGAGGGATGAAAATGAAACTTGGAAATATTTTTCTTTTTTTAAAAACAAACAGAATTGTGTGCCGGGTTTAGCCCGGCCAACCTTGTTGCCTGCCCATGAAACACTCTCTGGCTCTCTGCACTCTCGACTCTACCCACGTTCCCGTGACATCACCCCTAACCTACTTTTTTTACTTTTAAATAATTTTTTTTCCGTCTTAAGATGAGTTTCTAAGAAAAAATGTGTGGGTTAACTTTTTAAAATAACATTTTTACCTTTTTAGTGTGGCAAGTTCTTATTTTTTGTCAAACACCTTTTAGCAAGCTTATTTCTTTACAAGCTCAAACTACAAGCTTTGTTTGATACAATAAAATTTAGAAATTTATTGAAAAAATAAGCTATGAAATTTATTGGATGAATTAGTTGTTAGTAACTTATGAAAATTGAAGTTACCAAACACTTATAGAAAAATATAAGTTCCAATTTCCAGCACCAACAATAAATTCTAGTTATAAGTTTCCAGCTCAAGCTTTCAGCTACTTTTTGTAAACAGCTTTAATAACTTTTTAAAGTAAAAAAGCTTAAAGGGTTTGGGCTTTAAAATTTTGAACTTTTTAGCTAAAAGTTTATAAGCTAAAAAGTTAAAAGCTCCGATTGAAAAGCTAAGTCAAACACCTTTAAATTTCTATTTTACTTTTTCTCAAAATAAATGTCAAATTTCAAGTAATATACTAACTTTAATATTTTATTTTACTCTCACTATATTTTTTTCTTAAAACTTATACCCTACATAATAAGAGTCCGTGCAAAAACCAACTGTAAAAATGTCATATTTTCACAAGATAATGCAATGATTAGCAATTTATTAAATTTTATGAAATCTAATTGTGCACATTTATTATGAGACGGATGAAATAGAAATTTTTGTCTGTCACTAAATCAGGATTTTCTAATTAATTCCGTTAACTCGGATTTTATTTTGTTGACGGTCACTAGTTTAAACAATTGTGAAATTTATACGTATAACTTGTAACACGCTTTTCATACGAGAGTAATTTGGTTTTTTCACTTAACCGCAAAAGCTAGTATGTATTATGGAGAGTACCACGCCAACCAAAAATGTAACTTTATCATAATATTATAAATATCTACGAGTATAATAAATCATAGACGATCGTAAATAGTATTAGTGTTACAACTTTGTGATCATATTTATTAAAATAGAAGAGGTTTCTTCATGTTCATGTAATTTGGAGAGAGCGAATCTTTTTCGAACTTAAATGTACACGACCTAATATTCTCCATTTCAGATCATTTCCCTGGTCACCTTCAAGTTTTTTGCTAGAAAAGTTTGAACCTGAAAACTCTTGATAGAAAATCAAAACGTCTTATCACTAAGTCGCTTCCACTTTAGGTAATGGTTTAACTCGATATTCAGTGTTCCTTAAAGTAGTTTGATGATTTATTTACATATTGCATACATTAGAAAGTGTATTATGTATGTACATTTTACACTAAAACAATGTAAAAATTACATTTAGCTTAGATATTACGGATGCTACAGAGTATAATAGTTTGTGAAAGAGTTTAACTGGCACTTGATATTTCAAGACTTTAGCTTTACACGAATGACACTTTAGCCCTTTGACTTCTACAAAACTATAAATCCTTAAACTTTAAACATACCAAGTTAATCACAACTATTAACTTGATTGCTTATTAATATATTCCTTTTTTTTCTTTTTTTAGAAAGATAAGTCTTATAACTACTTCACACAATATACATATATATACAACCATGAGTATTTACACAATGTCTTTCACGAGGTTTGAATCCACAACCACTAGGTTGAGAGACGACTCACGTACCTCTATGCCAAATGATCCTTAATTATTCACTGTAACAAAAATTTTTACTGTATCATGCGCCTGGACCTTTAATTATTTCCTAATAATGCTTAATATGCTTAATAACTAATAAGATAAGTAAAATATGGATTAATTTGTAAAGATAAATCTATTGTGGTCCCGTCACTCCTCTTATTGTCCGTCAAAATAGCTCCCCCGTCAACCTTTTCCGTTAGACTGACGTCATTGGTTAACCCTTCTATTCTTAAATTTCATATTCCTTTACACTCACAAACCACTTGCTAACGATGATAAATAAATATTTAAATATTTAATATTTAAATACTCCATCTCCCAAAAAATAAATACTCCGTACCAACTATTTTCTTGTAGTTATATATCCGACCTGATGTGTCAAAACATGTGCACTACTCATTTCTTTTAAGTTTTAACTATTTTTTTCCTTCAAATTTAATTCAAAGTTTCATATTTTAACAATTTAACCACATAACAAATCTTAAATTTTTATATATTAATTTACATCTTTTTCATCGCATCAAATATTAGAATTTTATAAATTGATGAAAAATGAAAGTTATTTATGAAAGTTAAATTTTATGCAAGTTACATGAGAAAATTAAAAATGTTAGAATAATTAATATTAATATTTATTATTAATCTTAAAAGTGAAATACACTTCATATTCATTTACTTATAAATAAGGTGTTATATGAAATAAACATGTGTTATCTATATGTATTACTCATTTATTATTGTATAACGTATTACGTGATAATTGAGTATAGTAATCAAAGATACAAAACTTTTACTATTATTCTTTTATATTACTATTTTTACATATAAGTTGTTCGGACTACGAGGTAGCTATTACCTAAACAAACTATCAATATCAAAGTTAATGTTATAGTTGTTATATTATATCAATATTGTGGTTGGTATATTAAGATGTTTGTAGAATTATCTCAATTGTAAAATTTGTTTGCAAGATGATCCATAATTTTGCATTGACCGGATTTAAGATAAATTATAAATCTCAAACCTCATAATATACCGTTTTTCAATTATATTTTGTTTATCTTACTAAACTTTATTTCAAGTGTCTAATTTAAATATGTAGTTTTTAATGTCATAGGGAACTTGCATGAATCTCCATTTCACATATCCACCTTAATGTGTTAGGTTATATATTTTGTCACTATGATATATTATGTATGTTATATGTGTATTAGGATCATGTGCATTATATCATTACTGATGGCTGAATAATAACTTTATGATAATTTATACTTTAATTTAGTATGTTATGAGAAATATATTGCATGACTTTTATATTTTGATATTTCTTTTTTGATTTACCAATTTATTTGAAATATATAATGAGAGAATCTCGCCGCAACGCGCGGATTAAATTTCCTCGTTATATACATAAAATAAAACTAACAATATGTTGAAAATTACAACGACCTTACATGATACGTCCAAGATAAGTGATACCTATAGTATCAAAAGGCCATAATTTAGTCGTATCGTGGTGACCCTTCTAACCATGAAGAAACAATTGTATATTAGTCCAACCGAAACGATCCCAATGGCGATGACAACAACAACGACCATAAAGCTAGATTTTCAACCAATACGATCCAAATAGCAACAACATCCTTAAAAAGATATTTCTAACCAACAAAATTCTAATTATAATCCTGAAAATGCAACGACCCTAACCCTATACGTGAATTATGAGAACATACCGCCATCTAAACCCAACGCAACACAATACTAATTACGGTCAATCACCCCAATCGAAAACTTGCCGGAAAAGACGAACATCAAAAGCTTGTCAGAAAACAAACATTAAAACCTTGACGGAATAGACAAGTCTTAAATTAATAGATTAATAGTATAACGACATAAATCCACATAATATTTATTGTATATGTATTTTCTTATTAGAGACTTTTATTCTAGTATATATCTTGAGGCAAATTTTAAATATACCATGAGAAGCGGAATGATGATGCTATCGTATTCAAATTCGATCTGTTAATTAAATATTTTTAATTTAAATTTTAAAAATTATAAAAGATTATGATAAAATCATATTTAATATTCGATCATCCGAAAGATAATTTATAAGTACTCTTTAAACAATTTTATCAAAAGATGAATTATAATCCATTTATTTTGAATTTGAATAATCATAATAAACATGACTACTAATATTCACGTATAGATAGAAGTTGTTATAATACAAATCACTTACTTCACAATTCTAGGTACATATCACTAGTTGTGTGGGAAACCTCATAAAATCGTCTAAACACGAAAGAGATACCACCGGGTCGTCCTTTCATCCATCCCACAAGAGTCGAAGTCTGGAATTTTAGTCGAAGTCTGGAATTTTTATTGGATATCCATAAGAATGAAAATAAGAATGAAAATGATTGAACTTGTATGTACAATGATATTCTCGTCGATTGAATCTTTATATTATACTTGGATAAATTTAACTAAATATATAAGTTCCACCAATTGTTCATATTATTTGAAATGTATTATGTCATCATGGTTATATTAAACGAGGTGTGTGTATAGAGGGATTTAAAAGGTAATATCATATATCAAAGATACCACATCAAGGTTATATCATGTTTATCTTTGTTTTCAATTTTTTTCATATGAAAAAATTATTGTGTTGTATTTGAAAATAAGTTAATTATATGATGTAATAATATTATCATCTTACTTGTTACAGATACAATATTTCTCAACATTTATTGTTTTTTTTTGGTATTATTGTTGGTTAATTGAAGCAAATTAAATATATTTTTTTTACATATGTTATTTAGTACTTAACCCTTATATTATGAAGTATTTTTTAGAAAGTTACTTACATTTAATATTTGACAATTATATTAATTAAGTAATCAATATATGGCATAATAATCACAATATTATTGTAATCGAAAAATAACGTTTAACAAAAATAATATAATAATATTGAGGAATTTTCTAAACGTAGCCGTTAGGGCTGTCGTTAACATGCATAAAAGTATTGTACATGGCGGTTAATTATTAAATTTAGGGTGGCGGTTATTTTATTGTACAACATTTTTCTGCATGTCAACGACAGCCCTAAGGACTATGTTTAGAAAAATTCTAATATTAAATAAATGTTATAAAAATTAGAAACTCTAACCGTTTAACAGTCAATGTCGCATTATTTACAAAATGCCACACTATATGCATACGTATTATATATATACAAGATGTTTATTGAGTATTATATAACTAGTTTTTATGCACGTGCGATGCACGGATAGTAGTTAATGAAAGATGAAAAAGTTAGGGATACACAATTATACACTCAAGTAAGAAACAAAAAATATGAATGATGAAGAAAGAAAAAGGAAGATATCATCATCTTAAATCAAGACTTTATTCATAAGAAAATCATACTGTGAAAGGTTTGTCGTTGTTATACAACTCAACAATCCATTTCATCCATGAGAATATTTTAAATCGAAAGTTACTTGATAGCTAATGAATTGATATAAAATTGGCATCTTTCGCTATGATTAGCGTAGACGGTCTATTTCACCATTTTGACTACTTCTTATTTAACCTTATGACTCGTTAGAGATCAAATAATCCAAATAAGTCCATACATAAGTTAAGAAATGCAACTTGGTTTTTGAACTTTAGAAGAGTACATACATTATCATGTGTAATTGACTTTATGAAATCGATCAAGCGAGTAATGTTTGGCAAAAGTCCTTGTGTTCGCAACGTAACGTCAATTCGCTAACATTTTACACGATAGAAATAACAGTTTATATATGACAATAGAATCCTAATTACTCCTATTATTATTATTATTATTATTATTATTAGTTAATAATGATTCTAGTATATTATATTACTATACATATATTAATTTAATTTAATAATAAACCAAAATTGATACATACTCTACATAAGATGTTTTTCACGGGTGTTCACTTCGTTTAATATTTTAGTTACATTAGATTAGATAAGTTTTAAAAATATGTATGAGATAAATATTCAAATAAATTAAGTTATCGTATGACGTGGCAATAAATTTTTTTAACAAGATGTGGGGATGACATCTAGAATTTTTGCTTATTTGTCAAATGGAGAAGGTTGTCACATATGATACATTATCTCCTCTATTAGCTATATAGATAGATGGTGGCATAATATTAAACTATAACCTTTTAAACTCTTATTGTGACATGTCATTAAAATGTTTAAAAATGCATAATGCTTATTGGTAAGTAATATGTAATTAGAATATTTATCTGATACGATTAAAATGTAAAAAACTTAAGAAAGATACAATTTAGATGATTCTATCCTCTTCATATAACCTATAACTGTACAAAAACACTTCGCTCATATAATTTTTATAAAAATTTAACCACAAAATGACTTGTACCAATCATATGAGAAAAAAGAAACAAGAGAAATAAAACATAATTAACTTTGATTGATCCACATCTAGCTAGATATCATTTTGTTTGATTGTTTTTTTGCAAAAAATTCATGACTGTAGAATTTAAAATGTATACAAAATTAAATGGTATTTAAAATGTAGAATTTGTAAAATTTGCCAAACACCATTTTTCTATTAGACATATTTACCTTTTTTAAGGAAGTTAGTTATTTACTCAACAATGATTCCTTAAAGTAATATCCAATTAATATAAATAAAAATAATAAGCAATATAATATTTATAATGTAATATAATAAGATATAAGGATTGAATTTAATACAAAAAAATATATTTATGTATGAAGATAGGAAGCTAATAGAGAAGTGACAAGTGTCTCTCATTCTCCCCTTGCTTTCTCTCATCCCATTTCTTCTTCCCTCTTATTCTATCATACTTTTTTCACATAATTTTTGTATTATTATTATTTTTTTAATATTTTTTAAACCTTTTTGTTAAACTTTTTAACATGTTTTTAAATTGATTTTTTTTACCTTTTTAGTTATACTTGTTTTGTTTTAAGCATTTAATAACTAATTGACTTTATATTTATTTATTTTTTTCAATATAATTGCAACTGATTTTAGCTTCTTCTTTTTTTCTTTTTTCTTTTACTTTTTTTTTATTGCATTTTGACTTTTAATATTGTGCATTTGATTTTTAATAATGATGCATTTGACATTTAACAATCATGCACTTGACTTTTAATTATGACATGTTGTATATATTGTTATGATGCACTTGACATTTAACTATGATGCCCTTCACATTTAACTATCATGCACTTGACTTTTAATTATGATACACCTGACTTTTAATTATCATGCATATTATTATGATGCACTTGACATTTAATGATAATGCATTTGACATTAAACTATCATGCACTTGACTTTTAACTATGACGTGGTGTATATATTATTATGATGCACTTGATGTTTAACCATGATGCACTTGACATTTAACTATGATGCACTTGACTTAAAATTATGATGCACCGGGCCTTTAATTATCATGCATATTATTATGATGCACTTGACGTTTAACTATGATGTATTGGTGTTTAACTATGATTCACTTGGCATTTAACTATCATGCACTTAACTTTTAATTATGATGCATCTGACTTTTAATTATCATGAACTTGACTTTTAACTATGAATGAATCATTACTCTAATGCATAATTAGTTAAAAATAAGTGGATTACGATACACCAAAAATTAAAATTTAATGCACCGTCATTGTATAGTTAAGATACACTATAATTCTAACTTTGATGCACTAAAATTATTATTATTTAAATTACTATGACCCACTGTACATTCAATTATGATACATTACACAATTTTAAAATTCGGGGCACTACATTATTACGATGATGCATCGTTAGAGTATACACATGATGCACTACACTTTCAACTACGATGCAATTGACGTAGTGTATTTATTATTATGATGCACTTGACTTTTAAATATGATGCATACAATCATTAAAGTGGTGCATTGTATTATTTATTACCATTATACACTATGCTGATACTTCAAAAAAATTAGTGCATTGTATTTTAATCAGACGGTACGGTATTTTTTATATATATAAAACACTACATTATCATTTAAGTAAATGTATTATAAGTGAATTAAATGTTTACAGAGTTTTAAATAAATTTTAAACGAATAAGTACAAAAAAAATTTAAATCAGGTTTAAAATAGCTTAATTGCATTAAAGAAGAAAAAAGACATGAAAAATATTAAAATAAGTTTAAACTGTTAAATTAAAGTTTCAAAAATTTTTATGTGAAAATATACAAGAGAAAATTACCTATATGGTCATATTTGACCTCCTATGTTTCAATATGGACAAAATCTTGAAAAATATCAATTTTGGTCAAAAATCTCGTTCCATCACATCAACTTGAAGCGAAATGTAGTGTTTTTTCTCCTTCAATTGGAGCGAATTTCTAAGCATTTGAGCGAATTTCTAGGCATTTGAGCAAATTATTTGACATTTGATCGAATTAATGTGTATTTTTTATAATTTGAGCGAATTATTGTGTATTTGAGCGAAATCCTAGACATTTGAGTGAATTCATAGGCATTTGAGCGAGTTATTAGACATTTGAGCATATTCATGTTTAATTTTTATAATGCGAGGGTAATTGTTGTGCATTTGAGCGAATTGTTGGACATTTGAGCGAATTCATGTGTATTTTGTAATAATCGTAGCGAATCGTTGGACATTTGAGCGAATTCATGTGTATTTTGTAATAATCGTAGCGAATCGTTGGTCATTTGAGCGAATTAATGTTTATTTTTTAACAAAAGGTATTTGAACGAATTGTGAACATTTGAGCGAATTCGTGTGTATTTTTTAATAATTTGAGGTAATTATTAGATATTTAATTTGAGCGAACTAACAAGGATATTTTTATACTACATTTCGCTCCAAGTTGATGTGATGGAACGATAATTTGACCAAAATGGATATTAGTGAGATTTTGTTCAAATCAAGATATTGGGGACTAAACTAAATCATATAAGTAATTTTCTCAATTTACAAAAGTGAATTTAATTATTTTTAAAAATAAGGTTCGAAGAAAAGAAAAAGTTAAAAAATAATTAGATTACTAAAAAGAAGGGGCACGAAATTGGCTTCTTATATTTATACATAACTTCTCATTATCTGTAGAACCACACCCTGAGATATAATGTATATAATATATAATAACTAGCCCTAAAACCCGTGTATATACACGGCTTGATGCATTTGTAATTATTTTTCAAAAATATTGAAAGAATCCTTATATACTATGTGATAGATTAGAACGTTTTTATGAGTTATGAGATATTCAATATTGTTTATAATTAAAAATATTTTTAAGTAATTTGTATTGAAATTGATAGTGTAGATCGTAAATTTTCAACAGCGGTAAACATTTTATATAAGTCAAAATACATTTAATTGTAAAGATATCTAATTATACATAAGCAAATGAATAGTTTGAAGTAATAATGGTAGGTTACAATTATAAACGATTAAGTTGAATACGGATTATAAATTATATCATTTGTAAGACCTCTTTATACACCACATTTGTTGTCTTATTTGTTTGGTGGTTATCCTTGTCCCAAAGAAATTATTTACTGCTTTTGAAATTATGTGTTTCAATTTTCACTCTAAGAAAGAAATCTCTTTTGTAAAAGAATAAATTCCTTTTGTATGTTTGAACCTGAAACGATATGGTGTTATTTGATTGGATTGTCAAATAATTAACATTTTCAAGAAAATAATTTAAGATTATATCGAGTTCATTTCTATAATAAAGTTAAGGAAAAAACACAATTTATCAAGTAAATTTCTTAGCAAATAGTGAATCAGTCGGTTAATTTTGTATTCGAGTACAAATCTTATTAAGGTGTTTAATAAAGTGAATAATCTCAACTATATAATAAAAGTTTTTGATCAAACTATATAGGTGTCCTTAGATTAATATTAAAGTTACTTATTTCTCACTATACCAAGTTAAGATGTCGACAGGAAAACATAGTAGATCATCAGTTTTACTTTATATTTAAAATCAAATGTATATAGTGTCGACATATGTTATTATACTCTATATATTTTTTGACTTTAAATTCTTATATTAAAAATTGATAATTTTAAAGGGTTTTATTTATAAAATTAGGTGAAATTGAGGAACTCAATTGAATATTTGAAAATTTATACACACGGGTTATGCAAGGTAAAATAGTTATTCTTATAAAACTTAGTTTTGTCTTTTTTAAAACATACAATGTATATATTTTTAATTTATTATGATCACGAAAAAAAAGTAAAAATATCTAAGCTAAACAATTTTGTCACTTGTATAAGAGTTCTAACCCCTACATGATATATGAGTGGTTTGTTTAAACTTCAAAGATGAAGTCTGATATTATTTATTTACTAATAGATTGAAAATATAATTTGAAGGAGAATAAGATTTTCAATTGGTTAATTAAAAGTTATAAGACTTCTTTTTAATTAGTTAAGATTTTGTCGATAGTGTATATCTTTATGGATACGAATATGATGATTCTTGATATTTATGAAGCTAACAATTTAGTGATTCATCTGGTTTTTTGATTTTGATAACAAAAAGTAAGAGATTAATATTTTTGTTTGGCTAACATGTGATTAATTTAATGTCGTACATGAAGTATGTCATAAAATAGAGTTAAAAGATCTTAACCGTAAGTTAGTGATCCAAAAAATCAATGTATTTGGTGTTGCAAATAAATTGTAAAAGATATAGATAATAATAAAAAATAAGATTTTTTGATTGGTTAATAAAACTCATACGTAAAACGGTTGTAAACAAACCTACATAATTGCAAGTTTAATTCGCAAAAAAATGATTGACTTTTATAGTAAGTACTCCCTTCATCCAGCAAAAATTGTCCCACAATTTTTTTTGTTGTAATTAAGATAACTTGAGTAAATGTCAATTTTACCCTTTTATTTGAGGCAAGTTTGACAGAATTTATTTAAGTAATAAATGATTTAGTGTAATAAATGGGGGTAAAATTATGAGTTTAATTATTTTTAGTAGTTATTTTTTGCAATTGAAGAATTATTTTGGGACAAATATAAATAGTAATGTGGACATTTATTTTAACACGGAGAAAGTATTAAATACAATAATTCCTATATCATTTATTACGATAGTTCAATAATTTTATAAAAATAAAATAAAAAGAAATTTCAAGTTATTTTTGATCTTAAGTGCAAGTTAACTATATCATGTTAGGATCACAGGACATGATACAGTAATATCAATTTATGTAAATTTATGTCAACGTCAATTAGATCATGCGATTGCCTTTTAAAAAAATAATTTTTAAATTTGTGATGTCTGTTTGTGTAATCTAAAATTGTAATCAAACTACAAATTAGTTAGAAAATTCATCGAAAATAAAATAGAATAAATAACTATGAAAGAAAAGGAAAACAAAAAAAAATAAAAAAGAGTAATAAATTTTTGGGATATAAATGGAGATAAAAACTCAAATTCGTTAGCCTCATTTAAATTTTATTAAATTATTAACAATTATTCATGATGTCATCATGTACTAAATGTTAGTCAATTTGGTAAAATCAAACAATTTGGGTGACTAATTGAAATTTTGATAATATCATCAAAGGATGAAATGATAAAATACGCATGGGATGAAAGAGATACAATCTATAGGAACAATAAACATTGTTGTGTATTTTAGTTAGTGTTTGTTTAGTGTAAGAATCTTTAATACACAAATAGGTAACAAAAAGTTCTAAAATGTTTACAAACGACCTGTAGTATTGTTATTTATATTCTATCATCGAATTTGAGATCTTTTAGGGATTTTATTTTTAAATTAAGTGAAATTGATAGACTAAATGAATTATTAAAAAGTAGATAATTGATGACATCATAAAGGTGTTTCTAACGACCCGTAGTATTGTTATTTATATTCTATCATCAAATTTGAAATATTTTAGGGGTTTTATTTATAAATCAAGTGAAATTGATGGACTAAATTAATTTATTAAAAATTATATAATTGATGACATCATAAAGGTGTTTCTTATATTATATTTAATAAGATAATAATTATAATATAACAAAACATCTCATTGTAAAATAATATAAAAGTACACAAAAGTAAAATACCTACACCTAAAACTACACATGAGACATAACTAGTTTGCGATATTTAAATAATTTTATTTTCTCAAACCTCAACCTTAATTCAAAAATTGTTTTAACTAACTTATTATTTAATAACTAGTTTATTTAATAAGTTATATCAACCAAAAATGCTTATATACAGGATATAAGTTTAAGTTTTAGAAAACTCACATAAATTGAGTGTCAACCATACAATTCATATAACTTATTTTATTACATTAATATATAATGTAATGTAATATATTATAATAATATAATATAAATATTATCTTAAGTATGATAATTATTGGTCAAACGAATATCTAGCAAGAAATATAATATGATAACAAATAATAGAAAATAATTTTAATTAAATGCATATTAAAATGATAATAATATAACATAACATTAATGCGATGCAAATTTATTGCAATGTAATATTACACAATGAAAAAAGATATCAATACAACATAATATAATATGATGTAATGTGAAAACACTATATTATATCACATATATGTAATAATGAGATTTGGTTGATAAAAATAGTTGAAAGTTGAAAGGTACAAATAATATTTTCATCCGTCTCAATTTACATGTTCATATTATTATTTTTATTTGTCATAATAAGATTTTAAATTTGCGAAAAATAATTCAAAAAATTATTAATTCTCAATTCCTCTAATTTATTACGTCGAATAAAAACTTGACTTGAATACAAAGGTAAAAATATATTTTATTAATATATTACGAATCAAACTTTTTTTTGTTAGGGGACATTTAAAGTGGGATAAAGAGAGTAATTTTTAACATTTTATTTAATTTAGAATTTACTGAAGATAATATAATAAAATAAATATAAATTCACATTAAATGTTACTAACTTCGTTGCCATGTAAAATAAAATATATGAAATAATAATATATAATTAAATAATTAAGTCACTCTGATATAATTTGATGTAATATAATATAATATTATAATATAATAATATATAATATATAATATAATAAATATATTAAAATATAATATAATATTTGATGTAATACGATACATTATGATATAATAATATTACATTTGATTAGGTAGATGCAATAAAAATGTGACTTCCATTTACCTTTTTTGCAGTATATAAACCCATGGGAAAAGCAAAGGTTTTTAAACCGGAGAAGTGGGTACAAAAGTTTACAACAATTCACAATTTTTCACATTCATCTTATGCACTGAAAGTTATATTTTACGGAAAATATAACAAGATAAAGTAAGTTAACCCTCAATCTAACCATAGTTTAACCATGGTTAGTTAGGTTAGCTTCACGCACTACACACCACCAAGAAAGGAGACAAACACAGGCTTATTATAGATACAAAAAGTGTAAGTCTTTTTTATTTTCATTTTTTATATTTTGTTTAATAAGAGAGAAGAAATCAAGGCGTATATTAATTTGTTTTCAGGTTCGTGTAACGGCGTTTTCACATTTCCCCCAATTCTAGTGAGAGAAAACTTAACTACTGTCTGTTTTCTAGAGAGAGAAACAACACAAGTTTCAGGCTTTTACGATCTGTAACGGAAGATTGACGGTTTTAGGGTTTTTATTATAAAGCTGCTTAAATTCAGTCATAAAGTTTGATTTATTGAAGAGCTGCTGTTATATCTTCAGGTTCTTGCATAAATGCGGTGAATAGCATGATTTATCAAGGTTAATTTTGTGGCGATTTGTGTTGTAGAAGTATTTCTGTTGAATTAGGGTTTTTGTAATGGAGAATCAACGACCGCCGCGAAATCGGCCTGAAGGTAAAATTCTTCACAAATTATCGTTAAAATGCTTCAATTTCATGGGGTTTTTTGTATGTATACTACTAATTATACATATACAGTGTCTTCCTCAAATTAATTTAGGGTTTTTTCATTTTTCTGCTTGTTTTTGCTAATAATAGTATGTTTACTTGTTATTTTTGGTATTATTGATTGTTGATGTAATTTTTTAACTTTTCTCTCTTTATTCTTCTTTTTATTACAATTATTACAATTAGAGTACGATTCTTTGATACTTCGATTATCTTTTTGTTTTTGATTTTAATTTTGATTTTGTTTACAATTGTGTGAAGATCCGTTGTATAAAGAACTATGGGGCGCTTGTGCCGGTCCACTAGTTGAGTTGCCCAAAGATGGAGAAAGAGTGTTCTATTTTCCTCAAGGGCACATGGAGCAAGTAAGTAAATTTTTTGAGTTTATCTTTGGGTATACAAATTTAGATCTATGTTTATTGCAGCGTTTATCTTTATATGCAAGTTTTTGTTTTGTTATTCTATAATTGGGGGTTTTTACTTTTATTTATTTATGCTATTTGTGGGTTTTGTTTCTTTTTTTCTTTTCAGCTGGAGGCTTCCACCAATCAGGAGTGGAATGAAAGAATTCCGCTGTTCAATTTGAAGCCCAAGATTCTATGTAAGGTGGTGTATACCCAACTCATGGTATGTATGTTGCTCTTGTACTAATTTATTTTTGGATGTATTGATGTTTGTAATATGGATCATGTTTGGTAGGTTGGAAACATTTATATTTTTTGTAGTTAATATAAAATGTTCTGGCTTTGTAGGCTGAGCAAGACACAGATGAGGTTTACGCACAAATCACTCTACTCCCTGAAATAGATGTAAGAATTTACTTATGATAGTTATCTTATAGTAAATTTATATACATATGGCTTTCTCACTAAAACGTCACGTTGTGCAGCAAACGGAGCCTACTAGTCCAGATGAATGTCTACCTGAGCCTGTGAGGCCAACAGTGCATTCGTTTTGTAAAGTATTAACAGCTTCCGACACAAGTACTCATGGCGGGTTTTCAGTTCTCCGGAAGCATGCAACTGAGTGCTTACCTCCGTTGGTAAATTTGTTTTTTTTCTTTCTAGAATTCTTTTCTTGATTATGTTTAGTTATGATTTTTTTTGGATTTTTAATTTTATTGAACTTTGTTTGTTCAGGACATGACGCAACCTATACCAACTCAAGAGTTGGTAGCCTTTGATCTTCATGGCACAGAGTGGAGATTCAAGCATATCTTTAGAGGTCAACCAAGAAGGCATTTACTTACAACGGGCTGGAGTACGTTTGTTACTAATAAGAGATTAGTGGCCGGGGATTCATTTGTGTTCCTCAGGTACTGTTTTCAAATATCATTGACCCTTATACATGTTTGTAGTTTGTATGGTTGATTAAATGTTGACTGAAACTAACTGGTTTTTAGGGGTGAGAATGGTGAATTACGCGTTGGAGTTAGACGTCAAGCTCGTCAACAGATCTCGATGCCATCTTCGGTGATTTCTAGCCAGAGCATGCACTTGGGAGTACTCGCAACTGCATCACATGCCGTCTCTACTCAGACTCGTTTCACGGTTTACTACAAACCAAGGTATGATACATGGGGTACAAGCGAAAAGTGTTCCTCAGAGGGTTTTCTTGATTTTTTTGTTTTTGTTTTTTTTACAATATTTGGTTTGCTGAAAATTTTCAGGACGAGTCAGTTCATCATAGGGTTAAACAAGTATATAGAAGCAGTAAACAATGCGTTTGGGGTTGGTATGAGATTTAAAATGCGGTTCGAAGGTGAGGATTCACCTGAAAGAAGGTTTAACGGTACTATAGTTGGAGTTGAAGACATATCTCCACAATGGGAATCATCTAGGTGGCGGTCGTTGAGGGTCAGTATATTGCTCGATTTCCGTTTAGATATTGTAATTACCAAAAGAAGTCATTAAACTAAAAGACTAAACTTTTTAACAACAATACCAGGTCCAGTGGGATGAACCTGCCTCTATTGTGAGACCAGAAAGGGTTTCACCTTGGGAGATCGAAACTTTTGTCGCTCCTGTTCCTTCAAGTTTAGGCCAACCAGTGGCATCGAAAGTTAAAAGACCTCGACCTCCAGTTGAGATCCCTAATGCTGGTGAGTTAAGTTTTCGTAGTTTTCTAACTTCATTGTTACTTAAAAATTCAGCTTATCCAATATGTGTCTTAACTTTATGTAACATGTAATTCGTGTTTCAGAACCTGCAGGTCCAGCTGTTTCGGCCGTTTGGAGTTCTTCACATGATTGTGGTACACCTGAAGTACAGAGAGGTGATAATCATAGCAACAACAGTTGTCTTTTAAGGAATCAAATGGAGGTGGGTTGGTTATCATCATCTCCTGTAAAAGCTTCTCGGAGTATGTATGGAGATGAAACAGAAGATCGAAAAGGTCATTCGTCGTGGCCAGTTCATGCAACTTTCTCACCTCGTGAATCTATTAAGCAGACGAAAGATTCGCTTCAGAGTTCGACTGAGAAAAAGCCATCTGGAAGTTCTTCAAGCTGTCGATTATTTGGTTTTGACCTCTCGCTTCCTCCAAAAGCAGATCTCGCGCTTGAGAAAGCACCAGCGACGCTGTCGGACATATTATTCCATTCTTCCATCGAAGGACAGGTGCCAAGTGCGTTATCTGCCGGACTTTCGGATATCAAGTCCGACTTGTCAAAGGATTTCAAAGACCAAGGGATTTTGCTAGTTTCACCAAAAGAAGTTCAAAGCAAACAAAGCACATCCACCCGAAGTCGTACCAAGGTATAAAATCTGAACTTTGAGCTGCTAAAATTTAATACTCTTTGTATTGAGATATGTGTCTTTAACAAATATATTATTATGAAAGGTTCAAATGCAAGGTGTAGCGGTGGGTCGTGCGGTTGATTTAACAGTGCTGAAAGGGTACGATGAGCTCATTGATGAACTTGAAGAAATGTTTGAGATAAAGGGAGAGCTACGTCCTCGAAAGAAATGGGAAATCGTGTTTACTGATGACGAAGGAGATATGATGCTCATGGGGGATGATCCGTTTCCGTAAGTTGTTTATTTAAATCTAGAATTCCTCCTTTATCTGGGTAACAAATTTTGATTGACGTTTTCTGTTTGTGATTGCAGGGAGTTTTGTAACATGGCGAAGCGCATCTTGATCTGTTCGAGTCAAGATGTAAAGAAAATGAAGGCTGGAAGTAAGCTTCCCTCATCAATGGACAATGAGGCATCAGGAAGCTTGGAAGCATCTGAAAAGTGATCTTCAACAGATCATTGTTTTATATATTTAAGTACACCCCATGTTTTAGTTTTTTTTTCTTTTTTTTTCTTTTTACCTTTTTAAGTTGTTGCCGGTGTCGGGTTTCACCTAGTCGTGAAAGGGTGGTCCCGAATATAAAGTCAGTCTGAAGTGTAGAGAGGGGACGGCTAAATTGGTGTTTATTTGTTAGATGACTGACCCTGTTGAAGGAATGAAATAGAAAGATGGGGATTATGTGACTATTTAGGGCTAAAAGATGTGTATATTAGAGAGGTATTCGCCTTTTTTTTTTTAATGCTAATGGGGAGCTTTTTGTTGCTGTAAATATGTTTGCTTTTTATAGGCCGCTATCCTTTGGGCTTTTGACATTTTGTTGACTCTTTCGTTGCATCTTTTGATTTATGGTTGTTAAAAGATTCTAATAAGCTATAACAGTGGCAACTACAAAACAGAAATAACACAAACATCCTTCAATAACATTGTTGGATTCAAAGACGCATACCTAACACCCTGTTTAGGTATCAGTTCTCCAGACATCAACTATGCGAAAACATGTAATCTTGGAAATAAATCGAAATCTTCTATGATAATGTCTTGAGATTACCACATCAGATTGCAGAATCCAGATATGAAGAAATACTTTACGGGTTGAGTTTAGATGCAGGTTTTTCTCAACATTATACATAGGTTGGATTCAAAGTTTTGTTTTAAGTTTCAATTTGTGCATTAAGTTGATATCTGGAATAAGTGATGGGTAACAATCACAAATTGTCATCTGAAAATGACAATTTCTTTTTCATTCTTATCTATTTTATTATGTCATTTTCTTGGTCTCGTCCTACCCTTTGGTATAATTTTTGTAAATACAAAACTATGAATGTTTCAAATATTCTTGAAATACTTTGCTTGCAACAAAGACCAAACCATAAATTCATGGTTTTGAACCAACTGACAAATCCCCAATTCTCTATCTAGGGTTTTTCCTATGAGAGTCTCTCCATCACGTTATGACGGCTTGAGAAACTTTAAATTTCTTGCCGTCTTTGCTGTGATCTTCTATCTCTCCTTCCGTCAGTTCTCATCTCCTTTGTGAGTACACTTCTTTCTTTTGAAAGAAGACTTTTCCTTGCGTTAAACCTACGTAAAAGATTAGTTACAAGTTCAGGGTTTGGGCTCCTGGAATCATTCATATGAAGTGCCTACTTAAGTTCTTCATAATTTTCTCAAGTGTCTCTTGCAACCAAATTTAGATCTTTAAGAAGAAAAGGATTTGGTTTGTTTATTACCTTCAATGGCATCTTCAAACCCGATTTCACAATGGAGTTCAACAGTTGCACGATTTACTTATGCGAATTCCCCCTGCGTTATTAAGGTGATATTTTGGTGCGTGGTTGTTCTTCTTTTGATAGAGTCATGCCACATCTGCGCAAGAGCCACTTTTCTTCGAATTTCTTTGGATTTGATTTCAACTACTCGACAACAATTTGAGTTAATTTTATACATTTTGTATGTTATTATTTTATTGCCAATTTGGAGTTGTTACTATTATTGTAATTCGTAGATTCATATTATGTTTGAAATTACTTCAATTTTGAGGAGTGATTACTCTTATTAATAAAATTTCAAAGCTTTGGCGGCCTTTTGTTAAAAAAATAAAGAAAAAAATCTTGAACCATGTGAATGCGGTGGGCCCAATTTTATTCTTCCTTTTGCATTGCAAGAGCATCCACAACAAAAGCTTTTTACATAACTTTATTTGTAAAATGGTGTAAGAGATTTTTTGGAAAAAGTTTTAAAAAAGCTTTAACTTCAATAATGAAAAGCTTTTCTTACACAAAAATTATTAAATTTGATTAAAATAAGAATGAAAGAGATTACAAATACTTGAGAAATGTAAAGCTTTTACACTCTCTTTCCTGTATATTATACTAGTTTTTAATGTTTTTTGTGTAAGAAAAGCTTTTCATTGTTAGAGTCAAAGCTTTTTTAAAACTTTTTCTAAAAAACCTCTTACACCATTTTACCAAAAAGGCTATGTAAAAAGCCTTTGTTGTGAATGCTCTGACGTAGTGTTTCATTGTTTTTGTATGTGATTGTAGTTGTTTTTGTATGTGATTGTAGTTGCTGGCACAGTTAAAAACACATTTGGGATTTAGGTATGGCAGTTCGTACAAGCTCGAGACAGCAATATCAATGCCACGGAATCGGCCCTTTTTACCAACGATCTGGATCAATTTTGATAATGGTTAGTGGCCCAATATTATCTTCTATATAGCAATATAGGTACTTGGGGGTTTATGCATCCTTTTCATATTAGGGCCTTTTGAATTTGGACTATTCCAACTGTCATCTAAAGCCTAGTATAACTAAAAAGTTGGTTATACACGAACAAGTCTTTTGTTACGAAAAGTTGGGCCTAAAATGGGCTGAAAATGACGGGCCCATATTCTTGGAGGCTATTAAATTTATCCACAAAAAAGATAAAATACTACAGTAGTACTATTAAATGTGGTTATCTTGTATTTACACATCAAGGTGATCAATTGGTCCAAGTAATCGACTTTTTTCATTATCTTGTATTATCATTATTATCATTATTAATATTTAATTTTAATATTAATATAAAAATAAACATTGATGGAAAATAAACATAAGCGTTAGGGTGGTCCATGATTGATTTACACGATTGTATTCACCAGACAAATTAATTAAGATAATATATATATTTACTTATTATCAAAAAATTGAATGATCAAATAAAGTTAATTTTGGACTATCGTGAAAACACAAGAATGAGAATGGCCATGGCCCTACCAAATAAATATTGTCAATCCCTTTAAAAAATATATTATGATATTTCAAGATGTATCACATATTCAAGTTTCTACCACGTGATTGTGGAAAATTGGCATACGTTCCTTTAATTCTTGTCTTAACTTTTATACCAATAGTAACGAGATGAAGGATCCGTGATAATGCGGGTTACAACATTTGACTTTGTAAATATAACAATTAAATTTTACTTAAGTATAATATACAAAGGATTATATCAAAGAAAAGAAAGAGACTAATGTTATAAGAACTATGAATAACAATTAGAAAATATAGGTTCTATATTGTTCCATCCATTCACATGTGACATATATATGTAGATAGGAATATTTGTTTTTGAATTTTGTAAGATGAAAGTAAAATTTGAGTAAAAGGCAATACTTTGTTTGCGTTAGTCCCATATTAGTCTCATTATATATAATGTGTTTTATAATTTTATCTACTCATAAAGACTATAATACAAATATAACGTTACATTACATTTAAATGTTACAATTCGATACTATATTGTTTTATAAAACTTATATAATATAATGTATGCAACTAAATCTTTTGTTTATGATAATAATTCAACATTTTCATATATATTAAACTACTAACGACAATACGGACGACTAAATTTAAGTTTTTTCAGACCAACTAAATATCTCAATTTGTATCTTAAATTTAGAGTGTCATATTGTATATTGTATATATGTATAATGTTAATATAAAAATACAATTGAAAAGCTTTTATTCATTTATTTTGTATTATATAACAAAAAGATTGAATGTTGTAGGTAATTAGTTTAATTTTAATAAAATATTCATTAAAGGTGACACCCGGGACAACGGTGACGACTAAATTGAAATTGGTTTACATATAAACTTTTATATTGGATGCAATTTATTAAATGTTTTACAAATAATTAGGGGGGGGGGGGTAAAGTATAATTATGATGGACTAATCTTGATCGTTGATCGTTAATGAAGTAACATAATCAAGGGCCCTAATATTTATTATATGTTTCATTAATTATGAGTTTAAACACGTATTAATAAAAAAGTAATGATAAAAAATGTCATTATACGAAACTCATGGACACACTTTTAAATATCATAATTGGAGGTAGAAATAAATTTAAATCGTAAGATCGTGAAAGAAGGAGGCTAATGAAGGGTGGGGATTGCTCCATGCTATATCCTCTTTTAATTATATATATATATATATATATATATATATATATATATATATATATATATATAGAATAGATAGGTAGATAGATATTTCATTCTTATCAATATGAAATGAATTTTTAACTTGGAGGTCGAAAGTTCAAGCCTTATTTGAAACGGTGAAACGGTGAATGTATTTATCGTGGTTGTAAATAGTGTGTGGTTGGTTATCATCTTCTCCTGTAAAAGCTTCTCGGAGTATGTACGGAGATGAAACAGAAGATCGAGAAGGTCACTCGTTGTGGCCAGATCATGCAACTTTTTTACCTCGTGAATCTATTAAGCAGACGAAATATTCACTTCAGAGTTCGACCGAGAAGAAGCCATCTGGAAGTTCTTCAAGCTGTCAATTATTTGGTTTTGACCTCTCGCTTCCTCCTAAAGCAGATATCGCGCTTGAGAAAGCACCGGTGACGTACGCTGTAGGACATATTATTCCATTCTTCCATCGAAGGACAGGTGCCAAGTGCGTTACCTGCCGGACTTTCGGATATCAAGTCCAACTTGTCAAAGGATTTCAAAGACCAAGGGATTTTGCTGGTTGTAAATAACGTGTGGGTTAGTTTGTAGACTTGTCCTCCTAAAAAAAATCTTATAAAAAAAGGTGATATAATGTATGTACGTAGCTATACTCTTATATTATACTAATGTTTTAGACGTATATTGGTAAAAACATATATATCAATACTTTTCACTAATTCACTGTAAAGTGAAAAATCAAAACTTAAATCGACAAGATAACAAATTAAGAAAGTATGTCATATCTTTGTAGCTATAAATGTAACAAAATGTTAACAATTCATTTTGCGTTGTTATTATAATTATTGTCATAGAGAGGGACAAATGACGTCTCGTTTCGAGCCGTCTGTTTCCGATTTATTGTCAGCAGAAGGAGAAAGAAAACTCAACCACGTCACCCGATGTATCTACTTTCGAAGCTTGGCCTTCACTTTAAAAGGTTTCATCTTTAAGCATTAAGTTACGCAAGTATTACAACTTATCTTTTTACCATCAAAACACGTAATTTTAAGTACACACGTACAGTTAACTGCACATATACATGCACACATATGAAGAGTTAATTGCAACCCAAACCTTATCAATAAATTAGAGGCATTGGCGTGAACTTATAACAAAGAAAAAACACACAAAACACAACCATGCTAAAACCTCCACTTCATATAAGCAAACCTTCACCAAAAAGATGGTTCAATCGAGTCTTCACACTCGTTTACACAATCGCAATTTTCGCACTCTTTTATCGGCATTCTCATAATCTCATTAACTCTCCTTCTTTCACCACCATTTCATTACTCGTAGCCGATCTCGTGTTAGCTTTTTTATGGACAACATGGCAAGCATTCTTCTTGAATCCAATGAATCGTTACGTTTTCCCTGAAAATTTGCCACAAGTGGCCAAGGAAAATGAGTACCCAAAGCTTGATGTGCTTGTTTGTACGGCGGATCCATTTAAGGAACCGCCTGTTGGTGTTGTTAACACCGCGCTGTCTGTGTTGGCGTATGATTATCCGACTGAGAAATTGTCGGTATATGTGTCGGATGATGGTGGGTCACAGTTAACACTTTTTGCGTTCATGGAAGCTGCTAAGTTTGCAAAACATTGGTTGCCTTATTGTAGGAAGTATAATATAATGGATAGGTCTCCTGAAGTTTATTTTGGAAATGATCCATCTGATTTGTTTCCGGAAACAAATGAAATCCAGGTAATGACTTTCTAACTTTTGATACAAATTAAACTTTTAGGAGTAAAATTTACACCTTTTCTATTCTATGTATTCATGTTTTAGAAGTTATGTTGTATATACGTAAATGTTTCTAAAATGTTTAATATGTATTTTTGTCGATTTTCCATGCACACAATAAAAAGTTTTTAGATACTTTGACACATAAATTAGACTTTTTAGAAACTTCTATTTATACAAAATTGCTGGATTCATACAATAGTAAAGAAAGTAAACTTCAATACATTTTGATATCATCAACCCAAATTTTTGTTACTTAATATTGTTTGGCGTTTTGTTAATCTGTCAATAAGAATGAGCTTTATACATTGACAGTGGTGTGTTAACTAACTATATTAACTAACGGAAATCGTTAACAATATCCACGTATACATGATTAAAAGAAGTTTACCATAAAAGTTATCCTAGCTTATTGACAGCCTTAATTAGGACCATCATTATGAACATGTCTTGCTTGATAATGTGTAAAATATTTCACTATTTTGTTTTAACTAACTTTATTTCATAAAACAATCAATAAGTTACTTATGTCGTTTTTATAAGAGTTAATTGCATGGTTCGTCCATGTGTTTTACGCACAATTGTATCATCAATCTCTAAACTTCACTTTTTGCACCAGCAGGCCAAAAATATAGAAGTTGTTGTAAGTTCGATTCCTCCTCCATAAAATGACTAAGTTACCCTCACTTAAATTAATACAAAAACTAGGACATTAAGGGTGTGGTAGTCATATTAGTTGAAGGAGGGATTAACCGAACAACAACTTTCATGTTTTTGAACTACCGGTGCAAAAAGTGAAGTATAAGGACTGACGGTGCAATTATGTGTGAACCATATGGACGAACAATGCAATTAACTCATAAAAACGACATAAGTAACTTATCAGAGTAGTATTATACTATACTAATTTAATTTAATTAAAACGGATTATTTCAGATTTAATTAATCAAATACTACGTAGTTATTAACACAACATACAAATGAGGAATAGTGATCAATGAATCGTAACACAGTACTCAAATTGTTTCGTTACTTTTGTTGGGAGTAGGTGATGTATGAAACCATGAAAACCACAATTCAAAATGTAGTGGACCGTGGGACCATCGATCTGGGTCAAATCAGTGACGGTACGGCCAAAGTTTCAGCAATCGGACCCCATCATTTACACGTCAACAACATCCTCCTGTAATCGAGGTTTACACTTCCATCCCATTTTATACATTTTATTTTAATATTTTATAAGAAACATTTTTTGAACTTTGGTAATGTTTATATTTACAAATAGGTTCTACTTAAAAGTGACCAAGATAAAGATGTTACGGGTCATTGTATGCCCAATCTCATCTATTTAGCACGAGAAAAGAATACAACGACACCGCACCATTTTAAGGCGGGTGCGCTTAACGCTTTGGTAAGCTAGATTATCAACATACTTTCGTAATCTTGATTATGGAACTTTTTAACAATAATAATCAGTCGATCGTTTTATTCAATGTACGTTTTGTAGATTCGAGTATCAACCGTGATAACAAATGCACCTATACTTCTTCTCTTGGATTGTGACATGTATTCTAACGATCCAAAAACACCACTACGTACATTGTGTTATTTCATGGACCCTATTGTTGATCCAAAGCTAGCGTTCGTTCAATTTCCCCAACGCTTTCACAATATTAACAAGCATGACACTTATGGTGCTGAACATGTGCTTGAAACACGAGTATGTACTTCAGGAATGGACGGTTTAGGTGGTACCATATTTATGGGCACATGTGGCTTCTTTCGAAGACAAGCTCTCATCGAGTACCCTAGAACAGTTCAATTAATGTGGAATAAGCCAAATGAACATGGAGATGTTTTAGCATTAGCACACCATGCCGCAGGTTGTAGCTATGAGGAAAATACTAACTGGGGTTCCGAGGTACACTAGTCTCTACAATGTCCGTATTTCCTATAAATAACTCAATTTGGCACATTTTTTCTTATCCATTTACGTAAATTTGAAACTTATAAAGGCGTAGAGTAGCGAAATGCGCCGATAAAATGTTTTAAAAGTTAAAACATGAACAGAATTAAACTTCATGTTACATCCGTAGTTTATACGTGTGAATGTTCTGTTAATATACTAATTTGTTGTTGCTACATTTCTTGCAGATCGGGTTTAAGTATGGTGTATTGGTTGAGGATATCTACACGGATTTTCGACTGCAATGCCAAGGATGGAAATCTGTTACTTGTGACCCAACTAGACCTGCATTTTTAGGGAATGTACCAATTTCGCTTAATGACATATTAAGTCAATCGAATAGGTGGTACATGGGCTTGCTACAAACAGGGTTGTGCAAGTTTAGTCCAATGACATTTGGAATGAAGTCTTTGAACCCTTTTCAAGCCTTGTGCTACGCACATTACAATTTTCGTGCCTTTTGGTCGATTCCAATCATCATCTATGCCTTTGTACCCGCGTTAGCGCTCATAAACTCGTTCCCCATTTTCCCAAAGGTGAATCCCTATGAGTTTTTTTCTTCGAAAACTACTATAGTTAACTTTTTTGTCCGAACAAAATCCTATGCCTTAAGAAAAAAAAAAGTTAACCATCTAAAGATTTTAATTTGTGCTACAGGTTTCCGACCGTTGGTTTTCTGTATACGTATTCCTTTTTCTAGGGGCGTATGGGAAAGATTTTCTTGATGTCGTGGTGGCAGGATCAACATTCAAAAAATGATGGAATAACCACAGAATGTGGTTGATATTAGGAAGCTCGAGTTACCCATTTTCAATATTCGATTGGTTTCTCACATCTATTGGGATGTCGACATTTGAATTCAACGTGACAAGTAAAGTGTCCGATAATGAGTTAATCAAACATTACGAGAAAGGGGTGTTCGAATTTGGTGTGGATTTGCCATTGTTGTTACCGGTAAATATAGCAGCAATCGTCAATTTATTTGCATTTATGATCGGAATTAAGCAAGTTTTGATAAATAATGGAAGGTTTGAAGAATTGTTTGTGCAGCTGTTTATAGCAGGGTTTGGTGCAGTAAATAGCTTGCCAATATATGAAGGCATGGTATTGAGAAGTGATATAGGAAAGATGCCTATGAAGATTACATTGCAATCCACTTCAATTGCTTTGGTTATTTACTTGTTTTACTTGTGACCCAATTTAGTACTAATAGAAATCCTCATGTATTGTTAGATGGAATGCAATTTAAAACTCATTTATTTATTTAACTTTTTACCTTTTTATTGTTTTAAATGGCAAAATATCAACTGTTATGAAAGCTTGCCTAACGCACCCACACGAGCGGAAGCGAGGATATAATTGTTTGAGATAAACTTGCAAGAAATAATAGAAAGCAATATAAAGTAATCGATAGACACGACGATTAACGTGGTTTGGCACAACCCTGCTTATGTTCACCCCCAAAAGTTTCCTTTATTCTTATAATGAAAAAGATCCCGGTACAAGAAATCGTACACTATGAGTTTAACCCAAACCCAAACCCCTTAGATTTCAGTATGAAATCTAAGTTTCTCGTACACTCTTTTTCAACCTTACAAGAATACACTCTTAACCTCACAAGAAATGACTCTCCGTTGATTGTACCTATCAACTCTCTATTTCTTTTGTGATGCTCTCCCCCGACTGCATGCCCATTTATATATATTGTTTTCTTTGACATATGAAAGGTACATGTGAAAACAACCCTACAAATGCAGCCACATCTTTTGACTTCACAATTTGCACCTTTATATGAAGAACCAAAAGTCTTCAATAATTTGGCAAAAACTATTCATCAATAGTTACCCAAATTTCCCATGCAAATAATCAACTACAACTTGTCTAGTAAATGTTTGTCACTTATTTGGACTATTGTTCAACATCAACCATATTCTATTTTATTATTTTATTGTTAATCGGATGACAAAGATACTTGTTATACTTTTACGAGTCACAAGTCACGAGTCGACTAGATTATCCCAAGAGCGCTTACAATGGATTGGTCCTTCCAAGACATTTTTTACATGCCACATCACATTCATTTGCTTCTATAGAATACAAAGTTTTACACTCCAGTCGAGAGTCATTGCAAAGTTTTTCTTTCAAATTAAACAAAGAGAAATAACTCAACTTACTCATTGAACAATAGCTCAATTTTGACAACCTCTTTGTTAAAATGAGCTATTAACTCCAACAAGATTGAGCTTTTTAAATGTTTTGTTTTGTTTTTTTAATAAAAAATTTTCTATTAGAGATGCTCTAAAAGGAGGTGACCGGAACCATGAGTCTTAAATGACATTCACTTTTACGAATTATTCATCGACTCTTACGAGTTGTTTCCACCGAGTCATAAAATTTGACCAATTTGAGGTGTAATGAAAATTAAAGTAGAGGATAGAAAAACAGATGACTAATCGTGCATAATCTAAAATTTATATTTACTAGGTTATTGTTTATTTTCAGTCGTCAAATTCACTATCGACCATCACGCACTCGCTTAATCGTGCATAATCTCAAATTTTAACTATTTAAATGTACATAATAACTACAATATATTTTTACTAGGTTATTGCTTCGTATACGCTATTAACAATATTATAAATTTAATCTATTTATTTAAAAATTGTGTACATTGAATCATTAATTTTGAAGAATTAGAATCTATAACAAAACCTAACATTCAACTTTGAAAAAGAGAATAATTTTTCTTAACTTTGTTAGTGTCGCTTTTATATAATGTATTGTCCATTACATATCGACCACTCATTTATCAACAGAAAGATGGCTTTTTGATCCCAATATATGTTATTCCTTGTCGTCGTATACCGTCACGTGGCCCCCAAGGGTGAGACGTTTATCGACTAAAACTTTGCCCTTGATTCAATTTCCATGCTTTTTGGGCTTAGGTCGAAAACAACTTAATAATTCTACCAATTTAATGAGAACTAAAGCTGTATTTGTCAAAAGGGCTTCTAACGGCTTCTAAGAGCATGAACTTCTAACTTTATTAAGCTGTAGCTCATAAGTTTTATTTGGTAAAACAATAAAATAAAGCTTCTTGAAAAATAAACCTTTGGAACCCTTAAAAGAAAGCTTCTTAAAGTAGATTTTCAATAGAAGCTTCAGTCACAGCTCCAACCATTTGTTGCTATACACCCTAAGGCACGTAAGAGGTGGAGAGGACTGAATCTTGAGATTTCTTTCACAAAAGTGAAGGGTGTTTACTATACTTAAGGTATGTTTGGTAACAATTAGACGTAGCTGAAAATTATGGTTGAAGCTGAAGCTGAAGATTGTGGCTGAAACTGAAGCTGAGAAATTTTTTTCAAGATACTTATGAAAAACTTTAATAAGAAAAGGATTCTGATTCTCGAGGATTTTTTTTCAATTATCTCTTAGGGATGAATGATTGAAATTGTTAAAAATTAGAAATTCAATTTAGTAGAATCTCCTATAATTTTTGTGCCAAAACACCAAGCTATCTTTATTTTTGTTAAATATATATTTGTAGAAAGATAAATAAAAGTAAATAACTTTTATGAGGGAAATAGACCATTTTTGTTTGTATTTTATTAAATTATTATAAAAATAAAACTAAAATATTCATCGACAAATATGTATTGGCGAAAACTATATATCTCCTATCGGACCTATCCGCTTAGAAAAATTATTTATATATTGATCCTTACTCGTTTTTTTGTAAGGATTAATTAATTTTCTTAAAACACATGGTTTTCTTTCAAATAAAAATTAAAGGTTGACATGGACCTTTTAATTAAAAAAGGAAGAAAAAAAATGAGACAATTATTAATATGATCTAATTTAGTTCTCAATATTTAGATTTGGACAATATTTATTTTAGTCAAAGATTTCGCTCCATCACATCAACTTGGAGCGAAATGTAGTATAAAAAAATCCTTGTTAGTTCGCTCCACTTAAATACTTAATAATTCGCTTCAACTATTAAAAAATACACACAGATTCGCTCAAATGTTTAACAATTCGCTCAAATACCTTTTATTAAAAAATACATATAACTCGCTCAAATGAACAACAATTCGCTCCGATTATTACAAAATACACACGAATTCGCTCAAATGCCCAACAATTCACTCAAATGCCCTACAATTCACTCAAATGCACAACAATTCACTCAAATGCCCTACAATTCACTCAAATGCACAACAATTCGCTCAAATTCCCAACAATTCGCTCAAATTATTAGGGGTGTTCATAATAATCCGAAACCGGAAAACCGAACCGTAAACCGGGTGAACCGCACTGAATTTTAGGTTAACCGAACCGATTTTTTTTTATTTTCCGGTTTCAGTTAACCGAACCGACATTTTTTTCGGTTTCGGTTTCGGCTCACACTTTGGGGATAACCGGTTAACCGAAAAACCGAAAAATTTAAATAATTATTTTTAATATGTATATTTCTAAATATAACTATATACTTAATTATATGACATGGATGTTGGTAAAAGTATAACAGACTAGTATATATATTTATATAGACTTATTATAAATCAACATTATTAACTATATTTGGAAGGTGGTTAATGAGTTGAGTGAATCAAATCATACATAATAGTGGAAGATGAAGTTCAAGCCTCTTGAAAGATCGATGAAGGGGAATGTATCTTTGTAAAAAGTGGGGGATAAAGATTGAAGGGTATATTTTTGTGAAGTGTCTAATACTTTTTGGTGAAAAACTTTAACTTAGATAATTATATATCAGTTTGGAAGTTACGGATATGTAACTTTTGTAATTTGGTGGTATATTTAACTATAAATATTCGCCAATGGATGTTGAAATGTATTTGGATATATGTTAAGACTTAACAAATATATTTTGATGAATGTGTATTTGTGTGCTATTCTTATTTTTAATATGATTAGTAGATAAGAGTCGGTTAATTGATTAACTGCATAACCGAACCGTAAAAGTCGGTTAATCGATTACCGGTTAACCGATTACCGGTTAACCGAACTTTTCGGTTTCGGTTTAGATTCAAGAAATTGGTGAACCGGATTGTCGGTTAACCGGTTCTCGGTTAACCATCCGTGAACACCCCTACAAATTATTAAAAATACACATGAATTCGCTCAAATGCCCAATAATTCACTCAAATGCCTATGAATTCGTTCAAATGCTTAGAAATTCGCTCCAATTAAAAACACACACACTATTTCGTTCCAATTAAAAAACACACACTACATTTCGCTCCAAGTTGATGTGATGGAGCTAGATTTTTATCAAAATGGATATTTTTCAAGATTTTGTTCATATTTAGATATCGGAGGTCAAATATGACCATATAGGTAATTTTCTAAAAAAAAATTGCACTTACAATTCATATGCTGTTTATATTTTTACAGGAAATGACATTCGTACTCGTACCACATGATAATTCCACATCAGCGTTTTTAGTTTGAAAAAAGTCCATATCAGCAATGTAAAACATGATAATTTATAAAATTAAAATATTTCTATTACACGTGAACACTTCATAAAAAGTTGAGTGGTGAAATCAAAATAACAAAATTTAAGTGATTAAATTAAGACATTAAAAAAATGAGTATATATGAAACTTCAATATTATTTGGTATTTTTAATCCTTGAATATATCACAACTTCCTATCATATTTTCAATCCTTCTCCATGTTTCCACAATCTATAGCATATTTGTTACTTTTATGTTTTTTCAAGTTCTTCCTCTTTTTCTTTTTTTATCATTTATCATTCAAAAAAGTTTTAATGCAAGTTTTCTATTAGAACTTTGAAATAAAACTTTTTTCAATGATAAATAATAAAAATAAAACAAAACAAAACTTAAAAGTATAACTTGAAATAAAGGTAAAAGTAAAAATACGTAATAGATTTGGGAAATAGAGACAAGAACCGGATATACGATGGGAGTCGAGACATAAAAAAGTACGTTACAATAAAAAGATAATTAAAAGTAAAAAGAATATTAATTAAAATTAAAATCTCTTATATTCAATTCAACCCTATTTTAAGTGGTTTGCTTAGTGTGTTTTGTTTTTTATGAATATCCAGAACCGAAGTTGATATCATCATTTATACGGTAAAGTTGATTGATACTAATTTTTGTACTACTTGAAAACAGAATATGAAAAAAAGTGAAACACAAATATCATGTCGAATACTCCTCTCTTTCACTCTAGTAAACCATTATCCAAAACATGGCTAAACCGTATTTTCTCAATCATCTACACGGTGGCCGTTTCCGTTCATCTGCTCCGCCACTTCCATACCCTAATCTACTCCCCCACCCCAATCTCGTTCGCTTTATCTCTAGCCGATTTCGTATTAGCCTTCTTATGGTTAACAGCTCAATGTTTTCACTGGAACCCAATCGAACGTAAGGTATTTCTAGAGACCCTTAAAAAAGTTATTGTAGAAAATGAGTATCCACCGTTAGATGTTGTGATTTGTACGGCGGATCCCACAAAGGAGCCTCCGGTTGGAGTTGTGAACACTGCGTTATCCGTGTTGGCGTATGAGTACCCGACCGAGAAGTTGTCGGTGTATGTTTCGGATGATGGTGGGTCGGATATAACGTTGTATGCTTTTATAGAGTGTGCTAAGTTTGCTAAATATTGGATACCTTATTGTAAGAAGCATAATATTGTTGATAGAGCACCTGAAGTTTATTTTGGAAGTGATTTTGCTTGCTTTCCTGAGACTGATGAAATCAAGGTATGTGCCTAACTATAATTTCTTTAATTAATACTATTTATTATTATTATTATTATCTATCAAGGTACGTGCCTAATTATAATTTGTTAGTTAATATTTATTATTATCTATCAAGGTATGTGCTTGATTATAATTCGTTAATATTAACTTTTTAACTCATAGATACTCAATATAATATTAACTATATTATCAACAACCTCTATAGTCCTGCAACAAAAAAGTCTAAAATTTTCGCCGTTGGTGGACCACTTCTCACCATCGTTGATAATAAGTGTTGACCGCTCAATAAGTCAAGTATGCATTTTACGTCATTTACAATAATACGAAAACAAAACTTACACACAGCGTGGCAGGCAATGTATGAAAGCATGAAATCAAGAGTGGAGACGGTGGTGCAGAGTGGTGGCCTCTGTTCGGAACAACTGACGGAATCAGAATTCCGGGATGCTTTCAGGCAATGGACGCCTGATTTTACGCGTCTGCATCATCCTTCTGTCATCCAGGTTAATAATTATTAAAAGTTTATTTAGAATACAACTCAGAAAAATAGACGAGATGTTGAACAGGGGGAAGTTATTTCAACCATATATGTTCTTATTCTTGATGAACTAGTGTTAAAGATATCTCTAGATGTTTTGATGTATTATGTACAGACTAATTAATTAATTTTAAAAATGATACACACATCTAAAATATATGTTTAATAAATTAAATGCTTCATATACGTGACAAAATAAATGGAATTTGAAAGAGAGAATAAATTAATCAAGTATATAAACGATCAAAAACAGAGTACCTGGTCATTTTTTTGAGTATGTTTTTTTTCTTTCTATTTAGCGTTACTCTTAATTTTTTACGAAATACAGATTATTCTAGACAACAACGAAGATAAAGATGTCGCGGGTGGTGTTATGCCGAATCTTATGTATGTTTCACGAGAAAAAAGAGTCGATGTACCCCATAATTTCAAGGCCGGAGCACTTAACGCCATGGTAATTAACCTCGACCTCCATACAAATCAAATGATAATTCATATACATAATCTATGAACTAATCAATATTAATTTACGTCTAACGAATATATATAAACCCTTTTCACATTGTAGCTTCGGGTGTCGGGATTGATGACCAATGCTCCAATAGTCCTAGTGCTCGATTGTGACACATACTCAAACGATCCTGAAACGCCACTTCGTGCATTGTGTTACTTTATGGATCCCAACGTTGATCTGAGACTTGCATTTGTTCAGTTTCCTCAACGATTCAGAAGCATTAATAAAGATGACATTTATGCTTCTGAGTTCAGGCCCGAGACACAAATTTTAAGTCTAGGCATGGATGGTTTGTTAGGTGGTCAATTTATGGGGACAGGAGGTTTTCTTAATCGACATGTTATTAGCGACGGAGAACCACGTGTTATTAGTAACGATAGCCTGCGAATTGATTCAAACCTAATAAAGAGTGAAGATGCTTTACTTTCGGCATACCAAGCAGCAAGCTGCAAATACGAGGATAATACCAAGTGGGGCTCCGAGGTTAGTTTTCTTTCCGGATTTAATTTATTTCCCCTGTTCATCAATGATTTTGAAAAATTATATACTAGTGACACAATGAACATTCAGTGACTACAAAAAACTTTCATACCTTTGTATCATTAGGTGGCGTTTGGAATGAGGCATAGGGTATGGGTTTCTAGGAATGAAAATGATATCAACTGTTTGGTTTAACGTTTTAAGTTTTAGCAGTAGGACTCATGGCTAGGAAATAAGGAGTGAACAAAGGATGAAGTATTTTATCAGATGATATATATATATATATATATATATATATATATATATATATATATATATATATATATATATATATATATATTTATTTATTTATTCAAATAATAAAGCACAAGATACGTAAAAAAAATGAAAGTGGGACCAATCTGTTCAACTTTACAAGGTTGTACGAACTGGACATGTGTGTGTATAGAAAGATACAATATTGTGACAGTTATCTAAGTTTAAGGGTGCGTTAAGTTGTATGGAATACGGATGCTACAAAAATATGTAAGTTGTGTACTCGTGTTGTTTGGATCAGAAATCAAGACTTACAATTTTGAATAATTAAAATAGTATTTGATAACTTAGGAATTAATAATAATTAATAATCACAGAATATAAAGAACAATAATATTAATCACAAAAAGCTTCAATATTATTAATGATAATAATACGAATACATGGCTGTATTATGGTTAAACCTTAAAGCTATCGTTGACCTAATCTAGGTTTTAAAGATCTCTATTTATATCATATAGAGTCCTGTACAAGTGGGCATACAAATATGAAAGTAAATCTATTCCATATTTTACTCAAACTTCTAACCGACTGTATAAATTACACTAACAGTAGTAATACTGATATCTAAACTAACAGTATTAACTATTTACAATAAACAACACTAACTATGTAATTACACTTAACAGTACTAACTCTGAAGGTTCACCAGCAACATTAACTCTTCAGCAATAGAAACCTTGCTCTGGCAGTAGTAACTAACTGTAGAAACTTTAACAAGCAGTATTAATCTTGACATTAGTTGTAACCACCAGCAGAAACTTGTATAAGTAGTAGAAACTTGAAAAACAGTAGAAACTTGAACTAGCAGTAGTATTTAAAACAATTGTAATCTGACCAACAGTTATAAACACTTAATAATCTTCAGACCCAACACGTGTTAATAAGCTACTTTTTGTAGATTGGATTTCGATATGGAACGTTGACAGAGGACACATATACAAGCTATCGACTTCATTGTGAAGGATGGAAGTCGATTATTTGCAATCCAAAACGAGCTGCATTTCTTGGAGGTTCACCCTCAACTTTAAATGATTCCTTAACCCAAATCAAGAGATGGTACATGGGATTCCTTGAAATATCCTTTAGCAAATATTGCCCACTAATATATGGAGTTCGGTCAATGAATACTCTTCAAGCTTTATGTTACTCGCACTACACTTTTCGCTCTTTTTGGTCAATTCCAATCATTATCTACGCGTTCTTGCCTCAGATTTCGCTCATAAACTCCTTTCCGATTTTCACAAAGGTACAAATCGATTTGACTTTCATTCAAGGGAAAATTTCAACCACATTAAAACGTAATTGCTCAAGAACACATCTTAATGTTATGGTTATTTCAGGTTTCAGAAGATGGTTTTTCATGGTATGGATTTCTGTTTCTTGGTGCTTACGGTAAAGATTATCTTGATTTTGCGGTGTTTGGTGGTGGATCAATTCAAAGGTGGTGGAACCACCAAAGAATGTGGTTGATGTGGGGACTATCAAGCCACCCGTTTGCATGGCTCGAATGGACACTTAAATCCTTAAATTTGTCGTCATTCGGGTTCAATGTTACAAGCAAAGTGGTAGATGAAGAACAAAATATCCGTTACGAACAAGGGGTGTTTGAATTTGGAGTAGAATCAGAGTTGTTTTATCCTATTTCAGTAGCGTCAGTTATCAACTTGATATCGTTTACGAAAGGAGTTTTGATGGTCAGTATGAATGGGAGATTGGATGAGTTTTTTGTGCAAGTTTTTATATCTGGATTTGTTGTGGTGAATAGTTGGCCGATTTACGAAGGTATGGTTTTGAGAAAAGATCGAGGGAAGATGCCGTTGAAGATTACTTTAGTTTCATTAGTTACTGCAATCGCAATTTATTTGACATCGTCTCAAGTTTATTAACGTTAAAGTTTGTTAAAATTTGGCAGCACAGTAGTTGCGCTTGCGGTTTAATATGTAACTGTCTGTAGAAAAATGAATGATTAAGAAGTTAAATGAAAACCATAATATAATAGTAGTAATTATAATTATTTACTTTTTGTTATTGTTTTTAATAAAATAAAATAATAGTGGGATTAAGAGTTATTTGTTACCTTTTAATTTCAAACTCTATGACAAGTACAATTGATATTAGTTTATAGTTGTTTAATTATGGCATTGTGGTATGTGAGTAACTCATCGATTCAGAGGTTGTGATTTTAAATTTACGGGTGACAATTGTGTAAATATATAGTATATTGGATATATAGTGTAAGTTTATGTTACAAAAATAGTAGTGCGTAAAGTTGTTTAGCCATTACATATTTAGAGAGAGAAATTTTTTGAGGTGATCAGTCAAAGCAACTGGTTATCCCCCATGGTCATTGTCAGAATTATTTACTTCATAGTAGTCACTGATCCCGCAGAAACAAGCCAGCAAACCCGCAGAAAATTGTAGCCAATAAAACAAGGCCACGTGTATAAGAGATCCCGCAATTAAGGTGAAATCCCGCGGTCAATAATTAATTCTCGCGGCCAATTCCCGCATTCAAGAAATACCGCCGTTTAATCCAAATCCCACGGTTTTAGTCTAATAGCCGCGGTAACCATTTTGAAAAATACGAAATTCCCGCGGTAACACGTATGAACAAATAATAATGCGTCCGTTTATACATAACAGTTCGTGGTAGCGCTACTACCCCGGACGGGGAGGGTCAATCCCAAATAGATCTATTCAATAATACTCGCGCTAAGATCCATACTAACGAAACTATGATGTGTAGAGGACTTTAGTGGATTAGTGAAGTAAAACACTCATGCAATCCGTATATGTGATCCTGTACTCGTGTTCATGAAAAACAGTGTATGTATTCTCACCCCAATAGTAAAAAGTAGTAAAAGTGGGGCTATGAGACTCATTTGAGTCTTGAAAGCAAGCGTTTATATCAATAAATGTGTATCCGTAATGTAACCTTCTAGCGCCCTAAACGCATAAGGTTATGTGTAAGTGAATGTCTCCAAAGATCATTCATGCTAGTTGTCCACTCAACTAGTTATGTTCAAATGTTTGTTTATCGTTTGTGTTTAGAATCATGTACGGCCCGTTGGTGACTTTTTGCAATAATAATTCCTGAAGACATTGTTATCATATTTTGTTTCGTTGTATACTTATAATAGTATATGTATTGCGTGTACGAGTAGTTTCGTATATGATTATTTGTTATTTGCAGTTACGCGTATTTAATACTTCGAGAAAACATAGATTTGGTCAAACTGTTTTATGCGACACAGGGAGTTAGTGTCGCAGGTTACTGCGACACTTGAAATGGTTGCGACACTAGCTTAGTGTCGCAAGTGACAAGAATTAAATTTTGTTGCGACACTGAAGCTTGTGTCGCAGTCGAGAAAATCAATAAGTGTGCGACACTAAGGTTTGTGTCGCAGGTCGTGTTTTCAAATAGGTGTGCGACACAGAGATTTGTGTCACGGTCTGCGACATTGAATCTGTATTGCGACACAGGGGTAGTGTCGCACCCGATTTGGGCCTGGTGCGACACTAAGGGTTTGATGTGTTTTCGAGTTCGGGAACTTGGTCAAATGTGCTCGGTTTGACCCGAAACTTTTACACGACTCTTAAATATGTTTTTATTACTTATAAAAATTAGAGTTACGTTTTATGGTTAACCCAAAAGTGTCGTTTTCAAATGTATGCCAAAACAGTCCCTGAGTTAGTTTCTTCAAAATTATACGTTTTTCGTGGCTCCCTTTGACTAGTCAAAGCTTCGAGATAAAATCCGAGAAAATTTCCAGACCTTCCCCCATGTCTTAGTTACTTAAAATAATGTTTCCATAATTTTTAGTTAACGTTAAGTTGGTCAAATAAATAGGCAAATCCCTGACGTCCAAAAATGACGAATTCGGACACAGGTGTGATCTTTTAATTACCGAGAAAAATATATGCAACTTAACGAAATGCAATTGTACAACTTTTAAAGCTAACAAGATTTGTGACCTTAGGAAAAAGCCTCATGTCGTTTGGAGTTGTATAGCTCGAGTTATAGGCTCGAGAATTTGGTACAAAAATCTGCCATCCGAGACAGAATGGCGACATGTTTTTGTAAAATTGTTTTCGGGTATCAAACGGTGTCGAAAAATTACGAAACCACTTGGAAATGAAAGCTAACATCTTAAACCTAAGTTTCTACTTTTGATTCGTCCATTTTGGTTGAGTTAAGTGTACGAAACATTTCCTTGAAGTCGTGTTATTTTTCTGCCCAGAAAGTTGTTGCTACTTTTGTATTTTCAAAACGTTTTTTGACTTTGTTTTTGGACAAGATCTTGTTAAATGGACATTATAACATGTTTATAAGTATGTTCCAAGTAAAATAAAAGAGAGGTGAAGTTTCTTACAAAGGAGATGATGAAAAGAAGAAGAAATGGAAGGGTTTGGTGGCTGGAAAATCGCAGGGAGAGAGGTGAAGGGAGAGGGAGAGATTGAGTGTGAAAGTTATGAATGTGTTTGTGTGTGAAAATGAGAAAGAGGGTGAGGGGGTATGGTGTAAGGAGAGGGAGAGGACATGGCCATGAGGTATGGCTGCTCTCTTGTGGGCCCCACAAGGTGTGGGTGGTCTGAATTTCGTTTCCCAAGTTTACGTTACGTGCGGTGCTCGTTTAACCGTTCGTTTCGTCGTTCGTTTAAACGTTAAACGTTGATTAGTTATGTTTTTCGTTAACGACTTATTCGCGTAAATTTTGATTGAAGTTTTATTTAAAATACTTCATTTTAAGTTATTGAAATATAAATCGAGTTTCGTTTGGTTGCCGGGCGCATTTCGCGCGTTTTTGTCGTGTACCGTACGTTTTATACAAAGCGTAAAACGTTTAATATATTATCGTAACAATATAAAGTTAAATAATGATTATTTAATATAGTTACGTTATTTAAGAAAATGTTTTTCACCAACGTCTGTATTTATCATGTCAGATTACATACGATTAAAATCGCGTAATTAAAATTAGTTACGTACATGTGTATATAAAAATATACAAAATGTTACTGTACTTGGCTCTATTTCAAACTAAATACAAGTAATAATGACCTAGCTTAGGTACAAATGACGGCCTAATTTGCCGGGTGTCACAGTTGTTACTCTAATACCCGCAGTTTTGTTGTATATCCGCGGTATAATTCCTGCGATTGTTACTCTAATACCCGTTGTTTTGTTGTATATCCGGGGTATAATTCCCGCGGTTAATAAAAGGATCCCGCTGTTTTTTTACAATATCCGCTATTAATAAATGATCTAATACCCGCGAATTAATTATTGACTGCGGGATTTCACCTTGACCGCAGGATCTCTTGTACATGTGGCGTTGTTTTATTGGCTACAATTACCCGCGAGTCCGCTGACTCGTATCTGCGGGATCAGTGACTACTATGAGGAAAAAAATTCTGACATTGACCATGAGGGGTAAACACTTGCTATGACTGACCACCTCAAAAAATTTCTCATTTACAGATACTATATTTGTGTAGCTTATATACATGAGCCAGAGTTAAGATAAATGAGTCAACGGTAACATTTTAACAAATTTAATAATATGTTCAACCAATTTGTACATATGAGCATAGTGTTAATCTAACTTTTAAATTTTGAACTACGGTTAACAACCAACTTAATGGAGTTGGGTTGTGTTTGTGTATGGTGGTTAAAACACTAATTTTAATTGGTTAATTTTCATTTATGTAACTATAACTTTTCTAAAGTAGTTGACACTTTTAAAGCCATGATTGGAGAGATAACTCGCTAATTTTTGGTGATTGGTCTCTTGAAAATGTTCAAAATTTGGTTAGTGTTCGAACATGTTTCCAAGATGTCTCTGGGCTGCGAATAAATTTAGCTGAAAGTAGTCTGTATGGTATCGGGGTTGATTTTCATGAGGTTGCTCACGTTGTTTTTGTTTCCTTAGCACGGTTCCATGGATAATTTATTAAGAAGACCAAAGAGAGAAAATGAGGAAGAAAGAAGAAAAGGGAAATCCAGCACCATTTCTTAGTATCATCCCTATTTCAAGCTATGTGCATATGAAGATTGATGTTCAACAACAACAAAACGCTTGAATCTGAAGATCCTTCAAGAGTTAAAGAGGGAATCTGCTGTTCTGGGGGAGAATTCTGATATTCCGATGATTATTGATGATTATTCGGGAGATTATTCGAATGATTCCGAGAATGTATGGTAATCAGATTGCAAAATGAACAGTCAGATTCTAGAAGGTTTGTATGAAGTTGGTGCCACGGGGGAGGTGATAATGGTTTACGACCATAAACTTTCGAAAATGCAAAGTTCAATGAACTTTCAGAAGGGTCGTGTAAAGAAATGGATTCGTGCTAGAAGATAACTCTACTCTCTCATCAAGCTAAGGTTGAAGACTGAAGATTTATATACAAACTGTTGTCACGGGAGAGTTTGTTGATACATATTTGTGTGACAAAAACTTGTTTAGAAAACTTAGCTTGATTGTTCTTAGATTAGCGACACTATTGTTTTAATGTGACATTGTGCTAGTGTTGCTTGTAGCGACACTTTGATAGTGTCGCGTGCCCTATATATATATATATATATATACACACACAAGTGGAATAAAGAGAGAAGGTTTTTAGGGAGAGAAGAGAGAGAAAGATTTTTTGTTACTATGATTCAATATTTTATTCTAAGATTCAATTTTTTATTACTATAAACTTTTGAATCATAGCAACAAAAGATTAAAACTTATTAATAAAATATTGAACCAATGCAATAAAATATAGAATTACATTAATAAAAATTTGAATCATATCAATAAAGTATTGAATCATATTAACAAAAAATCTCTCCCTCTTCTCTCTCTAAATTTCCTTCTTTTTTGATCATGTTACTATATATATATATATATATATATATATATATATATATATATAGGATCGATAGAGGGTGCATGAGAGAGAGCCAAATTTAGGGTTTGAGAGAGAGAGAGTTTGGTGCTTAAACGTTTATTTTCTGTAATCGTGATTTATCTATAAACATAAACATTATTTACGTTTGCTTGTTCGTATTCGATTTACAATTTTATATATTTCACATTCTTGATTTGTTATTTTGGATTCCGCACGATTTTGGGGATATAGTGGTCATAATTGCTTTTCGGTTTTGAGTTGTGTTTATATATGTGTATTTTTTTGTGATATTGATTCACACAAACACAAAATCGGTTTTGGTTAAGTGTTAGGGGTGATGAATTTGGGCAAAATGTTGGTTAATCTTTAGTTTCGATTTCAGTTTAGTGATGTAATTTGATGCTGTTAGAAGATGGTTGATTGAGTTTTGGCAAAAACAGTAAATGGGTTATGTAAGTGAAAGCGTAGCAGGGAGGAAGTGAATTAGGGTGGGTGGAGGTGTGGAGCTTTATTTGCTTGTATTTAATAAACAATAAATAAATAATTTAAGGGTATTTTAGTCAATTTATGTGGTGTCATATGAAAAATGGACCGACGATGAAATAAAAATTCAGGTCAAGGAATGAGATCCACACATTACTCGATTCGGGGACTGGGTCCGTAATATAGGGACAAACACATGGACTAGTGATGTAATTTACTCTATTTAAATATACTAAGGTGTGTTTAATTAGATACTCCGTAATATTTTCACGCAACTAAATATGAAATTTTGCGGTCAATGTACGAGAAAATAAAATTCAAAGTTGAAGAAGGCGTGGCCAGTGGAAATGTCTGTCCGGATGAGAAATGGGCTCATCTCTTTGGGCTTTGGGATGCTAAATTCAATCGTTCAGACCACCCAACAGTAATCCAGGTTCATTCTGTATCTTACTTATTTCTGAGGTTTTGTACCATCATACCGGCATGTAAGTACACGTACATTTTTGTCTTAAACATTTCTATAAATATGATTTTATAATTTTTAATAGAGCAGGTTTTGTTAGATGGTACGGTAGACGATGATGTGCTAGGTCATGCCATCCCAAACCTTATTTACGTCTCGCGGGAGAAATACAAGGCGATACCTCACAACTTTAAGGGTGGCGCTCTTAACGTTTTGGTAACGTATTTTGTTACTGTAAAAACCTCTTTTATAATTTGAGTTACAACGGTATAAAACGTAGTTTTACTCGTGTTACCTTTGTTTTGTTTGATTTAGCTTCATGTACGGAAACATTGACAAATGCTCCAATAATCCTGACCGTAAATTGTGATATGTACTCGCTCTAATGACCCTAAAACACTGTTACAAGAACTATGTTACTTTATGGATCCTTCAAGAGAGTCCGAAAACGTAGCTTACATTCAATATCCTCAAATATTTCATGGGATTGACCGAGATGATTTATATGGTGCCGAGTTTAAGTTTGTGTTCCAAATCAACTTGACTGGGTTTGATTGTTTACCAGGTGTTTTTTTAGAAGACGGGCCTTTTATGGAGACCCATCGTCCTCACATACTTCTGAACAACGTCGAAACCAATCAATCCAGTGTAACGAAGTGTTGGGCCGAGCTTATGAAGTAGCTAGTAGTATTTTTGAGGCCCAATCAAAATGGGGCTCTCAGGTATGTGTATGAAAATTGTACCATAAATTGCTACAGTTGTTGTAAACTAGCTAACTTGGGTTTATATGTGTAGTTAGGAGTTCGATATGGATCATTGGTGGAGGACTTTTACACCGGATATCAAATTCAATGCCAAGGATGAAGGTCGGATTTTGCTTTACCGAAGAGGCCAACGTTCTTGGGAAATGCACCCATGAACCTAGATGACTTGCTTAATCAAACCCAAAGATGGTCCATGGGCGTTTTAGATATGACCTTTGCAAAGCACAATTAACTATGGGTTCATGCTCTTGCTCTTTTTGCATAGTCTATGTTACATCCATTACTCCTTGTGGCCCATTTGGTGCATCTATTCCATTTTGCCCGAATTAGCTATTGGGACTGAAGATGGCAAAGTGTTGGATGATCATTTCTACTACTGGTCAGATTACAACTGCTTGATTACTACTGTTTGCAGAAGAGTTTCTACTGTTAGTTCAAAAGTTACTACTGCTAGTGAAGTTACTACTGCTTGAAAAGATCAGAGTTACTACTGCCAAGGTTTCTACTGTCTTCGCAGAGTTAGAACTGTTGGTCAGTACTGCTTCAGTGTTTCTACTGTTAGAGCATAGTTACTACTGTTAATGAAATAATTAGTTTAGTCAATGTAATAGTTACTACTGTTTATGTAGTTTCTACTGTTTATGTAACTTTTCAGTATTACTACTGTTTATGTAGTATGTCTAGCTGTCTAGTACTTTTGTCTTTATGTAACAGAATCTGTACGATAAAGATTCTTGTCTCCACGACATTCCCTGTCTCCACAATTATATGAATTGTACAGAACTCTATACCATATAAATAGAGATTCTTAGAAACTTTTTAGGTTAACTTTCGACCTTAACTTTTGCTTCAAGGTGTAAACCCTAGTGCGGCTGCGCATTCGTCTTATTCTCTCAATTAATAAGATTGAAGCTTATTATTTAATACTCTGTTCTTAATATTTATATTGATAGTGATTTAGTATTGAACGATTGATTGATTCCTAAGTTATAGAGTACTATTCTGCAGTTTCTCTATAATTATTCAGTGTATTGATTAAGATTTAATCGATCTTGATATTAGCCGTTATCCACTCTTTTCCAATATTTCCTAAGGTACCTTTCATTACTCTTTGTCGCTTGAATAACTGTTATCAACTTATTGCAATTACAAATTAAGTATATGAATGTTTGATACATTGTACAGGTTTCGAATCCATGGTTTTTGTTATATGCCCTTTCATTCATTGGGGCATATTGTCAAGAATTTCTTGAGTTCAAACTAGCGGGTGGAACTACCCAAGGGTGGTTCAACGAGCAAAGAGTCTCTATCGAGCTATTTGTTAGGAATGGTTGAGTTTACGCTCACAAAGTTACACATATCTACTACCACATTCACCATAACAAACAAAGTGGTCTATGAGGAAGCAAGTAAAAGATATGATCAAGGAATAATGGAATTTGGAGTCGAATCACCTCTCTTTGACCCTATATCAATGGCTGCCTTAGTGAATCTAGTCGGCCTTATTCATGGGATCGTGCAAATTCTCGAGTATGGAAGATTAGAAGACTTATTTGTACAACTCTTTTTATCAAGTTTCGGGGTAGTAAACGGCTGACCTATTTACGAAGCCATGTTCATCAGGAATGATCGTGGAAAAATGCCGTTAAAGATAACATTCACATCAATAGTCATTGCTTTGATGCTCTATCTAGTCTCCCCTACATTCTTTTAGAACATTTAAATTTTCGTCTTGTAGTTTTACATCACATATCTTGTACTATGATTAATAAGATGTACGGAAATGTAGCAACCCAGACATCATAATCCCTTCCTAGTTTGGCTATATCATTCTACATAAACTACTACAGAGTACTAATATTTTCTTTTCTTGATCTTGAAGGTGGATGATCTGATCACATCGTCATCCATCGTCAACGTTGTCTCGAGTACCTCCAATGATTCAGGTTTTGTGAAATACGTAAACAAAAGATAGATACCGTCTAAGTAAGTGTTGGTTTCACCTGCTTTGTTCTTCTTCTTGATACTATACGCTAGCGGAATCACTCCCCTGTTAAACACCTCTATATACATCCCACCACCAGCAACAAGCATCTGTAACAACCATACACATCTCATATTACATGAACTTCTTGTTTATAGTACGGAGAAATAGTAAAAGTTCCAAGAAAAAAAAATGATCCCTATTGAAAAAGATTCAATATCAACAATTTTTTTCAAATATGTGTGTCGTTATTTTGGGACAAGGTAGACCTGCAGAGGTGTTCGAATACGAATGCAGCTTAAAAACTCATAATTCGAATCGATTAAAAACAGAATAACTGTCACAGATTGGGTTGGACGTCAATTGAAGTCACTAAATCAGTTTACAAATCAATTTCTAATTGTTGATTCATAAATGGTCAAATTTGAAACTCAAAAAGACATTATTCATTGGGAAAAAAAAAAAAAAAAAAACCTTATTTAACTTCAAGTTTGGAACTTTAATTCAATCTGTTAAATATCTTTGTTGGTTTTAATTTTGGGAAAATTTAACTAAAAAGTTGAAATCGGTTTAATCGAATTGATTCAAGGTGCAACAACCGAAATAAACCGAAACCAAACTTGATGAACACGGGTATATCAACTACAGACATGCAATAAATTTATCTTTTTAAAACTTTTTTAAAAAAATAAAGAAGAATTCAAAAAAATAAGAAGAAGAAGAAGGTGATGTATACCTCTTCGTATTTCTGGGTTAGATTGAGGCGTTCATCTTCAGACATATCGGGTCTTAAAACAACCATGGTTTCATATTGTCTTAAACCGGGTGGGCATTCGGGTTCTTGTTTTTCTTCAACGGCAGCCATAGATGATGAGTTGTTGTCGTTGGGTTCATCTTCACTTCCTAATCCACCTTCGAAAAATGCACCCGAGAAATCAAGAGTTTGGGCCTTAATCGAAAACCCATGAAAATGGTTTGTTTTGATTCGATGATTGTGGACAAAAGGTGTGAGCTTGTTGTTATTGGTGAAAGGGCGTAGGGTTTTGACTAGTGGGCGTGATGAGAGTAAAGATGAACAAACGGCGATCATCATATTTTGGTTAACAGGGAAATAAATTTAGTTCAGGTTGTCATTTCAATTTATTTCATTTCAATTCCAATTTCAATTTCAATTTGATATTAAACTAACGACATTCATATATATTTATTTATTCTTTTTGTGCTTAACCAAGAGCATTTTCAATGAACAAAACTTATTAAAAGTTTTTGTTTGTCACAATAAAAAGTTTCACCTCCAAGTTTTAAAAGTATTTCTTTTTTCTTAAATCATACACACACTTTCGAAACAAAAAAAAAAAGTTTCATACGAAAGCTTTAGAAGTTGAGGGTGTGTTTAGTTGAAGAAAAAATGGCACTTTTCTAGAAACTTTTTCTAAGAAAAGTATAAAAGTTAGAAAACGCGTTTAAAATGAGTATTTTTCAGAAAAGTTTTCTAAGAAAATGGAAAAACCACTTTTTCAATTTATAACTATGAGATGGAAAACAAGGCTTTCCAATTCTCTACTTTTTTCCTTTATAACACTCCCTTCACTTTTCTAACATTTTTTAAAACCTTTTAAAGCTAACTATTTTTCTAAAATGAAAAATACAATAACATTTGAACATATTTTCTAAAAAAAATTAGAGATGGAAAATTGTGAAAAATTTTCCACAACTAAACACACCCCGAGATTTTTCAAACTTTTGCACAAATAAGGGCGTGTTTAGTTATGGAAAAGTATCTCCATTTTTCTTTTTCTAATTTTGTAGAGTTTTTTGTCCCTTGAAATCATAAGGGGTTTAGAGAACGCGTTCAAATGTAAGGGATGTAGTTTTCATTTTTCAAATTAAGAAAGCTAGAAAACTTTAAATCATATATTTCATTTTCTTAGAAAACTCCTCCGAAAAACTCCAACTTGAACGCGTTTTCTAATTTTTCAATATTCTTAGAAAATCTTTCAGAAAATTAGAGTAGTTTTTTGTAACTAAACGCGCCCTAAGTTTTTCCAATAACGAAAATAAAAATTTTCAAAATCTTTTTTTCATAAAAAAGTTTTAGAAAAAACCTTATTTGAAGATGCTATAACTTTTTAATTTGCGTGTGCACATGGATCGTCTTAAAAACATATATATTTCAACTCTATTGATTTGCGACTCTGTGTACCGGTGAAGCAAACCAAAACTACGATCAGAGGCGGTGGCTGTTGCTTTATTCATAATAAATCACATCGAAGGCTTTTGAAACATTGTAATTGGCGTTTCAGCAGGAAGTTTTGAGGCTTTGAAAGTAGGTCGAAAAGAGAGATGAAGAAAAAGACATGTGAGAGAAATTAAGGCTTGAAAACAACCAATGAGGTCGGAAGAAAAATAAGCACGATGTGTTGTCTTGAAATGCCATTTATGTCATTTTTTCTTAATAATTCTTATAGTTCTAACAAAACCTTTAATTCTAGCTTTATCTTACTATATTTATTTATATCTACTAATGCGGTTTCGTATGATAGTTCGCATATAATTGTATATGTGTAAGCAATCGGGTAAAATTATATATTGCAATGAAAGTTAACTCATAATTATAATTTATTAAATACACAACACCAAATTTATTTAAATAAACAACATCACATGTAAAGAATCTAACATAAAATAAATTGTTATATCATGTCTACGTGTAAAATTACATACATTTAAAAATGGTTTATGTATGGCATTTGACGTTTTGTTGTGGGGTTTGTGAGAGAACTAGTGGGTACTAACAAATGTGGTTGTGTTTGCGACGATTCATCGGTGGTGGTGTAGTTGGCAAATTGATGGGTGGAGATGGGGTTTGACCGGGTGAATATGAGAAATAGGAGAGGGTTGGTGTTTTAAAGAGAAAGATGAGAGGGTCAGAGAGAGGGGATGCCATTAATAGTCGGATGAAATGAGAATGAGAATCAATATTAAACTCATCAACATACAAAGGTTTAAAAACCCTTAATACGAGGATTTCGTTCCTAAATTATAAAACACATACGCCTAGGTCAAAAAGCAACTATCATTCTTCTCCATTCCCATAACAATTTCATGTACCAAAACTCTCAAATCAAACGTGCTTGGTTCACATACTCATATAGAATACGATATAATTTGAATCAGATTCCATTTCATTTGTATGTTTGATTGGTAAAACATTAAAGAATAAAATCTAATTCCAATCCATTTGTATGTTTAGTTGATACGTGAAATGAAATTTGAAGGAATTCAATTATTTGGGAAAATGAATGTAATCTATTTCATCAACTAAGGGATTCAGTTTAATGACGTTATATGATACGAATTATTATACTATACTAAATTATAAATTTTCATTATTATATTTTTCTGGGTAAGGTTCAGAGGGGCAGTTCCTATATGAGGGGCAGGAGGGGCATTCAACTCTCAATTTCAGCCTTTGATTTTTCGATCAACGGTCCAGATCACTGCATTTTAAACGTAAAATGTAGTGAATCTGCGTAAATGCAGTGAATTTAAAATGCAATGAATATGGAGCGTTGAGAAAAAAGTAAAGGCTGAGATTAATTCTGACTGCTTCTCTAATCTCACATCTTATACTTATACTTGTTATAATTTATACTTTATTTTATTTAAATTTAAATTTATTATATATATATATATATATATATATATATATATATATTAGTGTTTTAGATGATATATGAAACGATGTAGTCAATATTATTATTTTTGTCAATGGATATATCAAAAGTTATCTAAAATTTTTTCTTATTAAAATGTAAATGTAGTGTCTCAGTCAAAATGTACACTTTACTTTTCACAAATCAAATATCATCTATATGCAATAAAGTTTATTTTTTATTGATTAAAAATCAAAATGGACATTTATAATGGACAACCTGAAATAACAACCCGCCACCCAGGTGATGCACTGTGAGAACTTAAAAGAAAGCGTAATTTTTTTAGTAGAGTATTACAAAAAAAGAAATGACTATCGATTTATATTGTTTTTAAGTGAAAAATATGTACATACCTTTTTAAATACATATTTATTTTGTATTTATGAATGCTTAAGAAATTTAATGATAACATAATCTAGATACTATATGGTTCTAGTATACATGTAAAACGATTATACCAAAATCTTTTAAAATTGAGAAACAACGTATGATTGTATCATATCATTTTCTCAATAACTGATCTTTCTCATCTTACATAAACCACAAAATAAATAGTTAACTATTTATTAATTATTTTGGACCAAACCCACAAAATAAATAGTTAACTATTGATAAATTATTTTGGACCAAATAATGAATAGGAGGGTGTGAAGTGAAAATAGAGTTTGTAATCTATCTAGTAACGAATTTGCGATTGATAGTCAATAATCTTGAAATTAAAAATTTTAGTAGCTAAAAAATAGGTGGATTTAAACATTTTTTCAATTTGAATGATACATATAATTTTTTAGGAAGCTATATAGAATTTTGGCGTAAAAAAGAGACTATCCTCCGTTAGTTACGTAGATATATTTATATTCATATTCATATTGGGCCTGATCCAATACAACGCCTATAGACTCAAAGTTACTCGGGCCGATCGATCGGACCCTCTAACTATAAACACCCACTTTTCATTTTTGCAAAATACGGAGCAGTAGATTTCTTGTAAAGGAGGAAAGCAGAAGAACGAAGCAATACAAACACACATACGTACAGATCCTTTCGAAGCAGATATGGATCCGAAATTAACAGAGCTATCACAGACATTCGAACGATTCAAAGCAGCGTTAGTGCGTAATGATTTCGATACTTGTTCCAGACTTCTTTCTCAACTTAAGGTATCTCTGATGTTCCATCATAAACCCTAATATACTTTCAGTTTTTTTAATACTTCTAATTTCTGTATGTATTATGTTTGATGATGTAAAATACCGATTATATGTAAATTCATTAGCTTATATTGAGATTTTAAGCTCATGTTACTGGATAAAGATATGGAGCCAGAATTGAGATCTAATATAATTCATTGTCATATAAAATCAATTCTGTGGAGGTTGTATGTTGGAACTTTAGATTATGAAAGTTTTTTTAGTGCTAATGATTGTACCAATCCCAATCGAGAAAGCGATAATGAAGAAAGTAAGCTGCTTGTAAATTCCAAATTGATATTGGCAGTTTGAGTTGAGCTCCCAGTAGAAACTGAGATACCTTTATTGGAAGTAACTGTGCCGATATCCTACGGGACATCAAATCAGTAGTTTGAGTACTAACTTAGGCGAGTTATGTCAATTCAGTGAGAAAACAAAGGTTTATGAAATTCTTCCATCATACCTGATTTATGATGCTATTGTGCTCTGGTGTGAGCCGATCTAGTGTAGGCATATAGGTTATTCACTTATTTGAGTTAAACTTACCAGTAGGAATTGAGATACCTGCATTGTACATTTGGCAACAAGCCTATGTATTGTACTTATTAGGGTTGAATTTTCTAGTTTGAGTACTAATTTATGCGAGTTAAGTCGATTTAATTGGACAACTGTTCCTGCTCTTGACTTTTAAATTATTAAGATAAAGCGTCGGTGGATGGGTAGTATTTGTGCGTTGTATTTTGTTGTGGAATCAATTATCTGAACAATCTGCCCCTTTTCTTTTTCTTCGTTTGTGCTAGTGTTGTCACATAGCATTTCAGCTTTCTGTAATCTGATTTGATGTTTAACTTGCAGGTCAAGCTGATAGAGTTTACAAGCCTTCCTCCATTGTTTGCAGAGAGTGCCAATGCATCTCAAGAGCTGACAATAGCACGTAAGTACACAATATCTTGCATATTTTTTTAAATCTTTGATGTTACTGTATAATGTTCATTTCTAATTTATTGCTTGTGTGTATAAGTGGCTCCTTTTCATATCTAGACAAACAATGCATGTTTTTCCCCATAGAATGAATAGGGAGAGCCAAAGCTGTGTAGATCTCAGTTTTTGCATGATATGACATATGTGAACTTTGATAGGTTTTTGGTCTTGATGTCATTTATATGCATTGATGAAGTGGGTTATTAAGTGCATGAAATTTTCGTTAAGGTGAGGACACAGTTAATAGGTGGAATCCGTATATGATTTGAATAATCGAACAACATGATAATCTGTTTACCTGAGCTAGCGTTGCTACTGCAGTTATATTAAATATGTTTTTGATTATTTCAGGGGATATTTATGAGCATGCTGTTGTGCTTAGTGTAAAGATGGAAGATCAAGATGAATTTGAAAGAAATTTCTTTCAGCTGAAGCCTTACTATACAGATGGCAGGTAACCTTACTTTGATGTTACATTCACCTTTGTGTAATCCTTGTAATGGTTTATTTCTTAAATGCGTGTTAAAATTTTGATCTTTTTTCTTTTTGGAACAGTAATCGTCTCCCACAATCCCCTCAGGAGTACCCCATCTTGGGTCTTAACCTTTTGAGACTCCTTGTGCAAAACAGAATTGCTGAGTTTCACACTGAACTAGAGTTGCTTTCTGCCAGCGCTCTTGAGAATCCTTGTATTAAGCATGCGGTGGAGCTTGAGCAATCATTTATGGAAGGGGCTTACAACCGAGTATTGAGTGCTAGACAGACAGTGCCTCATGAAACTTACGTTTATTTCATGGATCTATTGGCAAGGACTGTCAGGTGAGAGTTGTTTAATCTGCAAATTTGTAACTTACCTGTGTGACTTTTTGGATGGAGGTGGGAATTTGACCTCTTACTCAATGGATTGGTTATGTTTTATCCCTTAACAAATTAAATGGTAAATGCAGCAGGGAAGCTATCACTTATATTTAATAGATGCAAATCAGTAGTGTCTTTATGATTGTGTACATTATGAAGTACTAGTCTACTAGATAAAGCTTATTCATGCAATATGTGCATAACAAATGTTCATTTTGTTACAATTTTTAGTGATTATTAGAGCTATGGAGTTGAACTACTGTATCATAAACATTTTTCATTATGCATGTGTCATATTTTTTTTACATGGTGTATAAAATCCAGCATTACATTAAATCTGCAAAGCTGTGCAGCTTGTCTTTAGAATGTCTTCTATTTCTATATTGAGTTATTAGCAATAATTGCATCAGGATGCACATAATAAGCAATGGTTTTATATCTTATACTTTATATTTATATAGATATTATAAATAACTTCATTTGCAGGGATGAGATTGCCGGGTGCAGTGAGAAGGCATATGACTCTCTTACGGTTAAAGATGCACGACAAATTCTATTGCTCTCTTCAGACCAAGAACTTTTTGAATACATCAAAGAGGTACCATTTTTTTGTTCTAATCCTAGTTTAAACTGTTGTAAAGCTTTACCTTTCAATAAAAGCAGATACCCTTCTCAGACTTGGGATCTCCAAATCTCTTTTGTGTTTAACTTTAAAGAAAGTCTCATAACTCCATTGTGTATCGGCTACATTTTGAGTTCTCTCGACAAATAAAAGTAAACAAGTTTTATAAATACGCCAAACATGTAGATGATAGTGCCAAACTAGTTATATAGGATTGTAAATGACACACACATTCACTAGCTTAACCAACCAATTTTAAAAATGATTTAGTTAAATCTTGTATTGTTCTTACCATTATAATTTGGATGGTTTTGTCTTGGTGTCTTGACAGATAATAATTTTGGTATTCACCCATGGACATATCATAATTCTCATGTTGGTCGAACCAAAAAGTTTTTTTAATAATGAATTTGCTAAATATGGCATGTTTCTTTATTATAATATAAATAAATTGGTGTGGAGTCTTGGTTTACAAGTATGAATTAAATTGAAATTTGCAGGAGCATCCGGATTGGGAGGTAAAGAACGGATTGGTGGTATTTCAAAAGGCAAAGGACTCTGCACCATGCAAGGAAATCCCGTCTCTCCAACTCATTAACCAGACTCTGAGCTACGCGAGGGAGTTGGAGCGTATTGTTTAATCATCTCAAAATGTTACTGAATGAATTCCCAAAATCGTGTTATTTGCTTTCTGAACATGTCCTTTATTCGAGTAAAAGTCCGAGGACTGATTTGTAATTTGCTGTTAATCTCGCTGGGAATGCATGAACATCATTTGCATTTGCTGAACTGAAACCATGTGTCCATACTTTGCATATTCTTGAATGCTTTCACGGGATTTTAACTAGGAAATATTAAGCACTCAGAGCAGTTATATCTACCGTACACCCACTTTAAACTTACCAAAATGGTAGGTGTACCATAATATGGTTTTGTATTTTCATCATACGCAACTGTAAAATGAACTTTGACACTACTATTTGGTACAAAAGTTGAAGAAATTATGAACATGTAGGAGGGGTGATTTTATGGTTGATAATGATGTTAACGAAGGTGATAAGGAAATTTCAACAAGATGACATTGAATGTGCAAATTATTGCATTTGTGTGGTCTTCTCGGATTAAAATATATGTGACAGATACATTTCTTGCTAATACGACCACCAACATCATTTTTGGTCTATCAATTAACTTCCATTCATCAATGTTCACACCCTATAAGAAAGTCTCCCTTCTACCAATTTCTAACATTGATGTTAGGACATTGCCTCTAAATCAACCATAGATAAGTCATCAAGGTTGTCCTGCCCAAGTCCCACCATTTGTTTCTATTATCAATAATAATTAATTTGTCCATTTTCTATCTATCTCTTTCAGATTTTAAATCAAAAACACTTTATTATTCCCTACAACTACCCTCCAAGATCAACTACAAGTCTACCCACAGAATTCATCATAAAGTTCTTGGTGTTCTTGCAACTGAAAACTTCTTTTGTATCTATGGAGGCTAAGGATATATCATCTCAACTAAATGATTTCCACCCGTCTTCAAATTATGATGAAATCTTCATGCAACGCAGCTTGCTCTTCGCTGATAGTCTCAAGGTCTCTTTTTGTTGATAAATTTGAGTTTTCTTTATTATATTCAACAAGTTTTTCTTTTGTAAAACTAGTTACTGACTTATTAGAAACATTATGGTTCGCAAGAATAATTTTGGTTTGGACAAACTGGGGAAACTGCCACTTTTTGTCTAGTATCACTATTAGAATGTGGTTTCTTTGTAGTGAAAGTGAAAATCGGATTACTGACTAATTCAAGTCAATGAATTTAGGACCTGAGAAATATAAGAAACCAGTTGTATTCAGCTGCAGAGTATTTCGAAGACTCGTATCACAAAAGTGAACATGATCAATTGTAAGTATTAGTGCCAAATCCTAAGGGTTTTAGCTAGTTAGATTTCTTTTATCTGCTAAAGTTTGCTACTTTATTGTTTCATCATGCTTAGGTTGTTCGAAAGCTTAAAAGATTATGTGTCAAAAGCTCTCATTAGTACCATCGACCACTTGGGCTCTGTGACATCTAAAGTAAACACTTTCTTGGAAGAAAATATTGATGAAGCTTTTGAAACAAATCTTCGAGTATTATGCATCCAACAGGTACTTTCGAGATAACTTTTACATCTTTTTAGTAAAATTTTGCTCAATCATTTTTGTGATTTTATTGGAGACTGTTGCAGAGACTACAAACATGCCAAAAGTATAGCAACCATGAAGGTCTTTCACAGCAATCATTGGTGATACAGATACCCAAGTACCATAAGCAGTACCTGATCCCAGGTGTTTCTCTTTCTGTTCTAATTTATTATTTATAATTTCTTAAGTTTAAACGTATTGTTCTAACGCAACATAATAGACACAGATGGGCATTTTTCTGAAGCCGTGCAAGCAGAAAAGGCAAACACTAAATCATCAAGTTTGAGGTAAAAGCTTTTTATCTAAATATCACGTTTAAGCATTGTTATAACTTACCAAGATCATGTTCACCGAATAATATTTTCATGCAGAAGAGGACGTAATGAACGAGCTTCTAGTGAGTTCCCGTCAGGTTTGGTTGCATTTTCATTCGCAAAGGCTGAATCAAACAAAGGATTAGGTCAGTAAGAACATTGCTGGTCTTTTTTTTTTCTGCTTAAAATTTCAACCTCTAAACTATATTGGACTAATTGAAACTTTCTTGATAACCAGAAAAACGATCACGATCGATGTCTCCAAGTCGCTTCAGGATCAAGCGTTTTGGATCTACTGCTAATCAATCCACCAGTCCAATCTTTCCAGCCGTACATTCTGGATCAGTTCATCGATCCATCAGTCCAAACCCGCAGCAAGTAAGTGAAAATGAACCTGATCAATGTTTTCTTATTATTTCTAAAATTTGAGCATTTATAATAGGAAACTTCAGAAGTTATTGTAGTTGATTTGTGACTTCCTGTATGATTGCAGCATCGGTTGGAGCATAGGAGGTCTCATTCGATGTATCCTGAGAAAGAAAGAAGAAATAAAGATATGGAAGTTTACTCCAAGAAAACTAAAAATTTGTTCAAAGCAATGTTTAGCATACACAAGTACAAGAACGATAGCTCACTGTATAGATAGTATAATTGTAACTACAACAAATTATCATGCTTAATAGCTTCAACAACATTACTATTACAAGTATATCCTAAGTATTTGGATACAACGGTTTAGACGATTGTATCTTTATAATAATAAAATAAAATGGGCAGCCGTCAAACGATTTGACCCGTGCCCCTTTTAGCTTAACTGTTCTATATGACCAGCTTCAGATAAAAGTATAAAAACAGCCCAAATCAACTCATTAGAAGTTTATTGGTTGAAATCGGCACCACTGACTATAATTTTCATCAGTTCAGGTTGTCAGATTTGTAGTAAACCATAATAAAGTTTAATAGCAACTATTTTACTTGGCAGAAAATACGATGTTTTATTGGTGCATACATAGGCGATGTCGATGTCCAGCAGCCATCTAAGAAATTTCGTTTCGTATAACCCATAACATCTGCAATTTGGATACATTAGTATTTTCAACGGTAAGTATCAAGAAACAACATTATCAGAGTTCTCACAAACGAGCAACTTTTGTGCACGGATCCAAAACATAATCTTACTTTTTAAGTTTCCAGAGGGCGGCGGCGTATGGGGGAGGTAAGATGTAGACAGTCATATCCCTATCTGACGGTAGATTAATACTTCTAGTGTCTCTTCCATATATCTATGAACTTACGTTTAGCTTTATATACTAATCTCTTAGAACAATTTACAACGTAGACCCAAACTAAATGCATGTACAAGAATCACCCAAATGAGTCGGGAGCTTTATGTCTTTCCTTTCTCTCGACTCTCTTGATGAATTGTTTAACATTATCATTTGACACATATATATTAACATATACAAAAACGATCGTGACATCATCGTATGTATCTACTAATATAAATTCTCATGATCTAACGATATACAAATTTCACTTAAATCTTAAAATTCACAAACCTTAATAGTTTTCATCTTTCATTACTAGCAATGAAAGATGTATATTGTGCCAAATAAATCACTCACAAGTATAATTTTCACCACTAATTACAAATTAAAAGTCTTACTAATTTGATCACCTTTAGGTCGGCTTGTAGAATTTGATGTCAGAGTGAGTTTCAAACGAGTACAATAACATTCATTGAGAACGAGTGAATCAATAAAAATGCATCACATGTAACAAAACTCAATTTCCTCCGTGTTTTTAAATATTAAATATCTCAAAAATGGTAAGTCGGAAAATTATAAAAATTGAACCATAAAATTCAACGTTTTTTTCTTTTCGATTAGACATCTCACATGATATACTTTCGACGAATCTTTTTTTTTTTGTTTTTTTGTGGGTATTATAAACAACTATCACATGTGATACCTACACAGTATTACATGTGTGATACTATATTGTACATTTTGTAAAACCCACCAAAAAATGAAGAAAAAAAAGTTTATCGAGAGTATATTATGTGAAATGTCAATCAAAGAAAAAAAATGTTGAATTTTATGGTGCAATTTTAATAATTTTTCGACTTGCCATTTTTGATATATTTAATTTTTAAAAACGTAACAAAAAGGTTGAGTCTAATAAAAATGAATGGCTAAGATTAATTCTGACAAAAAATTTAATTCTCATTTGAACGCCACCTGTAAACCACAAAAAATATTATCTTTGAACTTCGCAGAAAATACCATGTTTTATTGGTGCATAACAAAGATATCCAGCCACACAACGTTGCTTGGCAGTTACATAGGCAATGGAGAATAGACATGTAATAAACTGCCTTTTGTATATCCATAACACCTGCAATTAGGATACACTGGGATTTTCAACAATAAGAATCAAGAAACAACGTTGTTAACAAATGAGCAGCTTTTGTGCACAAATCCAATACAAAATCTTATTTTTTAAGTTTCCAGAGTATCATCTCCGATTTAGGCCTTGAATTTAAACATCATGGGTAACGTTCACTCTTGTACAACCACACTTATCTCTCCCTTCTCCAGAAGATCGTAGAATGCCCTTGTTTTTCTCTGCTCGTTCCAGTGATGCATCTTCCACAAACCACCTGCAGCTAAGCCAAGCACCGCTCCAATGATCAACTCCTTGACCACACTAGGGCCTTTCAAGACGGGATGAGCAACCCTACCGCCAACCATTTTTATTCTGTAGTCAAATGCAAACAAAACAAAATCAGTGTATCATACCGAGGTATAGACATCATTCCGATATACGAGTTTGACAACAGAAAGTACAGAAAATAGAGGCAGAACTGCAGAAACATATACCCGTTTATGAGTACATGAGTTGATTAGGATTGAAATTAATCTCTAATTGGTTAAATGGTTAAATGGTTAAATGGTAAAGTAATAGCTAAAATGGAAGCCTGGGTCAATAGTAGCTCAAAGTGTATTCAAAATGCATAAAACCTTCTAAAACTTTATATTTCAAAAAAATAATCTTATTTGTTTAATCAATAGTTTAAGTAGTAACATTTAACATATGTTATTTCAAAAAATTATACTGTCGATTAAAAAAGTGTTTCTGGGTTGACCCGGCATATATCAGAGCCATACCAAAAACTGTCTGTTTTGACCCAATCTGCCTTTTTACCACCTAAACCCAACAAAAGTCAAAAGAATTCAACAATAGCAATCTTAGAGAGAACTTGAAGGGACATCAAGTCAAGGCAAGTCCAATTTACTACTAAGGAGGACCTATTCTTAACCTATTGAACTTATTATAGCATCATAAGTTAGATGTTCTAATAAAAACAATACTCATTTAACAATCTAACACATATGTCATAACACATAACAGATCAATACTGAAAATATGAAATGACATCCAAACTGACAACATACTAACCACCAAAGTCAATTAATAAAACATAAACAACATACTTAAGAGACGTAATGAGAGATGATAACACCCATAGGCGGAGCATATTTAACACGACATGCAACTAAGGAAGAGCAAACACAGGCCCAAGCATTAATTAACCTTTCTTTTCCCTCCTTTTATACAGTAGATTAGCTATAGAGATGCTTAATAAACTTCAAATTTTCAGAATATATAGTTCGTGTCTAACTATATATATCATAGTAATCCTCAGATACAGCAGAACGGGTTGAAGCAGAGTCAAGGCGACCCATGCTTTAACATCCTAACGTTTATATGGATTCATTAATATCTGAAGTGACATTTTTTTTTCAATGCCATTAGAAGTTATAGGAATAGCTGCATTTGTAAAAGGTCCTTCTTATAAACATATATTTCCAGCATACAACAAAAACACTCATATTCACAGACCATACTAACTCGCGTATTTAAGAGCGAAATGACAACCAAAATCTGTGAATTAACGATAAGTCAACTAAACAAGACATTCAAAAATTCATACATACATTGAAACCCTTGACATAAGCCACTTCTTAATATTAGGGTTTCATCATCATATATAAATCAACAATAAAACATTGAATAATAACGATGAAGATGATAATAGCATAATCAATAACAACAAATCTACAGATTGAATTTCATATTTATTAAATTACTAGAAAACAAATCGGATACATGAACTGAATTTACGGAGGTTATAGATCTGATCGATTGAAGTTGAATATTTGTTTATTATAAAGATATAAATACGATTAGATATAGAGTGAATAAATATATAGAAGAAGTAAGACATACAAATACGACGACGAACGGCGACGAAAGTGATGAGATTTTCCGGTACCGGTAAATTAGCTTGACCTGCGGAATCTGCGTATTGTGCAATACAACTTCTGATTTCTCGGCTTGTATCTAGTGAAATGGAAATTGCAGCCCCGTCCCTCAAGATTATAAATGTTTCAAGTTAGGAACATAACTTATCACTAGTTAGCCCCCATTAAATATAGGTTAGTTTTGGAAAAGTGATTAACGTGTCCAAAAATGTATGTATAAAATTACATTCAGAAAAGTGTTTTGTAAAAAAGATACAATAATTGGTGAAAAAAATTAACATAATGTATATTTTATTATATGTCTACTGTGTTAATTACTTTTTGAAACATGAATATTAAAAATAATTAAACTCCTATATTTATTCACGTTAATAACTAAAAATCATTTAAACTGTGTTTGAATTTGCTTTTCAAAGAAGCTTTTTAGCTTAAAAAAAAAAAAAGCACTTAATCTCCCCAAATTCCTAAAATCTTTTTTTTTTAAGCCAATAAAATTAGACTTTCCCCTTATTTCATAGAAAACTGGCAGGATTAATTGAACACGTACAACGTAATCGATCGCTAGATTTATTTTATGCGACATCAAATTGAAAACGAGATCGTTTCTCTTTCTCTTTCTGTTTCCTTTTCCGCTTCAAATTTTTTCGCCTGCAACTAAATCTGAATCGGAACTGAAGACGAAGAAGAACCCTCAATTCTTCCAGTTCCATTAACATGGTAAATTCTCTACACTCAAGAATTCATTTAATAAATTTCGTTCAATTTAATCTTATTAAGTTCTTTCTAATTTGATTTACACAGTCGGCGCTGTTCAATTTCCATTCTTTCTTGACGGTGGTTTTATTGGTGATCTGCACATGCACCTTTTTAAAGATGCAATTTCCTACTATTCTTGAACAAAAAACTGGGTTAGTAATCACATATCCATCTATTCATATGTATTTATTTTATCTCTATTGATCTAGGGTTTGTCAATCCCTAATTATGGGGTTAATTTAATTGCACATAGGATAGGTTAATTAATCAAATAAATGCTTTGATTAGGGTTTAATCAGAAATATATAAGGTTAAGCATATAAAATTAAAAATTGTGACTTTGTAATGTATATAATTTGGTTATATTAGACTGCTTTCTGATCAACTATCCCCTTAAAAAGGAGATGTGAAAACAAAGGCTTAGAGAATTATGAGAAATCAAATTTTGGAATGTGTTTTCTGTAATAAAAAAGGGCATTCAATTTATTTGATAGACTATGGGATCACATACATTCATGTACATGAACCTAGGATACTGATAGGTGATAGTTTGTTTTGTTAAATTCATGTTATCTATTTAATATATTTATAGGCTCCAAAAATGAACATAATGATTATTGGGTAGGCTTATTTTCCTAACTTACGAGTTTATTGGAATTTGGAAAAGCTGATAAACTCATTTTTTACGGCTTATGAGCTTACCAACTTGAGCAGTTGAGCTAATGGGATTAACCAAGAAACAAGCTGAAGCTTATAAGCCATTAAAAACTGAGCTTATCGGCTGTTAAAATTTGCAATAAGCCTATGAAAGCTGAAGCTTAGACCATAATCTTTAATGTTAGCAAATTGTAATAGCAAGAAATTCCAACAGAAATTAAGAGGCCAAGACACATATGCATGTACATATGTCTACTGATGGGAGCAGTGATACGGTTGTATCAAGTAGTAACTCTACCATTTTGTTCCGAGTAATGTGACCCCTAAAAATAATTGAAGATGCTGTAGAGAAGTCTTTATAGATATTGGGAGGATTATGGTCTATCTTCTTTTGGTTTGAGTTATACGAAAAACTTCATCTTTCTGGAAGTTGGAAAGCAGTCGAAACACAGATAAAAAATTGTGGTACTAGATATGGTCGCTAGTTGACCCAGTAAGAAAGTTTCACTAGTATTTTTATTCTACCTCTATGTGTCATTATATATCGTTGTTACTTGCATATCACTAGGTTCTTTCTTTGCACGACTCAACTGTGAAATTGATTGGTTTTTCTGAGGTGTATTGTTGATAACTTGTTGTGCAGATTTCGGGGATTCTTCTGGAAGGCTGCTAGAATAGGTAAATTTCTTATATTCAACACCTGTGATATCCTGGCTTTTCTTTCATATATCTGTTTTACTTACATATGGTATATCACTTTCTTCTGATATTTGGAACAGGTGAGCGGTTGAGCCCATGGGTGGCTGTTGGGTGCTTCACAATGGGTGTCTCCATCATATTTTTCTGAGTGGCATCTCTAGTAGCAACAACGGTTTTTTCTGCTTCGGATTATATAATATGGTGCTATTTGTTAAGTAGAGCCTTCTTGTCTAGATTTACATTTGATAGAATATATAGGTCTCTTTTTCTTGCTTTTTTTATGTGTAGTTTTGTACCATGTATTGTTTGAGGACACGAGAATCCACAATTGAAAGATGAAATTATGTCTACTGATATGTTCTTTTGCAATTAATTGGGCGATAACCAAGTAGTGATTTGAACTTGGGATCTATGATGGTTTGAATGGAGTCCTTTACATAAGGGTTTGCAAATTTGTTTGGAATGACAAAACCAAAATTCAAACCGGGACCAACAGGCTGACTATTTCTGTTACGGGTGTGTTTGGCACAAAGCTTTTAAGGGCCTGAGCTTCTACTTTTTATAAGCCCCAGCCTATAAGTCTTGTTTGGAAGCAAAACAAAAATGGGGCTTCTTGAAAAAATAGGCCCCCGGAAGCCTTAAACAAGAAGCTTTTTGAAATGGTTTTTGAATAGAAGCTCAAGTCCAAGCTCCAGCCCCTTGTTGTCAAACACACCCTATATTTACAATCAATGTGCTTTGTTAAAGACAAGGCACCAATCATATATGTATCTTGTTTGCGTTTTCCCCATAAGTTTTGACAAGGGTTACTAATATCTCTAAAACAGACACTCGACTGAAAGCGTTGATGATACACGCATACCAAAAAAACTCGAGCAAGAAAAAATTTCGACTTGATTGATATCACACACCCACGACATAAGCGTCTATTATGGTTCAATATAAAGAAGAAGGTTTAAACTACAGCCAGTTTGTAAATATGAAGCAAAGGTCCCAAACCAATACAACTGGAAAATATGCTCTCTTCTGGACATTAATCAAACTATCTCTTCTTTTTCCCACCCTTTCCAGATTTTGCAGGTGCAGCGTTTGAAGTTGTTGCAGGTTCTTGTTTCTTCACTCTACCAGGGTGTCTAGGAACCAATTCAGCAACACGAATCATCAGCTGTTTCTCTGCAATATGTTTACAAGATTATTACAAAAGCTAATATAATTATCAACACTAAATATCTTAAATGGTACACATCAACAGAAACCACTACATAGTTAACAAATTTTGTAACAGGATAACAATAATTATTATGCAGTGTTTATTCATTATCTCTTAAACTCACAAATGCAAAAAAGTCTTCATATGGCTGAAATTTAACTGGCCATTCAAGTTTCTTTCAAATCATCAAAACAGCAAATAAGGCAGCAGTATTTGAGCCAACTAGTCAAATCTGTCACACAACAAGTTCAACTTTGACCAATAGATTATCACTACTGAGGATTTTAACAAATCCTATACATCAAAAAATTAATTGCAGGAGGCTGGGCAAAGATATGTGGAAAACAATAGTTCTGAACTATGCCTTCTAAACATGAGCTAACATCATCAAACAGGTCAAGATGTGCATCACAATAGATAACAACTGAAAGATTCATGTCTTCATGAATGACATATCAATAATCGACGGAATACTAATTTCCTATTGAGTGACTAGGATATTTATTATTAATTTACTACTCGGTAAGTTATAATGGTTCAAAACTTCACATAGCAGACAACCTATTATTTGTTTTGGAAAGAACGCATAGCTGCCTTTGATGCCAAAAATCAACAGATTCAAATTCTATATTTGGAGGCAGCGAATAGTTGTACATCACAGTTGACTACTTGATTGGTACAGTAGACATCAGTTTATTTTTTATCACTCCTAAAGGTTGCATAATCTGGCCTTTAAGGACTGATTAGGTTCATACATTATTTTCGGTTTGTACTGTATAAAAAATTGGTCCTGGTGATTGTGCAGTGAGAAATCAGGTGGGGTCTATAATGTTTGTTTTAGGCACTAGTGGTGGAGCCAAACTCTCTGAAGAAAGTAAATTGTCCTGATCAAATTTGCAGGACAGTAAAAGGCTTACGTTTACAATCCAATCAAGTCTGCCTTAACTTATACTCGTACGTAAGTACAGCTACACAGAAGCTAATAGAGTAGATCGAGACTGGAAGATTTAGGGAGAAGCTTGGTTTAAGAAAACAAGGATGGTCAAACAATTATTAAACCTCCTTTATCTTTTCTCACATTTTTAAATCTCAATCCCCTTAGCATTATGGCAGGTTTAGAGAATAATTTTCGAGACATAATTTATATTTTCATTTTACGTTCTAATTCTGTGTAACTAGGAAGATTAAAAACGAACAACGAAACTAAACCCGAAAACTAAATCTCCCTCCGCTCCAAAGATACTACAGAATTAGACTTGACATAAGCATCAACAAAAACGTTTGCTGATTCATCAAAAGTCAAACAGAGAATATTTTTTTAAAAAATGCACTTGTATCTACCAATCTACATATATGTGAAGTATAAAGTATAATGCAATAAAGCTAAGATAGTTTGGAAGATGATAATAAGATAGCAGTTCAACAATTCTATTAAAAACACATTTTGCCGGAACCATATTTCACAAATTCCTATATTTAACTTCACTTACTACAAAAGCACCTATGATCATCGAAAATAGCATTTACATAATATCGTATTATCATAGCATATAATAAAGAAAAAGAACAAAATAAAATACATCAAAAACTAAAGAGAAGTATGCTTACTGTTAGCAACAAGGGGATTGTGTAAACTTCCATCTGATCTTTTCAAATTAAACCTCACTCTCCCTACTTGCATGAAATCCCTTGGATATGCCTTGTCAATCTTCAAAGTACGTTTAACAAAAAAATTCAGAAATAGAAATACAACATTCAAAACCAATATATTTATATTTGTAATATGTAATTGGGTAAATAGTACTCAACGTTATCAAATTTCTCATTTCAGGTACTCAACTTTTTTTTTTGTGAATGTAATGTATTTAAGCCTTTTCTTTTACCATCTAAAAACGGCACATAGTTGATGTGAGATGCTTCAAAAGGTAAAGTTGGATACTTTTTGTGCCATTTACCCCATGTAACATTGATAATTAGGTCAAATTAAGCTATCAATTAATCCAAATCTAATATAATGCAAGGATAACTATAAAGTTTTACCTCAATAGCGAAAGGAATTTTGAGATGACCGCAGCAATCACCGATTTCTAAAGCGGTAGGGTTTTCACATGCTTTTGTTGCAGCAATTCTTCTACCTTCAGCAACAGTCTTCTTTGAATTTATATACACAGGATACAATATATTCCATGTTTTGAAATTAGGTGTACCTCCATCCATCACTATTCCTGTTAATTAATTACCTCGCCAATTTCAACCGATCGTGCAAAAATTATAAAATAACGGAAACAGTAATAATAATTAACCGTAGCTGAAATTAAATTGAAATCTGAAATAGATATGAAGGAATGTAATTACTGTTGTTGCCGGAAGATTACGCCGGTGACGGAGATGATGATTTTAGTTGATTCGCCGGCGAGATCAATGTCGACTGGGATCTGTAGAACAACAGAAGTAATGTCACGACTCACGAGTCCAGTATATTCAAGTCATCAAGTTTTAGAACTTAGAAGCTATCAAGATGCAAGTTATATTGGGCTATTGGGCTAACAGTGGTAATTAAAGCCCAATTTATATTGACAAATACCAGTTACGTTTGGAAGACTAGCCAAAATTTAAAAATGTAAAATAACAACATGAATACAATTAACTTTGAAACACAATTCATGAAGGATGTTTAGGAAATTTGTTTTTAACTTTTTGATAAAAGTTATTTTAGTTTTTAGTTAGGTTAGCGTTTAAAAAAATTACAGAATTCTTTGTAAATCGAACAAAGCTGAAATTTAAACTATGATATAAAAAATAAAAAATAAGTGTATGAATAAATGAATTTCTGATTTGCTACTGAATTTACTAGACATCTAATTTTGATTTCATACATTTTGTTTTATAGAATTTTGTTGATAATTCAATTATTGTGTTTCACTATTATAATTATATTTCTAGATGTTCATGCCATTTTTCTTCTATTTGTCCTTAAAATTTGTTTGCAGGTTAGATTTTCTACCATATCCGTATTTGCAATGATTAAAATATGTGTGTTGTCAAGGTAAATTTTTGTTCTTGATTTTTTTTCAACTTACGAAAGATTTATTTAATTTGATTATGTTGATGGGAAATAGAATATAACATATACATATAAATGGCTAGCTATCCTTTTACAGATTTACCGATATATGGTTAACTTTGTGATATTTTTTATTTGTGGTTGATCTAACTTGAATTTTAACAATGATTCATACTTTAGTGTTTTTAAGCTCATTCATATTGTTATTGATTCATATCTTTTGCTTTTCTTTCTTTTGCATATTTCAAAATTTTTAAAAGAATAATGCAATCATGATATATTTCAAAATGATTTTAAATGCTTCGCTTTATGATATGGATGCTTTGTAATCTCCATTTTGGATGTGCTATCTCTTAATTAGGTGCTCATGAAAAATCAAGATTATGATTATCTGTATTTGCAAATGTGGTCATTCATTTCTCAAAGATTTAAGATAATAAAATCCATGCTTAAATCTTACCTTCAAAACTTGAAACCTAGACCACTTTTGATTTTATCTATTTTAAATTATTAACTTTGATGAAAAAATTGGGATAACAAGGTGCTTGGGTTTAAATTTCTAAGTATCATGTCCCGTTAAAAGAAGTTCAATTACGGAGTTTCAAATGGTTAAGCCAAAGGCTGCAATGTGAGATCTTATATATACGTTTACCGTGCATCGCACGGATTATAACACTAATTATGAATATAACAACGGTGAGATAAAAGAATAGTCCAAGTTTGCTGAATTTTTCATTAGCATTTATGTCAATTATTTCCTATACTCCATCTGTCCTAAATTATTTCTCTATCTTACTATTTTTATTTGTCTTAAAATAATTGTCCACTTTTAAAAATAAATATGCATTAATAATTAAATTTTTCATATTACCCGTAACTTTAAGACTACACAAACCTCAAAGCAAACATTTAATTGATGACTGAAAGTTAAAAACTATCGTTATAATAAAGTCAAAAATACATTTAATGTACTTTTGTTAAACTGTGTGTTAATAATTTGGGACGGACTTAGTATCACATATGTCAAAATATAATAAGTTAAAAGTTGTACCAATATGGTAAAGAGAATTAAGGTTAAACTTTTAAAATTGGAGTAGGAGCATCGTAAAGTAACCAAACAAATCAATTCCATCAAATGAAAATAAAAAGGTACACAAAATCCGATACCAAGTTTTCTCATCAAAGAACTCAACTCATAGCCTACTACTTGATTCCATAAGAAGTCTATTTCACTTCTAAAAATGCTTCTATTAGTAGTAACATATATTAATTAATTAATTAATTAGTTCTTTTAAACTTGTTCCACATGATTGTTACTAGCCATGTTTCCAAGGGACACTTCACTTTTGCCTTGTCTTTTAGCCATAATCTCTTTTGTGGACTTGTAAAAAGTTGTATACAGGATAAGTTGGGCTAGCCCAAAAAGCGCCCCAAGCCCATTAGGTACCTGAAATTTAAAATAAAATAAATAAAAATATCCATTTCATGTTTCGTTTATAGACAAAAGATAGAGAACGAGATGTTACGGCAACGAACGGATCGAAACGAATGAGGGCAAAAGAGAACCAGCAAACGCCATTTGCAAAGCAAAATAGAGATAGCAAAAACGGCATATATTCGACGCTTTTTGTTGTAATCACCATTTTCTGTGTAAAACGTTCAATTGTATGTCAGATAAAAAGATAAATAACTAATTACAAAAATTTATAATGCTAACATGCTGCCCACAAAAGAAAGTTATAACCAAATATTAGGAACATACTCGACAAAAATAATACGTACAGCTTATAACTTTATAATTTTCCCAAACATACTCGACAATGATAATACGTATGACTAACATGTTATAATTGTAATTATGCATTTTAGTTTCTAGTTAAGGTGTAATTAAGGCGTCTTACCATAACAGATAATGGAGATGCATACATCGAAATGTTACCCGCGATACAAATGCCACCAACAATCGCTGATCGAGTCTTTGTGCTATGTGTTAATGTTAGTACTAATACAACCAAACCAGCAAGAAATATAATCTCAACAACCAACACCAAAATTACCCTCAATCTCTTTTTATGATCAGAGTATATTATAAAGAGTAATAAGTAAACACATTCAATAGCCATTCCTGCACCATTTGTGGTTGTGACCAACAAACTATGAGGGTGCACCAAGGGCAGCCCATAGAAGATCCATAAGCCACAATTCACAAATGTCACCAAATATGGCACTGGCGAAAATTGTTCAACCGACTTCTTTTTCCATATCTTGTAAAACGTTGGCCTGAAATATAATAAGAGAACACCAAATTTTAGAAAAAACCGTCTCAGTTAAGACAATATGTATAATATGTTACTGATCAGTGATTGTACGTAATATGTGAGATATGTTTGTAACTTTGCCGCTATAGAAAAATCATACTTCACAAAACTTGATGTGCTTTTTGAAACTTGCTCAAATGGGAGTTATATATAAGTAAGATTATTTATAGATTTGAAATTGTAAGCACACAAACACATATATGTACACATACATACATTTTATTTATGTATATGAATAGGATCAAGAAAATGAGAAGCTTACACTGTGGACAAGAACAAAATGATTGAAATGATGTTCCCTGCAATGAAAAACAAAGAAAAATTTTGCATCACTAAGATTTGTAATACATTTTTAAGGCATTATTTCATTAACTAGTCACCACAATTTAGACTGTTGATGCTTCATGCTTTGCAGTTTCATATATACATAAAGAAGAACATGAAGAAGAGAAGGGCTTACCGATGACACCGATTACATTGCGAGCAAAATCAGCAGAAACCATGGTGTGGATGAATTGTGTGAGAAAGATAATATAGGAGAGAAAAGAGAGATTGATGTATATTTAATTGGGCAAGAGCAAGATGGTATTTATAATTACATTTTATTATTATTTTTAGAAAAATATTAAATGTATACATGAGCTAGTAATCTGCATTTTCATATTTCGTGCACTTACCAACTTACTATGTACATCCTCTTTGACCGTTTTCAAAATCCATTTAATACCCATATTTAATTACCTATCCATATATAAAAAGAAAAAACAATATATATTATATTTTTTATATTTTTATTATATGTGCATGTATCAAATTTCATAGATTAAGAAAGATATCAAGATTCAAGAGGCAAAAGACCCTTGCATGAATAAATAAAAATTATATTTTAATTAAAGGTTAAAAGGAAAAGCATAATAATTTTGATATAACATGAAGATTGAATTTATTAGTGAAAGGGAAAAAATTAGTTACTAGTCCTATTCACAAATTAAAGTTGCATTGATAAATTCTACTTTTTTTATGGCAAGTCTCTGTTGGATGTAAATGTAAATATATAGGATCTGCAAACATGTGACACTTGCTCAATTAGTAAACACTTGTCATAGGGATCCTAATTTTAACATATTTATTTATTTTTATTTTAACTTAATTATGTTGATAAAAATATTCTTAAAATCATGTTGATCCATTTAAATCAATAAAAACATGAACCAATTTGAGACCTGTTAAATCAATTCCTAAATATGAAAAATTAGTAGTCCAATTTTGGACCCATATGGACTGATGACAGTTGTTGTAAATTCTATATCTTGAATATATGCATAAAGAACATGGAATCTATTAAACTAAAAAATATTATATTATATTTAACTTTACAAATTAGATAATAATAAAAATATTTGACAGTTTACTTGATTAATAATTTCTTGACCAACTATGGAAAAAAGGACGATGGGGTTCTGGGATAAAAATGAAGTTAAATCTATTACTTATCTTAATAAAATGACCATTTATTTATGAGTAAGGAACAAGTTTTGTAATCAAGTCAAAGTGATTAACTGTGGGTCAAAATGGCTGGTTCCCAGGGACAACTAGTATTTGAAAAGTGCTTAATTGACTTAACGATTTGACCAAATAAACACATAAATGACAAGTTCTTTTCTAATATGAAAACATAAGACGAGTATCTTCATAATCATAACACAGTCCATAACTTTAGAATACTTTTTAGAATATAAATATTCATTAAAATTACCAGTTCATACAGTAACATGCTTGAAAATGGCCTTAGTCGTTTTCTTTTGACCTAGAAAGGACACATTGGAAGGATGGAAGCCAAATGCAGATAACCATTTTTAGGCAAAGATGTATTACATTAGCTAAGTGACAAACAACTGAAACGACTATTTTGGAACAAATGGAACTTCACGTTTGCCTTTTGTTCTTCCTCACCTAAATAGTAAATACTACAGTAATATAACTAAGAATCTGCACTAAACTTCAAGATTTTTGAGGTATAATTAGGAAACCGAAAGCAACTGCACCGTCTTATTTTCAGGTAAATGACCCAATTAGAAAGCAGTATACAACTTTTATGGCTCTTATTAACCTTAACATATAACTAGACTAGATATGCTCTTGAGAAATAGAAATATCACAAACTGGAGAAAGTGTAGATGTTGTTTATCCTAGACGATCAACTACCATAGCATTAACATACAGACAGAAATCAGCAAATCACAAATAAAATATATTCCATTCCGTACAACAAATTTAGAAAGCAAACTCAAAACCTCGAGAACAACAAAAAATAGGTGTCAATCAAATGAGAGAATCAGAAGAAACACTATACATATAACACCATCTTCTATAAGGGATATTGCATGCTTGATGATTGAAAGGGTAGTGAATAGTAATTAGAGAATATATTAAAGAAATTGGTTTTTTTTTTAGTTTCGTTTTGTTTTATCAACTTCTGAAACCGAAGGCAGACCACTTCTTTGATGAAGTTTCTTTCTTTGTCCTCTTTGAGTTAGGATCAATAAGATTCTCCAGTGATTTAGCTTTCTTGTTTCGTGACCTCCCTGCTTCTTTCAAAAGCTCTGCTAGCCTCTTCTTCTCATCGTCAAAATCCGGGTTTGCCGTTCCCAGTTTTTCTTCTCTTAATTTAAGAACATATTCCAAAATCTCGATTGCGTCTTCCACTCTGTATATAGCATATATTATAAACTCAAATCACTGTTTTATTTCTACCCACACAACTGTACTCACAACACATGTAGGTTTTGTGTGGATCCTGCCTATTGCCATATGTTTGAAAGTGACTTTCAATAATCTTTTGATTTAATTCAAGTACATTATGTTATTAGAGCTTCTCACTGTGCAATGTTTCATCTCAAGCATATAGCAGATTGTTGTAATTGCCTTTCACTTAATCCCTTGTTAGTTATAGTTTTGTGAATTAATAATCTCATGTATTGCAGAAACGTATTTGAAGAATCAAAAACTCTATTGGTTGTTTAAGCAAGGATCAGTTGATATATTATCATATGCAAGTTTGAAACCACTCGACGAAGTTAATACTGTAACTATAAATTAGATATTTACCTCCCCAAAGCATCATATGTAGCTGCAAGATTGCTGTATACTCCAAGGGTATCTTGATGACAAGGGCCACACTCCTGTTCAAGGATTTCTCTTGCTTCCTCAAACAACTCAGCAGCCTCATCTATTTTGAAGAGTTGTACACAAGCCAACCCCATCTGGTTCAGAACGACCCCAAAGAATGCTGATTTTCTTTCTCCGCTAGCTCTAAGTTTGGCAACAGCACTTTCAAAAGCTCCTCTTGCATCTTCATACCTTCCCACCATGTAAAACATGACACCCATGCGCGCTTCAACTCCTGCAATAGTACTCTGCTGACCTGGCTTGTCCTCCAAAAGCTTCATTGATTTTTGCAATAACCTCAATGCCTCCTCAGGTTCATTGAAAGATTCATATATTGCTGATATTTCTGTCATCCCACTAGCAATATCTTCTGGAGTGGTCCCAGGCACAGGTTTTGCATATATTCTAAGGGCGTTTTCACAATAAGATCTAGATTCTCTTAGCTTTCCGGTCTTGTAGTACAGGTCGGCAAGGCGTACAAAAACAGAGGCAACAGAAGGATGGTTGTCACCCTTCGATGCTTTAAATACTGTAAGTGCCTTTTGATAAGAGAACACGGCTTCATCAAAACGAGAGAGTGACAAATAAATGTTGCCTATGCTCAGATCAATAGCAGCAACTTCATTATCTTGTCCGTTGGCAATCATTGCCATGCTGGCAAGTACAAGGTGTTCCAAGGCTGATTCATAGTCTCCTTTCGCCTCACATATGAGGGCCATTAATCGCCTATCAGCTGCTTCTTCAAGAGATGCAGGTGCACTGTGCACTCTGTGGATTTCAAGGGTTCTTTTGCACAAGGTATCTGCTTCATCAAATTGCATTGCTTGGACATGGGCCTCGGCTAAGTATCTACATAATTCAAGTGGAAAACCATGAATTAAAATTATGGAACATTCAAAATGATAACAGATGGGGAAATGTTAGACATCAAATAATTGATCAGCTCAATCACAAGTTCTAGTATAGTCAATGGAATACAGTATATAATAGCGTGTGTTTTTCAACTCAAGTTAACATTCGTGTATATGCTAAAATATGAAAAGTCACTAGGAGACCAAGAAACTTCTTCCTTCTACCTCAAACATCTCCTTCATCCTAATAACCGTCCTTACATAGTCATTAACACTTATACGCATTTCTACCTCTTCGAAGTGCAACACAAACTCGCTAAAGAAATCAAATAATACTTAGTAATAAACCGTAAACGAGTCCCGTAATCCACTAATCCTATCATTAACATTTCCCCAGACAACACAAGTATCTTCTTTCACATTCATATGTACCTGACGCAGTGCTGCTGGATCACACACTATGACACTAGTCACTACATCAATTTATAAATCACCAAGATTCCATAATCCAACAACTACATGCTTCACCAAGTTCTTCATTCAAAATCAAATTCTAGTTTATTTGCAAAAACACATACTTCACCGGTAATGATGACCAGATACCCCGACTAAGCCGTCCGCTAAGTAGTGTGTCCCCTCGTACTAGAAAATGTGATTTATATCGAGGAATTAATTATGCAACTCACCACCACTAAATCAAAGAGCATCAGATTTTACTATTAGTTCCAACGCCTACTACCATATAAGGAAATTATAATTAAAGTAATCACTATATTTTATAATATTAATTATTTAATTAATTATGAATAATAATAGTGCTCCGTAGTTTATAATTTATTTATTTTTTCAAAAAAAAAAAGAAAAAAAAGAAAAAAAAAAAGAATACTGTAACTAAAAAGGAAACAAACAAATCATAAGTGAGAAATGTAATTGTAATTTAACCTGCAAGTTTCAGCAACTCTGGGATCAGTATCACCTAGCGCTTCCATCTGAATCTTCAATCCTTCCTTATAACACTCAATAGACCGATCAAGTTGCCCTAACATCGAATGCGTATCACCTAATTGCATATACCCTGAAAACGCTGCTAGAGCGTGATCCGCACCTCTGGAAACTTCAGGTACCTTAATTGCTCTATCCAACACCGGAATCGCTTCTTCAAATCTGCCCAAACTACAATAAATCGCCGCAACAACATGCAAACACATCGCCAGATCGAGACTCGGTTCACCTTCAACCGCACATCGCTCAAACGACTTCGATGCACGGAGTGCATAATCCAACGCCTTACTCGGCCCATCACCAGACGCGATTGTATCACGCGCGAGTTTCAGCAAAAACGGACCTAGATCCGGATTGTCAAGCGAAGATTCGTCAAGTAACGAGTGTTTTTCCGGCGATTTCTTCTTTCCGGAGCTCCGATCCGGTGACGGCTTGGCGCGTGAGGACGACGGTGATGGTGACGGAGGTCGCCGTTGCGCCGGTGAGGCTGTCTTGGTGTTGACTGAATCAGAACGTTCATGATTTGGCCGGATCTGGTTGTTTTGAGCGTTGTTGTCGTCCGGAATGGTGATTCGCGGCGGCGTTTTGACGGAAACTAATCCAGGCATGCTGATGATGATGTATAGAAAATGTTGTATTATACAGAAATGTAATAGATCTTATATAAAATTCAGTATATGTATGTCTAGAATTTGTTAGTTATCAAATGCAGAGAGATTGATTGATTAAACAGAGATAAGAACATGTGACCATTCAGAATGGTTGTTGGTGACTGTTACTGGCTAGCTGTTGCAGTTTGTGTATGAGAGAGGAAAAAGAGGTGAGATGATGATATGATGAAGCAACAAACAATAAAATCAGTGAAGTGTGGGATCCACTGTTGTACAGCTCAAATAAAGTGGGTGGACCCACTGGTGGATGAGATGGCATATAGCACAACCTGTTTGGGTTGGGGACTTGGAGGTAAGATTAGATATTTAGATGACCGTATAGGAATCGAATCATGCCAACACCATGGTTTGCGTGCGAATCAAATTGGTCAAATTCTCTTTTGACTATTTTTCGAGCTGCTACAATTGATTTTTTTTATTTGTTTAGAAGTTTAATACTCTACAATAGTTTTTGTTGCATGTTTGCTTTATTGCTTATATCGACACTCTTCTTTTCTTTAGAAACGGCAAAAAAATTGATACAAGCCTAACACGAAAGCAACAAGCTAAACGAACATATAAAAGACCAACACCCCAACACCCAACAACACAACACAACAACTTACTAAACTTTATCATCCGTAATACAAGCAGTCGGTTCAGACACCCAACTCGACCATACTCTAGATCCCATTCGGACTCTATTAGAACTCCAAAACAGAGAAAATCGTTGTAACTGTGAGAAAACATCCCTCTTAATTGGCTTTGAGCTCTTCATTCGCATGAACATAACGATTTCTCCACTTCCAAATCAATCAAATAAGAATAAGACAAACACCATGAAAAGCTTTTAAAATATATTTATTAGCAGCTATATTTGAAGTACTCAATGCAATATCACCGATGTTCTAATTCATTGCAACTGAAAATTCTACCATCCCCCAACTTTAAGCCAAAGAGGTTTCGAGAAGGGGCAATGAAAATGAGAGACACTTTCCACATCAAATCGTTACTCTTCTACAAAACATAATGTTACAAAACACGTACGGCAAGTAAATATGAATGAAGAGGAAAGTGGAATACTAAAAAAAATGTATATGATAAGTCCATCTCAATTAACACGTGTATTTGTAAGGTTCCTTCGGTAAAAATTGGTATACACATTTCAAATCAACTTTATTGTGTACTACTCCGACTCCGATGTTGATGGTTAAAGTTACATAAAATAATGAACATTATTTATAAAATAAAATTTATATATTGGTAATGAATTCTATAATTATAATTTATAATAAAGTATATGAAATGTGATATAATTATTCTTTTAAATATGATAACTTTAATGTAATGATTAGCAGTACCCGTATAATAAGCCATGTAAATATTAACCTTTAACAAACCATTTTTTAGAGTAGCAAAAGGAAGACAGCATGAATCAATAAACTAGTCCCTCGATACCCATACAACACTACATTTTATTTTACTCTTTTAGAAAGAAAAGAAAAAATATATAAGAAAAAAGAAGGAATAAAGTATACGGATTACGGAGTGTATGGTCATGTTAATTGTTAAGTCAATTTAGATTATCTATGCTACTGTATAAAACATTTGAGATAAAGCCTTGAAAGGAAAAATAGTAATTTACAATTTTACCTCCCACTTCATTAAAATGTCTATAATTAATGTACAATTAAATACTTAATCAATGTTATTAATTATCAACTTTAATATATTATAATTAATCTCAATTCAAAAATATGTAACTTAAAATTATAACTATTGTAACTTACATAACATATTAATGTATATTAAAATGTATGTTTTGATAAAAATATTATTACAGAAATGTAATATTTTCTTAAAAGTTATAAGCATCTTTATAACTTTATAATAATATATAAGAAGTTGAAAACTTTATTAAACTTTTAATACAGAGATACTATAACTTTTTTTTACTATCCTTTTAAATATTTTTAGTTAGTTACATTTAAGCAAGGGTAAATTACCTAAAATAAAAACAAATTATTGACATATTTAAAATCCTAGAAATTAACAATTAAAATTATCAAGAAAAGAAATCAATCATTATTTTCGTCATATTTTTAGCAATATCTTACCTCGAAATTCGAAAAAATGATAACATGGCATGTATTGTACTGCTAGAATTGTGATTAAACTATTTGCATTTCACATAATCATAAAAGTTAATCTATTACCGCTATAAAATAGTTGGGTTGTTTGGTAGTCATAAAAATATATAGGTTACTATTATACTGTCTTAGTTAGTACAACATCTAATGCAAATAGTACAAACATTTGAAACGGTGATTTTTTCCCTTTTGAAAAGATAATTGATTTAACTATCAAAGTTAATAGTTAAATTAAAAGTTCGTAATTTAATTTTTAGTTTTAAATTATTATAATTTGGGGTTACAATACGAGTCAAGTCAAGTTAGTGGATTTGCAATTTGAGATTCAAAGTTCAAAACCTAAACTCGGCCTGATTTTATAAAGGGTTGACAAGTTAAAAGTATTCAACTCGAAAATGATTTGCATAACTATTTAGGTAAGGGGGGCAAATAAGTTGATGTGTTGGATCATTTTGTTTTTTGTTTTTAATATTTTTCTGGTTGATCAATCGACCAGTTGACACAAACCTTAACTCGAATCCAACCCAAAAAAACATAAATGTTTGACGGGTTTTAAGTAGTAGACTGATGGACTGAAAATCCAACTCTAACCTATAATAGTGTATACAATAAAGTAAGAAAATGATATATCATTATGTTCTTTTAATTTTCACTAAATGGCGACGTATAATTGAACAAAAAATACCGCAAATAAATTTTTTTGATACTGCTGCATAGCACGGGTAAAATATACTAGTTGTGTAAAATACAACTCTGTGAATAATTGGGACAATTGCATTTCTCGCTTAAAAACTATGTTGGCCGATGTAACATTGATCCAAAATCTATGAAAAAGGAATAAATCATAGGGTGTTCTATGTAGGGCTGTAACCAAGTCGAGTCGAGTTCGAGCTCAAGCTTGACAAAGTTCGAGCTCGGCTCGATTCATTTAGAGTGAGTTCGAGTTCGGCTCGATAGCTATAATAGTGTATACAGGCATGAGTTCGACACGGAAACGTGCTAAAATGGCCCGAGTTCGACTCGAAAAGCTCAAAATTTTATAAAAAAATAATTTTTAATATTCTAACTTATTTTATATTATTGTAAACATAAAAAAAATAAAAATGATTTCATATATATATAATTTAAATAAATCGTAAAAAAATGGTAAAAAATCAATTTTTGTAAATAGTTTAACAATTTCAAATATAATAATAATATCACTTACATATATATGTATATGCACATATAAATATTAATTAATTAAGCTCAAAAAGCTAGATAACAGCTCGACCGAGCTCCTAAAAACTCGAGGTCGGCTCGATGTATATTTTGAGCTTGATATTTAAGTTTGGGCTCAGACTCGAACTCGATAAGAGCTCGAGTCGAGTTCGAGTTGCTCGATAAAACTTCGATTCGTTTCCGGCCCAAGTTCTATGACATTGCATTTTCCATATTATTTATAAAATTCCATAAAAAAAAAACACGCAACATTCTTTCTCTCGAGACAATTTTTTCCCCTACAAAAAGACATTATATATGAACTTTATATTTTTCTAGTACAACATAACCTAAGCCTCTAGTACAACATAACCTAAGCCAATGTTTATATATGGGGAGTGAAATTTTCACTATAAATTTACTATATATAAAGCCAATATATCTTTATTATGTTAATATTATCATATAAAAAACAATATGCAAGACACATACAACATATTCCACTAGCCCACTGTATCGCCACTTATCACTGTCAATTTTACCGTCACATTCCGTGAGTACAATGATAGTTTCAATTAATGACCTATAAGAGCACGATGAATGGTGATACTTTTTTTACAGTGTTATGATGAGAACACTGATGCATAAAAAGTTGAAAAGTGAAATACATTGGTTTTACATTGTTTTGAACTTTTTTTTTATTCTTTTTAAATAATTTATTAAATAAATTGAAACAGATAACTAACACAATAAATTAATTTAAAATCAAATACAAACCTCATTATTAAAATATTTAATAAAAAATATTAATTAGTACAATAATTTTAATTCACAAAAAAATAAAAAAATAATAGCCCATTTTAAACTATCAATACATTTTTTTAACTTGAGAATTAGATACAAAACATTATGTACTCGAAATTGAAATCGTAAAATTCGATCAAATAATCGAAACTCTCGGATACAGAAATTGACTGTATAAAGACAAAATTAAAAAAGTAAAAAACGAGTAAATTTATAATTTTATAAAAACACTATTAAGAGTCTGTTTCTAATTTTTACAACACTTAAAATCGTATAAAATTGATTTCACATTTGATTTCTTTAAATGCATAATTAAACAAATAGGATTAGTAATCTTATTTTTATTGTTTATATTGATTTTTATTATTTATCTAATATAATGATATTCCAAGTTAATTATTTTTGAATGAAAATGTAAAAGGAAGAGGAAGAATAAGAAGAAGAAGATGTTGTTTTAACTAAAAGTCGAATTACTTAAACATATTCAAATCATGTTCTTTTTGTTGAACAATATAAATGTGACAAATAGTGTAAAGTGAAAATGGATTAAATAGCGCAAAACAATACAAAATACAGTTGGTAACATGTTCGTCTTGTTTCCACCTTTCCGTCCATAATTGACACGTACGTAACTCCTTACGGTTAAAAAGTTATGTCATATGTTTATTAGTTTAAGTTTTAATAATAGTAGTATAAATGAGAATTTAATATGTATGTATAGATATGTTAGTAATTTTAAATAGATTTTTTAAATATTAGTAATAATGTTAGAGGTAAATTTATAAATTTCCTTTGAAAAAATATCACAAATGTATTCTATATTACTATAGATAGATATAAAAATATTTTAATTATCTAGAATTGAATGTAATATTCTTGTTACTTTAAAGTTTAATAATGAATAATGATAGTATTAATTAGGTTTTAATACATGAAGGGGTATGTTAATAAATTTAAATAGATTTTTTAAATATTATTAGTAATATTAGGAGTAAATTAATAATATAAATAGATATAGAATATATATATATATATATATATATATATATATATATATATATATATATATATATATATAGATTATGGTTTAAATGAGTACAACAACTTTGTGTGAGAATAAGAGAATCAATCTCAACCACTCATTTTCATCAAATACCCATTTACCCAATCTTTTTAAAAACTAAATATCACACAAACGACAAGTGAAAAAATTATAAAAATTGCACCATAAAATTCAGCGTTTTCTCCTCTTTGATTTAAGATCTCAAAAGCTATACTTTCGACGAGTTTTTTTTTTCATTTTTTGGTGGGCTTTACAAATTAGTAACACATGTGTTACTGATTAGTTGTACATTTAATTTGTAGTTAGGGTTAGGGTTAGGGTTTAGGGTTTAGCATGGTTTAGGGTTTAACATGGTTTAGGGTTTAGAGTTTATGTTTTAGCAGGGTTTAGGATTTAGGGTTTAGTATGATTTAGAGTTTAGGGTTTTGTAAAGCGTTTAGGGTTTCGGGTTCCGAAACCCTAAAATCCAAACCCTAAACCCTATACCATAACCCCTAAACCCTAAACGCAACACTAATACATATGTTACTAATTTGTAAACCCACCAAAAAATGAAGAAAAAAAAACTCGTCGAAAGTATAGCTCGTGAGATCTTAGATCGAAGAGGAGAAAACGCTGAATATTATGGTGCAATTTTCATAATTTTTCGACTTGCCGTTTGTGAGATATTTAGTTTTTAAAAAGATAGGGGAAAGTGAGTTTTGTGATACGTGGCGCAATCCTATTGGTTCTCTTATTCTCAACACTTTTGTCATTATCATTTGAATCTCACCCTCGATAGATAAACTAAGCCATGTTTATAGATTGGACTCATTGGAGTATGAACTTATTATATTGGACCTGGTTCAACTTAGATTAGAGCATCTAGTTGGGCCGTCTGGCAACTGAAATTGAGAAAACGCCAACTTTGTTTAAGGTAGAGAAATGGCCCAAATCTTCAGAAGAAAAAAAGATGGATCTATTTGGGCTTATGAATAACTTTTATGCATAACAGCTCAGGGCCTTTAGAAATTCAGAAAAATGTGTATTCCTATTTGCCCAAATCGTGTACTATTATTTTACAGTAATTTTTTTAAAAATACACAATAATTTTCTTTTTAAGTTGTCTCAATCTGATATAGCATTACATGGATTAAATATGTAGTTCAAGTTTACTTTCTTATAGCCTCAGCAATAATTACTTTTTCACTTATTAAGTGACATTCTATAAGGGTTTTGCAATACTAATTTTTTTAAACCATAGTCAAATTAGATTTTTCATTTCATAAAATAAGATGATCACTTGCAATTTTGTTTCTTATCATTCGAAGAAATTGCTATGCTTAATTTGCGATTTAATTTCGACAAGGGTCTCAAATCTATCTACTACTTCGTATCTTACAAAGTCGCGGACTCGCGGCCATATTGTTAGTTTTATACTTTTATATGTAGTTTTGTAAGATCAAAATTCTTTCTTTGCATAGAAAGTGCAATTTATGTATCAAAGGTAGCAAGTCAATTATTTCATCTTTTCTTTTTCCTTTTCTATAAAAATTTGTTATGTTATTGACTTATTGTCATGTGTTTTTCTTTTTACCAATCATTATTATTAGAGATATAGATAGATTTTTATTGAAATAGATAGTCAAATACCTTTTGATGGATGGTGTCATTGTTTTTTTACGAAAATAGTCATAAAATTCGCCTAAAAGCAATTACGCATCCGGCGTACCCGGCAAACTTGTTACAGCCAATAAAAATAGGCAACATGGAATCAAAGGTCGCATGTAAAAGAAAACTGTGCCGGACAACGATCACTTCGTCAATCTCATTTAGTCGATACGTGTCATCACCAGTTCTAGTTCTGACACTAGTTCGCCTAAACGCATATATATAGGCGGCGAACCCGACAAAGCTTAGGGATACATTTATTTGCTAATATGATAGCCGATCATAGTTTAGTTAGGATTTAAGTGGGTTTGCTAGCATCTTTAGTTAAGTTGAACTCGGGAAATAACTTAAGGATGTCATTTTCTCTTTTCCTATTTTGCTATTTTGCTGGGGCAACTATTTGAAATTTCAAAAATGCATAAAACACTCTACTACCGATAAAACACTAGTTCGCCAGTCTCATTATCATGAGCTCCCTTATTTTAGTTTTCTCTACAAAAAGTATTTTTACAATATATTATTAAAATCATCACAATGTTTTGATATAAGAAATAACTCGTATTACTCCGTATTAGATGGTTAGTGACACATATTGTGCATAAAACAAGTCACGTATAAATCTTTATTAGGTTTTATCCAATTTGTGTTGGGTTAGTCGGGTATATTTATGCATTTAGGCAAACTAGTAATCACACGTGTTTACTGAACGAGGCTTGCGATCCTTTTACCTGGAAATTCAATTCCACATGGCCTGTTTTTATTGGTTGTTACAAGTTCGCCGGGTACGCGGGATGGGCAATTGCTTTAGGTGAATTTTGTGACTACTTTCGTAAGAAATACTGATACTGTATGTATATTGAAAATGTCTCGTTTGATTGTCTAGTTCAGTAAAAATATCTTATTATTTTTATGGAGACTAAATTTTGTTATTTTTAAAAAAATAAATACTCTCTCAGTCCTAAAATAATTATCTCTGACAAAAAATACACAGTTTAATAAAAACATAATCATTACTACTTTCTATTTCTTACTTTTTCCATAATGACAGTTTTACTTTTAATCAATTAATTACTATTTTCTTTAATATTTGTAATAATAATTTCAAATAAGAGTAATATAATAATTACGATCAATTTTCTTATCTGTTTTTAAAAACGTTCGAAAAAAAAATATCGAATGTATTTTTGGGATGGCCGGAGTACAAAAGAAGTAATGTAATTATTATGCCTAGTAATCGACAGGATCGCGGCCATAGTTGGTTTGACCGGTGAAAGTCCACCACAACCCTTTACCAAAAAAGAACACATGACGATGCAAGAGCCAATCAGAATACACCACGTCAGATCAAACACGAGATCCATCGTTATTGGTTCAAACACCCCCTCTCCAAATCTGATTGGTCCATGTCATCATCGATGACATGAAATTAACTAGTTTTCTCGCTACAGATGCGTACAAAGCCCACTCGCTTTATATAAACCCTGACATCCACGCGCTCTTATATGTATATTATTACACCAACGCAGTCTGAAATTGAAAAGAAAAAACTTCTCTTTGCTCCATTTCACTAAATTCAGCAGAGGATTCGAACAAACCATGGCTCGTTCTGGCATCGCGCTAGCGATCATCTTAGTCGGTAATTACATTTTTCACGCTTTCGTTTTATGATTTATTGCTATAATTTGTATAGATCTGATTTTGTTGTTATTGTTGATGTAATTAGCCTAGATCTGATGAATGTATTTATTTATTAGCTTTTTTTGTGAATGAGTTGATTTAGTATTGTTTCATTTAGGGTTTTGTTTGAGATCTGAGAACGCTAGGGTTTCGCTGGCCATTTTTAGTAGCTATGTATGTTTACAGAATACAGATCACTGCTGTTTGTTAATTGTATTACTGATGTTAAGTAGATCCAGAATTAATTTTGTCAGGAAAGCATTTAGAAATTCATTTGATTATACGTAGACATGGAGATTAGCGTTAAACACCTTTTTAAGCATTAGTATTAAATTTTAACTTCAGTTTATTTCATCGGCTTGATTTGGTAATAAACCAAATATAGATCTTGATTATGCTTCATGTGCTGTTAAATTGTATGTTGTCACGTATCTCTCTCATCACCATGATCTACTAGTTTCCATGTGTATTTGTGTGGGATTTGTATAGATGACTGGATAGTTGGAATAGAAAGGATTTTTTATATAATATATGTTGTCGTATATATAGTTTGCTCTGATTGTTTTCTCAATGACATTGTATGAATTGTGGATAACGTTGAAGGATGGATCAATTAACTTGGTATGTACTAAACAACAATTTGTTACAGGTTGTCTAGCTGCAATTTCCATAGCCAAAGAAGAGGCAAACAAGTTAGGAACAGTTATTGGTATAGATCTTGGGACTACCTATTCTTGTGTCGGTGTTTACAAAAACGGACATGTTGAAATTATAGCTAACGATCAAGGTAACCGTATTACACCATCATGGGTGGCTTTCACTGACTCGGAGAGGTTAATTGGTGAGGCAGCAAAGAATCAGGCGGCTGTGAATGCTGAGAGGACTGTCTTTGATGTTAAGAGACTTATTGGGAGGAAGTATGTACTTCTCAGATATTTATTTGTAGAATATTTGTAGAATATTTGTATTAAGGTGTTTTGCCATATTGATAGTGTAATTTTTGTGTGTCAGGTTTGAGGACAAAGAAGTCCAGAGGGACATGAAACTCTTTCCTTTCAAGATTGTGAACAAGGATGGAAAACCTTATATTCAAGTCAAGCTTAAGGATGGGGAAACCAAGGTTTTCAGTCCTGAAGAGATCAGTGCCATGATTCTTACCAAGATGAAGGAGACAGCTGAAGCATTCCTTGGAAAGAAAATTAAAGATGCAGTTGTCACAGTTCCTGGTAAGTAACTAACAAATGTTACAAAATTATAATTTTGATTTGTACAATTGTACAATTGTATTGTTGAAATGTTATCTAATGATTGTTTTGTTTAATTCTTTTTGCAGCATACTTTAATGATGCCCAAAGACAGGCCACCAAGGATGCTGGTGTGATTGCTGGCTTAAATGTTGCTAGAATCATCAATGAACCTACCGCCGCTGCTATCGCATACGGTCTTGACAAGAAGGGTGGTGAGAAGAACATTCTCGTTTTTGACCTTGGTGGTGGTACATTCGACGTCAGTGTCTTGACCATTGATAACGGTGTTTTTGAGGTTCTTTCCACTAATGGAGACACCCATCTTGGAGGTAGGGTTTCGCTATTCAACTTATATGTGATGTTGAGATTTGCATTTAAGGTTCTAAGAGATTCTGACCTTTGATATCTTGCAGGTGAGGACTTTGACCAAAGGATCATGGACTACTTCATCAAGTTGATCAAGAAGAAGCATGGCAAGGACATCAGCAAGGACAACAGAGCTCTTGGAAAGTTGAGGCGGGAAGCTGAGCGTGCCAAGAGAGCATTGAGTAGCCAGCACCAAGTCCGTGTTGAGATTGAATCACTCTATGATGGTATGGATTTCTCCGAGCCATTGACCCGAGCCAGATTTGAGGAGTTGAACAACGACTTGTTCAGAAAGACCATGGGACCCGTGAAGAAGGCAATGGATGACGCTGGTCTGGAGAAACGCCAAATTGACGAGATTGTTCTTGTTGGTGGTAGTACCAGAATTCCCAAAGTTCAACAGCTCCTCAGAGATTTCTTTGATGGCAAGGAACCAAACAAGGGAGTTAACCCTGATGAGGCCGTTGCCTATGGAGCTGCAGTTCAAGGAGGTATCTTGAGTGGAGAGGGTGGTGATGAAACCAAAGGTAAACCCATTCTCCTATTATAGATACTATTTATTACTGTATTATTATGTGAAGATATATTTCATGTTAAAAAACTATACCAATGAATTGTATTTTGCTATGATGCAGATATCCTTCTTTTGGATGTGGCGCCACTTACCCTTGGTATTGAAACCGTGGGAGGAGTGATGACCAAATTGATCCCCAGAAACACCGTTATCCCAACCAAGAAATCTCAAGTGTTCACCACATACCAAGATCAGCAGACCGTTGTCTCTATTCAGGTTTTTGAAGGTGAAAGGAGTATGACAAAGGATTGTAGGCTTCTTGGAAAGTTTGATCTCTCTGGCATCGCTCCAGCTCCAAGGTTTGTTACTGACTTGATTATTATCGTATTTTTGTTTGAAAGATCATATTATTGCATTGTGGATTCATGGATTGACATGATATTTTGTTATTGAAACAGGGGAACCCCACAAATAGAAGTCACATTTGAAGTTGATGCCAATGGTATCTTGAATGTGAAGGCTGAAGACAAGGGTACAGGAAAGGCTGAAAAGATCACAATCACCAACGAAAAGGGGAGATTGAGCCAAGAAGAAATTGAACGTATGGTTCGTGAAGCTGAGGAGTTTGCAGAGGAAGACAAGAAGGTGAAGGAAAAGATCGACGCACGTAACGCTCTTGAGACTTACGTGTACAACATGAAGAACCAAGTAAGCGACAAAGACAAACTGGCCGACAAATTGGAGGCTGATGAGAAGGAAAAGATCGAAGCAGCAACAAAAGAGGCTCTCGAGTGGTTGGATGATAACCAGTCAGCAGAGAAAGAGGACTATGACGAGAAGCTTAAAGAGGTGGAAGCTGTTTGCAACCCGATTATTACCGCTGTTTATCAAAGAACAGGTGGTGCCCCTGGTGGTGGTGCAGATGAGTCAGCAGAAGATGATGAACATGATGAGCTTTAGGTCTTTATTATATATAGACATGAGAGATAGAGGAAGTTAGTGTAATTTTTGGGAGTACTTGAAGTCAGACAATTTTTGTCCTTGTTTTTAACATTTGACAAAAGTTTATGTTTTGAAAATGTAACAACATCATTCCCCTTCCTTGCTTACATTTAGATTTCTTTTTTAGTCTTGCAAAAAACCTTTTTCTACTTCAGAAAATAACTCTGATACTATATCATATAATGCATGGTGGTTCTGCTTATATGATCTTTAATTATAATGGAAGGTCACATTAGTTACTGGTTTATGATGGGAAATACGTTAACGGTAATAAACAAATGCGGAATTAAATCTTCAGTAACACTTTCTCGTCACAAATCATAAACTTTCCGTGGAAAATCTTTCAATGTGAATAACAATCAAGTATTTTACGTTTAAAAAGAGTTTCTCTAATACGAATTTGGTCAAGAACAAAGTAAACAAAATTATGTGAACATTGTTGTTATTAAACTCCTAAAATATCGGTTACTATTGTCATTGAAAATTTGTACATGAATTATCATCACCATTTATCACAACTATTTCAAGATTATAATATTTAATTATAATTCCCGTTAAATTTTTTCAAGTATTAACTTTTCAATTACAGTACCTGCGAATTAAGTTGGCGGGTCGACCACAGAAACACAAATTCATTTTTTGCAACAATCACCATCTCATTTTCCTTTCTCTCAAAATGTGATTCGATCAATACACTTAATGCCTCGATTCTACACCCCGCTTAATCAGGTTACGCAATCTATCGCCACTAATTATCGGTAATTTTCTCGTTATATGATTCGATTTAGTTCCAATTTCTGCCTTTGATTTCTGTTATACGTTATAAATTGCAGTTTGTAAACCCTAAATTATATCTAAAACGAATCTGAGAAAGTTTATACCATATAAGTTGCTTCTCAACTTTCCTCATTCTCTTTGTTCTCAATTGCTGCTGTTCAGTGACTGTATAGTTTGTATGATTATTAAATAGATATAAGCTTTATTATGAACATTAATAAATTCTTTTCTGGAGGTATGTAATGTAATTACCACTTTTTGGCTTAATTGATGGCTTGTAAGTTGTAACTAATGAAATGTGAATAGATGATTTACTTTTACAAGTTAAATTGAATTAAAAGTTGAAAATAATTATTCAGATAACAGTTTTTGTCATTAAGGATGTATTCTCATTAGTGAAACTGTATTCTTTTATCATTTTACCATTCTTGTCGTAAAAAGTAACGACAGTATTAGAATATTATGTGTTTACGTTTTATTTACCATGTGACGAAAGAATGTCCACAACATTATACTAGTAACTTACCAAATACCAATTCATCAAGTTGTTTTCCTCCCTAAAGATATAAGTGTATAACCGTTGAAGAATTAAAACTTGCAAAGCTGAAACATTTATATTAGTATGTCTAATAAGAGTATACAATTATAGCTAATTCTAGTGACATCTATTGCTACATTCATTTTAATATACCATGATTAGTAACTAGTACGGAGTAACTATTTAAAAATGCTATAGTAATTCTGATATACCAAAAGTAGTAATGAGATACAATGCTAATCCTTGTATTCTCTCCAGCATAGTAGCCTGTAGATGCATAGTCGTATGATATACAATCTTGCTCGTTTCTCCTCAAAACGCTTTCTTGCTGTATGAAATTTTGACTGCTTCTGTACGGAAGAAGTTGAAATTTCCATGGACTTTGGTTTTGTTTCTCAACTGCAGTTCTTATGATTATGCTGTTTGAAGTTGACATCTATTCCTTTTTTATACTGTAACCTGTTTGTGAAATAAATGCAAACCGTTCCATTTTTAGTAGTTTAAAACTAAGCTCAACCTAGATCACCGACTTTACTTCTTTTATTTTGCAGGAAACTCGTGGATCTGGTTCTTTTGTTACTGTATGGCTTGCTTGCGATTTGCAATTCTACATTAATTGTACGTACCAATCTACCTTTATACATCCAGGTTTTACTATCTGGATTATCAAAAATCTGTGCTGGTGTGGTGTACTGTGTAGTACGGAAGCTGCAGTTAGAATGTCAACAAAATTTATTTGCCAGATAAGTATCATTTCCCATGACAATTAATGTTTTTATTGGCATACACCACACATTAGGAACTTTCAATTAAATTAAAAGTACCTTTGATTTCTTTATCATATTAAGAAGACACATTAATGGTCGGCTTGTTCCCTCTCAATGTTGTCTCATAAAAGATCGACAATGTTCCTCACATTTGGTTCAACAAAAATAATGACATTCACCAAATTATATATGCATATTGTCTTTATCCTTTTACAAGTCTAATGGTTTCACAACATTGTTTTGACTTGTTTTAGTCTCCCTTCATAATTTCATTTCTTTTGAGTTTCTATATTGATCTTAACTAATAGATGGACAAAGGTGCGATTCATTGTCTTGCTATAATGATAATGCGGGTTTTATTATTTTCGTTTTTTTTCTTACTCTTTTCCTCTGTTACCATTTTGCGTACATAAGGTATAAAAATGGTGGATCACAAATGAGTTTTATCCGTTTGTTATACATTATTGTTGTTTTGATTGTCAATTTTTTGCGAGTCTTAGAGAATATGCTCCTATGATGTATATAATATCAAATGCTTGTCTCTATCGTTCCAATTTCCGAAGCTATATCAGATCGTTTTATAGCTTTATGAGGAACTAAAGGGACAGCTGAGGAGCTAGTGTATTTGGTTTTGTTATTATGTTGGTACTTCCTATTTAACAATAACATTAGTTTCATGACTGAGAAACAAAACCTCTCGATGTACTCTCGAAATTCACAAGTATGACTTCTTCATTTATTTACTATATGGAATGTATTTATCATATATCTACAATTTTCAGTCCAATCAATAAAAGAACTTAATTGTTGAGATATTATGTACAATTGTCTATTTAGAGTAATCCAAAACAAACATATTTTAGATTCATTGAGAAAATTGAATCTGGGGTTAAGGCTGGTTTCGTTTTGGTCAACTTTGCATTTACTTGGCTTGTCGTCTTTTTGAATGATTTACAAGATGTTAAATTAATAGAAATAAGGAATTTGCTTGTATTCTTGTTTTTGTTTTTGTTTTTGTTTGTCATTAGTATGATTCTGATGTTTGTGCATAAGTTCACTGATGTATTCACAAATTTGTCTGCAAGAACTCCTCTGGTCTAAGTTAAGTGTTAATCCTATATACTCATTTTCCAATTATATTACAAAATGACTGCAGCAATAAGGCTAATAGCAAGGGAGCTGAATGTTAGCCAGCTAGTAAACTAAGGACCCAGGTGTGTCATAATCAAGATTTTATATGCGTTTTTCCAAATAAATAAAATAGTCGAACAAAATTGAACCACTAATCTAACAATTCTGGATAAAATAGCTTATTGTATAGATGTACACTTTGGTTAAACATATGGTGTTTTATCAGATAAACTTAAATATTATTTACTTAATTATTTACATATAAATATTGTTACAAATGGGTACATAAATAGTACTGTCGTTCTATACAAATTTACCTAAACAACTCATGTGAGATCATTTTTATTTTGGTAATACATTTAATTAATTTATAAATTTTATTCAAAAAAATATAAACTTTTTGAAATATAAGATTACTGCACTCCGATCTCACCTCAGTACCTCACCTTCATTAATGTGATTATATTACTTATTATTTCTCAGAATGTTGTTATTATAAATTGTACGTTGCTAAAAGGAAAATTACTAAAAAATATTTCTAAGCATTATCATTCAAAAGATAGTCAAATTAAGCATCTTAATTATTGTGGTTAAAAGTTCAATTGTTTGACACATGTAGAACTCATGCTATACGTCCACATCATCAACAGGTGTTTACTGATAAGAATAGTAAAACCAAATCAGAAAATAAACGATTCCAAATCACAATCAACTCTCACTAATAACAAATTCAAGAATACCCTCTGCTTTGCACACATCGAATTAGCCTTCAAATAACTATCTTCCAAAAGCCGGCCCCCCTTTTCTCAGGTATCTAGTCGTCTCCTTCATATGTATATATAAATACTAATCTATAATCTTCTGTATCTGTATATAAACATCATATGTTTGAAAAGTACATGCAAAGCCTTGATCTTTAACCTCCAATGACTATTCTTGAATCCATGAAACATTTCAATTTTACTCTTTCTTTCTTATTCTTGATTGCAGCCATGATGGTCAACTCACAATCTGCAGACATCTGCAAACCAACTGATTATGGTCCAGTGGTACCCACAACTCCACTTGTGATATTTCTTGAAAGTATTCAAGAAACTGCTCTTAAAACATTTGGTTCAATAAATTTTGACCCAAAACATTATATTGACTTGTCATTGAAGTTTGATCTTCCAGTTGTCAAACAAGCTTTCCATGATCTCCCAAGAACCGAAAACGGGTCTGTTTTAGCCTCAGATCTTAATGGCTTTCTGAGAAAGTTTATGAATAGTGATCAAGAGGATTTAGAGTATGTTGAACCAATTGATTTTGTGGTTGAACCAAATGGGTTCTTGCCTAAAGTAGTGCACCAGGGTGTGAGAGATTGGGCTCTAGAGGTTCATTCTCTTTGGAAAAATTTGAGTCGAAAAGTGTCGAATGAGGTTTTGAAACATCCAGAATTGCATACTCTACTGCCTTTAAAACACCCTGTGATTATACCTGGATCGAGATTTCAAGAGGTTTATTATTGGGATTCATATTGGGTTATAAGGTAAGTTAGTTCACAGTTAATATGGTTTGTTGTTAGCAGCCTAAATAGCCTACTATTTATAAGAAGTTATGTTATGTTATTATATGTTCTTGTTTATTCAACAGGGGACTATTGGCAAGTAAAATGTATGAGACAGCAAAAGGGATAGTTCTCAATCTGATTGATTTGATCAACACATACGGTCATGTTCTAAATGGTGCACGAGCATATTACACAAATAGAAGGTACAAAATTCATGTGGATTATACCTGTGTAACTATCAATTATTTAAAAGGGAATAAAGTAGCACATAATTTAAACTAATAACTATTTTCAGTCAACCCCCGCTGCTGAGTTCAATGGTCATTGAGGTATATAAACGGACTAGTGACATTGACTTGGTCAAGAAAGCGCTCCCGGCCTTGTTTAAAGAATACACGTTTTGGAATTCAGGTAATATTCAATCGCTGCGACTTTTTATTTTTTATTTTACTTTTTGCTAAATTATTAGTTTCCTTGTGTTATAGGAATGCATAATGTGACCATTGAGGATGCTCAAGGTTTGACACACAATTTAAGTCGGTACTATGCAATGTGGAACCAACCTAGGCCAGAATCGTTCACTATTGTAAGATATCACATGCTAATTCCCGATTGTACCTTTAAAACGACTAATATAACAAAGTTTTACATTTGTTTGTTTCACAGGACAAAGAAACTGCGTATAAACTTAGTACTGATTGTGAGAAAAAGCAGTTGTATCGTGAAATAGCTTCGACCGCAGAAACTGGTTGGGATTTTAGTACCAGATGGATGAAGTAAATAATCTTTTAACCATTTTCCTTACGTTATTATTATCTTTTGCTAGTTTGAGTTGACAATTTGTTTTTCAGAAATACTTCTGATCTCACGACATTATCTACAACAATGATTGTACCTGTTGATTTGAATGCATATGTACTGAAGGTGTGAACTGAAAACCATTTTGTGTAAATCATCTCTTTCTAGAGTGTGATTATATGGTTAAATGTGTTTCTTTTTATGCATTCACAGATGGAACTTGACATAGCTTACTTGGCAAATGTTGTTGGAGAAAGTAGTCATGCTTTACACTTTGCTAAAGCTTCAAAAGCAAGAAAGAAGGCGATGGATGCTATTTTCTGGGACCAAGAGAAGGGGCAATGGTTCGATTACTGGCTCAACGATAGCTTTATGGTCAAGGTAAGGGGTTCTATAACATTATAGACATGCATCGATGGTTCGGAACATGAGACTTCATTAGCATTCTAATGTGTAACAACTTTAACGATTATAGGATGTTTATAAATGGGATGCCTCTTACCAGAATCAAGATATATTTTCCTCAAACTTCATCCCTTTATGGGTGCAATTGTTCAACTCAGGTTTGTCTATGTTCTCTTTTTTTTGTTTTTTTGTTTTTTTTAGATCTGTTATTTGCATTATAGTGGCAAGGTAACCAATTTTTGTCAAATTTCTATTTAAGAACCTTCTTTTGCATAGATATTTTTTCATAAATTCGATAAATACTCAGGACTTTCAAAGAATTTGATTTATGCTCATTTGTATACATACTCATGTCAAAATGCCATGGCAGTATCTTTGAAAATGTTAAACCTTTTTTTTACTTGGCATTAAAAACTGATTATGTTGTAAAGGCTAAAGATTGCCAAGTTAGCTACCCTTTTATGCAATTAACCCTTTTTATCACGTGTTATGTTTGCATCTTAGATCTTATTATTTTGATCATAACATTTTGTTAATACTTATCTCGATATGTGAAGATGAAACCATAGTCAAACAAGTTGCACAAAGCCTCAAAAGCTCGGGACTGCTACGTGATGCGGGTATAGCAACTTCTTTGACAAATTCAAGCCAGCAATGGTAATCTATATTCTTCATACTTCTTATTTATCTTTTTTTAGGAAGACTTTTATGATTTAATAATTTCATTTGTTTTGCTGAAAACAGGGATTTTCCAAATGGTTGGGCACCGGTTCAACACATGATCGTTGAAGGCTTGGTTAGGTCCGGATCAAAAGAAGCACGATCACTAGCAAAAGACATTGCTATAAGATGGATCAGAACTAACTTCGTAACTTACAAAAAACTGAATGTAATGCATGAGAAATATGATGTTAGCAAATGCGGAGAATTTGGAGGTGGTGGTGAATATGTTCCACAAGTAAGCATATCTATTATCTAAACACCATTTCAATGAATTTTTACACATGTTTTTGCTTAAAAGTTTTTTGGGCGCGGGCTTTGGGCCTGGATCGGGTCATTGTGTTTTCTTTTGATTTTCTGCTTTTAATGAAAATGATTGTATGCAGACTGGTTTTGGTTGGTCTAATGGAGTTGTGTTGGCCTTCTTGGAGGAGTTTGGATGGGCCGAAGACTTGAGTCCATTTTGCCAATGATCAACTGAAGCTACTAGGCTTGGTTCTGGGACTGATATTACTAGTAAGTTTGTCCAGTTTAGTGTACTAACTGTACTAGGCCAACTGAGAATACATTGATCCAGTCTGTAGCCTGATATTGGGCCGATATCCTTTTTTTTTTTTTTGGTCCTTGTTTTTGTAGACCATTATAATTGGTAGAAATCTAAAAAAAAAAAATGTACGTAGAAAATCTAAACAATTATAACTGTTGTTGTACATGGTTCTTTGGTTAGGAAACATTATACTTGTAATCTGGAGATAAATATGTTCAAAAACCAATCGATTCGGTAGATCATAAGTCGGGTTGCACTTTGCTGACTGTCACAAATTTTCGCGTTCAAATTTAGATGTTAGTAATCTTGTGTTTATGTTATTCTGTGTGAACACCTACGAAAACCTTCGGCTGAGATTTAAATTACTTTTCATGATACAAATTTTGGATCCTGCACAAAAAACTTAGAAATTGCTCACTACATCACCATTTTTCGTTTCTTTTTTTTCTTTTTTTTTTTTTCTTTTTGCAAATATTAGTACAACTTTTTTTTTTTTTTTTTCATAACAAGAGTTAAACCTGAACGACATAATGGTGATCAAGATATGATAACGAAGTGGCAAACCAATCACATGGATAATAAAGGTTAGGTTAGAGATGGGGACATACACTTAGGGCTAATTAATTACTTAATTAATGCCTAGATGGAGTATTATTAGATCCTTAAATCAATAACTTGAGTTCAAATTCAAAAGGAGGATATATTTGGTTAATTAGAAAAAATTAAGCAAGATCATAACACTAATTAATCTCATCCAATGGGAATGTGAAACCATCTAGTATCAATTGTTTGAAACATTAGATACACCAATCATATAAGTAACTTTTTATAAAGTGATAGTGGAAATGTATGATATTAGATAGCATAATAAAATATATTTAGTTCATATTGCTTTAATTAGGTGGATGGTGATGGTGATAGTGATGGTGATGGTGGTGGAAGCATTATGCCTTCTTTTCAATAGTTTTCAGTTTTTTGTATTATATTAAGAGCCAAAAAGCCTAATGTGTGGGAGATTAACAATCATGATTGTTTAGTTGATGAATAGGACAACATTAGTAATCCAAATCGTGCTTGATTTGGTGCATTAATATTAATTAGTTACTAAAATATATTATGTGATGCAATTACTTTTAAAATTGGTATAGAAAGATTTGAAAAGAAAAAGAAATCTATGGGTAATGAGAGTGTGATGATATTATGATTGAGAACTACTTTTCAAGTTTTTTTTATGAATTGTTTTTCATACATAAAGTTGACAACCTTATTTGAAAAGAATTGAGATGATTATTTTCATCAAACCCATTCTTAACCTTAAGCAATCCATTATACTCTTTCTTCCGAACAGAATATGATTATTGGGTAAGGTTTTTAGGGATAACTGCATTTTGAGGGGAAAAAGGGACAGACGATTTCATTCATTGATTTCTGTAATCAACGGCTGAGATCGTCTGTCCTTTCTTCCAATCAAAATGCAGATGCTCATCAGATCTCACACTATGATTATTATATTTAATTGGTATATCACAAAAGCAATCTAAAAGTAAGAATAAATATCAATAATAGAGAAGTTATATATGCAATGTGTCAAATACTAAATGAATTAGAGATTAGAGATTGCTTAGGCCTATTTATATATCACTAATAAAAAATAAAAATAAAATAAAATATATGAACAGAGATTTTTTAATCAAATACTTGCGTTAAAACTCCGAGCTAGGATCGTGTATTTTACGTACATATAAATATTAATGATTAATGATAAAAAACGTTAATAATGTTGTAAATTAAAGAGAACAAGGAAGAGATATATTATTCATATGAAACCATAGTATATATATAGAGTACATTGGAGTGCTCTCCAAGCAATAGTAAACTAGTAGGACTCTAACTCATCTAATCTATAGCTAATAGATATGGACAACCATATTTATCCACAACACTCCCCCTTGGATGTCCATTACATTAAGAGTTATGCCTCGTTAAAACCTTACTAGGTAAAACCCAATGGGACAAAATCCTAGTGAAGGAAAAAGAGTACATAATCTTTTAATACGCGTGGGGATGCTGCCTCGTTAAAAACCTTGTTAGGAAAACCCTGTGGGATAGAACCATAACTAAGGGAAAAAGAGTGCATTGCGTATTTCCTTCCCCTGATGAGTGCATCAGGTGAGTTCATCGAGTCGACGCAACCCAATGTCACGAACAAGCTTCTGAAATGTTGAATTAGGAAGTGCCTTGGTAAACAGATCTGCTAGATTCTCGCTTGAACGAACTTGCTGTATCTTGATATCTCCACATTTCTGTAAGTCATGAGTGAAAAAGAACTTTGGCGCAATATGCTTGGTTCGATCACCCTTGATGTATCCTTCTTTAAGTTGAGCAATGCATGTTGTATTGTCTTCATATAATATTGTAGGTGCCTCATTTCCAGAATATATACCACATGAATCACGGATTTGATGCATCACATTTCGTAACCAAACGCACTCTCGACTTGCTTCATGAATTGCTAGAATCTCCACATGATTTGATGAAGTGGCTGTGATTGTTTGCTTCACTGAACGCCAAGAAATTGCAGTACCTCCACTTGTGAAAACATAACCAGTTTGAGATCGACCAGTATGGGGGTCGGACATGTATCATGCATCTGCAAAACCAACTAAACTAGTTTTGCATTGGTTAGTAAAATATAAACCCATATTTTTTGTACCTTGAAGGTAGCGAAATATCTGCTTTATTCCACTCCAATGTCTCCCTGTAGGACACGAGCTGTATCTCGCTAATAGATTTAAAGAAAATGATATATCAGGTCGTGTATGACCAGCGAGAAACATTAATGCTCCAATTGCACTTAAGTAAGGTATCTCTGGACCAAGAATTTCTTCATCATCCTTCGGAGGTCGAAAGGGGTCATTTTCAACATCTAGTGACCTTACCACCATTGGAGTGCTTAGTGGATGTGATTTGTCCATATAAAATTATTTCAACACTTTTCCTATGTAAGTTTCTTGGTGCACAAGGATTCCATCCTTAAGATGTTCAATTTGTAACCCAATACAAAATTTTGTTTTTCCAAGGTCTTTCATCTCAAATCCACTTTTTAAGTACTCAACTGCTTTAGGAAGCTCTCTAGGAGTTCCTATGATATTCAAACCATCGACATAAACATCAATTATAACATACTCAGATCCGGATCTTTTAGAAAAGATGCATGGGCAAATAGGATCATTTTTATATCCTTCATTCAATAGATACTCACTAAGACGATTGTACCACATACGTCCGGATTGCTTTAGTCCATATAAAGATTTGTTTAATTTGATCGAATAATGTTCTCGAGAACTTCCTTTACATGACTCAGGCAGATTAAACCCTTCAGGTAGTTTCATGTAAATTTTTGTATCAAGTGAGCCATACAAATAGGCAGTCACGACATCCATTAGACGCAAATCAATTCCTTCTTGTACTACCAGACTAATAAGATATCGAAAAGTTGTTGCATCCACCACTGGAGAATATGTCTCCTCATAATCAATTCCAGGTCTTTGTGAGAACCATTGTGCAACCAATCGAGCTTTATATCTTACAATTTCATTTTTCTAATTTCTCTTTCGTATAAAGACCCACCTATACCCCACAGGTTTTACACCTTTAGGTATATGAACTACCGGTCCAAAAACTTCTCGTTTTGCAAGAGAATTCAATTCTGCCTCAATTGCGTTTTTCCATTTTGGCCAATCATTTCTTTGTCTGCATTCCTTAACAGATCTTGGTTCTTGATCCACATCATTTTCCATTACTTCTAGCGTTACATTATATGCAAATGTATCATCGACGTCGATTGCATTTCGATTCCATATTTTTCTAGACATAGTATAATTTATTGAGATCTCTTCATTTTCAGGTACCTGAGGTTCTTCTTGAACCATCATGTCTAAAGCCTCTTCAAGAGGGCCTTCTGGCGTATCTTTTGCCTCGATTTGACCATCTTGATTAGTTGCTCATTTTTTCTTTCGAGGAACTTTATCTTTGGAACTGATCGGTCTACCACGCTTCATACATGCATTAGACTCATTACCCATGTGATGTCCATCCAAGACATTAATTCTAATCGGAGCATTAACAGCTGGTATATGTGACTTAGTCACTTTCTTTGGGTCAGTGAATGCGTCTGGTAACTGATTTGCTAATCCTTGTAAATGAATTATCTTTTGAACTTCTAAGTCACATTGTTTAGTTCGAGGATCAAGATGAGATAATGATAATTCTTTCCAACTTATTTCACTTACCAGCTGTTTATCCTCTCCCCCTAATGTCGGGAATATTGTCTCATCAAAATGGCAATCAACAAACCTAGCTATAAATAAATCCCCCGTTGATGGTTCTAAGTATTTGATAATAGATGATGATTCATACCCAACATATATTCCCAACCTTCTCTGAGGTCCCATCTTTGTTCGTTGTGGTGGAGCAATTAGGTCATATACCGCACAACCAAAGATTCGTAGATGGGAAATATTTGGTTCCTGACCAAAAACCAAGTGTATCGGGGAGGAAGTGTGATAACTTGTTGGCCTGATGCGTATTAGTGTTGCTGCATGTAGAATTGCATGGCCCCAAGCAGAAACTGGTAGTTTTGTTTTCATTATCATTGGCCTTGCAATCATTTGAAGTCGCTTGATAAAAGATTCAGCAAGCCCATTTTGTGTATGAACATGGGCGACCGGATGTTCAACACTTATCCCAATTGACATACAATAGTCATTGAATGTTTGGGACGTAAACTCAGCAGCATTGTCCAGACGAATTGTCTTAATAGGATAATCTTGAAAATGTGCTCTTAATCTTATTAGTTGGGCAAGTAATCCCGCAAATGCCAGATTGCGACTTGACAATAAGCACACATGTGACCATCTAGTAGATGCATCAATTAAAACCATAAAATACCTAAATGGTCCACAAGAAGGATGTATAAGTCCACATATATCTCCTTATATCCTTTCCAGAAAATTAAGGGATTCATTCCTTATCTTTGTAGGTGATGGGCGAGTAATTAACTTTCCTTGCGAGCAAGCAACACATGTTATATTTTTAGATTCAAGAACTCTTTGATTCTTTAAATTATGCCCACATGATTGTTCAATAATTCTCCGCATCATCGTAGAACCGGGATGGCCTAAACGGTCATGCCATAGGATAAAGTAATCTCGGTCCATAAACTTATGATTAATGACCGCATTTGATTCAATTGCATTAACAATAGTGTGATATAAACCGGAGGAAAATGTAGATAATTTCTCAAACACATGCTTTTTTTACGAATGACTGATCATTAAAATTATTTTAATTATTTTATGTGCCATGCATTTATTTGTTAGCTTTAGCTTATTTTGAACTTTGTTGCATGTCATGCCTTTTAATTTTAGTTACTTTGATTGGTTTTGAACTTATTTTTGAATGAAGTATTTTTTTGGTTTTAATTATTTAGTTATTTATACTTCTAATTTGTAGCAATATATTTTTCTTTTGAAGCAATATGAATCATAGTGTTGAATTGGCTAAGGAGGATGAAGATATGTGTTTATTGGATAGTGCTACTACACATACAATTCTAAAGAAAAGAAAATATTTCTCTAATTTCATTATTCAAGACGCAAATGTTAGCACAATATCTGGTAGTGCAAAATTAATAGAAGGTTCGGGAAGGGCCGATATAGTATTACTGGGAGGAACACAATTTAAAATTGATAATGCATTATTTTCCCCCAAGTCTAAATGAAATTTATTAAGTTTCAAAGATATTCGTAAAAATGGATATCATATTGAGACTACAAATGAAAACCATGCTGAACTTCTTATTACAAATACCATTTCGGGTTGAGTTGGAGATAAGCGGACTCGAACCGCTGACATCCGCCGCAGGGTAAACCACCGCCTCTCAGGTCCCCCCAGCCTCCAAATGAGTTGCTTCCATATGTTCTTGACTTCCACGGGGACTATTAATTTTGTCATCCTCAATAGTGTAATTTGCTTCTACCCCTTTCCCTTTGCTGGTAGAGCTCAACAAGATGCTTGGGTACGACAAGCACGTACCCAATGATCTTCACTTCCACAACGATGACATGCATTAGACACACCACCTTTAGCTTTTCCATCTCTTTCATACTTATTGTTATTTCCCATTTGGTTATATGTGTTCTTAAATTGAACACCATGATAAACTCCCTGATTACGTCCTTGACCACGGCTTCCTCTGCGGCCACAACCATAACCACGACCACGACCACGGTCACCGCCATGACCGCGAGTGTTACTTTGGTCATTGTATGTTGCCTCATTCGCTTCCGAGATGGGAGCGGTACGAGTTGGACGTGTCTCATGATTTTTCATGAGGAGCTCGTTATTTTGCTCAGCTACCAGCAAAACTGAAATCAAATCACAATACCTCTTAAAACCTCTTTCACGATATTGTTGTTGCAACAGAATGTTGGATGCATGAAAAGTGAAAAATGTTTTCTCTAACATATCCGCATCAGTAATTTTCTCCCCGCATAATGTCAACTGTGAGGTGATTCGAAACATAGCCGAGTTGTAATCATTCACGGACTTGATATCTTGCAATCTCAAGTGATGCCAATCATAACGAGCGCGCGGCAAAATCACAGTCCTTTGGTGGTCATACCGGTCTTTCAAATTTGTCCACAGAATAAGTGGATCTTTGACAATGAGGTATTCAGTTTTCAGAGTTTCATGTAGGTGGTGTCGTAAGAAGATCATTGCTTTTGCCTTTTCTTGAGGAGTAGTTTGGTTTCCAACTTTAATCGTATTACCCAAACCATTAGCATCCAAGTGCATTTCAGCATCGAGTATCCAAGACAAATAGTTTTTTCCCGAAATGTCCAATGCCAAGAACTCAAGTTTTGAAAGGCTTGTCATGATGGACTATATTATAAATCAAATCATACAAAGATTAAGTTTACGTGGACAAATGAGTTTTGAAATGCTCACAAATTAACTGTAACAAATGCAATTAGCTTCATATTCAAGTACGCATAAGAACAGAGTAAATATTAAGAGCTATAGTAATCTATTAAGAAACTATAATAGTAAGACTTACATGTTGAGATATGCTAAGAATCAAATAATCAGTGCTACTCTGTCATTCATTATTTATTTATTTTATTATTTTTTTTATCCCTAAAACTACTCAAAAGCACAATGGTGTAACAACTAACAGGAACAAAAATAAAAGATCTCCGTGTTCAATTTAAATCAATCAAACTACCAAAACATAAATTTAATACTATCATTAAAGTACGAATTACTATAAAGAATGATATGATATATGATTATTTATGATATTATATTATAACGTAAAGTGACACATAGGCAAATAGCATATAATATAAATAATTTATCAGATATCAGATAATCACATAGGCAAAGTGTTACGGTAAATTATGATCACATAAGTAGGTCAAAATTTATAATTTATAAAGATGATGTATTGAACTCGGGAGCTAAGTCAATTTATTTATTTTTTTATTTTATTATATATATATATATATATATATATATATATATATATATATATTAATTTCCTGCTGACATATATATTGTTGATATTGTTGTCAAATTCTCAACTAATAACAATATTTGAACGTAATTCACAAATCATGATGATTCTTAATTAATTGTTTATATGTATAGAATGATAAATTTACGTTACTCTATTTAGTAAAAAATTAATCAAATATACAGAAAACAACTGCCAAGATTTTATATTAATTACCATTCAGACGTGAAAGCATAGAGGATATAAATAAAATATAAAACTGTTATAATTTATATTGCTATCACATAATCATAGATCAATGATAATCTATCTATTAATAACAGTCAAATATAGGCCTTAATATTAATATTGTACAAGGATCAAATAAATAATACACAATTAAAGATGTTTAATTCTTCATATGTATGTGTCAATTCCATGTGAATTTTATGTTTCTAATAACTGACACGTATGAGACACTTATACGATTCGTGGTACACATATATCATTATATATATTAACTATATTAACTAAATAAACAATAAAACATATATAGGCTTGATCAAAATCATACAAGTTCAATATCGATAACTATTGATTACATAATACAAGTCTAATAATCGTATTAATTAATCTCAGGTACCATAAAATTATATTACCGACAAATTAATCACATGGTGTTTTGTTTTTTTTTTCTTTCTATTATTATTATTTTATTTTAATCATGGATGGTTTTAATACCATGAAATTATCAAATAAAATAAGCAATGCATCGTTAAATATATGGCCTACATATGATCTCAAATTCTTTTGTTTTCATTGAACATGTATCAAGACATATAATATGCATGTTGATCATAACTCATATATCTTATATAATATAACATGCTATTCAAAACAAAATATAAAAGAAAGCATATTGAGTGAACGGAAAAAAAATTAGTGTCGTACCTCAAAGAAAAAGAACTGTCGAAGCTATACCCTAAACTCAAAGGAGAGACTCGTGCTGATAACGTGTTGTAAATTAAAGAGAACAAGGAAGATATATATTATTCATATGAAACCATAGTACATATATAGTACACTTATCCAAGCAATAGTAAACTAATAATAAACTAATAGGACTCTAACTCATCTAATCTATAGTTAATAGATATGGACAACCATATTTATCCACAGCAAATACTAATTTTCGTTGCAAAATAAACAATAAGAAGTATATATTCTTCTTAATTACAAGAATCATAACTTAGAAAAAAGAAAAATTCTCACAACTTTAAGTATTCGAGGATCCTGAAAGATGATAAAACCATCCATGAAAAAAGCATGACAATCATTTGATATGAATGACTTCATTTGAGCACTAACTTTTCACACTTAATTTTATTTTATTTTTATTTTACTTTTTAAAGAAGAAGAAAGAAACAGAAAGGAAGTCCTTAATTTAGATTGGCAGTTATAGATTAGTGGGAAGTCATGACAAGATTCTTGATGATTTTGTATATTTGTTTATTGAATTGTTAAGAATTTTTTTTAATAATTTATCAATTAAAGTAATATTTGTGGAGTATATACCCTAAAATCATGTTTTATTAGTCAAATGTAGCTGGCTACCAAAAGTAATACTTTTATTCTGCAAAGAGATTTTTCAATTTATGTTTAGCAAACAATAAAATGGTAAATGGAGCAGGTTTTTCCTGTTCAGGTTACCTGAAAGAACGAGTATTGTGATCTAGATATACACTATCTAACCGAGATATCCCATGACCATTTCTAACCCTTTCCCTGGCCACCCTAAGATGTGTCGCTAGTGACATTTGAATCTGAAACTTCTTGTGAAAATATTAGAACGCCAACCACTAGGTCATCTTGTGATGGTTTAGCAAACAATACAATAATCAATTTAACAGAATTTATAAATAAAATATCATATTATTGTTTAGAAAATTAAACAGTTGATACAAAATCTTAAATATAATATAGTAAACACCTTTGTGATGTCATCAACTTATAAATTTTCAATTATTTAATTGAGTCCCTCAATTTCATCTAATTTTTAAAATAAAACCCACCTTTGTGATGTCATCAATTTATAACTTTTCAATTATTCAATTGAGCCCTTCAATTTTACCTAATTTTTAAAATAAAACTCACATTTTATGATGTCATCAATTTATAACTTTTAAATTATTCAATTGAGTCCCTCAAGGTCACCTAATTTGTAAAATAAAACCCTTTAACATTATCAATTTTTAATATAAGAATTTAAAGTTTAAAAATATATAGAGTATAATAATATATGTCGATACTTTATACATTTGATTTTAAATATACAGTAAAACTGATGATCTAATATGTTATCATATCGACATCTTAACTTGGTAAAATGGGAAATAAGTAATTTTAACATTATACCAATGACACATATATGGTTTGACCAAAAACTTTTATACATAGTTGGGATTATTCACTTTATTAAACACCTTAATAAGAGTTGCACTCGAATACAAAAATAAATGCTTACCACCGTTGAAAGTTTACAAAAATTTTTATATAATATTTAGTAGTAAATGGTTACCACCGTTGAAAGTTTACGATCTACACTCTCAATCTCAATATAGACTACCTAAAAATATTTTACTTACAAACAATATTGAATATCTTTAAATTCATAATAACGTTCTAATATATCACATAACATATAAGGATCCTTTCAATATTTTTAAAAAATAATTACAAATTTAACAGATCGTATATACACACAGGTTTTAGGGCTAGTAGTGAAATATATATAAAACAAGTTTCTAAGCATCTTTATTTTTAATATATACCTAATTTTTACTAGTTACATTTTTTTTTTCATATAAAAAACAGATCCCTTTGACGATTTTAGGGAATAAATTAAGAGTGAATAATTGAGGACAGTCCACACGAGCTGCATCGAGCACAAGGAATCCTTTAACCTTTACAAAAGTCAAAGCCTTAGGTTTGACTTCTTTCACCTTCATAACCATGTGCCACATGTTTTTTTTAAAAAAAAATTTACAAATATTCTGAAAAGGTAAAATAAGTTTCAAACTTTTCGATCGAGGAAATATTACTTTTTTCATCACCCAAAAAGAATATCAAATTATAATTTTTGACAGAAAATAATTATTTTATCAAAATTCTTAAATTAAGGGGATTATCACCCTATCAATTTTCTTTTTATACAAAATTGACTTTTGAAACGAGTTGATGGGGTTCTTATATGTCAAAGAGGTTCGCATTCTTGTATTATCAATACACAAGAAACCTTCAATTTTACGATTTGACATCTTTTAGTTACAAATTTGTCACTTCAATTTTGGAACCCTAAGTGGTTGTGTACATGACCCCAAATATTTTAAACCCTAATTTGTGGTATAAAGTGTTTATAAATGGTGCGCATCACCTTTAACCTATCTTAATTTTGTAAATAAAAAAATTGATCAAGCGATATTTATCTTAATTTAAGATTTTTGACAAAACTAATCATTTTCTGACAAAAATTAAAGAGAATGGTCCTTTTAGATGAAGAATAAAGCTATTTGCCCTTTTCTTTTATTTTCCATTTTCTCTTCCTTTTTTTCCACTTATTTTCCTTTCCTCGTCGTTTTGTTTAACTATAATCATGTTTGTTAAGAGTTGTAGTTATAATCGAAAATGATATTACGATTTGATTGTTGAAAATGTGGTCATACTATATAGAATCTTTGGAAACACGAATTTATATGAAAAAGATCTTTATGATACGATTCGATTCGATTTTGATCATCATATAATATTATAAATTATAAAAAATTGTTTATTGATGAATATTAATAGTTATAATATCGGTTTTGATTAAGATTTTGTTGGTAAAAATATGTGTTTTTACGATTTGATTATCTTTCATCGTGAACGAATGTTAACGAATAATTTTTAACGAAATAATTATGAACTGATAATATCCACTTCGGTTAATATTTATCAATACGTTACAATGACTGTAACTCATAATTGCAAAAAAGAAAGAAAAAAATTGTTAAAGTAAATACTCCAACAGACAAAAGTATGACTTACACCCCTAAATGTAGGAGTAAGCTATTTTTATTTTTTAATTATAAAGGTAAAAAGAGGGGGGGTTAAATTGACAAGTCAATTTGTCTGCAAAGGTTTAAGAAAGCCTCACGTGCAATCGCACAAGCCATCCTTTTGTGCTCCTCGACACTTGTGTCGTCTGCCCTTGTTGACGTTGTTTGTCCGTTATTGTTGTTCGATCTTTACTGTTGAAATTTGTTAATCTCTGAATGTTGTCTCTCAAGCTATCTTATAGATCCACCTTTAATTTGTCCCCTTTACATCAAAACAAATTTTCTTTTGTATGCTTAATTCGTTTTCTTTAACTTAACATTAATTCTGAGATTTTAATATTTTATGAAGCAAATGACATACACATGAACTGCTAATGTAATTTACTCTAAAATGTGTCTAAACATTTTTTTTATAACGACAAAAATGTGTTTAAGGATTTAGTCGGTATAAGATGATTGTTGAAAAGGTAAACTAGATTAAGTGTAATGGATGTGTCATTGTTATATGGATTAAGGGTGTGTTATTTTATGGGAGTTTAGGGAATTGAGCTTTTAGTTTTTATAATCTCAATCCCCTCATCTCCAGTTGGCAACATAATTAGGGTAGGAATTATTGAAAAAAGAATCCTCGAGAATCCCTTTTTGATAAGCTTTTTTAAGTAACTTTAAAAAAGAATCTCAAGCTCCAGCTACAATCTATAACTACATCTAATTGTTACCAAATATACCCTAAGCATATATATCGTACATCTTTCATAAATGCATTTAACATTAGTCGTGTTATTTTAGCTTTTTCTAAGTAAAAAATAGTCTCTTATAAATGCTACTTTAATAATTTTATTATTACAAATTCTTTCCAAATAAATTTATTTATTTATTATTCTCAATTCTCAATATCTGAATGCACTCTTTTACCTTACATCACTGTCAACATTGCCACTCACTGCCACCATAACTAAACGCCCACGACTTTCACCATCCCAAAGATTGATCCATCACTACCATTGCTCACTTCAACATAGATCTAGTCAACACATGCACCACTCACTTTATTCAAATCAAATATTAATATGTGTACTCACATGTTTTAGGGACACAATGTATTATTGCAAATAATTTTCTAAATTACAATTTTACATCATTTTAATTATTAAAGATAATTCAAACCTAACTTAGATGCTAAACTTGTACTAATCGTAGCATATAACTATATATATTATCAAAACGTTTGTCTGGTCTGCACATTCCGTCCAACGCTAGCATAGTGAAAATAATGTTTAAATTGACTCAATGTACGCGATCCGTTAAGTAGAGGCAACTAATACTTAAAACGTAATAATACTCACAACGTGCTCTACTCCAGAGCTAGCTGAGCTACACGGCTAAAAGAATCGATCTCAAAGTTGTAGATGATATAATTGTACTTTTTACCTAACACAAAAATCTAAGCTTTTGTTTGATTAGTAATTATATGAGGCGATAAGTAAACCATTCGTTTTGTCCTTTTGATTTATAGACAAAATTATTATAGCTACAACACATGATACAACTTAACCATCACCAAATGATTTAGTGGCAAGTTGTCTTGATATTTTATCAGATGAGTCGGGTTCGAACCTTCTTAGGTATACATTTTAGAGGTAACCAGAAGTGGTCAGAAACAGCCGTTGTGATATCCATTTAGACCACATCAAAAGAAAATAGTAGTCAATTTATTACCTCTAATAAATAATTAAAAGTAATGAATACGGAATTAATAAAAGCAAAACGAACTTTAGCATTTGTATCTCTATATAAATCAAGAGACAAACAAGTAACCCGATTTATAAGTAGAACCAGGACCATCGCCTCACCCCCCCCCCCCCCCCCCCCCCCCCCCCCCCCCCCCCATCCCTGTGTAAGCGACAGGTCCACTCTGCCCCTTTCAATTTCATTTTTAATATTATTATTTTATTTTTAAACAAAAAAAAGAAGACTCTTTTTTGTTCTGAAGCCTATATATATACAATTATACACACACACACACACATATATATATATAACTAGCCTCTGCCCCCCTTTCTGTTCTGTTAAGTTGTTGACATTAACTCCATTTACTCCCATTCGTACACTCTCTTTGTTTTCCTTTTTATTACTTTTTAATTTTTATAAATATCAACACAACAAAAGAATTCAAAGGAAAGTCAAAATGCTTGAAACGGTTAAGTACTTGACCGGGTCAGCCGGACCAAGCGGTTACGGGTCGAAATCCACCGGCGAACAAGTTACTGATAATTCATGTATAGATTTACGATCATACACCGCCATCATCACCGGTAATTATTTCTTTTTAATTTATTCTCTCTATATATAATCTTATACATGCACATGCATTCCCATAGTATTCGTATTATTAATTTGGACAGAAAAAGAATCATCTGTTTTTTTAATATTTTTTTTTCTTATGTTGAAAGAGTAAACAAAATATTTTTTGAAAACGATTTAAAAGTTAAAGAGTGAAAATGGTTAAATTATGTCAGCAATTTAATGAATTAGGTCAATTTTTACGTTGATATATTTACGTCTGTCTATTTAAATTAAATAACGTATTTTATTTTATAAATTATAAAATGATACTAGGTGCGACATCTGGGATAGGTGCTGAGACGGCTCGAGTCCTGGCTAAACGTGGGGCTCGACTCGTTCTACCGGCTCGAAACCTAAAAGCGGCCGAGGAAATAAAGACTCGAATTGCTTTGGAGTATAGCGATACGAGGATTATCGTTATGTCTCTTGATCTTAGTTCTTTAAAATCAGTCAGGAGATTTGTTTCGGAATTTGAAGCTCTCAATTTGCCTTTAAATTTGCTCATGTAATTAAGCTCATTATTCAATCATTAATTACTCGATAATATTCGTACTAATTTAATGAACTTTATTTTATTATATGTTATTAGTAACAACGCTGGAAAATTTTCATACGATTATGGGATATCAGAAGACGGTATCGAAATGACTTTTGCCACTAATTATTTAGGTAAGTAACTAATTAGTATGTTAGTATTATTCAAACAATAATCTAAAGAAATTGAACTGATCAAGTTTTTTTTAGGTCATTTTTTGTTAACGAAATTGTTACTGAAGACAATGATAGAGACGGCGAAAATAACAGGAATACAAGGACGAATAGTAAATGTATCGTCCGGTATACATACATGGTTTTCCGGTGACATTATTCGATCTTTGGGTCAGATAACTAGAGATAAAAGGTATGGTATTTTATGTGTAACAAGTATAATATAAGTATATATTAGTAATAACGAAAGTGAATTTTTTAAACTTGACAAGAAGAATAAAACGGTTGCATGAGTTTTAAATCCTGTCGTTTGCTTGTTGATTAAATTAATCTAGAATATTCTACGGTAACTAACCATCTGATTGTTGCATCACAAAAGAAAAACAAATATTATTGTACGGAGTGTACCGTTAAATATGAGTGGTAGCACTTTTTAATAACCAATAATTTTTGTAACTAATTTTACACTAAGTCATTTAATTGACCGGTATAACGTGAGTCCGCCCCTGTATAAATATATTATTTTTATATGTTTAATTTAAACAAAGAGCACTAGACAGTTAAACTTTGTATGATTTTTTAGACGGTTTTCAAGACTTAACGCATACAGTATTTAACCACATGCATTAAACATATCCGTTATAGAATACTAGTCCTAAAACCCGTGTATACACACGGTCCGATGGATTTGTATTTTTTTTTATCATAAAATTGATAATCATTGTATGATATGTGATTAATTGAAACATTTTTAGTTATATAAGTTTTTATAAATTAAATTTTATTGTTGTAGTTTATTTATTTAATGTTATTTTGTTTCGTTTAAATCTTATTGTGATTGTAATTGTATTCGAATTGTAAGTAGCGAGTGACGTTTTTAAAATTATATGAGAAAATAATAATTAAATATTATTATTTAGTAACTAAAAGAAGAAATAAAATAATTCAAAACGTTAATTTAGTATGATTGTTGGATTTCAATCAACCACTTTTTATTTTTTATCTTTACTTTTTGTTTGTTTTAATTTATTTAATATAATAATAACAATTATTGTTATTTAAATTAAAATTGAAAATTTAAGGGGTTTTATTTTTAAAATTTTATAAAATAAGAGACCTAATTGACTAATTGAAAATTCTTAATTGATGACATCATTAATTGTTTTCTATATATAATTTCGTATATTATTTTGTTAAAATTAAAATTGTTAGAATTTGACCGTATTAGTTTTGAGAATCTGACTACACAATATTTGAGGTACTTTAAACGCGGTAGTGGATTAGGCGTACAACTTCACCTTTTATAGTATCAACTTCTTCTAGGATTCTGTATACTTTGACTTTTGACTTTTTATTTCGAGTTTCAACCTCATTTTATAATAATATACGATTATAATATAATATAATAATAATAAATACTAAAGTAATTAAAAAATAAGTAGTTACTGGAGACAAACATATTTCCTCTTTAAGACTATAATGTGTTAGTACTAATTAAGCTAACTATTAAGTACAATGATTTAATCATGATTACAGATTATAAATTTTCAATTGGATTAAATTTAAAAAGAAGTGATTGACATGGTTTTGAAACCGTGGTCTTTACTCCTTGGGTCCTATAACTGACTTTTAGTTGAAGGAAGAAAAATAAAAGATGATTAAATCATATATATCACCTTTTCATAATGAAAATTGTACACAATTCAATTTATTGGACCACTTAGAATTGAAGATATGAAAAACCAATTAATAAGTAAATTTTATTGTAGTAGTAACATAATTCCATTTTTTTATTGCCAATAGTGGTAACGGGAGGGATATCTTTGACAAAATAAATACAAAGTCGGAGGTTCAAATCGTGATACACCCATATACACAACTGATGAGCGAATTAGCCAGTCACATATACCTCTCATATTATAAATAGGCACCCTATTTGTAAATCGAAATAGTTGCAAGTTATCGACCTTTTACCATAAAAGGAATTCCATTTTAATGCAACAAACTTATGTATATGGCAAGTCTGAGTAATGAGCTTTGACTATATCTACTTTGGGTTTCTTAACGTTATTGAAAGTAGTGATAATAAATGAATAAATAAATATATACTCGTATTGTATACTATAAACTAATTTTAAAGATAGTAATAAAAATGAATAAAATAAAATAAATTAAATTAGTAGAGTTGAATTAAATGTGGGGTTTGACTTTATTCATCCTGTGTATATTTGTTGTTACATACAGTGATTACGATGCAACACGTGCATATGCAATCTCGAAGCTCGCTAACGTTTTGCACACCAAGGAACTTGCTCACAGACTCCAGGTACTATTATACTTACATTATCATTATATTATCATTCTTATGATCAACATATATTTTATTTTATATATATTACTATAAATTAAAAATAACGATGGGTAAAAGTAATATTTTGTTTTCTGTTGATATTCATAGAAACTGATCGAAAGTATTATTTTTATGTATTTCTTATGGCAGCAAATGGAAGCTAACGTGACTGTAAATTGCGTTCATCCTGGAATCGTCAGAACTGGACTCACAAGAGACCGTGAAGGTTTCATTACAGGTAGTTTTATTACTTATATTTTTACTAAAATGTGAAAATCTTAGGGGGTATTATGTTTTTTAAAATTTACTACAGTAAGAAAATGTGACGTATTACTTATATATCTTAATTACTAATCAGTATATAACATATGGGGTTGATTATTGTCAACAAACCTTATGATGACAGATTTTGGGAAAAATGAGAATGTGATACGTGACAATTTATGCATAAAAAAACGATGCAACAAATTAGATACTTTGGTAAAAAGTAAGATGTTGCATATATTAGTAAAAAGAGGACTAAATGTGTGGCTTTTTTTTTTTTTTTTTTTTTTCCCTTTTTAATAGTTTGCCCTTTTCTTTAATTAAATTAATTGCATTTATATAACTGATTCAAAATTTCTATATCAGATTCTCATATTTATAAAAATGGCAGATTTTGTATTCTTTCTGGCTTCAAAGCTATTGAAAACAATTCCTCAGGTAATAATTTCACACTAATAAAATGATATACTTTTTAATCATAAAGGCAACAAATTGTAATGAAAGTAATGATTTAATTTGTATGTGCAGGCTGCTGCTACAACATGCTATGTTGCAACTCACCCAAAACTGAAAAATGTTAGTGGAAAATACTTTGCAGATTGCAATGAAGCTTCAAATTCAGAAATAGGATGCAACCAAAAAGAAGCTGCAAGATTATGGTCATTTTCTGAAATCATGGTTTCTACCGATTGGAAAACCGTTTTTGCTCCATTTTCCACTGCTTAAATATCTCCGACTTAATTTTCAATATCCCGTTTTGTTGAAAATGCTGCGAGTATAAACAAATTTAAATAAGTCAAAAGACCAAACTTACTTTATACACTCGCAACATTTTCAACACGACTTGATAGAAAATCAACTTGAGAGAATATTGATCCGTTTAGATTAATTAATCACACACATATTATATACTCGTACTCGTATTATATAACTTAAGCATCAACATAGAAAAATGCTAGATACCCCAATGAAAATATTATATACTTATTTGAAATGTAAAGACAGGTTAGATGAGGTTTACAAGTTCTTTATTTATTTTTTTATTTTTTTAATTCATGTGAATATTATTATAAAAACATATATACAAGTCACAAGTGCATATGCATGGTCTGGTGTTATTAGTTTATAATTTGTGGGTGCAATATTAGGCAGCTTCATTCAGTTTAATATTGGATTGGATGCTAATTGGTAAATTAATTTATTATTAATTAGTATTAGTACTCTTTTTTTTTTATGTCTAGTTTCGTCTCTACTTGATCAATCATGTACATAAATATATTTTTAAATTTCAAATAATCAAGTCATTTGGATCCGATGCACCAAATACAACTGTTATTATATCTTAACATAATATTAAAAGTGTACTTATATTTGTACCTTTAAAGGGAAAATGATAACGATGACGGGTTGTCGTTAAAGTCTTAAGACATTCATAAACATTTTTATTCAGATACTAACAAACTTAATGCCCTAATAATTTGTTAAATTGCAATAATTTATGTTCGAACTTTTAATGACAACACTCTTGATATTCATAGTAATTTAAAAGTATTAATAGCCACAAATATGAATGTGATTTTGTGATAGGTTTGTTATTTTTGCAATAATATGAAAAGTTGAAGTGTTTTTTAGATGTTTGAGTGAAGACCCCATCCACATCTTGTTTCAATACATACTTAAACCACAACCACAATCACAAAAAGATCAAAGAAAGTGGGTCCATATTTGGTGGTTAGGCATGGAGATGAAGGACCACTTTATAATGACTCAACCCCAAGGGGCACCCCAAGGCTAACCCTCTTGTCTAAAAAGCTCAAAACTTTGAATGTACACCTTTAACTGTGTCATGAATAAGTAGCTAAAGCATCATTATCTGGATTATAGATTGGGCTGGCCGATTAAAAAGGGAATTTGATTGAAAAAGTTGGATAAAGGGAAACATGCATTTTGCCCGTTTCAGTATCTGTCATCGTGGGTTGCACCCACCATTTTCTCAGAAAAGTAGATGTGGGGTGGGCTATGTATATGCCCATATCTTTCAAAATGATCATCACATATATACCTTTTAAGACATTTTATTTTTATCATTCCACATTAATCTCATTGCAAATGGAAATATGTTATCCTAGGCTTCCTTTTTGACCTCAATGTTCATTTTTGGAAATTGATATACTTCTCCGTCTTATTCTTTATCGTCCACCTTACTATTTTTATTTAATCTGAAAAAATATTTACTGGCAAAAAATATCCATTAAATTTCATTTAACTCTTCATTTTCCCCTCATTTATTCTCCTAATAAATGAAGGGCAATGATATTTCCACTATAAAAAATGATAATTCCACCAAAATTGTGCAATAAGCAGTTGTACTATATACATAAATAGTCGTACTTAATGGTGGATCAAATGGTAAAAATATCATTGTCCATAATTGAAGTCTTAAAATTTTCAAGTCAAACTTGACCTGCGTATAAGGGTGTGTTAATTTGTACAAAATATGTTAGGAGACAATAAAAAGCGTGACGATGGAGTATAAATTAAAAATGTAAATTTCACAACATTGACATTAATACTTGAATCACCAAAACCAACATTATTAATATCTTTGTGTAAATAACTCCCATTTGGCTATGCAGTTTGATGTGTCTGTGTGGATTACCAATGGATATTAATCTAAAACTTGGCTCATTAATTTCATTTTTTTCGAATAAGATTGATGAAAAATAATAAAAAAAAAAAATTAAAAAAATATAATAGTGGGAACCCCATCCATAAGTTTACATTGAGTTCAAGGCCTACTGATTGTTGGTTTAAAAACCATTATAGCCCAATAAAAAATTATAAAATTGGGCCTAAGAGTGTTATCACATAGATGACCCAATAATGTATGTATAAAACCTTGTTGATTGTGACAGATAGCAAGAGTCCGTCTTACTAATCTATCGTTACTCGTAGTACGGAATGATATCAGTCTATATTCTCTTGACTTGAGATACATTTTTTAAAATAATATTAATTTAATTTAACCAATTGTGTCATCATTTTCATATAAAATTGAATTAAATTGACCATTAATTTACTTATTAGTTGATTCTATTTAAATAATATTCACCGACCTCGGCTTAAACTATCTATTTCTAAGATGACTTGAAAGATGAAAATTTAAAGTCCGTCTAGTTATGGAAAAGTTTCTTTCTTTGTTCATTTCTTTTATTGAGATTGTGAAATGTTTTATGTTCCTAAAACACTAGCAAAAACTTTAAAAATACATTCAAAAGTAAGAGATATATAGAATAGAAAATAGAGAAAATCACAAATTATAGTTTTCGTATTTATAATTATAATAGAGAAAACAAATATTTCCAATTTTAGCAAACTTTAACCGAAATTATAAACTTAAATAATTTTTCTAATTTTTCAATTTTTTAAAAATACTCGTCTCTGACGCACCCTAATTGTCTTATAATCTAGTGATCCCATTTGTGCATACCATGTTATAATGGTCAGGTGAGAAATTAGATATACAAGAACAAAAAAGTTACTCATTTTTGGACTTTTCGAAACGTATCAATCAAAATTATCAATCACTTAACTTAATATTTAAATAATGTAACTAGGGAAGAAAATTAAAAGAAAAATAAGCCATCAGCAGCCTGCAAAGATCCAATGTTTTTGGGCCGATCTACTTTTGTAAAAGGATTCCAATTATGTTACTATTTACAAATGGGTAATATTACGGGGATGACCTCAAACGAAGAAAATGCGGGACATGTCAAATTTAATGTATTTTCAGATAAAATTGTCGTTCAAATTCACTGCATCTTACCAATGATACTAAATTTTAACAACAAAACATTACACCTATAAAATTTAATTGGATTTTAACAACAGTACATTTTACATCTACAAATTTGTTCTTAAAATTGGAACGGATAGAATAAAATTCTATAGGAAGTGATATGGACTCTATAGTGTAGACGTCGTAGTCAAATGACGCCCTTACAAAACGAAAGAAATTGATTTGTAAACGGCTAAACCGATGCACACGTCGTCAATAAATATCAATAATCAATAATAATAATAATAATAATAATAATAAATAATGAATTCATTTATTTAATAATAAAATAATACAAGTACTATAATTCTTTTGGAATATCCCATTGCTACAAATTTCCAACTCCTTTGGAAACAATTTCATTATTAGCCCTATAGTTTGTCTTTTATTCAGTTTCAACCTGATAATACTAACTTTAGAAACTAACGATTAATCATAAAATGATAAATAATTGGTATAATAAACGTTACGTTAGGCTAAAAATAAAAAATAATTACATAATTAGTTTTTCCATTCTCCTTACATTTTGTGCAGCTAACATCATCGATGGTATGCTCTAAAATATACTCGTAATACTTCATAAGTTATACTTGAAATTTGGTAGCTAAGACGTAAAGAGTTGTTTGTATTTTATACTCCGTACTTAACTATAGCTTAGAATAATTAATGATAAATAATAGAAATAATTATGTATGTTTTTAACTCTTAAATTGTTAAAATTATGGTTAATCGAATCTAAAAAATTAGTTGACGTCATTGCTGTTTGTAACAACATTGTTTTGTCACAATCCATTGTCCCAATGTGTCGGCTTATTCTCTTTTTCTTTATTTATTTTATGATGAAATAACGACAATTACTTTTTCATATTTTAACTACATTTTAATATTACTTTCTCTTGACTGCGTAAAAATCATGATCTGTCTCATAACAAAAGGCAAATATATTTTAAATAATAATATTGCTAAAAAGAAATTTTAACTTATTGTAAGATCTCTAAAAAGTCATGTTAACAAATAAACTAAAGAATATGAGCTAAAAACAAAAAAAAAAAAAAAAAAGAGTCATAAAGTTGCTTAACATTTAGTCATAGCTTCGTGACAAAAATTATTAAAGAGTGTTGTTCGATTACGAGTACAAAGTATGTGTCGTTATCAGTTACAATAACTTCGATTCCATGCCACTTGAATTCAACGAATAACATTAATTGTAGAAGAAGAATATACCAATTTAAATTTTTTAACGTATTCGAATTATGTTACCGTAAGAATATGCGTGTTATATTCCTTTGTTTTATTAGAAAGTACGGTAATTAAATAAGTTAAATATATAAATAGTAATAGAAGGTAAAATCATAAAGAGGACACAAGCTTGATAAGACTCGGTGGCCTTTCGAGTCGAGTACTTAATACTCGAGCTTGATTTGAAGGTCAACTCGAGTAGCTTACATAGTTGTAATGGGGTATAATCCAATTTTCTAATTTGCGAGATTTAGAGATCAAGTAATTTGAATAACAAGTTGTTTGGAAGATAAGTTGAGAGTTGTCTATAAATATAGGAGTTACGTACTTGTTAGGGTTTTAGTAAGGAGGTTGAGTAAAAGAGAGAGTATATGAGAGTCTCCCTCCGTCCCGTATGGTGGTCTCGGTGATTCAATAATGACGCCGTGAATTCTGTTATTGTATTCTACCGGTGAAAGTGGTGTGAGAAAATGTGATGGTATTCAAGAGTGTTGAGAGTAGCGTTCATTCTTGTAATATCGTTCGTATCATAATGGAATCTTAAGTGGCCGTTGATCCCGTGGTTTTTACTCTCGCTTGAGAGGTTTTTTCCACACAAAAAGTGTGTGTGCCGTGTTTTTCTCTTTTGTACGTATTTATTAACTTATACATGGTTATATGATTTGATGTGGTGGTGATCGATCTCAACGAACGATATGAGAGCGGGGTCGATACCAACAAACTGTATACAAATGGAATTTGTAAAAAAAATTTAATCAAAGTGACACATGATATGAAACATAGTAAAATAGAAGCTTGGAAAAGAATTTCATTTTGATATTGACAAATTAAGATAGAAGAAATGGATTTGCATCGTACGATAAGAAGTATGTCCCGTCTCCGTTTTATTAATGGTACATAATTAATTAGTTGATAATTCTAAACATTTAATGTTTGGTACGTACGTTAAAAGATGTTATTCAAAAGCTAGCTAGTTAGTTTGTAGATCGATTAGTATAAAGCTAGAGTATAATTATATTTTTAAAAAGCTATAACACATTTTTAAAATGTCTCGGGTTAAATGGGATAGCATTTTACTCTCTTATGGGGTTGGGGTTTAAATATTGGAAGTTCAAAAGCAAAAAATTGAGATTTGGTAGGTAATTGGTGGTGGAGATTTAGAACCCAAAAAAATGCATTTTGGGTAAGAGTTATTAAAAGTATATATGGTAGAGATGGTGGTTTGGACAACCGGGTTCATTTTAATTAGAAAGGTAAATGAAACACATGGAGTAGTATCATTAATCTAGGTGAGGAGATGGACAAGAAAGGTATAGGTTTTTGGGATTTATTTGTCAAAACCCTTGTTGTCTAGGATAGTACGCTATTTTGGGTCCATCAAGTTTCGTCTAAGGGATAGATTTCACAAATTGTATAGTTTAGAGACCAACAAGGAGGCATTAGGTCAAGATAGAGTGGTATGGACGTGTAATAGATGGCAAGGAAATTGGAACCGGTTGAGAGAACTTAAGGGAAGGGCAAGAGGGGAAATTGATGATTTATCTAACACTTTAACTTCGTTTCTTTCCATGTTATGAAGGTAGGGACAAATGGTAGTGGAAGCTTGAAGAAAATGGCGACTTTAAGACAAAAACTCTAGCTGCAAGGCTCGACGAGAATCTCATTCAAGCAAGGGATACAAGCGGTGAAACGATGTGCAATAACCTACTGCCCCAAAAGGTAGGTATTTTTGTGTGGAGAGTGCCGAAGAGAAGATTGTCGGTTCGGGTCGAGCTAAATAAAAGAGAGATCGATTTAAATATGATTAGGTATCATACGCGTGATGTGATATAGAAACAGTCAAGCATTCTCTAATTTTCTGTAAATATGCCATGGAAATATGAGAAAGGGTATATAAGTGGTGGGGCCTTCGGAATGTGTCTAACTTGAGTTTATCATAATGCTTTAAAGGGATTAGCGGTTATATGGGTTCAAAAATAGTACATAAAATGTGACAATCGGTTGAGTGGGTGTGTGGGTATATGATATGGAAAAATAAAAATCAAAAAGTTTTCGGGAAGAAGTGGTGAAGTGTTCCGATTGTGTTCAATGAGATTCAGGTGCGAAGTTATGAATGGGTGTCAAAGAGGTAGAAGAAAGGAAGCATTAAATGGCTCCAATTGCTCCAGTATCCTTGTTGCGATATAAAATTGATTGAAAGAAACGGAGTGGGCTGAGCATGGATTGGATCAGAGGCATTTTATGGAAAAACATTGTATGCAAATTGCTCAAATTAAATCTGTTACCGTTTATAATCGAGTTGTACCGTGTTTGGTTTCATCAATAATATATCTTCTCAAAAAAATAAAAAGCTACAACACATTTAGCATAGAAAAAATTTAGGATTATACTATTATTGTTGATGCTCTTATATAAACAAATCTGTTAATTATTAGAAATAATAGTAGTAGTAGTAGTAGTAGTAGTAGTAGTAATAATAATAAATGTTGCTTTGACATGAGGGATGGATAGTTTAGGGGAATAAGTAACAGATGAGTAAACTATAAGGGGTGAATATGCATAAAGCAGAAGCTGTGGGGGGCTGCTTATCAGTTATTGACTTTTTTTTGGAAATAAAGTTGTACACGTGATTTTTTCTAGTTGGTGTAAAAGAGTCTCCCTATCAAGTTATCACGTATCCACGTGGTGCGCCTGCGCCTACTTTTTTTTTTGTCTTTTTTAATTTAATTTAATTCTTTATATACTTGTGCTTTAACTGCTACTTGCCGGCAAAAACAATAGTCGAATTTGATAAAAATAAATAAATAAATAAATAAACTTTATTCATCTTAGTTTACTTAATATGTTGGTGTTAATCGAAGATACGACACAAGTTATAGTGACATAATAATGACACGGCATATGGATTTCTCGTTTTACATGACACTATCATTATTACAGATCCGAATCGCATAATTAATCTTTAAGCTATCAAATACATCTTTAAACCTTTGATGCACATGAAATAATTTTCTTTACGATTACAAGAATGGATGAAGTTAGAGACATCATTGTATAAATTGTCAAGAATGTTTAAAATGCTTTGAAACACTACTTTTATTCTTCTTGAAATAATATCTTATAACAGTAAGTTAACTACTAAATTTATAGTATCTATACTTTACCTATAAAACATTTCACATTATCTTTACTAAACTTAAAATTTTAAAAATAGAAACCGGCCCAAAGTATAACAGAACATACCATAAAGATGTTAACTAACTTCTCTAAACTATTTTACTAAAACTTTTTTACTTATCATGCACGTAAATGCGTATTTGAAGGTAATGTTTGATTTTTTTTTCTTTTTTTTTTCTTTTATTCTCATGAGCATGTTTTATACGCTTCACGACATTTATTATCTTACTAGCCTTAAAACCCGTGTATATACACGGTCTGATAAATTTGTAATTATTTTTTAAAATTATTAAAAAATCCTTATATGCTATGTGATATATTAGAATATTTTTATGAGTTAAGAGATATTCAATAATGTTTGAAATTAATATATTTATAGGTAGTCTATATTAAAATTGAGAGTATTTTCAACTGTGGTAAGCATTTTATGTAAGTCAAAATACATTTAATTGTAAATATATCTAATTATACATAAACAAATGAATAGTTTGAAGTAATAATGATATGTTTCAATAAACGATTACGTTGAATACGGATAATAAATTATATCCTTGTACGACCTCTTTACACACTACATTTACCGTCTTATTTGTTTGGTGGCTATCCTTGTCACAAAGAAATTATTTATTGCGTTTGAAATTATGTATTTCAATTTTCACTCAAAGGAAGGAACCTCCTTTGAAAAAGAAAAAAATCCCTTGTGTATGTTATTGACCCGAACCGATATGATGTTATTTAATTGAGTTGTCAAATAATTAACATTTTCAAGAAAAGAATTTAAGATTATATCGAGTTCAGTTCTATAATAGAGTTAAGGGGAAACACAATTTATCAAGTAAATTTCTTAGCAAATAGTGAATCAGTTGGTTATTTTTGTATTCGAGTGCAAATTTTATTAAGATGTTTAATAAAGTGAATAATTCCAACCATATAATAAAAGTTTTTGGTCAAATTATATGAGTGTCCCTGATTTAATGTTAAAATTACTTATTTCTCATTTTACCCAGTTAAAATGTCGTCAGGAAAACATATTAGATCATCAGTTTAACTTTATATTTAAAATCATATGTATAAAATGTCGACATATGTTATTATACTCTGTATATTTTTAAACTTTAAATCCTTATATTAATAATTGATAATTTTAAAGGGTTTATTTGTAAAATTAGATGAAATTGCGGGACTCAATTGAATAATTGAAAATTATAAATTGATGACATCAGAAAAGTGTTTACTATATTATATTTATTAAGAGTTAAGATTTATCACAATGGACAATCTTTGATAATAATAATAATAACAATAGTGATAATACTGATAATAATAATGATAATAATAATAATTAATAATAATAATAATAAAATAAACGATTAAATGAAATTAGTTGTGGATGAATATTAAGATTATTTCATTCGTATAGAATATTATAATAATAATATAATTATTAATAATAATAAATAATATATATATATTAGAATAATTATAATTGAGTAAACTTAAAGAACGTTAATTATTAGTTATGGAATATATAATTTTAGTAAAAGTCAAATTTGAATTAATTGATCAATTAAGGATTGCTGATGTCATAAGTATGTTTCCTTTATTATATTTATTAAGATATTCTATTGTGTCGTCGTTGACACGTATTTGACGACTCTTATATTGATTTTTCCATTAAAGTTTAGTTGAAAGTATCGTTAAGCTCAATAATGCATGTATGCCAAAAAGTTTCTTGCAATTTTATTAGATTTAATATATATATATATATATATATATATATATATATATATATATATGTAAGCAATTTTAATGTGATTTAACAGTAGGTATTCAAGATAACTAAATAAAGTCAAACACAAAGTGTAATGACTTTATTTCCCATTAATGAGTTCAACGTCTTGGGGTCGTTAGTATTTGAGTATTGAGAAGAGATTTATCATACAAAATCACGTTTTCAGTCTCTTCACATTGCCTATATACAATTAATTAATGTTTCATTTTCTAACACATATTTTGCATTAATTTATAATTTAATTACAAACACCAAATAGTTAAGTGATCTAATATCACATATTCACATAGTTTGGCATCGTCTACGATTTGCACAATACAGGACACAACTTACTTACAAGTTACTGCCAATTATGATTATGATGATGCAAATAAACAAATTGTTTATAAACACTTAGGCATGAACACATAATATTTCCCGTTTGAAACAACTCTTAAACATGAACCTTAAACTTTCAAATACACGTGTGACGTACAATGAAAGCACATATTATATATACATAAACAAAATGTCCGACTCGCAGTATAAATGACATAAATTGTTTTCCGACGAGTGCTCAACCAATACGTATGACTACCCTAATAACTAATTTTGAAGGATAAGCGTGAACAAAAAAGCTAAAATCAACGTTATCAAGCGAAAATAAAGTCTCAATTATACAAATGTGTAAATATATGATATCCGATATTGTTTTCATGTGTTTTTCATAGTATCAGATTCGCAAAATAAAATTTCAACTAGTTGGATTTGAGTGAGTCAAAGTTTTGTAAGGTACAAAGTCAACGAGTTGTGCGTGTTGTTTATAACTTGTTACGTGGAATGTTTTGGAACCGGTGATTACTATACCATCTCGAAGCTTAACTACTTAAACCGCGTGACATTTTATTTATTTATATACAAAAATCAAACCATATATTAATCTTACATCCATGTATTTGTAGGTTTTGTTGCCTACCAAATAAAATTAATTTAGTTTTTGTACTTTTGTTACAAGTATGACATGGAGATGCCTTGTATTTCGATCATCAAGTGAAATGGATACATCATATCGGGTGTCAAACCCAAATGTCGTATGTGATGTTTTGTAATTGTCCACGCTGTCATACCCTAGTCTTTTAATGCAATTAACATTAAATGCACGGAAAAAAAGTATTCAAAAACAAGCATTATAAGAGCATTAGTAATGCTCTAACTGAAACAATATAATTAGTGATGTAAAATGTTTTAAGACCTATTACAAAAGCCTAACTAATCAAAATTAGAAGAATCGAAAAGAGTTCTTCAATGGATTGAAAGTTGAGGGTGCGTTTAGTTTATGAATTTCTGATTCTATTTTTCAGAGAACTTTTTAGGAAAATTACAAAACTATGAAACACTTTTCAAATTTGTGTTTTAAAAAAATTGCCAAGAAAAAAGAAATATATGTTTTTCTCTCGCGTTTTATATCGTTGAAAAACGAAAACTGAACCTCTTAAATTTGAAATCACGAGACTATGAGGGCATAGATACCTAAGAACTTATTGGGCATTGACAATAGTTTTAGATAGAGAAATTGTCAATTTGTCAATATGAACTATAAGAATGAGATAAATGAAGGGTAATTATATATGTTGTTTACAATTATTATATAAAAATAAAATAAAAATGCACATTTGTACTCTGGTACGTTCTTTTTATAAGTCGTGGGTCCATCAAGTTTCTTCTTTTAGATGGTTCGTGTCTCTGTTTTTAGTCTTTCTATTTGTTTTGTTTCTGTTTGAAATATTTGCCGTATATACTTATACTATATAATAATAATAATAATAATGAGGTTTCTCAGCTCGCACGCGAGTTTTTAAAATACAATTTTTTTTCAAGCATGACCCTGTGATTTAGATCCAATTTGTTGTAAACATGGAGTCTTCCTATCAGTTATTTTTTTATTGTATAGTTACTAACATATGAACTATGACCTCAGCCATTTTACTACTCTCAAATTAGATGACTGCATTACTAAACTACATTAATCACTGTGTTACATACTATATATATATATATATATATATATATATATATAGCTATTTTGATATATATATATATATATATATAGCTATTTTGATCATTATGATATTAGCAGTTATGATGGTTGTATTAAATTTTTATATCACATATTTGACGCTAACAATAAATTTGCCAAAATTTGGAGTTGGTGGATGATATCTCAGACAATTTTTTTCGAGCAGACAACGACCGACTCTCAAAAGTTATTCAAGGTACTTATTACGTATTTTTTTTAGCAGACAATCACAATTTTAGATTCTAATCTAACTCAAATCTATTTATTATATATCATTACATTCTATTTTATCAATAAATAGAAGTTGTATGAATTCATTTATATTTTTTTTACTCATCAGCATTTCAATCATGTAAATCATAGTATAACTTATGGTGTTACGCGATTCGAGTAAAAATTCTGTCACAACCAAAATTCTATTTGGGTAGTTACTTTAATTCTATGTTAATACTGATGTAGTGATGTATATATGTTAAATCTGTAGCAGAAACATAACTATACTTTAGTAGGTCTCTGAAACAAATAAATGAATGAAAAATTAAACGTGTGACGATTTATAACACGAATCAAAACAGAAAAAATAATTAGAACATAGACAGAGAGAGTGTGAGAGAGAGATGAGAGCTTTGAAGGTGTGAATATTTGAGAAAAGAGGAGTGAGGTGTGAGTTATATCTAGATAGAATGACGGGTTAATAAGTCATATGGAGGTTCAATATTCACCCAGAGAATCTGGGATATGTTTGGAGGATAATCATATTTTATTTTAGTGAATTGAGGATGGAGGATATGGTAGGAGTTATTAGTGTGTTGAATATAAAGTTTTATGAAAATGACTTGATAGAGAAGAGAGTATATAGTATAGAGTTGCTTATTAAAAAATTAAACAGTAGTACATGTGTTCAAGAAGTCAAGGGAAATAGAAATGAGAGAAAATAAAATATATCCTATATATTTTGTCATCTAATTTTGCTACTCAATCAATACTCATTTTATTTATATAAGGTTTAATTACATATTTCCCCTACTTAAACCATACAAATATAATATATGCCCAACAAAATTAATAAATTATATATATATCCAAATCACTAATTTTATTTCTAATAATAAACCTTAAATCAAATTCCATATTTGTTAATGATTGTTATACCCTTATTTTTATATATACCTAGCCCTCTTTGTTAGAACCCTAAAATCTTTACTACAAAAAAATCAAAAATCAACCAAATATAATAAAATCACATTATTGTAAAACGAACTGCATGAAATGAGAACTACATTTGTTTATTGTTTTGTTGCACTTTGGATATTTTAGGTACAAACAAATATTTACCTTTTTATATTGCATCGATGGTTTTAAACACAATTATTTGAATTGTTGTTAGCATCATAGTCGTATAACATTTCATTAGATGTGTACTACTAGTGGATATTTATAATTAGCCTTTGGTTGTTTCTATATAATACGTAAGTAGTAATCATTAATTATTAAAGAAAGTAGGTCTGTAATATCCATTAGAAAAATATTTGATGAACTCATGAAGCGATCTGCGATGCTTGTGATTTGTTTATACAGAGAATATATTGTGATAAAGGGAGAGAGATAGAGAAGATAAGGATATAATTGTCATTTAAGGATATATAAATAGTTCTTGTTGATTTTAAAATTTATTATTATAAATAAAATTAGTAATTTGGGTATATATGTAATTTTTTAGTTCTGTTGGGCATATATGATATTTGTATGGTTTAAGTAGGGAAATATATAATTAGCCCTTTATATAATTATGTGCAATTTTATTAATTTAATAGGTTGCATGATGACTATTTATTTTGCCTTGCAAAATGTTAGTATAGATAATGTGGGCAAAGGTTCTGAAATATGGTTGATGTATTCTTAAATTTGGTTACCAGTGGCGGCACTTTATGCACATATACTTATCAATCAATATCTTTCATGTAATTTTCACGGGATAGATAATTTACGATTGATCAACTTTATCTTGTGTGATGATAGTCCTTGGATAACCTTTGAATCGTATGAATTAAGCACTTTCAAAGTAAAGTATTTCATCGTCTCTTTATTGGTTTGGATTCATGAAAACTTTAATGGTTTGAATCTTTACAGAATAACTAAACAAAATCAAAAAATTTTTGCTATGTTTTCGTATATGAAATGAGGATCCAAATGTTTTGTTTCATCATGTATCATTTTTAGCCGTTAAAATAGGTGGCTCGGCTCTCTAGACCTCCACAGGCTCACAAGGAGGCGCAACCCTTTTGATCCCAATTTAATGGCGGTCAAAGCTAGTTTGAACAAGTTTGCATCCTACGTTTATCGACTCATTCTAAACTAATAAGTAATTACACTTATTTAATCAAGTTCAAGTTTGAACTGAACTCGAGTTAGTTGATAAAAACTTGATTTGTTTGGATCCCTAATTCATTATTCGTATAAAAAATAGGAACACAAAAAATTACCTACACTTAAGTGGTGGGGAATAAGCAATTATCACGTGAATCGAAGATAGTAGAAAAGTTGATCGATGTTACGACTTTTGGAAACAGATATGAAAACTACTCGTGATAAACACGTGATGTATACCAACTCTACACTCCCCACTACTATCATTATCTTTCGCCTTTACATTATTTTCACTGTTTTCACTTTTATAGTATGTGATTGTATACTAAATATCGAGTTTATAAAGATAATGATTTTTTCCGCTCTTTTTATAGTTTTAGAATGTTTACGGTTCTATATGCTTATTTTGAAATGGTTCAATAAACAGAGTAACAATTATGGAATTCCTTATCTGTCAAAATCGTGTAATCTGCCACGTTTTAAATGCGAAAATAGTATTTACTACAGCATTTGATTGTGCGAATATATTATTTTGGAGTTGTCCCCCTGCTTTTTGGTTTTTACATTTCTGATTTACATGAAAAGTTGGAAAGTAAGAAATAAATGAAACTTTTTTTTTGTTGTCCAAAAAAGCTGGGGAAATTTTTGTTTCCATTCATTTTAGCCATATATATCCACTTTTATATGCTCCTGACTCCTCGATCAAAGGCCAATCGAAAATACTAATATAATGGTACACGTGTTTCTTTGCATTCATGTCCATCGTAGGTTTTTTTACTTCCAAATATAGATATGGAGTATCTGATCTGTACATGTTAGAAAACTGGGTTTGTTAACAGATTATATAACTAAAATGAGTCGATATGTTTTCGTGAGTCGTGTTACAAATCATATTACAAAATTAATATTTCGATCCTGTAATGTAGGGGGTCAATCAAGGCTGTTATTTAGAAATAATTTAATTGTATTTCAACTTATTAACCAGTTTATGCTCTGTTGCCCCGATATATTAAATTTGAGTTTGTTGAAAAAAATCCAGGTTTAATATATTTTATTCTTACATTATTAACCATACAGTAATACAGTATTAACCTAGTAAAAGTTACAAGTAGCATGTTTTGGACTGTTTGATATGTCCAATGCTGCAGGATTACAAAATAACATATATATACTTGAAAATATGTTTTTTTATTTAAAGGTAAAAATGATCATCCCTCGACCATTCACCGACCGATCCCACAGTCAAAATAGAAGAGATAAATTGCGTAACACGTGGTTAAAGAATAATGGAGATGAAACTGAACATATTAGCTCTGAATTTATAATGCATATCTCCATGACTAAGCTATCATCGCACATATATCCTCAAAAATTTGTATGTTACTTTAAAAAAATAAATTAATTTCAGTATATCACGAGTGGCCAACAGAAACATATAAAGAAAAACATAATTGTATAAACAACGTGCAAATCGGGATTTTCTCAACGCCTTCGTCACTTTTAACTGAATAATTTAAATTAATTAAAGTAATAAAATAATCAGAATAAATTATTAAGGTATTTAATCAATGATTGCGTTGTGTGGCTCACATGGCCTGATGTATTTTATTCAAATGACGTAATTCCATTATAAAAAACTAAACCAAAAACAAATCTTATTAAAGTATTCTAACATTTAATTAAAGTGTATGTTTAGATCTAAGAATCACATTAAACTATTCTAAATTGATCTATATAGATCATTGTAATTACACTTATTTACATCTCCCGGTTTATGTTAGGTTACGTACGTTAAAATACAATTAACAAAGATTTGATATTCTTAGTAAGCAACCAACTACCCGTACTTAAATATTATCATTTGCATTTAATACTCATTAATTTAATCTAATATTTACATTTTTTTGCATATGTTAATTACATATTCTGGTATTTAAAAAAAATACAATTTCATTAAATGCGTCTTAACGTGTGCCACAAGGGTCCACATTTACAAAACCATTTATTTATTTATTCGGAACTTTTATTATATAGTTTTCATTGAACTAAAAGTTTTTATTAAAAGTTTTTAGTGTTACAAATGCTCTAATCTCTAACTGTCGAAATCACAAAAAAACTTATTGTACATAAGTCGTAACAAGACAAACATCAAGGGCATATGTTGAGGGACTATTTTTAGTAAAACTGAAAGTTTGATGGGTCTCTATAGAATTTCCTTTTTCTGATTATCGCCAAAAGGATTGCATAATTATTTTTAAGTCGTCTATATTTTTCCAAATGTTTTGAAAATTTTCCTTCAAAATGATGAACTTTTTATACATCTATGATCATTTGATGTGACACGTAAACTTAAGCATAAAAATCATTAAAGTTTGATCAACTTAAACAAAATATTAGTCATTTAGTCACTTAACAAATATAATTAAATAACATCGCATACACACGTATATACAATTCCGATTTATTTATTTTGGTAGTTCGAGTACTAAAGAATGAGCAACGGCGTGAATGTCGTGGGGTCTTATTTAATTGCTTACTCTTGCATCTAATTCACATCGATAATAACAACATTTGGTCATTTGGTTACTTACGAGATCTTCAACAATTTAGTTATCATATGCAGATATGTATGTAAAAAAAAAGAAGGGTAAAATCGACCCTCTGATAGCTCTTACTGACTGGTTGTACAGTCAACAAGAAAAAGATAAATCGCGTAATTCATGATTAAAGGAACATGAATGAATACGTATATATGTATGTAGCTAGTTTCACAAGATTATTAGATGAACTAAATTTGAAGTACGTGTATCATGTCCCTTTTGTCGAGTAAGATTTTAATTAATAGATTTTTTGATTTAAAATATATGATTTGCAAACAATTTGAATATGTATGGCATTAATTAACTTCTTTTTAGTCCACACGTTTAAGCTTGTTAACAAGCGTATCTTGAAGTATCATATTTTATGCAATCATTTATTTTAATTATATTATAAATATAAATATATAAATGAGAGGACACGACATGAACGTTATAATATATTAAGTTTGGATCCAAAAACAATTACTATTATAAAAACTTATTTTTAATTTTTAATGACAAATGTATATATAAACTTATTAATGTTAAAAAAACTTTCATTACTTTTCTCGATCGATATGATTATTATGATAATTTTAGTCATTAATGCTGTTTTTTTATTTTATTTTATTTAATGTGTATATGAGTATGATAAAATGGTACGTGGATTCGACTTTAATCACTAGATTATAGGCCCAAAAATATAACATTTAAACCAACAATTATTGGAGGGGTGTACGTACTTTTGTTAGTTAGCTACAGTACACAAATCGTGGCTTCATATTATACCAAATAAATACTCGATCCGTAGCTTTATACTATATTAATTAGTCGTTTTTTTTGATGAATAAATTTACGTGACAAATAAAATTAATTAGTTGTTTCTTTTGATGAATATGTTTACGTAAAACGTTAGGATATATTTTCTCTATGAATCAAGAATTGTGTAACAGATCGATAACTTAAAAATAACAAGAAACCAGTATAGTAATTTCCTTAATTGAAACATACTGGCAAGGCATCTAAATTAAATTATCAATTAAATAAGTATAAAATGGAAGGTTAGGAAATAAACAAGTCGCTGATCTAAGCTCGTGAACTACAATTAAAGGAAAGGTGTATACGTCTACACGAAGGTATTCAAATCAGCCCAAAAAGGAAATCATCTTAATTACCAGTTAACTAGCTGTTGGACCATGAGACTAGCTAGCAACCAAACCGATCAAAACCGGCTAACTTGAAATAGACCGGTCGGCTTTTGCATTTGACGTTTTTATGAACACCCATAGATTATAATTGTAATTGTATTTTTCGGATCTGGGATTGAAAATGATACTAAATCCAAGTTTTAATCACCATTCAAAGTGTATGGAGAAAGTAAAAAAAATTCTATTGTTTCAATTTTTATGGATTCTAACTCGCCATAATTGGAATATGTTCATTATTATTTTTTTTAATTTTCAAATTGTTCGAGTGACAGATCATTAACAACAACTCGCAAGAAGCAAATTGACCATCTTACGTATAAACTGCAAACTCTAAATAAAGCAAGCAAGTATTTTTATTTTAATCAAACACAATCATTTGGTTGACCAATTATTTTATATATTTTGTTCAATTCAAATCGAATGGTGCACGATGTCACATTAATTTTCACAAGAAGAAATTTTAACCACTTAAAATGACAATTTCTTCATTTGGTAAATGACATTTATTTATTTTAACTTTCCCACATAATCAAACTCTCACCACTAATAAAATTTACGTAAAACAGCGATAAAAAACATTATTTCACTGTCTCTGTCCACCTCCGTCTTCAATCAATTGCAAACACTCATCATACAACTTCTCTAACAATTCGCTTTCGTCATGTTTCATCATCAACAAATCTAAGCCGTCGAATGGGATATCCAGCGACGAAATATCATCTTGAACGTTGATACTTAATGCACCATCGTCGATCTCAAACAATGGTGACCAATTAGGCCAACTAAAATCGGTCATAAGTAAGTCAGCATCTCCTTGATCAATCGTCGAACTTGATGATGCACCACTCATCGATCCATAATCAAAACTCGTTGATTTGGATAATGATGAAGGCAACGAAGAAGAAGAAGAAGAAGAAGAAGAAGAAGAAGAAGAAGAAGAAGAAGAAGAAGAAGAAGAAGAAGAAGAAGAAGAAGAAGAAGAAGAAGAAGAAGAAGTAGCAGCAGCTATCGAGATAGGTTGATCAAGAACAATTTCTATTGGTTTCTCGACCGTTTTGACTTTCTTTGACTTCTGATCCGTTTTTCTTTTCTTCTTTTGTTTTTTTACGCTGGATTGTTTGTCGTCGTTACCGTCCACTGCTTTTTGTTTAAGATGTGAATTCCAGTGGTTTTTAATCTCATTGTCGGTTCGACCCGAGAGTTCGTTGGCTATGAATGACCATCGGCTCCCGTGGATAGAATGAAGTCGAATGATGATGTCATTCTCTTCGGCGGTGAAGTTTCCTCTCTTAATACCTGGACGGAGGTAATTCATCCATCTTAGCCTACAACTCTTTCCGCATCTCAACAATCCTATACATCCATTATAAAGAATACAAACATTAATACATAATTCACGTAAATATATATGTGTAAAAATGTCATAAAATAATATTTTATTACTATTGTTAACGACAATCTAATGGCTTTATATCTGCATAGTAATATTATTCCACCATGTCTAAGCAACTAAAGTGAAGTTGTTACTAGTATATTTTAAGTACGAGTATTTATGCACGTCTGATCAGTATATTTGTTAAAATATATAACGTTTATATAAATCTTTACTTACCGGCTTTGGAAGGCATGGATCGCCATTGGCCTTCACCATGGGTTTGAATGTAGTTAGTGAGGAGTTTATCTTCTTCATCGGACCATGCTCCTCTGTGTAAACCAACTTTTGAGCAACAAGGTGCTCTCCCCATTTTCTTTTTTATCTTTTTACACACAAAAACACACTTTAGTGTGTGTAATTAGAGAGAGTATAACTTTTGGTTTGTGTGTGTATGGAGAGAAGAGCACGGGCCACTAGTGTCCTTTTAAATGCTCTCATAGTTGAATTTGGCACGTTTTCTAGGAAGAAAAAACTAATAAAAAAGTGAATCAATCAATTGTTCAGTAACCAACCTCTACTTTGGGAAAAATACAAAATGTACCCTTGCGTAAATGATAAACCTTCTTAAATCGTTTCTAGAAAACATTATAACCGACACTTACTAATAAAAGTCCAAGTGATGTTAGTTTAGGCATATAAGACAAATCTCATATTTAATCAAGGTAAAAAAAATTGAACTTTTTTCTTGTATGTGCAATAATCAACCATTTTGTGAAGGCTATAATATAGCCATCAATTATAAGTAATTAATTGTATGACATCGTAATTTATAATTCATGATTGACGTGAAAATTGGAATTATCGATTATCGAATATTAATTAAACAAAATATACAATATGTAAAAAGGTGGCTAAAGCATTCTAAAGTTTTGTCATTTAATTAGGTGTGAATGTACGTATGCCTGAAAATTGTGGAACATAAAAAATAAATATGCTTCCTGGTTACACCAGCTATATTAATATAAACTTTGAGATGAGTTCAATATACAATGCTAAAAAAGTGAAGAATTGGAGAACTAATATGATTGCTCTATTTCCTTTAAAACTCAATTTTTACTCGTATCTTTAAAACCAAATATCTCACAAACGACATGACCAAAAATGATAAAAATTACATATTCGAGATCAGCGTCTTTTTCTCTTCGATTAGAGATCTCACAAGCTATACTTTCAACAAATTTTTTTTTTCATTTTTGTTGGGTCGTAGAAAATGTGACTTCTATAATCACATTTGATTTATGATTAAATATAAATGGTACACGACTATTCATCAATTGTGGATGTTAACTCACACATGATTACTACTTATTATTCATTCATATAAATAAGATTTTAGGAATTGTATTTGTTTACGGTTAAAATCACGTGTGATTATTGATTTGGGGTTTAATCAAATGTGTTTTTCAAATGAATTATGTGATAATAACTGATAATTCACATGTGATTTCACCTTTATATTTATTCACATGTATAATTAAAAAAAATTATTTGAAATTCATATTTATTTACACATTATTCACATGTGATTACTTTAATGTTTAATCACATGTGATACTTTAATGTTTAATCACATATGATTATAACTAAAAAATTTCTGAAGGTTTATTAAATTATCAAATAAATTATTTATATGTGATTTTAAACTTATAATTTGTAAATTTGATTATTCACATGTGATTATAGATAGTGATTTAAAACTTATAATATGATTGTAAATATATTCACATGTGATTTATTATTACGAATTTCACATACTCATTAGAAAACGGAAAAAAAAAGTTCGTCGAAAGTATGTCATGAGATCTCTAATTAAAGATAAAAAGACGATGATTTTAACGGTGTAATTTTTATAATTTATGGATATACGATTTTTGAGATATTTAGATTTAGAAAAAAGATGTGGAAATGAGTAATTGAAATGGAGCAATCATATTAGTTTCTTCATTCTACATATTTTTAACATTCTACATTGAACTTTTCTTTATAAACTTTGTGTTTATTTCATTTGAAGTTATTAAAATTCAGAAGGGTGCAATTAATAATTTGATATTACTATCTTTCGGTATTTACCGGAAAATGTTTTACTACAAATTAAATATCATAGGAATTAGTTATTACAAATGATATCAAGACGTATTAATTAACAAATATATATAGATGTATTTAAGCTTTTGATTGAATTGTATACTATCAAAGTTGATATAAATTGAATGAGATAAAATTATTAGAGTACAAAAATTATCTAAGGTATGAGAGAATCAATGGGATTGTGACATGTTTACAAAAACTCATTTACCCCATCTTTTTTCAAATTAATTATCTCACAAACGGTAAATCGAAAAATTATAAAAATTGCACCATAAAATTCAGGGTTTTCTCCTTTTCGATTAGACATATCACAAAGAATACTTTCGACGAGTTTTTTTTTCTAGTTTTTTGGTGGGTTTTACAAATTATTAAACCCTAAACCCTAAATCCTAAACGCTTTACAAAACCCTTAACCCTAAATCATATTAAAATCTAAACCCTAAACCCTAAACCCTGCTAAAATCTAAAGCGTAAACTCTAAACCCTAAACTCTAAATCAAATGTACAACCAAAAATTAACACATTTGTTAGTAATTTGTAAAACCCACAAAAAAACGAAGAAAAAAATCGCCGAAAGTATACCTTGTGATGTCTAATCGAAGATGAGAAAACGTTGAATTTTGTGGTGCAATTTTTATAATTTTTCGATTTGACGTTTGTGAGATAATTAATTTTAAATTTAGGGGGTAATTGATTTTTATACACGTGAGACATTCTCATTGTTACTTCTATTCTTTCATAAAATATTGTACTCTAATGAACTTTTTTCTAAATTATAATTTTCGATAGATGTTTCAAAATGAAGATGCATTTAAGATACACTAGTATATCTATGAATATCTCGATTTTTCTTCAATAGATGATGATTCAAAATTTTATATGATTAACGAACATATAACTTTGTGAAATATTGAACTCAAATTCAAACACTTAATTGATTCTTATAACTCTTACCAATATTTAGAGTGCGCTTAGTTACGTATATTTCTATCACTTTACTATAATAGTTATTTAAAAAAATGTGAGCGCTCAAAATGTGTGGTTTTTTAATGATTTTTCAAGAAAATGAAAAATTCACTTTTCCGGCCATATATTATACTTAAAAGTTAGGAATAACGATTCTCACTTTTCTACTTTTTTATTTAAAACTTACTTCTATAATTATGAAACTTTTCAAAACCTTCTATTTTTAACTTAGTTTTCAAAAACAATATTAGAATATATTTTTCAAATTTTCAATACTTTTCTGGAGAAAAAAAACTCATTTCATTTTCGAGAAAATTAGAGATAGAAGATCATGTAACGTTAACTAAACGCAGCCTTAGTTGACATCCCTCACATTTTTATTAGATTATTTTGTTAATATCAATGGCATTTGTCATATGGAGTATTATCCTTATAATTAAAACAAGTTTGAATAAAAGTTATGAATTAAATGATTGAGAGTAATAAATGAGGATAAAATTGATAGCTTCATGATTTGTAATATACTTTTTATAAGTATATAATATAATATTATTGTGAATGATAAAAATAATAAGGGGAAGAATTAACATTGAACGAATGAAATATAATATTCTAGCAATAAATATTTTTTGTCAATAACATTAAACATTCCGGGTACCGAACGTGGAGCATTAAAAGCACTTTGGAGTCATTTCAAAGCCTTAAAAAAATTTCAAATATTGATAATACTTATAATGCGATACTCTATTTTTAAAAATCTTAAAAATTAAGACTCGGCGTTCTAAAATTTAAAATGTTTAATTTTCATATTGTAGTAACTTTATCTCTTTCATATTTTTTTTACTCTTAACCCCCTCCCTATTTCGAATCTTCAACTTTACACACTAATTTGTCTAAATTACAATGCGAGTACTATATTAGTCATTTATTATCTATCAATAAATTTAGGATTCGCTTTTTTACCAATTTTTAAACCCCGAATGATATTTTTAGTCGTCGATACTTTAACAATTAGTTTTGAAAGTAAAGTTTCTAAAATATAAACTGACTGAAAGTATATGCTTTTTTATTGAAGAAGTTTCAATGGAAACGAGAATATGATATTATATATCCACGGTTTAGGTTTTGGTCGGTAGGAACTACAAACCAACAAAGAATCACGTTGTTTTAATTTGAGAGCTTGACCATGTATATGTGTAGAAAATTATGTATTTCGCAATTTATCACTTCCATGTTAACCGTGAGATCGATCGGTAGGGGTCGTTAGATGGTCGATTTTATCCTTTTATATGCATAGAACATAGTAATATCGAGTATTATGGGCAAAGAACACGAGTAAATCGATCAAATTGACTGATTTAAACGACTTTGATCAAATTATGGACATCCCAACACACTATATGAGTAATTACTAACAAAATTAGTGGATAACTAATCTTTATTGCTACGGATGTGCTTTTACATGTCACATACATACATATATAAGTGTATATAATTAAGAGCATACGGAGAGTCCAATAAAGATAAGTGGGGCACTCTCTTTTAGGTATGGAAGACGATGTGATCATACGTAGAAGGGAAGACTAAATTGTGAATTCTCTCTGCACATTGAACAACTCACGGTTAAAATGATTTACTGTATTAAACACGATGTTAAAATTCACATCGAATTTCACACAACCGTTTCATAAATAGAAAAACAGACACCAAAAGTCATAATGTGGATTGCTTATCTTCTTGAAACAAAACAAATCGTATTGAATAGTTAACCCATTACGTTTGCTTCGGTTCGAGTAATGGTTTGGCCATGACTCTCTGTCAAGTGTTAAGTATATTATATATTATTATTATTATTATTATATTATATATTATTTTATTATATAAATAATAAAAATAAAATAAATACATGAATAACTGGAGAATAAGTAAAAGGCGTGAGTACCGTGTGTCTTATTTAATTAGTAGCCGTTTGCATGTTGACGCCACGCTATTGGATTTCACATATATTGGTCAGCCATCTTAGGTACAATCATCATCATCATCATCATCATCATCATCATCATCATCATCATAATAAATAAATTAAAGTATACAAATAATAATGATAATATACTCCCTATATTTTATTATTAAATTAATATCTAATTAAAGAACTCCAAATTACAATACTAAACCCAAAATAATAATAAAATGACAAATAGTTAAACCAGCTTCCAATATATGACAGTATATACTTGATTAGATCTGAATTAACGGGATTTAACCACGATATGATTCTTCCCACGTTTTAGCTTGGTGGTCAAAATACGATGACGTCACACTAGGTAATTAAATAGATCATGCATGTGCATTTTGTCTCAGACTTCTCAAAATTGTACGTAAAACCTTTTTAACGTTTCAAGTTTCAAGTTAATTTATTCATTAACTATAATGAAAAACAGCCTTTCATAGCCGTATAAATCTAAACAGCTTATGCAGCCGCATTTTGAAGAGAAGAAATGACAGACTATTTCGATCAGTGGACGATTTCTATCATTCTATGATCAATAATCTAGTTTCGCAATACTCCATTTAATGTAATTGTCGTGTTGTTAAGATGTAGCGAATATGGGCCGTTGATCACATAAATCAACAGTTGAGATCGTTTGACTTTAATTCTTCTCAATATGCAGTGGCCTTCAAAACACTACCTCATATGCTTCTGAACTTAACTTGTTTGTATGAAACATACATAAATTGTTGATGCCTACCTCGAGTAATCAGCGTTTAAATTGCCAATTGACTTTCCCAGAATTCGTGTTGTGCGTTAAACATATAAAATTATTGAATTAATTTTGATTTACACCAGACCATTGAACATGTGTTTTTAATCGTTTTACTTGCTTATTTTATTGACAACTAATGTTTATAGTGTCTTGAATGCTGAATAAAAACTAAAATATGCGTGATAGAAAACGGTTAGATATGATTTAAAATACTATCTGCAAATCATGAGTATTGTGGAAATTGTGATTTCAATACGTCAAGATGATCTAGTGGTTGACATCTTGATATCTTCACAAAAAAGTCTTAGGTTCAAACGTCACTAGTTCTATATCTTGAGGGTGGCTAGAAAAAAGGTAAAAAATGGACATAAGGTATCCCCATTAGACCGTGTACATTTGAGTAAAAATATGTTTCCTCTTCGAATAACCTGAATAGGGAAAGCTTTCTCCTTAACTCTTTGTATAATAAGTATAAATAATTCTTTAATTAATACTCCGAATTTGTTAAAAACGAGTGAACGGCATGAATGTCATGGGGTTTATTTAATTATTTTCACTCCATTTTTTCCTGGACGTACTCGTCGTAGACCACATATATTACTTTCTTTTATTTATATTTTTTGCCCCAACAGTTTGCAGTTTTTAATAAATAAAATTTGTTAAAATTTAATTGCAGTTGCACGTTGACACCATAATATTGGATTTTGCATATCGTGGTCAGCGATCTTCGATGAAGGCCAAATTTAGAATCTATTATTTATAATGACAAATGGTCTGTCATCTATACAAGTGGTGTTAGGCACATTCTTAGTTAGCTAATTAATTAAGAAAAAGTAATTAATAATAAATTAATATCTTAATGACTTTATAGAATGATTAATCAGACAAATCGTCTGGAATAAAATAAAAGTAATTTATAATTAAACTACTTTTGCACTTTTTTTGTTAATTTGCAAAACGATAAAAATACATCGACAAAAGTCTAAAGTTAGTGGAGTATTAGTTAAAAATTAGTCCTCATTAATTGTATGAAATCGATCTGAATGTTGTTTTCTTTACATGACCAGAGTAAATTTGATTTTAACAAAGTGAAAAAATAAACAGAATAGTAACAGATCGAAATAATGTGCAGTTTGTCTATGATACAGATTCATATGCTGATGCATTTTGTAATAAATAAATAGTTCAAAAAAGTAATGTAAAGTCCAAAAATTTTCAATCGCCCAAGAAAGACTTATATTTTTAACTTTTGCCCGAAAAAGATTATTTTGTCAAAAAATTTAAATTAAGGGGAATATCATCTGATAATTTTTTATATATACAAAATTGACTCTTGAAACGACTTGCAGGGGTTCATATGTGTCCAAGAGGTTCAGATTTTTGGTTTATCAACACACAAGCAACTTTCACTTTCACGATTCAATATTTATTAGATACGAATTTGTCACTTCAATATTGGAACCTTAAGTGGTTGTACTAATGACCCCAAATGTTTTAAATCCCGATTTGTGGTATAAAATATTTATAAATTATGCGCATCACCTTTAACCGGCCTTAATTTTGTATATATGAAATATTGATTATGTGATATTCCCTGTAATTTAAGATTTTTGACAAAAATAATCTTTTTCTGATAAAAATTAAAGATAAGCGTCATTATTAGGTAAAGGAAAAATTAATATTTTCTTGATTGAGAAATTTTAAACTTTACCTTACCTTTTTGAATTATTTTCCCTTTTATAATCTGTAATTACAACTCTCTATGGATTAGAGATGATCAAAGACTAATTAAAAGTATAGTTTAAAACATTTTGAAACAATTCATTCTTCTTAAGAAAAATTAGAATTTTACATAAAGTAAGTAACCAATCTTTTCTAGAGTCGACTGATCTTACACAAATTTTTCATTAAATGTGAGTTTTTCTACGACTAGCAATTCAGTTACAAACTTATTTTAGTTCGGTGAAGTTTAAGATTAGTTTCAATCTCTAATCGGTATTTCTATTGAAATGGATTTCAATTTGAATTTATTTCAGTTCAGTTTTTAACTGCTCAGTTACATGTAATTTTTGAACCGGTTTATTTTTTTTTCATGATGAATTTCAGTCATTTTAAAATCGGTTTTAATTTACTTTTTGAACGTAAGTTACAAACTAGTACTATATTATTGTCATACTTTGTTAGAAACAAAATGTGAGTGCATGACACCCTCTAGAATAATCCAGAAAAAAAACACTCTAGAATACACAAATTACAATTACAATTAGTGAACACGCTTCACTCTTTGGAAAACCATTTTCTCAATGGTAATTCAAGACCCACAAGATTAGTTTGTCCATAATTTATAATATAAAATAAATGAGGTTTTTAATATTCAGATTATAAAGAATGACAAATTTGTCTACTTAGATGTATGCAATTTAACTGTTCCGTTAAAAAGTTAAACGCTGATTTGGATATCAAAAGTAGCAGATCTAAATGGATTAAATAATCACAAGAAAATGAAAAAAGAAGACAACTTGATGATGGCTATTATTAGTTTAAAAGAGTTAGTAGCAACACAAGGTCTACCACGTGAGAAGTGACCAAAATCCAACATTATTAATTCCACCACTTCCCATCATGTCATCTAATTTAACTTTTGTTTAACTTTGTTTATCATGTTATTACTCAGTCACTCGTTAAATATATTTATCGTTAAATCATAAAATCTAATTTAAATATTATTTGTATTTATTTATTGTGAAATGTATCATTTCATCAAATAAAACCACAACTTTTGTAAAAATATTGATTACAATATATAGCTCTTTTTGTATTTAAATTAAATAAGTGGACAAAAAAAAGTTGAAGCCAGGAAGATATTCGGCCATTTCCCATTATCCACAAAAAGATCCAAACCTTTTTTCCAGGTACTTTTGACATCTCTTGTGAATATACCCTTTTGTGTATCCATTCTTATAAAACTTTAATTAAATGATTTGATTGCTATTTGTGTGTTTAATCTCTTCTACTCGATGATGGCTGAAATCAAATAGATGATTTTGTACGTTATGTTCTACCTTTGAATACATTTATTTATCACCGTTTATATTGCTTGAAAATTATTTTTATCACTATTATTATTGTCCTTTCAAAAATATATAGGGTATGTATGGCAAAATGAGCTGTAAGCTGTAGCTGTAGCTGTAGGTTGTAGCTGTAAGTTGTAGCTGTAGTTATAGCTTTTAATTGAAGTTGTAAGTTGTAGATTTATTTTTCTAAATGTGTTTGGTAAAATTGCTGTAGCTGTAATTGAAATGAGTAAATGACAATAAAGCACAATAATAAAATTAAATTAAATTAAATGGTATATATATATTTAACGTATATAACTCATAATAATATAATATAAATAACTAAATTATTTATATTTTTATTATAAATAACTAAATTATTTATATTTTTGTTAACATATTAATTTTCTTATAATTAAGGTAACATTATAAAAAATATGTATAGTTAATAGTTATAATATGAAACTACTATATAATAATATGAAATAATGTGTATAGTATATGTGTATATGAATATAAAAACAATAATAAATATAACTAAATATAAATTTGACAAATAATATTTTAGTGTAAGAAAAATGATAATGATTCAAATATCACCCCTTAATGTCAAAATTTATGTATATGTATTAAATATTTGATTTTATACAAAAATGATTATGAGTTAATGTATTACATACTACATTTCATGTAGTACTAATATGAATATGTCCACCGTTATTTTAAAAAGTGTTTATAATATTTTGAGGGGCGTCGGGTCGTCAGTATTGTTAATAATTAACTAGGTTTAATTCCTTATTAATTTATTGAAAACAAAAAGGACAATAACTTCGAAAAATCATTTGGAATACTAGTGCTGATAAACTAAGTAGTCTCAAATTGTAATATAAATGACGAGGGCAATCATATAAATATATTCACTAAAAGCTCTTTTCAATTTTCAAAGCTTGTAGGATTAACTTTTCGTTTACAAGTTTTTTGGAGCTTAAAAAAAAAACTCAAAACTCTTTTATCCAAACGAATCTTTTAGAAATGAGGAGCTTTTCAATTTAAAAACGAAAAGCTAAAGCTTCAAAAAGCTCTTAAAAGCTCTTCGCCAAATATACCCATAATCTTTGGAAAGTGAAAAAAAAATACTTAGATGGTCTAATTTGAACCTCATTATCTAAATATAGACAAAATCTACAAAACTATCAATTTTGGTTGACAATCTCGCTCTATCACATCAAGTTGAAGCGAATTGTAGTATAAAAATATCTATGTTATTTCACTCCAATTAAATGCTCAACAATTCGCTCATAATATTAAAAAATAGACACGGATTTGTTCAAATATCCAACAATTCGCTCAATGACGTTTATTGCAAAATACACATTAATTCGCTAAAATGTTCAACAATTCGCTTCGATTATTACAAAACACACAGGAATTCACTCAAATGCCCAATAATTCACTTAAATGCAGAACAATTCGCCCCGATTATTAATAACACACAAGAATTCGCTCAAATGCCTAAAATTCGCTCAAATGCACAATAATTCGCTCAAATTCCTAAAATTCGCTTAAATGTTTAGAAATTCACTCCAACTAAAAATAACACACTACATTTCGCTCCAACTAAAAAACACACATCACATTTCACTCTAAGTTGATGTGATGGAACAAGATACTTGACCAAAGTTAATATTTTTTAATGGAATTGGTCCATATTGAAATATAAAGGGTCACATTTTACCAAATTGATAATTTTCTCATTTAAAAAGGCTAAAGCATAAAAGATATGAAATGAAATAGCCTTTGTATGATTTAGGTGTATTTACAAATAATATTGACCAATTACGTTTACTGAGTAATAATTATTACTCCCTTCATTCAATTTGTAGCTAGTGAAGTTTGCTAAGATTAGGTACATTCAAGAAGACATTAAAATTGTGACATATTACAGAAAATAACTAACATATTGAGGAACACCTGTGATTTTTGCCTTATTTTATTTCGGACCATAAGTATTTTTAATAAGTACAACCAACTAATGCATTTTCTGAAAAATAAGAACGTGGACTGATTTTGCATATTAATGTAAACCAACATTTGTAAACTGGCTAAATGTGGATATTGGACGTTAACAAACTTCAAAGCAAAAACTAACTATATTGGTACTTGGTAATCTAAATAATTAACTAAGCAATCTCAACAAACCAAATTACCGAGGATCTAACTAGAAAATTTGTGTTCATAGGACTTGGATAGGAGTCGTACTCGGCAAGCACACGTGTTGCATCCATTGGTTTACTTTTACGCTCAACTCTGAGTTCTCACAGCCCCTATTTCACTTGTTTAATATTTTGGGGTGAAAAGTATGATTCTAAATTTTTACTAAATTGGTTGTACTTTTGTGAACTTGTTAAATTTTTGCCATGCTACTTATGCGAATTGGTGTGTATATTATTGTTATGCTTGAGTACTATCGTGCTAAAGTCCCCGGAATTACATTCACACTGCTTATTAACTCGTTATCGAGCCATTAATATTTATGGATAGCGCTATTTAGGGTAGACCATCCCTCACTCACACTGCAACGTGAGTGCATAGTATTACCTTTACTCATGTTACCGATAGAACATGGAGCTTGGGGCATGTGTCGGTCGAATCGGTTTAGTAGTGACCTCAATTGCACTAACATTTATATATACTACTTTCCTATTCGCAATAATTACAACCAATTATTTATATTTATATCCTTTATGAACAAAGCTCTTAATTTATTCGTTTGTAACTTTAAACCTGTGTACTCACCAACTATGACCATAGTTGACCCTTTCGTTTTATCATCTTTTTCAGGAGAACGACAGTAATGTGCACTCTAGGGGTACATTTGTATGGATGCATGCTCACACGCGTTTGCTTTATTTGAAATTATGACTCTCTTTGGAAACTTTATGAACTTATTGTAATTCTTTTTTGGAACTGCGTTTTAAACTTGTAATATGTAATACTTTCTCTAAATTACGTGTGGTGTTGCTTCTATATCTTATGCATTGTTACCCAGTACTGTTACATCTCGTATTTCCGCTTTAGCGGGGTGTGACAGTTTATTAGGATAGAGAAAAGATAATTAAAGTATAACATTTTTTTAAAAAATAAAAGTACCAATTGTACAAAAAATTATTTACCCCCAACATCTTGAAAATTAATTATCTCACAAACGACAAATCGAAAAATTATGAAAATTGCACCTAAAATTCAGCATTTTCTATTATTCGATTAAACATCTCACAAGGTATACTTTCGACGAATTTTTTTTTTCCATTTTTTGGTGGGTTTTACAAAATTACTAACACATGTGTTAGTGTTTGGTTGTACATTTGATTTAGAGTTACGGTTAGAGTTTAGGGTTTAGGGTTTAGGGTTTAGAGTTTAGCAGGGTTTAGGTTTTGGGGTTTAGGGTTTAGGGTTTTGCAAAAAAACCTCAAACTCTAAACCCCAAACTCTAAATCCTAAACCATAAACGCAACATGTTAACACATGTGTTACTAATTTGTAAAACCCACTAAAAAATGGAAAAAAAAACTCGTCGAAAGTATACCTTGTGAGATGTCTAATCGAAGAGGAGAAAACGCTGAATTTTATGGTGCAATTTTCATAATTTTTCGATTTGCCATTTGTGAGATAATTAATTTTAAAAAAGATAGGGTAAATAGATTTTTGTACACATGACACAATCTTATTGGTTCTTCATCGTTTAGATAATTATTGTAGTTTAATGATTTTATCTCTGTTATAAAATGAGTGGACCAAATTTCCAAATTAATGTGTTGTATTTTTTGGGAACATGGTAAATTGGGTAGTGGCTGAGGAAAGAGTAAGCTTGGACCATTTGCCATAATGCCTAATCCCACCAAATAATGTTACATCCCCAATCCCCTTTCATAACTTAATTGTTCCATTATTTTCACAATCAATTACACTACATTTTAATTTAATTTTCTAATTATTCCAACATTCCCTTATTATTATTATTATTATTATTATATCATATCACATTACTTTTAATAAACTAAAACTAAAGAACCAATATTTATTTACCATCAAACCTTAAAAAAGTACACTTGTAAAGTAAAGCCATCACTTTTAATAATTCACGTCCCAAAATTAAATTAAAACTCTGATTTTATGTGATTTTGTTACATAACAAACAGTTTTATTGAAACTTTTCACTCTTAAAAACTAGATAATACAAGGAATTAAAAAGTATATACTACATTATTGTTATTATTACATTCCTTCTCCATCTTCAAGTAAGTTCAAGTACTCAGAATACAACTTCTCTAACATTTCGCTTTCATCTTCATTCGACATGAATAAATCATAACCGTCGAATGGTAAATCCTGATAATCCTGACCGTCCATGCTTCCTACATCTTCAATCTCAAACAATGGTGTAAAGTTTGACCAACAAAAGTCATTCGCTAGCAAATCGGTTTCACCTTGATCAGTTGTGCAGCTCGATGACGTACCGTTATCGAAGCTATCGTTCTTTCGTAAAGTCAACGATGATGAAGAGGAGGATGAAGGAGCTGATTCAGGAACGATTATTTCATCCGGTAGTTTTTCGACGACTTTGTTGACCTTCGTTGACTTTTGATTTGTTTTTCGTTTCTTTTTAGTTTTCTTATTATTGTTTTTGGAACCGTCTTCTATCTGGTTCTGATTCTCATCGTCGCCACCGTCGATCGCTTTCCTTTTAAGATGCGAATTCCAGTGGTTTTTAATCTCATTGTCGGTTCGACCTGGAAGTTCGGTGGCTATAAATGACCACCGGTTGCCATGGACTGAATGAAGCCGGATGATGATGTCATTCTCATCGGCGGTGAAGCTTCCTCTCTTAATACCTGGCCGGAGGTAATTCATCCACCTCAGCCTACAACTTTTTCCACATCTCAATAATCCTATCATAAAAATCCAAACAAATATTAGTATCAGAAAAAAAAAATCATTTCTAAGATAAAGAAATACATTTAATCATGACATGTATTAGCATAACAATATCGAATAATATAAATTAATTTTAGGTAAATATATACGTACCAGCTTTAATAGGCAAAGATCGCCATTGACCTTCACCATGGGTCTGAATGTAGTTAGTGAGGAGTTTATCTTCTTCATCAGACCATGCTCCTCTGTGCAAACCAACTTTTGAGCAACAAGGTGCTCGTCCCATTTTAGTTTTATTTTTTTAATTATTTTTACACACACAAACACAGTTTAGTGTGTGTAATTAGAGAGAAATTGGGGATTAGAGATGTGTGTGTAATGCAGGGGAGACCACGGCAACTGGTGACCTTTTAAATGGTTTTCAAGAATAATATGTCACGTTTTTTTTATAGAAAGTTACGACAACTTTACGGAAACGGGCATATACTTTGGGAAAACTACAAAGCTAGTCCTTTAAGTTTGATATTATTATATGAATGGTGTGCAGGTTTTGGGAAATATTCAGGAGAGATCCGCATATACTTTTTTGTTATTGCATTACGGAATATTTTGTTTGTACGATTCTGTTTTCTCCGTTGAATTAGCTCTCCGTTGAATTAGCTTTAGGATCTATTTGTCAAGAAGCTTTTAGGAGCTTTAGATTTTCATTTTGAATCAAAAGCTCCAGTTAAATTAAAAGCTTCGTTTGGATAGAAAAACTTAAAGTTTTTAGTTTATTCAAAAAACACCAAAACCAAAAGCTAATGTAACTAGCATTGAAAAATATGTGGAGCTTTTCATACACATAAATTACACATATACCCTCCATTCAATTACTTTAGGTATTTACATACAACCTTATCTTCAGTTACATTTTGTAGATCTTATTCTTCATTTTATAAATTTGTATTTTTGAACACCTTTTGACATCAATATATTTATAAGGTAAGGTTCACAAGCATTTTGAACAACCTTTTTCCCCCTCTAAAAATATCACAAACTCGATACACGCTTGCATTTCTAAAGATGCTTATATATGATCATATTTACAACAAGAGTAATCCAAAATATACTAAAAACGCCGTCTTCGAGGGTGTACAAGTGGTGTCACCGCACAGAGTCTTCAAAATTTTAGTGCCTCAAAATTTCATAAATAGTGTATAATATATGTATAATGATACAAATATGTTTTTTTTTTGCCTCCGAATAAAGTATTATTACAAAGACAGCAAAAAAATATTTGTTTAATCTTTTTTAAACCGTGAGGCCTACAAGTAAAAAGTCTTCTCAAAATAATAAATAAAAAATAATAAATTATATTAAAACCCAATATGCAGAAACACAAACCGAGCTTCCAATTTTTAACACGTTTGTCGCATGTGAAATTGCCAAAGTGATTATGTGAAGTGTAGATAACAGTAAAATTCATTTTAATGCACTTGATTTTAACATTAAGTGTAACACTAACTATATAAATTTATTAAACTTTAGACAATGTTTTATTTTTTATTGTTGCATTTGTTTTGCACAACTAGATTCGTAATAGCTAAAAAGAATATATGATATTTGCCGTATATGGAAAGCGTGTAAATTATACCAAGCGATGAACTTTTTGGCGTTCATTACTATTATATTATCCCAATTGATAAAGTGCTTTATTTATATCGAATATTATTTGTTAAATTTACTTTTAATTATGTTTATAATTTATTATTATATTAATGTACTTTTATGTCATTTTACATTTTAAAGTTACAGCTACAACTAGTTTGTCAAACAATTCTATACAAATAAAACTACAACTCCAACCTACAACTACAACTTACAGCTCCAATCTACAACTACAGCCTACAGCTAAAGCTACAACCTACAACTACTTTACCAAATATACCCTTAGTTATCTATGAGATCCGATTTGATCTCATTTAAACACATTATCTTCTCACTAATAGATTCTATGTGTAACACTTCTTATATAAATAGCAATTCTTAACTTTTAAATCACCAATCTCTATAATTATTCCATTTTCTACCAACATTTTTTACAAATATAAATTAAATAAAAAAAATTAGGGCGCGTTTCGTTGTCTAAAAGTCCTCAATTATTCTAGAAAACCTTTTTATGAAAATTGAAAATTTAGAAAATGTGTTCAAACTCGAGTTTTCTAGAAAATTTTTCTAAGAAAAGGAAAATTCATATTTTCCTTTTTATAACTAAGAAATTGAAACTACTTTTTATGGTTCTCCAATTTTTCATCTTTATCCTTTTTTGGAAAAGAAAAACTCTATCGTTCACATTTGAACGCGTTTTCTAAATTTCATTTTTTTAAAGAAGTAAAACCTTTCTCATCCTTTAGAAAAACGAAAAATGAAAAATTAAAACGTTTTTCCGAAAGTAAACGCACCCTTAGCATCTTTAGGCAAAGTATTACTTTTAGCGTTCATGTAATACACAAGTTCTATAATGTGATAATTGGTATGTAATCAAACGATTTTATGGTTAGCTAGACAAAAATTATATATAAGTTAAATATGTTAGCCATCTAAAATCGTAATTAGTACTTTAATGACTATTTGAGCTCAGTGAAAAATTGAACATTTTTAGTTTTTTTATTTAAAAAAAATTAATACATGTGTATCACCAATAATTGAAGAATGTTTACGCACACAATAATCACTTTTAAACGTGATTTTCAAAGAAAGCAATTCATATATAGACTGCTACTATACTATACTTTTTTAATTCTCATAGATTCTAGTATTACTTTAAAAATCTTGAAAATTCAAAAGTAGACAGTTAACACATGATTTAGCCACCATGCTTTTTGGGTTTCCATTTAGCCACCATACAACTTGTAGTTTTAAAAATAAATAAAATTAAATAAATTAACAGCCAAACTATGATTAATTATACTCCGTCTAATATTGAGGATTTTAACTAAATAATGTAAAATACTAGAGGCGGATGTAATCGTGTAGAAGGGAGGCGAGGGACATCCTTTCAAAAAATTTGTTCATGTAAAGGTATTAATGACAATTTATAAGTTTTGTCCCTTAAAAAATTATATACAAAAGTAATAAAAGAAATCTTTTTTGCCCCCTCAGGATATAGTTCCTAGTTCCGCCCGTGTGAAATACCATCTTAATTTTTGAGCATGTAACTATATATACGCCCAAATAACTAAAATGGTGTTATTCGTAAAATTTAAATGTTGAATGAATTTAGTATTTTAATCTAACAATTTTTGGAGCATTATCTTTTGTACAAAACTTGTACCACATAAAATAGAAACCATCTGCTCCACTTTACGACCACATCTTTTCATTTGTATTTCTGATAAAAAGTAACCAAACACCAATGACAAGTACTTTCTAAAATCCATTAAAAAAAGTCCAAAAAACATTTACACGTAACCAAAAAAGACACATTAAATAAATTCCGATTTATTGGAAGAAAAAAAAGGTCCTCGAAAATAAAAGTGGAAATAGTAAAGAAGAGTGGTGAGTAGGTGACCGTGCAGTTGCAATTTGATTGGTTCTCATTTGAATCTTACCCATATATCTTAAGTGTTAAATAATGAATTGAAAGTTTATGGTCATCTAATAAGTGCGTCATAAATAAGAGTTTGTAAAAATAAGTGTGTCAGAAATAAGAGTTTGTAGAAGTTGTGCGAAAAAATAAGTGTATTGTGTATGTAAATATGTGATTGGAAAAAGTGGGGGAAAAAATTTTAAAAATTATTTTTCTTTCTTTTTACCAACGGTCGAATATTTGATCCGAGCCCCACATCAATTGCGTCGCTATACCGAGTCATCTCCACCGACGCATGCCAGCGACGCAGCGGTGTCATTGGCGATGAAGTGATGCTCGTCGGTTTGAAACTGACCCAACCGATGGGAGATGTCTTACTACAACAGAACTAGCTAATTTTTTAACGTCATATCATCACCACTTACTCATAACAACTATACCGGAAAAAAAAACTTAAATGTCATAATTGATCAACTACTTACCAATTGTGATTCAATGTACCGTAACTTTTATTTATTACCATTATTTAAAATAAAAATATTTCGAAAAGGAGTGATGAATATCACTGCCGCATCACGAGCTCACCACTAGCTAGTGCTTATGGTGCAGCTCATGGTGGGCAACTGAACAAGACGTGTCCTAGGTAGCCATCTTAATAAAAAGGCACGTACTAATGAGAAGTCTGCATCAAATTTTTTATACATGTACATAGTCATAGAAACGATCTATTGTGCGCTCAAATTAAAACCAATTTTCATACAAAAGTTTTGTTCAATGTGAAGTTTTCAATTTCTTCAAACAAACGGTTTTCTAAAATGTGAGCTATCATATAGACAAAGTTGAACACCAATATATTGTTAGACTTTTGGTCAAATTGGTATGAGTTTATAATTTTAAAATGATAATCTTAATTCCGTTCTTTTTGACAAAACTAAAAACAAGTTAATTAATCTAGATAAAATGTTGCCTTTTCACTTCACTTACGATATATCATATCCATGACTATATTTACTTACGATTAAGAAGATTCTTAATTATTTTAGAGATTAAATAGAGTAGTACCGCCTAGGATCAATAAATTAAATGCGAGTACAAGTTTTAATTAAAATAATTCACTCCAACGAATAATAATATGATATACTATTGGAAAATATTTAAATATGTTTATTGAAAATAATTCTTAAATTAAAATAATGAAAATTTATAGAAAAAGTAAGCTTTGAAAGGGAAACCCACAAATAGCATTCATATGTTTTGTTTTTTGCATCAATTCCAAACAAATATATGTTTACGACGTACTTCTTTTTCGGTCTCTATAGACATAGTCATATTTTGGAGAAAAAAAATTATAACCACGATAAACTATATAATAAGACCAGTGAAAAATTATATGTAATAAATATTGGTTAACACAATAATTAATTAATTAAATATATAATTATTTTGACATCAATTAAACAAACAAACACGGTATATACATAAAATCATGTATGAAACCTTAACGTTGTTTTCACAAATAAGACAAAATAGATGAAGTTGTCAATAAAGTCTTATATTTTTAATTGATTTTAATTTTGTTATTTAATATATTTATCAAAAAATTCAGATACAAATAAGTGCTTTCAAACCATATCAATTATATTGTTTATTACTGTATTTGGTTTTCATCCATTTTCCTACTGTTTGGTCAACGGATAATAATGTGACTTCTGTACGCTTTGAAAAATTGTGTTCGCTGATTAAAATGAAAAATATTAAAGTAAATGACCACTAGAAAAGAAATAACTTTATATACAATTCGTACTACAACTATGCATACAATAATTAATTTTTTGATGTCAAACGGTTTAACACATTCAATTTTAAAGGGAATTGTACACCACTAAAAAATCTCCGTACACCACTAGTTATGCTTTACAGTGATTTACTGTATAACATAATAAAACGCAGTTCATGGTGTACAGAGAATTTTTGATGGTGTACAAATCACTTTTCAAACTTTTAGACCTACGTGTACTCTTTAAATAATAAGCAATTATATAAATAAAGAAAATCATTTTATTAATGAATATCCAAATGAAAGACTCTTTTATTAATGCCTTTTTCACATTTGAGTACAAAAGTTTGCCATTTTTGGATAATTTAAACAGAAAAAATCTAATCACTATACTCATTTACACACGATTATTATTTTTATTTTCAAATCATCAACCATCTAACGTATAACCATAAAACTAGTACAATTCTAAACCTATGTAAATAAATAATAAAAAAATGGAGCTTCACTATGCAATACATCAACCATTTATTTTCTTTTTTCCTTTTTTATAAAAATTAGTTACTTTATGTTTACATCAAATCTATTTTTTTAATCGGAAAAAGACTTTTACAACAAAACTCAAAATTTGGTATTTGACCCGATCTATATACATTGGAGATGGCCATGTGGCAATGTGACGTCATTTTCAAATGAAAACAAATACTATGAATTTAGGGTATATATATTTACATAGCCTACTTATTTTTGTTTTGTATTATAGATACTACGTATCATATTAAATTTGATTGATTCGAATTTAAAAAGCACATTTCTATAAATCAATAATTATTATTTATTATATATTGTTCAAATTAAAGTTACTAGAATCTCTTTTAAACAAATATCTGGTCCTCATTTCTGAAACTTAACAGCGTGTGATGTTTGCGTTGATATTTTATTTGGGAATTTGGCACAAAAATGTAATTGCCGTGTATATCTAACCAACAATCGCATTTCAACAATTTTTAGACCATAAAATATGAATTTAAGTATTTCATAACAAATAGTAGTACTTATAAATTGATGATGGGTACATTTAATGCATGGTGCATGTGAACAACCAATCTATGTTTAACATGAAAAATATCTTAATATAAGATTTACGTTGTTTAATCCAATGGTTAAGGATTTAACTCTCGTCTAGCTAGTACAAAAAAGTGTAAATTACTACGATAAAAACTAGAAAACGGTGTAAATTTCCTTTTGAGTGATGATTCGTACATGATTATTTTTAAGCTCTACATAAGTATACGTGGTTTAGGGTGTTGTACAGTACTGTAAAAGCACACACGTTTGGTGGTGTATGACGAAAAAATGATTGCGTACGAATCGCTTCACTTTCCTTTTTACCCGATGATTAAGACGATTCCATAAGTACCACGTGTTTATAAGAAAAGTTGCATATCGATTTTCATATTTTGTTTTATTTCTTTTGTTCTTATCAGCATTTTCCTCGATTCGTTACTATTATTATTCAAACAACCTCATCACTTATATTTAGAAAGAATACAATGAAAAAATAAAGGTCACACTTGCACGTACCGACCCATGCAATTAACGTGAGGAAATTGACAAGTCAAAATAATTATAATAACCACACAAAAATTTATATATAAAAAAAATTTAATATGAAACAGTAAAAAGTTGAAATAATTTATAATGGGCCTAAGAGGCGTTGGGAAAAGCCCTTCAACGGAGGAAAATAAGCCAGATATTAAAAGTAGGCCCACTTAATTGAGTGGCATACGAGGACGTGTAAATTTATTTATTCAGAAGTCATGAATGGGCCCAGTGGTCCCCAGGCCCACCTCACTACCTATTATAGAAAAGTATTAATACCTCTCCCTTTGCCCATAAAAGTAAAAATATATTAATAATGATACCAATCTCTTTCTTTCCATGTTTAAAAGCATAATGAAGCTTCACATCATTACATTATTAATAACTTATATTTTCAACTTGAATATTTAAAAGGTAGATGAAGAAATATGAACGATTAAATTAAGTTGGACAAATTTTGAAAATTGATCTACATTATAACCAACTACTAGCTGATTTTAAGTAATATAATGCATCTTGAATAACTTTTGATAATTTAAAGTCCTAATTTGAATTCTCAATCCTGAATTCCTAACCAACTTTCAAGCTTACAAATCAAAGTCAAAATTTCTCACATTAACAAAACCCTTTAATTAAATTTGAGGTTGTTAAATATATTATATTACGCTTTTCCTCAATGACTAAGACATCAATCATCAATTTATTAATAAATATTTGAACTAAATATGTCATTGAGTATTGAGTAATAAAATTAAAATAATTCATAAGTGTACGGTTAGTAATTTGGATCCATTTGTTTACAATAATAATCTGGTACCTCTAGTATATTGTTTTTAACGTGGAAAACACAAATTGTGCATTTTAATATGTTAGAAGGTGGAAATATCTTGACTTCAAACTACTCATGCTACTTGGACATCTTGTTTATAACTCTTGGTTTAAAAATATGCCACTTAGGCCTTTGCTAGTGGTTCGCTCGGTTTGGTACTGACGTGCATCAGCTCAACCGACACCATTGACACCAAGTGGTCGGTTGGTTCCGTGTGTCCTTTTGTCGACGAGTGAAGAAACGAAGACGTGGGACAACAACATTAAAAATATATTTTTTGTTTAATGTATATTGATAAATGTGGAGCCTCGAAAATTGAAGTAGCCAGTCATAGTTGACAGTGTTTAGTCAGTTGTTAGTCACTTTGGGGAAATACTGATGTGGCGTTGAGTTTATACAAATTGATCAGTCAATTTCATGGACTGGTTGCGAGTGATTTTATATAAATGTTGTTAAAGTTATTTATGTTTATTTTTTTAATGTTATTGATGTGGTTTGAATAATGATACTTTTGGATCTTTTTCTTAATTCTATCAATCACTTTTTATTTGTTTGAAAGATGAATAGATACATTTTTTTTTAATTCTCAAAAAGTTTTCATTTCTAAGATTACAAGTTGCAAACTCAAGTATGAAAAGTGTTTGACAATCACTAATGACAATAATGATGTACTTAAGTGGATAATAGCGGGTTGAATTCGAGAGAAGTCGTATGATTTAGTTAATCCTTGTAAACACGTAACGAATATGGCATGCACATTATTTGTAAAGCGAAACGCTTATCTATATAATAATATATACTAATTAGAGCAAACAAACATTTAGTGTATCACCATTAACGTAGGTAAATCTAAACCTGTTAGTTTCCTTCCCGTTAAGCAACTAAAAAGGTGATTTCTTGTCATGGGAAGTGGGAACTATTAGGTAGCAGAGCATTTAGTGGGCCATGGGTATTATTGTAAAAGGTAAAGAGTATGAGTAATGGGCCAAGGGTCTGGGCTCACAAAACCGTGGCTGGTCCAGTCCAAAGCTATATTTTGGTGGGCTCTTAAGCACGATGCCATCAGAATTAGTTTTATAACATTTTATTTAGACAGTTGCATTTATATAATATTATCATGTCTAAATATTCTATTTTTATGAAAATGTATTTATAGTGAATGTATATATTATTTTGTATAAAATGTCTTAGAAAAATTTATTTTTTAGTATGTGATATAATAATTTTTTTAGTATGTAATATAGTAATTATTTAGAATACACTAGTTTAAAATATATACAAGAGTTTTAAGGTAAAATCATTACTTACATGAAAATAAAGGGATTAAATTGGTTTTTAAAAGTATTAACATGTGATAATAGGTCATAATGGTTTTTCTAACAAGTCATTTAAAGTTAAAGGGTTAAAACATGATACAAAATGTTAAAGGGTTAAAATGAAGAAAAATTGAAAGTTTTGTGAGTAAATCATTATTAATCATAATGTATAAGCATCATATTATATATACTTAAATATCCAAAAATATATATGATGTAACATATTGTATACAATATTATTCTTCATGATAAAAGTTATATTTATTAATATTTTGATTAAAATGTAATGAAAATACAATTATATTGTAGAAATGTTACTCTTTGTTAAAATAATGAAACATTTAATACATACATAATCAACTAGTAATGATATTTCTCTAAGTAAATAGCTTTTAAACTTATATTTTAAATAATAAAAAATAAAAATTAGTAAACACTAAGTGAAAGGGTTAAACTGAAAAAAAAAAAATTTTTGATGATTAAATCATTTTTAAACTTATGTTCACATCATTAAGGAAACCTGATCAACTAGTTATCGTTATCAAAAGAGTTATGTTAAACGGTCAAACAAAGTAAAAGGATTAACTTTTAGTCAAGCACTAAGTTAAGATGTTAAAATATTAAAAAGAAAAAGTTGAATGGTTAAAATGAAAAAAAAGTTGAGAGTTTAATAATTAAACCAACCCTTTAAAAATTGAAGTCACTTTTACTCTCCGAATTGTCATGTGTATGTGTATATACAAAATCATGGAGTAATTTTAAATGTTATATAATTTCGCCATTTAGTAAATATAAAGGTTAGTGGCCAACAAATTGTTCTATGAAGTTACAAGGGTAGTGTATAAATTCTCAATTGGTAATAATTAATTAATTTTTTACAAATAAAAACAAACAAAAAAGAAAAGAAAATGTAAAAGCAAGACTCGACTTTGGATAGGTCCGTGACAAAGCCCGTTCTCTGCCAGAGAGAACGGAGGATCTAGAAAGACACCTTGACTCAATAATTTAATAATTTGGTTAAGGTAACAAAATAACGATGATACAAAATAATTGATCGGATCGAGTTATTTATACGAAATATAAAATATATAGATACATTAATAATAAAGAGTGAAACTAAATATATAGATACATTAATAATAAAGAGTGAAACTTATTACGTTTGTCCACGATGAGATATTTTACCTTGAAAATATTTCATAATTAACTCACTGCTAGCACCATCTTTTTTGAGGAACATTTAGAAATCAACTACGTTCTCTCTAAACTTTTAACATTTTAACTAAAACAATGATAAAGTTTAGAGAACTACTAATTAAACAATACATTTAACAATATAGGGATGGATAATCGAATTTACTACGCATAATGATACACAAATAACAATTTAGGGAATTATAATCATAAAACTAGAAAGTACTAACTTATTGGTAAATAATAACACAATCATAAAACTGATTGTTTACTAGACTGGTTTTAAATAATATGCATATTGGACTGAATCGACAATCTTGTAAAGTAAAATAAGGTAGGTCTTATTGTACTTCTAATCTAGTTCATATTTACAAATATACTAATTGGGTACCCGCACTATGCAGCGTAATCAAACAAAAAATAAGTGGTCATCGATCACATGTCATATCGAAGTACATAGACTTGATGAAACTCTATACAAAAAGCAAACAGGTCTTTTATTGTTTTTCATGTTGATTTTAGAAAAATATATGTAGCATTGATCTTACAAAATAATTTATCAATTATTTTAAAAATTTTAAAAGTTTTCATATTTTATTTGATGAATAGAAATATTAATTTAATCTATTTGATAGATATAGATTAAATTATTATATATTAGAAAAACAATAGATATAATCTTAAGAAAATGTATTGATTTATCTTACTATTATTATAAATTAAAATTTAACAGAGAGAATGTTAAATGATTTATAGTATAGTGGAGTACAATAATACTCATTAAATAAATTTGGGCTTCAAAGTGGGTCAAATGATCCATGTGCTAATGTACTAGGTCCGACCCCGAGTATTAAACTCAAGTTTAGTCAAAATTACCAATTCATCCATTGTGAACAGTAACATACGACATTTTTATCATGAAAACGACAACTGACACACCATAAATCATATATAAATCATAAATGTATACAAGGATAACGGCGACCATACACGTTCTGGTGGTTATGTTGATGGTTATATAAAAATGGGAGCATTTTACATGCAAGCTAGGTTGAACACTTGAACACTTGAACAATACTCACCTAACACACACATAAGACAAACGAGTAAGCACTTGTTCGATTCGTGTATGAGAAATGCAACAGGGTCTATGGGAATTTTAGGTTGTGAATCATGATAGCTTTCCACTTATGATTGCATTCTCGCCCGTTGATCTAAACAATAGTTTGTCGCTTCCGCTTCCGCTAATAGTATTTGGGTACTATGTTCGAGATCCTTTATTTCCAACATATTATTTTGGACCATAATTTTACTATTGATAAGTTTATTTATGTAGAGTTACGTGACAGACTGACAGATTAAAGTTGGTGAGAACGACACCTATTTTCTTTATGATTACTAAGTAGAGCAAATGGACCACACGTGCAAGTTTCCCTGCATGTGGCTCGTGCGTGGCAGCTGGTATAGATGAATAAAGGCGGACCGCTTGAACGGGACCTATTCTCTTAATATAATAGGCGGCAAAGCGGAATAGAAAAGCACTGCATGCATACATCCGTAAGTAACTTAGTGCAACATGGAAAATTTCATTGAGAGGAATCAGCAAAGAAAAGAAAAAGGGTCAACATCTAATGTGTATTTGAGAGATTGTCCTCGGGCTGAGGAGTGCCCACATCTAAATAAAGTATGAAAAAATTAGAAAAATAAGCGAGAACTTCTTTTTCATTTTGGCAAAAAAAAAGAAAGCTAAATATAGGAATTTTTTTTTTGGGTCTTGGCCTGCGCCGCTTACAGATTCAGTTGCAGGTATCTAAGAATCCATTAGTTAAGAGGGTTGGGGCGCGAAGCGCAAACCGCTCTTCATTTAATAGGTGAATGATAGTATGATAGGTTGAACTGTGTACATCACGAAGAATAAGATCTTCGAGTAGCGGAAGACTTGTGCCTCTCAATTTATCTAACTTCCTATAAGTGCACTGATCAAGAGCTTATGGTCGACGTTATGAGGATGTAATCTCTTTATAAGCAATTATTTGCAAATCGGATTGGTGTTGAACAGTTCGATTTACCAATTCATTGGTTCAACCGAGTGAGTCAGTTTCAAAACAAGTAACCTTACGAGTATTGCTTGGGTGCTTACGAGTTGCAATTTAAAAGTCTGCTATTCCCCACAAGCATGATCATTCGAAATACACGTGATAGGCTTTAACACAATTCATACTAACTGTTAGTTTCAACGTTAAACAAGATGATAATTGCAAGAATTAAAGAATAAAATAGACCATAAAGCTGACATATAGTCTTTGGAATAAGTTTGTAGTTTTATACAAGAGGAATTACATTGATACCATAAATATAATGACTTAACAATATGAAAAATGAAGTAAAAAATCTGTGCTCTGTTTCCGAGTTTAATGATGGTGTTTAACATGCTCTGTTTCAACAAGGCTAAAACCTCAGTTTTTAACAACATTGAGTGTACACGAAGCCCCAAAGCAAAAATGAAAAAAAGAAAGAAATCTAACTAAAACTCACACCATTTCCTATTATATATACCCGATTCGTGTGTTATACATATACATACCCAATATAATTGTAGTCTTATTATGTTCCAGAAAGGATCTATGTACTCAAAGAAGACGATTTAAGGCTTTACATTCGTATAGGTAACCCATAATTCAAATACGTTCTAATCCTCCCATCCCAACCTGCTGCAACAATCACCAGACCCCACATATGGGGAGCAACAAAAGTGTTTTGATACGCGCTTTTCAGGAACCTATACTCTGATTTACGCATTGAAGGCGAAACACTTACTTGAGTTGAATCTGGGAGTGTCTCAGCTGGCCATGTTGGCAGGCCCTTCAACAATGACTCCAAAAAAGATCCACGGGTGGTTGAGGGTGATTGCACTCTGGGTGAATCAATTGTACTTCTTGGAACAACAACATTATTGTTGTTGTTGGTTAATGTAAATCGTGGAGATGGGAGTGTTGCAGCTATGCTTTTGATACCACACCATGGTATGGCCATTGTTGCGTTTTGTGACGAGAAGTTTTCGAATGATAAGTTGGTTTTGGGTTTTTTAAAGAGCTTATCGGGGCTTATGTGATTCCAAACATATATGTTTGAATCATCAGCGGCTGAGATAACATGTTTTCCGTCTGAGGTGAAACATGCCGACATTTGGCTTCCTGAAGTTCTATTCCCTGCTTATACAAGTATCAAACCTCAGTTGATTCATATTACAACATTTAATGCATACGAAATTCTATTTTGTAGTTCAGGATTATCGACATACCCTTAAATTTACCAACAAGGTTGATCCCACATAGGATTCTCACTTGTGAATCAGCCGATGAAACCATGACTTTTCTGGAGTCGATTGGGCAAAACTGAAAACGAAACATTAAAGCTAAAGAGTAAACAAACACCGTAAAACTAAAAGATATAACTGTTACTGTTAATACCTGGAATCCAGTTATCCTCTTTGGCCATTTCTTTTTAGTTATTGACCATATTTGAGTACGCAACTCCAGCCGCTCGTCTGCATAATACTTTATCAACTTACAGAAAGAAAGATTTTACAAACAAGAATCAGTTTTTTCAGGGTTAAATTTTATACCAATGATATCATAGAAACAGCATTTCCCATCTAAGGTTCCCACAATGCTTCCCTGTAGTAAACAAATAAAGATGAATTTTTTAGTTCGAATCTATCTATCTATCTATCTATCTAATAATTAAAAGAAGCATAAAAGGGAAGAAAAAAATGGATCGATGAATGCAACAAACCTTTCCATTTGGATTATAACTAACAGCAGTGACAATATCACCAAGATCAATCCAATCAATAACGTGACAACGACGCACATCCCAAATACGCACTTTCCCATCTATGGAACCGCTAATGAAATAGTTTTCATCCACCGGATTAAACTCAACACATGTCACTACAAGTAAAGCATATGCACAAATGAAACTAGTTTTTATCAATAATTAAAGGATGCTAAAACACAATATAAATTTTCCTGCTCTCACCATAGTTGTTATGAGTGAAAACCTTGAGGCATTTGCGATGTCCAAGTTTCCACATGCGAACAGTTTTATCAACAGAAGACGATAGAAGATACTACATTATCGAAACACAAGTTTACCATCAAGATCATTTATTGCGAGTGTTTTCTAAGTAGAGTTAATAAAAAGTTTAATACTCCCAAAGTTTCATACCCCTTTCCTAGACCATGAGAGGGACAAGATCTCGCCACTATGCCCGTGGAACTCATGCACTGGTTTCTCCAAGATTCTAAAGACTTTAGGTGGTAAAATAACACAAGCCAATTCGGATGATTTCCCAAAACCTTTGATTTTATGTGTTTTCTCTTTATCCACTAAAAGAGGGGCTAACTCAGAGAGATGATTAGTTGAAAAGTAAACGGATGAACGGTCAGTTCCTCGAATTTTAGACAAATTTGGATCTTGATCTTCAAAAATCATCCAAACGCGAACAATACCATCTTCACCAGCACTTGCAAGATATCTGCCATCATGACTAAACTTGATCATTGTAATCGAACCGTTATGTGCTGGAAACTCTTGTGTGGCATAAAGCGACGATAGCTCCTTAGATTTCTTTTTGTGTGAGTGTACATTTACCGAGCATGAATCTTTTGACTTTGTATTACTTTCTTTCCAAGTAACCGATTCATCATCATGTCTATCCGTGATTCGAGCCATAACATTTAGTTTTTGCAGCCAACCCTTTTTCACTTTCTTCCTCCTATCTAACAAACTAACCATTTCACCTTGTTTTCGTGATGAACCAATCTCTGCCTTAGTAGCCTTACTCTCAATCTTACCATCTGTATTGAAATCAAATAATCTTTTTTCAAACATTTCTTCATCCACAATTCTAGTTTTGACCTCAACATGATCTTGTACCGAAGGTTCCACCTCCATGACTCTACTAGACCAATCAGATAACGATGGCTGCCTACGAAAAACCGCATCTTTTAAATCTGTATTTTCAGGTAAGACAACCTCTCTGTCTTGTCTTATTTCATCAACAAAAACATTTTCATGTTCATAATCATAATCATATTCATTTTCTACATCTCTATGTACTAGCCAACTAGAATTTAAACCCATAAATTTCAAGAATTTATCACGTCTCGCATCAACACCATCTAAATTCCCAACCCAATAATCATACCCAAAACCAGAGGTACAACAGTCGTCATTAGAATCTGAGTCAGACGATAAATCAAATACCTCACGTGCATCATAAAAACCATCATCATCTTCTTCATTTTCTTCACTATAACTACCCATCGTCAATTCTTAATAGCCTGACCCCAATAAGTAATTAAGCACGGAAATCATATCAAAATTGAAATAAAATATACATACAGATGATATGAAACAGGGTACAAATGAAAAATCAAACCTTTTTACTCATCAAAATCAAAATTGAATAAATTAACAAAACGGACACCAAAATTGAAGAAGTGCGAGTTTTCAGTTCTCTCTCTGTTTTATTATTTATGAATTTATAAATAAAAGTGACGAATTTGACCTGTAACGATCGAAATAAGGCTATTTTTCTACTACTCGGGAAGGAACGATCTATTAAACGGGTCGGATCCAAATCCATAAAATTTGATTTGGTATCTTGTGCTTATATGACTTTATGAAATATGAGGGCATCTTCACTTCTTGTTAAAAACGTTTTTCTATTATCGTACGTACGTTCGTACAAAATCAGTATTTTGATCAAAAAATTTCATTAGTACATTTTTGTGATTTGTGAAAAAAAAAAACTTTTTTTAACCTTTTCTTTATTGAACTTTATGTATTATTATTTAGCCTTTGATAAAACTTTCTAGTTAAGTAATTTATTTGTTACTTTTAAAATTCTCTGCATTTCGACCAACTAAATATTCAAATTATTTTATTTGAATAAGTGTGAAAGTAACGGTATTGTTTTCTGAAAAAATGAAAAATGTAAAACATAGTATAACATCACGGGAAAGGTTATTGTAAAATTATTCCTTATTGTAAGAATCGTAAGAACGGCCTTTTTAATTTTTCATTTAAACATAAAAAAATTTTAAGTAAAATTCTAAGAAGTGTTTCTATTTGAACTTTTCCCTAACATTATATTTGGTGAATACAAATTCAAAGTATGGACATAAATGAAAAATGATATTTTTTTTAACTAATTAAATTTGAACCAAAGTATATGAGGAAACTGAATGAACCCCAAATAGAGAAAGTGGATTAAGGGGAGATTCCCGGAGTTCTACGGTGAAAAAGAAAGTAAAGAGTTAGTGCTTGAAAGTGCTAACTAGCTTATAGGAGCGAAATCACTCGATTAGAAGAAAGTGAATGAGTATTTTCTCAACGAAGAAAAATGAACGATTTTCAAATTCTAAAGGAATCGAAAATTTGGTTGTAGGTGCAACTTTTTGTCACTAGTTGGTGGAGCAAATATTGTTGAGAAAATAAAAGTTAAAAAAAAGAATATCGGGCCATGCTTTGATGCGTCCGTTGAACCAACGATTACATCTATGTTTCGATTTTTAATTTTTCTTTCAACTATTTACTATTTATGTAAAAAATAACTTAACTAATTTAATGAGATTTACATTAAAATATTTGTTGGTTGTTCTTAAATCATTATCAACCGGCCGTAAATAGATTAATTCATATTCACATATAAGGGGAAACGTGGTGTCATAAAATAAGTTTACCTAACATGTATATATGCACTTATATAAGTTATAAAAAAAAACATGTTAGTGTTATGCAACAAAAAAGCTATAATTAATTTCTATTACAAGCTAGAGTTGTTTGATTTTTGATATTATTTGGACCTCACGACAACAAATTGACTAATATATTAAAATGTGATATTACCAGGCCCGAATTTGAAGGTTTCCGGGGCGTGCAAACGCATGGCCTCTATTTTTCGAATACTTTTAAAAATGTGAAGTTTTAGGTTTAATATAAATCGATTTTAGAATAATTATATCAAGTTAAATGATATCATAGAAAACTATAAACTACCAATTGAAGACCCATTTGAAAATAAAGCTTAAATATTGTTTTAATAAAGACAGTGTCGACTTACAGATGAATTTTGTGAGGAAGACGAATTATTTTATTATTTAATTTAAGGTCCCTCATCTATTATTTAATGTTTTATTTTAACCTCTAAATTTACTAATTTTTCACTTCAATTCCAATTATAAATATTTAAATAATGTCATATCTTGAAATAACACCATGTATCACTATAACTGTATTATTCAAAATCGTAAGCCCGAGTTTGCATATCGACTATTACCAATACCAATGTTCGGTCAAAGTTTAATAATTCCAAATCTTTTTTTAAAACACACGTTTAAAGTTTAACTTATACAATATATATTGTGTTACGCAATTCATATTTATATAGTTATACACTTGCTAAATTTTTCGCGTGAAAAAGTCTAGTTTTTAGTGGTGGCACAGAGCATCAAAAAACAACGAGCCATGCCTGAATATTACATTAGATGAATATGTATAGTTTTGACTTTGGATGATAACAGATTAAAGGCAAATAAGACATAAGACATAAGACATATATAACAATGGACAAATGGCTATGATAATGTGGCATGTTCCATGTGTGAACATGACGAAGTCGATATCATGCATGCCAAAACAAAGCAAGTCATGTTCTTTAATTAATTGCTATATCTATATATGCATGTTATATGTTTTATCATTTAACTAAAGCATTAGTTTTGATTGACATATTTTGTATTATAGAAACGAATTATTTCAAATTTGTTGCCTCTCATTTTAATTTTAATTTTAATTAATTAATATTATACGAGAGTTCATAATGACACCTACTTACAATATGAAAGATAGTTGACATAAATATGGTTTGTTATACCAAGTTCTTTTTGTAAGTCGTTGACATAAAAGTCAAACAAGTTTCATTTTGTTGGAATGTTATCCAAAAATATCGATTCGTTGGGATGTTACCCAAAAATATAGTCTCGTTGGAATGTTATCCAAAAATATCGATTCGTTGGGATGTTACCCAAAAAATATACTCTCGTTGTTGTTTGTAGGAAGACATAGACGGTGATCTCCCGAAAGGTGAGCTAAACCTGACGAGTTAAAGTAACGCAACCATACCCTATAACCAAACCACGACACCATTCGTTGTTTGCCTAATCGGACATGTAAATACACGCTCCGCTCTTAGTTGAAGGGACGTCACCCCGATAGTACTATCCGTATATTCAGTGGCTAGAGTCACCTAGCTAATGGTTATAGTTTGTAGCCATAAGGTCTTCTATGCACTACATCGTTAGCCACGGATCGTACTAGGATTCGTTGTCATGTTCCCCAAAATAGTATGAAAAAATCATTTCATAAACAAATAGTGTTGTGAAATCGTATGAAAACATTCATAGGAAACTAATTTTTCGCATATAGTATCAAAACAGTTGCTATGTTTTCCACCCCTATTTTAAGAGCAGTAAAATCATTAAAAGTAAGGGCTGTGAATTCACCTCGTGAGCTAATTGCGAGAGCTAGCAAAGTGGTTGCCCAAGTAAGGTCTCTTAACGTCCTAAACGCAAGAGATTGTTTATATAAGTAGTTGGCTAACTGCCAAACCATGTTAACTGTTCACTCGTTTCGAAAAATCATGGTGTTTAAAATGTGTACGATACGTTGGTGACGTTTTGTAATAATAATTCTTAAAGATATTATTATTAAGTTTGTTTCGTTGTATACTTTGCAATAGTATATGTCATGTGTTATCGAGTTGTTTTCTAATGTAGTTATTAGTTGTTAAGCAAGTTTAACACTTAGTGAAAATAAGATTTTCAATTTTGGTCCAAAGGTTCTAAGTGTCGTTTTCCGTTCGGGTTTTGTTTACAAGTCTCGTTTTTGGTCCAAATCTCCTAATAAGTTACCCAAACCATTTAGTTCACAATCTTAGCCTCGATTAGTTTGGTCAACGTTTTTCATAACCGAGCTCCGTTTTTTTGTTGACTTGGTCAAACCTACTCGGTTTGACCCGAAATTTTTACACGATAAATCTTAATGTTTTAGTACTTGTAAAAAGTAAGTTTTATAATTTTTGGCAAACCCGAAGGTGTTCGTTTTTATCCTCGGGAATCATTAACAGCTTTGGTCAGTTTTTCCTCTAAAATACTTGGTTTTGTGAGCTCGTTTTTATAAATCAAAGGTCCAAGATAAAATTCAAGAAAAATATCAGTTCTTCCCCTATGTCTTGACTACTTACAGTAATTTTTCTAGAATTTTTGAATAAATCTAAGTATTTTTAATAATTCCATTTATCCTCTGAGGTTCAATAGTGACCAATCTGGACACATGCATATAGTTTGAATTTCTGGGAAAAATCTAAAAGTTTTTAGAGAAAGTCATTCAAATGACATTTGTACCTAACATAATTTGTGAAATTTTGGCGAAAACCTCAAGTCATTTGGAGTTGTGTAGCTCGAGTTATGGACTCGAGAAGTTGACACAAAAATTTGACCATCAGGTCAGTCCGGCGCAATGTTTTTGTAAATTCATGTTCGGGTATCAAACGGACTCCAAAAATTATGAAACTAATTGAAAAAGAAAGCTAACATCTAGAACTTAAGTTTAGACTCTTGAACCGGTCATTTTGGTTAAGTTTTGAATACGAAACTTTCAGGAGAAAGTCGTACTAATTTCTGGACAGGAATGCATGTAGCATTTTTGTGTGTTTTTAGTGATGAAAACGACTTTTAAACAAAGTTTTGGACATGATTCTTTGAGTGAACATTATTAACATGTTATTTATGTAATATAAACATGAAAGAGTCCTTACAATGGTGTTTATAAGGATTTGATAGCAGAAAGGAAGTGGGAGTAGCTTGTAGTCTTGAAATCTTGAAAAATCTTTGCAAAATCTTGAGAATTTGTGTGGTGGTTCAAGGGTTGTTTATGGTGAATTGTGGTGGATGTAGGGTGGTGTGAGGGCTGAAAATCACTAGATTTTAGTGAGAGAGGGAGAAGGGAGAGCAATCTAGTGAAGTGTGAAGTGTTTGTGTGTGTAAGTGACCAAGGGTTTGAGTATAAGAAAAGGAAATAGAGGTGGGGAGAGGCATGCTTGGTCTTGGGCAGATTTTTATGTGGGTCCCACCCCATGTGGGTGTGTTAAATTAGTTTCCTCAATTTATGTTACGTGCGGTGTCCGTTTACCCGTTCGTTTCGTCGTTCGTTTAAACGTTAAACGTTTATTATTCAAGTTTTTCGTTAATGATTTATTCGCGTAAATTTTGATTGAAGTTTTATTTAAAATACTTCATTTTAAGTTATTGAAATATGATTCGAGCTTCGTTCGGTTGTTGGGCGCGATTCACGCGTTATATAAAACGTATAACGTTTTTGTTTAATTGTTATGCTTCATCTTTATAGCATAATGTTTTCAAGTAAATAACTACTATTATAATAGTTTTACATTATTTATAAAATTCGTATCACCAACGATCGTGTAATTGTCGGGTTACACCCGATCGTTTTTGCGTAATCGTACATAATTACAAAATTCGTAATACCTCACGTATTAAATTAGTGGGCTTTGCTAGGCTTATCTCATGAAAATAGTTGAGTTTACATTACGTAGGGAATTAGCCTAAGACATGCATGAATAAAATGTACGGTTCCATACCGTAAATGGAGGGTTGTCACAGTTGACGACCGAGTAGAAGCAATTAATATACGAGTAATACAATACCAATTGATCACAAAGAAAATTGTATAAAAAGGTCCCTAATGAGTGGATGACATTTTATCATGGTTTTTGTCTGAGAACGCCGTCAGACGGCGTTTTGTCACTTTGAAATGGCATTCTGGACCACCGTTTTAGTTGGAATGATGCTCAAATGATCTTTATTACTATTATTATTATTATTATTATTATTATTAATTACAAAATGTGCAACCGTCGAATAAAAAAGAATTAAACGTTTTTTTTAAGAAAGTAGTCATACTAGCAGTTTTTTATTTTTTTTTTGTTTTTATTAAATACCTTATATTTACATTATAAATATAACACATTCAACACACTTCGAAACACACCAAATCAACATTCTCTTCTCATTCTCATACACAACCTTTCAAAAAATTAAAAACTTCATTTTCACTATAATTCAACCGTGTCGCAAAACTCGAACAGGAGATATTTGATTACTATATTTAACGTTTTTTTTTAACTATTAGGACTTTTTATTTATTGTCTTTAAATTATGTATCTTTTTAAGGACTCGTAGATTTTATTTATTTATTTTAATGAATGTTGTCTTTTATTTTAATTTATCGTGTTATTTGTTTTAATTTATTTTAATTATTTGTATCAAAAAAATAAAATAAAATAAAATAATAAAAACTTCATAACACTGTTCAGAACACTGTCTTTCACTCCTTCACTTTTTCAGCCTACAATATTCTCCCAGAACGTTGTGTCTACAGCTTTCCCTCGTTCTAGTGCTCTAAATTAAACAAGATATAATTATCTACGATTAATGTTTACCGATATATAAATCTTATTATTATCTTATCTTAAATATAATATTAGAATCACCTTTACGATGTCATCAATTTAAAAACTTTCAATTAGTCAATTATATCATTTAATTTCACTTATATTTAAAATAACACCCTTTAAGTTTCTCAATTTTAATATTTAAATTTACAAACTCACCATCTTTGATCGACATGTAAACCATCTATATTACTTAAAACATTTAGCAACAATTAAAATAGATATTATTGATTTACCATATATTATATTAATATCAATCACTAATTTAATATAGATATTTACAACATCTTATTTTATGTTAAGTTTAAAATAATATAAGACGGGTTTATAACATCATAAATATAAAATTACACTTTCACATATAAAATTCAATTAGCTCACTTTATTTTAGTTAATTTTTTAAAAACACCCCATATATAACAATATTTAATAAAAAGAAATAATGTACATTTATTTGATAAATCAATCGTTATTTTGTAGTTATCATATGCATTATTTACCTACTTATAATAATTAAATTATGAATTCAAGACCCGTGTGTCACACGGGTTTAAACTCTAGTTATTATTATAAAAAAGATATATTTTCTCTAACTTAACAACAATATATATGAATCTCAAATATATAGTGAACAATAGCTAGGTTACCTAATTATATAGCCTGGTGTATAGTGGTACGTACGTAGCTTTTCGATTATCATGTTCGTACGTTGTTCAACAATACTACCTACACGACGTTTCAATATATATTTTGTGTACAATATACTCGTTCAAGTTACTTGTGGTTTAGACTTTAATTAATTTAGGGGTCCAACGATATTTGTTGATTTTATGTTACGTTCAAATTTAAGCATCACTTTGTTTTATGACCTGCTAGCATTCATTTGGTAAGATTTTCTTAGTCGTAGCAAGCGTGTTAATGGGGCGGGTCCAGGCGAATGGGGCGGGTCCAGACGAATTTAGACCTGATATAATAAAATAAGATTAAGATCTAATTAAATGGGTCTAGATCTGATCTGTTAGTTAATGGATTATTATCCGATCCAAGATCTAACTTATAAATGCATATGGGTATGGATTGACCCATTTAGTGTTGAAAAAAATGTCTGTTTTATTTTTATCTATTATCCGTGTACATAAAAGTTAATGGGTAAAACTAAATAAAATTGATTTCGTGTACATAATTTAAGATACTTAACGTACTGCTATCCATGTACCAAAACATACCAATTTTAATAAACCTCACTATCTTCAATTGTATATTCATTGATTGTTTGTTTGTATACTCATCTTTTTAACCCGTCAATTTTTTTTATGAGGTTTACTTTTATTACTATAGTTAATATGAAATTTATTTACTTAAATTCAACAAATTGTACCAAAACGTTGCAATCAAAGTATGTCCTTGACATTTGGATCATTTCGATCAGTTAGGATGGTTCCTTCTTATTTATAGTCTTTTAATTTGAGTCTCTATTTTACAGGTCATGTGTGATCTCCTGTTATTTTACGGGTCAAGTAGAGATCTATTTATATGGATCGACCCATTGGATCACTTATTAGGTCTATGGGTCTAATTTTATATCTATTGGCTCACATAAATGAGTCGGATCGAATCTAAATCAATATCCGTCTCACTAACATTCTTACCCGCATACGCATTAAACATTACACCACAATATTTTTCTTATTATTCGTTTTAATTAAAGAATTTATTTTGTCGTTGAGCTTCGGAGAATAAAACAAATTTGTGGTTTAAAAACGCTTACTCCAATGTATAAGGCATTTTTGTTCAAGAAATGAATATATATTTGAATTTGAATGGATTAAGTTTGAAATTGTGAGTCATGAGAGTCGGCAAACAATCCCGCCATCTGGAACCGTCAACGTGTCTATAATATGGAATTTTATGGTTAAACAATTAATTTATTGGATATTTAGCAAGTCCCATATGTCAGATGTTAGTAACAATTTAGCATGTCTTATACGGAATAAGTTTATAAATTTATTCCTTTTATTCCTTTATAATGTATATTATTGATAATTGATATGTCTCTGCACAGGTGCATAAAAGATGTCATATCAATTCTGCCGAGGCTGATCTTATACATCTCGTATAGGCGAGAGGCACCATACGCATCTGTCTATTGTCGTTAACGTCAGATTCTAATGAATCGGACTGGAAGCACCATGCGACTCTCCCAAGAGTATGCTCATCAATCGTTCAGGTTAACCGCGTCAAAATACACCCTCTTTATTCGATACGTGACGGTTAACCCACGTAGCACATCTCCTACAATTTTAAATACCGACTCACAAATAAGAATATAAATAACAACCAGGCCTTCATGACGAAAGAGACAGAATAAATAATATTGACCTACATAATTCACCTTCTTCATCATCACTTCCACTCCATCATCATCTTCTTCACTTTCAACATCTATAACGAGACAAATTGTAAGATATACATGTATTATTCATATACACTTGATATAGGTCTAGTAATCTCACCGTGAAACTGCAACTGTCTGTTCGGAGTCATCTCCTGAAAATTTTCCACATTCATTTCCACCTTCTCCTTCGCGCTAAGCCCCTTTCTTTTTTCTTTTGGGCTCCATGTTCTTCCATGCTGCTTTCTTCTTTGAACCAACCGCATTTTCTAGATTCTGGATTTTGGTATAATCAGTTGGCAGATCATCCCTAGACTTGGGTAGAAACCCTTGCCGTTCTGTGCCAACATTGGTCGGAGGCACATGCCCAATATGCATGGATCCGAGCATTTGGTAAGAAAAAAGTTCATCTAACTCCATCAGTGCATAAAAATAAAGATTATTAAGTAAAAAGGGTGGAAAGAATTGTCACACTCTATTTAACAATTATGTACAAGTAATTAATCGCCCCTACCCCTTACCCTTATTTCCTATCAAGGAAATGCGATTGCCATGGGGCCATTCTTGGCTCATCCCAGTCATTGCCAGTACGGCCTTGGGATAGGGACGCATGACACCACCACCTTTGTCACAGTTGTCTTTAAATTCATTTCCCTCGGTACTTCCCACATAGAATTCAGGTTGTTTATTTTTGTCAAAAAATTCATCAGCCATCCACGACACAGGATTAACCCATTTCAACACATCCTGGTCTGCTTCTGTGAAAAACTTTTTGTCTACAAAAAAGAATCTATCCCTCCAGTCCTTCAGTGACGTCTTCCTCATACCACAAAATTTAGATCCTGTTCTAACACCAATAGTAAACCAACTCCAAGATGATTGGGTCATTGTAAAATGATAACGAAAGAGGTTTGGGTGAGGTTCTTGTTTACATGCTCGACAATACATCTCAAATGTACATAATTTTTGCAGAGCAAAAGGGTGGAGCCGTGAAAAACCTATTTCATAGTACCTCAGCACCGATATTAAAAATGCAATTGGGGGAAGCCTAAAATTACTAACTTCAAAATATTTGTTGTACACGGTGATCATTCCATCTGGCGGCGCATCTGCCCTATCGAAAAAAACGGCCAATGTTGCGTTGTATTTTATTAAACAATTAAACTTGACGCCCAAATCCATAAGATCCCTCTCTTTCAGTCTACTAATCTCTTCGCCGACAAAAGGACCTTTCGCTTCTGTATAATAGGTCTCATTTCGCATCATTGCCGCACTCGTGTCCGCCACCGCTTGACCAGAATTCTTCTCCGTCATACTTCTTTTCTCCGGCACCACAACATTCATATTGACCCTTGATTAGCCGCGCCTCCAAAATCATTACTTTTCCTTTTACACGCTATCAATCAATTATTTCACGTTAAATGCAGTCAAATCAACTTTTTCTTTCCCAACACCTGAATACCCCCTCGACGTTGGATTTTTAAAGTTCATTCAGGTGATCCGTGTAGACCACCTAAATGAACTGGGGGACTTATTGATATGCCTCTATACATATGCATAGAAGATGTCATACCAATCCTGAAGAGGCTGCTTACAAACTTAATACATCTTGTACACCCCGTATAGGTTATAAGCACCATACACCTCTGTCCTGAGTCGTTAACGTCTGATTCCAATTAATCGGGCTAGAAGCACCATGCGATTCTCCCAAGAGTATGCTCATCAATCGTTCAGGTTGACTGCGTCAAAATACACCCCCTTTATTCGCTACGTGGCGGTTAACCCACGTAGCATATCTCCTACAATCCCGGATACCGACTCACAACTAAAAATAAAAATAACAACCAGGGCTTCATGACGAAAGAGACAGAAGAAAAAAGATTGACCTACATATTTCACCTTCTTCATCATCACTATCATTTTCCGTCATCATCAATCCATTTCAGGCAACTCTTATCGCCCTTTATTGAAATAATCATTTAAATCGAAAGGTTATTCATGTCAATCGGAGTGTAACGAGTTGTCATTCCTTCATTTTGCAGTCAACCATTTCCTAATACTTGATCATATATATTTATATATTATATATTTACAAAAATGTGACATTTAATTATTAAATGTGTTGTTATACGAAATACGTTTAATCAAACATGTATATTGAAACTATACAATTTAACAAATGTTATGGTGTATATTTTTTAGAACTTTATCATTATCGTGAAAATGAAAAATAGATTCGTAACATACGCTTTTGCGGTAATATAAGTAGGAAGGCCCATTCCGATACTATTTATAGTTTATAGATAAATCGAATGAAAAACTAAATTATATCCAGCCCACTTAAATTTAATTGGGCCTGTTGCTGGGCTTTTATGAAGTTGATCTGTGCATTAGTATTACATACCGTAATTATTTCTGAGCTTTTAGAATACATGTTCGAGCTCGAATCGAAATTATTTCGGAATGAATCAAGTTCGGCTCAAAAAGTTCGAAAAAAATAGTTTTTAGAACTCAAACCAATTTAAAAATAAAAATCTATTTCAAAAATCATCTGAAAGATAGTATGAAATTTTTTATCAATATATACTTCCTTATTCGGTTTAGTCCAATAGGAGATTCAACATATATATCATACGGATCATATATTTGAGAAAAGAAAAGTAGAGGTCGTAATTTCAAATTGACAATTAATTTAGAAAATAAAAGTATGTATTAAGAGGTTGTACAATACAACTTATACAACTTATCAATGCACACTTGTACAACTTATCAATGCACACTTGTAGTGGATTTATTATAAATAATAGTAGATTTATCATTCTTCTTTTTGTTTAATTAGTTCATCAAAGGTGAGTTTTTGTCCATTTTATGTCATGATAAACTCTCAAACTTACTTACTTTTTGATAATATTTATCATTTTTTATTCGCAAAATCATATTCATGTGTAAATTAAACATACAACTTATCAATTTGTCTGTTTTAAAATTCATTCAACTTTTTTTATTTGGGTGGTGACATTTTCACAATCATCTTTGATAAATTCATCACAAGTGTACATTAAGAGATTGTACAATACAACTTATCAATGCTCACTTGTGAATTTATCATTGCCCAGTTTGTTTAATTAGTTCATCAAGAAGCGAAATTTTGTCCAATTTATATCATTATAAACTTTCAAATTTAACTTTTTTTTTATATATATTTATCATTATTCGCAAAATCATATTCATGTGCAAATTAAACATACATTGAAACAAAAAAAAATTCTTGTATATCTTTCAAATTAAATTCTTGAATTATCTTTTAATTAAAATGCAAGTGTCATTTGAAACATGAGGGACTCACTTTGTAAAGTATTGACAATTTGACATGTAGACGAATATGTCCTACAAGCTTAACATGGAAGTAAAGTGGGATATTGAGGATTGTGATGTGATTCATAAACTACAACTATGTATAAACTTAGTTAGTTAATTAACCGTCTTTTATGGAATGCGAATATTGATTCATTCGAATCACATTCTTCACTCGTACGTATATATCTTCAAACATTAAATTAAATTTGTGTATGCACACATTAGTAGTAATTATCTAGTAAGAGCATTAGAGAGAAAATGGAAATTAATTAAGTTATATTATATGGTGTTTGTGGAGGCATTAATCACGTAACAACATTAACAGGGTAACATGGAGGCTGTTTCCACAATTAAATGATCAATTCTGCCTAATTAGGGTCGGGAGATCCCAGGTTGATTTCATTCATTCATTAATTAATTATTATACATCTTATACTTTTAATTATTTATTTAATTCCCTGTTTGCTTATATTCATTTACCAAACATGATTTTGAATGGGGGTTGGTTCGATTGGGTGACACCATATATATGTTACACCGATCTTCTTTTACGAATGTATTTTCTTTTAATTTTTCCACGCATCAAACAACTTTTAGAATGAAGCTGGACGATAAAAGTTAGAGCAAGGTGAAGTTAAACTCAGATTAATTACATGACCAATTTTAATCAATCTTAGACTTCTCTCAATGGTGACAGACTAACAGAAATTGACAGAAACCGACAGACCACGTAAGCGCCACGTCAGTTTTTTCACAAAACAGACAGACCTCTGCCATCAATGCTTCGTCGATCAGTTTATTTTTTCAAGGTCCACTGACTAATTAATTAAATATTTAAAACATAATAATTAAAATAAAACACATTTCAAAAACATTACAATAATTAAATAAAAAAACATTACATTTATTGGAAGAAAAAAACGACTACACTGATTAACGACTACGAAAATTTGGTGGGAGTTGCGAAATGTGTTCGATTAGAACATTGCGAAGTTAATGATGAACCTCCCGATCGCGTAATTCCTTGTCCATACGCAATTGAGTTTCAACCCTTTCTTGCCACGAACGTCTTGGTGGGATTTCCGAATATTCCTCCTTCAGTTGACACATATTTTGTCCGTTGTCCTCGGTTATCATGTTGTGTAGAATCACACAAGCATACGTGATTCTTTGTATTTTGTTGGTGCTATATGGTCCTGTCGGGTTCTTGATGATTTGCCAACGGCCCTGAAGCACACCGAATGCTCGTTCCACATCTTTTCTTGCAGATTCTTGGTATCTCTTGAAGTGCATCTCTTGTTGCGTTAGTGGATGCTTAAACGACTTTACAATAGTGGACCATTTCGGATAAATCTCGTCGCCTAGATAATAGCCTTTGGTGAATTCAGTGCCGACAATCGTGAAATTACTCGGGGAACTCTATCTTGTAGTAAATCGGTGAACAAATCCGATTGATTTAAGACGTTGATGTTGTTGCTCGAACCCGCTGGACCAAAGGAAGCGTGTCAAATCCACAAATCGTAAGAGACAACCGCTTCGAGCATGATCATTGGACAATTTGATCACCTCTAGTGTATTGACCTTGCCATGATATTGTGCAATTTCTCCAAGGCCACTGCATACAATCGATGCTTCCGAACATACCTAAAAACCATGCAACTCGGCATGACGCTGATGTAAACGTTGTACATCTTGTAGTGTTGGTTTTCCATAAATTCTCGGTAGACAATAGATGAAAAACAAATTTACAAAAGTTATCCAAACACTTGTATGATGTTTGTTCACCCATATGTAAGTGTTCATCCAACGCATCTGCGGCACAACCGTACGCCAATTGGCGTACGGCGGAAGTGCATTTTTGCCAAACATTAAAACCAAGTCTACCGGTTGCGTCAGACAGTTGAATAAAATATGTAAAGTAGTCATGTACCATTGTACCGGAAGCTGGGAAAACGAAATAATACCTTGACATATACGGAGAAATAATGACTTGTTCATCCAATAACGTCGTCGAAAGATATCTGCCGGAAACGTTGGGTTCTCGGCAAAGTAGTCTAGAAACAAACGCTCGCTCATTGCTTCAGATTTCTACTAAAGTATTGTCGGGGTGCTCTTGGTATCGGGATCGGAATATCCTCTTCGTCGGACGAATCGAAATCTATCGAATTAATTATATTGATCGCAGCGATCCGATCGAAAACCGCCATAAGCGCTTGCAAATCTTCAAGATCGGAATCGGAAGACATAGTAGAAAAAGTATATGAATATAGATAATAGTGAAGAAGTGTCTGAATTGTAGTTTGAATTGTAGTGTGAATTGTTTGGAAAAAGATGTGTGTATTTTTAATTTTCAACGGCTCAATTTTTAAATAAAAATAATAATTAAATCGTGCGCGACTCACACCAAGCAAACCGATTGGCCATCGATTATCTGACGGAAAAATCGACGGAACGAACCGACGGGCCGGTGCCATCGGTATCGATTCTGTCGGTTTTAATCGACAGAAAGTGAACCGATGGAAGCATAAATTTGTAAATTTGGCTGTAGCATTTGACAAATTAAAAGTGATTTAGTTAAAAGATACATAGTGATAGTACTATAAATAATTAAATATTCCGTAAATAAGAGAGGTAGAAATAAATAATCAGATTGTACAAAAAATAATTTACTAAAATGAATGGGACCAGGGGAAAAAAGGGGTTCAAGAACTGCATGCGCATAATCATACTGTTATTTGGGTCCCCGCCCCGCCCTTTGAATCCGGTTCTCTAACCATATACTACTATTTCATTCATTAATCATAATATATACTTTATCTTTCACCGGTTCCACTTTTATTATCCATTTATAAAATTTATTGAATTTAAGTAGCTTAAATGAATATTATTTTTATCCGTATATTCAAGACAAGTTTAACTGATGATTGTGAGTAATAAATGAGGATAAATTGAAAAGTTTAATGCTTTTTAATAATTATTTTTTGCAACTAGACAATCTTTTTGGGACAAACAAAAATAGTAAGATGAACAATAAAAATGGATCGCGAGAGTATAATTTTACTTGGTGACTAAGTAATCACTTAATCTTAATCAAAATTAACCTAAATTATATTATACAGGAATTAAGGAGAAGGCCAGAAGGGGGTGATCGAATAACCTACTATGCGTTCACACTCATGCCAGCATCGATCTGTTAGTGCGCGCGCGCGCGCGCGCGCACACACACACACATATATATATATATATATTATCCTTATGTAACATATTAACACTAACATTAACATTAACATGGGTTAGTTACTTAATTCCTTTCATATGTACAAACCTATCTGATAAATAGAAAAAATTATACGGACCGTCTATGTGGTTTGCTCAAAAAAAACATGTTGCGTCCCTAAACTTTTTTTATGTGGATGATCCCCGTGGATGCAAAATATTACACGGATCGTCCCTGGCCCTAACGATCGTTAATTATCACGTTAAATGTGAGGGTACAATAGTCATTTCAAAAACCGCGCGTGTAATTTTTTTCAACTTTAAAATTTTATTTTATAGTAGTTAATAAATTATTAATTATCTTTTCTAATTATAGTAGTTAATTTATTTTTTAAAATATAAATTCATTTAATAACTAACGAAATTCAATTTTTTTGATTGTATGTAGTTTTCAAATTAATTTTTTTAAATAGATTGGAACTTTGTAATTTTTTCAAATTAATTTCCGTCGGTACTTCCCACGTAGAATTCAATTTTTTTTAATTGTATGTAGTTTTCAAATCAATTTTTTTAAATTTCAAAGTTTAATTTTTTAATTTCTTTAATAAAAGGAACGCGAGTGTAACTTTGTAAGACCATTTATCGCCGACAAACACGTGTATATAAAGCATTCAATAAATAGATTGGAGCTGAAAAATAAAAAATAAATGTTATGAAAAAAATTAAAATAATTATATTAAATTGAAAAGCTTATTAGTAAATAATAAATTAGTTAAATACAATTGGAAAAAGAATTATTAAAAGAAATTAAAATTTTAAAAATAAAAATTACACGGATAGCCCCTGTGATTTACGAAATTACTCTCGCGGTCCTTTAACTAATGAAATGACCATTGTACCCTTACATTTAACGCCACACACTAACGCACGTTTGACCCAGGGACGATTCGTGTAACATTTTGCAACCACAAAGATCATCGACATAAAAAAAAAGTTTAGAGACGCGACATTTATTAGAGCGAATCACAGGGACGACCTGTGTAATTTTTTCTAATAAATATAGTTAACACCATCATATCCTATCTATGAGCATTTGTAATGTCATGGGTTGATCTCAGGAACAGATTTAGAAGGGGCATTCAAAAATTTCAAATTACGTAAAAATAATTTTTTAAAGGTTTTTAATGATTTTTAATGTCTTTTACCCTCTCAAAAATATAAAATATATATATAAAAAAAATTCTTTCGTCCTCTCAATTATTTTTTTCTGACTCCGCTCTGATTGGACTTTCTGAGTAATGACAGCAAAAACAAATTCAAGACCTTTTTCTTTCTATATTTGGATTTTTTTTTTATTTTTTGTTTGCGCCAAAACAAAGATTAAAAATAACATGTTAGACTGAGTTAGTTGTACGTATATATCTACGTATCTTTATGTTCACTTTTGAACAATCATTGTTGGATAAAACTTCAACACACAAAGCAACGACGATCGATAATAAAAAAAAAAAGACAAAAAAAAATTGACACACAAGAACACACGATAAAACCTTTAACGGTTTAACTTTATATTAATCATCAATCTAAACATTATGAGTATACAAATTAAAAAGAATGATTATGTCTCACGACTCATAAGGTTTAACTTGATGATTAATATAAAGTTAAACGATTGAGGGTAATATCGTGTGTGTTCTTTCGATTTCGTTCTTTTCCTTAACAATCATATCTTAAAAGGGTGAAACTGTTGTATTATTTTTGTGGAATATGAAACATGCAAAAACATAGTTAACTTTTTTTTCTTGAACTACATTCATTTATATTAAAAAAACTAGCAAGATGCTAGAAGATACAAGAACGAAAATAAAACTTCCTACCAAACAACCTAAAAATTCACACACCACCCCCTAACAAACACTTGAAAATCTGACGACCTGAAACAAAACCCGCAAAAAGCCTATGCCTCTAAAAACATAGTTAACTTTAATTTTGAATATATGTCAATATGATATGATATTAACATGCATGCTGCTTTATTAAAGTGATCGACAAAACTAAAATGGATGATATTAATTTGTTGCCACGTTTGTCGAATATAATTGACCATCATCATCACTGCATATATGACTTCACTAACCTATTACTTATCTACTTTGTTCTTAATTTCCAGGAAACCCTAGCTAATTACATATATATATACACAAAGGAAATCTGGCTGCACATGGTTTTAAAATATTCGTTTTTTAGGTATAGAATGACTCATGATCATCTCTCATTACTTCGTTCCAGAATCTATAATAGAATTTATTTACAAATAAATATTGGATTTATGCAAATAAAGTATTAAAACAAAGGCATAAGTTAATTCCAAACAGAAGACTACAAGAACTTGGTTAACAATAAAATAAGAACATTCTGAACTTGTGCTCTTTTATTTAATTAAAAATACACACACATAGATAGTACTATACATACCAATTGCCACTTAACACACATGATTAATTTGTGAATATAGTGCAATTATTACCAACATTTAGAAAAACAACATTTTGTCATTAAGATTAATAATATCAACTTTTTAAATTAGGAATGTACTCTGTAAGTAAAATTTCAAAATGCTTTATAACGAAATATAGGTATATATATATATATATATATATATATATATATATATATATATATATATATATATATAAAATATAATATAATATAATTGTACTTGTTTTGAGATGAAAAGAAACTTATGATGAAGATCAAGCTAAAAACAGGGCTCCATATTTTTGGTACGTGCGTGTCGGATCGCTAAAGAAGTTTCGAAGAGTACTTTCAGATGATGGTCACCGGAAGAATTCAACTTTTTCAACGTTAAGGATATAATTATTATACAATACGATCTAAAAGTCGTCCAGTGCCTAGTATAGTGGTCCAAGCAACTATTTGGGTTCTATGGCGGCATAGGAACGGCAACATCTTCTCCTTAAAGGGGCCAAAGTAGCAACTTACTCTAGCTGATGATGCCAATTTATCTCTTTGATTGAATTCCAAGTAGGAGAAAAAGATAGCCATATTAGTTGGCTAGATTTGATTTCTAACCCAAAATATTGTACTTCACCATGCATCTAACGGCTTGCTAGTTGCTTTTTAGTTTAAAATTGTCATTCTCAGGAAAAAAAACTCGTTCGAACAACAATGTTTAATTTGTGTTCTTGCAAGTCTTTGGAGGTACTACACATTTGGAAGTGTTTGGGTTAAGTTAATAGACATCCATGTTATTTTACTCTGTAAAAATATTCAATTAAATTACCAAACTATTAATCTGTTCTATTGAATTACTAAATTAAATTCATAAATTAAGTAACATGATCTACGTTATAATATTTATAAGTTCAGTAACTCAATCCAAACAAATTAATAGTTGAGTAACTTATTTGAACATTTTCAAAAACGAAAGTAAAGTATCTGCGTATTAACCCGAAACGTTTTTTATTATTTTAATTTACGTGTTTATAAGAAATAACTTATATTATACATAAATAAATTGGATAATGGACCACCATAAAACTTTCTACTGCTTTTCTAGATCTTGAAGAAGAAGAAATTAAAAAAAATCAGTTAATAAGATATGATGGACATATATGCATAGTATGTCTAAACTGAAAATGATCTTTCTTTGATTTTTTGTTATTATTAAAGTAAAAAAGCTGATTTTATGATATGTATTGTTTTTAATTAATATATGTTGTAGACAAAACTCTCTTCGATCTCTCTCTCTCTCTCCAGGAACTAACCTAGATACATACTACACACATTAAAGCACATAGAACCAACGTCCTCACAAACCTCTCAAACATTCCTTTTTAAGCTTTTTCAAAAAACAGTGGAAAGTAAAGCCTCATCTTTTTCTACTTTTAATTTCTCTGTCTGATCTCTATTTGCATCTTAATTTCAGCCATGGATACGGCTCACTGGCCACAGGTACATACCTAGATCTTTCATCACCTTCTTCATGATCATATCATATCATATTTACCTACCAAAATCATAACATAAAGAAACTTTAATTTCATTTGTTTTGGTTGAATTTTTCATCTCATATGGTACCTAGATCAAACAAAACTAGAGCTTAATTTGCTTTTAGTTTCTACATCTAGTTGTATATTGTTGATGATTTGATCATGATCATGAATCATGATCACCCGATCTTCAATCATCTTTTCGATCTTTATTATATTGGTTTCTTCGAAATATGGTGTTAGTTTATGAGTATATATGTATGCAATAAATTAAAGGGTTGTTTAGGCTTTTGAGAAAAGATCAAGTTAATAAGTTATCTTGAAGACTGGTTTTTATTTATGGTTTAAAAGCATAAAGCAGTCTTCTTGTTCTGTTCATTTGTCTACAAATCTTAAAGTTTTTGGATCTTTATGTCTTTATCTTTTTCAAATTATTTCTTACTTTTTCTTTATGGATTTTAATTATTTATGTATATAGGAGATAGCGATGAAGCGTATGGATGAAATAGTAGTACAAAACGCCACAAATTCATGCTCAAAACCATCTTCAAATTCTTCATCTTTGGAAAGAAGAGCAAGACCACAAAAAGAATCAGCTGTAAATTGTCCAAGATGCAATTCTACAAACACAAAGTTTTGTTACTACAACAATTACAGCCTCTCACAACCAAGATACTTTTGCAAGACTTGTAGAAGGTATTGGACTGAAGGTGGGTCCCTTAGAAATGTTCCTGTTGGTGGTGGTTCAAGGAAGAACAAGAGATCATCATCATCATCAACAACATCTAATTCTATTTCATCTCATTCTAATTCTATGTCCAAGAAACTTCCTGATCTAGTTGTACCTCCTGCACCAACATCACTACTACTTTCTCAAAACCCTAGAATGATGCATCATGAACATGGCCAAGATCTTAATCTTGGGTTCCAATCAAGCAATGATTTCAAGACTATTTCTGAGCTCATTCAAGTACCGAATTTTGATGGAAACAAGAACATGACTAATTCTACTACTTCAACTACAACTACCAATTCAGCTCAACTTTCATCTTTGGAACTCTTGACAGGAATGACAACAAGGGGTATGATGAATTCCTTCATGCCAATTCCGATTCCTGATCCCAATTCGGTTTACTCATCGTCATCAGGACAATTGATGATTCCCATGCCGGAATTCAAGATTCCATCGCTTAACTTTTCGTTGGACGGAATGGGAGGTAATGGCGGTGGTGGCACGTTTGGAAGTAGCATTCATGAGAATTCAAGTGGGAGGCTTTTGTTCCCATTTGAAGATCTGAAAACAAGCACAACAACAACAACAGCTAGCACTAATGATGGACATCATAATGTTGAACAAAATAGAGATCAAAATGGTGATACTAATGGCTTCTGGAGTGGAATGTTAGGTGGAGGTCCATGGTAAACAATAATATTCCCATATATTTATATCTATATATAGAGTGTTAAGTTGAAACAACAATCTTTGGGGGTTTAATTTCTTTCTTTCTATAACTGTTTCAAATGATTATTTTTCTAGTCTCCGAGTTAATTGTGGGTGGTAATTACTTGTTTGGATTTCATGAGAAACTAACTTGATTGAATCATACATTTAGTATCCGGTCTCTTCTTTATTTATAAACATTTACAAGTTTTCGTGATATCTATTATCGTGATTAATGAAATCTTGATCTTCAAAACTAAGAGGGTCTTGAGACACGCACTACTGTTTCGCATTATGATCAAAAGGCTTGAAGTGAAAAGAGAATTGATGATCAAGAAAACAAATCAAAGCCCGTAGTTTTTTTAGGGGGCTAAACATACAAGAAGAATTAAAGCTGTACTTGTAACAAAAGAAGTAGACTAAAAGGAAGAATTCAACTGTTGTGTATCAATGGTTGATTGAGTTTAGGGTACAAACAATAATGTATGATGTACAATTTTTTTATTAAGTTGGTTGAATTGCTTGATGCAAATTTGTAATCTGCTTGCATACAAATTTCAAGTCTTTTTCAATCTATTAATCAAAGAATTAATTGAAGTTACTTTATTATGTGTGTGTTTTGTGTTTATATGAAGATGAAGATGTAAGACCATCTAGAAATGTGCAAGTATTTGGAGAAGTTGAAACTGCTTCACCTGCTTCAACTGAAAGTTACAACCACTTCATTCTATAACGAAATAGTCTTCAAATATATTCACCAATATGCATATATACTTGTACAGTACAAACATGTTTGGTTTTATTCAACTCTCAAGTCTTAACAATATTTTTTCCAAAGTGAATGATGATTACTTTACCATGCCATGTTTCCTTTAAAATATTGTTTTGCAATTTTCTTGTTTCCACTTTCTGACAAGAACCCTACTTTTTAACCAAAAAGCTTATGCTCAAATTGAGGGACCTAAAACATTCCCCTTGGTGAATGTGCTAAAGGAAAATGGAATAAAAATCCATCTCCTCAAATCCACTTGATCGATCATGATCTTGAGGCTAATAATAATTTCTTCATTTTATTTGTATAAACTGTAGTGCCTAGCTCTTTGCTGTAATCCACTGTATTATTTTATGTGTACACATGCTGTTATATGTACATTATTATTATATTATAATGTATGGGATAGAGATGCATGATGAGCATTAACGGTGCATGATGATGGAGGTCATTTTCAGTTGCCAAAATGAGAGGCTTAATTTACATATCTGATGTGTATTTGTTGTACTAGGGTTTCCTCTCAAGGGGTCAGTCACATGAGTATCAGTGAAACTTCATCTACTCTTTTGATCCAAAAGTGAAATATGAATACGTCCATTTGGTGAATTCAAACTTCTATGTGATGTTTTTTGTGTGTTTTCCAAAAGGTGCAACTGTTTATACATAAAAATACCATCACTAATTAAGGTAGTCATAATTGGAGTAGAGAGCATGTTACTGTTTTGGAGGGCCATGGAAAATAAACTAACTTATCTTTCTAGCACTTTAACCATCATCATGAATATGGTGTAGTGGTAATTAAGGTGTATTAACCTCCTTACAATTTACAAGTTTGAACCTCCTTAGGTACAAGGTAGCCACATAAAGAGCTAACAATGATCACGAGAATATATATAACTGATTAGGCCGCGTAGATCTGAGTAAAAATACTTGTTCTCTCCGAATAATTTGAAGTCTTAAACATAAAAAACTTCATTCGTTTACTTTAGAGTGATATTGTATCTAGATTTGCTTGAATTAAATGCAAAGAAGCATAATTTTGTTGAACGACTATTTGAACTAGCAACCAAGCATTCCCCTCAATCTAGAGATACATCTTTTTGACGACATTCATTAAACATAACTAATTAGATAATCGATTATAAGATCATTAACATCCTAAGACATGCAAGAGTTCATCCTGATACATACCTATATACTAATTAAGGTCACAGCTGTGACTTCTACTTTGTAACGTCCCAAGCTCAAGAGAACAAGGTGGTCCGAAAAGTACTATCCTAATTAATTAATATAGAAAAACATTTTTGAGATGAATAAAGGTTTCTCAGATTTCGTACGGTTAGCTAAATTCTTGATTTACTAGATGAAGAACGCGAAGATCACTGCTAAATAAGTACGCATTGTTGGACATGGAACACAATTTGGCCCCATTTAGGTGGCAGTTTGCACAAGCAAAAGTATGATCATATAAAGTATGTATGCATCAATATGATTAATGTGTCCCAACAATGGAGTGTGCTGAAAGGTAGAAACTTCTGGCAAATGCCATGAGGCTCTAGGCTTTGCAGACACATGTCTCGACTTATGACACAAATTCTAACTTGTAAGAGATCGATGCTGAATCATAACCAAAATGAAAACCAGAGATATTGTCATACTGAGTTGAAGTTAAATAGTTCACGAATATGAAGCCTAGCCTTTTATTTGAACCTTAATGCATAGCATAAAATTTAAAAACGGATATTGGCATTAAAAAATAAGTACATATTGATCTACTACGAGTAATTCTCAAGTGATCGATCATTTCTTGTACAATAACCAAAAAAGAAATTTTAGAAATATTTAGAATTATTTGTACATTTTCTACTCAAAAACGTGTGTTTAAACAATTAGACGAGTTCGTTTAAACTTCCTTTTTTCCTTATATCTTATGACACCATGTGTGCTGTTTGTCTTTTTAATGAATGAATGTTTTGTTTTTTCTTCCTGAGTGAATCTATAAGATGATTTTCATTGTGAAAACTAGGAATTAATGGACCCCACGTAATTACACAACTTTCATTTCCTAGCAGCCAATATGATGATAAATACATTTCAATTAACTCTAACTAACAAAAGAAATCATAATCGACCAAGAAAACTTAATAAACTGCGTTCACAAAAGTTGTCAATGGTGTTGGCCAAGAGTGAGGTCTGTAATCTGAAGCATTGAGTTTTTTGTTTCGATTATAAAAATTGGACCCTATGTCCATCAGAAAAGGGGAACAAAGTCTCAAGTGTTACCGCCAAACAGATATAACCAATACTAATCTGCCACGGAGAAGAAATTGAAAATAGCCCAACCAGAAAAAATTAAATTAATATACCATTTTATCCAGTTCAAAGATGCAGGAACCCTTTTAAAAATGTTAACATTACAGACGCGTGTATAGCAGTTGAACAGGTATCCACTCTTACCAAGCTTCACTGTTCAGCATTGATTCCAAATATGCGGACCTTGTGCATGTTTGGAAACTTGGCAACTACTAGCACAAAAACTGCTACTGTGTTTAGAAACAGCATCGGGTTCTGGTAGTCTGTTGTGTGAGATGCTATTAAGTACCTGCACATTATAAAAGATGATCGCACGTTAATGCGAATACCACTATACGTTTGAATGTACAAAAGAGTATACTTCATCTTGATTCGAGAATAGATATATATCACTTTATTGAACACTTTATAAATTGTTTATGTAATAAAAAAGTTTCGGAGGGAGTCATGGAAAAGAAAGGACGTGTCCAATAGTTAAATGTGATTAGGGGCGAGAAGCAACATAGCAAACAGAACTGTGAAGGCAAAGTCAATGAAATCAGGCAGATGACGAACTCTTCCCAATCTTGGCCCTCATCAATAAACAATTTCAGAAATGTTCTCTTTATAAAGGCCATTCTATTCTCACAAGTATCGTTTCAAATTTCTATTTTTCTTCAATGTAATCTCTGAACAAGAATAACAATGATCCGTAGAGTTGCAGCCTAGTCAATGCAGCAGTGAGAATAATGTATAATTGTATGGTAGAATTATACTGATTTATGCAAGCTATTCTGAAGTAAAATATGTATCCTTCATAGATACTACATGCTTAAATACCAATACTCAAAGTTTATTGCATTTCTAAATCACATTAAAGTAACAAAATATAGAGCATCCTAAATATATATAGCCAACTTATGCTATGAAACTTAATAAACAGCCACTGATGTTTACTTGTCAAAAAAACATGTGGCATGTCTACCATTCGATTTTCAAGAGAAAGCAAGCAAACCACCACCATATGCATTTGAACATACGGGTACAGATTTCACATAAGAGGTGATTAAAGCAGGCACTGAATTTGCATGCATACTATAGTATTTGTAATGTAAGGTGATTGCGTTCATTTCACTCTGAAGATAATATATAGTTGGTGAAAAGTTAACTTCTTAATTCAAGAAATTAAGATCCAAGAAGAATTAAATTGATTTCCTATATCATAGCAATAAAAATAATAATAAAAAATAAAATAAAAAATATTAACCGGAAAGAGTCTGAATCACGTATCTATTAAAACCAAAAGCATATACCAATTATAGAAAAATGTTTAGCCTCCTAAAAAGTATTAAAATGAGGCCTTAGCAACAGGGGAAACCAAAAGAAAAGGTATAGTCAGATCTCGGAACATCAAACTTTTAAACTGTTTTTTTTCATATAGGATCTCTATGCACATGCAGTACATGGTTGAGGTTCATGCAACAATCTGGTAACATATCGAATCTTAGCTAATGCATCATAAGAAGTGCGAATATATTATGTTCAACGCTACAAAGACCAATTACTCAAGCATTCAGTAGTCATATACTACTTTACAAACAAAATGAAAAGAACAAAAAAAGAAAAACCACCATGAAGTTTTATTAATGTAAACAATCTATTTGTACAACTTCTAAGGAAATGACTCACTAGGCACTAGCAATTGTATATTTTGGAATTTTATAAGAAGGCGTCTTGGTAAGATGACACAAAAGGTTGAGAAGTGTAAATTTTCAGCTTTGCACATAAAGAACCACAGATAAAATTTTAGTCATGTAAGGCAGGCATCAATATATTTCAATCAAACAAACATATACATATGCATGCACACACACACACAGAGAGTAAAAAAAATGGTACATAGTGACTGCTTTAACGTAGTGAACAAAAATGACAAAGAAGCCACGTATGGAAGAATATTATGAACTATGAACGGCGTCCATAGCAAATTTAGAAGCCCACCTATGACCAAGACAATGGAGTTGATAGAAATGTAGGAGATTACTATCGTCGTATCTAGAGAAAGTTTGATCACAATTACAGAGTACTTGGTATGGAGATATAAGGAATACTAAGTTTACATTTTATAGATAATGTCAATTAATAGTTGTAATGTTAAACAGAGGTATATCGACATTAGAACCTAATCAGAAAACCATTTCTAATCAATTTCCTAATCGTATATATTTCCCTCATCATTTGATGAGCTTATGAAAAGTGAAAGGTGATAAGATGATGATCCCCATGGGGCATACGCTTTCCTCAATGATATTGTCTTGATTATCTGTGACCACGCAATAAGTTGATGCATTTTAAGCATGGTAAAATAACTCACAAGCTAAAGGTTTTGCTGTTTTAAATATCATCAAACTTAAACACAAACAGAAGTGCAATAATAAGCATCAGCTTATATTCCAACAAGATTCTTTTCTGTTCTCCCAATTTCTGTTATCCTACTACTTACGCCTATATGGTCCAACAGATTATGATTTGCTTATTCATCAATATGTTGACGATCTTGGGTCCTTATTTCAAAGCTAAAATTCCCATATAATCATACATAGAGATCGACTGAGTATTAATTGTAATAACATGCGAATGACTTATATCATCAAAAACCCTAGTGATAGATGTGTTTGATCCCTACTTATATATTGATTGTAATAACATTCAATTGACTTAAATCATCAAAACCCATAGTGATAGATGCATTTGATCCCTAATTATATAAAATTTCAAGTATATAAGAAAAACTTACAGCACCACAGGGACAAGAGTAAGAAACTTCCTATTGCGAGTGAGCTGCTTGCCACTGTCAATTTGCTCCCACCAGGTCAATCTGTTGTAGATACCCTGGTCATCAGCAAATGGTGTTCCCTTTTTCCAGTGGAAGAACTGGTATGTCAACTGATAAGAAAACAAAAATTAACACTAAAATACATAATCTCAATCAAAACCATATACAGTAATATACAAGCAGTTAAGAAAACAAGTGATAAGCTTCATAAATTGTTCTAGACTCTGGTAATATCCAGTAAGCGTGTAATAGCAGCACAAGTTGGTTATAAGCACAATATGCCTTTGAGTCATACAGCATTCGAATAAGTTGCTAATTCCAGCCACATGCTTGATAATATAACACCATGTAAGTGTTCATTTCCATTATATAAACTGACACAGTAAGTTCGGAAAACGTTAATAACTGGCAGCACTAATTAACGGGTCCACATGCCCTGTCCCAAGGACAACATGTGGAAATCAATGTTCATACTAACTCACCAGCCCGTTAAGGAGAATGTCCACCCATACTGGAAAATGTGACCATATTCACACAAGCCCTCTCCTCAAACTTGGATCTCCATATGAGATTCCCGTGACTACAAATATCCAACCACTAGGCTACCCCTTACCTTGTTGATGATCAATATATATGCATATATAAATACAAATACGCTTTTAAAATAATCAAATCACTAACCAATTACAATGCACATATTGATAGGAATATAATGTCTATATGTTCCACGTTAACACGAAGCTTCACTATTAGTTGAGGTCAAGTACAAACCCTAATTTGAAGGTATAGTTCCTATGATGCACCAATACACGATCTTCTATTCATCAATACATAACATCAATCAGCAATTATAGAATAAACATCGAAATTCAAAATGATAACAGATCAAGGAAGGTGTAATTAAAACAATCGAAACCTAGAAACCCTAACTCCTTAACAATAATAAATACAAACAAAAAAAGGTAAATTATATACCACAGCGTGAGAGAGATTAACAGTGGTCCAAGCCATGCCAGGAGAACAACCGAAAACAGAAAGAACGACGAGCCAAGCGAAGAATAAGATGAGTATGTAAGTGGTCCAAACGCCGGGGTATGTGAACCACTCGGTGTTTCTGTTCAGATCCGTTGGCGGCGACGCTTGTACATACAAATTGGCCATCAATTGACGGAATCCGGTGATTATTTGATATGAAGATCGGTAAAATTGTTGATTCCGGTGGGAAGCTCCGTCGTTGTGTGTAGAGGTAGGTGTGCGCAGATGTGTGTTGTTGAAGGTGATGAATTGATTATTTTGCTCGTTGACGATGAAGATTATTATTATTATTATTATTATTATTATTATTATTATTATTATTATTATTATTACTATTACTATTACTATGTATTACTATTATTATTAGTACTATTATTATTATTATTACTATTATTAAATCAATAAAAAGTATAGAAATAAATAAGGTGAGTAAAACCTTTATATATTACTTTTTTGCTCAATAAAATACTATTAGTTTTTTTTTTCCTTTTTTCTTAAAGGCAACCCTACAATCTAACACACACATCTTATACACAACCACCACGAACATATATACACTGCCTCAAGTAGGACCGTTAAAGAACCGAGTAATTAACGAGTTACTCGAGTTTGAGCTCGTTTATCTCGAATACGAGCATAATACTATTCGAACCCGAGTTGAGTTTTAACATAAAAGAATATTATATTAGTTTCACGAGCCGAGCTTTAAAATAATGAATTCGGCTCGACTCATTCAAAAGCTCGAGTAATAATCTCGAACTGAACAAGCTTGTCGAGTTTGTCGAGTCGAACGAGTTAAACGAACTATCATACATAATAATTATATATAACTTAAAAGATATGTTAGTAATAAAAAATTTACTTAATGCTAGAAACACAAATATTGTACCAAACCATATAGTGTATAGAACACAAAAGTTGGTTCTACATTCTCATTTATGAGACTTTTATTTTATATTACTTTTATTTTCTTAACTTTGTTTCCTTTAAACTCCTTTTTTCATTTTGCATCCTACATTGGATGTATGAAATAAATAGGATGGAGTGATAACATTATAAATACCAAATAGGATAGGATGATAACATTATAAATATCACGATTAAGTTTCCAATTACATACTTCCTTATTATAATTCGATGATAACCAATTAAACTCACACACTTTAAGTTTAACAAAGAGTAGAATGTATTTTATAAACTTTATTCCAAGTTTTATAAAATAATTTGTATGCTTTTTAATGAACTTATTTGAGCTTATTAACGAGTTTATCAAGCTTGACCTTCTAAACAAGCATTTCGAGCTCAAAAACTAGTTTTTTTTAAATTGTCAAAAACTTAAACGAATATCGATCTCGAACACGAACACTAATTTAATATTCAAACTCGAAATCGAACATAGTTTTATAAAATTAATCGAGTTCGAGTCGAGCTCGAACCGATTAATAATAAACGAGTTGAGTTGAATATCAGAATATTCGAATCGATTCGGTTGGTTAACAGCTCTAGCTTCAAGTGAGACGTGAACTCACAACCTTCTGGTTAAAAGATTCATCTCATATTGCTAGGTCAAAAGGTCATTTATTTCTTGATATTGATATTTAATCGGTTAGATATTTAATAGTGAAATGAAAATGCCTGAAAACTGTTGGCAAAATAAATTTTATGCATAAACTTGCTATACTGTTCCATTAATTGTCAATATAATATTCTGATGGGGTTAGCATACCACTCAAGTATAAAATTGATTTTAATCGAATTTAACAAAATTCTAATTAATATTACTGTTCTGATTTAATGTATATATAGAATAGAATTAGAGAATGTATTTGATTGGTTAGTTGAGAGTTTTGTGAAATTTAAGTTTTTGATTGGTCAATTGATCTCAATTTTTATAAAAAATTTCATATGAAAAGTTTTCTTTTATTATTATTTATTATTATTTATTAAATAATTATTAGATTTAGATTAGATTAAATTAGATTTAGATTAGATTAGATATACAATAGAAATTATATTGATGATAATGTCATCAATGTTTAATTAACTAATCAAAATCAACTACTATAATTTATTTCTTATATTTATTAAATTTTAGTATATTATTAACCATAACACCAAAATATATATATATATATATATATATATATATATATATATAATATTCGAATATAATGGATAACGTCATATTTTGAGAAAAAAAATTATTGACCAATCACGTTCTATTGTTTAAAAATTAACTTACGGATCCTTTTTCACATAATGTTATTGAAAATCGATATTAAATCAGTGTTAAACATAATGATCAGTTCAATACCCACTCATGGGCTCTTAGATGATCAATATGTATACACGAATTTAAACTAATTATTGTAATAGTCCAATATTTGATAATGATACAATTTTATCTTAAAAACTAGTTATCAAATGTACATTTCATATTCCCATTTAGGGTCTGTTTGGCAAAACAAGCTGTAGGATGTAGCTGTAGGCTGTAGCTTTAGACTGAAGCTGTAAGCTGTAGCTGTAGCTGTAGACTGTAGCTGTAAGCTGTAGCTTTATTTCTAAAAAACTGTTTGGTAATTTAGCTGTAGCTGTAACTTTGAAGTGTAAAATGACATAAAAGGACATCAGTATAAAATAAATGATAAACAAAGGTATAAACACATTTAACAAATAATTCACTTTATAAATAAAGTACTTTATCGAATGGAAACATAGCAGTCATTTTTCATATAAAACTCAAATTGAAACAGATCAAAAGACAAACATAAACATAATATGTTCGTTATAAATCATTGTCGACATGCATTCCATATTAACGTAGCAATATCATTACAACTCTGTTTCATCTCATTAGATGTTCCTTCAGATATATTTTCGTTTCTTGTTTGATATACACGAGCATCAGGAAGTTCATCACGTGGTATATAATTTGGATGGTCATCATATACGGTAAACATCGTATCTTCTTCGGAGCTATTACGAATGTAGTTGTGCAAAGCAAATGTAGCAATAATAACATCAATTTGAGTATGCACACTAAACTGTGGCATTCTATCGAGGATTCTCCATCGTTTCTTTAAAATCCCAAATGACCTCTCAATAGAACTACGTAGAGATGTAGAGATAAAAATGTACCTTAAAATATGACATATATCTTGTATCATTCATAATTTGAGGTGGTATAGGAAAAGTTGGATCTTTTGGCCTTATAATGTCACGTGCTAGACCTTGAAAACCTAAACCTCTAGCCGTTATTGTCTCTAGAACCTCGTGAAATGCTCTGCTAATAGTCTCCCCGGAGCGTTGAAAACGTTCCATAACATCCCTATTAGATACCCCTAATGCAAGCGTATATAAAAATATCCCTAACTTTTCAATAGAAGACATATTATCACTCGACGATAATCCATAATTTGTTTCAAGTTCTCCACATAATTTGCTGAACACGTTTGGATGCATTCTAAACGCATTTACACTACGAATAGGATTACCATTCAAAACATCGTTGAACCAAGCCTCTCCAGTTTGAGATGATGTCATGCACGGTTCCTTATAGATATACTTATAATAGTACTCAAAAGCTACATCATTTGTGTTGATCAAATCCAATAAAAATGCTACATAAGGCATTTTTCGTATCGTCTTTCTTGTTTTTGTATCCATAATAATCCTATAAAAATTCAATACCATAAACACATGAATAAAGTAACAATATTTAAAATAAAAATTAAAACTTTTTTTAAAAGAATAAGTCATCAAATAACATTTAAAACTGCATATACGAATACATCAAAATAAAAAAATAGCACGCCTTTAATAACTATTCAAACAAAAAATGACATCATCAAACAACGAAAGCAAATTAGTCTCATGATGAGTCATCAGCTAAATAGAAAAGAAAATTTTAGTCATAAAAATTGGGATTTTGCTTATGACGCAACCATTTCATCCTGACTTCATCATCTTGCATAGTCATAAAAATTTCTCTTTTAGAGGGTTCTTCAAATAAATCCATTGCAAACATCCACAAACTATCACCTCTTATCATTAGCCCCCTATCTGTCAGTTGGTCAATCACGCTTACAACCGCATCAATACTAGACTTACTGCTTTGATTGGCGCTAGACGCTTCTGACTCTAAAATACGCATAACACGATATTGTGTAGCACTACTTTTAACTATATGCTCCCTTAACATAACAGATCCCGATGATTGTCTCCATTTCCTTTTCATATTAGCGGGTTTAGATTTGGTAGTATTATGCTTTTGCTTAGAGACCCCAATTTGATTTGTTGGTCTTGCATCTTCCTGATGTACTCGGTCCCGAAAACGTCCAAAGAAATGGATAGTCTCATCACTTTCTAAGTCATCTAAATTAACAGAATTATTGTTATTTAATTGAGTCTCCTTTACACCATCATCAAACTCATCATCCTCGTCCTCAACGTTTTCATAAATCTCATGGTTCAAACTTGTTAGATCCATTGAGGCTGCCACACAATCTATACTGCTAGCGACTGCATCCCCAAATAATTGATCCCATTCTTCTTGGAGTTCTTTGCATGGTTGTTTTTTGCGAATTTTTTTGACATTTTTGTCTTCCTACACAATATAATAGGATACAGTTAGATCAAAAAGTAATAATAATAACAATAATAATAATAACAATAATAATAATAACAATAATAATAATAATAACAACAACAACAATATGTTACCTTAATTTTCATTTTTCACCAATCAGTTGAGAACTCAATTGTCTTTGTAGACTCATTCCAGCCTCCTCCGGTTACCTTGTTTTTCAACGATATCCATAGATTATAGTCTTTTTTTCATGTTATCGTACTTGTTTTTTAATGCTTTGTCACTTAGGAACTTGTGATCAATACGTTTTTCAAACTCTGACCGAAGGTCACCCCCATTTAAATGGAGTATTTCAACCATACCTCGCGATATATTGGTTCAAAAAGTTACATAAGGCCAAAACTGTATCGTCCGACCAACCCTCTCTCTTTTTTTTCTCCGTTACGGTAGTTGAGGTCATCTATCAACATAATATAGAGAAACAAATTCATGAACTTCCTATTTGTTTTAAGTTTGTTACAATCACACTGCAATTGAAGCAATAAACTGACCACTGCAAACGTACATGGACAAAAAAGCACTACATATCCATCCATAATTACTAAAGGCAACCATCAAATTTAATATAAAAAAATAATACCATGAAAAGGAACCTATGAAAAGAATGTAATGTGAATGGTGACAAGAAACAAAGGTAAAAAACTAAAAATAGAGACAGGGGTGGGATCGAGCATGGCAAAACCAATAGCAGCTTCGTGTCACTTTTCATTTAAAAATACTTCTATTCATGAAAATCAACATCACATAGAATAACGAATTATGTACCAGAAACATGTATGTATAATATTCTAATAGTCATGTTTATTATCTAGTTCATGAAACACACAACAAAAATATTATAATGCATATGATAGAACTACGAACTTAACTTAACAAAAAGTTCAAATTTACTCATAATCTACATACACGCATGGAATGCTAGCTATTTCAACCATGAAGGAACAAAAATCTCCATATATAATATTCAACCTTTTCATTGTACTTGTCCACAATTTTGCATAGAATGAAAAACTTCGCATAGAATCCAATATTAAGCATAGAATAAACAATTAGAATCCAAAACTTAGCATAAAATCCAAAAACTTGGCACAAAATCGAAATTTATCGCACAACGTAATATATCTAACGAAAATTTCGCATAGAAAAAAAGGTTTTGGCATAGAATCCAAATTAAGCATACAATTTATACATAGAAAATTAGAAATCAAAGTAATAGAAAAAGGAAGAATGATACTACTTACAATGGGTGAGAGGCACAAAGAATGGTGGTAATTAATTGTAATTAATGGGTGAGAGGCACAATGGGTGAGATGTACGTAAAACACAATTAGGGTTATGGGTAATTTATATAGACAACAAATAAGTATTTAATTATAGAGGGGGGATTTAGGTAATTTGCTGCTCTAAAAGCTCCTCAATTTTTTGGAACGCTACTTTCAAAAGCGTTGAATTTTTGAGCTTTTATTTTGATTTTAAAGCTACAGCTTCTACATGTCAAACGGGGCTTTTATTTTCTTAAGAAGCTTTTCGATCAAAACTAAAAACTAAAGCTCATAAAAGCTTCGCGCCAAACATATCCTTAGTGAATGCAATCTATTGCGGTAAGTTTGGTCTATGAAATCATTTTTATTGACTTAGAAGTTTATTAATTAATGTGAGCTCATGAACTTGAAAGATAAAACTTGTGGTCATTTGGCATAAATGAGTGAAAGTACAAGTATTAAAATGAAACAAGAAGACAAACCTCTGACGCATATCAACATATCAACGCCTAATTTATATACCTTGAACATCTACTAAGAGTATCTTCAATTCGGTATTCAGTTAAATACTGAATCTGAAATCATCGAAGAACACTGAGTTTTAGTATTTAGTTCAGTGTTTAATTTATTTATATATTTATATTTTAAATGCAAAAAATATAATAATATAATAATATAAACAAAGAAAATAAAATAAAACAGATTACAATAAATAAACTTCTAAAATTTAGGAGGTATATTAAACAAAAGTTTATAAATATTAAAAGGTACAATAAACAAAAGACATAAATAAAGAATCATTAAACTACACATGATTCCTCCAAATATGTTCCACAAGATCGAATTGGAGGCTGTCGTACACGTCTTTATCATACAATTCCTTTGTTCTCAGCATGTATGTGTCACATATCTCGATCCAACTATGTTGCATTTTTTTATAGAGATAAAATAAGATTTTTAAAAAATAGCCGTTGAGCGACTCTAATTTTAAAATATATATATATATTAAAACTACAGTTGGAATTAAGAAAAAAAAATCTATTGAATGCAACATTCAACCAAAAACTTGGAGGTCGAACGCGGTCCAATATGGTGAACGTTGTATCTGACGTTCGGCGATGCCTTGCACGTCCCATTCCGTGTTCTCTAAACACATTTTTATAATTATACTCCACATGCTTGTCTATATACTATTGTATCAAAACTAAAAATTGAAGTGAAATTACATATGGCATCAGCTCAAGTTTAGGGACACCATTGATGAGCCTCGCAAAGATCAAGAAACAGTCCAAGAACTCTAGAAAATGCTTAAAATTAGGAACAAAAGCTCAAAAAGTAAATCAAGGTTGTTTCTTTTTTTACCTTTAACCCATAACATAGTAAACTTACAACCACATTACGAAACCAATATGTGATCACAAGCTCACTGTAGCATTACCAACTCTATCCAACCCTTCCACCAATCTTCTTTTTGCCGATTTCGTTCTATAACACCAAATCTCAAAAGCTTCACTTAAATCAGGGTACTTCACTTGCTCCCCATTCATCCAATCTGCTAAAATATCAGCTTGATCATTTGATGGAAGTGCTGATAGTAATGCCACTATTGAACCTTCAATATTTTGGCACAAATCATCATCCATTTTGTAAGGGTACCCGGTTTCCACATTCCCAATTGAATCAAGAACCGGCTTTGTCTTTCTAATAAACGGAAGCCATGTTTTCAATAACTCCACACGACGTGCAGATGGAATGATCACATTACCATATCCAACCGCATCCAATACTTTCCCATTTAGTTCTATAATCTTCAATTTTAAACCCCACAAGCTACTTTTCAATAATTTGTCTTCCATAACGTGAATTACACGATCTGAAAAGTCAATCCATTGGTCAACAAATTCTTTCATTAAGTCCATTTTTGAAAGAATGTTACACATCCAATTAAGATCCGAAAGAGACTGCAGTACTCTCTTTTCTGCTGCCTCATTATCGGACAGTGAAAGTAAACAAGAAATCTCTTTATCGAATGAAGAACAAATGGTCAAAAGTCCCTTCTTTGACTCTGACTTGACTTCTTCATCAGCTATGACTAATGGGATCTCTTCGTCATCATCACCTAGCATGTAGTCGATTTGTTCTTGAGCTGAAGTTTTCAACTCGTCACCAAATGGTGGGGATGGTGAAACAATGGAGGTGGCAAATTGGATCGCTGAAATGAATACATTTTTAGTAGCGGAAAAGTCAACCGGTTGAACCCGAGCTAATATAGGCATTGCTACCGGACCTAGTTTTGTAACTACTTTCAAAATTAATTCTTCTTCTTTATCCTCCCACGGGATAGCCTCCAAATACTGAACGCAGCTTTCAACAATTTCTTGACAATTAAATTCCGTTGCTAATTGAAGAACACCAAGAGCAGAGTGGACGGAGTTCCAAGAATCCAAAAGAAAATCTTTGCAAAGATAAAGGCGTTTCAATAGGTCGACATGATGCTCGTAGTTACAATCTAAGCAGGAGATATCAATAAAAGCAACACAGTTTGGATCAGAAAGTGTATCTGCAAAGTATTTGCTCTTTTCTTTTAGGATTGATGAATGTGCATGGAACAATTCGGGTCTTCCTTTGCTATTTCTTAGGCGAATAGTGACATCACTCGTGTTTATGTCATTGAGTGCAAAAGATACCGATGAACTTCCCATGTGTTAGATTGGTAAGTTGCAATTTCATGCTTTCTGCAACAGTTAAACGAATCAATATCTACCCGCAAAACTTAAGGTGTTTTATATGTTAACTTTCTTAACATTACATTATTACAGCAACAAATACTCCATACTCCATATATAATAACACAAAAGGGAAAAAGAAACTTGAGTCAGAAAAACCAATTCACAGAATTTACGAAACATTGGTAAACAAGTTACTCATTTAGTAACAAGACTTGACTCAAATGCTCATATCCAAAAAGAAAGTATTAGAATTTGTTTGTTGCTTTTCAAATAAGTTATACTACATATCCCAAAAGTGAATATGTGACTTTTTACAGTAATTAAGCTTTAACATTGAAAAGGACAAGACCAGAATGTGTACTTCAAATTTGGGATGAAACAAGTACTAATGTTTAACAACTTAATTTTCCATATACAGTCACATTAGTATGATCAACACAGCTTAAATTATTCACATCCAACTAGATATAAACAATTAATTCAAACTATACCAATATGCTTATCACACCCAAGTAGCTGTAATATAAAATTAAAACAAGAAAAAACATTTTCCATAATTTTCATCAGCACCTGAACTAATACTAGATTTGATTATTCATACATCAAAAAATCAAAAATCGGAAGAAAATAACAAAGACTGAAATTGGGAAAACAAATTAAGTAATTACCTTGTTAAATCTTGATTCTGCAAACATGGATGACAACATTAAAGCAAGATTTTGTAACTTGATGAAATGGGTATCAAGAAACGGGTTTGAATCGAAATGGGTCGAAGTTGGATGATCAATTGGATAAGCACAAAAGGGGATATAAATTAGGGTTCGTGAGATGAGTTGAATGCTTTGTTTAGCAGAAGAGATATCCAAGTGTCCATGGAAGGACAACAATACACTACAAAAAGATATTAACTACAAAATTACAAAAATGCCCATGCTTTTAATTTGATGATTGGTTAATGCAAGTATCTTCATTATTTTATTTTATTGCATTATTTATTTTGTCTTTGATTACCAAATCGATATTATTATTAGTACTATTATGATTATAATTATAATTATTTACTTTGAGTTACCAATAATTTAGGTATTTTCTAGGGCAAGATATTTTTCGGAAACCTTTTAGATTGGATCCTTTGGTTTGAAATTATCATAATATCATTTGTTTATAATAATTATTATTTATTTATTATTTAGCTACATCCGTCCCAATATAAGTGTTCACTATGAATATAATACACAGTTTTAAGAAAGTACAAAAGATTCTCTGTAACCAAAAAGAATATTGGCCTTTACTTTTTAGATATTTTTTATGTGGTTGAAAATGAAAGTGAACACTTAATTAGAAACAAATAAAAATGAAAATATACACACTTAAATTGAGACTAAGAGAGTAATAAATAAACAATACTTAATTTTCAAGAAAGTAAAAGTAATGCTAATTAAAGAACGTATGGATGGATATGAAGGTTGGGTTCCTGATGTATTTAGCTATCTAAGTTAGAGGTGGAAAAAAAAATCGTTTTTTTTTTTAACCGGTCAAATAATCGAAACCGGTTTTTTGGATAATCGGTTTTTTAAAAACCGGTTCGGTTTTTATAAAATCGAAACCGGTTTGATCGGTTTTCAGTTTTTAGTAAAACCGGTTTTTTCTGGTTTTTTAACCGGTTCTTAAAAAAAAACGGTTTTAACCGGGTTTTTTTTGAAAAAATGCACATAACCGGACAGTAGCCGTTGGGAGCTATGGGGGAGCGTTTTTTTGAATTTTTTTTGGTATTTTGGCACCTCCAAATCCCTATAAATAGCCCTAGTTGGTTTGGGTTCAAAACACACCAACAAACATTCTCTTTTTCTCTCAAAAACACTCTAAATCTCGATATTTATATACTTTTTGTTTGCGAAAAATGGAAAGCATACAATCACAAGCTTCCGGTTCCGCTTCCGTTGGTAGCAATGTACGCAACAAAGTTTACACAAACGTTGACGTAGTACAAGTTAAATCAACAAATCGGAACCCGAAAATTTGGTCGAATTACGAATTGTGTGTTATGAATGATGGGGCGGAAAAGACTCGTTGCAAAAGATGTGGGAGGTTTTATAACCCCATATCAAACTCAACATTAAGAAGTCACAAAAACGGGTCTTGTAGGGCGGCTAATCAAGATGCGTCACAATCGACACTTGGTTCAGATGGTAGCGTATTTATATACGATAATGATGCGCTTCGAGAAGATTTTACGAAGTTTGTCATCCAAGAGGCGCTTCCATTCAACCACTTCGACAACCAACGACTTACGAATATCATCAAAAAAAGACTACAACCGCGTTACCAACAAGTAAGTCGTACTACCCTTAGAAACGATGCGTATAAATTATGAAAAACGGCTAAAAAAGATATAATTGATGGTTTTCAAAACTATAAATATGGCGTTTCTATTACTTGTGATGTTTGGACCGCACCACATGGTACGGCAAATTCTTATTTAGCCGTTACGGCCCATTGGTTTCATCCAGAGTCTTGGTTATTGATGAAACGTACAATTGCTTTTAAATTGTTTGGTTATCCGCATACGGGATGCAATTTGCGAAAAATTTTAAATGACACTTTAATTGAATATAATTTAGACGATAAAATTTTTACAATTTCACTAGATAATGCGTCAAATAATACTAGAGCTATGAATTTTCTAAAATTACGTATAAAACCAATTTTAAATGACGCTTTTTTTCATTCTCGTTGTGTTACTCATGTTATAAATTTGTCCGTGCAAGCGGCGTTACAAATATGTGCTAATATACATGAAAAATTTAAGAGTTTATTAGTAACTATATATAGTTCGAGTAACGAACGACAAGCTAATTATAGACGTTTTCGTGCACAATGTGGTGAAACTCCCCTAGGACCTTGTTACGATAATAATACTAGGTGGAATTCTACTCACACTATGTTTGAAAATATTTTACGACAACGTGCTACTTTAAGTGCTTTTAATGATATGTTAGTTGCTAAAAATAAGTCCGTAGCTATAACCGATTATGAATGGATCGACTAAATGATTTAACTTCGTTTTTAGTAGTTTTTAAAGAGGCTACTACTACATTATCGTGTGTATATTACCCAACTAGCTCGTTAGTTCTAAACCAAATTTTTATAATGACCGAAAAATTACAAGAATTTGAATCCTCGACATATCCAATGTTTAGAAAAATGGTTAGAGCTATAAAAAAGAAATTTATAAAATATTTTGGTAGTTTGCCTTTGGTTTTTACTTGTTCCGCCGCACTAAATCCAACTTTAAATGTTGGCGGCGTACAACGTATAATAACAACAATTTTACAAAATTTAGACTTACACTTATCCGACGACCCGAACTATATACAAAATGAACTTTCTAAATTTGAAGATATTTTTAAGAGTTTATTTGGGATTTATGCAACAAAATATGGTCAACATCATAACCCAATTGTTGACTCAATGCGGGCGGGAACATCTCGGTCATCATCCAACGACATAAATATAAATCTTTATAATCAATTACTTGAAGATGCTACAAAGCGTCAACGAACATCGGCTCCAACAAGCGAGTTGGGACACTATATGTCTACAAACTTTTTAACCACTTTAAGTGTTGATGAGTTTCGTAATTTTGACATTTTGAGTTGGTGGAAAGAAAGAGAAGTACAATTTCCCATTTTATCCGCTATGGCTCGAGATTTATTGTCCGTCCAAGCTTCGACGGTAGCTTCCGAATCGACCTTTTCTACTAGCGGTCGAATAATATCGGAAAGAAGGTCAAGACTAACCGCTCAATCCGTGGAAGTATGTGTATGTTTGAAAAATTATTTGGACGGAGTGGATAGGATACAAAATGTAACAACCTTGGAAGGCCCATTATTAGGTAACGTTGAAGAAATTATAGAAGATGAAGAAATCGAATTAGGGATATCACCTCCAACGACCGAATTAGATGAAGGTGAATTTGAAGAACTTGAAGTTGAATCCGTGGATGAAGATGAAGTTTGGGACGACATAGCTAGTTAAGTGTATCCGGGTGATGGCAATGCCGAAGCTCGATATACTTTACTATACGATTACGTTTCCGGGTGATGGCCATGCCGAAGCTCGAAATGTATTCGTATTTGTATTTTATATTTTAGTGGTAATTTTGTTTAAATAAAAGTTATGTTTGTATTTGAAGATATTTTTAGTTGTAATTGCATTGTTTAAATAAAAATTATGTTTGTATTTTATATTTTCATTTGTATTAATTAAATTTTTTTATACACTTATACCGAATTCGAATCCGAAAAAAAACCGAAAAAATTAACCGATTGAAACCGGATCAAAACCGAAAAAACCGATTCCGAACATTTAAAATCGAAAAAAACTGATTCCGAAAAAACCGTTTTTAACCGAAACCGATTTTTTAAAAAATCGGCTTTTTAAAAACCGATTTTTAAAAAACCGAAAACCGAAGAAAATCAATTTTTTTTCACCTCTAATCCAAGTTGCATGGATATAGTTTAGTTTTAGTTCAACTTGCACAAGTTGGCCCAATTGCATGTTATGTAGTAGGCCCTTGTTATTTTTGGAAATATTAGAAAATACGTAATAATTATATCTACTTGCCGATAATTTAACATTCTTTTTCTTCATAATAACCATAAAGTTTTTGAAAACGGGAATAGAAACCGAATTTAATTTAAGTTATGTTAAAATTACTCAAGAACAAGAATATGAATACCAAAAGAACACATAATTGATTAATCAAACTAGACTCAATGTTTAGATTCAACAATACACAAAAAAAACACTTACTAAATTGCTAAAAAGGATAACACTTCGACAAAATAGACACCAAAAAGATGACTATAAGAATACAAGTCGATCTATGAACATAGAGACGAAAATGGGGTTTTTGTAAGAACGAAGATGAGACTAAACCAGATTATGTATATAGCTCCGATCTCTATCTATATGCCTTATATATAAATGAATAAAATGGCATATTTAGTCCTTGATAATTTGGACTTTCTAACTCTGCCACATGACTTTCAGAAACTTCAACCAGCACCTCCAGGTTCCAAGAATGTCACTTTAGCCGTCCAACTTTAGTCTCTTCCACTTATACCCAGAAACGTTTATGAAATCTTCACTGCAGCCCTTCTAGAATCCTTTCTTCATAAATTAACTTTGGATACAAAGTTAACACGTAACAAGACAAAGCAAAATACAAATAATACTCCAAACTGAGATTGAACATATTTGCATATTCCAACAAGTTACATGTTCATGCATCTAGTTCGAATGTGATTTTGATTTAATGCTATGTGTAGACTCTAGAGCTAGGAGTTTGTCTAAATGATTAGTATTTATTTTAGAGCTAATGATGGGAATATTAAAGGGTATTAAAGAGTTTTTTTTTCTTAAGGCTTGATATATATTAACAAAAACAACTAGCAAGATATTATGAATTACCACCAAAACGATCAAACAACCATACCAAACTACAACGATCCAAAAGCTAAATTCCAACCTAAACTACCTTTTTATCCAACCAACACAAACCTACCAAAAAGACCATACGACTTGAACCTAACTCTACATCAAACCAAAACGACCGTACAACTTGATTCCAACCCTACATCGTACCAAAACCATACAACTTGACACCAACTGAATCGACCATACAAGTTGACCACAACCAAAATGACCTTGCATCATACTAGAACGACAATATACCTTGATTACTACAACAACTCTAAACATACACCACCTACAACCACTTGAAACCATCGAAAATCACAATTTGAGACCACCCTTCGAATTGAACCTCCTAAACCTCTTGTGATCACTGATATTAGACCACCTAAAACAGTCTACCTTAGACCGCCAAATGGGACGGCATGAAAGCACATGACACCACCTGACACACTACGATTAAAGAGTTTCTAATTCGAATATGATTCATAAGATATCTAAATTGATGTGTACCCACAAAGTAAACAAACGCTATATTCATACATAGAGTATTGATTAAAGAGTCTCTAATTGGAATGTGATTCGTATAATATCTAAATTGATGTGTACACGACAAAGTAAAAGATATTGCTCGAATCACGTACCTTTCTAATCAGTTTGGTTTTCTACATCATATTTGAAGGAGCTAAAAGCACATTGGGCTCAAAATAGCCCAAAGGAACATTTTGAAGCCTACTTAGATGAGGCAGCTATAATTGAAGCCCACTTGATAATGGTGCATGGTGATAATAGTGGTTATTTATAGCTACAAAAATTGTATCGAGATTTTAAATGAAATTTCATAAGCCTGTAAGTATATGGTCAGAGCGAAAAACATTATTACACTTAATTACGTATCACGTATGTCACTTTCTAGTTGATGCAAGACTATCGAAAAGTCAACATACAAATATCGGGTTTGACTAGATATAAAAAATGAAATAAAATGTCACGTCTAATGTTAAGTAAGTCAATTATTTTATTACCCAAGTAATTGTGAAGATTTTAACAGTGGGCCACGCAAAATTTCTCATCGACAATGACATTAACCGTCCATCGAATCCAAGAAAATAGGCGGTCGTCATGAAAAAGATGCTATCATCTTTTTATAATAAAGTTTTTACAACAAAAATAACAAAAACATGTATTCTATTTATCGTATAATTCTATCTTCAATACTAGTTATTTACCTCTTAATTCTATTTATTAGATTTATCTTGGATATTACTTATCTTTATGTACATAACACTTTTTGTGATGCATCAATTCTTTTTCTTTTCATAGATATAAATAAATTTCCATATCTACATGTTTTATGAAAATTACTATATATTTATACTTTATTTGCACCTTAAGAGATCAGAAAATTATTTTAATTAATTAAGATTAATTGTATCGATTAATTGATGTAACTTAAAAATTATACGTGTTTAATTAGTCATCTTATGTCATCGTTATTTACTCCGTATATCTTATATATGCAATTAAAGTCAAATATCAAATTGACTGAAATCGACCAAGTTAGACCATGTTGATTGAAGAAGCGTAAAAGGACTGTAGTTAATATTTAATTATGAATGAATTATGATTATGAATTAAATTATAAAAAATGTTTTTTTTAATAATATTCAAGTAAAAAGAAGAAAAAGAGTATGATGGGGTGTCAAAATCACGATCATATAGTAATGAGTGACGTGGCATGGAAGGGGGACCGCTCATCATGTGGAACTTGTTTGGTGGTCCCGCAACCACTAACTGTGTGTTCAGTAAAAAGAATAAAATTACATGGTTACAAAGTAAAAGTACCTGAAGAATAAGGCCCACATGCTTGTTATTTAACCGACAAATTTAACCTCGAGTTAACTGCCTCTCTCAACGCAAATCCACTATTTAAACTATGCCCATTTATTTATCTTAAAAAAATCACCCTATCAATTTACTGATAAAATTAGTGACAAACAGGGTACGTAGCTCAATAGCTGATACAATTAGTGGTAGTTAACTAGCGTTGTCTACTTATTATCTACATAAGCGAGAAGAGAAGTTTTAATTAAAGTTTGTGCATCAAACTGTACAGATTGTTACGTATAGTGAAGAATAAATGAAGAACCAATTGTATATATTATAAAAATGTAGGGACTAAATTTGTAAATTTTATTTGGAACAAATGGTGAAGTGCACCTATCATCTCAACAACAATATGATATCCAATCGAAAAATAATCACCTTCGTAGTATGGTACTCCGTATACTTTTTGTACTATTAGAAAAGATCGTTTCTAGTTGATGGAACTTAATGAAAGTCTTAAACTAAACTCGTGACCGACGTCACAATTATAGGACAAATCAGCTTAATCATAGAAGTCACGAACATAATGTTGATGAAACTAAAGTTGATCCAACCATTATTATCATCAGATAAATCGACATAATATAACCTATATAACATGAATGAATGGTCGTTAAAAAAAACCCAGCATATTATTAGTTTGTTACACAAAATTAAAAACATACAATGATATTATTTCTTATGTCTATTTCTACCATAAGTTTGACTTCACATAAACGGTATAGGCAAAAATTAATGGTGCATGGGTGGTAGAGCAGGACCATTGATCCATATGGTCTCAATCGATCCATTTGCCAAATTGAAATAATTCTAAAACTATCTAGCTACGTAATAAACAATGCGATAATTAGTTAATTAACGATATATTATTTACTTCTCTAATAAAAGTTATCACCTAATCGAACAAATTACTTCTCCCTCAAATAGTTCAAGTATTTCCCATTTTGGATTCAATTTGTAATGATATAAGTTTAAAGCATATGACAGCTCTAAACTTTAAGGTTTGATTCAGAGAATTCAACATGGAATTGAGGTGTTTGGTTCACGAATGAATTGATTTGAAAGTTATCAAATTCCTCCACTTAAAGAAATCACATTCCATAATGAATTTCAATTCCATAAAAACAATCCACCAAGCATAACAACCTAATTACATATGATATGTAACGTTGCTTAAATTATTGTTAATGTTATTGCTTTAATTTAAGGTTCCCGATGCAACATAAAAATTCAACTTTTAAACAATTTGAGATATATATGAAAACTTTACTATAAGTCAAAACATTGAGATAATTAAAGTAAATCACCATGCAAATAATGTACTCCAAATATTAGCTGGAACCTAATTACATAACACAATGATGCATGTAAAATAGTAAATCTTGGATATATCTTTTGCAATTTATTTGGTCCCCTTTTTCATTCGGCATGTTTCCCAATAAAGTATCAACACTTATAATTTCGTTTTTGTGTCATTTGTGATTTCATTTTCATTCTGAAAGAGAATCGTTACGGTCGTTTAAAACTTAAAACACTTAAATTGATTATAGATATACAATTTAGACATATATAACCATCTGAGGACAAACTTTAGACGTACATTATGTTATTAACGAATCTTATATTGTTGGTTAGATTAGATAGAGTAATCGTAGAAGAAAGACGGAAAAAGCAGTGGATTTTGATGCAGTTGACTTCATGTTTGCAAAGGATATGATGAAGCGTGTGTTGGATGAAGGGGGCAACAATCATAGCTCATAAACAATGTATACATGTATAAAGACACCACTTTCTTTTTGCTTTGCTTTTTCCAATTTTGGTTTGATATCTTTCTATACACAAACTTAACTGCAAAAGTACTAGTGTATAAGTACCCTAATATGATTCGATTAACTAATATATATCGTTATGGTTAAATTTTGTCAAAAAATTCACATTCCTTTAGATTTCGACGTACTCAATCGAAAAGGTCAATCTCAAAGTATATAGCAAAATCCTATACACATATACACAAATAGCTAGAGAATAAGAGTGAAAGTGAGAGAGATTTTCAAAGATTCTTAGATAACTGTTTGGTAATTTAATGGGTTTTTAACAACATAATCAATTAACATGAATTCTTGAACAACAAATTAACATATATATATCTATGATGTACATCCACCCACTGTCAAATTTGAAGAGTGGGATCCTAAGTTCCCTAAAGAGACATACCTCAAGAAAAACCAATTCTAGCATAAAAACAACCAAACACTCTAATCAAAGTGTCTAGAACTAACCCTATATATTTTTACAAGGCCCTATTAATCATTTAGTAGCCATGAGTATGCTCTACAATGAATTAATGTTTTGTAAAGCAAGAATTCTTTTTGTTATTGGTGGGTTATGAGTGGACTGTAATGCAATTGATTTGGGTTGCTAATTATGAGTAGTAAATATCAAAAAGTGATAAAAAAAGTTAAAAAGGAGTGAAAGTGGAAAAACAAGATTTTGAAGGGTGTCAAATTGCCACCAAAGTCAATATTCTCATACTCACACATCAAGATTTGGGTTTAGCCTAAAGGGGTCCCCGTATCCAGTGGAGAAGATAGAAAGATCATTTTGAGGTACTCAAATTTCTCCCCCGTATCTATTATGCCAAATTATTATTCATGCTCCTTGTTTTTTTTTCTTTATTACTAGAAAAAAGTTTTAAACCTTATTATCTTTAGGGTTAAATGGACATATATGTTGCTCTACTTTATAAAAATTTCCAACTAAATTACTAAGTTATTAACTAGCTCGATGAAATTACTGAAATAAATTCATAAGTTGTATAACCCGATCCTCGTTTTTAATATTTATAATTTATGTAATATTAATTTGATCGAACGAATTAATAGTTCAGTAATTTAATTAAACATTTTCACATGTCTATACATTAACTGGTATGATATATTGAAGGGACAACATCCTTTTTGGATAGTCTTTACGTGAATTGAAGTTCTTTTTTCAATGTTGAGATCTCAAATGTCCCAATTTTCTTCACATTCAACTTGAAAACTTTTGAACATATTCTTGTTCATTCAAAAAGATCACATACAATAAGAATAAATTAAAAAAATTGTAAATCAAGAAGAAAAAGACAAGAAATGTATTGACAAACATCATATTGCAAGCATAAACCTAATTTCAAACAAGATTCTGATGTTTCATCTCATCTCATCTATTTTTAATTTTTTTTTTAAAAAAAGTATTGTATATGTACTGTGGGTCAAAATTAAATAAAGTATATACTTAAGTGTCTAATCCGACACCAGCATGAACACAAAATGTAATTAATTAACATGATTTTTAGGTTTATACCAGACAGTGATGTGAGGAGCTTGACCTAACACAAAATTTTCTAACATGGTCAACCTATTTAATTTAATTTAATTCATATACAAAAAACAGGTATAAAACGTCATCAAACATATGGACTATCTATAAAACATTGTTTATTTCTGTCATTAATTGATTAATTAATTATATATGATGTCAATTTTAGGTTACGTGGAGTGATTTTGAAGACAAATTAAATCATAGTTTATAGGATCATCAGAGTAAATTGCATGAATGATCTTTATGGTTTACACAATTTTCAATGTCAGTTCTTATGCTTTGTTTGTTGTATGGACAGTTCAAAAACTCAAAAATTGTTGCATCCTCAAATCCTCCTTACTTAAAATGATTAAAATATTCTTGATGATACTATCTATTTTGTTTGGCAAAATGAGGGCTATTTTAGTCATTTTATGTAGATGATGACTGAGCGTGCAACAACTTTGAATTTTTTGAATTGTCCATGCAATAAATAAAACACATGAACTAACAGTAAAAATGTGTATAAACCAAAAGGACAATTTACATTGTCCATTGATTTTTTTTTAACTTGTTCTGCTGCAAATTTAAATTTTTATAAAAATGAAAGAAGCTTAAATGTGACAATTTTTATGTGATTTACGTGGTTAAAAACATGTGACATAGTTGTATAGAAGAGATCTAATTTAAATTAATTTAAACTTTTCCTAAAGAAGGTTATCGAAAACGTAGAAGTGAATTTTATTTTGTTTGGGATATTTTATTTTATCAAACGCTAATAATCAAGAAAAGGATAAAAGAAAAATAACTTTTTAATTTATCTTTGCATATTTCTATTATTATATTATTATTATAATATTATAATTATTTATTTATTTATTTTGGTCGATGAGTCAACTTGGAATCCAATAAACCACAAAAAGGAAGAAAAGTCGGTGATGAACTTTAATTGATTGTCCATCTATCTCTCGGGAAATTGAAAATAATTGGCCATTTAATTAGTGTACTGTTACAGTGGCGTATAAACTCGTGTATACACGTAAAATATAAGTTATAAATATTATACGGAGTATTACAATACATTGCAGTATTACTAAAAAAAATAGATAAATAATTAAATGATAATTTGTTAATTTAAATGTTGAATTTTACATGTAGATTAGATGCACGTGAACGTATTTGAAGTAATTTTATTTATCTGAAAACGTTATTTTGAAAATAAATAATTATTATAATAAAATATGTTATATTTTATAATTGTAATTTAATATATATATATATATATATATATATATATATATATATATATATATATATGTTATAATTCGGTACGTATTAGATAGAGTATAGTAGAAGAAGGTTTTTTTTTCTAAATTCAAGACTATGCAACCCGTTGATTAAATATAACTATTGTAAAAATTAGGTTTTAATAATTTTAAAGTAGGAAGTTCTATTTTTAAATTAAGTAAAATAAAAAGACTTAATTGATCAATTGAATTTTATTTTTAAATGATGATGTTATCAAGGTGAATTTTATATTATATTTAACATGCGTTGTTACTTTTTCGTTATTTTTAGTTAATCCTATAAAATAAACAGTTTTGAAAGTAATGCTATAATTCTTGTAAAAGTTACAATTTTGTTAAGTTCTATCAAATGAATTAATAAATAAATAAATAAAATGAGTAATATGTGACTAATGTATAATTACTTTAACGTCCCCTAAAGCAATTTTATTTAAGTTGATAATATCTTTACCTTTTAATTAATATAAAAAGTGGGGTATGTGACGCATTAGGGGTCTTCACAGTTTGGTTTGATTCGGGTTATGGTAAAAATCAGATCGAATATTTCGATTTTTTAATAATTAAAACCGTTCGATTTCTGTTTCTCTATGATTCGGTTTTCTGATTTTTCGGTTTTGGTTCAATTATTTTTGGTTAATAATCGAATTCTAAAGTTTGATTAAAATAAAACTTTTAAGGTAATTTTAATTATTCTATATCCGTCGTGTAGTTTGTTTGTTCTCTTTAGCATGTTTGTAGGATCCACAAGCTTTATCGATCTTCTTTTTAAACAAATATCTCCTACAGTCATAAAGTAAGTTTTACTTTAGTTAATTAGAAACTACGGATTAACTAGAGCATCAAATTTGATTGACGGAGTATTTGATAAATGATATTATACTAATTATATATAACTTATTACATAATGTAATATACATTTTCTTACTATTATTCAAAAAGAAGAAAATTTTAAGGAGAGAAAATGGATAATCAATCAGATTCATTATTTTATTACTATAATTCAAAGTTTTATTTACTATAATTCTATGTTTTTATTGTTTTGATTCAATATTTTATTAATAAGGTTTAGTATTTTGTTTATATGATTCAAAAGTTATAAGTAATAAAAATTTGAATAATAATAATAAAATAATAAATCATATTGTTTGTCCCTCTTCTCTTCATAAATTTCGTTCCCCCTAAAACCGACTTCTATATATATAATAAAGATATTAATCTTGAAGTATTTCGGTTATTAAAGTTTGAAAAAAAAGTTAAATATCTTTTGTTTACATTTTAATCATAGCTTCCAATAGTTATTTTAATAATAATTATTCAAAATTTTTTAAAGAAAAATATGTTTCAAATAATTAAAACGTAATTTTGAAATTATTCCTACGTATCTACGATAGTTATTCTTTTTATTTTAAACCAACTTATATATACACACTAATACACGCGTATAACTTCTATAATTTAAAAACTCAAAAATAGCCGGACACGTCGTCCATCCTTAGAGACATTGCAACCCTAAGGTATCTTAACAATACTCCATTCATGTCAGAATATATATCCGTATATATAACAAGTGTAATGTAAAGGTAGACCATATATGAAACATCATGAATTGCACATGCTTAAAATATATATATATATATAGATACGTGGTATTATGAAATGAATACATATTATATATAGGATCGAGGTGGTGGAGGTGCATGGTTGTTAGTGGTAGTTTGAATGAGAAAATCAAGAATCAAGGCCGCCGGCAAATGGGTCTGATAGCATCAGAGAATGCACCCCTACAAACCCCACAACAACACAGAGCTAACTATTGAGCCACTCCCACCTATCTATCATCACTAATTAAACTACTTCCCAACACCAAAGACCACTCGATTATCAATCGCACTTAATTAACTTCACCTTTTCTCTTTAACTCTTCTTCTCTAAATATTCCTATCTGTCATCCAAATACGTACCATCTATTTTATCGACTTGACGTCCCCAAACAGAACCGTTTTCCAACAAACCAAATTAATTACTACCCCGTATTTCTAACAAATACACTCAATCCGTAATGTTACCGGGGAAATAATTTGTGTAGTTGGCTACATAGTTGTTTGGTGCAATCAAAAGCATTTTTCAAACAGAAGTTATATTTTCAATCTTTAAAATTTATTTATATTTACAATATTGGTCCTTCAATTTATCTTTGCAGCACGAATGAATACAGTTTAACACTGTGAATTATTTCCCTATATATATTAGTGTAAAAATGAGTTAACATACGTATATAAAAAAAATTAATGCATAAATTATAGATAATTTTTTTCTTTTGGCTCTATTTATCTTACCTACATAATAAGTGAGTTGCCCCTAATGAAATGTCATATGTATTAATGAAATGTCTACTTTTGTAGCTAGAAGTGAAAATTTTAAAAATATAAAAGTACATACAAGTACAACTCAAAATAGGAAAACACTGGTAGTACTCAGTGGGTAACTATATTTTTTAGAGTAAAATACATTATCTGTTTTTGTAGTATGTCATCTGTTTCATTTTCAGTCCATGTGTCGGGTTTTTGCAGGTTCAATTTATTGACCCGAATTTTCATATCGCTCCTAGCCTCTCATCCATCATGAAATGACTAAAATATCCTTAAAACTTTAAGACTCTTTTACTCTTTGAAAGATTGGGAGTAAAATGTAAATTCGGATTAGGGAACTTAATCCTCAAAAGATTCGACGTATGGACTAGAAGCAAAACGAATAACATGCATCAGGGACGAGTAACGTAATTTACTTTTTTTTTTATAATCTCAAACAACCACTACAATAAAATGGAGCAAATACGACGAATAACTTTAGCGAAGACATGGGTTGTCGTAAATGGCCCTCAAAAGAGTACATGTTGATGCAACATCCGAGGTTACAACCTTTTTGCGACGACTCTTGTGCGTCGCTAATACCCTTTATTCTCGTAGCAACCTCTACATGTGAAATCAAAATAAAGCTGTAAAAAGTTAAAACTCATGTTGTTTTAAATTGATTTAGTAATAGTAATCAAAGTGTAAAAAGTTCTATAGTAATTAAATTCATATTTGATTAAGGGATCTTTATTTACAAAAAGACACAATAAAGCTGCCGTTGTTTACTTCTCCTTATATATGTATGTAAAATTAAAATAAAACACATGCATGATTGTTATACCTCATATAGAAAGAAAATTCTTTAACTTAAGATGAACCCTAGTATCTATATTTCTATTTTCGATGCATTATACGGAGTAATATTCATACTAAGCTAATAGTTATTTTTCTCAATAATTAAATTTATTAAGTAGATTAAAATATTAAACGGCCATCGGTGACCAAAATATGTTTATTTGTCCTTTCTAATGTTTATGTTCTTTTATACCAAACCATTATATTATGAGGTAGTTGTTCATATGCAATGACATTAATTAGCAACAGTACTTAGTGGTGTAACTAATATTTCACTGCTGATCTTATACCTCCACCGGAGGGATACCTTTATTATCATCTTTAATACATTTGCCTCCACCTGGAGGAAGATCATTATTTGGTCTTGTGACGTACAGTTTGTGCCAATTAGGCACCTACTACCTCATAGGATATCACCACCAAATTATCTATTATTCGACTTCCACCCAGAAAGCGGCATAACACACCTTCAATCTTAACAAAATTATTGTGGGGACCATGCAAAGATTTGGAGGATCATATAAAGGAATGTGATTGAACTAAAGGGAATATTTGTGAGTGCTATTATCTGATTGGTTAAGAGAAGTTTCTTGGCCAGGTCTACAACAAGTATAAAAGGACTTGCACTTTTCACTTTTGAAGTATGTTCATCTTCCCCAAATTAAACCCTAATTTACTCATCACTTTATATTTTCCGATCATAGTCACTTATTCTCACACCGGAGGTGAATTACAGGGAACCTTCCCATCTTTCACCTAACGTTAGAGTGTTACCAGTGATTGCAGTTCTGCGACTGAAGGTATCCGACTGGAGCTTTTCTGGAGTTATAGCACTTGTGCGGTTGGACGTACAATCAATACTTGTTCGAAGCTGATAATAATAATGGAGGTCAATGCTATTGTATGTAACTATATATATATATATATATATATATATATATATATATATATAAATAATAACTGGTTTTTAAACACCAACATGGTATAGATACGTTCTTTTTATATATAAGTTATATATTTGAATTTAATTGTTTTTTAAATAATGATTTACAAAGTTATCATTTCTTTAATTTTAGTCAGTTTAAAAAAATTAAATAATTATATTAGTAAATTGAATTTCTAATAACATCATCGACCGCTTCCTATATTATATTTAACTAGAACAATAATGCACCGAAGATAATAGTATGTAAATTATTACAAATATAGGGACCCTCCAAATTACCCGGCCTCTTATATTTAAATTCTTTTATGTTATAAAATATTCTTTTCATCAATTTTATATTTAAGCAAACGGCCATAAAAATATTCAAAATCGAACCAAAATAGTCTTTTTCATTGACAAATATAAGGTTTCTTTGTGACCAATAATTCGACAGGGAAATGTAAGCATTATACATATCATACATATCAAGACAATAAAAGAAGTAACATTATTCGAAACAAAGGTGTCAAATTCCTTTACATAAAAAGTGATTATTGAAAAGCTTAATAAGACAACATAAAAACCTTAGAATAAAAAGCAGAAATAAACCATAGTCCAAGGAGCCATTGTGTAATTAAGACATAAAATAAACGACACATAAATGTTAGAAGATCTCTGTTATCCTTTGAGCTCGGTGTTTTTCTTTTGGTCTTTTCTTCTTCAAAGACAAAACCCAACCATACCCCACCTTAATTTAAAATACAAAAAAAAAAAAAAAGTTTACATCTTCCTGACTCTGACTCATAACAGAGATCCCTTAAATAGCTTTGTTTTCTCAAGGAATAACAGCTTTTTTTTCTATAACCCCTTTTATTATTTTTATTAATTTTCTTGAATGTAAGCTTCAAACACCCCAAAAACTATTTTTTGGCAGTGTAAGAATAACAATACATCAGAAACAGAAAACCCTTCATCCGTTCATTTTTAGAATAACCAAAAATATCAGCTTTATCTTTACATACAAACTTAAGCTTATTAGAAAAACACAAGTTACTTTCCCAAAGCACTTATTTTTCAAGTGGGGTTTAAAATCTTTGTCTAGTGGAAGAAGAACAAGACCTGCCCTTTTGTTCAGAATTTGGTTGCAGAGATACAAATAGTCTTCTTTCAGAGCAAAAAAAAGGCCTTTTTTTTCCTTCGGTTGATTGTGAAGAAATGGGGACGACACTGAATGATTCAGCTGTTAAAAGTGTGCTCAAGAATCTTTGTATCTCTTATGGATGGTCTTATGGTGTTTTCTGGAACTTTGACCAGCCAAATTCCATGTATGAATGCATCTCTCTATCACATACATATAGATACAGAATATAAGTATATATGCATGTATTTGTGTTATAAAGTTATCTTTCTGTTAATCTTGTGTATTCTTCTGCATACCCTTTAATTCTCTGTTATCAATAATGTATTTTTATTACGAGTATTATTTTAGATTTAGATGGAGCAGGGTTTGTTTTCAAAAAGAATATGTTTATTTTCAATTTTTATGAAAGTGTGTATCAAGAAAATGACAATATCATTTCTTTAATTTGGCTGGGTTTGGGGGCGAAATCTTTTCAGGATCATCCCACATAATGTAGGTGAATTTAGTAAATCCATACATTAATTCTCCCAAAAGAATATTCCCCAACTTAATTGTTCATAAATTCAATTTTCGTGTTTTTATTATTTTTTTATATAAAATATTGTCATTAAATTTTGTATCTTTTTTCATCACTTGATACAACTTACTCTATGATCCATCTTGCGTGATCAGTGATTTTTCTGGTGTATTAATTTACCTTTTCTTTTATTTATTTTATTAATTAATATTTTATTAATTAATATTAATATTAATTAATATTAAAAACTATGTTTTTTATTTTTCAGATTGTTGACTATGCAAGATGCTTACTTTAAGGAGGAAATTCAAGGTCTAATTGATGATTTGCTTCTACAATCACCCATTCTTGGAGGAGGGTATGCTCATTTTCCCTGATCTTGGTATAAAGTTGATTTTAACAATCTTTCAAGGCTAATAATAAATAATACTTTCTTAAAATTTTGTAAGGTTAATTGGACAGGCTGCTTTAACTAAGAAACATCAATGGATGTCCTCAGAAGATAATTACGTAGGACAGTTTTCTTCGGGTTCGATCTGGGATATGTTTCAGGTATTAATTAGTTCTTTATATAACATAACCGAAAACTTTGCTGTCCAATATTTGAATTTAAATACAAGTTCCCTTTTTATGTAATAGGAGTTCTTGTAAAGTTGAACCATCTTTTTTTTCAGGATGATTCGAAATTCTGTCGACAATTTTCCTTGGGTATAAAGGTAATTCTGCTTGTTCCAATTTCAAATTTAATATGGTACCACCTCATGTGTCTGTTTATGGGACATGATCCATATTATGATGTATATCTAACTAGCATCTTGCAGACAATTGCAGCAATCCCTGTGGAACCACAAGGAGTGGTACAATTTGGGTCCATTGGGAAGGTTAGTAAGCAAAGCATTATCTTGGGTCCATTTTCTCCGTGTAGATTGTCAAATATACATTATGTCGATCTAATGAATTTGTTTTATTGTTCAGATTTTGGAGAAGGCAGAATTTATAAATCAAACGAAACGAATGTTTAACGAAATTGTATATGCTAATGTACCAACAACTTCTTTTTCTTCACCAAATGGATTGTTTGCTTCCTTGATATCATCTGAAGATTCCTACTTTGGAGGTGGTACTCAATATTCGCTCGATCAAACTTCTTTAGCTTTTCCACATCAATCTTTCTCATTCGGTTCAGAATCTCAAGCCATGTTTCTTGACAACAATCAGTCTACTCCATATTTACCACCAATTAGTCTTCCATGGAGTACTACTTCTAGTTTGACTTCTGTCAACGAACCACAACAGAATATGTTGGAATTACCGATGGATTTTGGAATACTCGATGAATTCTTCCAAACAGGAGATTATAATATCTCGCAGTGGCTCCCTCAGTCCCCTGGCCAGAGTAATGTTACACTAAATGATCACTTGTTATCACAATCCACAGGATTTCTTCCCATCTGTTCAGATGAAAAAGTCAAACCTTTGACTATTTCTGGAATTGATGTTGACCTGTTAGGAAGCAACGGAGACTTGGGAGACATTGTAACACCTCTCGTAAATGAAAATCATTCAGGTTTCGATTCATATAATTCAGGAGTGTCAAAGTCAAAGTTAACTCACAATATTGATAAGGACGTGGCTACCCTTCCTCCTAAGAAAGGATTGTTCTCGAATCTTGGGATCAAGGAGCTTTTTGAGGGTATATCTAGTACTTCCACTTCCTGCATTGAGGATCAAGTTTCGTCCGCAGCGAAAAGAAGGAAACTAGGAAATTCCATTTTAAAATCAGAGCCAGGTTTATGGACGAGTGATAGTTATAGCATCGATGGTTCAAGCACAATTTCACAAGCTAAGAAGCAAGTTGAACCAGCAAAGCCCACTAAGAAAAAAGCTAAACCAGGGACTCGACCTCGACCCAAAGACCGTCAGATGATATTAGATCGTATGGCCGAGTTAAGAGAACTCATTCCCAATGGTGAAAAGGTAAGTAAAATACTACAGAGTAATACATTTAAAGAGCAAAAAAAATTTCGAATTGTGTAAAAAATTTACTAATTGGTGGATTGATTTGATTCTACAGATGAGTATCGACTGTTTGTTGGATCGAACAATCAAACACATGCTTTTCTTGCAAAGTGTAACAAAACATGCTGATAGAATCAAAAAGGTTGATGAACCAAAGGTGATCAAAGTTCTCTCTTTACATCCATAATAATCTTGAAGCATGGTTATTTATAAAAAAGTGTTGGTTTTGACATAACTTGAAATAAATTTTTTTCTGTTCTCAGCATAATGGTGTCATTCAGAATAAGTATTCCAATGATCCAAACAACAATGGTGTGACATGGGCATGTGAATTGGGAAATCAGTCGATGGTTTGTCCATTAATAGTGGAAGACCTTGGCACCCCTGGACAAATGCTCATTGAGGTAAAAAGCACACCAGTATATGTTTCTCTATGTAGCTTACTTTGCAGAAATCTTGATACCAAACATATTTCTGGTGCAGATGATTTGTGAAGAACACGGGTTTTTTCTTGAGATAGTGGACATAATTCGCGGTTTTGGTTTAACCATATTAAAGGGAGTCATGGAAGCCCGTGAAGAAAAAATATGGGCTCGCTTTATAGTTGAAGCTGAGGTAAAGCATTTTACACATATATGGCAATTAAAATAGAATTTTTTTTATCTTTTTGTTTTGTATTTATGTTAATTTGATTTCATTTTACAGGGAAAAAGACATGTAACGCGACATGAGATATTTGCAGCACTTGTTCAGCTATTACAAACAATCGGGTCTAACGATACTCATCTTGATAAAAAAGTGATGCAAACTGGGAATTCACTGCACAACAATTTCCAGCATCCGGGCATACAACTTCCTGTAAGCTTGGCAGACACGGGGTATTGCATGAACTTATAACGTTGTTTTTAAGAATACCATGAGCGTTCACCATGATTGGTATTAAGGGAAGAAAAGAGGTTAGTTTCCTCCAAAAGAGTGACGATTTTGGCAAAAGATGGAGAATGAAGTTGTGGATGTTGTGTCTCATATTTGCCGAATGCAAGGAGGATTACTTATGGTTAGGTTCATAGTAACGTCAATGTTTTTTTGGGTTTCTTGTTTTGATTTTTTAGTGTTTATTTGTTGGTTTCTTTCCAGCAGTTTTCAGAAGTTAAATGTTAATAGTGTGAACTTAGTAGAAAGAACCAATATAATTTGTAGCCTGACAGCCACCTTGTGATCATATCATGGATTTGGGCTTTGGTTGGTGTTAAATGTTACTCCAGTATTAATACAATTATTGGCATTTGAAAAAATACAAACTTTTAACACTATTTTAACTTGGAGCCTAAAATATCATGAGATAAAAAAAAAATACGTGTCTACCAAACTTATGCACTCAATAACTCAATGCTACATGTGTGTAGTGTGTTAACCATATGGTATTTTTGTAACATCTGGTGCCCTAGTGCAACAAAACATGCTCAAATCTCAGCCATCAAAAATGAAAAAACAAAGTAAAAAATACGATTTTTTCAATTAAAAAGTGAAAATGGAAGATTATACCTACTATGGATGGAGACAGGACAAAGGTCCAAGACCTTATTCAGCCTTTTCATTGGTGATATAATGCTAATTAATATTTGTTAAGGTGGAACATGTGAAAAAGACATTACTTTAAAGTTTAAACAATTCAAGGATGAAGAACAGTGTGAAAAGTTGAAGACTTGCTTTTGAGCTAACTACAAATATGGAATTATACTTGATTTTCTGGTTTAGCCTACCAAGAATTGTTTTTGGCTTATTTGATTCAGAGTTATGAACTATTATGACACATGATCCTTGCATATGTCTATTGAGCAAGAGCATTTTAGTCTTTATAAGGAAGAATTTTCTTAATCCATATTCATCATTCAATCTCTGAATCAAGACTCAAAGAGACAAAGACACATAGACATGATGATATTGGTGAAAGTTTTACTTTTCTACCCTATAACATGGTAATGTGCATTTCACATACCATCGTTTTATGCTTATTCTCTCATACAGTTAACTTCCGAGGCCTAAACAAGAAAAAAAATAGTCGATTTTGGAAATAAATAGTAAATACAATTAAATTTTGTATGAACTAAACTTGCAGTTTGGGCAAAGTCTTGGGAAAGATTAAAATTTATAATTTACTTCTTGCTTTTGATATTTGGGTCTGCCTTTCAAGTTAGTGCTTAAAGGCTAGATAAGTGGTCTTCCCATTCCATAGTGAAGGGTTAAACAAACCAATGAGATAAAATCTTTACTTTCACAAAATATTGTTGAAAATGAGACTTACCATTCATGACCTAATTCCTTTCCTTTTCAAAAAAATCCAAAATTGATTTACAATTTTATATTGAATGAGATCAGATATAATATTGCACCAGTGTAAAGACGACTTTATGATACTGTCTTTTTCTATGACAAAAAAACAGTTTTCTTTTTGAAGTTCTCTTGATCAGCTTCAGTTGGTAACTAAAAAACCAGTAGGCTGCTAGTATATAATATAAATATTTATGAAAGAAACTACGTATAGGATCCCATTAACCATTCAAATGCATATTATAATCATACTTAACCTGTATGTGTATATAGGTGTCCGTTGTTAAGATTCAGTGTCTGGCTGAAAGTAAGGGTCTGTTCCTTCACCTCACTTTCTAGTGACCAACTTAATTCTGTTTTGTCCATTTCGTAATATACATTATCACCTTTTACATGAAAGGGTATATACGTACGGTGAAACTTGTATGACAAACTGTTTTACAAAGACACAGAAGTGACTAAATATGTTAATGTGGTCCTCTTATATGACTTTACCTAATGATTTGGGGAAAAATGAAGCTCAACCAATATAAGTGACCAGCTTTTATAATATATCTCATCTTTACGAGGAAATCAACGCTATTTAGTGCCTTTACGTAAGGAATCATATTGAGTTTTAGTGCTTTGTGAGTGTTGAGCATTGCTAGATTAGATAAAGTTAGTGACATATATATGTCATGCACCCTATCTTGACCTACTTAACCAGAAAAAATGATGCAAATTGATTATATTAAGCCATACAGAAAAAGCTTCCTCTTTTTTTAATATTTGTTCTATATATAGAAAGTGATCACTAAATCATGGGTATAAATACACTAGATGTCACTAGCAAATCAATCAAAAGCATAGCACATCTATCATTTGACAGCATTCTGATTAAGGTCTTTGTTTCTGTTCTCAACTGTCATATTATTTCGTAAAATGGTTAACAATAATGGTGTTGAGTGGAGTATCAGGGTGGATGATGGTTCATTAATGGTGCTTGAGCCAGAGCACAAGTGTGGAGTATTGAGATTATGGGACCGAATAAAAGGTTTGGTGTCAAGGTTTATGATGAGATTGTGGATGTTTTTTAAAAAGGCATGGGCTTTAGGGGTAGATGAACCAAGAAAATTCTTCCATTGTCTTAAAGTTGGCGTAGCTTTAATGGTTGTGTCGTTGTTTTACTACATGAGACCTTTGTATGATGGTGTCGGTGGTAGTGCCATTTGGGCTGTTATGACTGTTGTCGTCGTCTTTGAATATACTGTTGGTAGGCATTTTTACTTTAAACACACCCATTATCCAATCTTTGTTTTCCTTGTTTAAAAAACACATGCTAATTAATATCTATAAATGTTGCAGGTGGGACTTTGTACAAGTGTTTGAATAGAATATGTGCAACTTTTCTTGCTGGATTTCTTGCACTTGGGATTCATTGGATTGCTAGCCATTCAGGCCATCAGTTTGAGCCATATATTATGGGAATTTCTCTTTTCATATTAGGTAAATTCAAGAAATTAAGTCCTCTTAGTAGTATCGTGACTAGCCTAATAAAGCTAAATTAACATTACTAACTAACTAATGTTTTGTCTTATAGCTTCTGCTACAACTTTTTCAAGATTTATCCCTGTGGTGAAAGCTAGATTCGACTATGGTTGCACCATCTTCATTCTTACATACAGCCTGGTGTCAGTCTCGGGGTATCGTGTTGACCATCTTCTGAGCGTGGCTCACGAAAGGCTATCAACCATAATCATAGGGACTTGTTTGTGCATTATCACTAGCATGCTTATTTTTCCTGTTTGGGCTGGTTTGGAGCTCCATCTTTTAATCCCTCGAAACATGGATAAGCTCGCAACATCACTAGATTGTAAGTACCTCTGACATATATTTACACAGATAGCATCCTAGAAATCTACCCGATTTTTTCCAAATTTTAACCATAGATTATTATTTTTATTCTTAAAGGTTGTGTAGCGGATTATTTTGGTCATGATGACGAAGAATCTAAGAAAAGTTTACAAGGTTATAAATGTGTGTTGAACTCAAAAGCCTCAGAGGAATCCATGGCCAATTTTGCTAGATGGGAGCCTGCACATGGACGGTTCAATTTCCGTCATCCGTGGAAGAATTATCTCAAAATAGGTGCATCATCGCGCAGTTGTGCTTATTGCGTTGAAACACTGACTAGTTGCTTGGACTCCAAGAATCAGGTGACTCCCAACTTCTGGTATTTTAAAGCTTGTCCACTATTCATGCACAAACTTTGATGAAAAACAATCTAACAAGATTCAATGAACAGGTTCCGGAATCAATAAAGAACCATCTTGATTCAGCATGCATGAATTTAAGCACATGCTCATCGAATGTGATAAGAGAATTAGCAACAATTGTATGTACAATGACAAGATCTTCAAAGATTGAAATGGCGGTCCAAGATATGAAGAACGCTATTTTGATGCTACAAAATGACTTAAAATCCCTTCCAGATTTACTTACCCAAACACATGATGTCAAGGAGAAAAAGGAGCCGGATTCAAGTGAAATAACCGTAATGCCTTTGATGGAAGTCATCCCACTTGTGAGTTTTGCATCTTTACTGATTGAAACCGCTTCAAGGATAGAAGAAAACTTAGTGAAAGCAGTTGAAGAGTTGGCCGAATCGGCTGAATTTAAGCAACCGGAAGATGACATAAAGGCTAAAAACAATCTGCAGACTACTGAAAAGATTGTATCTGATGTAGAAAATGTGATTGCCCTTCAACGAGTATAGTTAGTACATATAACGTTGACTGTCTTTTATTCGAACAGATTCAATGATGTCACAACAAAAAACATAAGAAACCTCTTGATCTGCTTACAGGTAGATCCTTGAGGCAAAAAACTGACATGGGTTAAGTTAGTAAATGATCTCTAGTGAATTTACTTCAAAATATGCCTTACTTTTTATGGCGATGTACTAAAGACAAAAATCGACTTATATAGATATATATTTATATTTAAAAATTCAGTGGAAACAGGCTTGATTTGCACCGACTTGTAGGTAGTTGTGTAATATAAAGTTTAATCAACATGCACTTGGCTAGTGCCTGGTACAATCTTGTACTTGTTTCTTTTTACTAGGATTACCGCAATCTTATGATATTGCATTATTATATATTTCTGTGGCTAGCGCAACTTGGGCGTAACATTGTATAAGAATATAACAAAAATAATTGTTTTTTTGCCATCTAAGAATGCAGGATTAGATTAGCTACAATCTAGGGTTTTCATCGGTTCAGTTTTCGGTTATTTCGGTGTATTTGGTTTTGAAAATTTTGGGAGCAAAATTGAAAACCGAACCGAAAAACGAATTCAAATTGAAAACCGAACCGAAAACCGAATTTCAATTTGGTTCGGTTTCGATTAAAACCGAAAAACTTAACATTTTTTCAAAAACACTTTTCAACATGCAAAACTAAAAAATATGCACGATTATACGATACAAATTATATAAATCTAACTATTAATAATTATTATGTATTAACCAAATTCGAGTTTATAAAGCATAAAATTGTCAATGTATGTGAATTTTAATGTCCAACCAAAATATTTATTTTTCACAAACACATCGTAGCTAAAAAATTTAAGTTTTTAAAATGTTAAACTCTTCAAGCCTTCAATCGAATTCGAAAAATCACATATATATATTAATATATAAATAATAATATATTTATTAAATCGAATTCGGTTTTGAATTCAGTTTTCGGTTTAACCGAATTCGAAAAATTCCAAACCGAACCGAAAATCGAATTCGAATTCGATTTTCAGTTTAACCGAATTTAAAAAATAAAAAACCGAAAACTGAATTTAAATTCGGTTCGATATTCAGATTAAACGATTTTAAACCAAATATTGAAACCCTAACCTACATTAGTGGCGTACATATATGTACATATATGCTTGGGTTTAACTGGTTTGAGTTACGAAATCTTGGAGTAAACTTGGTTGGAGTTGAAACTTGAATGGGTCAAAAACTCTGTGCTCCTAGTTGCATGCATGACAGCCAAATGCATATAATTAACACACTCCATACTCTGACTTTCAAGTAATAGTAAAGGATTAGTTTAGAAAATATATTGAATATATATTGAATATATATTTTCTTATTATTGTGTTTCCTAATTTATAACAAAAACATATATACCAATCGATATTTCTCATGGTATAAGAGCAGTTTATACCGATCGCCTCAATTGATTAAACATGGCCGGAGATAAGACCGGCGGTAGTAGCGGCATCAAAAGCAACGCCGCTGATCCAAGTTCGCCTTATTATATACATCCCTCTGATCTCCCCAAACAAATACATGTTAACGAGATTCTAACCGATTCGAATTATAATGATTGGGCTAAAGAGATGGCCAATTTCTTATTCGCTAAAAACAAGATGGGATTCGTTGACGAAACGATTCCCAAACCAGAAAAGACTTCAGAAGATTACATGCCCTGGATGCGTTGTGACGCGATGATCATTGGGTGGCTGACGACTGCAATGGACAAGAACATCAGATCGAGCGTTCGATATGCTAACACTTCGTCTGAAATTTGGAAAGACCTAAAAGAAAGATTCGGTAAAGGAAGTGCACCCCGAGCTTATGAACTAAAGCAATTGCTTTCCTCTTCACATCAAGACGGATCCTCTGTTTCGTCATACTACACCAAACTGCGTGGCATATGGGATGAAATCAATTCGGTGCTTCCGACTCCGCAATGCACATGTGGTAGTTGTACGTGTAATATCGGAAAAAGGTTGATGGAATTCAAGGATAAGGAGCGGCTATATGAGTTTCTGATGGGGCTTGATCCTGATTTTTCAACTATAAGAACTCATGTCCTCTCCATGAAAACGACACCGGCACTTGGAGAAGCTTACCGTCTCGCGTCTGAAGAGGAACAACAAAAGTTAATCACGCTAAACAAGCGAGCTGCTGTTGAACCCGCTGCCTTTAAAGCGCAAGGATATCGTGAAGGTAGTTCTGGTCGTGGACGAGGCTATAGAGGAGGATCAAAGGATTTCAAACGAAACAATGAAGACAAGGTTGATCATTGTAACGAATGTGGGAAGGATGGGCATAAAAGAGACAATTGTTTCGAGATTATCGGGTATCCCGATTGGTGGCCAGGAAAAGGAAAGAATGACAAGTTGAAGCCGAAAAGTGCCCATGTGGAAGTCGAGCCTGGACTTGCTGGACTTACTGATGCGCAGTACCAAGCGCTCATGAAACATTTCAATGTTAATGAGCAGAAGGGAGGTGATACGCGTAAGGCAAATATGGCTGGTAAGACTGATAATTTTAGTGATTGGGTCGTAGATTCGGGTTCGACCGATTATGTGGTAAATAACTTTGAAAGTCTTGAAACTAATGTTTCTACTGCACGTGAAGCTCCTATCATGATACCCAATGGGGTCAATGTTCCTATTCATGCAAAAGGAACTTGCACCTTAAATGGAGACAACAAAATCAATGAAGTTTTATATGTGCCTGATTTTAATTGTAATTTACTTTCTGTAAGCAAGTTGACAAAAGAATTGCAATGTGTAGTGAGCTTCTTTCCGGATTTTTTTGTAATGCAGGGCTTACACTCGAAGAAGCTGATTGGCACGGGCAAATGCATGAAAGGTCTATATCGGATGGCAATGGTAGCGGGAGCAAGAAAGGCAGCTGCAACGAGCAAGGTTGACGTCAAGATTTGGCATTCAAGATTAGGATATGCTTCTCATTCTAAGTTGTCACATATAGATTTTTTAAGAGATGTTTCATTGAATTTTGAGAATAATGTGTGTGATGCTTGTGTTAAAGCTAAACACACACGAGCTCCTTTTCCTAAGAGTTCTATTAAAACTAATGATTGTTTTGAATTGATTCATTGTGATATTTGGGGTAAATATCGAAAGTCATCAACAACCCATGCGAATTTTTTCTTGACTATTGTCGATGATTTTAGTAGAGCTCTTTGGGTTTTTCTGATTAAACATAAAAGTGATGCTAGTGATTGTTTGATTAACTTTCATAATATGGTCAAGACCCAATTTTCAAAACCTATAAAACGAATTAGAAGTGATAATGGAGGAGAATTCACTTCGAATAGAATGAAAGATTTTTATTCTAGTCAAGGTATTTTGCTTGAAACAAGTTGTCCCCATACTCCACAACAAAATGGAGTAGTGGAACGAAAACATAGACATCTTCTTGAAACTGCTCGAGCTTTAATGTTTCAAGCAAATATTCCAAAACGTTTTTGGGGAGAATGTATAGAAACAGCCACCTATATCATTAATCGTCTTCCTTCCAAGGTTATTAAAAATCAAACTCCGTATGAGATAATTTTTGGGGAAAAACCGGACTATAGTCACATGAGGACATTGGGTTGTTTGGCCTATTATAGTAGTATTGAAACGGGTGGTGACAAGTTTGAGTTCCGGGGGAGACCAGGAATATTTATGGGATATCCGCAGGGTACAAAGGGGTATAAAATTTTTGATGTTGAGCATGGAAAGATGGCAATCTCTCGTGATGTTAAGTTTGTTGAAAATAATTTACCTTTTGTACACCTTAAAACTAGTGACAACATTAAAGGAGTACTTGACAATTTTAATTGGGCTGATGAAAATGTCCAAGTTAATGGGAAGGATGGTTTGGATGGCACAAGTAATTCTGATGGGCCGCATTTATCAAGTGATACACTAATTGGGCCGAATCATTCTCCAGACCCCCTAGTTAATTTAAACGATAATGTGATTATAGGAAATGAGCCAATTGTGACAGTTGAACTCCCGCCATCAAAAAGGGTCAGATTTCCTTCATCAAGATTACAGGACTATGAAGTTACGCTACTGCCATCCATTGACCATGCAATTCCCGTCAACAATCAAGCTTCTTCCACGGTACACCCTCTTGCAAACTATGTTTCTTATGATAATTTTTCAACTTCTCACAAAGCTTTTTTAGCAGCCATGACTTCGGTTCATGAGCCACGTTCTTTCAAGGAAGCAATGCAGGATAAGAACTGGCGAGATGCAATGCAACAAGAGATTAAAGCACTCGAAGATAATGAGACTTGGGTGTTAGAGACGTTGCCGGAAGGAAAGCATGCAATAGATTCAAAATGGGTTTACAAAATCAAATATAAAACCGATGGAACGATCGAAAGGTATAAGGCTCGACTTGTGGCGAGGGGTTTCACTCAAATTGAAGGAGTTGATTATCATGACACTTTTGCCCCGGTTGCGAAATTAGTAACGGTTCGAACTCTTATTACCGTGGCAGTAAAGAATAATTGGTTGTTGCATCAATTGGATGTTAACAATGCGTTTCTTCATGGTGATTTACAAGAAGAAATATATATGAAAATTCCACAAGGTTTTTTTCAAAATGAAGAAACTAGAGTATGTCGTTTAAAGAAGTCGTTATATGGTCTAAAACAAGCTTCCCGGACTTGGTATCAAAAATTCACTGTTTCGTTGATACAGCTTGGTTTTGTGCAATCAAAGGCAGATTATTCTCTTTTCACTTACAAGGAGGGTGATAAGTTTGTCGCGGTTTTGATTTACGTTGATGATGTTATTATTACCGGGAATTATAACGACATGATCGAAAGGACTAAAGACTATCTACACACGAATTTTAGTATCAAAAATCTTGGTCCTTTGAACTATTTTTTGGGAATTGAAATTGCTCATACAGATGATGGAGTTGTTCTTAGTCAGCATAAATATTCTTTAGATATTCTTTCTGATTGCGGTCAACTAGGATGTCGTCCTAGTGCGTTTCCCATGGAGCAGAATTTAAAGTTAGATCAATGTACTGAAAGTCATAAAGTCGACGCAACTCTCTATCGTCGTCTTGTTGGACGGTTGCTTTATCTTCAAGCCACAAGACCCGATCTTGCGTATGCCGTAAATATCCTTAGCCAGTTCGTTTCTGATCCTAGGGATGATCATATGAACGCAGCCATCAGAGTACTTCGGTATCTTAAGTCCACTCTTGGACAAGGTATTTTTATTCCGAAAAATGGCGGTTTTGATCTTACTGCTTTTTGTGACGCCGATTGGTTAGGTTGCCCTTATACTCGACGATCGCGAACAGGATACTTGTTATCGTTAGGGGGTGCGCCTATATCTTGGAAAACAAAGAAGCAATCAGTAGTTTCTCGTTCTTCGGCAGAAGCAGAATATCGAGCGATGGCTACTACGGTTAGTGAAATTCTTTGGATGCGGTGGTTACTCAAAGATTTTGACATCGACATAACGGACGCTACACCTCTTTATTGTGACAATCAAGCGGCAAGACATATTGCTAATAATCCAGTGTATCATGAAAGAACTAAGCATGTGGAGATGGATTTTTTTTTGTCCGAGAACGAGTGGAATCACGCGAGATTTTGCCGATATGTGTGGCCAGTAAACAGCAAGTTGCAGATTTGTTTACTAAACCTTTGGGAGCACAGCCACTTCGTGATTTACTAGACAAGCTGGGTGTTCGTAATCTTCACGCTCCAGCTTGCGGGGGAGTAAAGGATTAGTTTAGAAAATATATTGAATATATATTTTCCTATTATTGTGTTTCCTAATTTATAACAAAAACATATATACCAATCGATATTTACCAATCGATATTTCTCAAATAGTATATGCCAACCTTTGGAAGTTTCTAGCTACTTCTAGATGATATAATGGGCTAGTCAATCAATAAAGATATGGAAACAACAATTGATATATATCCTAGTCATTCAAGTGATACAATAGTTTGGTTCAATTTAGTCAATTTTTGTGTTGCTACTTTGCATAATTTACAACCATATAACTAACGCATGTCGCATCGTGTCCAAATGAACTATATATACTTGTTTAATTAATGTCAAAAGAAATTTATTTATTTATTTATTTAGCAGATATTAATGACTAACTAAGATGGTTTTTTGAAATTTCTTTTGAGCTTGTGAGTAGTGACAAAGTTTTATAGATTTGTGTTGATGGTAAATAAAAGATTGTGTGGACTTGGGTCAGAAGTCGATGCCCTCATGGCTTGACAGATATGAATGTCTATTGTTTGGGCCAAATTTAGCCCAAAATGAGAAGCCTATGGGCCTACTCATATAACATCATAATCTCTCCCTTATGTATGGAATATGGATGCATTAGCCAAGAGTAACTAGGTCTACGCTCTCTAGTTCATCTTAATGTTTACTACGCAGCTCGGATGTGGTCTCATATTACCACGTAGCAATCGCCAAATGAGTTACCCGACTATACAATATACTTTGTAGAGCTCATGTATACTTGCTAACGGCCGAGATCCACCAAAGTTACAAACAACATTAACATAATATATAGTCAAAGTCGATTTTATTTACTAATGCTTGAACTGCAAAAAGATTAGTCTTAATTGACAGATCTGTATTTTTACCTTGAAAAATTGAAATGAATGTAGTCGGAAAAGGATATTGAATGCGGACAATGGGAATGAATGTTACATAAATGGACTAGTAATGGGTCTCCATTTGCTTCACGTAATTATATTGGGACCCATCGCCCCGTCAATTGGTCAATCAAAATTTAGATGCAGGCTTCAATTTTGGATCACTTAAATATCAAAATGTTGCACTTATGTTATGCCATATTTTAATCGAGAGTGGATTCTGTAAATGTTCTTCGTGGTTCACATCGATTTACGAAAATTATTCATATACTTTATTTTTTACTTTTTAATCAAATAAGTTTACATTTTACTTGAAAATAGTTCCTCATTCACTTAAAATGATTAAAATACCATTTGACAATTTAGATCTTTACTATCTGAAAATGACAAGAGGAAAAGTAATTTAGTAATTTTAAGTGTCCATTCTCGAGCAAAATATAATCTTATTGGACTAGAAAAGTAAAACATAAAATATATGGACGATTTTCATAAATCAATGTAAATCACATTACCCTTTTTAAAATTTACTCTTTAATTAATTAATCATTATAATTATAATTATATTTTAATTTTAAATAGTTGCGTGTTATGTTATATCAAACACAAAACGGAAATAGAAAATTCAACAAAATATATGGAGTAGCTTGTTCCTTAACGATTTAGATAATTGTCTACACCTAATCCTTTTGTCAAGCCAATTAAATAGCCAATAACATCAATAAATCACCTTTTTTTACTTGCACAATATATCTAAACATGGTTTAGTGTAAAATTTAAGGAATTTGTACACAAAAATATCTCAATCACATTTTCTTTTGTGTGTAATAAATGAATCGGGATTAGGAATATTCACTGGCCACGTGGCCATCAACCGCAGTTGAAAATAGTAATTCATCTTGTTAGGTGGCTCTTCCTCATATTTTCTCCATTATTTTCTTTTCCATTTATTATTATTATTTCTTGTTTTCTCTTATATCCAAAAAAATATCTAACACAATTTTTACAAACACACACAACCCCAACCCCCATCATGGATCATGATGAGATCCAAACACCACTCATACAATCTTCAGATCCTTCATTTCCGTCATCTTCGGAGGTGACACGTGTCAACTATCAAGAACAAGAACAAGAAGAAGAGAATTCACCGATCAAACAAGTGGCGTTGACCGTACCAACAACCGACGATGCATCACTTCCTGTTCTCACTTTTCGAATGTGGGTCCTAGGAACATTATCATGTGTGCTATTATCTTTTTTGAATCAGTTTTTTTGGTACCGAACTGAACCGTTAAGTATCACGGCTATATCTGCGCAGATCGCTGTGGTTCCACTTGGTCAACTCATGGCTGCTAAGATAACTGACCGTGTGTTTTTTAAAGGCTCAAGTTGGGAGTTCACGTTGAACCCGGGTCCGTTTAATGTTAAGGAGCATGTGTTGATTACCATATTTGCGAATTCGGGTGCGGGTACGGTTTATGCGATTCATGTCGTCACTGGTGTCAAGATTTTTTATAAACAACATATGACGTTTTTTGTGTCCTTGATTGTTGTTCTCACCACTCAGGTATTTATTATTAAATTTTATTAATTTATGGTTCGAATTTAATTTTCTCAAATAACATCATAATTAAAGATGAAATATTAAATTTACTGCAATAATCTAAAAACTATTAGGTGCTGGGGTTTGGATGGGCTGGAATATTCAGAAGGTATCTGGTGGAGCCAGCTGAGATGTGGTGGCCATCCAATCTCGTCCAAGTTTCATTGTTCAGGTAAACTAATTACATGCATAATATATATTTATATTTTTTTAATTATAATTTATATATATATATATATAAAACTTACGTACGTACGTCATAATTTTGAGATTAAGTTTTACATGAGCATAGAAAGTAATTAAACTTGGGGTTTAGTTTAATTATTTAATATTGTGGAAAGATTTAAAGTGTGTTAGGTACCGTATGATGTAAGTATGAAATTGGCATTTTATTGTGATTTGAATTAATTTTATTTTATAATGTTATTATTTATAGAAAAAGAAAGGGACGATAATTAATCATTTAAACACACCGGATTGCTAAAGAAAATGACACTAATTATTACACTTGTGCAATGATTTTAGCTTTACCATTTTTTAATATCTCATATTTATCGGTCTGTTAAAATTGACGAGTAAGATTGATTTTTCAACTGCCTTAATTTGATGAGTATATATAACTGTCTTTTCGAAGTTTTTATTGCATAGTATTAAATCACTCCCTTGTTCTCATAAAAATTGTAGTTCTAACAACTTTCGTTTTAGTAAATGTTAGTTTTGCCTTTATATTCATAACAAGTTTGACTTAATTTATTTAGAAAATTAATAATTTTGAATAATAAATGAGGATAAAATGAGAAGTTAATTATTTATTTATTATTATTTTTTTTAAGTGAATTATTAGTTTGTAACATATATAAATAGTATAACATGTACGTCTATGTACGTTTATTTTGTTTATTTTGTGACGTGAGGAATTAGTTCATTTCAATATACAAAAAGATTTGACACCGATGAGTTGACATTACCAAGGAGATTCTGTTTCACTTCTAACGTTATTTACTGCAATCACGTGAACTTGACCACGATATTTATGTATTTTAGGAATTGTGAGTTAAATTGTTCATGATAAACGTAAGTTACAAAAGAGGTTATTCATACATACTCGTAAATAATAACAAATACTTAGAGCATACGGTGTGATAATGTTCTCAATAAAATTTTGTTCGAGAACACTGCCCGATGGTGTTCTGATATATCGCGACAGTGTTCTAAAGCATCGTCTGACGCTGAACGTTGTTTTCTTCTTCTTCTTTTTGTTTTTTCTTGTTTTTACACACATACACATTGAATCGGAAAAGGAAAAATAAATTTTGAAAACACTGTAAATTCAATATTCTCCACACCTCTACTTTTTAAGTCTACATTGTTCTAGGGGAACACTGTTTTTATAGTGTCACGACACCTTGTGCTTTTATATATTTCGTGAGCAACTGAAAACAAGAACGAAATGGCATTTATTATATTGGTTCTTGGAAAAGAAAATACTGAGTTAGTGTAGTATACCTTATCTCTTGTTAAAGTACTCCTTCCGTCCTCAAATAACATTGTCTAGTAGTTAATATGTAAATGTAGTTGATATGTAAATGTATTTTTGATATTCGTCTTCAGTTCGTCCATTCAAAACTAAATTTCTAGCTCCGCCTCTACTTTGACCCTTACTTTTTTCACAGACTCTCGTGTATCAGTTTTGAGAAAAAATATATCGAGGGTTAAATTTAATTTACTTTTGAAAGTGGACATTTGTTTGAAACAAATTAAAATGGAAAGTTAGACACCTATTTTGGGACGAAACGAGTAATACTTGCTTTCTAAGATTTTTTTTTTTTTGTTACTTATTATATTTGGATAAGGGAATTAAATGTGAATAACATGCATAGTTATTGAAAACCTTACCAACATTTACAGCATCTCAGAGCGACGAACACGTGCAAACGCTGCAAAAGTTATTGATGGAACATCACCCAAGCATGTTCTATTTTTTAATAAATTGGAATCATATGAAAAAAAATAATATATTTTTCAAAATAAGTTACAAGTAAACTTAATGTATTTTTGGTCAACTCAAGAAAGTCAATGACAAATGTGATTATATCTAACCTAAATTACTTACGTAAAGTAATGAATAAATAATCTAGTCTTAAAATTTGAGATTAAAAAAGTTGTTTGTTGATTTGAAACAAAAGTTAGGGACCTACCAAACTGCTTGAAAAGACAAAGACGTATAATGGCAAGCAAGAAGGGGTATAACCTTGCACTCTTAATCATAGGTCCCCATAAAGCTGGAACCAGTTATATAAAACTTTTATTTATTCCCTCTCATAAACCTTAAACCAAATAACTTTATGGCGTTTTTTTTTAAATAATTTTTAATCTATAATACTACTTTTACATTCACCATTTGTTGATATTCTATTAAATTTTCTATATTTATAATTTTTATTATCAAGTTAACTTTCTGTTTAAATTTAACAGGGCTTTGCATGAACAAGAAAAACGGCCCAAAGGGGGATTGACACGTACCCAGTTCTTTTTAATAGCATTCGTTTGTAGTTTTGCTTACTACATTTTCCCGGGCTATCTTTTCCAAATGTTAACCTCACTTTCATGGGTCTGTTGGATATTTCCATCATCAATTATGGCCCAACAAATAGGTTCTGGGCTTCATGGGCTTGGTATAGGTGCTATTGGGCTTGACTGGTCCAGTATTTCTGCATACTTAGGAAGTCCATTAGCAAGCCCATGGTTTGCTACTGCCAATGTTGCTGCTGGTTTTTTCTTGGTTATGTATGTCATCACTCCTCTTTCATATTGGTTCAATGTCTACAATGCCAAAAACTTCCCTTTCTTTTCTGATGGTCTTTTTACCGCCTCTGGCGAAGAGTACAATATTACGAAAATCATCGACGCAAATTTTCACTTCGATAATGCTGCTTATGAAGAAGAAGGGCCTCTTTATCTTAGTACGTTTTTTGCAATGACTTATGGTGTCGGCTTTGCTGCTCTCTCGTCCATGGTTGTTCATGTCTTCCTCTTCCACGGAAGGTAAAACTAAATTTCATTGTTCCATTACTAAGACTAAGAAGTGTTTGGGAGTGCTTATGTAAACGCACATATGCTTATTGCTTATCTTAAACCAGATAACCATTTCAAAAGACTATTTCCAAAACTATTTATCTTCTTAGTTTAGAAGGAATAATCATCTAAAAGTAGGTTGGTATCTACTTGTTTTTACGCAGATGAGGAAATTGAAATAAGTAATCTCAAACACCTCCTAATATGATACTCCGTATCTGATACTGTGATAGGATAAAATTGATACTCAGTTTGGGGCTTTGGGCCTTATGTTGTGATTATTCTGATTGATTTGTCTTTTTTGGCTATGATAGTGAGATATGGGAACAAAGCAAATCGAGTTTCAAGGAGAGAAAAATGGACATACACACTAAACTAATGAGCAAGTACAAGCAAGTCCCCGAATGGTGGTTTTGGTGTATACTTGTTGTAAACATATCTTTAACCATATTCGCTTGTGAGTATTACAATGAACAGCTCCAGTTGCCATGGTGGGGTGTCATTTTAGCTTGTGCCATTGCCATTTTCTTCACTCTTCCTATTGGTATTCTTACTGCCATCACTAACCAGGTAAAACTTCATCTTCATCGTGTGAATTTCTTAGTGTGTGTTTAGTTGCAAAAAAATGGAAGTGTTTTCCAGGAAAAAGAATCATAAAAGTCCAAGAACATATACATAAAAAATTCCATTGGGAAATTTGAAAGCCCATATTTCTAATTTTTAATTTATAACTTAACTATACATATGAAAACTCGATTTTAATAATTTTCAACTAATTTTATTTCCAAAAATTGAAAAATTCGTGAGCTTCCTGAATTGGAGAATGAAGAAATTTGAACACATTTGTAAACTAGAAAGGATTTTCTATAACTAAACGCACCCGGTGTTTATAGTTCAATATTATGATCATGTATGTGTGTGATTTCAGGCCCCGGGATTGAACATTATCACCGAGTATATCATCGGGTACATCTACCCTGGATATCCAGTCGCCAACATGTGCTTCAAAGTGTACGGTTATATTAGCATGACTCAAGCCGTTACTTTCCTTCAAGACTTCAAACTTGGCCACTACATGAAAATCCCACCTCGAGCCATGTTCATGGCCCAAATTGTCGGAACCCTAATTGCAGCTTTAGTATACTTATGCACCGCATGGTGGCTGATGGAAACAATCCCAAACATTTGTGACTCATCTTCCGATGTCTGGACATGCCCCGGTGACCACGTATTCTACGATGCGTCAGTTATATGGGGTTTGATCGGGCCTCGTAAGATCTTTGGTGACCAAGGAACTTACACAATGGTCAACTGGGCTTTTCTTCTAGGAGCAGTAGCTCCGGTGTTCGTTTGGTTAGCCCATAAGGCGTTCCCGACCCAACATTGGATCACATTGATAAATATGCCCGTGTTAATTGGGGCTACAGGGAGTATGCCACCGGCTACGGCTGTGAACTACACTGCTTGGATAACGGTTGGGTTTTTGTCAGGGTTTGTGGTGTTTCGATATAGGCCCGATTTATGGCAACGGCATAATTATGTGTTGTCGGGTGCGTTGGATGCGGGTTTGGCGTTTATGGGTGTGTTGTTGTATCTTTGTTTGGGGTTGGAGGAAATTGGGTTGGATTGGTTTGGGAATGATCTTGATGGGTGTCCTTATGCTTCTTGTCCTACTGCACCTGGTGTGTTTAAGGAAGGTTGTCCTGCTTTGGCATTTTGAAAACAAGTCTACTTGATTAATAGCATCAAATGATGTATTAATTATGTGTATTATTAAATGTAAACATATTTGTGATTTAATTTGTTTGCTTAATTGCTTCCATTCCTTTATATCATGAGACTATTTTTTTTGCTTTTTAAAACAGATATCTACTTCCCATTTATCAAATAAAGGGTATGTTAGTTATGAAATATTCATATAATGAGTTTAATATTCTAATATGTTTAATAGTTAGAATATTAATCTCTAATGAAATTCTTAAACAATTACTATAAAGATTTTTAAACAATTACTAAAAAAAAATAGTCATTTATCATCTAAACTCTAAAGTTGACAATTATTTTATAACGTACAAGAATAAAAATTTTGATATTATGAATCGGACGCTGAGACTATTGAGTTGTTAACAAGTTGAGCACCAGCGAGATAGTTGGGCTTCTTAGTTAGCTTAAGTTCAACTTCGATAATATTCGAGTTAATATTCAACTTCTTAGTTAGCTTAGTTGGAGTTGAACTCAAACAAATATTAGTGTTCGATTAATTCATCGAATCGAGCTTCAAGATTAACAATGTTTAAATTGTTTGAAACTTCATTTAGTTATTTCATTTAGCATATACATGGATTACTATTTTAAAACTCGAAATACATATGGCTAATATCATTTGAACTAAAGACCTAATAATGAGCTAATTTGACTTTGATATCAGAGTTATGAAACGGTCAATATCGACCAATGAAAGAAGATTACGAGTTGCTCGAACTCGTAAATGAACACTTTGATGTTGAAAATCTTCAAATAACCGAACAATCTTCAATTTTGAGCTTGAAGGTTTACAAATTATTCAAGTCGAACAAATTTTTTAAAATAAAATTACTATTGATTAAAGTCTATGTTGTAAAGTTAAGGGAATTGATATTATTAGGGTTAATTACATATATCCCCTTCTTAATCACTATAAATACTCAAATCTTCAATTTAATTGCAATTAAAATCCAGAAACTATCTACTAATTCATTAATGATAATTATACCCGTATTTAAGTATTCTATTTTTTTAATACTTTTAAATCTCTACAGCAACACCTTGTTCGTACCATTTACAAAATCAACAACATGCACATTACTAACACTTAAAAAATTACAAACTAAACATTAAAAAAATAAAAATATATAAATTAAGCTTACATTCCATGCGCTCTTTAGAGAATTGCATAAATACCCAAAACACATAGTCATAAACCCAAAATAGTCTACCAAATAAATGTGCAGATAGGTTAGGCAATTCTAAAAAGTAAACTGATGACATTAAAAAAAAAAAGAGTTGGTACAATCCTTGATTCAATACGAAAGCCAACAACATCAAAAAAAAAGAAAAAGAAAAAAAAAAACAAATTACTTTTATTTTCACAATTTTATAATATACATTCTAATTCTAAATCTTCAGCAAATATCATACGAATGTATTACCGATCATGATTTTGATGATAATATTGCCGATCACTGATGGCAGTATGATGAAAAAAAAGCGGGAGAGTTTGCATTCAAAAGAAGATTAATTGTCATTATTAGGCTCACTCTAATTAATAAAGATTTTCTGAATTTTAATGTGACACCCGACAAATTAGGCTGTCATTTGTACCTAAGTTAGCTCATTATTATTTGTATTTAGTTTGAAATAGGACTAAGTATAGTAACATTTTGTATATCTTTATATACACACGTACGTAATTAATTTTAATTGCGCAATCTCAATCGGATGGAATCCGACACGATAAATACGGACGGTGGTGAAAAACATTTTTCTTAAATAACGCAATTATATTAAATAATCGTTATTTAACCTATATTATTACGATAATATATTAAACGTTTTACGTTTTGTATAAAACGTACCGTACGCAACGAAAATGCGCGAAACGCGCCCGACAACCAAACAAAACTCAGATTATATTCCAATAACTTAAAATGAAGTATTTTAAATTAAACTTCAAACAAAATTTACGCGAATAAATCGTTAACGAAAAACATAATTAATAAACGTTTAACGACGAAACGAACGGGTAAACGAGCACCGCGCGTAACGTAAACTTGAGGAACAAAATTTAACAAACCCACACCCATGTGGGCCCCCCCAAAAATCTGCAAACCATAACCCATACCCCCTCCCCCACTCCATGAACCCACACTTCTTTTACCCACTTCACACACAAACTAAACTCACACTCAATCTCCCCTCCTCTCCTCTCAATCTCCCCCACTCTTTCTCTCCCTCTCTTTCCCTGATTCCTAGCAGCCACCACACCACCACCATCAACCACCATCATCATCCATCACCATTTTCAAAGAGAAATCAAGCCAAAATACAAGATCGAGCACTTTTCATCATCTTCCTCTTCTAGATCATCAACTCCTTGTAAGAAAATTCATCTCCCTTTTATTTTACTTGGAACATACTTATGTTCATGTTATAATGTCCATTTAACAAGATCATGTCCAAAAACAAAGTCGAAAAACGCTTTTACAAACACAAAGAAGACAACAGTTTCTGGGCAGAAACTTAAGCCGTTTTCAAAGAAATGTTTCGTACACAAAACTTAACGAAAATGTACGATTCAAAAGACAAAAATTAAGTTCAAGAAGTTAGCTTTCATTTCCAAGTGGTTTTGTAATTTTTCGACACCGTTTGATACCCGAAAACGATTTTACAAAAACGTTGCGTCGGACTGACCTGATGGTCAGATTTTTGTGCCAACTCCTCGAGTCCATAACTCGGGCTACATAACTTCAAACGACATGAGGCTTTTTCTTAGAGGTCACAAGTCTTGTTAGCTTTAAAATTTGTATAATTACGTCTCGTGAAGTTTTGTAGATTTTTCTCAGCAATTAAAAGATCACACATGTATCCGGATTCGTCATTTTTGGGACGTCAGGGGACTTGCCTAATTATTTGACCAACTTAACGTTAACTAAAAATTATGGAAAAGTTATGCTAAGTAGTTAAAACATGGGGGAATGTCTGAGAATTTTCTCGGATTTTATCTCGACACTTTGACTAGTCAAAATGAGCAATGAAAAACGTATAAGTTTTGAAGAAACAACTCTAGGGACTGTTTTAACATACTTTTGAAAATGACACTTTCGGGTTAACCATAAAACGTAACTCTAATTTTTATAAGTCCTAAAAACATATTTAAGTGTCGTGTAAAAGTTTCGGGTCAAACCGAACACGTTTGACCAAGTTCCCGAACCCGAAAACGCAACAGACCCTTAGTGCCGCACCAAGCCCAAATCGGGTGCGACACTAACCTAGTGTCGCTACTTTTAAAATCAGCAGTATTAATTTGTGTCGCAACCTGCGACACAAAGCCTAGTGTCGCTAGCCAGCAGTACTAACCTGAGACACTACCCTTGTGTTGCAACATTTATAACTGGCAATACTAACATGCGACAATACCCCTGTGTCGCACATCTATTTGAAATCATGACTTGCGACACTAAGCCAGTGTCGCAACCATTTCAAGTGTCACAGTAATCTACGACACTAACTCCCTGTGTCGCATAAAACGGTTTGACCAAATCTATGTTTTCACGAGGTATCAAACACGCGTAACAACGGATAACAACAAATATTTATATATGACATACTATATAAGTATACAACGAAACAAACATAATAATAATGTCTTCGAGAATTATTATTACAAAACGTCACCAACGGGCCGTACACGTTTTCTAAACGCAAACGATAACCAAACATTTGGACATAACTAGTTGACTTGACAACTAGCATGGATGATCTTTTGAGACATTCTCTTACTCATAACCTTATGCGTTTAGGGCGCTAGAAGGTTACATTTCGGATACACGTTTATTGATATAAAAGCTTGCTTTCAAGACTCGGGTGAGTCTCACAGCCTCACTTTTATTGTTTTATACTATGGGGTGAGATTACATACCTATGAACTCACCAACAATATGTTGACCGTTTTAGTATGTAATCTCAGGTTCGCAGACACAGTAGGATGGCCTACAGGGAACTCTAGCTCGAGTCGCATGCTTTACAAACAAAAACACAAATACACCGAGGACCTGTTTCGAGTGCAACGGTACTGGACATTTCAAAAAGGATTGTCCAAAATTGAAAAACAACAACAACAACCGGAACAACAACAACTCTCGAGGGAGAGCCTTCGTTCTTAACGTTGGGGATGCCCGACAAGACCCGAATGTGGTCACGGGTACGTTCTTACTCAACAACTTAACTACTTCAGTCTTGTTTGATACTGGTGCTGATAAGAGCTTTATATCTAATGAGTTTTGTCCACTACTCGACACTACACCCATTGCCTTAGATTCTAAGTACACAATAGAATTGGCAAATGGCAAACTAATTGAGGCTGACAGTGTGATACCTAACTGCACTTTAAACTTAGCCAACGAACTTTTCCCCATTGATCTTATACCCGTTGAGATCGGGAGCTTCGATATCATCGTTGATATGGATTGGTTGTCCAAGCACCGTGCCGAGATCGTCTGTTTTGAGAAAATCGTTCGCATTCCCCTCGCCACATGTGGAACTTTAATCGTACAAAGGGAGACCGGTAGGACGAGACTAAACATCATTTCTTGTATGAAAACCCGGAAATACTTGAGGAAAGGTTACCATGCAATCCTCGCACACGTAATGAAGAAAAAGTCGGAGGAGAAGCGACTTGAAGATGTGCCTATCGTTCGAGACTTTCCAGAAGTCTTTCCTGAAGACTTTCCTGGCCTCCCGCCACCCAGACAAGTCGAATTCTCTATTGATTTTGTGCCCGGAGCAGCACCCGTGGCACGAGCCCCATATCGTTTAGCACCATCCGAACTTCAGGAGTTGTCTACCCAACTACAAGAACTCCTGGACAAGGGATTCATTCGACCAAGTTTCCTCACCTTGGGGAGCTCCGGTCCTATTTGTGAAAAAGAAGGACAGTTCTTTTCGCATGTGCATTGACTACCGTGAACTCAATAAATTAACCGTCAAGAACCGTTACCCACTTCCTCGCATTGATGACCTATTCGACCAACTTCAGGGATCGAGTTTTTATTCAAAGATCGATCTACGGTCAGGTTATCACCAACTCCGAGTTCGCACTGATGACATTCCTAAAACTGCTTTTCGAACTCGCTACGAGCATTACGAATTCCAAGTGATGCCATTCGGTTTAACTAATGCACCGGCCGTATTCATGGACCTTATGAATCGGGTGTGCAAACCCTACCTCGACAAGTTCGTTATCATTTTCATCGATGACATCCTGATTTACTCGCGCAACGAACAGAAACACGCGCAACACCTGAAAATCATTCTAGAGCTACTCAAACACGAGGAGTTATATGCCAAATTCTCTAAGTGTGAGTTCGTGATGCAAACAGTTCAATTCCTTGGCCACGTCATTGACAGTCAGGGAATACATGTCGATCCTTCAAAAATTGAGGCTATCAAGTGCTGGCAAGCACCTACGACGCCGACCGAAGTATGCCAATTCTTAGGGCTCGACGGGTACTACAGGCGATTCATTGAGAATTTCTCGAAAATAGCCAAACCTCTCACCGCCCTGACTCAGAAAGAACAGAAGTTCAATTGGGCCGATGTACAGGAGTCAGCCTTTCAACTGCTTAAACAAAAACTTTGCAGTGCACCTATCTTATCCTTACCCGAAGGCAACGATGACTTCGTGGTATACTGTGACGCTTCACGCCAAGGTCTCGGATGCGTGTTAATGCAACGAGACAAGGTCATTGCTTACGCCTCCCAACAACTCAAGGTCCACGAAAAGAATTACACAACTCACGACCTAGAGTTAGGGGCAGTTGTCTTCACTCTCAAAATTTGGAGACACTATTTATACGGTACCAAGTGTACAATATTTACTGACCACAAAAGTCTCCAACACATATTCGATCAAAAGGATCTAAACATGAGGCAACGTCGATGGGTCGAGTTGCTTACCGACTACGATTGTGAAATTCGGTATCACCTAGACAAGTCTAACGTTGTTGCCGATGCCTTGAGCCGAAAAGAACGAGTGAAACCCCTTCGAGTCCGAGCACTAGGTATGACTATTCACAACAACCTTACTACTCAAATCCTTACAGCTCAACTCGAAGCACTCAAGGAGGAAAATGTGAAAAACGAGTCCTTGCGTGGCATGGACAAACAACTCGAAACAAAACCTGACGGAGCCAAGTACTTCTCTAACCGACTCTGGTTGCCCAACTTCGGGAACTTCCGGGATTTGGTGATGCATGAGGCTCACAAATCCAGGTATTCTATACATCCTGGAGCTGCAAGATGTATCACGACATCAAGGAATTGTATTGGTGGCCCAACATGAAAGCCGGCATCGCCACGTATGTCGGTAAGTGCCTAACATGTTCAAAAGTCAAGGCCGAATACCAGAAACCTTGCGGGTTGCTGCAACAACCGGAAATTCCACAATGGAAATGGGAGCAGATCACTATGGACTTCATTACTAAACTTCCAAAAACACCTAACGGTCGCGATACCATTTGGGTGATCGTTGATCGACTTACTAAATCTCCTCATTTTCGGGCTATCAAGGAAACTGACAAGATGGAACGTTTGACACTGATCTACCTGAAAGAGATTGTGTCAAGACACGGCGTGCCCATCTCCATTATCTCTGATAGAGATAGCTGATTTACTTCTCACTTTTGGCAATCACTACAAAAATCGCTCGGTACTCGTTTAGATATGAGTACTGCTTACCACCCACAAACCGAAGGCTAAAGCGAACGAACTATACAAACACTGGAGGATATGCTACGAGCATGCGTAGTTGACTTTGGTAACTCATGGGAAAACCACCTACCATTGTGCGAATTCTCGTACAACAACAGTTATCACACCAGCATATAGGCTGCACCTTTTGAGGCACTTTACGGTCGTAAGTGCCGATCACCCATTTGTTGGACTGAGGTGGGGGATACACAACTCACCGGTTCACAAATCATACACGAAACAACCGAAAAGATTGTCGGTATACAAAACCGGCTGAAAGCCGCACGTGATCGTCAGAAAAGTTATGCTGACGTGAGACGCAAACACCTCGAATTTCAAGTCGGGGACAAAGTACTTTTGAAAGTGTCGCCTTGGAAAGGCGTCATTCGTTTCGGAAAACGCGGGAAACTGAATCCCAGGTACATTGGACCATTCGAAATCCTTGAAAGGGTTGGTCCAGTGGCATATCGACTGCAGCTACCTCCTGAACTCAGTAGCGTGCACAATACTTTTCACATTTCTAACTTGAAGAAATGTCTGTCTGATGAGACACTGATTATACCACTCGATGAAATCCACATTGACGACAAACTACACTTTGTCGAGGAACCCGTAGAAATCATGGACCGTGAGGTCAAGCGTCTGAAACAGAGTCGTATTCCCATTGTTAAGGTCCGGTGGAATTCGAGGCGTGGTCCTGAATTCACTTGGGAACGGAAAGACCAAATGCGACTGAAACATCCCCATCTATTCCTAGATGCTACTCACACCGCGACTTCGAGCTAATTTCGGGACGAAATTCTCTTAACAATGGGAGAATATGACACCCGTCAAATTAGCACTTTGATTTGTGCCTAACACTTGTATAATTACATGTATTTAGTTTGATATTAGGCTAAATGCACGTAACGCTTTGTGTAATTTCATACACGTGTACGCGATTGCTTAAATCGTACAATGTTGAACCAGACAGAGTCCGACATTGTGAAATATGGACGTTGGTGACAAACTGCCTAAATAATGTGGATTTATCCAAACAAACATTATTTACTTGAATATATTACGAAAACGTATTACACGCATTACATAACGTATAAAACACACTGTACGAGACGAAAACGCGCAAATCGAGCCCGACGCCTGGGCGAAACCCAAAATATATTTTGGTAACTCAAATTAAGTGTTTTAAGAATACTTAGCCACCCCGAATATCACTTACATATTAAAAATGTACACGAAAACTTAACGTTAATTATTAACTCTTAAACCGCGTAATTAACGTTTAAACGAACGAGAAACGTAACACGAGTCCGAGGAATAAGTCACGAGCCCAACCCTTGAAGGGTCAGACCCAGACCCACGGCCTAGTGGCCCCAATCGGCCCAAAAGGCCAGCCCAAACTCATTTTCTTGGCCCATCTATATATAACTACCTTACATTCTATTCTCTCATTTACAACCTAAATAAACACACTCAAACACTCTCCTTTCTCCGCCATCAGACCCAACCACGACCACCACAGCCTACCCCCACCTCCTCCAAGCACTCTAGTCATCCCCATCGTCGTTCACATCATCCCGAACAAGAAGAACAAGCGAAGAAGAAGAACCGAGTCGCTGCAGTACCTTTTACACTCGTTTCAGCTCTAGATCGGTTTTCTCTTGGTAAAAACTCACTCTCTTTCATTAGTTTTACTTGGATAACGTTTATACACATGTTAGTGCTTCATCTCTACTCGTTTGTGTCCAAGATCCACCTTAAAAACCGAAGAACATTACGAAAAACCATCGGACAAAACGTTTAACCACTGGACAATAATTTAGATCGACTTTGGAACATGATAACTAACTCGTTTCTTAACCAAATCAAACGATTCTTGAGTCTAAAATCAAGTTTAAAATGTCTAGTTTCGATCCCAAATGATCTTGTATTTTTCTGAGGTGTTTTGCTAGTCCAAAATGATTTTAAGAAAAGAGGTGTACTTGCTATACTTTTGGACTGAAAAATCAGTAAGATTCAAAATGGTATATCTCGAGCTGTGAGTCGAATAAATGAGTGAAACCAATTGGAAAAGCTTTATCTTTGAGTTGGCTAAAACTTTCATTTAGACCATATTCCCTGAAAATACACTGATTTTGCTCAGTAATTAAATTTATACACTTATATCCGGATTAGTCGATTTTAGACCTCAGAGGACTTACCATTTTATTTGACCAGCTTAAATATCTCTAAAAATTCCGAAAAAAATATTGAAAATAACTAAGACATAGTAGAGTAACCATGAATTTTTTTGAAATTTAATTCGGACATTTACTTAGCTAAATCGAGTGGACAAAATGTATGATTTTTCTAGAAAACCTGCGAAGTGAGACTTGAGAGTTGACTTTTTGACCGCGAACTGAGACTAGCGAATTGACTTTTTGACCTTCGAACTGAGACTTACGAGTTGACTTTTTGACCTGCAAGTCGACCCTCTGACTTGCGATTTGAGACTGTACGAACTGACCAACGAGCATCGAATTCGTGTAACGACAACTATACTTCATACGATATAACTTGCACATGAAATACATATACCTTGTAAGTATACAATGAAACAAACATAATAAAAATCCGAAACATCTTTATTACAAACCATCACCAAGGGGCCATACATGTTTTCAACCTACAAACGAAAACACAAACAAACACTTGGACATAACTAGTTGAGTGGACAAATAACATGAATGGTCTTTGGAGACATCCACACACTTACTTACTTATTCACTTACAACCTTGTGCGTTTCGGACGCCAAAAGGTTGCAGGGTTCGGAGAACCAACATACGGAATTACATCCGAGATACTCGTTTGATTACACAAACGTAGCTTACTTACTAGACTCAGGTGAGTCTTACAGCCCCACTTTTTACCGTTTTACTATTGGGGTGAGATGCTTTGCTCTGTTTTACACGTGAATACAAGTACTGAACTACTTTTACTACTTTTACACACATTGCATGAGTACTCTTAATCCACTGAAAGCCTCCTATCGTAAGTTGTTAGTTATGGACTTAAGCGCGAGTACTAGTAAATGGATCCATTTGGGACTGACAATCCCTGCCTGGGGTAGTAGCGCTACCACGGATTTCACCGTAGAAACAGGTATATTAGTAGTTGTTACATAGGAGTGTCTGTGGATAGCACTCACGGGGGTACATTATATGATTCTTGGTTGAATTATACTTACACACTGTTAAGCTTCGACTTATGAGCTCATGGCAACTGTACTTACTTACATGACCTTGCTTGGTTGCAAACTGGTACAACTTTGTATTCACACTGATGATTTACTTATACACCTGTGAGATTCACCAACCTTTTTGGTTGACCCTTTTAGCATTGCATTGTCAGGTTTACAGCAGCAGTAGGACTGCACACCCACAGGACTGATAGCTCGAGTCGCATGCATACTTTACGCACAACGGAGATTTTCTTGCATTACCTTTTGTACTATTAGTTATTTATTGAAATCTCCAGGATTTACTGGTGGACTCGCTAATTTACAAACATTGGATATTATTAATGTAATACTTTTGGACTATTTTTTTTTTTAAAAAACGTCTCATATAGAAGTCGTTTGCTTTATCTTTGTGCTGTGGTTACTTGATTAGTCGCGTACAAATTTGGGGGTGCGACATCGTGGATAGAACAAAAATGTATTTTTGTGAACAACATATTTTATTAAATGTAATTTAAAACGTCTCATTTAAAGGTCGTTTGTTATAACTTGTGTAATGATACATAATTAGTCGCGTCCGACCCGACTTTCGCTGCACACGAAATTTGGAGGTGCGACATTTAATTGCAATTAAATTGAAGACTTGGAGATATATGTAATTTTTAAATGAGGTTGGACATATATGATATTTATAATGGTTAAGTACAAAAATTACATAATAACCTTTCTAATGTTAGCGGTAAGCCATCATATTATTTTATTACAACACTAAATACTTGTCAAAATGCATTAAATTTAGTGTAACATTAAACACTATTCACATGTTAATTAATACAAATAATAAAAACTAATTTATATAAATTAAATTATTGTTTCTTATTAGTACCATAAAAATAAATTTAATATTATTATATCTTGGTTCACTTATTTTATTACATAATTATTATAGGGTGAGGTTCAAATGACAATGAAAATTTTTGTGAGAATGAAGTAATTAATATGAATGAGTTATGTGTCACAAAGGTCACTCCCCACGTTTTTAAAAATAAAATATCTCAATAATGGCTCATTGAAAAATTATAAAAATTGCACCATAAAAATCAGCATTTTTTTCTCTTCGATTAGACATCTCACATGATATATTTTCAACTTTTTTTTAATGATTGTACAATATTAGTAACACATGTAGTACTCGTTGGTAACATATGTGTTACTCGTTGGTATCACATGTGTTATCTTCCGGTATCACATGTGTTACATACTGGTAACACATGTATTACATGTTGGTAACACATGTGTTACTCGTTTACAAAACTCAACGAAAACGGAAAAAAAATTTGTCGAAAGTATACCTTGTGAAATCTCTAATCGAAGAGAAAAATTTGCTGATTTTTATGGTGCAGTTTTTATGATTTTTCGACTTACCTGAGAGTATTTAATTTTTAAAAATGTGGGTAAAGTGGATTTTTATGACACGTGATGCTTTCTTATTGGTTCCTCTATTCTCACAGAAAGTTATTGTACTCATTTGAACCTTAGTCTGTTATTATATTATATCTTTTAATTATTTCGAAGTACAATTAGTGCAAAATTGTAAACTTTATTTATCAAATCCTTTGGCCAAAATTATCATTTAAAAGCCTTTTGGAGGCTGGTCTGCTTCATTCAACACAACATAAAAAATGGAGACCAGTGCTCCGACTGATACTATGACAGACGAAATCGCAAACATCAAAGAAATTCGTCAACAAATCGAATCACGTATCGAAACCCTACACAATTCACAGCTCGAAATCATCTCATCTCTCCATTACAACGGCGTCATTCCAGACATTGCATCATCTCTCGATCTCCATCTCAATGTCGTTTCATCCTTCAACAACCGTCGTTTCACCCCTCTTCCTAATCCCCTACCAAACCCTAACCCTAACACCACCAAACGCCGTATCCAACCACTTGCTCCGGCTCTCAAATTGTCAAAACTTTCCGGCGATTCACATCCGAAACATTCGTCGGAGGTAAAGGATGAAGTCGCCGCGCAGTTGGCTACGGTGAGGTCAATTGTGGCGGTTTGTTTGCTGGAAAGAGTTCCGTTTACGGAGATTGATACGGTGGCGTTGGTGAGTAAATTGGAGAGTGAGGGGTTTCAGTCGGTTACGGCGGCAGAGAAGGCGGCGTTGAGGGAAGTCGCTGGAGGGGAACCGGTTATGGCGGTGGAGAATGCGTTGAGATCAATGGCGGAGGATAACGGCGGTGTTCAATTGGATGAAATCAAAGTGAATGGCAAAGTTAGGGTTTTAGTGAAAGGGATTGATAGAACTAGGTTAGTGAAAGAGTTACCAGAAAGTAAACCGAACGAATTGAATTCGAATAATGCGATCATTGGTAATGCGATTCAGCAAAATAATAGTGGTTGGATTGGGCAAGGAGATGGTGGACAGATGATGGGGCCTAGGGGGATGATGGGAATGATGGGTAGGCCGCGAGGGATTGGTGTTAACCCGATGCATAGACCACCTCCAATGGGGATGTATTCGCCTATGAGTGGTGTTCCAGGTGGTGGTTCCAATGGGAAGCCAAATAGAACCGAAGAGGATGATCTTAAGGATCTCGAAGCTTTACTTAATAAAAAGTCTTTTAAGGAATTACAGAAATCGAAAACAGGAGAGGAGTTGTTGGACCTTATTCATAGGCCTACTGCAAAGGAAACTGCTGTTGCTGCAAAGGTTTGTGCTTTTATCATGTTTCTGTAATTGCTTTATTTAAATAGAATAATATTTGTGATGATTAATAGTAGTGATAATAATGCACTGTCTTATTATGATTATTTCAGTTCAAAAGTAAAGGTGGTTCTCAAGTGAAGGAGTATTGTACTGCTTTGACTAAAGAAGATTGCATGCGTCAATCTGGTTCTTTTATCTCTTGTGAAAAGGTTTGTGGCAGTTCACAAATGAGTAGAATAGAGAACAATGGCTTATATTATGTTTCGGCTTGTTAGTTGTGAGAGTATAATCATGACATTTGTACTTGAGAATAAAGCTTCATTAATCATTATTTCTGCAATTGTTATGAATCAAGGAAATATACAGGTTTAATGCTATGCTGCAGAGTGATTTTCAGACACAGGGTTAACTGACTTTTGGGTTGTTGTTTTGTATCAGGTTCATTTCCGGCGTATAATTGCTGCTCATACTGATATGAACCTTGGTGACTGTTCTTTTCTTGACACATGCCGTCACATGAAGGTAAAATCATTACCTACTTTGGTTTCACCTTCAAGGATAATCTTATTAATTTATTGTTTTGATTTGAATGGCCTTTCTGTTTTATACGGCAGACTTGCAAGTATGTACATTATGAACTTGATTCAACACCAGATGTACCACATATGATGATGGGTCATCCTTCAAAGTCTTTAAAGCCTCAGCGTGCTGAGTACTGTTCAGAAGCGGAGCTTGGTGAATCACAATGGATTAACTGTGACATTCGCAACTTTAGAATGGATATATTAGGACAGTATGGAGTGATAATGGCGGATCCACCATGGGACATTCATATGGAATTACCTTATGGCACCATGGCTGATGATGAAATGCGCAATCTCAATATTCAAGCATTGCAGACTGATGGTCTTATCTTTCTCTGGGTAACTGGACGAGCAATGGAACTTGGCCGTGAATGGTATGCAATCCTTCCAACTTTCCTAAAAGTGTGATCATGAAAAGTTAGTGTTTCTTGCATTTATTTTGGTAACTTATCAAACTTTTACTGCATCTGCATCCTTTTTGGGATCCCAGCTTTGTATATAATTACATTTTTAATAATGGTGTCCCAAGTTTGGCTCCCTAGATTTTCTTGTTTATGAGGCATATAAATGGAGTAAATTCAGTTTTGTACTGCTTTAGATGGATAAAGGTACACTAAAAAAATGAACCAATGCTCATGGAATAGGAGTAGAGAATAACGTTTAAGAAAATTGATTGGGTTTTATGTTAACTGGACTACCCATAGATAGGAATACATGAAAGGACTTACAGATGGTGTGTATGTGTGTAGAGAAGATATGGGCTCTTTAAAAGAAGATATCCCTAAAATGTTTACGAATGTGATAGAAGTTATGTATCACTAGAAGAAAGGGTGTGAAATCGTGTGAAGGATGAGGCAAATCATTTTCGTTCTTCTTCTCTTTAGTTTTGGAAGAATATAGAAAGACATACTATGTAGTATGCTATGGTATGTGTTTTTGGTATGTAATTTGATGTTGATTGATGATGATGCAAATCAAGCTTCTTAATACAAGCAGTAGTTTGGAATGTAATAGTTAATTAGTTGGTGTCAGTTTTTACTTTAGTTGATGAGACAAGGATGTCGTTCATGGATATAAGATGGGTAAGACGAAGTGCTGACATATACCAGCACTATTTTATGCCTGTTATGTTCTGAGTTTTAAAGTTGGCTTTATGAGATTATGGTAAGACCTGCTATTGTAGCTGGGAGGAATCCGAAATAATAAATATAACACACTAGGTAGTAGACTGAAAATCAACATGTAGAATGGTGGAAGTTATTGGAAGCCTACACCTTCGGCTTAAAAAGGTATTCATACTTCTCAATGTGGGAGTGGTGTATACTTCAATTTAATTCGTTTTGCTAATGTGAGATGGTTTGTTACCTACTCGGTAGGCCTACACACTCAGAATCATTACCCCCTGATACAGACCAATTCAGCCACGTGCTTGACATGTGACTCTTAACAGAAATAACGAATTGGAAAGGGTCACTTGAGCAGCTTATGGGTTGTTGTTATTAGGTATTATATAGCGAATACCTGTAACTGATTTAGTTGGCTTTTGATGATATTTCAGTTGAGTTCTCCCTCTTTTCTCTGTAATTGTAATTGAGTTCTTGGAACCCTAATTTTACAATTTTCAATCGAATTGCTTTCTTAATCCAGTGATTCCTTTGTTAACTGTAAATCTTTTCTCATTTCTTGATTGATTTCTGAAAAAGATCGTATCACCCCCAAGGGATGCATGAACTCTCATTGTACCTTAAGGAGCGTTTCTACAAATTTGCGCAATGTTAAAATATTTATCTTGATACCCTGAGCCGAAAGTAATAGAATGACCTAATAACTCAGAAAAACTATATCATCTATCAATGTGGGAATTACTTTTCATTCTTATATATGCGTGTGGGATGAGATGGGATGGGTTGTTACGTTCTCAGTAGGTCAATATGTATGGTCACACAATGAACAAGGATTATAAATTAAGAAATTGAGGGTGACGTAGTTTATGGAGAAGTTAAGACATGTTTGAGGTGGTCTAGTCTGTCTTGAACAGTAACTTGAAATGCACCGACCATAAGAGAAAACCTGTACCAAAAGGAGATCAATCTGAGAGCTAGAGGTTGCATATCAGGAGGTACTGAAGTGACAGATTGACTAGTTTGATGATAATGTGTCAGAATGGAAAGAAAAGATGAAATGCAACTTTTTTTGCGTTGACTAGGAAGTGAGTATGCAGTAAGCATGTCCAAATAAGTAGTTAGGGAAACTATCTTTTGTTATGGAGGATCGATGTGCATAGTAATAGAAAGTCAATGAGAATGTCATGTCTAGGATGTAACAAGATGACTTGTATGCAAACATTGAATTGGATCTGCCACAAAAGAACAAGAAATATGATTATAACTGAATATATACATCTATGTATGCCTGTCACTAGTTGTTAGTCTCAATTGGTAGTAATCACACTATCTGTATTTCAATTGAAATATAATAGACTGTTTTAAAATGTTGCTGTATGTGTATCCAAATATTTGTCCTCGACTCAATTACCTCTTACAGTTTGGAGCTGTGGGGATACAAGCGTGTTGAGGAAATTATATGGGTGAAGACCAATCAGCTGCAGCGGATAATAAGAACAGGACGCACTGGCCATTGGCTCAATCATAGCAAGGAACATTGCCTGGTTGGTATTAAAGGAGATCCAATAATGAACAGAAATATTGATACTGATGTCGTTGTTGCAGAGGTTCGAGAAACAAGCCGAAAGCCAGATGAGGTTTACATTTGTTCCATACAAAATTGGTCCTTATCGGATTTTTACTTATCGTTTTCTATTTCCACTCTGAAAGATGTTTTGCTTGGTTTTGCGTCTCTTTCTGTGAAAATAAACCTAATGCACATCTTTCTTGCAGATGTACCCTTTATTGGAGAGAATAAGTCCAAGGACGAGAAAGCTTGAATTGTTTGCTAGGATGCACAACACACATGCAGGGTATGTGTTTTATGACATCATATCACATGTTTTTTATATAGATCACTGCAAATATTAGTACTCCCTTTAAAACTAATGATGCCAAAATGTGAACTTGATTGGCTTACAATTAATCATAATGTGGTTCTCTCGACGATTATTAGGTGGATGTCACTTGGCAATCAATTAAGTGGAGCTCGATTAGTGGACGGTGGGCTACGAGCAAGATTCAAGGCTGCTTACCCTGAAGTTGAGGTACAGCCCCAGTCTCCTCCTAGGGCCTCCAATATGGAAGTGGACATTGTCGAAACAAGAAGTCCATTTGGTGAATCAAAGCCTATGTCCACCCAGTTTTCTGATGTTAGACCTCCAGAACAAACCTATGCAGCAGTCGAATCAAAGCCAATGAATCTTGACATCGAGATGAGAAACACATAACAACACTTTTGTTTTAGTAGTGTAACCTTATAACTTATGTTTAGTTTATTAATCTTATCACATGAACAAGATTTTGCTGGAAATGTAAGGTTGTTGTTGAATCAAATCGTGGAAAGTTTTTATAAAATAACAACAGTTAAAATTACTGGATTACAACAATTGCATCATGATCACGAATTATTGAAAGAAAGAAAAAAAGCAATGCAAATTGCAAATCATGTTGTTCATTCACTCCAGTACTTCTCTTCACTAACCTCAACATTCTCAATACCATCATCATCCTCATTGGAAGCTTTCGATTTCATCTTAAACTTCCTCACATCTTCCACACAAGCACTTCTAAACAACCCGATATCCACAGCACCCGATATCATATGATACCCACGCAAGCTCATATCCTCTGGCCTGTCATGCGGCATTGCAAACCCCGATAAATACGCCCCACCACCACCCTTCTCTGTTGTCTTCAACACACCCTTTTCGGCTGTTCTCATCATCGCTTTCACTTTCTTATGCCCGGGGTCCCACAAATAGCCCATACTAGCGCTCAAATCCAACGGGCCCATTTGCACGCAGTCAACACCATCAACTGCCGCGATCTCTTCAATCTTCTTCACTCCCTCTTCAGATTCCACTTGACACATTATCAAAAGCTCGTCTTCGTAATTACTTAAATACCCATTATCAATTCCGTAATCAGATGCCCTGACGACCGTATGAGCCGAACCACGGATTCCATTAGGCGGGAATTTACAATACGACACTGCTTTTTTCGCCATTTTTTGATTCTCAATCATTGGAAACATGATCCCCTGAGGTCCGAGATCGAGCGCTTTTTTAGCCCAGGCTGGGTCAGAATCCGGTATACGAATGATCGCCGGAGTATGAGCGGCGGCGAGAGCGTGGAGACATGACAGGGCTTCAGAGATGCCACCAGGGCCGTGTTCCATATCCACGACGACGAAATCGTAGCCGGAGAGACCGGCGATCTCGGCGAGTGTCGGTGAGAAGGATAGTAGGAATAGACCGTATAAAGTTTCGCCATTTTTAAGACGAGATTTTAGGGTTTGTGGGGCGGCTGTGGTGGTCAGGCTGTCGGAAATGGTGGTGGTGGTGGATCTGATGGGAGGTACGAATGAGATATTGTGATTGATGAAAGAGGTTAAAGATTGAAAGTTGGGGGAATTTGGAAGGTGGATTAGGGTTTTGGAAAGGGGGGAATGTCGGGTGGGTTTTGGTGTTAGGGTTTTGGTATTGGAATGAAGTGATGAAGCTGAGAAAGTGAGAGTCGCCATAGCAACAACAGTGTAGCAGACCGGACCAATAAATACCGTCTGATGCAACCGTTAGTGGCTAAACTAAACATTTCATACGGAGTATTTGAAAGCACAAAAATCTATAAAAATATTATACAAAAATGGGTTAATCCAAATAAATCATCATTTTCATTTTTGTTATATAGAACAAGCATCTAACACAACATATTTTTATAAACTTTTAAGATACACAAATCATCTTTCCCTCTCTTACACCATCACCTCTTGTAGGCAAGGAGAGGATGGTGAGACCATATAAGGTCTCACCATTTTTAAGGCGCGATTTGATGGTGGTGGCGTCGGAGATGGTCGTCAAGGTGGAGCAGATGGGCGGAGTAATTAAGGCCTCCTCTTGGTTGATAACAGATCTCAAAGAGGGAAAAGGGATGAATCTGAGAAAGCCATAATGGTTCACTACATCCCAATATTACCATGTATATAAAAAAAAGAAGTGACCAACTGTTATGATATGCCACCAATATAAAAACACAATTAGTTGAATCATTGTTAACATAACAATGTATGTAACGCACATGGGATATCTGAAGTGTAAATAATTGCCAGGCTACTAAAGATGTTTAATTGGGCAAACGGTAAAAATGGAGCTATTGCCATGGTGCATAAAGTAGAAGGTGGGGCCATTTTGTAATTTTGTAGTTTCGCTGGTCAGGCTTAGAGCTTTAAGCCGCCTCTAGCCATAGAGAGTGCACCTTCGTAGGTATGATTGCCGCCAATAAAGCCACTCATATGCACAAAAACACAGCCGGAGATCCCGGATTCCTTTGATAGATCATCATCTCTTAGACCTCTCCATTGAGTGGGAAGAGCCTTGCGGCTCTCAAAGCTATCGGGAGATTTTGCCACCGCCTGCACCCTCCAGCTTTTGCTCCTTTCATCCTGTCAGTTTTTATCTTAAGTATCAATAAAAAAAAAAAAGAACATAATAGTAATAATCACACGAGTATATTTGACATGTGCATATATGAATACCTGGTAAAGAACATATTTGATGGATGGCTCTGTCTTCAACTCCTGTTCGAGCTCATACAAGTGAAGCTTCCACTGTTAACAAATGGATATGATTATAGATGGGTCCAGTACTCCAGTTATCAAATTATTGAAGTTAAGGAACAAGATCTGGGCATAGATAAAATGAGTTACTTACAGGGCAAAATCTATCCAAAACCATGATTTCGCCACTAGGATCAATATTAGTTCTTGCTGCAAGACATTCCATGACAATTGAGCGTGCAGGGAGCCATGATTTTACATGAAACCGAACACTCTGTGTACACCACAAGATAAATGTAAGCAACAAATATGTCATTGCAGAATGCAATGGTGAAATTTCAGAAATGAATAACTACTCACATCTAGAAACTCACTACCAGCAAGAGCCATTGCTCGTTGGAAGGCTTCATTTTCCTTCTCAGAAGACTGATCAGGATCAGTCCAATCTAAGTTAAATCTTCCAACCCTTGATGACAAGTGGGTGTTGTTCACATATTTTGGAGGTTGATCAGTGTCGTATTGATTGATTCCATTGTCAATTGCATCTATTGCCTATTACAAGTGAAAAAAGCTAACAATTAGGTTTAGATCAGAATATGTCAGGTATTGATTGATTCCATCATCAATTGCATCGATCGCCTATGATAAGCAAACAAAGACTAACAATCAGGTTTAGATCAGCAATCCCGGTAACCAACGCGACAAAACACAGAGTTGCCATTCATATCTATGATAGAAAGATGTCAAAGTCTTGATATCTCATTCATAAAAATAGTTACCCGTAGCAGTGTAGCAGTGACTTGTCTATGAGGCAACTAAAATACAAGAAAACCATATTTTGCAAACGGAAACCACATAGATCACTAGTTTCCATTGAGGAAAACCTTTGAAATGGGCGATAATGTTATGATCCTCATAATAGCATATGAAAAGCACATATACGAGGGCAAGTGGGAAGCACGTGATCATTCAAAGGAATGAAGATCAAGCTGGTTAACTCTCAACGGGAAAAACAGTTGAAGGAGGAGGCGGAGGAAGCTTCTATTCATAGAGTAAATAGTCCTTTATTTCAGTTGTATCTATCTAAGAAATTTGTAAAAACTCTAGCTCTATTTATAAGTCTATAACCCTATAACTGGTGATAGTTTTCATTTGACTTCCGATTATCTTCAATTCACTTTCTTTGAGAGTAAATTCTAGAATTCGGATCACAAGAACTTACTAATGCTTCATGATGATATAACTGTAATGTTTCTTAGGCTTACAAAAGTGCATCATGCCGTTTCTAACAGACAGTAAAAACACAACACCGTTTGTATACCCATTCTTTTGGCATTTATATTAAGACTCTAACCCGTATGAACAAAAAGGAAAAAGAAAATTAAACAAGTAAAAATCAGTTCACGCTTCATAATTTACACATAGGTATTTAATATGTGTATCTGAGAAATACGTCTTCAAACAAGAAACATATGTATGATTCACTAATATAAATCATCACCTCCATGAAGCTTTTGTAGATGGCTAAATATAACCTATGAACATCCTGATGTCCTTCATCAAGCTGAAGCTCTTTTGCAATTATCTCTGCCCCAAAATGCTATAAAAAGTATAAAAAGCAAGTTACATAACTTGAAGCAGAAAACAAAAAACATAACTTTATAGCTAGATTCAAGCTTTACAACATTTACATTGTAATGGTATATATATTACTTTAACTAAATGATTAATCATACCTTGTAAATAAGACCAGCACTACTAAGCTTCGTATTGAACCCATGTCCAAAAACCTCAGTGAAACCCTTTTGATGGTGGTCATATCGATCTTGACTAGGATCATACACCCCACCAACATCAAGAACAGCATCAAGAGTTTCCAACACCTACAATCCAACACCCAATATTCCATCAACAATACAATTTTTAGTACAAAATAAAATATATATAACTTGGGCATTTTTACAAATAATTGGTGTGCAATAGGAGTTAATAACAGACCTGGGGGTCTCTTGTGCGTACGATTTCAGCTCCAGAATACTTGTTGGTGAGACGAATCATGAAGCAACCGAGTGCTTCATCACAATGAAAACTTCCATTATGCGTGCCGACCCTTTTTAATGGGGTGTAAGAGGGGGAGTTGGCGGAGAAATTAGCGGCGTCCATGAGCGAGAAAGTCAAGTTTTTGTTAAAAGGAGAAATGAAGGGTCTTGTAGGAGCGAGTAATTTTGTAGCGATGGTAAACATGCCTTTTGTGGGGTGGGGTTTGTTTCAATTTTCAAATAGGTGAATGCTGCTTTTTATATGGGCTTTCTTTCCCTGCCTTTCGGACCCAAATCTTATTGCGTTTTGGGTCTACAATCGGCCTGCTAGAGTTTGTTTTTACTTTTAACAACAATTGACATTATAGTTGTGCACTTCTACGGTTCTACCCCTTTATTTGTTTAAGATTACACTTTTACCACTTCACTTTTATAGTTTTGCTAAAAGTATTCATAGTAATTGTTGGGGATTTTTCATTTTTGATTATAACGTCACCATCTTTTATGTTTTCTTTTTGAACAAAAGTCGAGGACTACTAATTTGTTACTCACTAGTTTTATTTTATTTTTATATTTTAATACAAAATACGACATTTATTAAATACAAGTAGAACACAAGATTATATAAGATTGACCCAAATTGGTATCGGGTAGTTAAAATTCTATCGAATGAATAGTGAAGAAAACATACTCATGCATAAAATTATCACAACTCTATTCCCCTACACGGTTATATATCATTTGAAGAACAATCACGCATTATAGGTTCACTTTAATGTCACCATGAAAATTCACTTAAATGACCCTTGTAAATATTGAAACTCCGTTGAGTAAGTACGTGATTTTAGAGATACATTAAAGATAATCTATAAACCATATTTTTTTTCTTCTCCAAAATCTTTTAACTTGTTTTCTCATACATAGTTATTTTTATCAGATCAACTGGTAGTGTAAGCAAAAATAGTTGAAACTCCGGGAGTAACTATAAACAATTTTTCTACCTTTTGAAAGGAAGATAGTTAGAAAACTAAAATGAATTATGCGTTGACAAACTTGGATTTTTGAGAGTTTCTCTGAAAAAAAAAAAGAAAAAAAAAATAAAAGTTAAAAAAAATAAAAGAAAATAAATGGCCAAGAATTAGAACCATAAAAGATAGCATAATGCAGTTATCCACAAAGTATGGCAACCACACCCACTTCCATTTCTGCTGCAACTATTCCATTTCACACCAAATTAAGACCTCCATTATCTCCTTCATTCATAGTAAAATGCAGCAGCAATCCCCTTAATGTCAATGGTGGATTAAAGAATGGATTAAAAAACAGGGTTGTGGTAGATGGGTTGGATAAAATTACACAAAGACTTGAATTGGTCAATAAAGATAACCAAATGCAAGAAACAGAAGCCATGAAGATGATGGAATACATAAATCAGCTCGAAACCAGAGTCTCCGAGGTAGGTCTGTTTCTTCTTTTTTATCATAAAAATATGACTTTCATGGTAACAGAAATGTTAAATTCAATTCTTTTAAGATTGCAGAAGTTCAGAAACAACAATCCGAAGCTGAATATGGTGACATGGTGATGACAGACACGCAAAGAAAAAACATTAACAAAAATAAAGAGAAGTTGGAATCAGTAAAAGCTGCAATAATTTCTGCCATTGTTGGCACCTGGGCAAGCTTGCCCATTTCCTTAACTCAAGTTACCGACACCTATGGGCTAACTGTTTCAACCGCAATCATTGTAATTACATGTGCATTGTATGGTGCAACATATCGGTATATTATCCGAAGAGATTTGGATGATTTTCATCTCAAGACAGGAACTGCTGCAGCTTTTGGCATTGTCAAAGGTAGGTGTCGATTTCAACCCATTTACGGGTAAATGGGTCAAATTGGGTTATAATCTTCACGTAACATGTTTACTGGGTCGTATTTAAAAGGTCAACACCACTAGAAATGGTCAAATAGATTGAAAGTTGCCCAAATTGTATTGAAAATTGTATAAAACATATTATTTTATTTTGAAATTCTAGGCTATTATTGTAACATTAATAAGTTTTGTAATCATATTTAATACATTAATTATGAATGAAGATCAAAATGGAAAGATAAAAATTGTTTGCAGGCAGGCCAAGGCTGACAAAAGATTACCCATTTTAAATCCAAACTCGTTTTGACCCATTTTTCACCTCTACAAACTAGCTTGCCCGTCTCACCCATTTTTCCACCTCTACAAACCATAATATCGACTTTCTCGTTATACAAATCACTGAAAGAAACTTCAAATTGGACAAATGTGATGCAGGAGTTGCTACACTAGATGGACGGTCGTCTTTAGAACACGAAGCTGGAAGCATATTGTCACATGCTTTAAGTGGTGCAGTTTGTGTTTCTGAAAATGTTATGATCTTTCTACTTGCTGCTGCTGGTCTGGACATCTGCTATAAGATGGGGATATTAAGTCCATTTCCACTCGAAACATCAGTTTCAAGAACTAAATTGTAACAAACAAGTCTATATATACTAGAAGCAATATTGCTTTTCTAAATTATATTTGCACATCCACGTGCAAATGGTGTGTTAGCACAAGTCATTCCTACTAAACCCCCAAAATTAAGAATACGACAGTGTACCATGAAATGCAATGACAAAAAAGCATGTAGAGGCGATATGATCAACTAACTTCATATGAATTGATGAGTAACTGTAGAAATACAATGAAGTGATCTTCATAGAAACAATGAATACCTATAATACGTAGTACTTGACTAGCAACTGCCTCACTATACTAACTTTCTATACAACAATTGTGTTAAAAGAATCATTATGTATGAGCTGTAAATGAACGTCATGAGGTTCAAATACCAGAACCAGAACTTCACACAGAGATGTTAGCCTTCTCTTTTAACTTCAGAAATCCTGAAAAGTTTATTGCAGTAGATTGCATATGATACACCATGTGACTAATAACATACAACAAGTGAAGAAATATATTTCAGACAGAGCAAAATAAGCTCTACCTGATTATCACCAGGGTCAATACGCAGTGACCAAAAGGTTGACCCACCAGGTTCATATGTTGGAATCTTGGCTCTTCTTGATGCAGCAACAGCTTTTTCTAGGTCCATTTGGGACAAGGCCCTTGGTGCCTACAAAAATGAATGAAGTATGGATCAATTAAAAGAAGAGAATTTTATAAATGCATGCAGCCCAGAAAAATGTACTGACAGAAACTTGTTTCCCATCTTTCTCATCTTGCAAATATTCCATAAGCGGAATATAGACAGCTTGCTTGCAGAGCTCAACAATATCGGAACCAGTGAAACCTCCGCATAAACTAGCTATGTAATCGAAGTCGATATTGATATCTCTTAGCTCTTCTTTCAAAGTCACTTTCAATATCTTTGCTCTATCATGCTGTCCAGGTTTTCCAATTTCAAAAGCCTTGGGAAGCCGTCTAAGTATTGCCTCATCAAGATCTGATGGCCGATTGGTTGCTGCAAGTACCATAACTCGAGCATTGTCTGTGAAATGAGGAGAAAAATACAAGTCAACTCCTTGACAGATGAATTATCACAGTATGCTCACCGTATATGAGATAAAACACCCAAAAGGTCAATAAGTCAATTACACCAAAACAAAACTAGTCTAAATAACTTGCATTTTCTTCTTTAGTACCAAATAACTGTAGTTGCTTTGAAAAACAAACTGCGTAAAAATTCCATTTGGTGATAATTTATAATGCACGTAGATAGGGCTATCACAGATAGGCTTCATTGTGGGTTTTACCAGAAAACACGTAATTAAGTCATAAATATTTTTCGTATGGACCAAATAATGAATATGAGAATACTCACGATCTGTAGTGAACCCATCCCACAGAGCCATGAACTCGGTTTTCATGTTGGTCAAAACATCATTATCTGTCGAGCGACGCTGTCCAAGGAAACTATCAACCTCATCAATGAATATGATTGCAGGCTGTAGTTTATGAGCCAGGCTGAAAACAGCTGAAACTGATACACAATCTTGAATCAATAACCAAAATCACATGCAACAAAAAAGTATCATTTCATATTAAACAAAACTCAGTAATTATAAACATACCAAGTTTCTGAGCATCACCAAACCACTTGCTCATCAAATTAGAAACCCTAACATTTATAAAAACAGCACTGGATTCTTTAGCAATCGCCTTTGCCAGCATTGTTTTTCCCGTCCCTGGCGGTCCGTATAACAACACCCCTTTTTGTGGACCAAGAAGCCTTCCATTAGCGAATAGTTCGGGCCTAAGTAATGGAAGTATCACTAATTCATACAATTCTTGTTTAGTACTGTCTAATCCTCCAATTGATTCAAACTCCACATCTATGTCGTCTGGATTTACAACATCACAAGCTATCATATCCTGTATCAAGTGTATGTTTGAATCAGTTCCTTTTTCTTTTAATAAGTTGTCAGAAAACATCACGGTAAGCGTACTTTATTATTTAAACAAATACTTGTTAAAGTTTCAAATTACCTGCTACGGAGTATTATGAATTTATGATCATTGGCTAACCTGATAACCTATTTACCAGTTTATTTCATGGCATGACATTTTCTTGATGACATGTCACCTCACTTGGCGTCCAAGTGGCTCTCACATGGCATTTTGAACCAGTAATATCATATCGGAACATAAATTGCACGATTAATGACTATATGTTTAATAGTAGAAGGAGAAGCTTTTCTGGATAAATATGTAGCATTTATGTGACCCTAACCCTAACTTTTTGCCCTAATTTTCAAAATCAAGTATATGTAAATAACGTTTTCATACATCTAAAGACAGATATAAATTAATTAAAAAGAAATATGAAAGAATAAACTTGCCTCGTAAGGAGTGGTGTTAACTTGGGTACGGCCTAATCGTTTAAAAAGCTGTTTACGTTGTTTAATTGCTCGTTCGTTTTCCTCGCGATTGATATCAAGATGACGAATGCCAGCGAGTATTACCCACGCACTAACAGCAGCGCTAGCAGCGTACCAAATTAGGGTTTTAATCAGTTTCATTTTGGAGTCACTGTCTTCCGCCATTACTATTTACTACTCCGTACTACTATTAGGGTTTCTGATATCCAAAGCAGTGCAGATTTGTTGATCGCAGGAATCCCAATTTAGTTATTGAAATATATATACTTTTCTTTCTTGCAACTGTAGCTAACTGTCTGTAACAAGGGGGCGTTTGGATGCGCGGAATATTCGGTTAAAACTGATTTTAGTAATGGTTTGCCCTTTTCTTTTCTTTAGTTTCACTTACTTGTGCCACGTGGATACACTTTAAAGTGCTTTAAATTTTTTTAAAATATTAAAATCTATAATTAATATAAGTATAAAACGGATAAATATTAGATGAATTAATAAGTATTAAATACAAACGATAATATTTAAGAAAATTTTACCTTGATTAAACACACTTCATCGCGTATAACGGGTCACACGTTAAAAAAAACTCTTTTATTTATTTATATATTTATTTTATTTTTTTTCAAATTGTGTGTAGATTGCATGTCTTTTCAATCAACTTATCTAATTGAAACTTATTTGGAAAATTACGACGATTCAACGGTTAATGAACTCATAATACTCGCTTTCTCACAATTGCACGAATATTCTGCATCAACTTTGATACTTTATATCTCTCTAAAGATTTCTGATCCCAAATTTCAACGGTAGCGATCAACATCTTATGAATCTACTGTTCAAATTTCAAAACGTTACTTGAAAAGCACCGATCAATTATTTCGTATATACACATTTTATGAGAGTAACATGACTGACCAAGTCACATACTCGGTCAACACTTCTGTTATAAAATAATTTGGTAAATTATACGTTGAAAAATCAAATATCAAGTAATCAAAGCTTGTTTTTAATGTCACAGCACATCATGAAACCCACCCTGTCTTTCTTGACACTGATTATAGCGACTGTCATCAGCTTACCTGCCATCTTGTCCCAGGAAACTAGGCCATATGATGTTTGCGGCCATAAGGTCCAGTGTGGGAACAATAATTTCGAGTACCCGTTTTGGGCGTCAGGCAGCCCAGATTATTGCGGCCACCCAGGTTTTCAATTAATCTATCAATCTGAAGTTCCCCAACTCCTATACGAATCAGTGAACTATCGAATTCTTAATATCGATAACACTACACAAATGCTCACTGTCGCTAGAAACGGTCTATGGAGTACCATTTGCCCTCAAGTATTCTACAACACCACCTACAACTTAACGCTTTTCAACGACGATATTTTTGGGCAGCAAAACGTATCTCTATACTACGGATGCAATACTAGTACAGCGAGTGTGCAACAGCTGAAGCAATTCAGTTGCAATATAAATAGCACCCAAAGTGATGGTTATTTCGTAAGAACAAGTTTGATCGTCTCCAGCATGTACGACTTGTTGGGACAATGTAACAATCATATCACTATACCTGTGAATCAATCTTCAGCTGATCAATTAGGTTCAGACACTGCTACCCTGGATGATTTGACATCAGCACTGACAGCTGGTTTCAGTCAGCTATGGACGACGAATAATAAAGTGTGATCAGTGTATTATGTCTGCAGGTCGATGTGGTTCCAATTTCGACATCACCGGAGTTGTTTGTTTGTTACTGTGTTAACGGGACTTTCTGGTTAACTTGTAACAATATGAGCACAACTGGAAGTGAGTGATTTCTCATCTCAAAGACTGATTTCATTTATTGAAACTTTTATTCCAGGACACATAAATCAACTTGAGCCCAATTAATTATTATTTGTTCTCTTTGTTTTGTTTGTTTGATTATTGTTTTGGTTAATCATGCGTCCGCGCACACTATATTCACAACTACTTCTACCACAGAGTACGAGTATACCCAAGTGTTGATTGGTACAACAAAAGTCATCTTAGCCTCTAGAAATAGGAATTAATGAACTAAAATACCTTTTCAAACTCTTCAGAATGTTAACCTTATTGGGTTTAAGATTATAAAAAAAAAAAAGAAAAAAAGATAAGACTGAAAATTTAACCAAACACAGAGCTGAAAACAATCAAATACGTACGTTCGTAGATCTTTTTGATATAAACAAACGCTGTGGCCCAAATGGAACTGTGGTCTGAAGTTCAAAAGTATCAGTATATAAAACTCCTTTCTAGTTCAGACTGACCCATCATTGTATAACAACATTACTTATTGTTAATAGTTTCAACTCAATATACAATAAGTTTATACCTTCAATTAGAAATATTCATAACTACAAAAGTTTGGCACCAAAACGATTCAAGTACTCAGAAATAAAGAAAATGACAAAATCATTTCAAACGAAACTGTGACTTGGAGGTACCATTGGATACATAGCTCCAATGGTATTGTCTCTTGCAAGAAGAAAGAGAGTATTGTCTCTGTAATGGGTGTAAGAGGTACCATTGGATACATAGCTCCTGAAGTATTTTTCAGGAATCTTGAGGGGCTTCTCACAAATCTGATGTGTATAGTTATGGGATAATGATTCTTGAAATGACAGGTGACAGCCACAAGTGATGCATATTTTCCAGATTGGATATACAAGCAAATAGAATCTGGAGAAAATATTGGGGTTTATGGGGTGACAACCAAAGAAGCGGAGGAATTAGCCAAGAAGATGGTTACAGTTGGCCTCTGGTGCATCCAGTCCGATCCATCCGATCGGCCATCCATTAGTAAAGTTGTGGAGATGTTGGAAGGAAGTTTTGGATCATTGCCAGTTCCACCAAGACGTTTTTGGTCATCTCCCACTAGGCCTACTTCCTCATCAGCTATACAAAGTTCAAGTGGTGACAGAGTATCAACAATTTCCATAGAAAACCAAAGTTAACTCGGTATAAGTACAGTTCTCGTACCTAGATTCTATGTTAGATTGTTCCATAATTCCATTCAGCAACTCTTAAGCTATAGAAAATTAAGCTAACTGAATGAATATACATTCTTCTTTTCTTTTTATGATAATGAGAATTAATTAACCTTTCTGTCTAAATCATAACATGTTAACTGAACCATCCGAGTGTTGGTGGATTCATCAACTGTACAAATTGGAACAATGTTTTCTGTATGAAATGCAATATAATCTACTAGCAACGTAAAAGGATCGACACACTAATTATAGATACATAAATGGCACACCACATATGCATAACAAAAGTTGCCGCTGTGGGTTCTCAATGGTAAACCTGAAATTCCTGGTTATAAACCCATGTTCAAAATGGAACAATTTTGTTCATATGTCCAATTAAAATGCTTTAATGATTGAAGTTTGAAACCAATTGATAATCAGTTGTACAAATGTGGTATTAGCTAAAACACAAAGCTAATCATATGACCGTGTCCTATTTCTGACGCAGTAGCTACTATGTAAACGCACCTAGTGATTTTTCCCTTCCTTTCCGTCTTTATCCAACTGGTCAGCTTTTTGAGCTGGCTTTTTAGGAATTCCCCATCCCCTAATTTTATTTCTTATTTCATCATTTGCAGACGGTAACTTCTGTTCATCTTTTCTTGTCTCCTAATAAACAAAAACGATTACACTCCGACAAGCAAGATTCCGGGATAAAAATATCATCAGATGAAGTCATGAAGTAGTTAGTACCTGTTGTTCAGAGATACTAGTATCTTTCTTTGTAGATGCATTCCTTGAACCTCGTTTAAATAATTGGAAGTTCTCAAGATCTCCGTTTTTTATGCTTGCTTCAAGCTGCCAATGGGTATAATAAATATCAACAGCTTTTTACAATGAACTTGGTCTCAAAGAGGTGTGGAATAGCTTTTACCTGAATGTGAAGAATGCACAAAAGAATACTAGCAATTGGCAACCAGCTTTCATCAGGTGATAGAGACAACTTCGACCTGTGATCACATCCAGTAACCATTTTGAACAATAATAAGCACGATATAACCCACGGTGCTTGAAAATGTACAAGTATGACGATCTTAGTCATGTAAGGAATGGCAAATGAGAGTTTATTTGAATTTTCTAATACGAACATAGTAGGTTACAAGTAATAACGCTTGTGAAAACATAAGAGAGTCATATCATTCTTCTTCAAAACAAGAGATATCACTACTCAGCCTCTAAGGAGTCATTTTTTCAACAACAATATTCATTTAGATTTCTGAAAGGATTTAATATTTGTAAAGATCGAGTGCACGAAATTAAATTGTGCAATATAGGTACTGCACTGATAAACAAGAGGATATATATTTATGACAGATTGACTTAAAGCGACACAACATTGACTATGAAGACTAAAGAATAGCCAATGACAGAAAATTTCCTGGCTCCGCAAAGGTCGGAGACATAAATCACGGTAAGTATTTCTGCCTTTGCATTGAATAAGTAGTGACCAAAATTACAGTTTGCTCCATTGTTCACGCCTTCAAAACAGGATTTAAAAGAATATATCACCATGCCCTTAAAACCATACCTGTGTCTGCTAGGTGTATGAACTTAACATACTAGTTTCAACATTCAGCCATAATCATGATCAAATACTTGAACGTAGGGTGGAACAAATATAAGTAATTTAAGAAATTCTAGCATACACTATGTACCGAAAAACAATTTATGATGCATATTAATCATAATGACAAAATAACTGATGGATAACACATATGAAGACATGAAACAGTTCAATTCTAAATAGCATAATCAAAAGATAAACAAGAAGCTTTAAATACCTTATGTAGGGAGCTAAATATACGACTGCGTATACGGCATAACGCTTGTCCATAGTATCCATATAAGCAAACACCCAACTCTACACACAACCAAAATAAATCACAACTATTAATTAAACAGATTACTAATTAACTCTTAATTAAACAGAGGAATAACTAATAATGTAATAAGTGTAATAATATGCGTATACCAACCATCCAGTTGAAGTAAGGAATGAAGCTAATGATCCCCATGACTGCAAACCTTGCATCTGCTGACTCAATCATTGACTCACCATCTTCGTTATCGTTGGGACCCACTGGTAACGGAAATACTAACGAATTTATTACACACGCGCCCATCGCTATCACAAACGGCGCCTCGTGTGCTAACGCTGCTTTACACTTTCCATTCCTCCTGATTCTTCGCTTCTATTAAATAAATTAAATGAAAAAAATAAAATAAAACGTAAGCTAGGGTTTTAGAGTTCGGATATAATAAATTAAAATTAAAAATAATATTAAAAGAGAGATAAATAGATACATGATTGATCTTTATATGATGGCAGTGATGATGAGGTGTGTTCGATGGTGGTTTTGGGAGGATGGATGAAGAGGTGTGGGCGGAGGAGAGAGGAGTGAGAGAGAGCGAATTCATTGGCGGCGACGGTGGAGAAAGAAACGGCGGCGACTAAAGCATTGACAGTGGTGGAGCCACGGTTGGTGATACGATGTACGTAGAATTCCGGGGAGCGTGCCGTCAGTTTGGCTGGTAGCGTTAGTTAGGTTTGACGCCCCTCACGTGTTCCTACGTGGCAATATTCCCTTTGCAATTTTATATAGTGGAAAATTTTAACACAGAGTCTTTTGTTTTATCTGATTACTGAAATCTAAAATTTAAAAATCAGTTTTGAATTATAGATGTGATATCTGAAATCTTAATACATAATTATTAAGATTGTTTGATAAATAAATAATACTAACATCTGAATACATATATTTCACCACTTTTTTAACATGACATAGTTATCCCAATTGCACGAATGAAACATGGATTTATAAATGACTCGACACTAGAAAAAAAATCATTTAAAATTCTACAAGAATCCCCTCTCTACATGATGGTTCTATTAGTAATAATAACTTTAATGATTTTTTTTGTTAATAATAAAAAAATTAAAAATACCACGAAAATAATATTATTATTATTGAATCATTAAATTAACATATATATTAAAATATATTTTCAGCTCTAGATATTTTCAGCGAAGACTTTTCTCTCGATTAGCAGTTTTAAGATCTTTGAAATAGCTTACCCAATAAGGGGTTTTTAAGCTGTTATCAGATCTAATTGAAAAATAAAATCAAAACAGCTTAATAAGCATATGTCTTACTGAATAATACAAACTCTAATTTCAAGGCATTATAAGTCCAAACAAAAGACCACTAAAAGTATCTCAATGTTTGATTTATCTCGGTACGCGAACCGAACGCTGCTTAAATATTCTGTTCGACGGGCACTTCATTTATATTTGTTCGCTTAGTTGAATAAACGATAACGAACATGATTTGTCGTTCATTTAGTTAAACTGACGAACACGAACATATCTTTCGTTCGTTCAGTTACATTCGTTAACGTTCGATAAAGTCCGTTCGTTTTACTTTTATAAAATATAAACTATATAACTTGATGGAAACATAAAACCTTTATTGTAACATCCACCCTAAGGGCCTAGTATTATTCGGGTAATTTCCTAACTTAAATTTATTATTTAATGTGTTAGGAATAATTTGGTATTATTATGATTATGTGATAATATTAGTCAAATGGATAAATGAATTATTGTGGCTGATAAATAATTCGTTGTTTTAAATTAATCTAGTAGACGGTAAAATAAAATAGTTAATTTTCGCAAAATGGTTTTAGGTTCCAGACAAAAGGTTAAGAAGGGAACTAAAATTGTATTGGTATTGGGTTAGATTATATATATATATATATATATATATATATATATATATATATATATATATATATGCATATACCGTATCATTCTCAAAGTTTCTACACATTTTCTACTTCCTGCGAACCGAAACAAAATTGAGAAAAACCAAAACCGAAGAAAGCTTTCTGAGAGATTATAATCTTCTGTAGTATCATCATCTTGATTCAGAAACGAGTTTCATTTCATCATCATCATCATTCTGTGAGTAATTCTGTGTTTAAACTCATTTTTATGAAAATTAGCCAAATCATAAAATTGTTGTGAAATAGAAGCTTGAAATATGTTAAATGATGATATTTGATGTATTTAAGTCGTTAGAAAGCTTGTTAGCATGTTAGGAAGTCGAATTTGTGAGTTTTGGAAAAGAAAAGTTCAGGTTTCCTGGTAACAGCAAGTTCGGTTCGCAAGTTTGCAGAAGATGAACTCAGTTCGCAGTGTTTGGCTGCGAAGCGAACTGAGTTATCCTGCGAACTGAGTTCCTGCGAACTGAGTTGGCTGCGAAGCGAACCAAGATCTCTGCGAACTGAGATTATAAAATTTTATTTTGCAAATTTTGAAATTGCGTAAAGTGTATTCAGGGTAGCGACTGAGTGACAAATTTCACTAACTCGGATTGGGCCCAGATTCGCATAGTCATTCGAAAACGACCCAATAATCAAGGCTCTATTCTAAGAGTCTAGCCAGTTTTAGGCCTTTCGGGGTCATCTTGGGGTCGAAAATGACATTTTTCAGTTTTAAACCTCGTTTCGGGACTTTCTGATTTCGCTTCGGATTGAACGTTTGTTTTCTTAGACTTCAGGAATTTACCTGCTTGTTTAAATATGTTATATGATTATGAAATGAGTTATTAACTCATTATTTGTTGTATTCTCATATCAGCAGAAGACTCAGTAATATAAGACTTCTGAGTTGTTGGATTGAGATTGACAGGTGAGTGGATCTGGAACTCACAAGTTTGATTTGGTTGTAACGGTTTGGTTGCAACAAGTAAACGTAGATATAATTGATAGACTGTTTAGTCTGAATTGCTGATTATGAATTTACGTGCAATGTGGCCTTCGGGCATTGATTGCTATTAAAGAGGTCAACAGATTGTTGGACTTGATTATTACAGGATTACAAATACAGGGTTTGTACATGTGTTGTATTAAAACCTGTATTGTGAAATGGTAATACTAAGTTATCGGTATATTCTGTATAGGCCAATACAGATTGTGATAAGCGTTTCTTGAGGGCCACCGCGGCAGTAGGGTTCCTCAAAAACCACCGATCCTCTTTGTCTAATTGTGTTTACGATTTATTGATGTAAACAAATGGTTATGCTAACTTAAACTGTTAGTTTCGTATTCATTCACTTAGCTTTGTGCTAATCCCCCACCTTAATCCCTGCAGGTCATGATCTAATGGGCAGGCAGGAAGATTAGGTTCAAGGAATGTTTGACCAGCTGGCAACTCTGATATATTTTGATAATTTAAATGGAAGTTGAAATTATGTAACACCTGGTTGTGTACGATGTTTTAAACAATATATATGCACTTTTTATAAATGTTATAATGCAATATATATGTTTGACCTACGCTTCCGAAGTTAAATAATATTTTATAATATCTGTAAGAGAGGGGTGTTACATTTATATCCTTCATTTTTGTTTTATTTATCCAAATTATCTTATATAGTTTATTTTAATTTCATATATTTCTCGAAAATGTTCTTCATATTTGGGATGGTTTTAATAAGTTTGACTTCATACATTAATCTTATGATTAAGTATTAATTTATATATTTGTTCGTTTGCGTTCGTTTATGTTCATGAACAAACATAATTTCTTAATGATCGAAATGACCAAGAAAATCCGTTCATTTATTCGTTCTTGTTCGTTTGTCCGGTCTAATATTAATGAATGAACATGAACAGACTCCGTTCGTGTTCGTTTGCTTTGCAGGCCTAGTTACATTTGCTCAGGTACGCAATTTATTAATGGAATGTGATTTGTATACTTATTTTTTATGTATGTAGTATAAATTTGCTTCAAATGTGTCGTACCTTGTACATTAATGATGTAATGATATGGTGTGCCAAGATATGTGTTTACAGTTACGTTTTGATAATAATTCCGCACCACTAAACTCTTATTTCAATTCATTGATCAGGTCTCAAAAAGGTCTCGCATTTTTACGAATCTTTTTTATTTTTCTATAAATTTTAACTTTTGTACTATACATTATGTATATACAAATGCAATTTAATCCTAATTTCACACCACTAAACTCTACTTATTTACCTCATTGATGTTATCTCAGTAAAAAATTTTGATTTTATTGTGAGTGTTTTATTTTCTCCCAATTTATTACTATTTCTTTGTTTTTATTGCACAACTTTATATTTGTTGCGAAGATATATGTGTGTATAGTTACCTTTTGATATTAATTTCATACCACTAAACTTTCATTTCAACTCATGAATCAGGTTGCAAAAAAGTATCGTATTTTGCAACTTCTTTTTTATTTTTTATTTTCTTGTGTTGTCTATAAATTTAAATTTTGTACTATATTATGTATACACAAAGACATTTTACTGCTAATTTTACACCATTAAACTCTAGTTTTTACATCATTAATATTGTCTCTCGAAAAGGTTGGATTTTTTGCTAGTTTTTTTATTTTCTCCCAATTTATTATTATTTCATTTTTTTTATTGCACAATTTTATATTTATTGCCAAGATATATGTGTGTATAGGTACCTTTTGATACTAATATCACACCACTAAACTTTCATTTCAACTAATGAATCAGGTCGCAAAAAGTCTCATATTTTGCGGCTTTTTCTGAATTTTTATTTTTTTTGTTTTGTCTATAAATTTTAAATTTTGTACAATATTACGTTTACACAAAGACATTTTACTGCTAATTTTACACAATTAAACTCTATTTGTTTACATCATTGATATCATCTCACAAAAAAAGTTTGATTTTTTTGCCAGATTTATTGCACAATTTAATAATTGTTGCCAAGATATGTGTGTATGACTAACCTTTTTTGCAACCTTAATCATGATTTAAGTTATGCATATCAAAACGTAACTATACATATATATCTTGACAACAAATATAAAATTGTGCAATAAAAACAAAGAAATAGTAATACATTGCGAGAAAATTACAAATTCTCAAAAAAATCAAATCTTATTGCGAGATTTTACTGCTATTGCAAGTAATACATCAATGATGTAAACAAATAGAGATTAGTGATGTGAAATTAACATCAAAATATCTTTTTATATATACATAATAGAGTACAAAATTTCAAATTTATAGAAAAAATAAAAAAATAAAATATTCAGAAAAAGTCGCAAAATGTGAGACCTTTTTGCGACGTAATTCATTAGTTTAAATGAGAGTTTAGTGGTGTAAAAATTAGTATCAAAAAATAACTATACACACATATCTTGGCAACAAATATAAAATTGTGCAAGAAAAATAAAGAAATAGTAATAACCTGAGAGAAAATAAAAAACTTGCAATAAAATCAAACTTTTTTGCGAGATAATATCAATGAGGTAAACATATAGAGTTTAATGGTGTGAAATTAACATCAAATTGACTTTGTATATAAATAATATAGTATAAAAATTTAAATTATATAGCAAAAACAAAAAATTCGCAAAATGCGAGACGTCTTTCTTACCTGATTCATTAGTTGAAATAAGAGTTTAGTGGTGCGAAATTTGTATCATAACATAAATATACACACATTTCTTGGCAACAAATATAAAATGTGCAATAAAAATAAAGAAGTAGCAATAAATTGGTAGAAAATAAAAAAACTCGCAAAAAAATCAAACCTTTTTGTGAGATAATATCAATGATGTAAACAAATAGAGTTTAGTGGTGTGAAATTACTAATTAGCATCAAAATGTCTTTGTGTATACATAATATACTACAAAATTAAAATTCATAGGAAACAAGAAAATAAAGAATTTAAAATTTATACGAGACTTTTTTGCGACCTGATTCATGAGTTTAAATGAAAGTTTAGTGGTGTGAAATTAGTATCAAAGGGTAACTATACACACATATATCTTAGCAGCAGATATAAAATTGTGCAATAAAAACAAAGAAATAGTTATAAATTGGAAAAAAAAACTCGCAAAGAACGAAATAATATCAATTAGGTGTGAATCATAGTTTAGTGGTTTGAAATTAGTCTTTGTATATACATAATATAGTACAAATTAAATATTTATAGAAAAGACAAGAAAATTAAAAATTAAAAAAAGTCGCAAAATGCGAAACATTTTTCCAAACATGATCCATGACTTGAAAAGTAAATTTAGTGCTGCGAAATTATTATCAAAACGTAACTATATACACATATCTTGCCAATAAATATAAAATTTCAAAATAAAAACAAAGAAATAGTTATAAATTGGGATGATAAAAAATTCAAAAAAAACTAAACTTTTTTGCGAGATAAGATCAATGAACTAAACAAATATAGTTTAGTTTTGTGAAATTAACATCAAAATGTCTTTTTGTATATATACATAGTATAGTACCAACTTTAAAATTTATAGAAAATACAAAAAATTAAAATATTTAGACAAAAGTCACAAAATGAGATACCTTTTTACGATCTTATCAATGAGTTGAAATGATAGTTTAGTGGTGTGAGATTAGTTTCAAAACGTAACTATGCACATATAAATTGGCAACAAATATAAAATTGTTCAATAAAACCAAAGAAATAAATATAGATTAGAAGAAAATAAAAATACTTGCAAAACAATCAAACCTTTTTGTGAGAATATCAATGAGGTAAACAAATAGAGTTTAGTGGTGTGAAATTAGCATCTAAATGTCTTTGTGTACAAATAATATAGTACAAAATTAAAATTTATAAGAAAATAAGAAAGTACAAAATTCAGAAAAATTCGCATAATGCAAAACATTTTTGCAACCGATCTACCAGTTGAAATATGAGTTTAGTGGTGCAAAAGTATTATCAAAAAGTAACTATATACTCATATCTCGATAACAATTATAAAATTTTGGAATAAAGATTACAAAATAGGTATAAATTGGAAGAAAAAAAAAACTCGCAAAAAATCAATTCTTTTGCGAAATAATTTCAATGAGGTAAACAAATAGAATTTAGTGGTTTGAAAAGCATCAAAACGTCTTTGTGTACATATATATATATATATATATATATATATATATATATATATATATATTACAAAATTTAAACTTTACAGAAAAAATAAAAAAATGAAAAATTTATAAAAATGTTGCAAAGTGTGAGACATTTTTGCGACCTAATTCATAAGTTGAAATGAGAATATAGTAGTGCGAAATTAGTATCAAAACGTAACTATACACATATATCTTGGCAACAAATATAAAATTGTGCAGTAAAAACAATGAAATAGAAATAAATTTGGAGAAAATAAAAAATTCACAAAAATTCAAACTTTTTTCGAGATAATATGAATGATGTAAACAAATAAAGTTTTTGGTGTGAAGTTAGCATAAAAAAGTCTTTGTTTATACATACTATATATAGTACTCAATTTAAAATTTATATAAAGGAACAAAAAGAGTCACAGAATGCGAGACCTTTTTGCGACCTAATCTATTAGTTGAAATATGGGTTTCGTGGTACTAAATTAATATTATCATCAAAACATAACTATATACTCATATTTTTTGGCAAGAGGTATAAAATTTTTGGAATAAAAAAAAAGTTAATAAATTGGAAGAAAATATAAAGAACTGTCAATAAAATCAAATTTTTTGCAAGATAATATCAGTGAGGTAAGAATTATAGTTTAGTGGTATGCAATTAGCATCAAAATGTCTTTGTATATAAATAATATAGTGCAAAATTTCAAATTTATTGAAAAAACAAGAAAATGAAAAAAAAAAGTCATGAAATTCGAGACCGTTTTGCAACGTTATCCATGCTTTTAAATGAGAGCTTAGTGTTGCGAAATTAGTATCAAAACGACACTATACACACATATCTTGGCATCAAATATAATTGTGTAATAAAAACAAAGAAATAGTAATAAATTTGGAGAAATAAAAAAACTAGCAAAAAAGTCAAACCTTTTTGCGAGATAATATCTATGATGTAACAAATAGAGTTTAGTCGTGTGAAATTAACACCAAAATGTCTTTGTGTATACATAATATAGTACAAAATTCAAAAGTTATAGAAGAAAAAAATGAAGAATTCAGAAAAAGCCGTAAAATACAAGACCTTTTTGCGACCTGATAAATGAGTTGAAATGAGAGTTTAGTAGTGCGAAATTAGTATCAGAAGGTAACTATACACACATATCTTGGCAACAAATATAAAATTGTGCAATAAAAACAAAGAAATAGTAACACATTGGGAGGAAATAAAAAATTCGCAAAAAAATCAAACCTTTTGCGAGAGATAATATCAATGAGTTAAACAAATAAAATTTAGTGGTGTGAAATTAGCATCAAATTGTCTTTGTATATGCATAATATATAGTACAGAATTTAATTTATGGAAAAAACAAAAAATTTACAAAATGTGGAAAAAAATTGTAACCTGATTCATTAGTTGAAATAAGAGTTTAGTGGTGTGAAATTATTATCAAAACGTAACTATAAACACATATAATAGGTAAAGTTACAAAAAGTTTATTAAAGTTTTGATACAAGGTTTTATCATGTGAAGAGAGAAGCAAGAAACAAGAAAACCACCAGACCACTATCTAAAAAAATGTCCATAACTCCATAAAAGGTAGAATGAGAAAAGGAAGGTGAACTCCAGCCAAAACTTTATAGATAATGGTCACTAAATTACAAGTTACCCATCACCCATACTAACATTACATCCTTTTATACATTATAGCATACATACATGCATTCACAAAGCTGGGATACTCCCACAAAACCAAGAAATAAAATTAAAATACATGAAGTAGTAGGTCTGTTTATTGTGATATTCACATTTCTGCTATTATAACAGTTACATTAAATCTCAAAAAATAAAGAAAAACTTATCATTTGTTGACAATTACAGTTGTGTGCTACAACAGTGGACATACATTACAAGATATTATATATTATATATAGTATATATATATATATGAGCTTCACGAGATTCAGCCCAAAGAATCAAGCAATCGCGCTTGCTGCTGCAATACTGCAAACTGCATACCCACTCGCCTCTTTCTCTTCGTATAGAAAATGAATCAAAGAAATGGTTTCCTCACTACCCCGAGTGTTTGCATTAACGAAAACTTATTACACAACTGAGGAACAACATCCAACTTTTTGATTGCGAGCACCACTGCAAACAATTTTAATTCGCACACAAAGGGAAAAATGTAGTTATTAGGTTAAATAAAATACTCCGATTTAATGAAAATAGAACATAAGCGGATTAAATTAATTAACATACCAGAATATACAGCATTATATCACTTCCAAGAGGAGATCAAGCATCAGCTTCACCTTTCTGCCCATCCTTCCGGCTGGTAATAGCCTCAACTTGCTGTTGTAACTAGAAACAGGAGGTTAACTAAAATTAATACTCTTGATCTAATTATGTTCCAGACATTTTAATGTTTATGCATAATTGATGCTTGAGGCATTTTAGGTAACTATTCTCGCTATAAATTGAATCGATAGATGTTCATCGATTCAGGTTACACGTTTTTGGATTCACCGGCTTGGGTCATATGTATTGTTTCTAATACCTAAAATTAAGAGATTTATTATGTAGCTGGATATAAATTATGTTGTGTTAATTAATCATTTTCATTTATTATGATTTTGTACGGACTTGTATTTATTAAGAAATTGTTGATTGTGTAATATTTAGTAGAAACATGGGAATTTTATGTAATTTCAAATAATCGCAGTATATTTTAGGGAATTACGTAGTTGGATTAAATGCTTAGACATACATTAATGTGAATAACTTGATATATGGAATTTCAAATATATTGTTATAAAACTTTGACCCATGCTTTATATTTGAGAAGTATAATATAAGAACTCTGCCAATTCACCTGTACGTATTTTAACTTTTCAGTGGTCAACTCCTCGGTCAAGCTTGTTAACCTGCATATGAAAAAATAAAAAAACAATAAAAAAAGATAGAAATACAAAGATAAATCAGACGCAGTACAAACACTGCAACATGAACGTACAATAAATAACAGAAACAAAATTTATCCAAAAACACTGATATTCAGTAACCTGGATTGTAGCTCAGAAACCTTGGTAAGCAGCACACGTTCTCTATCAGAAACTTCAACCTGAAAAGTGGTAATAATTTCGCTATATAATGTAACAGTGAATTTATTTATTACAGCGCAGCTTGACAAATTAAAGAAAAAGACTATTATTATGCGGAAGTAATGCATGTACATACAGATCCATTGTTCTCTGAGCTGCGAGGCAATGGAGGTAACTTCCCATTTTGAGACGCTGAAATAAAATAAGAGACAGTAGCTTAGTTAAAAATTCTTCACAAGAAGAATATCAGTCAATGAAGATTGTAACTCACCCTCTGCTACCTCATTTTGTTGCAAGCTATTCAACAAATTTAAGATAAGATCCTGAGAAAGAAAGAAAACGTTTAAAAAATCGTTAGTTATGTTTATATTAGTACTTGAAGTAACTTCAGTTTACCTGTTGAAGCGATGTCTGTTGAAAGAGGTTTTGAAGGTGGGGCATAAGCATTGATGCAGGTAAATTGCTATGTACAGAACTGCTATTAATCTCTCTAGGTGTAGGCTGCAAAACAGCCGTGAGACAGTTCAGTATCACAGAACTTGTGAAGTTGTAAAAGATGAATGAGTAAAGGATACAAACCATTTTATTTGAATCAAATATCCAGTCGCCTACACTTGCGGATTTCCTCAGTGACTCCTAATTTACACGACAAAACATCAAAGGAAAAATCGAGCAAATTAATCATTTGCAAATTATTTATTATTGCAGGTTTGAAATTTTAGTTTGTACCTGTGGTGACCGTCTGGGAACCGAATATAATGGAATATCCTGAAGTAAATATTCGAGTTAGAACTGTAAAGTAGTAGCAGACGAACAGCATGAAAATGCAGCATACCTTTACAAGATCAAGGTCTTCTGATGTCACAGAGAATCGTCCTTTTATTTGTACCAAATTTGCTTTAGACTTGTCATCCAATGAATCTCTAAATCCTGTTGATATCAAAATATTAGCATGCGTTCTCGTCAATATTCAATAAAAGGTCAGAATGCATGATACCTCCAGTTGGTTTTATGGGAGCTGATAAACTGTTTCCGGAAGCTCGGTTTGGAAGATTTAACGGACCACTAAAGCTGGGAGCTCGTCTTACTTGTTGATGAACTTTATCAACTGCTTGTGAGCTTTCATTTTCGTACCTGATAAGAATTCGCGTAATTAACATAAGAAATTACACTAGCACATACACAATCAAGAGATGCTAAGAAACAAGGAAGAAAAAATAATGGTTAAACCTTTCTACATTACGAGTTCTTTCAGACTTTGAATGATTCAAGACCACAAGAGGCCCACTTTGCGTTTGGCGATTTCTTGCTGTTAGAATTCTAGTTTTAGCCTCTTTATCTGAGGTCGATGGCAGTTGCTCTGTCTTTGTTCTGCTTGTTTCTAAACCAACGTTAGCTTTATTTTCTTCTGGCTGATTACTTTCTGGAGTATCTCCCTTCTCGCTCACACTTTCGGACGGGATTATTTCATAACTGAAGAATTTTAAAAGATTACAGTCACTAAAAAGCATAACAACAACATTAACTGAAGAAGTATCTTGCAATATCCAGTTATCCACTGACCTATTAACAATCTCGCTCGTGGAACATAGTTCGCCAGTATTAGCTTTCGAATCGGATGCATCCTGCAGCAGAAAACGGTATCTTATTTACATTATTAATATTAATGTTTAACGCGAATATGGAGGTGTAATTTCAATATACATGTTAAAAATGTATTGTGATATCCGGATGAGGATAATATTTTAAAAATAATTAGGATAATATTTTGAAAATAAACTTACATTATTGACATATGAAGTTGAATTTACATTGTCTTCCCTGATATCTTGAATTTCGTCATCATCTTGCACCTGCAGTCAACAATAAAGTCAAAGATATAAATGTCATGGTTATATAGACACCAAAGGAGGATATGTGTTTGAAAAAGCAACAAGATGTATACCAAGGATGCTTTGAATTTTAAATCTTGAATGTCAAAGTTCCAGGCACTGACACCTCGCTGGTACTCGCTCTGCATATCATCGTAAAACAGGAAGAATATTACTTATTAAAAAAAAAAAGGAAGCATGAATAATAACAGATTTTCTGATCAACGTAGAATACATTAGTAGGGCTAGGTGTTCACAATTCAACCGAGTTTAGTATTAAGAAATTTGGCATCAGTTCCTTTAGTAAAATTTTTTTGGCTCGAGCTCGAATATAAATTAACAATTGGGTTTGAGCTCAAGCTCGATGCTTGTTTAGTTATTTGATTTCTTTCTAATGAACTAATTTTTCAAGTTCGACTTGCTCGTTACGAACTCGAGCTCGATAAACTCGTCTATACTTGAGGAACTCGATTTAAATCATATTATTTACATTTATTTAAAGTAGTTAAATACAAATCCTTATTTAAGCTAGGCTCATTTGACTCGTCAAGTTTTCTTAGCTTGTTCCATTCGAAAAAATCAAACAACATTTCGAACGAGCCAAGCCAAATATTTCTCTTTTAATCTTGGCTCATGAAACTAATCGAGCAATAGCTTTTGTTCAAACTCGAGCTCGTGTAGCTCGTTAAATGCTTGAATAGTTAACGGCTGCTACAAAATAGTGGCTCTAACCATTGATATGGCTTCTTGTTCAGCTGAAGGCATCTTCTTCAGAGCTAGTTGGGCAGCATCTTTAATCTGCGGAGCAGAAATTTTGAAATACATATCAAATTAGTGCTACAGAGGTCGGTGAAATAATTGGTAAACCATAAAACTAGGATAGGGAATACCTGGAGGGCTTTTACACGATGCCACAGTGGTGGCAAGTCCGTAAAGAGTTTCTTCACAGAAAGCTCTGGTGGTTTAGCTTGTTTGAAAAATGAATGTTTTAACAACTTTTCAGCGGTGGGCCTTTTTGTTTGATCTTTCACCAAGCACATTGCAACCAATTCTTTAAAAGACTGTTAATAGCTGGAATTCCTTAGTTCTCAACGTAAAAAGATAGACACAATACAACTAAGAAGAATTTGATACCTTAGAAAACCGTTTATCCCGATCGTAATCAAGTCCAGGGGGTGCATTTTGTATGGTCATCAAGAGGACCTGTGACACAAAAACAAAGTATGAAAGAAAGAAAACATAAATACTTAAAAATTTTGAACTAATATATTCGTTATATATAATACAAACCTTCATTGGAGGGTACTTTGAGAAAGGAGCATGACCATGAGCCAACTCCAGCGCAGTGATTCCAAATGACCAAATGTCAGCCCTATTAAAAATGATTATGCTGTTTTACTACCAATTCGTAATTCTTATTACAAAATATTAAAAATGCATGAGTTATATAGGCCTAATTACATAGACCTAAAAGTAGACCTACTTCTCTCATTGGTTGAATTTTCTCTCTCTCTTAATCTCATCCAATCAATTTTTCACATCTACCAATCAAATTTTTAGGCCTATATTTAGGTCTACACGTTTAGGTCTACCAATCATTTTTCAAAATGAATAGTTCACCATATTTCCATTAGAGAGATCATTGTACTCACTTGAAATCATATCCACTTCCTGGCTGCAAGACCTCTGGTGCCATCCTGAAATAAGTAACAAAATTTAAGACAGACAACCTGGAAGACTGACAGAAACGAAAACAACTACAGATGAACATATACTAACCAGCAAGGAGTTCCTACAAATGTATTTCGGGAACGCTGTCTATCACCTCTATCAAACATACAAGCTGACACACCAAAGTCACCAAGCTTTATCACTCCATTTGTGTCAAGAAGTATGTTTCCAGCCTGAATCAAAATTAACATTGAGGAAACGAACAACAATACACTATAGAGAATTTAAGTAAATAATGCATCAAGAAGACGACCTTAACATCACGATGGATGTGTCCATGTCGATGCAAATACTCTAATGCTTTTAGAGTCTCTTTGAGAATCGAAGCAATAGCTGATTCTTCGAAGCCATCTGGATATGCTGTTTTCATGAGATGTAGACATGAACCTTCAGCCATGAATGGCATAACCACCCAAAGGTTTTGGTTGACAACGAACGAACAAAATGCCCGTATCACATTTGGGTGATCTATCAAACTCATTGTTTGTGCCTCCCTTCGAATATCATCCTGTAACCACCAGTCCTTAGATAAGTTTTTTTAATATGAAATTTTAGAAATCACATTAGCCTGTAACACAAACTCTTTCACTGGTTAAGTTATTGATTAATCACTTTCCAAACATCTAGGTATGTATATCCAACAGATTCAGTTACTGTTTATTTTTTTAGCGAACATAAATGGTAATACTATGGGTGCGTTTAGTTACAGGAAAATTTCGCCATTTCCATTTCTATGTTTCTACAGAATGGGAAGTGCTTTGTGTCTCGAAAACCCAGAGAGAATTTAGAAAATGTGTTCAATTGTAAGGCATGCTGTTTTCATTTTCCAGAGTAGAAAACCATAAAACATTGTTTTCAGATTTCTAGTTATTAAAGAGATACATGGATTTTTGCTTTCCTAGAGAACTTCTACGAAAAACACAAATTTAAACACTTTTTTCAGTTTTGTTAGAAAATATCTCCGGACAACATGATAGGTTTCCTGCAACCAAACTCGGCCTAGTATCTACTCTGTAAAATTACAGTTTGTGGAATTTAACATCCACGGAGCATCATAATAAAGATTCCATGATCTCAAACATTTATAGTAATCTATGAAGTAATCATTAATACATATTATGACCAATTTTAGAAATCCTAGAGGGATATTTTTTAAACAGCCATTATATCTGGCTGCTATTCAATAAAAATGGACTAGTAACCCATTTAGCCCATAAAAGTCAAGTTAGTTGATCTTATGCTTTCTAAGTATAACCGTTTAACCAAGTTATCACATTACGTACTTCCCTCCTTAAGACAATCAAACGGCTAATCTGAGTCCTCATTGATTACTTACTAATACATCTAAATGCCCAGTAAAACATAATACCATACCTATTATATCAAGTTGTTAGCAACACAAACTATATGCATCTCCTAAGTTGATGGGAACTCGAACAAAAAGCAAAACCAAATTCAACTAGAAGTCATTGTTCTATTTAGCCCTAATTTATAAGCAGCTGATGCTTCTGCATTTAAGTAACCTCATCAAAGGGCAAATCTATATACTTAACACAAGTACACAACCTTAAGGGACCACAATATATACAGATCAAAACATATAAAGTTGCAAACTTTATTGTCTTTTTGATATCCACGTAACAGTTTGACCTCAAGATCGAGGTCAATTCCAACACTTTTCAATAAGATTGCATTAAAATCCACAAATAAAAAAAGCCCTTTTCAAGTTGTTAGTTAGTTATCTGAATTAATGCAAGAAAGAACAAATAAACAGGAACTACAATAAGAAAAATTACGAGATTGCTGTTGATGCGTTCGAGATCCAAGCATTTAACGGCGACGACGTCATTAGAAGGAAGATAGATCGCTCTATAAACGGTAGCGCTTGCACCATAACCAACTTCTTCTAGAAGATTGTAATCGTTTGGATTAGTGGTGAAGCTTTTCTGACCGCCGCCCATCGGAAAAACACACACACAGTTAAACGGTGATCTGAAAACAAGTTGACGGGGGCATGGAGTATTATTATTAACAAGAAGAGTTTATAAATAATTAAATAAATATAAATATATAATAAATAATAATGAAATGAAAATGAATCTTGTGGTGTGTGGGTGATGGTCGGTGTCGGAAGTCTAATTACGAGCGAGCGACGGTCAATAATAAGTTGGCGATGATGAGATTTTAGATTTGATTTTTATTGACTACAAAATCCGAACGACAACCCGTTTCCGTCACCCGGGGTTTCACGTCACTCTCTCGTTATTTGTTGATTATATCTATCTTTTTATGTTTTTTTTTTTCGGTAACTGTGGCTTTTATATGAGTTTTACTTAATTGGGTTGGTGGAAAATCACTTGACTTTGAGAAGGATATTTATTTTGTTGAAAATTATCATAGCTTAAAATCAAAGGTTATGACATCAAGAAAATAAACAAAATATTGATAAACTGCGAAACTATTTTACTTGTTTTGTGAATGTTTCAATATTTAATCATATTAACTACGATTCGTCATAGTTTATAGTTATGTGCATTGTAATTTGAGTTAATTAATGGTATGGATCGGCAACGAACCTTCACTTTTGTACCGAATTAAGTAACGAACCCATTTTATTACTAATGCAAGTAACGAACTTCTTGGTTTTGTGTCGAGTTAGGTTACCGATAAATGGGTCATTTTCAAATTTTAAGCGTTATTTATTATTTTTTAAATGACAACATAAAAATTATTTTGACACGTAATTAAATGGAAAAGAGTATTATTGTACTAAAGTTAGTTATCCGCATAGATACAAAAGTAACAAGTTCATTACCTACATCGAAATAAAATGAGATGACGTTGCATGTACACCTTAGCATTTTCAAAATGAAAGCAGTAAAAAAAAAGTTTGTTACTTGCTTCGATACAAAACCAACAAATTTGTTACGTGCATTAATAATGAAATGATATCGTGACCTAACTCAGTAGAGACATGGAAGTTTATTGTTGATAGTTACCATTAACCTTTGTAATATGCACGATAACAATGTTTATTATATACTTAGAAATTATGAATCATATTTTAAAATCCTGGTGCATATCGTCACTTGATAAAAATAATGCATCATTATTTTAAAAATAAGTTGATAATATATTCATTAAATACGTATTTTTGAAAACTTTTTCGGAGTTCTAATTATATACTTTTATGAAAATATAAATAGAAAGCTTTTAATTATTTTTTTATCTTAAGTTAAGCTGCTTTCTTTAATTTTGTACGATGATATTGAACATCACAGTGAGCTTAGAACTTTGTTTGGTACTAACGTGTGTCCTAATGTACCATTTTAATAATGTTACAACACACCTTCCATTTCACAACAAAAGTTAAATGGTAAATTAATTATTAACCAACTGTAGTTGTTGCATGATTCACGACTTTGAAAAGCATGGAATGGGCAAATGGCAGTGGGGAATAACATACGTCTAACAATTAATTGAACTTAACGTATGTATCAATCATTTTATTATAGTATATTTAGACATGTATAATAAACGTACTTCTACGACTATATTTTATCTTTTAATATATGAACCGACTATCACTTTTCAAAAATGTCACAAAGGTCAAACGCCAATTACATTTGGAACAAATTTGTATTTCCCATCGTATCAAATCATAATCATAACAATAGAATGATAGATCAATTATTTTTATCTAATGTCTTTAGTAACATAACATATGAATTGAGATTGTAAAATCAAACCAATCGAATAGTAATTTCTAGGGTTCGATTTCAACTTTGAGAAATCGGAAGCGATCTATTCTACCTATTTGATTCGATTTAAGTCGATTCAACCCAACACACATAATATAATCCTAATATCGAACACTTGAAAGCCAAAATTTAGTTAATCCGCTTTTAACTTTTTACATGAACATGTCAACAGTGCAAAACTATTTACAATTTTACATACTAGAGTTTAATTATATATCACATAGATGCTTTAAACAAGTTTAACACAAATATCTTTCCTCTTGTCATAATCAAAACTTTTGAAGAATACAATTTGTGGTACTCAATATGTTTGCATATATACACAATTTTGTAACACTTAAATAACAAAAAGTTCATAATGTGTTACAATAATCTCCTCCTCCTTAAACTCTTTGATGAAGCTTTCGAAACCAAGTATCCAACACCAACACCTAAACACATCACCCATATTCCTACATCCACTGCCCACCTCACCCCTTCCACCTCCTTCTCCACGTCATCACCACCTTCCTCCTCCATATCCACGTCACCCTCTCCACCACAATTACAATCACAATAACAACCACCACATTCATCTCCCTCACTAATTTCCTCAACTATTTCCTCCAACCCCTCAAAACACCTCCCTCTTTTCGTCCTCTTAACCACCATAACCACCTTTTCCTTCATCACCTCCACGTCACCATCCACGTCACCCTCCGCCGCCACACTAACCTCCACATCCTTAACCTTAACCACCATCTCCCCTTCTAATCCACACTTGCACTCCATTTTCCATTCACCCCCCTCATCTTTCCTAAAATTACCTTTTACCACCTTTTCTTCTCTCAAATACACTTCAAACCTCACACCTTCACTCACCCTCACTTTCTCCCTACACCCATACATAACCGACCCGTCACGCTCATCCGACACAACCCGGTAAATGGTCATGAACCCGGGTGAGTCGGGTCGGATAAGCGACCCGTTAATCGCTAACGGGCTGCCGTTAATACGTGGGAGGTAATGTAGTGTAAGTGAATCGGGTAGCAAATGTTTTCGGGTCTTGGAAATGGATATCAAGAGATAAAAAGCTTTAATTTTTAAGAGACGATCTCTCTCGGTTTGTTGAAATCCACGACACATCTTGTTGTTGATCGAGTTGTTGGTTTTTTTTTTCTTTTTTTGTTAGAGGTGTATTGATTGAGGTTATGTTTTTATATATTTATGAAAATGAAACAAGGGGTGGCGGGTACACGGGTTTGACTAGCTAGCCAACAGATATACGAAATTTCTACGTGCTACAATTTTTGCAATTTGCCAATTTGTGATGATTGGTTATATTACACACTTGCCGTCCATTTTATTTTATTATATTAAAAACAATGCTCATTAATATATATATATATATACATATATATATATATATATACTAAAGGAGTATAAAAAAAAGCTTCAGAATTTGCCACGTAAGCATGAATGTCACATGTGAATATCTTAACTTCAGTTACTAACTTATTTAATTAATATTATATTATTATTTTATTATTTTATAATAATTAATAAATAATAAATATAAATGCTAAATATATTATAATAATATGAAAAGAGGAGTCACATACGAAAATAAAGTCCTATAAATTATTTAATTGATATTATTTTATGAATTATTTTATAAAATATGTACTACAATTATCATTTAATCACGTAATATTTAAAATAATTCTAATAAATTACCGTGCATTGCAAGCTCCATAACTTGTCACTTGACATAAAATCCTACGTGACAATTTCTTATAATTTTCAAATTAATAAATTAATTATATTTTAAATAGTTTAGGATAATCATAAGTTCTTATCACAAGTGTCAAATTATTATTAAACAAGGATATGTTTAGAATAATTAATTTATTAATAATTATCTATTAATTATTATTATCGTGTGTAGTTCTATTATGTTTAGGATATTGTATTTTGTGTTTGAGTCGAACTAGGATTAGTCATAGGTCTGTTAGTTTAGTTCATAAATAGACATTAATAGCTTTGTAATTATTGGTACCTTTGAATTAGAATTTTGCATCTTTGAATATTAGGTACATTTGATTTGAATTTGACTTGTTATTTGAATAAAAGCTAAGATTTTTAATTTGCTTGTCTTTGTTTTGTTCTTTGTATTCGTTCAGTATATCTCTAACAATTGGTATCAGAGCTTTAGGTTCGTGAATTAATCATCCTCCAGTCGTCGGCTAAATGTTGGAGATCCGAGGGATCCCATTTGTGTTTGAGTTTGTTTCGTTATCGTTAGTTGGTTTTCTAGTTCGCTGCTTTATGCAGAGCCATAGGAAATTTAGTGCTACGGATTCTTTAACCGTTGGATCGTAGTGAAAGTTGAACTGTAGGTTCTAGACACATAGATCTACAATCTGACTGGCGGGATCTTTGATTAGTATTTCGAGTAGAGAGATATTGCTTTTCGAAGTTGGATGTCTAGATGTGGGTTTCATGTTGAATTTGGTTTGGTTATTGTTTTGTTTTGGTGGAGCGATCCGTTGATTTTGGGATCTGATTATAATTACATCATTAGGTTTTGGATCGCGTTTAAATTTGAATTTAGAAATTTGGACCGTAATCCTTATCAAATAAGAATGTCATTTGAATTAGATATTTAGAATTTGAAGATCGATTTAGTGTTTGAAGAATTGATTTCTATAGGTCGTTTGGGTTTGTTCGATCGTTGGAAAATTGTTTGTTTGAAAATTTGGATCTTTTATTGTCAGACTTTTGAATTTGTTGCCTGAATTTGATTGGTTTTGAAGATTGTTTGAGCCGATTTGTTTGGTTAACCGTTTTGAATTTGTCGGTTAGCGTTTGATTGTTTGGTTTGAAGTCATCGGCGTTTGTTTTATATCCATTTTGTTTTGGATTGATTTTGTTTTGGTCATTTTTAGGGATCGACCGTTTGTTTGGTTTGCACAGTTCGATCTATGTTTTGAATTTGACTAGCATCTCTAGCGTTTGGAAAATTTGAATTTGAGTTTGAAATTTGGTGAGGATTATATGTTTCGTGTGAAACAATATCCGTTTGATTCAAAGTTTGAAGAGGAATTCAACTCACGGTGGAGATTGTTAGAAATTGATTTGAACTTTAAGGTTTGTTTGGTAAATTTGGTTTAGATAGATGTTAATTTTGGTATTTGAGTCGGTTTATGATTTGTTAGATTAGGATTAGTATTCTGTGTTTGAGTCAAATTAGGATTAGTCATTGGTCGGTTAATTTAGTCTATAAATAGATATTAATAGCATGGTAATTATTGGTACTATACCTTTGAATTTAAATTTTGCATCTTTGAATATTTGGTACTTTTGAATTTGATTTTTTATTTGAATAAAAGCTTCCGTTCTATTTCGAATTTGTTTGTCTTTGTTTTATACTATGTATTCCTTTAGTATATCTTTAACATAATCGTATTATTTAGATTTCGTCTTTGTAAAGTGAAACATTATAAATATCTAAATGACTAGATGACGTTTTTAGCGGCTGCATAATGACATGTTTGACACTTTTATATATTATTTTTTCAAAGATCTTAAGTTTAATTTACAATATGGTTTTAATTTACAATATGGTTAATGATTTGTATACCACAAAATTTACTTTATACATGACCAATATGCATAAAATATAATGTACTACACTATATGCATTTAAATGGTTAATTTGTGACGTGTAAATCAATATCATTATTCATTTACTAGTGTAAGTTTGTTATAGATGAAGTATATTTTAAATCGACCTATTTATGAAAAAATATGACCAAATTTTTAGTTTAGTAGGTATGTTTGACAACAAACTAATTGAAGTTGGAGATTGTGACTGCAGATTCTAGTGGCTTGGGAATTTTTAAAAGACACTTGAAAACATTTTAGGGATTCTAGTGGATCTTTTTTTTTTTTTAAATCCTCATCTTTTTCATGTTACCAAACAGTACTTCTAGTTCATAAGAATTGAAGTTTATTAAAATTAAAATTTCAATCTCCTATAAGCTCCTAGAATCCCCACACCAGACACACCCTATATGTTATGTGTTACCACGTTATTTAAATGGATAGGACAAAGGGACTTTTGGTTGTACAGGGGTGTGTTTGGAAAAGACGGGCTGGAGCCGAAGTTTATAGCTGGAGCTGGAGCTTCATTTTTTCAGGAAAGCTCGTTTTTGTGTGTTGCCAAACAAGACTTTTGGACTGGGGTTTATTAAAAGTAGAAGCTCAAGTCCCTAGAAGTCTTGCGTCAAATACACTCTAGATGAATATATTGTGGGCTGAAGAATGATGATGGTAGTTTATATTTGCGTTAATTAAAATACTATATTTCAAAATGATATTTTCAAAGTATATATACTATTAATTGATGACAATGCTGTTGGATTATTGATGTGGTAGATCGCTATTACAATTTCTATTTTTAAATGAATGATTTAGTATACAAGTTTAGGTTACTATCTCGCTTTATGAAAATGTATTTTTACTGCATAGAACTGTCAAAACTTTATACTTGGGTATCCTACAAGGCTACAAGTCTATACCGAGTTTGGATCCATACTGGGCTTTATTTATGTCTTATTGGGCTCAAACATGTTATTTGGACCGCAGCTTCACCTAAGGTTATCCCAACACAAATTACTATTTGAAAAAAAAAAAAAAAAAAAAATTTTGTTAAAGATGTAACGTGCAACTCTATGCCGGTAATGGTACGATTGTTTGTGACACCGACGAATTAGACCGTCATTAGTGATTAATCATAGATCATTATTACTTGTATTTAGTATGAAATAGGACTAAGTGCAGTAACAATATATGTATGTAAATATATATACACGTACGTAATTAAATTTTAAATTACGCAAATTCGATCGAATGGAATCCGGCACAATAATACGGACGTTGGTGAAAAATATTTTATTAAATAACGAAATTACATTAAATAATTGTTATTTAACTTATATTATTTCGATAATATCGAAAACGTTTTACGTTTCGTATAAAACGCACCATACGCGAAAAAAACGCGCGAATCGCGCCCGACAACCGAACGAAGCCCGAATTATATTTCAACAACTTAAAATAAAGTGTTTTAAATAAAACTCCGACCAAAACTTAAGCGAATAAATCGTTAACGAAAAAAACTTGAATAATAAACGTTTAACGTTTAAACGAACGACGAAACGAACGGGTAAACGGGCACCACACGTAACGTAAACTTGGGGAACAATATTTAACACACCCACACCTTTGTGGGGCCCACAAAAATCTGCCAATCCCTCCCCCATGCTCAAGTACCCCTCCCATGCCTCCTCACTCTTACATTCACTCAAACACACAAACATATTCACACTCAAACTCTCTCAACTCTCTCCTCTCTTTCTCTCCCTCTCCCCAACGATTTCCAGGCATCCCAATCTGTCCCAACTTCACCCTAAACCACCATAAGCACCTCCATAAACCACCATAAGCACCACCTCTTCGGTTTGCAAGAAAACTCAAGAAAACGAGCCCTCAACGTCCATTTCTTCGTGTTTTCACCATCTTCTTTGTAAGCAACCTCATCTCTCTTTTATATCACTTGAAACACACATATAAACATGTTATAATGTCCATATAACAAGATTATGTCCAAAAACAAAGTCGAAAATCGTTTTTGAAAACATAAAAACGCTAACAGTTTCTGGGCAGAAACTTGGCCCAACTTCAAGGGAAAGTTTCGTGCTCAAAACATAACCAAAATGGACGAATTAAAAGACAAAAATTAAGTTTAAAGAGTTAGATTTCACCTCCACGTGATTTCATAATTTTTCGACACCGTTTGATACCCGAAAATGATTTTACAAAAATGTGTCGCCAAACTGTTACGGGTGACAGGTTTATGACTCAAATTCTCGAGTCTATAACTCGAGAAATACACCTCCAAATGACTTGAAACCACTACCAAAATCTCACAAATTTTGTTAGGTACAAATGTCGTTTAGATAACTTTCTTTGAAAATGTGTAGATTTTTCTCAGTAATTTGATCTTTGAACATGTGTCCATATTGGTCGATTTTGGACCTCAGAGGATAGATGGAATTATTAAAAATACTTAGACTTGCTCAAAAATTCCAGAAAAATTACTGAAATTAGTTAAGATGTATATGAACAACTGTTAATTTTCTCGGATTTTATCTCGACACTTTGACTAGTCAAAACGAACCACAAAAACGACTAAAAATCTGGAAAATTAACCACAGGGACTGTTTTCGCAAAACTTTTAAAATGACACTTTCGGGTTGACCACAAAACGTAACGATAATTTTCCTAAGCTCTAAAAACATATTTAAGACTTCCCTAAAAGTTTCGGGTCAAACCGAGCACGTTTGACCAAGTTTCCAAACTCGAACACCCAACAGCTCGTTAGTGTCGCACCATGCCCAAATCGGGTGCGACACTAAGCCTGTGTCGCTAAACCATAAAACAATACAAATCTGCGACACTAACCTTGTGTCGCAATATCATTCGAGTGCCGCAACCTGCGACACTAAGCTAGTGTCGCAACAATTTGAACTAACAGTGGTAACCCTTGTGTCGAAATGATTTTAACCAACGGTACTAACTAGCGACACTAACCCTTGTGTCGCTAAACAATTCTAGTGTCGCGACATGCGACACTGAATCTTGTGTCGCACAGTTACTAAATTCGTCGACTGCGACACAAACTCTAGTGTCGCAACTTAATTAAATTCCTGACACCTGCGACACTAATCCTAGTGTCGCAACATCACCAATGTTCACATCTTGCGACACTAACCTCAGTGTCGCATATCAGTGTCGCAACCCAGTGTCACCATCTAGTGTCGCTAATCATAACAGATTGAAAACATGATTTACACTAAGTGTCAAACTCACGTATCAGCCACTAAATCGTATACGACACTACACATATATGCAACACATATACTCCTATAAGTATACAACGGAACAAAACATGATAATAATGTTTTCGGAGATTATTATTACAAGGCATCACCAACGGGCCGTACACGTTTTCTAAACACAAACGATAAACAAACTTTGGACATAGCTAGTTGAGTGGACGACTAGCACGAGTGGACATTAACCCTCCACTTGCATACATAAGTGGATATTAACCCACCACTTACAAACAATCTTACGCGTTTAGGGCGCTAGAAGATTGCACTTTGGGACACGAACACCCACTCTTTGATATAATTGCTTTCAAGACTCAGGTGAGTCTCATAGCCCCACTTTTACTGTTTTATACTATGGGGTGAGATTACATACATTGTTTATTATAATCACAGGTAACTGAAACAACTCTTATACGGATTGCATGAGACCTTTAATCCACTAAAAGTCCTCACTTTATCATAGTTCGTTAATTGTATGAGCGCGAGTATTATTGGATAGATCTATCGGGGATTGACATCCCCGTCCTGGCTAGTCGCTCTAGCCGACCCACGGACGCATTAATATTTGACTGTTACGGGTGTATTGGATTATGCACCTGCCCGAGGCACAAACCAGGTTAAGTGTCGAACTGTGAGACTCATGGCAACAGTATACATTATTTTTGCATTCGTGCAACACTGATGAAATCTTGTGATTATTACCAACTTTTGATAAACTGTTTCAAACCTATAAACTCACCAACATTATGTTGACCGTTTTAGTATGTAATCTTAGGTTCGCAGACACAGTAGGATGGCCTACAGGGAACTCTAGCTCGAGTCGCATGCTTTACAAACAAATAGAGAGATTTTCTTGCATTACTATTTTTGTATTGGTAGTTATGTACTATCATCTCTAGTCTTTTATGCAAACTCGCGAATAGAACAAACATGTATTTTTGTGAACAACTTATGAAATGTATTTCTAAACGTCTCATTTAGAGGTCGTTTGTTATAACTAGTGTAATAATCCATGATTAGTCGCGCCCCGACCCGACTTCCGCTGCACATCAAATTTGGGGGTGCGACAACTGTCTAAGTATTATTTATAATCACTTAAAAATTTGTTGTTTTCATGTAAAACTAGAAATGTAAAGTTCAGGATAACAAGTACCAAAAAGTCCCTATTTGCTATTTACAAACTTGTACACAACTTTTACATAATTTATCTGAAAGCAATGTTTTGAAAATCGGTTCAACCGGTCTGGCCCGTTGAACTGGAATTTTGAAGATTTACGGTTCATTTTGAACTGATTTTTGGTAATATTTGATTTTGGTGCGAACCGGCCGGTTCATCGGTTGATATGGGAATCGGAACTGGTTTTGAACCGGTTTTCTCATTTTTTTCAATTTCTTTTCTTAAAAAATAAAGTCTATCAATAATATAAATCCTTAATTGTATACTAAAAAGTACAAACATATGTTACTGTTACCCAAAACAAGAGAATCCTATTAATTATAGATCTTCCCATAAAACGAGGTTCCCATACTAAAACGATAAGATGCAAAACCGAAAATGGTAAGGGGGAAATGTTAGAATATAAAAACGAGACCACACTAGGTAGGGTACGACTTTAGTATATATTCTTTAAAAAGACAAGTTGCTTTAGAATAGGCAAATGAATGACAATCATAATCAAAGAACACGAATTTTGGTCACTTGTACTTTGTAACCATCTCAATTTGGATGGTTGTGAGGCACCAAAGTCTTCTAACATTTACCAGCATATATCAATAGGATATTTTCAATCTCGACCTCTGCTTTTATTCGAAATACGTAACATCAACATCGATAGCGAACACTTGTTTCAAATTGAAAATGGACTTCACTTTCAGTTCAAGAACGGGAAAGTATTGTATGAAAATTCAAATATACAGAAGCATATTTTATAAGGTTGTTTCATAGTATTCTTAAGCTATTGATCGTACTAAAGTCTCGATGAATCAAGTAATGTATTTGATACTGTTTACATATGAATATTTAAAATTTATATTTGGGTTAGAATTGAAAAAGAACACCTTTTAGGGGATCTTCTCAACGTCATTGGATACTATATTACGACACTTTATATAAATAATATAATTTTATTTATTTCTAACCTTTTTTTTTTTTTTTTTGGAATGGCTATTAATTTCCAATTCTAAAGAACCGGTAACGACATTTCAACTGTCATTAAGTATCAAAGAAAGAAGACAACTGATTGGTTGAAGTATAATTATTCAAACTACTCATTAATAATATCCTTAAAAACTGTCGTCAACTGTACTCATATTACTGGGTGTGATATTTTGTGTAGGTTTGGTTGGTGCAGTGTAGTTGGTCATGGACTATTTTTGACTAGTGTCTCAAGTTGACTACTGTTATGAATAATGGGCATCAAACGACAAGTGAAAGAGATTTGGAGCAACCCGTGAACCCTTTAAGGCAGCAAAGCTCCGAATCTTTTTTTACCATGTTTTAGTTTTGCAATTGGTATATGTATTATATTAACAAAAGGAATAAATCAAACTTGTTTTTTCAAGGATTTAAGAAAAAAACCATATATTCCATCCACGTAATATTATTGCTTTATGGATGAGGTTTTTTTCTGATCAGATTAGCCGTTAAGGCCTTGAGGGTGATTTTTGACTTTTTTCCTGACTACCTCAAAGTGTGCTGCTAGTGAGATTCGAATATGAAAATCTCTTACGAAAACACCTGGTTGTATTACCACTAGGTCCTCTTGGTGATGATTACACAATATTATTACTTTGACATTTGATATGATTAATTAAGAAACTCGTAAATTTATTGTTATAATAGAAGAAATCGGTAAAATAAGTTCATTAGAATAACAAGTCTATCATTTGATTGACATGTGAGCACAAATTAAGTAAATAATTGGAGTGAGGATAACATCTTCTTCTTGACATTTCATGTGGACGACAATTGATGTCGTCGGAAAAATCCAATTATATTCCAAGGGTTGTCCTACAAAAACGATATTTCAAACCTTTTGATACAAATACATGACCCAAAAGGCCACAATTATGAGGTTTTTATCGGCTTTATACTAATTATTTAAGTTAATAAATCAAGACTCATCTTCCAAGTTACTTAATATAAAATACTCGCAATTATTTAAATGCAATTGATACTCCATATTTTAAAGTATAATTTTATTTACAAGTGTAAGTTGGTCACATGATAGTGTGATCCTAAAGATTCTAAAAATGCTAAAAGAAAAGGGGTCTAATATAATATAAAGAATCTTGTAGTATTCGTTAAATATTAGTGCGCTTTTAGTTACGGAAATTAGTTACGGAAATTAGTTACGGAAAGCTTATTCATTTTTTTAGAAAATTCTTTAACAAAATGGAAATTAGAAAACATATTCAAATTGGAATTTTCCGGAGAAGTTTTCTAAGAAAATAAAATTTATGATATAAGGTTTTCTACATTTCCTATTTTGGAAAATAAAAACTCCATGGTTTACATTTGAACGCATTCTCTAAATCTCTTATGATTTTCAATGTACAAAAAACTCTAGAAAGATAGAAAAGGAAAAATAGATATTTTTTCGTAACTAAATGCCTTATGACTCAGAATATAAAAAAAACTTCTTTATTGTTTTCTTTTCTTTGCTTTTTATGTCAAAACAATAATATATTATTAATTAAATTAAATTTAATCGCTAATTATCCTTTGAATAATAGTCTAAACATTTGATGATGCAAGATCTCATTCCTTAAAAGAGATCCAAGAGAAAAAGAAATGCACAATATTGGCTCAATCTTTCAAACAAATACAAGAGGACCCGTCAACTATTAAGAAAGAAGATTATTAAGATGTCGACTTTGATCCGTTTAGTTTCAAAGTTACTATCAATTTCGGACGTATATGTTAAATTTTTTGCATAGATAACTTTTAGAAAAATGATCATTATAGTTAATAGCTCGTAATGTTACATGCTACTGGCTTTAAAACACAGATTAATCATGTATATTTAAAATGTTGAAGTCGAAAATATAAGAGATAAATACTTATTTCGTTGTTTATTGGTTAACAGTACAAAACTATAAATATTTTGTGACGTTGACAACATAAATACAACAATAACAATATACCAGCGACTACTTCGGGGGATTTTTGGAGGTTCGGCACAAGGCACTGGTAGCTGCCCTCCACTTCAATCATCATACTCCTATATGGTTGGTCACATCTTCGTCTGTCCTACATGACTTGTGTAGCATCGATCCTAAGTATCTAAAAGACTTTTTTGGATGTAAAATCTGGTTCCTGATATTAATTATCTTTCTGTCGTCCCATTCTCTCGTTCCCATAATTCTTTTTCCACCAAAGTTGAGGTTTTTTATTAGCAAATTGTCAGCAGAAGACTAAAATTAGTGATTTTTTAAATATGCAAAGTACATATTAGTAAGAATAGTAATCAAAGAATTGTGGTGGGGAAAATGTTTGGGCGTGTGGAGTGGTAATGATAAGGAGTAAATATTCCACACGAACTTTTGTAGCTTCAAATCACAGCCATTCAAAGGGAAACAATCTTCACCATCCACCAATTGTGAGGTCATCATTCTAACAGGTCTTTTCATACTCGTTTTGATTTTGATGCTCAGAAGAAGCTTCTTGTGATCACTACTATTTTATTACAGTAAACAACAATTGTAAAAAGTAAAAACACGCCATTCAACAAGTATATACGAAATAATCAATTTTGCAATTTAGTCCCTTGTACTTTCTTTGACTTTCAACATGAGTCCAAATGTAAAAAGTAAAAACACCCCTATTTGTATCATCATAAATGAACTACAAAACTCAAATCATACAGATAAAAGTCACAAAATACAAGTACTAGACAACCAAAATTTGGAAGATACAGTTATATTCTTGATTGACAAAAGATTCAAAATTTTCCAAAGATGCAAGTATAAGATGCTAAAACGGAAAGCAATGCTTTTGAAGTACTTGTTTCATTTTCAGCCTAACTCAAGGGATGTAAAGTCACACTCAAAATTACCAAACAAATGGAAGTATAGGGTGCTAAAGTGCAAATTAACATGCTTCAAAAGTTCAAATACTACTTGTGTATGTAACAACAATAGCTCTTGTTCAATAGTTTATTATGCTAGTCAGATCAACAAAAAACAAGACAACCAATAACAATTTCAACAAGTAACATCTGTTGAAGATAATACAAGGACAAGTAACATCAAGAGTGTGGCTATAATGGTACACGATTCGTTGCTTAGACTGTACTACCATTAAAGTCGTGTGGCAGTCGTACTTTGCAGTGTGTTTTTCGAGTAAAAAGATATATAAGGTGAGACAGGTATACTATAGTGAAGAATTCTCATATTTAGTAGTATATTTCAATATCTTCATTCTTGTTATATTGTTTGATGATCAAATTGTTGATGTAGAATCGATGATGAACGTAGAAATGAAGGAGAATGGGGAAGTTGAAGGAGACAAAAGAGAAGAAATGGAACTAGAGAAGAAGGATGATGGTGATCATCACATGGAGGGAAGTTCAAGGCGGATGCAACCGTGGACGCAGCAGATCACAATTCGTGGAGTTGTGGCTAGTGTTATAATAGGGGGAATTTACAGTATCATAGCCATGAAGTTGAATCTTACAACTGGGATGACACCTAATATGAATGTATCGGCTGCACTTCTTGCTTTTGTGTTCATGAGAACTTGGACAAAGATGCTACAAAAGTCTGGGATTTCGTCTGTTCCGTTTACTAGGCATGAGAATACCATGATTCAGACGTGTTCAGTTGCTTGTTACAGCATTGCAATTGGAGGTTTATTATTATGTGTTTTGAGTATTTGTTTCTTATAAAGTTTTTAACACTTTTACAAGATTAATTATGGGTTTTTTGGGCGATGATTCTATAGGTGGATATGGGTCTTATTTACTTGGATTGAACAAGAAAACGTATGAGCTATCAGGAGGAGCAAGTTCTCCAGGGACTTACAAAGAACCTGGTGTAGGTTGGATGATGGGCTACTCTTTCTTGGTCTGCTTCATTGGGCTTTTCGTATTGATTCCACTCCGAAAGGTATATCTATATTTCTTTTGATTATCGTCGAACTGTAAATAAAATATAGAATAATTTTTTTTGTCGGTTAATATTCTGTTTCAGCACTAAAAAAAAATTAGATGTGCTTTTAGACATCGATTATACTTGGCTAAGTGGCATAACCTCAAAATAAATAGTACTCTAAGAGTGTTTAATGGGTTCCATTTGGTTTTTTGCAGGTTCTAATTGTTGACTATAAGTTGGTATTTCCAAGTGGGATGGCGACTGCAGTTCTCATTAACGGGTTTCATAGTCAGGGAGACGATATGGCTAAGTAATGAATCAAACTATTTTAACCCATTTTCGCACCTATACACAATAAGCTAAAAACTCATATTTTTTGAATTTTTTTACTAGGAAACAAGTGAAGGGATTTGCTAAATACTTTTCAGCAAGTTTTCTGTGGGGATTTTTTCAGTGGTTCTTTACAGGAAAAGAAGAAGAATGTGGATTTGTCCAATTTCCTACCTTTGGAATGCAAGCTTGGAAGAACACGTATGATCGTGTTTCAGTTAACTTATTCAATGGGTAACATTCTTGATTCCGAATTTCTGATAGATGGGATATAAATTTGGTTGTAGGTTTTACTTCGACTTTAGCATGACTTATGTGGGAACCGGGATGATTTGCCCTCACATTGTAAACTTGTCACTGCTGTTTGGAGCCGTGATCTCGTGGGGTATAATGTGGCCTCTGATTGGAAGGAATAAAGGAGACTGGTTTCCTACTGGTTTACCCGAAAGCAGCATGAAAAGCCTCAATGGTTATAAAGCGTTTATTTCTATTGCCTTAATCCTAGGTGATGGGCTATATAACTTTGTCAAGATACTATATATCACATCTGTGAGTGTACATGGCAGAATCAAGACCCGAAACCTTAACTCAGGTTATTAAAATGGCTTAAAGTTTGTTTTTTATTGTGTTTTTACTTTTTAGTTACCTGAATGTATCTTGTTTCCAAAAATGTAGCTATCGAGAAGAAGGTTGACGCTGAGGAGCAAAAACAAAACGAGGTTTTCCTCAGAGAAACAATACCAATGTCGATTGGAGGACTTGGATACATTGTCTTTGCTATCATTGCTGTAATTGCAATACCGCACATGTTTCCCGAAGTAAAATGGTACTATGTGATCATAGCCTACATTTTTGCTCCCTCTTTAGCTTTTTGTAATGCTTATGGAGCGGGTCTGACTGACGTTAACATGGCCTATAATTATGGGAAAATTGGGCTTTTCATGATGGCGGCATTGTCAGGAAAGGATGAAGGAGTGGTGGCCGGAATGGTAGGTTGTGGGCTGGTGAAGTCGGTTGTCTCGGTTTCTTGCATACTGATGCATGATCTGAAAACAGGACAGTTGACTTTGACTTCCCCTAGAACCATGCTTCTTAGTCAAGCGATTGGTACTGCCATAGGCTGCATGGTGTCCCCTTTAAGCTTCTTTTTATTCTACAAAGCGTTTGATATTGGAAACCCCAATGGAGAATATAAGGCACCGTACGCGTTGATTTATAGAAACTTGGCGATTCTTGGGGTACAAGGTTTTTCGGCTTTGCCTAAGCATTGTTTAGACTTGTGTTATGGTTTCTTTGCATTTGCTGTGGTAATCAACGTAGTCAAAGACTTGTTACCTAAAAAAATAGGTAAGTGGATGCCACTGCCTATATGTATGGCTGTGCCATTTTTGGTTGGTGGCTATTTTGCTATTGATATGTGTATTGGGAGTTTGATTGTGTTCGCATGGCACAAGGTTAACACTATTGAGGCTGATTCTATGGTTCCAGCGGTTGCTTCGGGTTTGATCTGTGGAGAAGGAATGTGGACCCTACCGGCCTCAGTTCTCGCATTAGCGAAAATAACACCCCCTATTTGTATGAAGTTTTTAACTTCTTAAACTTAGATGCTATAAATTTTGTGATTAGTTTTGGAAAGATGAAATAATATAATCAAGCATAGTTGCTGTGTCAAGAACAAATTTATTCTATAAATGATTAAATGATGTACAAGAATATTAAAAGAAAAGGCCAACTCACAAGTCTTTTCAGAAAAAATAAGAAAATTATCATTTGCAATAGAACAAAATTCTATCCAGTTACTATGCCAGCTAGAACATCAGTCTTACCTCGTGCAAATATCGTGTAGACTAGCCGTATTGCATCCAACCATGTGTCCAAATATTCCCATGAATCTGCAAGCTGTGTAGAAAACAATGTATAAGATTGATTTTGATTAAAACAAAACTTTCAATTTTCAGAATTCATTAATTACCAAGAAGATTGGTCCATGTATCGTATCAATGCATATGATAGGACCAGGTGGTAAAGTCAAATCTGAGCATACTGTTACTGAGATAATATCCGAAATATCAACTCTGATCACTGGTTTGTCGTTAGTTTCATCTTCATCATGAATCTACAATTATGAATAAAAAGACTCGTTAGACAACGACTACAATTAAAATCATCAGAAACATATGAAGAAAGATATGATACCTGTTGAAGTCCTTCATGGTTCAAAACAAACTGAAAGCGTTTCCAGTCACAATGTGGGGCAACTGGATTTCCCATTGGTGGTGCCATAAGATATCCTACTTTTAGATACGGTAATGGAAGCTGTAAAACATAATTCTCTTCCCAAGTTTATGTATGCAAAAGAAAACTGAAAATAATACTGCAGATTTGTTAGAGTTATGTACAGACCATGGACCGGACGAGCTTCAAGGCACTGCTGTAAACCTGTAGTTTTAACAAATCCAAGCTTAATTTAAATCATTTTGAAACTAATACAAAATGATAGAGAAGTAGAAAGCACTAACAGAGTAATTTGGTTTCAATGCATGAGCAGCAGCGATATAAATAGCAGATTGACTGTATAATTCATTGGAGGAAACCTCGTTTCCAATAACTAATACTCCGGTTCTTGATGTGTCTTCTGCTAATCCATACTGCAGAAGAACGATTGATGATGATACCATTTCCAAATTTTATGAAGAGTATACAAAACTGTTGTATCCACATTTGAGAGCAAGATATTGTAAACTGACCAGAACAGTGCCTAGATTGTAAATTGCTCTATGGAAATCAAACTGCAACCGTATTGCTGCACGAAATTTACTGATTGCACTTTTCACAATCGTCTGTTTTTCTCGTGCAGGAACAATATTGCTCAGTTCCTGCAAACCCATTATTGATTTAGTCCACATACAATGCTAAAATACATCAAATGTTTAGTAACTATATGACATAGTAATTAATCAGAAAAAGCATATCGTATTTTCAGGAAAGTTTGATGCACCTGTAAAGCAAGTCCCCAGTTATTGAGAGCCTGAAATGTAACAAAATGTGTTAATGTACCACCATATGATGACTGAGTTATAACTCAAAACTATGATACAGAGCTAAATACTGTCAGAGAACCTGCGGACTGTTCCAATTTAGTTGAACGGCTTTTTCATAATTCTTTGTTGCCTGCAAGATCGCAAGAAGAAAATTAGCATTGCTTACATATAGAGTTATGTCTGAAAATGTATTCTTTACCCAAATTTATTGTATGTACCGAACTTTCAACTATTGCCATTGTATATTAGTATGTATTTGATGAGTTCTTCATCAGGCAACCAACTTCAATGACGTGCAGCCATATAAGTTGTCACATCATCTTCCACGTCATAAAAAACGATGACACATCATCGAATCACAATTTATAACTTTTTAGTTTACATACAAGAGCAATAGTTTAAAGTTTGATACATACAATTAAAACTTTAAAGCCAGATACATACAATAGAATTTGGAATAAAGTGTGATGCTTTTTTGACACTTAACCATACAATATATTCTCTATCGTCTGTAATGGAAGTATAATTTCTAACCTGCTTCCATAGTTCTTCAGCTTCCTTTGTACGGCCATGAAGTTTGGCTCGGTCAGATATGGCAATAGCCCAGTTATAATAGGCCTGCAATTGGATAGCAGGTTGAAAAATCATATATTTATTCATAACACATTTCATTTTCAAGAAAATGAACAATTACATAAACAAATAGAGATACATACATCATTAAGTGCAGGGTTTAAACATGTAGCCTCTTCATACTTTTTGCAAGCCTCTGCAAGCAAAGCATCTTTGGACTGTGAATTAGTTTCTGAATTAACATTATCTGCACTTTCCTGTAGATAAAGAGTAACCGTGTAACTGAGTTTTAACAGGCATCTAAATAAGTCAATATACACATTAGCTATTTACAAACATAATATTAATGTTGTTTAGCCATAGAAGCAAACAAAAATAGACCTGAAGAACAAGCGCCCAATTGTACAGCGCATCATAATCATTTGGATTTCTCTCTATCGCACTTGCATACCTGAATAAATATGTACAAACTTTAAGTAATTATATAAACATTACACAAGTCCAAATGGCTATCACTGAAGGATCTGGTTCATTTCACTAGTTGACCTCTTTGCAGCAAACTTCAGCATTCGTTGCTTTGACCGTCCTTCCTCATCGGAAGTCGAGATGCTATCGATCAATGACATAACAGCACTATGTTGTTCCTTTTGTTGTTTGCCTTCTTGACTGAACATCAAGTTAAGTTCAATTTAATAAAATAAATTAAAGAGAAAAACTATATATTAATAAAAAAGGTTTAGTGCCTAGAGATATATCCAACTAATGACAAACTTGTATCAAGTGTAAACTAAATTCTCTTATAACTTGTCTCTGGTTTTGATGACGTGGCAACATATCTAGCTGCCACGTAGATGGATAAGTCAGCTAATACCTACAATAGCAATAATTTGAAAGTTTATCACATATAATAGAAGCGATTACACAAACAGAAGTTCGTGGTTAGACTGATCCATTCCTAGGCATTTAACCTAATAAAAATATACTCCAATAATCCAACTACATAAGCAAAAACTGTATGTATAATTAAGTCTGTACGTAACCAAACAAATTAGGGGGAAAAGTCTAACCTACGCGCGGAAAACACGGAAGAAGGTGAAGTTTCATTGGTGTTGGCATTACTCTTACCGGTCTTTAATTCAGTAAGTAATTCCCGCATAGTAACAGTTTGTCTATCTTCGTCTTTTCGTAAGGCAGTGATTGATGATTGTTTGGGTGATGAATCAACATTGATGAAATTGTTATCGTAAGCATTGTTGTTATGCTTAGGTGAACGGAATTTGGAATCTGGATCGCGTCCTGTGTTGCCGTTATGTGATTCAGATTGGTTGTTTTTATTGTTCGTAGACATTGTTGAATAAAACAATACTCAACCTTCTATATGGTTATCAACACGATGATCAAATGTTTCGTTACGTAGCATGGAGTGGACTCTCAAGTTTTTTATTTATTAGGGTTAGGTGTAATTTTTATTTCAATAGTCACTGTATGGTGCGGCCATTAACGAATTTAACTTGTTCAAAGTGAAAAAATTACAGTAATAATAAATAAAATATTATTTATTAATATAATTATAAGGAAAATGTTATTTGTAGGCTTATAGCACTTAGGGCTCTGTACAAGGTTCCAACTTTCGTCAAAAACCGCATAACTTCCTTTAACTGACATAAAACCGTTAATTACATTTAGTTAAATAGCCAACATAGTTGGTTTTATAACCGTAACCTACCAATCACCCATAAAATTTTAATTGTTATACATAGCTCTAAGAGTCATCAGTTTAAACAATAACACAATGTTTAATTGATAAACAAGGGTACGACTGTACGAGGCGCAATCGAATCTCAACAACATAATTAAATCAATTCGTGAAAACGAAAATCAGATTTTACTATTAGCTTGTACTATTTTTAGTTTTGAATACTCATTATTAACTTCATGTCTGGTATACTGTTACCGAACTCGAATTCCAACTTTTCTCACGGATTATTAAGCTACTGAATACAGTAACAAATACATTTGTGTTAAATAAACATTTTTAGCTTATAACTTGATATATGTGAATTGGGTATTGTTGTTGTATGTTACTTGGTAAACCTTGTTTAGTTGCCAAAAATGTGTACATCAAGAGACATATATCGAACATTTGAAGAGCAAAAAGCCTACTGCCTCGCGGACATTGGGCTAAATCATCAACTAAAAGATTCTCGATGTTGCAAGGGGCATCTGATGCTGTAAGAGGTGTCATTCTTTACGTTTCTATAAAATGTATTTCGAAGAAGCCTACTAGCTTAGAAAAGAGGAATGTGATGTAGTACGACAAAACAACCTTAAAACATAATCCTGTCCTACAAATCAATGTATTGGAGTCTATTTCAATCCATAATGTGAATAATCATGATATCGAACTACCTGAAGCTTTTCTGAAATTAAGATGTTGGGAAAGACAACAAAATACTTGTGATATGTTCTAGAAAAGGCCACCATCACTCAGAATGAGTGCGGGCACAAGAGTCGAGGAATAACATCTGTAACTTATTCGAATGAGATACAGATTCTTGTTCCAAGCAAAGTCGAAATTTCACCCGGTCATTCATGATTCACATACTAAATCAGACGAAAAAGAAAACGAGAAGAAATAAAAATTAAAGATTAGCAAATAAGTAGATAACCACTCCTAAATCTTGTCATGGAGGGTTACCACCAAGTCATGTGCATCATCAAGCAGTTTCCACACATCCAGATGTCCAGCCATGCTATTACACTCTCTCAGTATCTCATCCATGCTGCTATACTTTTCTATGATTAGCTTCCTCCTTTGCAGTACACATGCCGCTATTGCATACAGTAACAGGTCATCTGTCGGTGGGGCCCTCAGCCTCATCCTTCCCCAAGCTGATTTTGTGATTCCCGCCCTGATTGCAGTTTGATCCGCCCACATTACCTCCCACAGGCACAGTGTCTGTTCAAAATTTAGCTCCCTCCTAAACAGAACCACCACCATTCTGTACACGAAAAAACAATCCTCCGCTTGCAACTCCTCCAGGTGGCGGTACAGATGAGTGTCTTTACCCTTGATGATCTTTGACACTATATTCAACTGCCGCCGTATCCCGACCTCATCGAGTCGGAAATTGTGACGGGCTTTCTTCATGAAACCCACAAAGCACCAGAAGGCTTCACTGTCGTCTTCTACCACTGAGATAATTGGTGAAAGTAGATCACTCATTCCTTGACAGTAACCAATTTCCGGGTCGTACAATGCGTATGCTTCAAGAATTGAAACTAAACGTGCAGCATGGAAAATCCTGCACGCTTCCAGATGATTGTAATCCTTTAGACATACACTCTCAGCTAAAGTATGTGCCTTTGTTGAACACACTGCTGCTTGAGAAGGTGTGTAAACTATCCATTCATCATTTGCACGGATAGCGTCCAGACGAATGATTCGTTGCCAGGTAGAAAAGCTTTCAGACCTATAAGAATTTGAAGTTTTACTGCCTCCCTCGTTTGAGGAAGTGGTGTTATCCTCACCAACATTGGTTTCTTCTGCGACTTTTTCAGGTGTGGGAGACGCATGCATGTCATCGGCTTCTTCAGAAGAGTCAGAATCGGAAGACTCGCTTTCACTTTTGACAGTGATTTCACTTCCATCACCACCTTCACACGATTCACCACCTTCACACGGTTGATTCTGGCCAGTTGAGCAGTCTCCCTCAGAAGAGATGGCAGTATCATCTCGGCCAGAAGAATCTATGACTTCACCACCATCTTTGCTGTCCTCATTGCTGTTGCTGTTGGTTCCACGTTTTTCCATTATCGGGGTACTCTGATCATTTTGTTTATAAGTTTGTTGACACTGTTCCCTAAGCTTCTTATACTCTTTCCTGTCAGGAAAAAGAGTTTAAACATTAACTTCTATAGCACACCTCCTGCATATTTAAAAGAAAATATTTTCAAGATGAGGAAACGACAGTTTCATATAGAGATCGGGATGGGTTGTATACCTATTCTTCGTTTTAACAGCGTCTCGTTCTTCTTCTGAACTTTTAAGATCATAGCTGCAAAAACGAGAAAGCAAGCTCTCAGATAAAATAATGTGCTTCCTCTCGAATGCATTATAAACACGTGAATTTTAGAAAATACACAACTGCCAACTGTATTTAGTCTGTTTAGTAAACCACAAAATGAGGAAATGTTAACTGATTTTTAGTCTCTTTAGTGAATTTGAAGCTTGAGAAGTCAAACACAGATGAGTGAAGGAGAGAAGGTATTCCTAGGTTGTTTGTAACTTAGATTGCATAGAAACCATCAAAACAAAGCAGCTAACCCAACCTGCAAGACATGCAATTGTAGCCCCCTAGCTGGCATATAAATAAAGTATACAAGGGAAGGACTTTCTGATCTATAAAGCATTTCATGGAGAGAAATTGCAAACATATAGCTCTGTACATAGTATTGAAACCTTTTTTGTTATATCTGCTGTTATTTACGGTCACATTTCAACTCTTAGCAACAGCCATGTCGCAACTGTTCGACTATCCTTCGACTGTAGTAGTACAATCCTTTTGCTTCCAGTTGCCAGACTAAGCCAATGCCACCAACATCTTCACTTGACTTACTGATCTATGATTTATACACGTATAGCCCTAATTTAAAAAATGTGTAGACCAGCGAGCTAGAGTACAATCCTTTTGCTTCCAATTGCCAGATTTATCCAATGCCACCAATATCTTCACTTTACTTACTGATCTATGATTTATACACGTGTAGCCCTAATTTAAAAAGTGTGTAGAGCAGCGAGCTAGACAGAATCTAGCGACTAACCACTCACTTCATAGCTTGGTTACGGAACATCATGCATGATATATTGATATGAGGATCAAGATGTTGATGTTCCCCATTAAAATGTAAACGGCAGGCCACCCATCTAAAGAAGAAATCGATATGTGCAAATGTGGCATTACCGGTAGGTCTAACAGTAGTATAGTTGATAACCCAATTGCACTTACTAACTAAACATATATTTATGTACAAATAGAATTACAGACTAGCTTTGCAGACAACGTCGAAGAATATTTTCTGCACTACTTGAAAGGCAATCTTCCACTGTTAATTTACATATTCATTAGTACACCTACATCAAATGTCTCAAAGCTTATAACCATATTCTCTCTCTTGAAAGAAAGCTTCACTCTTGTAATGTTTTCTAGAGACATCAACCCAGAAATGCTATAACTAAGCAAAACCCATTACAATGCAAATAATTAGCTCCTTTAGTGTCCACACACACTCCACAACAAACATGGCTAAATTTTATAACTGAAAAAACCAACTAATATTAATATAGAAAGTGTAATGATGTGTTTGCAAGAAGGCAAAAGCCAACTGTTAGTGAGCAAACAATAAACCTTACATAATGCAGGAGTTATAAAGAGAGACATATGTTAACACACTACCAACGAAGGCCTATATAAATGTTAAGAAAAAAATACTTGACAGGGCCAACAACTGTAAACCAATACAAGCAGACCATGATAGATATGCTACAAGCATTTCGATGTATGAAATGCAAGAAATATATAAGTAAGTCACCAAAGCACAAATGATAAAAGAGTAAGTAAAAACAGAAGCTCATGCAGCATGATGTCAATGCAAAATGCATATTTTCAGAATGGATTATAATAGGTCTTATGTACTTACACTCCAAGAAGGAACGGCCAGACTTCAGCTCTTAGATTAGGATGAACACCCTGCATTAAAAGAGAATCAGATAGCATAAGCAATCATACGCACGTAAAAAATCAATGCACTATGCCAGAAAGTAACCAATTGCAAAAAAGATGTTTTGACATAAACTTGCGCTAAGGGAACAACATACTCCATTTCTAACTTTCTTCAAGAATTTCACTCCACCGTCACATAATCTTCCATCTTCATCAAATAAAGTTTTCCATTGTTTTGGCTGAAGAGCATGTTTTCTTCTCCTTCTTGACCATGGTGATTGAAGGTGGCCCCTATATCACAATAACACAAGATAGTTTACCCATTATAACAGATCACAAATCACAAAAATAAGAAGTGGCTACATATGGTATTGAAGACTAAAAAAACCTCTGGTTTGACAAAAACAGCAAGTAACAACCATCAACAAAAGTAGTACATAAGTGCATCAGAACAAACTTTTCAGAATTTTTAAAACTCCACAATTCTGATTCAAACTTGAAAATAATATACTAATATTTTAGAAGATTTCATGTATTCGTTGCAATTCATTTACAACACTATTAACCTGTCATACACAATAACTTGGTACAAACAGCATGTTAAAGGACTAAAACTATACTGAAGCATGTGCTTGAACCAAATCTCTATCTACCATACGAAGCAAGCTATTTGAAGAGGCACAACAATCACAACTCCGACTCCCACGCAGAACGAGGCTGTTAAGTGGAGCCGATATAGAACCTAAAGCTACAGTGATAAACTAAAGTTCAGGAAAAATGACAGACATCCTCCCGGGCAGAAGTAAAATAACAAAAAAGAAAACTATACAGTTTGAACTTTGAACATTTCTTCCTCTAAAAATTCATTTAAATATGTACACAATGTATATACAATATCTGCCAGGTAGGTGTGTTGACTACAGGTGTAAAAGGCCTACAACAGATCGGCTAATTAAGTAGAGAAAACAACAGATCAGTGCAAGTTTTGGAGTAAAAAGTTGGAGATCGAGATCTGGAAAACGCAGAAGAGAGATGAATGAGGAACTGACCTATTAGTAGAAATTGGTGAGGATGATGATGATGATGATGATGACGCAACAATTAATAGAACTGATCGCAAATGAATCCACGATGATGATGACGGAGATGACGATGATGGAGATGACGGTGATGACGAAGAAGTGTGACTCCGCCGGAGTGCTCTCAATAAATATTGTTTCTGTTGTGATGCCAACATATTTCCTCTTTTTTGGAACTTCTAGTAGTAAATCTATATCTATATCTATATGTAATAACTTTATATCTATAAAGTGACCTAATTGATCCTAATAACTGAAATTATAAAATTAGGGTTTCCGAGTGATCTATTTCGATTCAATGAAGTTTTTTTTACCTATTGGAGTAAACAAGAGTGGCAGCCACGGCGAGACCAGCCATGACCGTCACAGCGATAGCTATTCCGACATTAGATTGAGAGCCGTAACCACTACCGCCACCAACACCGCCGCCGGTAATCCAAAAAATCGCACCAATTCCTCCGTCGTTCTTCCCAACGGCAGCGTCAACAAAAGCGTAACCAGTCCGACGACCATCACCACCGGAAAAGACGTCGAACATCAATGAGAAAAGTAACACCAGTAGCACCAGTGATATTGTTATTATTATTTGCCCTAATTTTATCCACACCATAACCTCTTTAAACGCCCTTTTTGAGTAGTAGTTGTTGTTATTTGATTAATTAATTAATTCTCTCTCTAACTGCACATTCACAATACTCGAATCTAATTAATAAGTGGTGTATCGTCGATTAATGATGAGTGATGACGACGATTATTACATATATATATTTACATACTTCCTTATTTTTCTCTCCATCACACCGAAAGTGACACACACTTCTATGAGGACATCTTTGTATGTTTTATCGAATGGTAGTTATCATACTTTTACTTTTATGATAAGCCCAAACCCTAGGCCCAACCTTTTTGTCCAACTCTTCCTTTTATTAATAAATCAAGTTTTAAAATGCGATTTTAACCATGATTGGTGAAGTTTTACATGGGATTAACATTCTAATTTTTAGAAAGAGTAAGCTTATGAAAAATAATTTTATTTGTCAAAATAAATTATAAAGAGATTACTGAAAAATATATATATTCTATTCTATTTTATAATCTCTTAAAATATAAGTTTCTTCAAATAGCTTCTAAACCGTTTAATAGATTTTATAACTCCAAACACAAGCTCACGTCATTAGCTCCAACCTTAACCATAAGTTCCGGCTCAACCTTAACAAAATATGACACTATAAGCAAACAACGATAGATAAATTTATGTTATAACCCGTAAAAAGAATTTATCAAATAAGCTTAACATTCATAGCATCGATTCTGATTAACATTTATTAAATTTCACTTCGTTTTTTGTGAGATTTGTATTAAATTTCACTGATTTATATATATATATATATATATATATATATATATATATATATATATATATATATATAGGTTTGAAAACCGTTCCTATATACACTTCTACTGTATCCCGTCTCTTCTTTTTATGTATAAATACCACTTCATGAATTTAAGGTTTGTTCAAAAATAGTGCAACCCAAGTAATTAACATATTTATTAGATTATATATATCATGTTATATCGAAGTAATTAATACTACATATATTTTTATATATAAAGTAATATTGGTACGTTTATGAGACTTGTGAACTTATATAACGTGATGAAATAGAAATCGTGAAAATATCTTTAATTTAGGAGAAAGGTGACAACAAGCAATATGTTGAAAACGGCATTTAGTTCGTTTTCTACTACTTGTACTATTTTAACTGTATTTTTCAGTAATAATAATAATAAATATAAATAGAATAAGTTTTAAAATGCTACGTAAACACTGTGTAAATTTTTGTAAATAAATATGGATAGATAATTTTATCAATCATAAATAAATACATTTATATATAACAATAAGTTGTTATTAGCAAACAATATGCTATTAATTGTTACTTTGTGTAAAATTCTTTCTTATTTATCAAATCTAATTTTATTTATTTACTTTAATAAGTATATATAGCTATAGTCTTTTCAAATGTACGAATAGTAGTGTGCTTTCAAATTATTTGAAGTCTGAGAGCCATTGTTTGTGATATAAGTAAATTAGATTCTCATTCTTTGCTTTATCTTTGGTCATTCACTTTTAAAATAAAAATAACTACTGTATATGTTTTTTATGAAAAATAAGGGAGCCCTAACTTAAAATTAAGTTTGTTCTTTTCTGAAGGAAAATACTTCTGTAAATGTATTGAATTTTCCTTAAAATGTAGGTCCGTCTCTGAATTTTTAGAGGCCCTGAGCAAAAACATGAATGATCGTCAAAATGAGGACCTATATCGAGTTATAAAATGTTTTTCTTATTTTCATTTTGTTGCATCTCAATCAACTTTGAAAGAACTATAACATATTTTTCTTCTTGAAATTAACAATAAAATTATATGTTCGGTACATAGACACATACATATAGACAAACGCATACATTTTAAGGCCCCTATAATTCGGAAGTCATAAGCGGTCGACTACCTTGCTCACCCTCAACGACGGTCCCGTTAAAATGCATCATAATTTTGTTTATATGTTTGATTGTAATGTATAGGAATGAAGAAATGGATATGATTCCTTTTATAAATGTTATGGTTGATTTGTGTGGGGCTCCAAATTGAAAATGAAACCCACAAAAGTAGCTTTAAGAAACCCACCAAATATGATGGATATCAATACATGTAATTAACTTTTAACCAAATACACCCTTAATTGTAAACTACTGTATTACTGTGTATATTCATTTAAATATATGGTTCATGAGTTGGAGAATATTAGTCCGTACTTGTGGAGTTGGTCGCTCACTCATTGACTCGTAATTTTCTATCCTGTCTAAAATAAAACACAAAATCAAATCGTATTTTGAGTATTTCAGTCATTTATACCTACGTGCTGCATCTTAAACAAAGAATGGATATTGTAAATACTCGAGAAAAAATAATTAAAATAGAGTGACAAGTAACACTTTGAACCTGGTCATGAGTAAACTAACTCCACAATCAAAGCTTTCAATATTATAATTTGATTAGCACAAACTACCATTGACTTGTCACAATATTCACTGTACAGAATAATCAAATGTATGTAAGTATCCCCTTAAATTTTGTTTACTAGAGTTTGAAAATGATAAATTCGAGTCATTTACGTATAAAACGAAGAGAAACGAATTAAATGCAGCACTATTTTTCTTTCTAAATCTTTTATGAACAGAATAAATGTATTATTATTATTATTACATGTGAGGCTCAACTGATTAGTAGATACAGTAAAATATTTATGGCAATGTGACGGTAAATATTTAAGGCCTTACAAAAAAGGGAGTTTTGGATAAAAAGAAAGTAAAGTTGAATGAGAATATTATAAGAATATCCCCCACACGATAAGTTTATGTGTGTGATGAGAATTAAGGGACAGGACAACTTCATGGATGCAGCCGTTCACATGGATTTTAATTGCAAATCACATGACATAATTTATTTATTTACTATTATCAAAACACGAGATATATAGTTTATTTTAGTTAAATAACTAACAAAAACCCGACCATAACCATACGTGCACCTTTAATTATCATATGAGTTGTCCATCATAATTGCCATCACCTTACAGATGCAAAACTTATATTCTATATGCTTTTATGGTTAATTTATGTTGACTTTTTATTAGTATCATATTTTCAATTCTGTACCGGTATCGAACCGATACCGTGCATAACCAGTACTAACTGACTTTAGACGGTTCGTTATTCGGTACTCACTTTATGGCCGAAAAGAAAACTGGTACTTCAGGTTCGGTACTTGTATTATCCCACTTTTCCCGCTTTGGTACTATGTATTCGAAAAATATCTTTTTTTCTTTGTCATTAGTTGTTTGGTTCTTTCTATAACCTATATATTATAAGATTTATTTTTTAAAAAAATAGTTGTGAAATTTTATTTCTATTATCATATAATGTATCTATGAAAATAAAATGATATTATTTGGTGAGAAAGAAGTACAAAATCAGAGTTGACTATCACGTATGAATACAATTGTAATTATATTGAAGTCTATATCCTTTCTATGTTACTAAATGATGAAATCGATATTTATCGAATATAAGATATACCTAAACATGAGTTCACTCATATACGCATAAGTTATTCTTGTATTATATTTTTGGTACCAAACCTTATCACTTTTACTGTACGGGTACGGGAACCGTAGCAGTACCAACCCGCTTCAAACGGTCTGATATTCGGTACCCACTTTATAGCCAAAAAGGAAACCGGTACCAACCGGTTCAGTACCGGTTCCGTTCCACGCTCATCCCTACTTTTTATATTTAATTATTTATTATTTTGATAAATTAACTTTCATAAGTAGAAAATCAAAAAGGCAAAAACTTAGTTAAATGTTGTGTTAGACCATGTGTAGTGGTAACACCATGTTATGAGTGTTCTGGACGTCACGTCAACATAATATGGTGTTATCCATAAACACTAGCAATGATAACATGGTCTTGTAGAGTGTTGTGGAGAGTAGGTCCCATTAAAATAAATTTTGTTTAGATTAAATGAGGATGAAAAAAAATGAAAAAGAAAATAAATTCATTTTGACCCACAAAAAGGCGTTAATGTGTATGTGCTCCCACATACAACGTCACCCAACCATAACACCCACACATTGTATCTTTAACGGTTACAGTGTACTAAATCATTTTATTTATATACATTAAACTGTTTACTTGTATAACCATATCGAACATGATAATATTATTCTAAGTAGTTTGAAAAAATATCCAGATTATTGCATTAGAAATGCTTTGTTTGTTACTTATATGGAATACATCAAAAGGATTTTGTTGCATTTGTGAATTGTGAGTTGTGACATGCTATCCAAATACAAATCGTTAATGGGCCAGAGCAGGGGATCACTCATAAGCCCATACCCATTAGTCCATGTCGACCACTATCAAAGATTTAAGAAATTTTCTTTCTTTCTTTTCCCAAATACTACAAAAATTGGTTAACACTAATCTGGCGCTATAATCATTTACTAACTTTTCACCTATTTCAACTTGATTCTTTACCAGTACTAACCAACTTCAAACACGTTTCGGTATTTGGTATACATATACATATACATATATATATATATATATATTCAATTTTCTTAAACCGTTTGTAATCATTGAATTTTCTAAAATTGCATGTACTTTTTTATATTGACAGACGTAGTATAATCATACCCAAACATGGACCAATTGCACCGTAACAACACGATTTACTGTTTTTGAATCAAAAAGGTGCAATCATCAAGTGTTAGAATAAATAGTCTCCGTCATCAATCAAAGATAAAGGAATATAATATGTTAATTCATGAGTCCCATTGCATATAGCTACTTACTTCTGCTACAGTATAATACAAGTAACACGTGAATTATTGTTTCTCGAGTTTGTTTCCTTTTATGTGTTTTCTCACAACTTTCTAAAAGAAGGAACAGCCCCCTGTCCAAAATTACCAAACACTCCCCTAACCTAATTTCATTTTCATATTTTATTAGAAAGAAACCTAACTAAACGTATGAGCATGTTACCATGCACTTAGATCATACGGAACCTGATTGATTAGAGAATCTCCAAATGTATGTCTGTTACCAAATGTGTTCTTCTAAGTTTAGCTTCAACAATTGAGTACATATCTTCTTCTAACGGATAACACGTACCTCAGTTTTGTCGAAAGAATTGACACGTCATTACTTTGTATTTTTATCCAGTAAAATTAATGTACCGTCGTCATTTGTGAAAGCAATGACTTTCTTTTATTTCCTTTTCTTTCACACTCCAACATATATATATATATATATATATATATATATATATATATATATATATAGGTTCAAATGAAACCAAATAAAAATTGAGAATCTGTGAAAACTACTAGATAACGTATTTGTTCACATGTGATTCGCTCAATTCATATGTGAACATTGATATATGATAGATTTAGAAAGAAAAAAAATGCTAAAAACACTAAAAATTACGTCGTAAAACACATTTGAAGCGATTTGTTCACATGATCATTCACATGCGAACACATATTTGTATTTTTGTATTTTTTGATATAATTTTAGGATTTTTTTGACTTTTTTATTTATCAACTAAACGTACATCAATGTTCACAAATAAATGAAGTTAATCAAATGTGAACAAATACTTAAACTGCTAGTTCTCACAAGTTTTCAACTTTTTAGTTAGTTCTCATTTGAACATTCCCCTATATATATAGTAGGAAGATCAAAAAAAGAAAAAAAATTTAGGGAGAGAAGAGGGAGAAACAATATGATTCAGTATTTTATTACTATGATTTAAATTTTTATTACTATAATTCTGTATTTTATTGCTTTGGTTCAATATTTTATTAATAAGATTTAATACTATGTTTCTATGATTCAAAAGTTATAGATAATAAAAATTTGAATCATAGTATTAAAATACTGAATCTGATTACTTCTCCCTCTTCTCTCCCTAAATTTCCTTCTCTCTAGAACCGACTCCTATAACTGAATTTGATTGATTAGAAGCTCATAAAGGTCCATTTACGGGCCAGGGCCAAATAAAAAATAATGCTTAAAGTAGAAGGACTAATCCATTATTTGTATATATATATATATATAGGGGAAGGATTAAGAGGGAAGTTCTAAATTTGAGGGAAGGAGGGAAGCAAACCTCAACCACACATTTTCATGTATTTTCTCCAACTCATATACAATACTCATTTCATCAATTTTTGTTTAAAATTCAAAATTAAAGCATGTAAATCAATCAAAACATTATAAATTTCAAATTCATCAAAGGCATTCATACATATCTTCAATTCGTCATTGATGCGCCCGATTGGTCGTCGTGTTTCCAACCGGCATGCACCCGTGTGGGGTAAGTTTTAAATTTATATTTTGCCGGGGGCCTAAACCTCCGTATTACCTACGGGTAGTAGGTACGAACACCTGATACTAGTATGTGGTAAGGATGATCCAGGGTCGTTCCTAACGACGGTCGAATTGAAACAGAGCTTGTTCAGATAACTTAGTAATTAAGCTAGGTTTGGATAGTTGGATAGGTATATGTTTTGATTTTTATCTATTTAAGACTATTAAAACTAATAAAGCATAAAAGTAAATGGAAGCTAGCATATATATAACACTTAAGGATAACGAGGACATGGTTCACCATGATTTAGGGTAGTGTATTGCTGGAATAATGTTTATTGGGGACATATTTAGCTAACAGACAGATAAACATTAGGTGTAAACACTAGAACCCTACTTCTTTAGTCCGGTTCTAAATTAGTACGTCACTGAGTCCTAGGTTATCCTAATTCTGATCAGACCAGGTTGTTTTAAACGCCTCTCACTGTCTTTAGAGACCAAGTGACCCTTTTTGGATAGATATATCCTGGGTGTAGGAATGAGGCAACAAACCGCAATTATATCTGACCTTTCTTAACTCCTAAGTCTAAATGTTATTATCTAATTGTGTATTTTGAATTCTAAACTATCGGCTAAATGGAGTTAAGGGGTTTAAACATCTTAGACTACAACCGAATCTTAGCTTTCTTTTCAGAACTCCATATTCAATTATTGTAAGCACAAATATTTCCGTCATGAATTAGACCCTCCTTTACAATCAGTCATTCATTCCTAGGTGTACTCGCGGTGTACATGACATTTAAATATTTCCACATCTAATAACACTAGGAATATTCGCGGTGTACAATACTTTAAGTATTTCCACAAATTTATAACCTTAGGTATACTCACGGTGTACAATACTATAGTATTTCCACAACTTTAGGGTTCCTAGACCATGTTCTAGAAGGGTGACTTCTACATATTTGATGATGAGATAGACCTTCGACATTTCCTTAGCTTCCACGTATTTGTACTCCACCTGAGGTGTTTCCAATGCTATAATAAGTACAGGACCGTTTTACGGATATCTCATAACTTTATACATAAACATAGACAACTATCTACCGTAACCAGGGTTTCATCAAATCCTACAACTAAGATGATAGCCACGTGAAGAACTGGAAAGGGTGACATGTAAATTAAGTCTAGATTCAGAATAAGTTTAGATAGATAACAAAGCATAACATCATTCTTAATTACAACTATCTATATCATGGAAAACATACAAGCAACTACTCACAAAGCATGGCAATAAACATTTCTAACATTAATAAATTACAAGCATCAAACAAGAACATTATGACAAATTAATAATATAAAAGATAGATAATACCCGTACACATTGCGAGCAAAATAACACTTGTATATCTTCTACTAAATCTCGAGCATTACAAATGCTAGCTTCTACTAATTAAATTACATAACTAATTTAAAAAGAAAAGAGAAGGATTCTCCTCTAATCTTCCCACTAGTTTCAAGGATTAAAATCCTAGAGAGAGATACTAGAGAGAGAACCTAGAGAGAGATACTAGAGAGAGAACCTAGAGAGAGAAAGAGTGTGTGAGAGAGAGTAGAGAGAAGTTTGAGAGTGAAGGGATGATGAAATGAGGAGGGGAGAGCCCCCTATTTATAGGCAAAGGTCCCAAGACTCCCGTACAAGCTCCAAAGCACAAAATACAACCCCGAAACAGCTCCGAACCTCAAAATAACTGAAAAACGGAATCACCTGAGGGCAACAGGGGCCGTATACGGCACCCTAGAGGCCGTATACGGCATCGTAGGGGTCGTATACGGTGTGATAGAGGCCGTATACGGTATCCTTGATGCCGTCTGGTCTTTACCCGTTGTTCGGTACTTCGTTCGTTGCTTGTTTCGCGCGTATCTTCTTCGTTTCTTGTCCGTTTGGCTTGATTCTTTCGCCTACCATCTCGAAATTCTGTTACGCTTCTAATGACACTAAAATCATGTATTTTGGATGTGAGTAGCTCATATGTGCTCGAAATGCGTTCGGTTGATCTACAGGTGCTGTATCTTCTCCGTTCTGCATCCGTTTTGCTTGATTCTTCAGTCTCGTAATTACCTATGATTTCATAAAATGGTAGTTAGGGATTGAATATCATAAGGTATATAAAAGTAGAGGAATCGAGTGAAGTTTATTTGTTTTGTTTTGCATGTTATTCGAACGTTCTTAGCGATTTTTGCTGCAACATCTATATTTGAACCTCTTTAGTGAGTTTCAGTAAATAATCATTATTTTAAGATGTTTTCACTAATCAATAGCTCAAATAACGAGGAATAATGTACATAAAAACATGACTTTTTACGTCACATCAAATATCACACACTTAGACGTTGCTTGTTTTCAAGCAATAACTCATTTGTATCTCGTGAAAACATTTCAAGACCGTTTAGGGTGAGTTAAAACATTTTCAAAAGTTACCACTTTCTCATATAAGCAAGTTATTTCTAGAACATAAGGAAAGGTACGGTGTTCCTTTCATAAACAAGAAATGACTTTCTTAGGCATATACTTCAAACTCTCGTAATCTTGGAGTATACATAACTAGGAGATCTCACAAAAGGTGGTCACTCAATTCACTCAAGTGTATCGGGTTACCTATCATTCTAGATCAATTGAAATCTCTCAATAGCCAGTCATGCAGCACTCATCGTCATAGACTTGATCGAGAATCGGATCTCCATCACTTAGGTGAGGACGGTGCTAATTATCCCAAGACATTCTAGATGGTTGTAATTATAAGTAAGGGTTAGGGGTATGGATAGTGGTGAGTTTTTGGTTGCGAGGGTTTTGCTTATCTTAAAAACTTATAAGATTATGAATAACTTTATTTAGAATGGAATGGAGATTTGATAGCTTTTTGACTTCTATCGGATTTTTTCTTGAGGGGATGATATTTCCGAAGCACTTAGCTTTATTTGATGGGATTTTTCTTCAGAATTTTCTTTTTCGGGGATTTTCCAAGGTTATTTTCTTTCGAAAATCCTTCCTGAACTATGTTCTTTTTATCTTTGACTATTTCGAGTCTTTTAGGGGTGCCAATTTTACGCACCATTGCTCTCTCACCTTTGTTAGGGTGCCAATTTTACGCACCCAGACTTTTTGAGAGAAATAACTTTTGAGGATCACGAAAAAGCAGGATAAATGAGGAGGATATTCTAAAAGATGTTTTTCACAACCTTAGAAATTCCAAGATAAGTTTTGGGGATATTTTTGTGGAAGTAGGTTAATAGATGGGGGTTTTGAAAGATAAATCAGTTTAGGCTCAAAGGTTTTACTAATCGTATCATCAACACTAAAAATAAGTATTGGTCAGTTTTTAGGCTTGAAGAGTAGGCTAAAATGGGGTTTAAATCCTAGGGAATGCCAAGGTCCTCTAATTGCACCTGTACCTCGTACGGTATTCACCAATGTGATCTTGAGGTGTATGTCAAGAGCAAGTTCTAATTCAGAAACACATGCATCGGCACACACAACAAATGAAATAGTGAAGCATTTAAAGTGAATGCTTTTCAATTAGGCTCAAAATACCTCACTGCAAATAAGATTGGGTTGTATGTACCTAGTCATACGATGTCCCTTTTAGATTATCATTTATTACTTAAGAAATTTTTACTTTGTTTTCCCTAGATTCCAAGATAACTTACTCATATTTGAAAATGGCTTCCCTTAAAAACATTTAGACTCAAAAAGATTAAAGATAATCAAATGATTAGGCTCATACTTTTTTAATTTTCTTAAAATTTTTCAAAAACTTGAGAAACATTTTCTAAGTTTGCTATTTGAATATAAAAATCTATCTAAGGTATTCTATACCTGCTATTCCTAATGTTCTCTTCAGTAGAGATTTTACTGGAAGTAAAATCCCACACTTAGAGTTTGAACATGTAAGAAAATGTTTCGCAAGTGTTGTGTTTGGTCTGAAATCCCACACTTAGTAATAAGCTTAGGATAGAGTATAGATTACCATTTTTATTTAACAAACTAACAAATAAAATAAGAATCTTAAAAACGGATAAAGGGTAAGGAGACTCCCCAGATAGCGAGATGTATTGGAGCTGAGAGTTTGAAATTGTGCTGATAAGAGGGGTTGCCAAAATCTCTTTCTACACTCTTCATAAAGATCGGCTCGGCTTCAAGTGATTTGCTATTGTCTCATTCATCTTATTGTCAACACAACTCTCTTGTGAAATAATCTCGTAGGTGTGAACACATTGGATGTGCCCATTTTACAAACTCGGGGTTGTGGTTTGGGCATATCCATGTGTGAAGGATAGTCGGAGATTTTTTTCACTTATTAACACACTTATTCTCTCTACGTCTTATTCCACGGGTTGCCTCCCGAGAAGCACTGCTGTTAGAGTCGAGAGCTCGACTTAACTGAGACGAAAATGATAGATTGTAAAAGATGAAGCGAAGTGATGTTGTGCTCCGGATATAAGCAGAGTCAATCAAGATACACCAAATGTTGGATTTCAGTTAATGGACGAGGATCCTAATCATCAAGAGCTGCTGATGTATCTTAACGGCTCCTAATGATTTGAAAATGTTGAATCCAATGACCATAAATCTTCATTTCCCGAGATCTTCGCCGACAAACTGATGTAATGTATCTGATTGTTGTTTTTATCGGCAGAGATCTAATTTCCATATCAATCAGGTATCTAATCCTTTAACAACCAGAATGCTCCTCTTGTTGTCTCTTCACTATACTCAAAGATTCTCCATCTATAGGCGTCGATCCCTGTTTACTAGGCATTTGTACAAACAATAGAGCAGACAAACGTAATCTAACAAACAAGTGATTATTCTCAGAGCCATAGATTCACTGTTGTTTTTCAAATGAAACAAATCAGTGTATGACTTGGAGTTAGATCACATAGTAAAATGGGTCGAATGCCGATAATTTCACCACAGCACAAGAAACATATATGGAAGCATTACTATAAGCGTATTAGCAGTTAAATCAGGTAGCCTAGTAAAAAGGTTTCCAAAGCACACATTTTTCAACGAGTTTGAGCATAGTACACATATCTTCATACAAATCATGTTATCAGATAAAACATCAAAGGATCTTATGTATGTTCACAGAAATATATGTAAATACCTCAAATGCTCGAAATGTGTGAGTGGGGGTGTAAGATGACTAAGGCTCTAATATCTTTAAGTAGGTTTACATGTTTGTGAGTGAAAAAGATGTTGAGAACTTGAAATGGTGAAAATGGATGTTACAGTAAAATCAAACAAGTGGAGAAGGAAGATTTTAAGGTTTGACAAAAGATTGACTTCAATTAATATGACATTTTAAATTCCAAGTCATTTTGAAAATCATTCATTTTTGTTCACCTAAACTAAAGAAACTTTGATCATGCTTTTTAGGGTTTCATTTTCTACTTATTGAAGTTAGTTTACTACTAATCCTAATTTAACTACTACTACGTTAGACACGGGTTGCCTCCCGAGAAGCGTTTGTTTTTATTCGAGTCACTAGTTTGACTCTAACACTATTTATTAGGACATCCTAGCAGCTTACTTGCATCCATCTGTAGACACAAGTAGTAACATCGGTACACACCTAGAGAGTTAAAGCAAGTTATGGCTAGGGTATGTCCAATATAAGGAGATGGTTCAAATTGAGGGACCGAAGGTATAACAATTCTCTCAACTTTTATTATCTCCTTGGTCTGGATTTGTAATATGGGTTGGTCAAAGTGGTCCTCATCTCTCCATGATGCATAAGGCATTCTGAAAAATGGTTTACAGGTCAATATAAGAATTTTGGGTATTACTTTTGAGTTTTTGTGAAAATTTTGATTCTCCAAGGAATACAATAAAATTAAACAAATTTCAACATACAAAACTTATAAACAAGTAATTAATTTAATTATAGTCGTCATAAACCATCGAATTTCACATTCATTTGGAATGAATGTTGATCAAAATTACAATTACTATTCATAAACAATATTTTATGATGAATATTAACTTATATATGTTTTTATACATTGTTGAATTAGATAACTTAACATTCATCAGTGTATAATAATGTATATGAGTTAACATTCATCTTAAAAAAAATGTTTAAAAATATTAAGTTGTAATTTTGATTAACATTCTTTCCAAATGAATATTAATATTCTGAAATATTTTTGAGTTATTTATAATTTTGCCACCGCGTTGACTTTTGAGTAGACCAGAATGTATGTCTATGAATAGCTTCCATCCTTCCCCCACGTTTTTTACTTCCCTCTTGATCCCCACCATATATATATGTATATATATATATATATAGGGGAATTTTAGGTATGAAATGTTGATCAAAATTACAATTAATATTCATAAACAATATTTTATGATGAATATTAACTTATATATCTTTTTATACATTGTTGAACGAGATAACTTAACATTCATCAGTGTATAATAATGTATATGAGTTAACATTGATCGTAAAAGAATGTTTAAAAATATTAAGTTGTAATTTTGATTAACATTCTTTCCAAATGAATATTAATATTCTGAAATTTTTTTGAGTTATTTACAATTTTTACCACTGCGTTGACTTTTGAGTTGACCAGAATGTATGGCTAGGAATAGCTTCCTTCCTTCCCCCATTTTTTTACTTCCCTCTTGATACCCACCCTATACACACACACACACACACACACACACACACACACACACACACATATGGTAGGGATCAAGAGGGAAGCAATTTTTTGAGGTAAGTAGAGAAACTAACCATTCATTCGCGATGAATTAATCAAACGTAAAAAAATATCTTCTTATAAATAAATATTAATTAAAACTGATACTATACCTACTAATATTCATAGATAAACAAATTTTTATAACTATAATTTCATATGATGAATATTAAGATAATTTTCTAACATTCATTATTAATAAATGTTAACCGAAGTGGATATTATCAGTTTCCTTGAAAAATTATTCGTTAACATTCGTCCTGAATGAATGACAATCAAAACTTATAAAAACATATTTTTACCAATAAATATTAATCAAAACTACTGTTATAACTACTAATATTTATCAATAAACTATTTTTTACAGCACATAATATCATTTTTTATAACATAAAATATCATCAATAAACTATTTTTTACATATTCATCAACGATGAATGTTACCGAAGTCCCTTAATATTTATCATATGATATTATAAGTTATAAAAAATTATTTATTGATGAATATTAGTAGTTATAACAGCGGTTTTGATTAATATTTATTGGTAAAAAATATGTTTTAATACTTTTTGATTATCATTCATCGTGGACGAACGTTAACGAATAATTTTTCTAATAAACTAATAATATCCCATTCGATTAACACTCATTAATGATGAATGTTAGAAAAATTCTATTAATATTCATCATATAATATTATAAGTTATAAAAAGTAGTTTATCAATGAATATTAATAGGTACAAAACTTAAAAAGTCTTACTTATTTTGCAGGACCAGGGCGGAAAGACGATTCTTTTTGGTCTGATGCTTTGTTACTATTAGGCTACTGCTTCCTCATGTTTCATTATTTATATTTTATGAAACATCGATTTTGATTAATATTTCTTGGTAAAATATTTTTTCTACGTTTGATTATCATTCATCGTGAATCAATGGTTAACTTCCATACTTCTCTAAAAAATTGTTTCCCTCTTAATCACTACCCAATAAATTAACTAGCCCTAAAACCCGTGTATACACACGACCACCCAATTTGTATTTATTTTTCATAAATGTCGATAGAATCCTTATATGATACGTGATAAATTAGAACGTTTTACGAGTTAAGAGATATGCAATATTGCTTAGAATTAAAATATTTAGGTAGTCTCAAAAAAAATAATGGAAGAATAACAGTGTATCAGACACGAATCAACCAACTATTGGTATGACTCTTTGATAGAAAGAAATCACAACTCGATTAACAACCAAACTGTAAACCTATTATTATAAGAATCATAATGTTGATTCATTTGTTTATATTTTATGTTAACGATATATATAAAAAATATATTTAATAAAACTAATTTGTTTTATGTTTTTCGTTTAAATTAGTTTTAAAGTAAAACAACTTCAATATTACCCGGAGCTAATACTCTATCAATTTGGGTTTGTATTTTCATATACTTGAAAAAGTTTTGTTGCATTGCTAGAGGCACTAATATTGATTTGAAGGAAGTTCTTATAATATTTATTTTAAATGTTTTTATCTTTCTTATTATTTTTGTTTATATTTTATGGTATTTCAAAACTTATAATTTTTGCTTTACGTTGGAATAAAAATATATTATAAATATAGATGATATTATATACTGTCGTAGGATTATAAATTTAAATGAGCATATATCTTTTATGCGAAAAAAATGAAAAAAAACCCACCAAATATTATATATGTGTTAGTAATTTGTAAAACCTACTAAAAAATGAAAAAAAAACTCATCAAAACTAAATTTTATGTTGCAATTTTCATAATTTTCGATTTTCCGTCTGTGAGATAATTAAGTTTTAAGATCTTGGGGGTAAATGAATTTTTGTACACGTAATGTATTTTTATTAGTACTTCCATTTTTTCAAAGTATGTTATATTCTAATTATCTTTTCTTTACATTTCAAACATAAATATCATATAATTGTTTCGGTAACTAACATATTAACTATTAGAGCAAATATTTTATACCACAAAACTATACGCTTACAAATATACAGTTAATTTTAAATTAAATATACAGTTAATTTTAAATTAAACACTGAATATAAAATTAACGAATTAAAAATATAAAATATTTCTCTTATATTCTGTTAGTGTCACACATCATTTTGCCCCAACTATTAATCCAAAAATCAATTGTAACTTTTACCCACCCCAATAAACACATAAACAGAGACACAGGATTCACGTTGCAATCACGTGTCTCTTAACTCCACCGCTTTAAGCAAACAAATTGAATGGTAGATGCAAGACACGTGTATATATATCTCGCACGTGGCTACGGCACAAAACGCGTGACCTATTTAACTTATTTAATTTGCCTTTTTAAAATCACGCGTCGCTTTTTTAATTTCTTCACGTGAATTTTCACCACCGGGTTGGTAATCTGGCATGGTTTTCATTTTTCTTATTTATTCGATCAAACACAATTATATATCAGTCCTATTTATTAATTAATTGTTTTTAAAGTATCACGTATATAATATTTAAATTGGAGAAAGTTCTTCTAGAAAAGTAAAAGCAGTGTTAAAACAATTTGTTAAATATTTAAAGCTAAAAGAATGAGTACGGTTTGGAGGGTTTAGTGGGAATTTAGTGCCGTAAAAATTTTAAAGGTAAAATATAGTTTTACTATGATACAAGGAATGTTTATGTTGCAGTAAACTTATGATACAATGAATTTGAATCGTAAATTAAAATAATTAAGTCATGAGATTCTTTGTTCCTCCTTCTCTCTCTAACTCATCTGCTCTCTGATCTCAAATTTAAAAGAATACATCAAGTAAAAATAGTTTTCAAATTTTATACAACTAACACGTGTTAATGTGTTATGAATTAGGATGGTGATATTTTCACTTTCAATTTTGATAAATTCACGAGCATGGTCCCTTAACAACTTGTACTATACATATATGTAATCTACATTTGTGATGAATTTATCAAAAAACATGATGGATATATTACCACCCATTAATTTATGATACGTTAAGTTAAAACTTTAAGGATTAATTAAAACTCAAAATATCAAAATATGAAAATGATGATATGTAAAGAAACTACATAAGTTTTTTTGTTACAGTTTTCTATTCGATATTTATTAACTCATAAATCTTAAGCCTAGTATAAAAATACCTAAGTATTCAAATTTCACGATGCTATTTAAATATAATTTTTCCGATTTTTATTCAAAACAAAATGTTTTCCGATATTAAACCTAACCATGGTTAACTTGTTTGACCATAACTGTCTACCCCGGGTTTATGGTTAATAGTTTATACACACGTTGTTTGGATTTATGAACCAAAACCAGAAACCAAATCCCCCCAACATCTTTATCTCTCTTTAAAAAATAAAATAATAAAAACAATAAAAATAAAAATCCTCTCTCTCTATCTAAATTCTAAACCCCAACAACTTGCTTCAAAGGCAAGGAGTATATGATTATATATCAACATCAATTTTATCATCTGAAATAAGGTCCGTGTTTCAATTCATCCATTTCTATTTTTTGTATATGTTATTAGTAGTTATTACTCTGTAATATTATTTTATATATATATATATATATATATATATATATATATATATATATAATATAGAAATTGCATATTAAATGTTTGTTTATTGTCTTTTATTAATGAAGGTATTGGGATATATTGTTTAGAGATCTGCAATCCTGATGATTATTGTGTTGGATTGAATTATATAAATTGGGTTAGTTTTTAATATTAAAATTGAGGTGAATATGGTTAGTGAAGATTTTAATGATGAAGAGAAAGCGATTGTTGCGGCTGTTTTAGGAAGTAAAGCGTATGATTATTTGATATCAAATTCCATTTCTAATGAATGTTTATTAACATCATCATCAACTACAAATGATGATAGTTTACAAAATAAGTTATCAGATCTTACAGACAACCCTAATTCGGCAAATTTTAGTTGGAATTATGCGATATTTTGGCAAATATCTCGGTCAAAATCAGGGAATTTGGTTCTTGTTTGGGGTGATGGGTGTTGTAGGGAACCGAAAGAAGGTGAAGACATTGAAATTGGTCGAATTTTAAGCGTAAGATTAGAAGATGAAAATCAACAAAGAATGAAGAAAAAAGTTCTTGAGAAGTTGCATAATTTGTTTGGTGGGATAGATGAGGATAACTATGTTTTTGGATTAGATAAAGTGACTGATATCGAAATGTTTTTTCTTATTTCGATGTATTTTTCGTTCGCGCAAGGCGAAGGTGGGCCCGGTAAATGCCTTTCGTCAGGGAAACATTTGTGGTATTCGAATGCGTTGAAACCGAGTTGTGAGTATTGTGTTAGGTCGAGTCTTGCGAAGTCTGCGGGTATTCAGACTGTTGTGTTGGTTCCAACCGATGGTGGTGTTGTTGAGGTTGGGTCGATTCGTTCCATACCTGAGAGCGTGGAGATTTTGCGTTCCATTAGGTCTTTGTTTACTTTAAAGCCAAATAACGGTCCGGTGGGTCCACTGATGGGAAACGAGAGGAAAGACGAAAACACGCTTGGTACGTGTATGTTGGATTTGGGTATTGTTGATCACTCATCACCAAATGTTTTGCGACATGATATGGGGTTAAGTTTGCGGCTGCCCTATAGGGAAAAACTAGCTGTTAGAAAACCCGAGGACCAACGAGTTCCGTTTTCTGGGTATCCGGTTGTTGATTCTCGAAACATGGTGCCGAATTCTAGGAACAGGTTAACGGGGTCGAATTGGGGGCAGTTTACTTCTCATAATTCACAAGAGGAGTTTCAACGTAACAATTTTAGGCCGCAGAAACCGTCAACGGAAATGCAAATCGATTTCACGTCTCAACCGTCTATAATTCCGCGTCCGGGTAGCGAGGAGCACGAGATCTCGGATGAAAAAGGTTCGAGTAGGGACGAAGTTGCAGGACTAACTATTTTGGCAGGAGATGATAAACGGCCTCGAAAGCGGGGTCGGAAGCCGGCGAATGGACGTGAAGAACCGTTGAATCATGTTGAAGCGGAGAGACAGAGAAGAGAGAAGTTGAATCAAAGATTCTACGCTTTGCGAGCTGTAGTGCCTAATATTTCCAAAATGGATAAAGCGTCGTTATTAGGAGATGCGATTACTTACATAACCGATCTCCAAAAGAAGCTTAAAGAAATGGAGTCGGAGAGAGGGGCTGCGTCTCACGGAAGCGCGTCTGTTGAAAATGACGGGTCAAGTTCGGAGAAAATCAAAGTAGAAATCCAAACGGGTCAAGATGAAGTAACGGTTAGGGTAAGTTGCCCGTTAGATACACATCCAATATCCAAGGTTCTCCAAGCGTTTAAAGACGCGCAGGTTAGAGTTGTTGATTCGAAACTGGCTGCAGGGAGCGATAAGGTGTTTCATGTATTTGTTATCAAGTCTCAAGGACCGCAACCATTGACAAAGGAGTCGTTGTTGGAAGTGTTTTCGAAAGAATCGAGCTCATCTTTACTGTCGTAATAAGGTATAAATATTCTTTTTGTTTTTAAGTCGTGTAGCTGATGTTGTTGAATCAGGGCTGATATGGGTTAGATCAAGTGCAGTATAGACCATTTTCAAAGGTTTCAATTTTGTAGGGTACTTTTTAAAATAGTTACAACAATTTTAGTTTCTTTTTGTGTAATTTTTCATTGAATCGTTGTGTATCTATATGAAAGCATCCGGAAGCATCCCGAGCGGAGCAGGTACCGAAATCTTGAAAATATATACAGAATCCCTTACTTTATACTGAGTAATATTCAGTATGGTAAGGGTTTTCAACCTGTTCAGTCACAAACAGTTTTGCAAACGGACTCGAGTTTTGGCTCAGGCGTATTAGCATACTGTTTTTGCGTGGTCAAAAATCGAAACGTCATTTAAGAAAGATGAGAGCCAAAAAAACCGTTTTGGTCTGTATCGTATGTGAAGCAGTTTTGGGCTGTGTGTGTAAAGATTTTTATCTACAATAGTAAATTATATCGCGTAGCATATACGATTGCGTTCGAGTTTTGTGGATCCTTAAGCCCGTTTGCAGTAAAAAATTTGCTCCTTCAAAAGTTTGAAGTAAAAAATTGGGTCAAAAAACGTGAAAAAGAGACACCGGAATCACGTTGTGATCACGTGATTGTTTACTGTACGAAAAGAAGTTGATGGTAGATGCGAGAACACGTGGATACACGAGTTGCACATGGGTACGGCACAAAACGAGTGAGTAGTAAAAACTCATGTGGCACTTGCTATCTGAATATTTAATTTATGTTTTTAAAAATTAAAACCACGTATACTTTTTTATTACTTCACGTGAATTCCCACCGATCGTAACCTGCATGGTTTTCGCTTCTTGTACTCCGTATTAGTTTAATCTTTATTAATTAATAATTAAATCAAACATTGTTTATTCTTTATTAAACGTCAATTCACCCACTCTGTTCTATCTATATATATCTATATCTATATTATATTTATATATATATATATATATATATATATATATATATATATATATATACATTAAAGGAGTATACAAGAAAACTTTAAAATTTGCTACTCGGTATAAAATCCTACATGACAATTTCTTATAATTTTCAAATTAATAAATTAATTATATTTTAAATAGTTTATGATAACCATAAGTTATTATCACAAGTGTCAAATTATTATTAAACAAGGATATATTTAGGATAATTAATTTATTAATAATTATCTGTTAATTATTATTGTCGTGTGTAGTTCTATTATGTTTGGGATATGTTTTAATAATTGTATTGGTGCATTTTCTTGATCATTTATGTTTGTATTATATATTTACATTATTCAATTGATAATACGGTTGATATCTAAATTTATTTATTTTTCTAAAAAAGTTCGATGTAGATGATCTTCTTTTGACGTACCATAAAATTAAATATTATAAATTTGAGATTGCCGTACATCGTACGGATTTGCATCTAGTATATACTAAAGGAGCATAAAAGAAAGCTTCAGAATTTGCCACGTAAACACGCATGACATGTGTCAACATCTTAATTTCAGTTAACAAATTATTTAATTAATATTATATTATTATTTTATTATTTTTAATAATTAATAATTAATAATTAATAAATATAAATACTAATATGAAAAGAGAGAGTCCTATGTGAAAAGAAACTCTTACAAATTATTTAATTAATATTATTATTTTATTATTAATAATAACTAATTAGAAAATAAAGTATCATTAAACAATTTGACATATATTTAGTTACGATTTTATATTTAGTGTAATAACATGGACTTTGTATAAAATATTTAGCATATTACGATGGACATCTCACACTGTTTTTATACTACGTACTAAACACAATTATATTTAGAAAATCGCTTAATAATTAATTGGTTTGATTAAATTAATAAAAATAAAAATTATATGCTTTAAATTGCCGTGCATCGCACGAGCTTAAAACTAGTATATAATAAAATAAAATAACAATTGTCATCACTGGTAATTTCCTCTCATTCATTCAAAAATAGTTTTCGCTTTTCAAGTTTGAAAAGTGGAGTTTTGCACAATAAACTTTAGTGAATAATTGTGTTTAATTTTGGGTTGTCATTAGATTTAGGAATGGTTACACATTAGGTTATGGAGTTGAAACTAAATATTTAATATTAATACAAATAAAAATACTTAAACATTTTGTAAACAAAAACCCACAAAAACAAACTTTAACAATATATAATAAAAATATAAAATAAATAATAACACCTATGACCTTATATAATATAAAGTAAAATCATAAGTAATTTTTCATAAGTAATGTTATGGGTGCTTATTAAGTATTCACGATATATTTCTACCAAATAAGATTTTAATAGGTAGAGATGATATGTGATTGATGAATAGTGTAGTTAGTAAAAATTCTTAAAACTGTGTGCATAGTAAAAATTGACACTTTGACTAAGACGAAAACAATATATTATACTATGTAGATTAGTGTTATAATATTTTAGTGTAAGCATTAAAATTTAAGGTAGTATATAAATCACCTCATTTTAAGATAATCAAATATAATTTATCAGAATGACACTCTCGTAACGTTTAAGTTCCGACACATTGGTATACATACATTTACACTGAATTAGTCTTGAGCTTTATCACAAAATTAAATTAATTTTTATTTAAGTCACAATTTCAGTGACTAACTTTATAACATACAAGAATTATTTTTCCTTTTAGTGACTAACTTTATAACTTACAAGAGATATTTTTCCTTTTAGTTTTAATTTGTTTTTTCTGAAATATAATTATTTATAGTCTGACATAATGAATATAAGAAATTTTTAGTCATAAAGTTGTCGGTAGGTTTAGGAATGGTTACACATTGGAGTTGAAACTAAATATTTAATATTAATACAAATATAAATACTTAAAAAAATTGTAAACAAAAACCCACAAAAACAAACTTTAAATATATATAATAAAAAAGAAAAATTAAAGTCACCCGCGTTGTCGCGGAATTTTCACCTAATTCTTAATTAAACGTCAATTTACCCACTCTATCTTCTCTATTACTCCGTAATTTATATATATATATATATATATATATATATATATATATATATATATATATATATATATATATATATATATATATATATATATATTCGCATATAATGACTATTTAATACTGGCTCTTCGTTAGTTCTTATTATGTGCGGACTACAATTTTTAATCGAATTATATATTAGTTAATCACTAATTTGAACGGGATCCAACAAATTACTAAAAGCATTACCAGTATTAATATCTTTTGCTTACTGAATTGGAGTAATATTTACGGAGTACATCTTTTAGCCGGCAAAAGCTATAAGTATAAACATGCTAGTGAAAAACTAAAAGAACGTCAAAATTACATAAAGTTTTAGAATTGCAATACCAAGTAAATCAACATAAAATGTATCAAATTTTCTATCTTTACATTTTAACCAAACTCGCTTAATACCCGCACTATGCAGGGATGCAGGGGAATATGATGTTTTATTATAAATATCCGAGCTAGCTTAATGTACGTATTTACAGGTGAAGTTACAAGATATGGTAGCGAAAAGTGAAAATTATCAAAAATGATAAAATTAATATCAAATGAAAATTGCATAACTTATATATTAAAAATGTTGAGTCTTACTGTTAAGAGTTTCAATATATAAAATAGCAAAATGCTTTATATATTAGTATAGATATATGAGTTGACAATGATATCTAGAAACTTTGTCAAGCTAGTTGTCATATGTAAAAACATTTTATTTCTCATTTTTCAAATTAAAAAACTCAAGAAAAGAATTACCGCATTAGCCAAATCTAACACCCAAAGTTAGTAATATATTCGTGTATAGAGTTAATATACAGTCTAGACAGTGACTAATCTTCCATCTCTCTATATAATTAAGAGAGTATTTCTCTCTCCTATGTGGAGTCTTCTCATTGCTTAAAATCCAATGTGGCATGTTCGCATTTCATCTTCCAATCTATCATGCTATGTGAAATTATACTTTGTATTTAATATAATAGAATAAAATAATACTACAATTCAATTCAATATTAAATGTGAGGTAACCAAAAGCATAACTATTAATGAAAAGAAGTTGAATGTGTACATCATTTTAAAAAATTGATCATTTATTTAATGTGACAAAATTCTATAACAATATATGAAGAGATATTAAAAAATTGAATACTCATATGAGGTTGTAAGTTAACAAATTCGTTAAAATCGTCTCTTTTTACGCCATAAAGGTTGCAAGTCTTTCCAGTAAATTCATCTTTTAAAGTTAACAACGATACAATCTTCTATTATTTTAGTTTAAAACATATATGACTTTTGAATGTTAATGGAGTATTATCTTTTGTGTCAACTTAATAGACCAACTTATATCATTAACTCAATCATCAAAATATTTATTCTATTTAATAACTTGTCAAGTATGTGATATGCTATTTATTCATTTTTAAACTGTTTAGTCTATATATTGTTAGAAAACACAATTTCAAGTTTTTAGTCTTCTGATCCAACATATAGATATGTATACACTTACTTCTTTCAATAATACTCCTCTCCGTATATTACTTTAAGCACAAATATTTTTATTTTGATAATATATTATATTATTTAACCTTCTTATATTAGTTGTTTGTTACGGCTCATGTTTCAAACTATGTTGTAATTTAATAAACTATCTTCTCATGTGCTCATGTGATCGATAATAATTCATTGTAATTAATTAGCTCTCTTCTCATACTTATATATTTCTATAGATTTTTGATAAATGGTGCCCTTAGGGCAATGGTTAAACATTTTTTATTTATTTTTCATGCATTTATTAAACACTCATTTCCTATATATATTTATTACTCAAATATTTCACAAACAAATTGGATTCTTTCAAGATCGATTATAAACATAAAAACTTTGAACTTAACTAATACTATAAATTTAAATAATGTAAACTAAACCATTGCCCTTCGGGCACACTTTATCAAAATTCATTTCCATATAGTACTATTTTATGAGTATATACAAGTCATATGTGCTAATCAAGAATTATATTTTTGACTAATTCATTTGTTAATCGAGCCGATAAACTCACATAATTGACTCATTTATTTATGTACTTGATATATTTTTATTAACTTATTATACATAATCTTTTCATCTAATCTAATATTTAATATGACGTGGTAGTAATGTTGTCGTGTATCATACATGTTGTATATTAATATATAATATCTTACGGAGCCGTCTATCGGACGAGATTCACACTAGTATATTGTAATTGGGTATTACCCAACATTAGGTGTTAATTTATCAAGTCATAATCTCATAGTCAATCTTACGTGTAATTATTAGGAATTTTGTGTGTAAAAAGAAAAGAATAGAGCCCTCTGAGATTAGATTTCTTGATGTCAAAACCATGTGCAATAGATTCATTTTCTCTAATATTTAGCATTTCTTTGATTATAGCTAATAACTTTGGACTTTTGATGTGGCTATTATCTAACAACAGATAATTATCACCTCTTCATTATCCACCACATTTATTAATCTTGATTTTACTAAATTAACATTTGGTTCAATATCAAAATCTTCACATTTGGAAGAGTGTAGATTTCTTCCGTAATCTTAAACATGTATGAACAAGGTAAGCTATTACATCCCAATAATTAGTATATATGGGATAAGCATGTGAGTGGGAAATGAAACATTCCATATTAATGCATGAAGTATGAACTCTGATTTTGCGATGTGTTATTTGGCATTTCTTTTTAACTTTCTAATAAAATCTTTATTTGTTCTTGAATTTATCACCAAGATTGAAATTTTGAAAATTTGAAAATTCATCATGTATATACTTTAGTGATGCATCATCATAATAATATAGTTCATCGGATTTAAAAAATGTGTAGTGCATCATAGTTGAATGTATAGTGCATCATATAATAATTTAAATAGTAATACTTGTAGTACATCAAAGTTAAATTAGAGTACGTATATCTTAACTATACAATGACGGTGCATTAAATTTCAATTTTATCGTAATCTAATTATTTTTAGCTAATTATGCATCAAAGTAATGATTGCATTCATAGTTAAAAGTCAAGTGCATCTTATAATAATTTAAATAGTAATACTTGTAGTACATCAAAGTTAAATTAGAGTACGTCTATCTTTAACTATACAATGACGGTGCATTAAATTTTAGTTTTATCGTAATCTAGTTATTTTTAGCTAATTATGCATCAAAGTAATGATTGCATTCATAGTTAAAAGTTAAGTGTATCATAACTAAAAGTCAAGTGCATAATAGTTAATGTCAAGTGCATTTTAGTTAAACGTCAAGTGCATCATAATAATATATACACAGCGTCATAGTTGAAGGTCAAGTGCATTATATTTAAATGTCAAGTGCATCATCATTTAAAGTCCAGTGCGTTATAATAATAAATATATTGTATCGTAGTTAAAAGTCAAGTGCATCATATTAATACTTTAATAATGCATCATCATATAATCTAATGCACAACATTTAAAAAGTGTGGTGCATCATAGTTAAAATGACGTTATAGTAATTAGTAATAATTATAGTATATCAACAAATAAAAAAGTAAGAAAAATGTTCAAAAAAAATTAAAAACAAAGATTAAAAAAACCTTTTTCAAAAAGTTAAAAATATTTATTAAAAATATAATATAATAAAAATAAATAAAAAAATGGGTGAAAAGTGTAATAGAAGAGGAGAACAGGAGAAAAGAAAGGAGAGCAAGAATTAGAGACACTTGTCACCTACTCATTTACTTCCTATTTTTTTACATAATTTTTTTTTAATTAGATTCAATTTGTTTTATAATATATAAATGATAAATGATACAACGGGGTAATAATCTTTGCTCCCTACAGCCCTTAAACTACTATTTCATCTGAACAGCACCACCGATTTAAATATTGTTGTATCAATTGTATTTCTCGAATATTACTTCTTGTAATATTGAGTTTTGATCTTGATTGATGTCTTTGGGCTTGTAACTGTTTTGTGACTTTGTATTTTGTTTTATTTTCTAACGGTATATGCTGTTTCTAAAAAAATTGTATTTTTCAAATAAACAATTAACGATACGATAGTACATAATTTAGTTGTATTATTTATAATAATATAATAATAATATTACTCACTGGTATTACATGTGTTACTCGCTGATATTACATGTATTACTCGTTGGTATCACATGTTTTACTCGCTGGTATCACATATATTACTCGCTGGTATCACATGTGGTAGTTGTTTTCAGAATCCACTAAAAAATCTAAAAAAAACTGTCAAAAGTATACCTTGTGAGATCTTTAATTGAAGAGAAAAAAATGATGATTTGTATGTTGCAATTCTTATAATTTTTCGACTTACTGTTTGGTAGATATTTCTTTTTTAAAAACGTGAAAGAAAATGAATTTTGTGACATGTGACACATTTTTATTGGTCTATTTATTCTTATGAAAATTATGAAAAATTATTATATTCGTTGAACCTTAGTCACTAATAATAATAAAAACAATTGATAGCAGTTCTTTACGTGTTCTAAACATTTTTAACGAATAATCAAATAAACGCTTAAATATGCAATTCAAAACAATCCCTAACATAGGCTATTTTGTACCTTACGGATTACAATTGTTTACTTTATCCTAAAACATTTGTATCACGCTTTCGTAAGTTGTAAACAAATGATAAAACAAAACTTATTCTAATTTTTCTGGCACAAAAATGAAAAAAGAACTGCTATTAATCGTGTTAGATCCATGCATGATTTTTTTGGAATATCTTGCGTAACATACTGTGGTAATCTTAAATATAATATAGTAAACACTTATGTGATGTTATAAAATTTTAATTATTTAATTAAGTCTCTTAATTTCACATAATTACAAAAATAAAACCTTGTAAAATTATCAATTTTTAATATAAGAATTTAAAGTTTAAAAATATATAGAGTATAATAAAATATGTCGACAATTTATACATTTAATTTTAAATATAAAGTAAAAGTGATGATCTAATAAGAATTTTAACATTAAACCACGGACACATGTTAATTATAATTGCAACCTACCATTATTACTTCAAACTATTCATTTGCTTATGTATAATTGGATACTTTTACAATTAAATGTATTTTGACTTATATAAAATGCTTACTGCCGTTAAAAATTTACGATCTACAGTCTCAATTCAATATATACTACCTAAAATATTTTAATTCCAAATAATATTGAATATCTCTTAACTTAAAAAAAGTTCTAATATATCACATAGCATATAAGAATTCTTTCAATATTTTTGAAAAATAATTATAAATTCATTAGGCCGTGCTAGTAACAAATACAAAAGATAAAAATAATTGAGTTTTAATTGATTTACTTCGGTTCTTTATAGTGTTGAACAATTTAATTACATAATTGGACAATTCAACAACCTAGTTGCGTGTGCTAATTGTCAAAAAAATCATGTACTAGGATGGTCAAACTTCTCATGATAAGGTGTAAGAAAATATCATAAAACGCAATAAACGTGTGTGTGTGTTTTTCCCCTTCTTATCTACTCGTACAAATAGTCTCAATGATATTTTGTGTGCCTAAATTTCTTTAGAGTGACTATTTGTCAAATTTGAACATTTCTGTTTAGGCCCTTACTTAACGTCACGTGACAAATATTGGATTTGGTAAGTCCAACTTATCCACTCTTAAGGAATTTACATATGAAAAAGGGGAACATAAACAATTGATTTTCTCTAATCAAAGGATAGCAGTTGAAAGGGGTAGAACTGAAAAGAGAAGCAGACAAAACAGCCGCATCTTAAGATATATTTGTAAGAGTATGCTACAATTATGTTAAAATGTAATAAATCTGAACCGTAGATCAAAAAGTTAATTAATGAAATTGTCTGTCCCTAATGCCCTACTTTCTCTAATCCCAATTTTAAATAAAATGTCTTGATTTAAGAAATATTTTAATGTATTCCTACAACTAAGTTATTAAAATACGATGGATTATTTAATAAAATACCATGTAATCATATTTGTCTTAGTCAACAAATAAACCATGTGAATTAAGTTTTAAACTATTAACCATCCCAATGTATTTTATTAAATTAAATACCATTCTAAATAACATTGCCAATTTCTATGTAGTCAAAGATTCTTTCACATGAAAATTACACGACTAGGTCAAGTCTTCTTTGTATATTTAAAATTAACAATAAGTAAATAGCTCCTTTGATCCGAAATTAAAACAACAAGAAAATAATAATAAGAGAAAAAAAAACATTTTCAAAAAGTTCGTATGCATAGAACGTATGCTTACATAAAATAAAACGTTTTCTTGTTACTGAATTTTTGTTTTATACTATTGGGCTATGATTTTGGAGTATTAATTTAAATTAAATTAAATTATGGATAAAAATAAGATATTATAGTGGATGGGTTAGAATCGGAAAATGTTATGAAGTGGATCATGCCCAAAAACTATTACTTATTCAATTCATGCTTTTAAGCCCAAGTTTGAGGCCCAAGAAACAGAAGCCCAATACCTAGTTATTTGTAGAAGTGTTGCTGGATTTCATATGCATATTGTACTGCCATGTTGCAACTTCCAACAGCATCTGCAACATAATTCATTTTGGATGCAATTTACAACATCATATTATGCAAGAATATGATGTTGAAGGAGATTGACAATGGCTACCACAATGATAGAGAAGACGACAACATCGACGGAGAGGGAAAATGCTTGTGACCATTGATAAAGAGACAACTAACATTGATATCAAAAGGACAAAAACTATATAGAAGTTGTTTTGTTTTGATAATTTTTGTTATTTGTTGTGATTGATGTGAATTTCTTAATGAAAATTCAGGTTATAAAACTTTCTTAGATACATGGAAGACAAATTTTAGACTACAAACTTGCTGATTTCAAAAAAACTAAAATGATAAATAAAAAGTTAATAGTCCACCACCGTTTTAATTGACAAAAGGATCGGTCTATCAAGATTCAAGATAAAAAATAAATTTTTAACCAATCATAATCATGAATTCAAAAAATTTCAAGTTTGAGCTCGACTCAACTCGATTAACGGTAAAACTTTCAAATGTACTACTACGTTGGAGACATGTCACTTTTTTTTAAAAGGACCACCTAACATATAAACAAAACTTTATTTTCAAACACTACAATTCTCTATTACACTAATTCATACGATACACACATGTTACACATTATTTTTCAAAAGGACCACTAAAAAAACAATATTAATATTAATATAACAAACACAACTCACAAATCCACCACAGCTTCATTAAAACTAATACAAAATTAATCAAACAATGACGATAACATCTCCTCATTTCACCCACTCACTACTCACCAATCCACCAACGCTTACGTCATCACAATCACGAACCCGACTGTGGCCCACTATGGCCACCCCAGTCGCCGGAGCATCAACAACGGCTGATCACCACCCGTCGCTTGAAGTGTTGGGCGGTGGTCGTGATTTGTTCTGTCCAGTTATCAAAACTCATTTAGACCGTCCGTACAATCATTACCCAGTCTTCGGGTCAAACTGCCACGTGGAGACTATATTTGCTGCGTTTTTTAGAAACATACCTGATGTGAATTACAAACGTGAGTGTTTGAGGACACAAGATGACGGAACTGTTACCCTTGATTGGGTCTCCGGCGATGCCCTGAAGTTGCCGGAAAACACTCCAATCTTACTGTTGCTTGTTAGTACACTTTTAATTTGTATGAATGGATTTAAATTTACTTTTATCTGTTTTTACCACTTTTAGTAATTCTGTTACGAATATCGTCAACAGTAAATTAATACTGTTATTGGTTCGTGCTAGTACATTTTTCTACCGATTTTAGAAGGTAGTTAATATTTACACTATTTTTTTACTCGTACATCACCAAAATCGTGTGTTATGCTAATAAACAGTTATACCATTTGAATTTGTATCGAGTAATTGTTAACTATCTTTAAAAATCGGTAATAAGTTACTAATTTTTCTAATTTACCCTTAATTAACGAATCATCATTATTACAACTTTTGAAAGTTAATAGTGCCTAATTACAACGGTAATATTGACACTTTATTAACTAAAATCTGCAGTAATTAGGCTATCAAAATGTTTGTTTTTGTTTGTAGACAATAAATTTGGACGTCAGCGAGTAATGTATATGGCTATAATTGGTATTAGTGCCAAGTAGCAGTAAAGTTGCTATTTTTATGTCAGTTTTCGCAGTATGTTACTATAATATATAAAACGGGTAAAGTATATTTCTGTTATTAGAAACTTAGCCTTAAGAATAATATTGAAACGATGAGTATTAATCTTGCAGCCTGGTTTGTCGGGAGGGAGTGATGATTCGTACGTAAGACATATGTTAGTGAGGGCGAGAAATAACGGGTGGCGTGTGGTGGTATTCAATAGCCGTGGCTGTGCTGATAGCCCTGTTACTACACCACAGGTTCCTAATATTGCAAATTGCTAATCATCTTTAAACTATTGATTAACTTTATATAATGATTCTGCATTGGAAGTAGCTGATTGTGGTTTATGATCATATTTCCAGATGTATTCGGGTTCATTTTTAGGAGATCTTGATGAAGTAGTGAATCATATCGTAACCAGGTACCCAAAAGCCAATCTATATGGTGCTGGTTGGTCTATGGGAGCTAACATTCTTGTTCAATATTTAGGAAAGGTTAGAAAGAAAGCATGTTCCTTTTATGCTGTTTTTAAGTTGATATTGTGTGAACTGAAAATGTGTGATTTTGTGTGGACTTGTAGGAGGATGGTGCGAAACGATTTTCTGGTGGAGTTTCCATGTGTAATCCTTTCAATTTGGTTATTTCAGATGAGGATTTATGCAAGGGGTTTAACAGAATTTATAATAGATCTCTTGCCAAGGCTTTAAGTGGCATATTAAAGAAGTAATACTACTTATTAACTGTCTCTTAAATACTTACTATCAACATGAAGTTGGTTTGTTTTTTAAATTTGAGATTACAAAATTGCCATTTTAGGCATCTTATGTTGTTTGAAGACATTGGAGGCGAGTACAACATTCCATTGGCAGCTAATGCTGAAATTATTCGGGATTATGATGAAGGGTTGACTCGAGTTTCGTTTGGTTTCAAGTCAGTTGATGAGTACTTGCAGAATTCGTGCAGCGCAAACTGCATAAAAAATGTTCGCACACCTTTGCTTTGCATACAGGCAATATTTCTTAACCCTTAACCTTGCATCTTGTTAAAAATCTTGCGTTTTCGATCGAAAGGAAAATTTCGTCTTCGATAATACACTAATAGGCTGCCCAGATTGTTTTACCCCTAATGTTAACAATATCTTTATGATTGACATGCATTTTGAGTGTAAGGATTTTTATTTTCTTTTAAAATGTACATCGTTTGTGAGATTTACAGGCGAAAAATGACCCAATTGCACCTGATAGAGCGATACCTCGTGAAGATATCAAGGTATGTAACACAACAATGTTAGTTTTCTGTTTACAAAAATGTTGTGCATTGCTTATGAATTAACCCACCTTTTTTTTATATCATTTCTGTAGGAAAACCCAAATTGTTTGTTGATAGTTACGCCTAAAGGAGGCCATTTAGGATGGGTTGCAGGCGAGAATGCTCCCCTAGGATGCCCATGGACTGATCCAATGGTTATGGATTTCCTGCAACATCTGGAAAATGAAAAGTTGGGTACACAACAAGGTACCAACTTGCTGCAGTCAGTAGAGGCATAGACCAAATTCATCGGCCACTATTTTGTAATTTAGTTGATTTAAGTAGTTAACTAGTAACTACTACCCATTTTATGTAATGTAAAGGAAAATAATGTGATACTACAATCTGTATTTAATAAATAATCTTTTATTTTAATTGGTTCTAATTAGGTATATATTGATTGATGTTGAAAACATCAACCATTTGATATTGAAAAGCTACTAGCGACTGTATTTGTAAGGTGTTATACGTATACTCGTATTGGATATGTATATACATACATGAGCAGGATGAACGAAGATAAGATTGAAAGGATAAAAAATTGCAAATCATAATTTGTAACCAAGATTATGATGTATGACTGGATATATTGGAAGCTAGCTTGTGGTTCAAGTTATTTGGATCCATGTTTAAAGTTTGTTTCAAGGGTTAGGTGAATTTTTGGATTCATTACAAGTAGTATCTGGTCTTCGTCATTGATCAGATCATACACAACCGAAATAAACAAATGTTTTTTTTTATGAAATGTAAGAAGAGCTCAAAATACAGACTAACTGAAGACCTTTAAAGTGTAGAGGTTGTCGTATTTAATAGTAGAGGGTTAAAGTGTTATTAAGTTAACAAAGTCTGTTATGTTTGTTAATCAATTTGAAAGTTAGTTAGACAGTACTAAACATTTTTTATTGTTATGTTTATAAATCAGTTGCAAAGTTAGTTTGACAGCATTAGACATTTACATAATACATCCATACGTCTCTGTGTTTCTTTACAAAACTAAACCGCTGTTTAGTTTGTAGATGGAAATGATAATGATAATGGTTATGAAAAGAGACTCAAATTTAAATCCAATCTTTAGTTGGATAATCGTATGCTAATTTTCATGGGTTTTATTATCCAACCGCGTAACTAAAACATCTTGAGTAGGAAGGTTTCATTTCAATTCTGAATTTCTAATCATCCAAACGCACTCTAAATATTATAAAAGAAAGTTTATATAACATGCCATTAGAAGGATAAAAAATAAAGAAAGAAAATTAAATTCATATATCTTAAATATAAGGTGTCATCAATTTAAAAAAACTTGTTAATTAAGTCCTTTAATTTCACTTAATTTTAAAATAACACCCTTTAAGTTTCTCAATTTTAATAAAAAGAACTTAAATCATAATTCAATACGATTATTTGATGTAAAAATAATTAAATTTAAATAAGAATGTTAAATAAATTAATTTTAAATAACCATTACCTATGTCTTTTTAAATTTACAAATCCACCATCTTTAGTGGGTACAAAAGTAATTTAATATAAATATTTACAACATCTTATCTTATTTTAAGTTGAATATAATAATATATAATATAAGAAACGGGTTTATAACATCATAAATAAAAAATTACACTTTCACTTATAAAATTCAATTAGATCACTTTATTTTAGTTAATTTTTTAAAAATACCACGTATATAACAGTGCAAAATAAAAGAAAATACCGTACTTTTATTTGATAAATTAATCGTTATTTTGTAGTTATCATATACATTATTTACATACTTATAAAATTTAAATTACGAATTCAAGATACGTGTGTAGTTAGGGGTTTAAACTTTAGTTAACTATATACGATTTTATCAAATACTTCAATATTGAATTGAATTAATTAAATATTAAATATAATAAAATACGTTATGCGGTTATGTCACTAAAGACCTCCACTGAAAACCAATGAGACAGTGATAAGGTTAGCCGTCGCTAAGAACTTTTTTAATGTCCAACTAACGGACAAAAAGCACCCCAACAACGACGGAAAGGTTAACCGGGATGGATTGGCTCAACAATATCGGTCTAACCTGAGTTCCCAGTTTGTGGGTCCCCCTATAAATATCATCAATCAATATCCATGGCCAAACTCTCCATTACCGCCTTAGCTACCAAACACCATTTCCCCTGTTTCAAAACCTTAAAAAGTACACTACCACGTTACACAAATATCAAATCTGCAACAACTATGTCTTTCAATACTCACCCATCGATCCACGTCAGCGGTGGTGGTTTGGAATCATTTCTTCCGGTTTTCACTACTCTTGACCGTCCGTACGGTTCGTATCCGATGGTTTGTAATAATACGCACGTGGAGACTATATTTGCTTATTTTTTTAGATCAACTCCGGATGTTAGGTTTCGACGTGAGTGTCTGCGGACTAAAGATAACGGCACCGTTGCTCTTGATTGGGTCTCCGGTGATGATCGGAATTTGTCCACTGATTCCCCTACCCTCATTTTACTGGTAATTACTCCATACTATATTCTTATTCAATTCAATTTTCTAAAATTCTAATAGTGAATAGTGAATACTATTAATTTACAAACATAATACAATGAGTATTAAGTTACAAACATTGTCTAATGAATATTAAGCTTGTTAAGTTCATCCTAATATATATACAATTCGTTAAAATGATTCGTGCAATTCATTTTATTACACATATCATTTCTTTTCACATTTATTTAGAGTAAATGTCAAGGACTTAATAGATCAAAACAGCAAACCACAAGAACTTGTATTAAAATATTTTGTCAACATATATGTACATTTCACACATATATACATATTATCTTCATTAAGACTTGAACTTACGACCTCTTGGCTGATGAACTCCTCAGTCCTCACTGCTAAGCCAAAGGCTCCCGTTAGTGGATTGCATTTCTATATAAGGTTTATGTAATTTGTTTTAGTATGAATGTATGGATGGTTGCAGCCAGGGTTGACAGGTGGAAGTGGGGATTCATACATAAGACATATGTTATTGAGAGCAAGAAACAAAGGGTGGCGCGTTGTGGTTTTCAACAGCCGTGGTTGTGGTCATGGCCCTGTTACCACCCCTCAGGTATCAAACAAGATTAACAACATCAGTCCTTTGATAAGTTTATACATGATGTCATGATTTTTGTGTGTGCTTTGATAAGTTTATATTTGATATTTTATCTTACAGTTTTATTCGGCATCCTTTTTGGGAGATATTAGTGAAGTAGTAGCACATGTTTCATCTCGATACCCAGATGCAAATTTATATGCTGCTGGTTGGTCACTTGGAGCAAATATTCTTGTTCGGTATTTGGCTCAGGTAATACGCAAGTCACAAGATATGATACTTCTCATTAATTTTAGTTGTTCGAGACACATTCATTATCAATTGTTCACTACCATGAATCAAATTGTACTATGATTAAAAATTTACAATATTATTAATCTCCATGTTAATGCAGGAAGCTGGTAGTTGTCCTCTTTCTGGTGCCGTATCATTGTGTAATCCTTTTAATTTAGTCGTTGCAGATGAGGACTTCCATAAGGGCTTTAACGTAGTTTACAACAAAGCTCTTTCATCTTCACTGCGCAGAATCTTCAAAAAGTAGGTTTTGCTTTTAAATGACCCATTTTGTCAGTCCAAAAATAGTTTCTGTTTGCAGTCTGAATATTACTAGCCTTTTAATGTAGTAGTGTTTCTATATATTTGAATAGATTGCTTGTTATCTTCTATATATTTGAATAGATTGCTTGTTAAAAGTGACAGTTTTGACCACAACAGACAACAGTTTTTATTTTTTTGAGCTTAAATATGATGTTACTAAGTATGACCTTTATTTGCAGGCATGCTCTTCTATTTGAGGAAATGAGTGATGATTATAATATTCCTGCAGCTGCCAATTGCAAATCCATTAGGGAGTTTGATGATGGATTGACACGAGGTTAACACATATTTCTTCTATTTGAACCGAATGATTATGCAGGAACACTTCTTACAGAACTATTTGCATATCTTGCAGTCTCTTTTGGCTTTAAGTCAGTAGATGACTACTACTCTAAATCAGGCAGCTCAGATTCTATCCCGCATGTTCGCAAACCTTTGCTCTGCATCCAGGTAATATTTTGGACGGGATTAAGGTGTTTTGTTACATCACCCATTGATTCATGGCTAAATGACACAAAAGGTACCCAACTTTCTAAAATTTCTCGTTTTGGGTACTCGATCTTATTTTGATCAAGTTTAAGGTATCTAAGTTTTTTTTTACCACCAAAAAGGGATGACTATTTTAGCAACTTAAAAATTAAAGTTATTTAAAACTTTCCATTAATGTTAAAAAAGGGATTCTTTTTGGTGTCATAATGATTCAAAGAGGTAAATAAAATCCCTTTCTTTATGGTAAAAAAACATAAAAATGCAGTCACACAACTGTTCAGAAAGTTTTTTTTTGGCATTGTGATGATTCAAAAAGGTTAAGGCCATCTCCAATGTTCCTCTAAATATAGCGAAACTCTTAGAGGAACCTCAAATCCCTCTATATGTAGTAGCAATATTCATCCTCTAAAAATCTTAATCAATACTTTTTAGTGTTATTTTCAATATAAGTCATATTTCTATATACACCACAATGATTACAATCAAACAAAAGTAACATAATTACAGCAACTTACTCTTATAAAACTCTTAAAAACATCGTATAGACATGAATTAAATAGGATAAAATTTATAGAGGTTGTGTTTTTAGAGTATATGGTCGAAAATGAGTTTTTTTAGAGGAATATGCTGAAAAGATCCTCTATTTACTCTATATTTAGAGATAGAGATAGAGTTATGGTTGGAGAGGGCCTAAAAGACTCTTTCGGATGGTAAAAAAAAAAAACTTGGGATACCTTTAGTACTTTAATGATATAAAAAAAGTTTGAGTATCCAAAATGATAGATTTGGTAAAGCTGTGTGTTTTTTTTTTTTGTCATCTACCCTTAATTCATTTGACTAAAAGTTTCTGAAAATTTTAATCCATTTTTTACAGGCTGCAAATGATCCCATTGCTCCTGCAAGAGGAATCCCTCGTAAAGCTATCGAGGTATGTATCACCCTTTGGATTAAAGATACTATGGAGTAATAAATATCAGATTGTACTTGATGCCTTGACCGCACTTCTGGTAGCATAAACAAGTATCTCATAATAAAAATAGATAAGAAACCGACATTTATTGTTACTTCATGCTATTTCAGGAGAATGAAAACTGTATGTTGATAGTTACACCTGAAGGTGGGCACTTAGGGTGGATTGCAGGCAACGAAGCTCCGTTTGGAGCTCCATGGACTGATCCGGTGGTGATGGATTTTCTTGAACATCTAGATAAGAAGAAATCGACCTCTGTTTCAAAATCAGAGGAAAATACAAACACATTACATGCAACTGTAAACTAGAAAGATGGTATCTTTATCAATAAATACAACTCGGATAAGGTATGATCTTTTATGTTTCTCGTTTTACATTCTTAAGGGCTTTATTATTGATTCCAAGACCATAGTTTCACTTTTTTGAATGTTTTTATTGTTTGTAAATTTCGTTTGTTTAAAGTATAGGTTTCAAAATTGTATATGATGCATTATATGCGTTGAGAAATGATAAGTTCACCAAATTTTTACAAAATAACCTCCACACAATGATGTGTACCAATCACATGATGAGAGAAATGAAGAGAGATAAAAAAATAAATGATTTTGATTGGTCCACCTACTTGTCCACATCATTTTGTGAATGTTTGTTTGTAAATTTCGTTTGTTTAAAGTATAGGTTTCAAAAATGTGTAGACTAATTCAAAGAGCTACGCTAAACTTAATCAGTAACATTAATATACGTAGATTAGTTTGATAAACAATCAGTGATTAATTTAATGACCTTTTCTAAGAATGATACTCATGGCTGCTCCTGCATTCAATGTTAGGAATCGGAATTCCAGTGTCCACAAGTCTTAATCAATGCACAAGATTAACAAGAATTTGATTCTTCATTATTACACACAATAATGATGTTACATTGTAATTTTTGACACACTTAAAACTATACACAAACTATCTTATTTATAGACTATGAAACAACACCATGAACCATCACAATGGTTCGGTTGGTGTGGTAGTTATAGGGTGGTTGGTGGTGTTTATTTAACCATCACACCTTTACAATAAAAGGTTGTATCCTTTCCTAATAGACACAACTATTCTAACTAATAATCAACAATTAACCGCCTTTATTAACTAACTAACTATCATAACTAACCAACTAACTTTTGGTTAACAAGACATAAACAATTAAGTCCAACATTCAAGCCATGCAGTCAGTGACTTCTTTTTTTTCCTTCTCCGATTTCTAAAGCCACTTTGTAAGCATTTTTAACATTCCATCAAGCGTCTGAAGTCGAGGGCTGTCCCGCAAGATCTGACTACTGGTTTCACCCATGTCGTGTTGAGAGAGCAAGAACATGAGTGGGTTGCTTTGCTTGTAGTAAAATATGAAGGACAAAAAAAACCATTTATAAGAGAAATGGGTCAGACAACTAATTATACATTTGTATCATTACTATCATGAGTAAGATTTTGAAAACGCTATTTTGATGTACGAACAAGCACTGAAGTTGGCGGCTGGACTTACTTTTGTAATCTCCACCATCTTTTTACGGTTCTTTCTTTCCCTACCAGCTGCATTCTCCAGTTTGGTTTCATGATCAGACACCTAATTTTACAAACAGTAAGTTAGTCGATCAAATCAGGTAATTAATTAAAAGACAACAATGGATGATACAAAGAAAATTAGCAACCTTGTCATTGAAGGGATTCAGAGTTTCTGTTAACTGCTTCATCTGCTATTAGTATAGCTTTCTCTGATTGCGCCAGTCGGGAGTTGAGAAACATCAAGCCCTTGTCGTCAGGTGGTAAATCTAAAGTTGCAATCTGTTAACAGTAGTCATAAATATGAATAAGAAAGCTTGCATCAGATTTTTACAACTAAATGGATACAAGCAGAGCTATTAAAATAAGTCTATCACCTTCTTCGATATCAGCTCCTTAACTAGTGATTCAGTATCAACCTCTGCTTGAAGAGTAAATTGTTCATCATCTTCACCAGCTTTGTCACGCTCCATAGTGAGTGATTTGATTTCAGCTGTTGAAGAAAATATGCAAATAAATGGATATTACATCACACTTTACAATAATAAAAATAAGGGTTTTGTTAACCACAGCCCCGAGACCTGGACCTGTTATTAGATGTTCGGACATGAATAATTAACTTGTACCTTAACCAATTTTCAGGGGGACGAAGAGTTTGTTATGATCTTCGTACAATTATTTATGCATGTCATAGTGCCTTAAGCCCTTAATGATAGCCTTTAGGCTGGTGTTATCATTTTCTTAAAATTAAATAAATAATAATATACCTTTGATTCACTCCTCTTGTTTTTCCTTAACCATCAAAGCATATAGCAGTTCAGTATGATGTACTTTGAGTTTAGGGAGTGACTCTTCAGACTCTTTTTTGACTTCTTGAATCTTTTCTAAAAACTGATGCATAACAACAAATTAAGGAAGATTAAAAATGCTCAAGTGCAAAGTGGTGCACAAGTCTTACACTTTTAATTAACTCATCCAGTGTTTTTGCCCGTTGATTCGCATCTTCAAGTTTGCGACGCTTTTGCTATGGTTCATCCTCCAAGGGACATTCCCATTTTTATCTTTTACAATAATAATAATAATAATAATAATAATAATAATAATGATAATGATAATGATAATCAAATTCAACGAAAATATATGATTTCACGGACTGATTATAATTATTGAAGAAACGACCTATTCTAAAAACATATAATCTGATGAAAAATAATTACTAGCTGTTCTTTTTCATTGTTTCGGCGATTTTTAACCTAGATTACATACAATCAAAAGATAGACAAATATCAAACAAATGCAGATAAATATAGAAAAGGGCATTGAAACGCTAGAATAGAGAAAACGTTACACTATCTACTAAAACATGAAATTTGAACATTAATGTGGTATGTATTTAAGTTTTAAACGCGTGTACGTACAAAACTTGCAAAAAGTGTCCTTGTGTAGCAAAAACAACCTAGAACATACAAATATACGTTTTTAATGTTTAAATAGATACGATACGAATTTCCAAAGTTAGCACTGTACAATAATAACGTGTAAAGTTACGTACGTTTGGAATAATCAACTCTTATATCATCTGATGTTATTTATCATTTACATCACAAAAAATCAAATCATTTACAAACCCGACATCGAGACCCAGATCGATATAATTAGACAAAAAGAGTAGTTACCTATATGAGAGCGAGTTCGAAATTGGTATCCAGTGGAAAAAATTGATTCTGATTATACCCTTTCTTCTGCTTCTTCATATTTTTCACCCTTATTGGGCCCTTTTTTCTCCCCTATTGGGCCTATATTTTACGTTCCTTTCTCTAAAAAACTTGTGTAATTCTACATGCAATACAAAATTTAATGATTCAAGTATATAATCAAACCAAAAATAAAAACGTGAACTCGAAAAATAAGATGAAACATGAACTAAAAACTCCAATTCCTATAAAAAAAAGACCAAAATATATAAAAGAAACTGGGATATTTCATTTTATTTGTTCATATGTGAAGTGTTAAAACGCTTATATGTGCAAAGATGTGTTCTTGCATGCAACTTCATGATTTTTAAGACTTTGATAGTTATCAAAACTTATAACATTTTTGAATAAAATTAATCATATATTAATGTAATTAACATATATTCTTATTATTATGTTTCATTTGAGGATTTATAGTACAATAATTATATTATAATTATTATATATTGACATAAAGACGTAAGATAAACCCTAAAAAAATGGTTTGATCGACTTATAAGTTGATTAAAAAGTGTGATGAATCATGAATGGCCAATGGTGTATGATTTCAGTGTGACATGCGAAGATAAGAACTTGTGTGGCTTGGATAAGAATGTGATCGACATGCTTTTTCCACGTGATTGGTTTAGGTAGCCAAATCATAAAATTGTGATATCAAAACCTACTTTCCACCTCACTTTAACACTATAATTAATTAATTAATAATTAAGTACTCTTACATGTTTACTTTTTTCTAATAAAAACCTAAAAATGTGCTTAAATATTTGATAAGTACACTGTTAAAAACAATAGTTGGTATAATTTGTCTAGTTCTTATAGCATTAATTTGTAACAAAAGTTTTTATAAATGTAGCAGCAATTTTAAAATAACATAAAATTAAGCATTATAAACAATTACAATAAAGTTACTCTTTCTCTTAGAAATTTAGAATGAAAAACTTGCTTCACCAAATTTGTAACTAACAAATAAATCTTATTTTGTTTTTAATGATGTTACGTCAAATAACTGCTTTATAACAAAAAAAACATATTTAGTTTTTGGATATTAAAGTAAAATTATTGTAAAAAGGAATAATTCGTTTTATTTAGTGTTGATGGACGGTTTCAAATACTTGAAAAAGATTTTTCTTTCTGACTTCTAAGAATATGTATGATTAAATTAAATTAAAAATAAATATATAATACATGCACTACATAAAATGTTTGATCAGAATCGATCAATTGTATATTAAATTATCAACGGCCATTTGGTTTAACGGTAAATGATGAACCCCTCTAACTTTAAGGTTATGAGTTCAAGTCTTGAGGGTGAAAATATGTATATATTATGTGGTTGAAACTTGTAAATATATATTGTGTGAGATAGTTGTAGATTTGTTTTTCTAAAAAAAATTGTATATTAAATTTATTATTTTATTTCATTAATAGAATAAAGAAAAGGTAAAGAAAGCAACTATGGAATGAAAATTATACTGTTCCCCTAATTTATTTATGATACTTATATCTATAGGGAATTTAATAAATTATTTTCCAATATAAAATGACTCTAATTTTAGTTGGTAAGTAACTCTTAACGTTCAAAAGTTGCTTAATGGATCTTGTCAAATTCTGACTCATCTTGTACAAAACAATGTCATATCTACAGTTTATTTTTTAATTAAAACAATAAAATTTTTTATCTAAATATTATACATTTGATTTGATTTAATACGTCACTAATTTTGCCTAAATTTGGTAAAGTTAAAAGGAATCAAATTTGGATGGCTGAATCTTTCTTGTGTTGGTCATGATCCAAGGCCCTCGTGATGCCAACGTTTTGGGATTTTGTCATTTCCCATCATGGGCCTCACCTCCCACTCTTTGTCTATATATGCTTTCAAATACTCCATTCATTGCATAAATGACTTTTTAATTTAATATATTTTCATGTTCATCTCAAATAATCACTAACATCTAACTAATCCAAAACATATCAAAGATTAATCTAGTGTTAATTAATTAATATAAGACTAATGAATATCATCTTACCAAATTATTCTACTAATCCATTTAAGCGTAAGATCATGACATGCGTCAAAATAAGAATGACTGGGTTTTTACGATGATAAATCATTTGTCCTATCGAAAATATTGATATCGAGACATAATTTCATCACCATTACCAAAAGAGTGAAAATAAAAACACATGTTAAAAAACTAAGAGGCATTATAACCTATCAATTGTTTTGTTTTATAAAATAATAATTGACATAGACATGACTGGAAACCGATGGTTGGATGGGCCATAACAGATTGGCATAATGTGCAGATGAGTAAACCAAAATAAAGAGGATAAGTGTTGTGCTGTGGCATGTTAGATTAGATTTATGAGATTCCTCTATTCAAACACTAAAACCCAACAAGTTTGGAGGACAAATCCAACATCACCATGTGCCGTTCCTTAATCACGTGCAACAATCTAATCTCCTACTTATTAGTACCGTTCATTCAAGTTTTTTACGTTGGAACTTTTAATGGCTTGTTAATAGCATCGTTTTCGATGGTGATGAATGGTGACTGATCAGATGGTCGATCATTTAAAACTTTCGATTCATACGTCTAAAAAAGATATGTATATATATAGTTTGACAACTAATTAATTTGATCGATAATTAAGAAATAAAAAGAAAAAGGTTTGATTGTGCTAACCGTATATTAAAATTTAATTTCTTGTTATAATGTCTCATCTTAATCTTAATGATTAAGAACCTCCAAAAATTCTCTATTTGCTTAATAATCTCTCATTTTCCAGCAACATTGATCAAATTAAACAAATTAAACAATATGAATAACAACGTTGGCATCCTAAAAAGAAAAATCAAAGTTCTTTTTTTCTTCTTCCATTTTTATTACTAACATGGTAAAGGTTTAAATACAAAGCACTCGGTATTATATTATTAATTAATAACTTAATTAATTAATTATTTATTACTCCATCCGTCTCAAGATAAATGTTCACCTTACTATTTTTTATATGTTCTAAAATATATACTCTCATTTGTTACTCTTAAATATTAACCTTTTAAATAAATTCAGTCAAACTTACTTACTTAAAATAAGAGACAAAACTGACATTTACCCAACATATCTTAAATCTTATAAAAATTGTTGGGGGACAATTTTTGTAGAACGGAGCCAGTCATATTTGTAACCGTCTATTAAATACTAAACCTGAAATATAGTATTATATTTGTTTCCCATAAGGTTTTAAAAAATCATTTGAGATAATCGTGTTGGTGATCATAATGATCATGTAGTAATGATATTTTACTTGATTTATCAGTAGTCTTGTTTGTTATGGTTTTTGTATAATAATAGTTAGCTGTCTTTGTCAAATGCGTTAATTTAATTGTATAACGTTTTTAAAACTCTTTTCCATAGAGGTGAGCATAGGGCGGTTAAGTGTGGATAGGGATGAAAACCGCCTCCATAACCAAAATTTTATCAACAATTTTAACCGTCCAGTTCGGTTAAAAAACGGATTGGTTAATTCAGTTAATTTGGTTAACGTCTAGATATAAAGCGGTTAATTCGGTTAACCGTTTATGGCCAAAAAAAGATCTTTTCAATAAGTTTGTGTCTGATACATTACACATAAACATTTAAATATAAGAGAGTTTTTTGTCAGATTTTTAGCTTAACATAGAAGTAGATAAACGCAGTTTTACAACCTTAGAGGTAGCAAATTTAGTGCAGTTTTAGAACCCGACATTTCATATCCTTACCAAAGTAAACATAGGAGATCGACGTTTCATTTCCTTACCGAAGTTTGTTTCTAAAGATAATTTTATTAGTTGCAAATCAATTTATAATATATTTATTAATATATTCAAATATAAATATAATATTTTAATGTGTAAAAGTGTGTAGGGGCGGTGTGGTTAAAACCGGTGCGGATATCTTTTATTTTCATAACCGAACTGCAAACTTTGGTGAATCCATAAACGTTAACCAAATCCGCGGTTACATGTTAGGTTTGGTTAATTCGGTTCGGTTTTGACGGTTAATTCGGTTACGATTTGGTTAATTCGGTTTTTTGCTCAGCCCTACTTTTCCACAATGGAAATCATGTGTACAAACTTCAATGCTACTATCTCGCTACACCGTAACCCTCATCTTTTTCTCAACTAGACATAATTTTTTTATCAATTAGCCAGAAATACTAATAGCACACGGAGTGAGGTGATTTTTGTCACCGTTTCAATCGAAAACGTCATCTGACGGCATTCTGCCATTCCACGGTAGCATTCTGGATGGCGTTCTGAGAACGTCTTGTCCGGAACCCTGCTTTGTGAGAGATAATTTTTTTCTTTTTTGTATAAAATACTCTAAAAACTCAATATCCCCCACTTTTATTTATCATCAGTGTTCTTACGAAAATACCGAAAAATAGATATCATCACACCTCGGGTTCTAATAAATTAATAACGTTACATGTGAAAGTATAACAAAGAGATTTGATTATATTAGAATCGTATAGCATGATATCTACAATCGCAAATCTTATATGCAAGAAAGATTCGGTGCAACAAATATATTTTGAAACACTAAGCGTAAATTTTTAGTATGATTAAAGGACTGAAAGTGTAAAATTTAAACTTATTTTGTCTTTATTGTATATTTTCCCTATATTCTAATTGGATATTCTCAAGTCTCAACATTACGTGAAACTTCTTTATGATGCCATCTCAAATCAAAACTTACGTGACAAGTGTAGTTTCTTCTTTCATTTCACATAGCCATGTTATGCATCTTATTCAATTCCTTGAAATTTTTACATAGTTAACACCCCTAGATGTTCCATTATCTAGGATGTGAGTTACTTGTTACTTAAAAAAACTTTAGAAAATAATTTATATATCATTAATATGACTATTACTTATGATTTATTGATCATGATGTAATATTACCATAGCTTATAATTTGCGACCCTCCAGGACAGTTTATTCCTCTTCAAATCAATAGTTCTTTAGAGTTTGATGATCTTCATCCAATATGACTATTTTTCTTATTCAATTTAGTTTGTCATGATTTGTTCTAATGTTTGGTAGTTATTATTTGCCTTTTTAGAGATGTCAACAACGAAGATGTTTAAGGTTTCAAAACTATTGATATCCATTATAAAACTTTCAAGATTAACAATAGTATTGCAGAAAAGATTATTTCTTCTTATCCGGTAAAAATAGGTAAATTTAATATATTAGTAATCAAATGTTATATGAATTTTGAACTTAAAACTTTATTGCTGAAAACATTTTTGTTATTGTTGTGTTGTTTGAAATGTATTAAGGTGATATTGCTCATGTTACTCAAGAGGAAGCAAAAATAGGTTTGAGTTTATTTTACATGTAAATTACACTAATTATTTGTTTATATATGTTTGAGAATGACCGTGTTAATTAATGCAGAATCAAATGGCTAAACAATCACACTCGAATTAAACAAGAAGAAAGAACATAACTGAATTTCCTAAAGGTAATTTATTTAATATCAAAATCGTAAGAATACTTCGGAATTATTAGAGGCAAAACATCTACGACACAAAAGAAAACAAAATGATGTCACCAGCGTCGTTCCCGACATCATTAACGGGATTAACTCTCAAATTTGATTCACGTAATATTTGTATTAATCATGATTTTAGTTTTAATAAAGGGGGTTATAGCAAACTTAAAAACTTTAGTGCTAGACGTCAAATATATGCGTGCCTTGACTGGTTAGGAAACACACTCCACTAAGTCAGTTTGGACAATATATTTAATATATCGTTTTTCTATAAACGTTACAAATTATTAGCATTCTTACGAAGATGATCATCATATTGAAGCATTATAATATTTGAATTTGAAATTTGATTCGATCAATTAGACAGTTCCAATTATTTTAAGGGAAACGGGTCAGGAAAGTCGCATTTAGGTATCATATATTCTGATTTTAATAAGATAATTCATCATCATAAATATCTGATTTTAAATACACAATTTTCTAATGATATGTAGTTATTTTTTTCCCGATTTGATGAATATACACCCCTCCCTATGTTACATGTGATTGTTTGTTTCAGTTTCCGTGAGTAACATCAATTTTTAAAGTCCAAAAAAGTGTCCCAACGTGTCACATTTTGTAACATATTTAGACAAATAAAAAAAAGTGACCAGATTCACTGTACTGAATTACCATTCAATAACATTTACATTCACACCAAAAGTAACATTCTCATTCTCAAATACCCAAATCCCCTATAAAACCACCCCCTCATTACACCATCTTTCATCACAAAATCACCTCCTCAATCCCTTAATCAATTTCTTTCAATGGCGGAAACAATCCAAAACAACAACAATGTTTTCTCATCCTCCAAAAAGAGGTTAACACCCGACGACAACAACGACGATTTTGTCGCTAAAAAACAACCCCCAATCACCAAACCAACATGGGTCGACCCTGTTTCCGCTTTAGCCAATGCTCGCCATGAATTCGGCGAACATGGCGGCGTTAATATGTCCATTGAAGCTTCCGCCACTTTCACCGTCATGGAACCCGAAACCCTCGGCCGCATGTTCGCAGGTCCGATTCTGTTTCAGAAACATAACCACTCACACACCCACATTTTTAAATTTTTTTGTACTAACATCTATTTATCTATTTTTAATCAGGTGAGTTAGGTGCGGATCGTGATTTTTTCATCTACAGCCGACATTTCAACCCGACAGTACTAAACCTCGGACGTCAGATGGCGGCGCTAGAAGGAACTGAAGCGGCGTACTGTACGTCAAGCGGGATGTCAGCCATCTCATCAGTTCTGTTACAATTGGTTAGTAGCGGTGATCATATAGTTGCATCTCAAACCCTTTACGGTGGAACTCACGCGCTTTTAACACACTTTCTCCCAAGATCATCCAACATAACGACGTCGTTTGTTGATATACGAGATCTAGAAAAAGTGAATGAAGCGATAGTTGAAGGACGTACGAAAGTAGTGTATTTCGAATCGATGTCGAATCCGACACTGACTGTTGCGAATATTCCGGAACTTTCAAGAATTGCTCATGAGAAAGGTGTGACTGTTGTTGTTGATAATACGTTTGCGCCGATGGTTGTTTCGCCAGCGAGGCTTGGTGCTGACGTGGTGGTTCATAGTATCTCAAAGTATATTAGCGGTGGGGCCGACATAATTGCTGGTATGCCTTTTTTGGCTGTGTTTATCTTTTTTTCGAACGCGTGTTATGATAGCAACTGCTAACAATTTGTGTGATTATCATGCTTATCAAATTTTGAAATTATTATCATTACTTCACATATAACGATTATTATTAAAGGTAGGAATTAATTATTATCGATAAGATCATGTGTTTTAATATTGTTAAATAAACTTTTAAGAATTAATTGATAGCATTAGTTGCCAGAGAATTTTTATGTAGATTATATTGGTGTCAAAACGTTAATAACCGATAAGCGCCAATTCCAAACGCCTATAATCTCTACAATCGGCTGACTGTGCATAATGTGGGACATAGATTATATTGGTTTGGTGATATACTGCACAATTAAGAAAAGATTCACATGATCAATAACATTTCTATTTTATATCATTAATTATCTAGGTATAGTTTTTCATATTGGAGATTATATTTTGCTTTGTGTTGTATATTTACTAAAAATCTTCTTAAAGTGTTGTTAAAAGGGGAAGAAAGTGGGTGGTGGCAATCCCCCTATCATAGGACAAGTACTTTTAACAAAGTTTTATTGTTTTGGGCAATTGGGTAAAGATGAAGCAGAGTTCATGTGACAATTAAGCACTTTTGTTCTATAATAGGTATCACATGGAAACTATATATGTAGGTGCACTTTTTTCCCGTTTTATTTTTGGACATCCATGTGAGGGGGGAGTCTGTCCTATTCTGTTCAGCTTTATATGTACAAGATTCAATAATAAAACAAAATACTAAATAAATAAAGTATATTTGGAACTTTAATGGAAGAAAAAAAGAAAATAAAGAGATTCTTGATGTCTTGATTATATCAGGCAGTCGATGAGTATATTATCTTTCATTATTAAATGTTATTCTTGTGATCACAGGGGCTGTTTGTGGGCCAGCTAGTCTTGTGAACTCACTTATGGACCTCCACCAAGGGGCCCTGATGCTACTAGGCCCAACAATGAATGCCAAAGTTGCGTTCGAGTTGTCGGAAAGAATCCCACATTTGGGCCTCCGGGTCAAAGAGCATTGTCACCGGGCTTTGGTCTATGCACAAAGGATGAAGAAAATGGGCCTCAAGGTCATCTACCCGGGTCTAGAAGACCACCCTGATCACCAGCTCTTAAAGTCTATCGCGAACAAGGACTATGGCTACGGTGGGATGCTATGTTTGGACATGGGAACCGAAGCCAGGGCTAATAAGCTGATGAACCTCTTGCAGAACCAAACTCAATTTGGGCTCATGGCAGTTAGTCTGGGCTACTATGAGACCCTTATGTCTTGTTCGGGTAGTAGCACGAGTAGTGAATTGAATGAAGAGGAACAGGCATTGGCTGGGATTTCGCCTGGTTTGGTTAGGATGTCGGTTGGCTACAGTGGGACCGTGGAACAAAGGTGGGGCCAGTTTGAGAAAGCGCTCTCGAGGCTTCAAGATTCGGGATTGTTATCAAAGAATTAAAATGCTGACGTGAATGTAAACAAACTCTGGTTCTTAATTATGCTACTTTGGCTTCATGTTGGATTTGTATTTATGTTTGTCACTTTTGGACATTTCAGTTGTTAAGTGTCATGAATTAAGCCCATGCCATTGAGGTATGAGTAGCCTTTGGCCCTGCATATTTAATGGGTTTATATGCCATTTCCGTTTGTATATGTTTTAATTCTATGCATTGTAATGTTGGAAGGGTTACTTAGTTGTGACCATTCTGTTTGGCATTAATCATCAATAACATAAGTTGTTTGTTTAATTATGTGATCAGTTCACTAGTTATCATAGGCAAGTTGGTTTATGATAATATGAAAAAGCATTCATTTAAAACTCCTTTTTTTGAGGGAAAAAGATGGATTAATTTTTTTTAGAAATGGTAAATAAACAAAACTACAAATCTTGGAAATATAGAATTTGTTGCATTTTAAATGGTTAGATACTTATATTACTTTAAAAACAACAAATAATTTAAGAATCCACTCCTCTAAATATGCGTGACTAAAAGATGGATTAGCTGGGATAATTACTTTACTTAAATTTAACTAAATAACTAATCATATCAACTTGTATCCAAAATTTCACCACAAATCCCACTTTTTCGCAAAGTATTTTGCGAATCAGGAAGAGTTCTCAAGCTTTTGCAAACTTTGGGTGACAAAGAGAAATCCACAACTCATTTGCGAAATTCCAGTGCGAAATACACCCTAAAATACGAAATCAGATATCACCTTTTGCGAAATTTACCCGAGGCGAGAGATCTTTCTTCGCAGAATCACCCTTGCAAACTTATTCATTTTTAGATGTTGACCTCGTGAATTCCTCTTATTTCGAATCATGCCCCTGATATATTGAAAATTTTCAAACTTACTCAAATTCGCTATATATTTTTAAAATACTATCGTACAAAGTACATTGTAAAGTTTATGACATGTTTGTTTCATAGATTTGGAATAGTATGATGGAATGATTCCCAAATGGTATTGTTTGATTAAAAGCATTGGGAATGAAATATTAAGATGGAAAGCTTGAAACCCATAGATACATACTCAAGGGCAGCCAGGAGGGGTGGGTTTACATGATTACATCTATTAATTTTCTTTTGATCTATATTCACTATATTAGGTTAGGGTTCATATTGTCTAATTTATTTTTGCATTGAAAATTTTAGTTCCAAACTCAAGGTCAAACAACAGAGCAAAAAATAATATTCAAAGTCATATCCATTCTCATTCCACTCGATAATCATATCCATATTCATTGTCATTTTCGACAGTTGACCAAAAACACCCTTATTAAGTTGACTATTTATTCGATGGTTATGGTATGTATTTTTATACTTTATTTAAGTAAATTTTTCATTTTTATTGTGTGAAGCACAGAAATTACGGGTTAAGTAGTGTTTGAAATTGCTTATTTTACATACTTATCTGCTTATTATTTATTTTCACAGCGAATAATTAGAAACAAACACCTTTAAAAAAAACTACTTACTTTTTAAAGAATAAACACTTTAAAATAAATATGTAATCACCTACTTATTTTTTAGAGTAAATTACATTGCCCGTCCCTGTGGTTTACCCTATGTTACAGACCCCGTCCCCGCGTATTGTATGGGTCCAGTCCCTTGACCCGAAAATTTATATCGCTGCCAGTCCTTACTCTTAACGAGTGTTAAAAAACTCCGTTATCTCACAACACGTGCGACGCATGTGAGGGCAAAATTGACTCATAGGGTAAACCACATGGACGTGCAATGTAATTTACTCAAAGGCAGGGGAAAGGAGAAGTCAATATTGGCCTCACGTGCGTCGTACGTGTTGTGAGATAACGAGTTTTTTTTAACACTCATTAAGAGCAAGGACTGACAGCGATACAGAATTTCGGATCAAGGGACTGGACCCGTACAATACCCAACCTGAAGATGAGGTCTGTAACACAGGGTAAACCACGTGGACAAGTAATGTAATTTACTTTATTTTTTAAACAGAAAAATACTTACATGCGAGCAAACCCAAGCGCCTCTTAGTATGCAAATTTAAGAACTTACTTATAAAGCTTTTTTTTAATGTTTTTAATTGGGTTTTCTTTATGCATAATCCAGAATCTCCAACTGACCCAAATTTAGGCGTAAGAAATAAACATCTCGATCTGCACAGAATAGACCGGAATGGAATCCTCACAGACAACGGGAACAGCAGCGTCCGGTGGTAATGGTACGATTAATCCCCAAAGCAGCGACGGTTCTCCGGCTGAATCAACAATTCCGGCAACTACATCGTCGTCCGATGATCCGAAGCAAAACCTAAATCAAGTCATAAATTCAATTCAAAAAACCCTAGGAACAATCCATCAGCTTTATCTCACTGTCTCTTCCTTCAATGTTTCCTCTCAATTACCACTTCTTCAACGCCTGTAAGTAATTCTTTATCTGTGTGTGTATATTTCCAAATGATTCAATTTGTATGTAAACTATCTTTTGTATGTTTATATATGCAGAAATACACTTGTTATGGAAATGGATAACATGGCGAAATTGTCGGAGAAGTGTGACATTCAGGTTCCCATGGAAGTACTAAAGTAATTCATTATTAGGGTTTATATACAAATTTCATTTTTGTAGATTTTGTCTTTTTTGTTTGCTAATTCTGGAATTTATATATGAATGAATTTTGTAGTTTGATCGATGATGGAAAGAATCCGGATGAATTCACGAGGGATGTATTGAATAGTTGCATTACTAAGAACCAGATCACTAAAGGCAAAACTGATGCCTTCAAGGTTTGCACTATCATTCTTTATTTATGATCATCATAAATGAACTTGTGCATCAAAGTATTTAGCTGTATCTTTTTTGTTGTTGCTAGAAGTGTCTCTGTCTCTTTGGTATCAATGTTTGTAGAAATTGATAGAAGCATATACATAACATAATCGGTTACTTTTACATACGACAACCTACAATTATTTAAGTTAATTATTGAAGACAACTTAAGGTGATATCTTATTTGCTCTTGTATATGTAGTTTATGATTTTGAAATCAGTGAAACCGATACTCTTTCAATCACCTTTTGAAGACACTAAGAGGTGATGTGTCATGGTGTCATATGAAGATGTTCTTACTTGTTAGCATGATTAGTTGATAATGTTTATTGAAGATGTCGTCAATGAAGATCTTAGCTGCTACGATGAAATGATGTTGCAAGAGAACTTAATATGAAATAGGAAAGTGGAGCAGTATTCTTATATATTCCGAATGGTTGATGGTTTCATAAGCAGTTAGTTTAGTTAACCTGGTTACATAGTTTAAGGATAAAGAATCAGTTCTTTGTGATGTGCACGTGTATATCTACAGGATTATTAGATGAGAGTAGGCAGTTTAGAGTGTAAATCGTGATTGAATAGAAAGGTGGATCGAAATATTTGAACACAGAAGTTATAAATGGAATACTCTGGTGATCCTAAAAGTATGAAACGGTTTAATAGGTAGTTATATTTATATATGTGCATATACATTGTGACTCATCCTACGTGTTTTTGTGTTCTCAACAACTGATGTGTGTCTGAGACTCTGAGCTGAAGATGTGTAGATTTAGAGGTGTTTCGGATTGCATATGTTTCGGTTAGCCTTGCTTAAAATAAGCTAAATCGACAATAAAGCAATCCAAACACTCAAATGACTTATCCCTATATAAAAAAGGCAATAGACCACTAAACTGAGCAAATATGCAATCCCAAAAACCTTCTAATTGCTTAGAAGATTCATGTAGATCGTGGGCTGAAGATATTTGTGTAGATCACTGATTTTTTCGAAATGAGCTTGTGATATTTTGAACATGAGGAAGATTGAGGGTTGAAGATATATGTGTAGATCATTAATTTCCATAAACATCAATGAAACAATGCTTGGAGTCACTCACATATTTGGATATATTCTATAGTAATAGTATTTAAAAGCTATAGTATCAAAACCAGTAGTGGTAGTACATCAGGCACTAAAAAGTTTAATGGACTGAAACTGAAGCTTTTGGACATTTTATGTAAGATCTATGTAATCCACGTGAAAGCGGCACCATGGGCTTCTTTTAAGCTTGATAATTGAGAAAAAAGAAATCAAGTTTATATGACATCATCATCATCTGCGCGACACCCCTTCCTTCCCCGCCTCCATTTTTAAGCGAAAAAGGGAGCTGACTTTATATCAGACATGGGAGATACAATTGTGTATGTCCCAAACAATACTTGGTTGATGTTATATTTTGTCCTTGAACTAGACCTGCCCTCATTAGTTCTGCTAGGTTTAAAGTTTCACCCAAGTACATTTTCCCATATTTATAAGTGCAAATTATTTTTAAAATCGCTTTCGAGAAAAAAGTGAGCTAAGGACTATTGAGTTGGTTATTAGTGAGTTAGATGATACCTACATTACTTTTTTTTTAATATCATATATTCTTCGCTGCAATGAAAGTATTAAACTAAGATCTTTGTAAACTCAGATTAATTTTTCGTTGCACATCATGCATGATATCTGCATATATCTTATATTCATATGTATGACTCGCTGTTTATGCTTACAGGCTTTGCGAAGGCATCTTCTTGAAGAACTTGAACAAGCATTTCCTGATGAAGTTGAAAATTATAGAGAGATCCGTGCATCTTCTGCAGCTGTGAGTCCCTATAGACTTAAAGAAGTTTCATGTATCAATTTCATATCATTGCTTTGATCTTGGTTTTTTTGGTAGTATAATTTTCGTTTAACTCGGCTATAAGTTGGTTGGTGTTATGGTCCTTTGGCTTTTGAAGCGAGTTTTCATAAAAAGTTGCTAACTTTGAATCATCTGGTGCAGGAATCTATGCGCCTTTCACAAGCCCAAAGCATATTACCAAACGGAGACGTGAAGGTCAAACCCGAGATGTAGAGCTAATGTTCAATTAGATAATGTTGAACCGGATTATGTAAAAGATGAATTAAATTTTTACTACCTTTTTTTATTATTGAGCTGGTAGACCTGAAGTAGTTGGACATGGCTTTACGATACTCGTATACCTTTTAAACTTTTTTTTTTTTGTTTTGTTTATGTTCGGTCTCTCTTTGTCGTTTTCCTCTGTGCAACTTGTTAGTTATGTCCATTTCACAATCTGAAAGCTTGACCTTAAGCATCCCTTTATGATCAAGTTTGGGCCAGTTGGTCGTTATCAAGGGTCATAGATTTCCATCTAACCATTTATCGAGTGTGTTTGGCAACCAACTAGTTGGAGATGGAACTTGTAGCTGGAGATTATGGTTGGAACTGGAGATGGTAGTAGTTGAAGATTGTGGTTGGGGACTATTTGAGAATCTAGTTGAAGTAGCTTTAGGGGATTCCAAGAGATTCTTTTTTCAAGAATCCCCACTTGTTGCCAAACAAGGTTAATAGATTGAGATTATTAAAATTAGAATCTCAATCCCCTATAAGTCCCGAGAATCTATTAGAAACCCTTGCGCCAAAACATACCCTCTGTTTTCCCATGAGTAGAGAATGACATTCCAGATAGAATCGATTATCAAATTACACAAGTAACATGAAAGATGCTTTCATTTATAGGGTTTTTATACACAAGTGTAAGCTTAACTCCTATGTTTACAATCGAAACAAAAGTGACACTCTGTCCTACTGATTCACTAACCTACAATCTATCTTTAGACTTCCCACCATTTCGGAAGGTCTAGCTCGAGACCGCAAGGTGTTTCTCCCTGGTCATTGACACTGCAAAATTGCTCTTTAATGTCTAAAAATTCACTTCCTTCTCCAAAGTACATTACACTGTCGCAAAACCGAACATAAGTTTCTTGACTGAAGTTTTCCATCATAACATCAGCATCACTTTTAGTTGGCGAGTTCGTCCCACGATCATCAGATACTTGAAACAATTTTGAGAAAGAGCTTAAAGGCAATGAGATGGACGGAGTATATATTTTTCTAAAAGAAATAAAGTTTGCTTCAATATTGTAGTTCAAATGTTTGAAGTGGCTTATAGCTTAAATTTCAATTATAAATCAAATTACCAAAATAACCGACGAGAATTTGAACTTTAATCGAAAAACCACACCTAATAGAAACCGAAATCGAACAATTTTAATTATTAAAAAACTGAAATATTCGGTTATGATTCGATTTTAACCAAAAACCAAATCGAATCAAATCGTGAACAACCCTAGTATTATAAATCATAAAGAATGATGTAAATATCACTTCACATTGTAAAAAAAAACCATCAACAAGTAAAACTATTGGATTTAGAGCTAATGTTCAGTTAGATAATGTTGAACCTGATTATGTAGTGAAGTATGTGAATCATACGTTCGTTGCACAAAAGTTTTATATTCTTGAGGGTCTTGGTGGTGGGTTCATGCGGTGTTATACACAAGTGTAACCTTAACCCGGCCCTACATTTACAATCTAAACAAAAGCGACCTAACCTACAATCTCTCTTTACTTCCCACCATTTCTGAAGGTCTGGCCCGAGATCACATGGCGTTTCTTCCCAGTCATTGACACCGCATAGTTTCTCTTCAATGTCTAAAGATTCATTTCATTCTTCAAAGTATGCTACACTGTCGTAAAATGGAACATTAGCTTCTTTACTGCAGTTTTCCATCATAACATTAGCGTCGCTTTTAGTTGGCGAGTTAGTCCCTCGATCGTCTGATTCTTCACCGCTGCTGTTTCCGTTAGTGTTTTATTGATGCCTTTCTACTACACTTTGTAACATCTCCAACTGTTCATCAAGTAACATTGGATAACCGCACACCGAGTTGTGTCAAAATGGAATCTGGTGAGTTGTATTGTGCAACCAGTGCTATATATACCTAATTATGAAGTGCGTCAGATTCAAGAAGCAGACAGGGGTTTAAAAACTCCAGAATTGAGTGGTGTACCAATCCGAAAGAAGCAGCAGGGGTTAATAGCATAAGATTTGCAGCTTTTTTTTCGGTTTTGGTATGGTTACAAAGGACTCGGTGAAATTTCTAAGTATATTTTTTTAGTGCTTGTAATTTTGCTCTAGGTGTCAACTTTCTAGTCCTCTTAATGCATGTCTTGTAGATTAAAGGGTGGAAGTTGATCGCTAGTGATGTATCGATTTCTTATATAATAATTTTTTGTGCTTTTAAAAAAAAAGAAAATGAAGTGCGTCAGATTTCTTAGTGTGTAATTTCAAAAAAGATTATTTCTAGAAGTAATAAAAGTGGTCTAAGTTTAAAAAGGTCGCCTATTGTAAGGTGAGGTTCAAATGAGAATGACAAAAGTGTTGAGAATAGGGGAACCAATAGGAATGCGTCACGTGTCACAAAACTCATTTCCCCCACGTTTTTAAAAATTAAATATCTCAAGAATGACTCATTGAAAAATTATAAAAATTGCACCATGAGAATCTAACATTTTTTTCTCTTCGATTAGACATCTCACATGATATACTTTCGACGACTTTTTTTTTTTATGATTGTACAATATTAGTAACACATGTGGTCCTCGTTGGTAACACATGTGTTACCTGCTGGTAAAACATGTGTTACTAGTTTACAAAACTCAACGAAAACGAAATTTTTTTTTTTTGTCGAAAGTATACCTTGTGAGATCTATAATCAAAGAGAAAAAAATGCTGATTTTTGTGGTGCAATTTTTATGATTTTTCGACTTACCGTTTGGGAGATATTTATTTTTTTTAAAAACGTCGGGGAAAGTGAATTTTGTGACACGTGGCACGTTCTTATTGGTTCCTCCATTCTCAACTAAAGTTGTTGTACTCATTTGAACCTTACTCTGTAATTATAAAGCGGTCTAAGTTTATAGCTTCCGTTGACTTTATAATTCTTATTAAATCAATTACATATTTAGCTATAAATCAAGTATCAATCAATTATATATTTTATTGTAATGTAATGCTGGGTTGACCTTGCAATTAACTCACATGAATTTTTAATAAATTACAGAAAGAAGGTTCTTTCTAAATTTATATATGAGTACATTCGTCTCTTTGATTGTAAAGAGGGGTAGTTTTGTAATTTGCGTTATTTAAACTCCTAAGTTAATGAAGAAAAGAGAAAACATTTTATAAGGGTCTAGAGACAGTGAAACATTGCCATAAACATTTGCCGTAAACATTTGGTCTTACAGTATCCATATTATTTAAGTTAACTATTTAAGTCAATTGGAGGGTATTGTTGTAATTTCCGATGTTAAAATTGTAACACATGTGTAAACTCTTTGTAATGTAGTAAAGATTCTAACAATTGTTTATAATTAAAATTTTAATTGCCCTTATGATTATTACTTTATGTAATCACAAAATAAAATAGAAGTTTTATCATTAGGATTAGCGTTAGGATTAAAATTATAAATTGTTCGGTTATGGTTTGAATTTGGCCAAAAAGCCAAATTGAAACAAATCGTACACACCCCTAGAACTATATAACTCATAAAGAATGATGTAGCCAAATTAAAGTTACCACTGTTGTTAGTATTAATAAAATGGAGTTAATTTCATACTTACTCACTAACTCTGAAAATATCATATATACATCTATAAAATTTATTAAACATATCCAAATTCTTAATTCAGTCATACTTGATAAATGATGACAATACTACTCTATTATGGAACAAGAGATTTATGGATGAATTGAAAATACAATTGTGAAGTCTAAATCGCCCTTCCTTCGATAATCATCAGATTTTTACTTGGACACTTCATTCTGAGCATCACGTATTTCATTCAAGTTCATCAAATGGCATTAAAGAGGCAAGCCATCAAGTTTCAAATCATAAAGTACCATTATTAGAGTAGAAAAGGAAACCCAAAGTCTCTCCCGTCTTTTTCATGTACTTCACCCTTGATGTCTAAGCTGCACATGGCATTTAAGTATTGAATGCGAAGGTTCAGATGGTTCCACGGATAAGCTGACAAGGGATTGGTGACGACGCATGTTCTTTGCCATCAATATGAACTGCAAAGAAGAAAAAAAACAATACATATACATAAGATTTAGATTAGTTTTTATTACTTTGAGTTTCAAATTAAACATTAGTTAGAGTAGACCTGTTGGTTCGGGAATAAACGGGTGAGAATATTCTTAATTAGTAGGATGTCATTGGCATTCAAGTACGCATCAATCTGCTTAGAGAGACAGACATACAAAATTGGACTAAATTATATCTAACTGAAGAATGAAGAAATGAATCAAACAATTTTTGCAAAAAAATAAAAATAAAATTTTGAGAGCTATATGTCACATACCCTATCAAGAAAAATGATTGAGCGGGGTTATTAGACATCCCCAATAATAAGGAGACCGAGAGTTTTTGGGCTTTGTCATCCAAACACGCCATATTGACAACGCTTTCATCGCAGGTGACATCTAACCTTTTTTCCATGGCTACCAGTTTGATAGACTTGAACTCCGAAAGTAAACCTTTTGACGTTTCAAGTAAAAACCACATAAACAATGATAATGAACATTGCCAAAGATTGACTACAATGATGCCATCAATACAAAGAGTTGGGAAAATAGTTGGATCAAGCAGGTTAAAGCAAAACTTTTTACTAGGGAAACTTTGCTAGAAGGTTTTCCTCAAACGGAATTAATTCTATTTTTATGTTTTCTTTTGGAGTAGTTATATTCGATTGTGTATTATACATGTTCGAATTCCCTACTATTTGAATAACTTAAGGCTGCAAATTCAGAAATCATAGTTTACTCCCTCCTATTTGGTGAACATAGTTTACTCCCTCCTAATCTGCCATTTTATGATTACCAAAGGTTAAGGTCTTTTTGAGTTTTGGAAATCATACTTACTCAAAAAGGTTAAAGCTTTTTTATTCATATTGTTTAGATTTCGATACATCGCCAAATCTCACTACATGTTTTTTTATCCTCAAAATCAGTATATATATATATATATATATATATATATTGCTCAAAGTTGAAGTTACTATCTAAGTTAGTACAAACTTCATTGTTTGTTTGTTTTTTTATTAAAGGTAATATGAAGATCAAAGATATCCGCTTGCAGCTTAAGAATGGTGTATCTATCTTTTACGAGTTTCTTATCTCTCTTTGACCCAAAGTACAATGTTGTACCCAAACTAAAAGGATCCTACAGTGTTGTCTTGGGTTACGTAGTTTCTTTAATATTCGGGACTCTACAACGTTTATTGAAACAGAGCTTATGCACACCCTTCGTGTGGAAGGGTTCACAAGCGCATTAGTTTCTCTAACATTTCACCAATTTGATCGGAGTATGATGCCTAATAACCTCAATCACCTTAAAGATCTTCTCGAGGTTTCAATTGCCATCAGAGTATGTGTTATCTTTGTAATCATTTTTTTATATGTATATTATTAAGTTTAATTAATTTGATCTACATGGACAGATTCAAGTTGGTGGGAGTGATGTTTATTATGTGAAAAAAGAGCAAGTAGAGCAAAAGGTGGTAAATGACATTTGACACTCGTTCTATCTCACTTCACTTAAATTTGTTATTCTTGGACGTATGATAGAGATTATGAGGATGTCGTCTCCTCTAAGATTATCTCTTGTCCTAGCAGGAATAAGGTCAACACGGGAAGACCTAATTTCTGATGTAAGGGACTTGAAGGATAAGTTGAGCAAGATCGAAAGTTCAATTGAGACTAAAGAAAAAATCATTGAAGATCTTACAATATCTTCAATGATTTTTTCTTTATTCTCAATTGAGCTTTCGATCTTGATAAGTTAAGATCTTCAATGATTTTTTCTTTATTCTCAATTGAGCTTTCGATCTTGCTCAACTTATCCTTCAAGTCCCTTACATCAGAAATTAGGTTTTCCCGTGTTGACCTTATTCCTGCTAGGACAAGAGATAATCTTAGAGGAGACGACATCCTCATAATCTCTATCATACGTCCAAAATCAACAAATTTAAGTGAAGTGAGATATAACGAGTGTCAAATGTCATTTACCACCTTTTGCTCTACTTGCTCTTTTTTCACATAATAAACATCACTCCCACCAACTTGAATCTGTCCATGCAGATCAAATTAACTTAATAATATACATATAAAAAAATGATTACAAAGATAACACATACTCTGATGGCAATTGAAACCTCGAGAAGATCTTTAAGGTGATTGAGGTTATTAGGCATCATACTCCGATCAAATTGGTGAAATGTTAAAGAAACTAATGCGCTTGTTAACCCTTCCACACGAAGGGTGTGCATAAGCTCTGTTTCAATAAACGTTGTAGAGTCCCGAATATTGAAAAAACTACATAACCCAAGACAACACTGTAGGATCCTTTTAGTTTGGGTACAACATTGTACTTTGGGTCAAAGAGAGATAAGAAACTCGTAAAAGATAGATACACCATTCTTAAGCTGCAAGCGGATATCTTTGATCTTCATATTACCTTTAATAAAAAAACAAACAAACAATGAAGTTTGTACTAACTTAGATAGTAACTTCAACTTTGAGCAATATATATGGTATACCATATACACTGATTTCGAGAATAAAAAAACACGTAGTGAGATTTGGCGATGTATCGAAATCCAAACAAAATGAATAAAAAAGCATTAACCTTTTTGAGTAAGTATGATTTCCAAAACTCAAAACGATCTTAACCTTAGGTAATCATAAAAGGGCAAATTAGGAGTGAGTAAACTATGTTCACCAAATGATATCCAAATTTGCAGCCTTAAATTGTTCAAATAGCAGAGAATTCGAACATGTATAATACACAATCGAATATAACTACTCCAAAAGAAAACATAAAACTAGAATTAATTCCGTTTGAGGAAAACCTTCTAGCTACTGCTATATCATAAGTTTCCCTAGTAAAAAGTTTTGCTTTAACCTACATGATCCAACTATTTTCCCAACTCTTGGCAATTGATGGCATCATAAAATCATTGTAGTCAATCTTTGGCACTGTTCATTATCATTGTTTAAACAAGATGAACAATAACAAACAAATTAAGTGATTAACTGATGTCGGATAGAAACGTGTCCTTTTATGTGAACCATGGTACTACTACACATGATTTTTGTACTAACTTGGATAGTAACTTCAACTTTATGCACTACATTACATAATGGAAGTACAATCCTATGAAATCTGTAGATGATGCTAATGGCCAAAATACTTCAAAAAGGCATACAATGTGTTGTGTTTGTGTAACCTCAAGGACATTATAATTACTAGGTGTTCATTATCATTGTTTATGTGGTTTTTAACCTAAATGACAGCGAACAATAATCAAACAAATGCAAATAAAATGAAAAAAGTGCATTGAAACCCCACAAAAATCAAATCATGATCGATATATATTCAGATAAAAAGAGTTGTTACCTGAATGAGAGCGAGTTTGAAATTGGTATCCAGAAGCAAAATTAGGGCTCCGATTATATTTTCGTTTTTTATTCTTTTTATTTTCGGTTTTTTTCACCGACCTAGGTATTTAGATGAGCCCCAAAAGGCCCCTTTCCAATTCCATATTGGGCCCACATGTACGTTTTTCTGTTCATATTAATTTTCACATTATTATTATTATTATTATTATATTATTATTATTACTAGATTTAAGACTCGCGGTAACGCGGGCGGTTAAATTTAAATTTTTTTTAGATATTAATTTCATATTATTTCTTTAAAGATAAAATAAGACATCAATTGTGTGTTAAATGTAACGTGTCATATTGGATATATGTATTGTGATAATATAAAAATACAATTCAAAAGGTTGATTTATTTATTTTGTGTTATATAGCCAAAAAGAAGATTGAATGGTATAGGTAAAAACAGTAAGGAGGCTACACAAGACTCCACCATGACCATTGGACAAAACCTAAACCAATAAGCATTAACCAATGACCCAAAACAGAAGATACAGAGCTATAACAACTTTCAGAAAATGATCCATAAGATTACAAAAATGCCACGAGCTCAAGTCATGAAAACACTCTTTAAGACCTCTAAGAGAGTGTTTGGGAGAACATATTTAAGGTGTTCATAACGTATTGTTCTTTATAATGCAAAACGCAACAGTGAAGTGTTTGGGTAAAGGTGCGTTATAGCTTATATTAAACGAAAAACAAACACATTTTCTTAAACCAAGGGGATGGTGCTTATTTTGAACACACGTTTAAGCTATAAGCACTTAAAATAAGCTTCCCAAACACCCTATAAGACTATTTAAATGTAAATAGAAGAGAAGTCATTAACAGGGTCAAGAACCACGCACAAGCTTTTAGTTTCAGTGAGTTGCTAAATTACCAACTTTTAGAGACACTTTTAGAAATTTAACAACTGAATTCACCCTCGATATTTTAATCTGGCGTATGAAGATCAAATGATCATATATAAAATCTCATTATACGACCGGTATTTGGTGTGGATGATAGCGTATGAACTGCAGGTGTTTTTTTCCCTATTTTTTTGTTGATAGCTTAGGTTATGGTTTTGGGTTTTAGATTCGTGAGAGATGAGGAGATGAGGTTGTATCCAGCTGTTTTTTTTGTACATAATTTTTATTTTAGTTATTTATTTTAGTTATTTATTTAATATTAATTAATTATAATTATTCGATAGTTTATATTTTAAAAGTTTTTTAGGTTAAAAAGTGTAATTATATCAAACTAATTTAAATCTTTTGATGGTTAAGGTAGGAACCTAATCAAGGCTCAAAACTTCTCCATTCTATTCTCTTAGACTACTAACTATACCAAATGCATTTGGTTCGTTTACCATATTAATCTTACGCACTTACGAGTTATGATATTGATGTACAGAATTGCAGGCGTGAGCACTTAACATGTAGGATCCATTAGCAACATTATCCGTTAGACAAATCCTCTTATTCGTCGTTCATCTACACAAGCTATGAAACAACTCATTATTATCAACATAAACACCTGTTACAAATAATTATGATTAATGGAAATACATGATAAATAAGCTATCAATTGAAAGAAGTAATGTTGTTAACCTTATGTAACAAAAAAATCCAACTTTACCAGCTTGTTGCACAGCCAAAACATCCTCCATCAATCTTCATTGCAATGGTTTAAGTATTTATAAATTATTATTATTATTATTATTATTATTATTTATTTATAAGATAAGATTTATTTATTACTCCGTATATACATAAAATAAAATAAATAACATAACAACTTAAATAATTTTGAGAAAAAAAACTTTAACTTTAAAAATGGAGATTAAAGAAAATTTACTTTCATGTCAAACGAATTCTTCCAGCTCCTATTTCTTCTCCAGCTTATTCCTATTTAAACTAAATATCTTTCATTTTAAGAATTAACAAGATTATTAAACAAAAATTATTGATTTTATTTTGTTTGTATAAGTCGAAGAAGATTTTCAGTAAATATTAGCATCACAATAGTCATGTTTAGGGGAAAACAAAATATTTGAATGCTACCATGATTGACATTAGGTGGAACATTAATTTAAAACGCACATGTAATTCTGGTTTTCTCATAAAGACACCGAACAATAAAAAGAAGATACATATCACATGTGTTAACAAGAAATTCTTACTTGGAGATAGAAGTAAAAAAAGGTATTATTATATTGCATTTGCTTCGTCATTTGGGAAGAAAATTGGAGATGGAAGATCTACACATTTCTCGTCGGATAAATGGATGGTAAACTTTAAATTTTTTCAAAAATTCTCAAGACTATTTCGTTTTGAGAATCAAATGGAGATAAAAGTAAGTGACATGGGAAGGAGTTTGCAAGTGAAAATGAAATTGGAGGAGAGACTTGAGGGGTAGAGAATTGAAAAGAATACGAGGAATTAAGTCAACTAATCCTTGAAATAGCACCAGGCAACAAAGGATAGACAAATGGAGGTGGTTTTTTTGAAAAGGAGGGTGAATTTAAGATCAAAGTGATAAACAAAAGATATAAGGGATTATATTGGAGGAAAGAAACATGGGACATCACAGAGACCAAGTGGAACAAAATAATGCAAAGGAAGGTGAACATCACTTAGACATCAAAGACTTTCATACCGTTCGATTGGAACCTCTCAACCACGGTGGTTCCAGGTAATTTTCATCACTTTGTAGCAGTGGCGGATTCAGGATCCAAGATTACCCATAGCAATTATATCTCAATCTTTGTGAACCCGTAGCACAAACAAATAATGTAACTAAAAATTCAATTTTTATAAGGAATTTACACTACATATAGCGAATGGACCCGTAGCGACTGCTACCCCTACCTTCTACATGGCTCAGCCTCTGCTTTGTAGGCATCCCTAATTCCATTTTCTCATAATAATCATTATGGATTATGGATGGATTAGTTTCTTATCTTGAGAGTAACTTTATCTTACACTCATAATTTACTCACATGATTACTCACTCATCAACAATCTGTTTCATTCAATGACTTACACTCATAATTCTTATTCCAACTGATATCATGTTTATAATCTCAGTTGTTGTGAATATTATTTACTAGAATACAAACACAATAACAAAATAACTAACGCACATAAGCGACACAAACAATATCCGTGCAACTCATTCATTAATTATCTATTAGTTATAGAAGGCAAAGACACCAAGTAAGACACATAACAACAGCTCGTATCAATTTAACACATAAGTGTAAATACACAGATAATCAAAGTTAGATTAAAAAATTACTCTTTTGGTGTGTATCCAGTTTTTGCAAATCTACTAACTCACCTCATTTACAGTCGGTGCTCCAAGTTATAATACATTCCATGTTTGTCCAGCACCTATATGAACAATGATGCCAACATTCTACATTAACATCTAGAAGATTAAGTCATGTACTATAAACTATAAAGACTGTGTGTTTATTATATCCTAATCCTACCCATTAAGATCTATCATACTTTATTAAGATGCTTTAAGACCCCTTAAATCATCTCTTATAGTCCACAATAGATGCCTCTTAGTATCATCCTTGTAAAACTGTATTTTTTATAACTTATAAAGTGTGTACAGAAAACAATGTCTAACAACAGATTTAGAGAGCGGACTCTCTTCTCTTTCCAACCCAAATGGATTCATGACCAATTTGATATGAATTTATAAAGATTGTACTCTGATTTTCTTTTTGAAACAGACCTGCTGTACTAAAACAGAATTTTGACCCACTTAGGGTCTGAATCAGGTCCAAAGTCCCCAAATTGGATCCAAAGACGTATGGTATATCGAAATCCGTGTTACGGTTGATCTTATACGAATTACGATGTTAAGAAAACAACAAAATCTACTGAAATATTCTCAGTCCCAGTTTTGACCAAAGTAACCCATAAAGTTGCGAAAATCCGACTTTTTAGACTAAAGGAAGATATAAGTTTGAATGTTGAAAGTATTTACAGAGAAAGAAGAAACGTTTGCAGAGAAAGAATGATAAAGGCCCGTACCAATTTTTTAGGAAGAAACCGTAGTTATTCTGATACTCTGTATATGCTATGAAACTTGGTTGCGGCCAACTGCACATAATAATAGCCCACAGAAATAAACCTCAAAAGACCCCGCAAAGAAATAAACCTCTCGATCTGCACAGAACTAAACTTCTCCGACTGAATCAACTATTCCGGCAACTACGTCATCGTCCGACGATCCGAAGAAAAACCTAAATCAAGTGATAAATAAACTTTAGGAACAATTCATCAGCTTTACGTAACTGTTTCTTCCTTCAATGTTTCGTCACAATTACCTCTCCTTCAACGCCTGTAATTTAATTCTTTATCTCTGTGTGTATATATCCAAATGATTATATTTGTAGTATATAATTATGTTTTATTATGCAGAAACACACTCGTTATGGAAATGGATAACATGGCGAAATTGTCTGAAAAGTGTAACATACAGGTTCCCATGGAAGTACTAAAGTAGATCATTGTTAGGGTTTATAGTCACGATTTTTGTATCATAATAAATTATTGAACAATTTTATGAATCAAACCACAAACATTAATTCCGGAATAGATACCAGAATTATAATCAAATCAAACGAATGTTATGTAAAATATTTCTAATGAGAGAAACTAGATGTATATCAAAACAACACAACAATCTAAAACTTGATGAGAAGAATGTGCAGCTATAACTCGCATTAGGGTTTCTGAACCATAAGAATGAATATATACAAGTCACTTCTGAAAATAACAGCTACAGCTCTTGAACTCTTTAAGCTTCACAAAACTGCCACAAACTTTATTTTATGCAGCAACAACTTTCATTTGTTCTATTTTGACTACCAACATTTTCTACAAGATAAAATTAACACAATGAATAAACAAACATAATAATACCAAATTAGATTGATCCTTTAACAATTATATAAATATAAATTTTGAATTTTGTAATTGGATCAACTTTGTAGTTTGATTGATGATGGAAAGAATCCAGATAATTCACCAGTGATGTTTTAAATAGTTGCATTGCTAAGAATCAGATCACTAAAGGCAGAACTGATGCCTTCAAGGTTTGTACGCATCATTCTTTAATTTTTCAATTTTCCATAAATGACCATGTGCTTTAAACTGCACCTTTTTTCTGCTGTTATTGTTATTGCTAGAAGTGTCTCTGTTTTTCTGGTATTAATGTTTGTGGAAATTTGTAATGTTAAGCATAGACATAATCGGTTTCCATCATACTTGTACGAACTACAACCTACAATTTAGCCGCTAATTGTTAGTGTAAGGTGATGTTTGGTTTGATCTCTGTATATTCAAGTTCTTTTAAATCAACGAAACCTACTCTGTTTCAATCACCTTTGGAAGACATTATGTCTGCTCGATGATGTGGCATGGTGTCATATGAAGATCTTCTTATTTGTTAGAATGATTAGGTAATATTGTTAATATTGAACCAAAGGGTCATTGGCCTAGTCGTATCGAGGTGACCCTCCAACCTTGTGGTTGAGGGTTCAAGTCCTGTGGGCAGGACAGAATGTAAATATTCGTTGGTTATTGTATATCTTCGTGTGGTAGTATTGCATTTCAAATAAAATAAAATAAAATTGTAAAAATTGTTAATATTGAAGATGCAGTAAATGAATATCTTAGCTGCTACGATGAAATGATGTTGCAAACAGAAAAGTGTAACGCTATTCCTATATGTTCAGAAGGATTGATGGTTTCATATGCAGTTCGTTTATAGTGTTGTAAATCTATAGGATGTTTGGGTGAGCGCAGGTAGTTTAGAGGGTTGTGAATCGTGACTGAATTAGTGAATTGAGAGTTGGAATGAAATATTTGAATGTCAGAAGTTTTGATGGGAATACTATGGTGATCTTAAAAGTCTTTAAAACGGTTTAATAGGTAGTTATATTTATATCTGTGCGTATAGATTGTGACTTATCCTACGTGTTATTATGCTTGCAGCTACTGCTGTGTGTCCTAAGACTCTGAGCTATATATGTGAAATTTAAGAGGTGTTTTGGATTGCATACTTCAGCTTATGCTTATTTAGCGTAGTTAGAATAAACTAAGATCTGTGCAACTCCGATTAAGCAGTAAAATTGCTTATCGAATTACACAAGTAGACGTGAAAGATGCTTTCATTTATGGGGTGTTATATACAAGTGTAATTGAGCTTAACTCCTCCTATGTTTACAATCGAAACAAAAGTGACAATCTGTTCTACGTACTGCTATACTAAAACCTACAATCTCTCATTAAACTTCCCACCATTCTTGAAGGTCTTGCCCGAGACCGCTAGTAGTTTCATCCCACTCGTTGACACTGCATAGTTGCTCTTTAATGTCTAAAAGTTCACTTCTTCCTCCAAAATACGTTACACTATTATAAAACGGAACATTACTTTCTTGACTGTAGTTTTCTAACATAATATTAGCATCACTTTTAGTTGGTGAGTTCGTCCCTCGATCATCAGATTCTTCACCATCGTTTCCAGTAACGTTTTCTTGATGCCTTTCTGCTACACTTCGTAACATCTCCAACTGTTAATCAAGTAACATTGGTTAATTGCAATTCACATAACTGAATTATGTCAAAATGGAATCTGGTGAGTTGTACTGTACAACACTACAACCACTGCTATTATACCTGATTAAGAAGTGCTTGATTTTCTTTTTTCAAAGTTTCGGACTTCAACGCCAAAGTCTCATAATTCTGCTTGAGAATATTGTACTCGTGTTCAATTTGCCTCGACTTTGAACGCGCTCTTTTGTTCTGGAACCATATTGCCACTTGACGAGGATGCAGCCCAAGTTTATTCGCCATTTGATGTTTCATTCTTAACTCGGGTCTCGACTGTGTTTCATACATGTACTCAAGGAAGCTTATTTGTTTATCAGTAAATCTTTTTCGACCCTCGTTTTTGTTCTTCTTGATTTCCGCTTTCAATACTCCGTGGACAGACATTCTTCAAGTTGATGACTTGGTGAGATTTTGTGACTGTTTTGGTACAACGTGAGTAGTGGGTGTTTGTTATATAGTGTGTCTTTATAAAGTGTATGCTTTCATAGGAAGAACAGGTGTACGCGTTGAAGTTGACATGAATCTTACCAATTTTGTGTCTGTTTCAATGCATCGAAGACTTGTACCCGTACACGTTTTCTTTGTGTCAATTCACTTTCAACAGTGTCACTAACTAGGCTGAAAACATTTAAGTTGATGGTATTAGAAGTCCAAATATAATTTGTTAAAGAGTTGTAAGGAAACAAAAGTACAAACTCACGAGATACTCCCTCCCTCTTAAATTATTTGTCACTAAGTTGAAAATACAAATTTTAAGAAAATCACATTAATTACACTTTTGACCTTAGCATAATGACATTTTTAGCCCTTAACCATTAATTAAATATTTTCTTTGAGGTTTGTGTAGTTTTAAAATTAAGGGTAATATGAGAAATTTAATCGTTGATACATATTTATTTATTTTTTAAAGTGGACAATTATTTTGAAATAAATAAAAATAGTAAGATGGACAAATAATTTGAAATGTCGAGAGTATTTTTTTCTTCTGAAATATAATACTAGCTCAATGGACGTATTACATCTATTATATACGACATATATTTTAGTAATTGAAAGGATTTTGTTAACAACAGTTCAAAATGCTGTCATTAACAAGTTTGAACACGCATAATTTATTTTACTACAACCAGTATTAAGGGTGCGTTGAGTTTGTTACGATGTGTATATGCATGTTTTAATGTTTTAGTGATAGACATAAGGGTTATCGTTATTATTTTTGTAAGTTAAATTAAAAAGATGTTTATATATTTATGTGACAGACTGAGATAACGTTAGTTAGATTAAAGATTAAAGATTAAAGAGACATGTTTTTATGTTTATGTAGCGTGGATAGATATTAAAAGTGGGAATTGGTAGGTAATACAATGGAGTGATGGGGGAGGTCCTACTACTTTTAATTTGATTGACCAAAAGGAAAAAAATTGGTGAAGAAAGAATGGACACGTTTGTAGGTGTGGTGTGTGTAAGACGACAAAAGAGATAAGATATTATGTGCCACATGGTCCAATCAGGTGAAGACTTGTGTAGTGGGAGATCTTAATAGCTGACGTGGTACTTTGTAGTTTTGGAAGGTAATATAGTATTTATTTTTTGTTAATTGTTATAAAGAAAAAACGTGTAAATGTGACTACTATTTCTTTAACTAAAAATAGTCATTTAGTATTGCCTGTATTTGTTCGTGTGTTAATGCTTATCTTTTGTAGAAGGAGAATAAGTTTTACCTCTTTACATTGTCTAAGAATCTTCGCTCTTTATACACTGTCTAAGAATCTTCGCTGTCAGTAAAAATGTTGATAACCGATAACGTCAACTAATTCAGTAATTGTTCTACGGAATGCCCACCACGGGATGCCTCTTTTACCATGTCAGTGATGGAAAATTACTTTGAATATAAGATGGTGAATAATCAGACAAACATGAATTTTTGTAAAATAAATATAAAGCAAAGACATGGAATCTAGAAAAGTAATAGGAGGTTTCATTATCAATTGGGCCAGTAATATTGGGCTTCATTTTGAGAGTAAAGGTCCAGCAAAAGGTTATTACAGTGGTGTTTTTCACAGTCATAAATGGGCCGTTCTTAATTAGTCAATTTTTCTTTTTTCTTTTTGAAAATTTCAACGAGTTTTATAGCATTTTCTCTACATTATATAATCATCCTCGACAACAATTTATATAATTAGCATGAATTGGTGCCATAAAGTCAAGTTCTAAAAATGAAAGTTGATACAATAACACAATAACCACAACATAAAAGCCTTGTTATATGCACCGATAAATAACTAGTTGAATATATGATATTCGTACACCATAAATATTAATGTCTTTTTACAACTATTTTACAACATGTGCATTGATAAGGTCTTTTTTGTTTTGTGCGTATCTTTCTTTAAGTTTAGGATCAGAGGAATAGGTGATGAGATCTAAGAAGGGACAAACAGTCTCAGCTATTCATTTTTATGATTCACAGCTCAAATTCAATGCATTATAAGTGTACTAAATTATAAATATATCTTACATCATAACAACATTGCATCTTAACATTAATATTTTGACTTTTTCATGTACTCTGAACGTATACAAACACAACGTACATAGCTATATAAATGTGTCTATGTTAATCTACACTAAAAAATATAAATATAAAAAAGAAAGAAAGGAGGCTAATAAGTAGGGTTGAGGGACATGTTGATGTAGGTCTCGAGTCCTTCTTTCCAAGACTCTTTTACATAAAATGTCGGAGTAATTCCATTTCCGTTACTGCTCCATTAACTTTTTGGGGGTAAATGAATAGCAGTAAATAAAATGAAAATCATTCTGAGTCAGTTGGCTACAGTGTTATGTTAAGTAAGTATTACGAGTAATATGTAGTCAAAACAAGGTTTACTGGTATCAATACTTTAATTGGCCAATCAGTTCCAATTCACTTTTTTTCTTTTTTTTTAGTTTAAACAGGTTATGTAAATTTTACTTTTAGGGCTTTCAATAAGAAAACAATATGTGAATCGATTAGATTAAAGTTAAGCATTCTCTTTTAATTCATAACTGTATCGAATAAACTTAACTTTGCATTTAATAAACTCGAACTCTTCTTTTAAACAAAATGTAGTAAATGAAATTTTAGACTATTAAAGAAAACTTTGAGTGTAATTATGGCACATGATTATTCTAATCGAAAGCTCTTACGACTTTCATTAGTATTTCCCAAAAAGCTTTTATCGTGTTATATGGTAAGTGTTAAATCTTTTTTTTAACGCATTTAGTATTTACCCTCTTCATCAACCTTACAAACACGTTTGAATAAAGAAATAAACAATGAATTAACAAAAGGATTAAGCAAATTAAATCATATTATTAAAGTTACATTTTTTTCTCCCTTTTTTCAAGTCAACATCTCAAGATATATTTATTATGAGTTATCACCTTTGAGTAAGAAAGGGTCAATTTTGTGTCGTTTAATAGCAAAATGGTAGCGTTATACGTACCACTATTCTATTTAGAGGAATAACATTTCCACAAAACGAGAGTTTGACTTCGTCTTCAATACTCCAACCTACAATTTATGATCCATTGATCTTAATTACAAGTATTTAATGATTTTAATCTAAACATCAAGTTAATCACCAAAAAGTCCGACAGTAATTGTTGGATATATGGGGTGAAATCGGTCAACCTTGAAGGACACGGCAATAGATATAGGTCCCATTTTCCAAAGCTTTTCTAAAAAGTAGAAATAAAAGTCAAAAATTTAAAAAGTGTACACATTTCAACAAATCACAATTACTATTTCATTTTTGTCCTAACTTTGGAAGTTATCAATAGGAGTACCTTCCTTGTCTCGATTGTTTCGTACTTAGACACCCTATACCACAAATATATACGAATTGTCTCATTTCAAAACTCGATACCGGCCCTCTTTCGTTCAACATTGTTTATGAACATATAAAATTTTATATTCACATTGGTTCAGAGTAGTTTAGTTTATTGTATAGTGCAAACTACAAACATTCGTTCATCCACTAAGTTCATATTTTATAGAAGAAGTTTAATTATTTGAAAAAAGATCATGTTTAAACACTACCACAATATTTAAATATCCTGTACAAAAACATATTATATATTTAAATATGTTACAAACTTCAACAAACAAAGTTGATTTGACAAGTCATATTTCAGTAAATTCAGAAAATAAATAAGACTGTAAACCATATCCATATTGTATAGGAACGTGATAATCCGGATGAGGTTGTCTAGTCAATAGTACGAAAAATTATTCCATAAATTACAATTAAAGGGATTGATTTGGTTCGGCGAAAACAAATATTGACGTTAAATAATTAAGACATAATATAGTGATGACACTAGATAATTTGTGCATCACTACAATCCTGATTTTGTAAAGCTGAAAACGATCATAGCTAAGTAAGATGATATGATCTTAACAATCTTGAAAAATTACCATTAATATGGAACAAATTCTAGAATGAGCTACATATATCTTTCATAATCGGGACGAGGTTTATCGAAGTATGACCTTTAAGATAACATGGGAATGAAATTGAACTATCACACGAATAATACAATTTAGATATTAGTATATATTAATTGCTTCCTCCGAGGCTTAATCGTATAATCTTTCGATAGACTACTCACACACCCGTTATGTTAAATTTAAATATGAACTTAACTATATATGCATTAATTATTATAGTTTTAAAATAATTATATTATATATTATGGAGAATTTAAATGAAATAATGAAGATGGTTCACGTACCGACTTTTTATGATATACAAGTGACAAGTAAGGTGGGTGATGTGGCAGTGGTCGGTCGTAGAATTGACCTCCGGGGAAAGATGAAGTTACTCTCGTTGTACTACATACTATACACAGTGTATATGTATGACTGGTGGGTCCTACACGAGAATCTATTTATTTCATATTTATTTATAGGTGCCTACCACCCACAATCTTATCAATTCAATTCTACATGTACGTATTTGTTAGTTTTCACCTACAAAATTAAATTACATGTGCAAACCGATAACATAAAATTATATAAGTTAATTTTCATTAAGAAAACAAAGAAAATTTATTCAAGACATTCATTAATATTAAGGATGAACTAATACATATAAACTTATTTTCACAAAACTGGGTCTAGTCTTCCATCGACGTACTATTGCCAACACAAAGTCTACTGCTATCTTGCAAGCAAACGAGTGTGCAAATACACACTATATACCAGTGTAAATGATAACAAGTGACAATACGTGCATAAGTGTAGTATCACTTTTCTTTTCTTTTCTCTTTTTGATATTTTCTTTTTCATATGTACGTTGATGCATATGATGCACAAAATAAGCCACGTGTCACCACCGTATTTGTCTTATTTGATTTACACAAAGCAACCCCTGTACATTAATACATACATCTCTATGTATATAAAGGCTACAGTTAATTACTTTCTGTTTGATGCCACAATTCTACTAAATTTTTTTTTCTAGTAAACATTTTTTGTGTATATATACTCCATGTATTATTACTCATTTGAATATACATACATATATACTTCAAGTCTCACATATAGTGTGATGAACAGAGAAGTTAGGAGCGTGGGGGCGGGTGTTTGGTTTGCATTTATGACTTTGCTTGTCTTTTTATCAACACCACCGTCTCCTTCATTTCATTTCTACCTCCCCCTTTCTTTCTTTATACACATCTTTCTTTCAATTCTTCACCATTTTCATACACACTCTGATCTACCCTCTTTTATCTACATAATGGTGATGAAAAAATGATCATCAATTTGATATCTTGGAAGTTCTTTCTTTTGTGGGGAATGTTGTCTGGCTCGAGGTCTCAACAAAGCTTCAATCTTTGTCAATGGATTCATCATCCATGATTCATCTTTCTTGATATTGATTGAAGATTAGTTAAAAAGTACTAATCTTGATTGTTGTATCATGTATCTTCGGACCAGGCTTCATTCCCCTCAATTGGTCTTCCTTCAATTTCAAGAAAGAATCAATCTTTATGAATCTACTCACTTTCTTTCAGGAAAAAGATTCAATCTTTAAGGTGGGTTTACCTTTCTTCTTTATTTTAATTGAGGTTTTTTTATCATGTTATGAATGAATTTGGTATGTCTTGTGATAATTCTTTAGTATATGAAGGATGAAGATTGGTGTAATGATGAGTTCTGTGATGAAATGCCCAGAAACAGGATTTTTACTAGAAAGGTTTTATAATCATTGCTACTCTAAAATCTAAAAATTATGCAAATTAGTTGAAAAAGTTTTTGTTTTTTGGGTATTGATTATATTTTGTCAGTCTTTTAGACACTGGTTTTGTTTCTGTTCTTTTTTATTTACCCTCATCAGTAGCTACTTTTAGCATTGATGCTATATTTGACTTTAACATCATACATTTCTCTCATCATTACCTCATGATAATCTTTTCATCATTTTCTTTCAATCTAGGGTTTTGATTTTGCATGATATATATCAGTACAATGCTTAATTCATATCCCTTTTTTTTTCTTTTCTTCTTTCTGTTTGTGTGTGCTTTTCCCATGAATGCATAAAATTTTATTACATATTGCTGGTATACATGAACCCTAGAATTGGGCATTGTATAGTACTTTATTGATTTGATTGCCATGGATGCTACTTGATATAACTTGTCTTTACTATTAATTATCAACAGCTAAGGGTTTTTTATAACTTATAAAGATCCAAGATCTTAGACTTTTTTTTTCTAAACTTAAGAAGCTCATTAGCTGTTCTTGTTAGCTTTAAGTTCTTATCTTGGGTTGGCATATGTTTGTGATAGAGCAAGAAATAGAAATTAGATTAGAGAAATCAAATGTGGCTCATAAAACTATTTTGTGGATAGAAGGACTTCAAATCATCAGTGCATGAAACATATTTGACTTGTGGATGAATCTTGGAGCTACATACATGATCTGTTTATATATTACAACAGATGGAATACATATTTGACTGGAATTTGAAGCTATGAAATATAAATATATGATACAGTATCATATATATGGTATTCATTGAGTTTTAATATTTTGATTTGAGTGTAACTGTGTTTCTCTGCAAGGTCAACCACAATATATGTTTTAGGAGCTAAAAGGTAAAGTAATTGATTTTTATAAGCATTGCATTGATCATTTCATGATGGACACACACGTCAGTAATCCTGTTGCAAGTGTATATATATATATATATATATATATATATATATATATATGTATCATGTCACTAAACACACACCATAATATATTCAAGGTGTATTTCCCTGTAAACATGTGTTTTTTTGCTATTCGAAATATTAATGAGTCAAAGTAATATACTCTCTCTATATGTAGAATTAACTAGAAAAGAAGCGATATAAGACATTCAAAAAGAAGCAATTTACAACGATTTTCACACGATCTATAAAATTATAGAGCTTACTTTACTAAACGAAGACCCCCTATTCGTTATGCTCCATAGTTGGCTAAATACGATTAGAAAGATCGAGCATTTATCGTTCTGATTTTATTTTTATTTTCAGAATAAGATTGAGGTCAGTTGATAGCTTCCTCACTGCAAATAAGTCACATTCCCCTACTATCAAATACTTCACAATCTCAAGTCGTATAAAAAAATCTCAAGTCATTTTCATAGTTGGAGATGCCCTAATAACGATGTTTGACAATTACTAAATAGTAACAATACTATGCTATATAATATTAGAAAGCGAAAAAAGAAACAGTTAATGTAAAAATATACAAGTATAATAATACATCGTATATGCAAATATGGATATCTAGGTATTTTAATTGTATAAGAACTTTTTATCCTTTTAAAAGCAAGTTTTTAGTTTATTTTTTTGGACTACCAAGTCTAGTTTGGGCCTATCACTGGATTTCATTAGCCCAAACAACACCGGCATAAAAAAGTTAAAAGGTTATGGACCAACGGAGTGGAGGCCTTACGGAGTTACGGGTATGTAGTTGGGTTGGTTTTTTTTTTCTTTTTTCTTCGTTATCTTTTTATTTCTTGTTTTTACTTGTAACCTTCTTTTAAAAAATAAAAAATACATTTTTATTAGCTGTCTTTTTTGCAGTTTTCAAGTTTTGAATTTTTTCTGACATGCTTTCCGGTCTTATCTAACTGAGTAGCAACAAGCTTGGTTTCAGTATGTATGCAAAATGGGCTGATTTTAAATGTCATTCTCCTCCGCATTTTTTTCTTGTTCCTTCGTTTTTTTACCTCAATCTTGAAGTAAAAAATGTTCAGTAAATTTGCTATTGCTGCTAACATATGGATCAATATAACTAAATTCATCCCTATTAGGTGGAACAAGCATAGCGGCAACTAAAGCCTTTTCACATGGTGTAAAAGTCGTCAGTTAGTCAATCACCGAGAAGTCTAGCTCATCATAGATGAAAATTCAAGACTTGTGTATTACTAAAAGTAATTTAAAATTATTACTGAAGTAGTTAATTAAACGTTTATATTGAATTGGATCAAAAATAATTTATTTGGTTCTTGAAAATTAACCGTTTATAATCTTTTAATTAAGGAAAATTTGCAAATTTTGTCCATGTGGTCTCGTATTTTGGTTGATTTTGTCCTTAAAGATTTGTTTCTGCAATTTTCGCCTCGTGATCTTCAATTTCTGCCATTTTTATCCTTCTGGTTAACTTTCGTTAACTTTCTCCGTTAAATCTTATAAAATAATAAAAATACCCTTCATCTTCCTCAAACCCTCGTATAATTAATTATTTTTATATGTCCTTTCAAATTTTATAATTATCACATCATTCTTTGAAACTCGATATTCCAAATTTTTAATCCTATAATCCTTCCCCATAGACAAGTTGTAGGACTCGTTAATCACCAACAAAAGATATAAACATGATAATTGTATTAATGAAGAACACATAGAAGATATTTCAAGGCATATGTATATTATTATTGACGAACAACCTTGAAGAATATAAGTGAGACGATAACCACGAAGTAAAGACATATAATATCTTCTAAAAATTCTTTATTTATAGAGTTTTAGGAATATGTACAACTAGAAAATACATTCCTACTAGGAAACTAAATCTCCTAATATTCAAGTTTATCTTGAATATATTTTAGTTAATCCTCTATTTTCAGTTTTACCCTTTGTCCCATCAAATTTATAATGTAAAAAAAATTACGACTGCATAATTTCCTAACAATCTCCCCCTATTTGATGATGACAAAACAATTAGTAAACTGATTACAAGAAATTAAATATAGATTAAAAAGTAATTAAAACTTTGTCTTGCTAGCTCCAAATATCTTATATAATTCTTCAGACTCTATCGAACTATTGTTGTGTTGATAACATGATATTTCTTTGTGAATTCATCAACTATCAGAAGAATATATCTCTTTCCTTCAACTTCCGAACTCATCTCGCTAAAGTTAACTTGAACAGTTTAATCAATTCAACTTAAGTTACTATATCTTCATGATACTTGTACATGTTCGAGTTATAATATTTGAAGCTTTAAACTCCCTCTCAATGTCAGCTACCTAACAAATAAACTTAGCCTCAACATCACCTATAATGTCAGAAGAAAAACTCTTCAACCAACTTGAACATAAGCATGCTAACCCATCATAAAATGTCACACCCATCACTCTGAACGTATAAATTTTAAACATATCAGTTGAAAACTTCATCATCAACTTCATAAATGTTGATTAGGCATGAGGAAATCTACGGGTCTGGATTTTTCGGGGCTGGCCTCCTTCGGGTCTGAGTTCATGTGATTCTATAATCGTTTAAGTCTGTACTCATGTGAGTCTGAAATTCGTGTGAGTTTGACATCGTGTGAGTCTGAAAATCATGTCAGAGTCTGAAGTTAGAGTCTGATGTCAGACTCTGAAACCGAGTGAGTCTGAACTCGTCAGATTCTGAACGCGTCAGAGTCTGAACGCGTCAGAGTCTGAAATTTCATACTGAAATTAGCAGCAGATTCAAAATTATGTATATCCTTGTAGAAAGCTCAAATCATGCTGAAAATTTTACACGAAGTAGAACTATGTGTTGTGAACCTTATATCCAAAAATCAAGTCGATCCAACAGTTTATGAATACACAATGATCTTTTAACAGCAGCTACGCGAAAAGAAACCACAACATTCTGTAGTAAATTCGAATTTTAGTATCTCATTGTAGAGACATCCGATCATGATAAAATTTTTACACAATGTATATATATGTCTTTAACCACATATCCAAAGATCTTGAAGATCTAAAGGTTAACGAATACATGGTGGTCGTTTTACTACAGTTGTCCAGAAAAAACCCTAGGTTTCTGCAGCATATTTCAAAAATAAATATCTTATGATTTAAACTGCAGATCGAAAATTCCTTCAGTTAGATTATGCGTCTGTATGTTATGAACCTACACTTCAAATTTCATGACGATTAAACGGTTAACGAACATGACGAACATGACGAACATATAAATGAATTTTCAACAATCTTTTTGTGTATCTTCATTACGGCTTCTTTTATTTGGAATAGATCATTACAAACCTTTAATAGACTGGACGCGCTCTGATGGTAATTGTTAGGTCATGTTAAGCTAAATTAACAATAATAAGTATTTGTTGAAGTGCGGAATTAAATCAACAAGAGTAATCAATCAATAACTTCATTCGTATTGATATATAATTCGCATAGGGTTTTACAATTAAGCGCTAACTTCAATCGTTAGGTTTCTCTTAACCTATGAACCCCTATTTATTCTACTATTAGAGATAGGAAACATAATCTTCCTCAATCTCAAACTTATCAGTTTACAACTAATTAACCGATAACTATGAAAACAAGATAAAAACCCTAAATACAAATATCTTCTAATTCTTTGAGTTTATCTTCTAATCCTTAAGATGTCAGTTGTAGATATAATCTTCTAAGTCTTCTGGATCTGAAACTCCAATTCTGTAATCGTCATAGTCTGAAATTCCATAAAGCTTGTCAGAGTTTAAAACATGTGTCAGAGTTTGAAGGTTCAGACTCAAACGCCATAGTCTGATGTTTCAGACTCAGTCTTGAAATCTGCATTTCAGACTGTAATTCTATTCTTAGCATTTTTACAAGACTTAGACATATTGACTCATCAGATTCATAAAATAGGATCGATCAATTATTTTTTCCAACAATCTCCCCCTATCTGATGATGTCAAAACCTTTACATAAATTTCTAATCTATCATATTTAAATAACTAGACTTTTATAGATTTAAATAAGTCATTTATACAAATCTAGTCTATTACAATAAATCATTAATAGAAAATGACTTCTTGCTCTTCTTCAACCATTCATCTCTATCTCCTCGTCCAACTTCAATTAGCTTGATAACCCTCATCTCTTCCAGATCATCTTTGCAGTTCTTCCTTGTTCTTTCAAAATTCTATCACACTTATCTTTCCTCTCAAGCTTCTTTATGATCTCTCCCAGATGATAAAATAAACATCTAACTACCTTTTTTCTAAATGATAAACTATGTTCTCCTTCGCACAGATCCAGAAGAGCAAACAAGTGATAGTACTCTGAATTAGGAAGCCCATTAATAGACTGAAAACACTCTACACCATTATTATCTTTGTACATAAATCCTTCATGTTTATCAATCTTGATGTAAGTGTTCTCCAAAAACTCTATTTCTTCAGGTACATGATGAGCTCTTTTTTTAATGTCTTCATTAATCAAGCCAAGTGATCTCTTACTTTTCTTTATGTTATAAGCCACACAAAAATACCTATAATCTTCATCATTTAAATATCCCATGTCATGTGATACCTCTACTAAGCATATCACCTCAGCCATCACACTTTATCTTCTTGATATTTTATATATGTTGCTATCACCTTCCACTCCTCAAACCAAACATATAAAGCTTCTCCAATTCAATCTTAGATTTGATTTCAGTAGATGATTTCACCTCAAATATCACTTCTCTTTGATCTCTATTGGCTGTACTGCTTGTCAACTTGTCTGATAATCTTTGATTGATGTATTAATCTTTCAATTTGCAAGATAGTACATACTCCATGCTTGTTCTCTCAGCAAACTTCTTATCTAATTCAAGTTTTCTCTCTTTTTCTTTCACCATAGCCAAGTAGTCCTCTGAAGATATACCAAGTTCAGCAGCTTGTTCATCAATGTTCATCTGAATTATAGGATCATCCAATACATCAGTATGTATAGGTTCTTGTGTCCACTGCTTTTCTTTATGCAATCGAACATGTTATCTTGACGGTTTACTGGTTCAACCGGTCAGACCGTTTCTACAAATCAGAGACATTTTAAGTACAATATAATTAGTTTAAAATATACAATACAAACAGTATATATTTCAAAAACAATAATTAAGAGTAATACTCATGAAAAGCAATTAAGAGTATATATTTCAAAATCAACAATCAAGAGTATATATTTCGAAAACAATATATAATAAACGGATATGAATCATTATCATTATTAATACTTTTAGTGGATGACTTATAATGCTATTTTTTCGTATAGTTTTATTTAGTTGAACTTAGCTCCCATTTGACATGATTCCCAATTAACCAATCGACTAAAAGCTCCATCTTTCTAGCGTTTAACTTGGGTTGCACGACGTCATTCATATAATCATCAAACTTTACTCTCATACTTCAACATTCTCGTTACATACATCTTCTCCAACTCATATTCCTCCACACTCAATACTACTACATCAATTAATTATTAAATAATATATATATATATATATATATATATATATATATATATATATATATATATTAATATCCAAAACTTTATTGGGTGCAAATTTCAGAACATCTCGTACTGAAAATGCGACTTAAACATTAATATATTTCATCACTGAAAAAATCTTATTATTATCACATAAACATCATGAAATATAGAGTTAGTTATATATTTTATTAACCTCAGTGAAGAATACAACAGCTAAACCGATACATCAAAGAATTCTATTAAAAACATAGTAATTATAGTATATTTATTTAAACGTTTATTATCATAGCAACAACTAATTGATAGATTAAACAAATATTTAATTGTAAAATTTATAATAGTATTCTTATCATTAATTTTGACAATACTCCGTATAATAGTAATAAAAAAAATTAAAGTATTAAATATAAAATTTGTTTTTGGATAAAATTAAATGAATATATAAACTCGATTTGCTTGTTATAAAAAAATTTGGTGTACAAATTCCACCTTTAAAAGTCGATATTTTACGATGATCTTATAACGTAGGTGCTGTTACATAATGGCTTTGAAAATAGGCCCTTTTGCATTTTGTAATAAGTAATAAATCCAAAAAATGGAATTATTAGGTATAATATATAGTTACATATTTACATAAATAATAATAATGACAAGATTTTGTGTGTATGCATGATATCTATCTAAAACCGAATCGATACATAAAGGAATCCAAGGAGGATCTTTGTGTCTTTATGTCTAAGTTTCTAAAATGTCTCCATGCGAATTGAAAGATTGTGGATGGGGTTGGATTAGATTTATAGATTGGATGGTGTGTTATTGTTGACTCGTGATTCACTTTGTATTCTATAGTTTTTACCCGTGACTTATACTTTGCTTCTTCATGACATATATCAAGACAAAGTGTTTGCCATTTTCAAATTAATTCCTATAATTACGCCATTCCCATATTCAAACAATTCATTCTTCCAACGTAAATCATGCCATATTGAAATACATTTGCACCGCATGGGTTCAAATCTATTTCATATAAGATTCAGATAGAAACGCTTCTTACGGTGGAAATGATAGAAACGGACATTTATATATTATTTAACTAACTCTTTTGATATAAAAAATTATATTAAAATTATTAGAACTTTATGCTCTTTAATATGAGATAGATTTTTTTTTTAAAATATGTGATATACATTATATAAAAATTTAATGTATATTACAGTATCACATATAAAAATTGGATACACAACTTTAAATGTACATATGTTAAAATAAAAAATAAAAAAATCATTCCTACCACAAGAAATAATTCTACAATAAATTTTCCACAGGTTCAATTACAAATTTATTGCTAACAATTTAACATAGTGACATACTAAGGCAATTTATGCATTATGTTATTTTATATATATTCTGCAAAATTAACCAGGTTGTTATTGATAAGTCTTTTTGTAATGCTATGTTTAGTATGTAGTAGAATAGGAGCTAGTACAAATGGAGCAAAAAATTACAGTGAAATAAGAATATAAATTTTAGTTAAAATAACTTTTAGTAAATTAAGGTTTGAAATGATGGCACCTTAATCAAAATGGACCAGAATTAATGAAAGTGTCATATTTGATTAAATTAAAAATATATAGATTAACTTAGAACGACTTCTTTCAAAGTTAAACTCTTGAAACCCATCGCTTATAATGTATCATTAAATAGTTATTTATAGAGTATAAGAAACGTAACAAATTCTAATAGAACATAACCTAACAATCGAGTTTGAGCGGACTAACAAATTCTAATAGAACATAACCTAACAATCGAGTTTGAGCGGACTAACATAAACTATCATATAAACTATCATATGATAGAGTCAAATGCAAATGTATAATGAACACGAAATCCATTATTAAATATTAAAAATAGAGAAGAAATTGTTAAAAATGTGTGTAACTGATTATTGTACTTGAAACACAACCAAATTCTCTACATTCGATGTTTGGGGTTTGTGTATGTAAAACCGGATTTTGTCCATTCCTAGGGATGGAGCCAGAGGCAGATCACGTGCCACATATTACTATAGGGATTATGGAACCCCTTCTCCATATTTAGGGCCATGTCTTATTTTCCCCACACCTTTCACAAACTTACGTCTCAACTTCTCTGCAAAAATAAGACTTGCAGTTTCACATTTTTTGTATATTATCATTTTTCACATGCTTTACTTGAAAACTAAAATAAAAATAAAAAAAAAAAATGAACACAATTATGGGTTATCAAGTTTTCAATACATTGAGACACAAAAATGGTCAAAATTTTCCATTTTCAAGACCCAAGAAAACACATTGACCAACTTTTGTTACATTCCATATGTGAATGACATCAGAATGTCATGCCAAATCATCCCAATTAATCCAAATTAATACTAAGTGTTATATTTCCGATCCCCCTTCTCACCTCATCTAATAAATGAACTCGATCATAAACATAAATTTAGTTTTTACATGCTATCGACAAAATGTACTAGAAAATTTACCTTTTATGTCCTTCAACTTCTTTTTTTTTTTTTTTTTTTTTTGTATATAGGTAGTCGGTCTATGCTTTTATGTTAACAATATCGAAGTTAGGTGTGGTTCTGTTAATAGCATCTCATCGTTTTTCCTTGGTTCTTTTAAAATGAAAAATTGTATTGTCGAGGTTAATTTCATGTTTCAAAAACTTTTGGTTTACTAAGGGCACATTTTAAACACACATATGGAATAAAGCGACATAATTAAATTTCCAAAGATAATTTATTAAACAAGAAAAAGACCATTGAAAATACAACATATATATGAAAATAGTCATTCTTGTGATCTTGTTTAAATTTGATACTAAAAGTAAACAAACCATTCATCGTAAATTAAGGTGAATTTTAAGAAGAAATTAAGGATGATTATATCTATACTATTATATAAATCATGTGTACCAAAAGTCTTAAAACTTAAAAAAGGGACAAGACAAATTACATTTCTACCCTCCTACAATCTTTTAGTTGATAGCTATCACTTAATGCAATTAATTATAACTTCTTCGTAACCGTCACATATTTTTTTTTTTAATTTAATATGTACATTAAATATTTGTAACTTAACTTTTATAACTTTCAATTGTTAGAATTATGAAATACCATTTGAGTCGTGTATGGTTAACATGTTCAAAACCCACATTCACCCGATCTCAACCACAAATTGAATTAAGTTGTTTCAAATTGTATTAAGAAACATGATGTACCACTATTTTCTCATTTTCATTAAAAGACGACATGTTGTTGAACGAATAAATTAACGTATGTAAATTTTAGTGTCCGCTGCATTGCACGGGTAACATCCTAGTTGTGATGAAATTCCATTTATTTGTCACACTTTTAAATATGTTTTTTTTTTTTTAAATTTAATTTGTTGCATTCACCACTTGCATCCCCACTCTATTTTTAGGCAGTTAATCCCGTGATTTCACTTAACCACCACGGCACCACCCCAACTTCCCTCTATAAATTAACCACCTTCACAAGTCACAACCAAACAAAATGGCTCAATTTAACTTTTGTGCTACATTTTTCATCATTTTCACCCTAACATTTTCTTCTTTAACATTTGCATTCACTTCCCAACAATACTCCAATGCACTATCCAAATCCATCCTCTTTTTCGAAGGTCAACGATCCGGAAAGTTACCCGTTAACCAACGTCTCAAATGGCGCGCTGATTCCGCCTTACACGATGGTTCTTCGGCCAATGTACTTTCACAACTTCACAAGTTTTTTTTGTTCAACATTGTAATAGTTTCTAATGTTTGTTTTCCTTCTTTTTTTGGATTTTAATTAGGTGGACCTAGTTGGAGGTTATTATGATGCAGGTGATAATGTGAAGTTTGGGCTACCTATGGCATTCACTACTACTATGCTTGCATGGAGTATAATTGAGTTTGGTGATAATATGGAATCGGAATTAGGCAATGCGAAAGCCGCTCTTAAATGGAGCTCTGATTATCTTGTAAAAGCAGCTACCGCCACCCCTGGCACGTTATATGTTCAGGTGCGAGCTGCCATTTTTTGTTGCATGCATGTTAAACAGTTTTATCTTAAACAAATGGTTAATAATAGTTTAATCCAACGTACTTTTATTTTAAATAGTTTTATCTTAAACTGTTATTTTATCCTTATAAGCCTTTCCTTTTTACTTAAATTAATTATAAATGACACATCAGATAATTATTTTACAAACAGAAAAAAAGGTTTAGGGACTTCATTTTCGAGTTAAATTAGAGTGTGTTTATTTGAAAGTACATATCCTTTATTCAAATACAAGCAGATGGTTAATATGATTTTTATATGCTTATCTATTTATACAATAATTAAGCAGATAAGCTTTTAAATACAATTAACATTTTTATCTATTAACCAAATATGAACAGGTTGGGGAACCTAACTCGGATCATCGTTGCTGGGAAAGGCCCGAAGATATGGACACGCCACGTAATGTATACAAGGTATCGGCTCAAAACCCGGGATCTGATGTGGCTGCTGAGACTGCAGCTGCATTGGCTGCAGCTTCAATTGTGTTTCAAGACTCTAATCCTTCTTATTCACAAAAATTACTACAAACAGCCATGAATGTATGTATCATTTCATCATCACTTGCTGTATTTTATAATGCAATTCATCATATAAGTAAGCTAACCCTGTAATGAAATCTACCAGGTGTTTGACTTGGCAGACAAGTATAGAGGCTCGTATAGTGACTCGCTCGGTTCTGTTGTCTGTCCGTTTTACTGCTCTTATTCTGGATACAATGTAAGATACTATATATAAAATCAAGTGAAAATCACAAAAATTTCATCAGAGAATGTCGCTATCGGATGGGCCAACAAATCGCCGGTTGGTCTAAATTATTCAAAACACCAATAAATATCCAATAAGACGTGACCTGCTAGTCTGCTACCAGCAAATGTTACCAGCGTACGGGCCCATCAGAATTTTGTGGGCCTACCAGCTACTGACGTTTGATGATCAGCGGATCACATTTTATTTGCTTATTGGATATTTGTGGTTCCGGTTAACATTTAGGCCCATCAACAATTTGTGACCCAAAAACTACTATTTGGTGAAGTTAGTAAATGGCTTTTAATTGATCAAAAGGGAACCTTTTTTTTTTCTCTTTCCGAAAGGCATGCAATGTGTGTGTGTGTGTATATATATATATATATATATAAATGATGAAATTATAAAACAACAAGCGCCCCTTTTACATACTCTCCACGAGATGTGGCCAAAGGGTGAATGCGTAAACAACTTTAGTTAACTATATGGGGCTTAAATTGAGCCTTTTTGTGATGTCCCTAAGATCAATGTAACCACAACATGTCATCACAAATCAATCTAATGTTTGAAATGATGGTAGGACGAGTTGTTGTGGGGAGCAGCATGGATCCATAGAGCTTCTAAAGATGCATCATACATGTCTTACATTCAATCAAACGGTCACACGGATGGTTCAGACGACGATGACTTTTCCTTCAGTTGGGACGATAAACGAGCTGGCACAAAAGTTCTTCTTGCCAAAGCCTTTCTTGAAAACAAAATTGACGAATTTCAGTTGTACAAACAAGACTCAGATAACTATATTTGTTCACTGATTCCAGGTTCACCAAACTCACAAGCTCGATATACGCCAGGCGGGCTGCTCTACAAACAAGGCGAGAGCAACCTCCAATACGTCACAACCACATCTTTCCTCTTGTTAACGTACGCTAAGTATCTTGACTCGAATGGTGGGCATGCTTCTTGTGGGTCCTCAATGGTGACATCAGAGTCACTTATCGTACAAGCAAAGAAACAGATTGACTACATTTTGGGTGATAATCCCATGAAAATGTCCTATATGGTGGGATTTGGTGAGAAGTACCCAACCCGTGTTCATCATAGGGGGTCGTCGGTACCATCTATTCATGATCATCCTGATCGTATATCATGTGATGCTGGACATCAGTACTTCAATTCGGGCTCACCCAACCCGAATTTACTAGTTGGAGCAATTGTGGGAGGTCCAGATAGTAATGATAACTATGGAGATGATCGAAGCAATTATAGTGAATCAGAACCAGCTACTTACATAAATGCACCATTTGTTGGGGCTGCAGCTTTCTTCTCTGCAGGACATTGAATTGGGGATTTATGTTAAGTTGTTGGCCATTGGATGTTTGAGGATTTAGAGATGTTAGTAATGACATGTATGATCCCATATCTTTAATTAAGTGGCTAATTAAGCTTTTATTTGCAATGAATTTAATTTTTATTGATTAATTGAAAAAAGGTTGCAACTTTTATGATATATTATGTAGGCTTACAACACACCAAACAAGTCTGAAAAAACATAGCTAGAAAAAAAAAGTGAAAGAAAAATACATTGCTGAACCCAAACTTTATGTTGCCTGGCCCGCTGGACTGGTCCTAGGACCGGCCCAATGAATTCTGAAAAAGCCCAATTAACCCTAATAGCCCAATTTAGTCACGATATATTTTGTGGAAAGCCCGATAGACCCCGAAAGTGGTTGGTCCCCAATAACATACTCGTTCACAAATTTATTGTCCACGTATCAAAATAATCGGCTTCAAAATTTTACTGTTCACGTATGAAAATAGGTTCACCTATGAAAATAGGGGTAAGGTTCAGATGGAAAGGGAAAGGTATGTTTGTGAAAGGTATGTTTATAGATCTTTCATTGAAAAAACTCATTCATTATCTCAGCTCTTTACTTTTTCGATCAACGGTCTAGATCACTGTATTTTAACGTAGTGAATCTGAATCGTTGATCGAAAAAATCAAGGGCTTAGACTCAAATAGAAGTTGCGACTCTGATCTCACATCTTAAAATAGTTTGTTTTTACCTTTTTTTTAAGTAATATAATCATTGCATTTTACCTTTTTACGTAATAACAGTTTTATACATTTTTATTACGTTCTTTTTAAGATTTCCTTCGGTGCCATGGTTGAAACAAAAATCGGATAGCCCGATAGACCCCGAGAGTTGTTGGTCCCCAATAAGTGTGAATTCGTCAAACAAAAATCTATTTCCTGAAGTTTATTTTTCAGTTTGTATTTATTGTATTTTCATTAAAAATTTGATTAAACTTTTTTATAATTGGATATTTCATATACTATTTATTTATGATTTACGATTTGTTGGCAAAAGAAAATAATGGATTCCATAAAATGTGGCCAAAATTGGTTATGTATTGTAATACAAGAGGAGATATAAAGTTTGAAAACGGTGAAAAGCAGAAGCCTAAATAATAAATAGCTGACATAATGTTGAGGTCCCTACTCCCTACGCACCCAATAACGTCAGTGGGCCTTGTTCTCGACGCCCAAAAATAGCAAATGGGTCAGTACCACCGATTGAGATGTATCTAAACAGACAGCCTATGTTACCCAACAAATCTCACAGTCAAAAATCAAAATATATATTCGCATTAAAAACATTTCTTTAAAAAGAAATACTTAATGCCACTTAAATAGTTAAATACCATCAAATTAGCAAATTATTTTTGACAATAGATGTCTATTCGCAAAATGTAGATATTATGGCAAGGCCAACGATCAATTTATCATCCATTTTGATAAATATATTACAACTGTATATTACCGGTTGTACTTGAATTTATCAATAGTAATGCTGAATTTGTAGTTCTGGTAATTATCAGACAATTTGATTGATTTAATAAAAAAGAAAACAAAAATAATTTTCTATATTACGTTATCATTTCGTAAAAGCTTCGTATGTTACGTCATCATTTCACATAAAATGGTGTTATTAAGCCTTTCGAAAATGTGTAGTGATATTTTCACCTTAATTTTTGATAAATGTACTATAATGTACAACTATTTATTCATATGGTACAGTTGCTTATTGGACAGGTATGGTAGATATATAAAAAATAATGATGAAAATATCTTTGACCTCCAAAAATATATCAATTACGCATATTTTATAATTAAAAATTGGACCACTAGATATACAAATACTATCTTTTTTTTATTCGCAATTTGTTCTACTCCGTATTAACTTTGATATAATCTGAAATTTAAATGTTAAAATTTAAAGTGAAATAAAAAAATGATGTGTGTAAAACTAATTCCATGCATGTTGACTAATAAAGTCAAACACATATGTTTCACATAGCTATGTCTACCTCTATATTTGCCTGATTCTTAGGGTTGTTTAACTATGTGGTTCATAGATGTGGCTATATCTGTATTTTGACTGATTCTTGGCGTTGACTGTTTTCATTTTGCAAAGACATTATATCACCAACTGGACTAAATCTTGTCAAGTGTCAACTTTTGTTTTTCTTTTCATATAATTGAGCACACCCCTGATAAAAGAAAAGCAATGATCTTTTTTCAAATGAACGCTTCCAAATTATGTGATCTTTTATGATTTATAAATAGAGACAGAATAGGGGGACCAAAATTTTGTATCTTTTTGTTTAGATTTGTTTGTCTCTGTTCATTAATGACGGTGAATGTAGGAACCATGGAAACCATCATACCCTTTTAATTTTAATTTCTAGGGTTACTTAAAAATCTCGTCTTTTAAACTTTCTTGAAAAAAAATGCAGAATGAGAATGGGGATGGGGATGATGGGGTGGGAAAGAACATACTACAAGATATAATATCATCTTCCCATTATACCAAGATTCCTAATTTCATGTCTCATTCATCATTTTATCAACAAGACCACCTTCAAAAGCATCAAGATTCTACTGAAATTGGTGGTTTAAAACTTGCATCTGGGATTACTTTAGAACCCAGTTCAGGTTTTTTATAAAGCTTGAAACTTTATTCTTTGTTTCTGATTGTTATTTATTTTAATTGTTTTCTTCAGATAGAGAATCTTGGTTACATCTGCATTGTTGTTATGAATATAAACATACAGGTTCAGATAGTGGGAAAGTGGTATTTACAGCAACTCAATGGGAAGAGCTTGAAAGGCAGACTATGATTTTCAAGTACATTATGGCTTCTAAACCTGTTCCTCCTCAGCTTCTTATACCTTTATCCACTCAATCCAACAGTACTTTCTTGCCTTTGTTTACTGTTTCTTTTTCAATATTTTAATCTCATTCCCTATTTGTTTATTTCTTGCAAAAAAAAGTTAGCACCTTTTTTTGTTATAATGCAAGTTAGAATCCCTACAAGAAACATTCTTCAAGAGAATATGTGACAAAAGTTGGAAAATGATGTTTGCTGTTAGCTGCACATAACTTGTATTCAGCTACATTTTGAAAAGTGCGCGGTCTTTTTCAATATATTAATCTCAATTCCTATTTGGCTATATTTTTCTTGAAAAAAAGTTGGTACCTTTTGCTATAATGTAAGTCCAAATCTCCACAACTTTCTTCAAGAGAATATGTGAAATTTTTTGAGGGAAGTGATTGGTGCCACTTGCTAATTGCTATGCAACTGCAGTTTGAACCGCCCGCGGTCTAAACATATACATAGGATCCTATGAAATCATGGATCATGCGGGGTCTAAAATGCAAATGCAGCTAGTAGCACGCATCATTTTCTCGTAGTTTTTTGTTTTTTCACTGTTACATTTGTAAACTGTAGAGGGTGGCATGGACTTGAGGTTCCCAAATGGGTCAGATTCGGAGCCATGGAGGTGTAGGAGAACGGATGGGAAGAAATGGAGATGTTCAAGAGATGTAGCACCTAATCAGAAGTATTGTGAGCGCCATGCCCACAAAAGCCGACCTCGTTCAAGAAAGCCTGTGGAAATCCAATCCCACAATACCAATATAACCGCTACTGCCATCAATATTGCTCCTACTTATTCGAGTACCCGTAGTAATACACATATGATCTCTGCTACCACTTCTTCATATCCAAATTCCAGGTGTCATTTTTCGCATATTGAAATTTATTTTTGTGCAATTTAATGTGGTAAAGAACTATAGGGTATTTATGATTCTGATAACTTGATGAATGTGGGTGTAATGAATGTAGGTGCACTGAATGGTTTAAGAAGAATGGCACTATCCCTGTGCCTTCACCCAATGAAAAATTTCAGCACTCGATGAATTCACCTAGAGTAGGATTGAAAAGGTCCCACATTTTTCCTCAAGAATTTGAGGGAAATCAACAAAATGAATCCCAACTCAAGAATTTCATTGATGCTTGGTCAAGAAGCGGAGAGGGCGACAGTTGCTCACTTACTTTATCAATGCAATGTAGTGGTGGGATAGATGACGATAGTAAGATTTTTGAAATAGGGAGTGGGGATGTTTTGAAATCACATAACGAGTGGTTGAACCAGAGTTCGTGGATGGGTTCACTGCCCGGCGGACCATTGGGTGAAGCATTGGGCCTAGGGGTTGCTAGTACAGTGAAAGGGCCTTTAAATGTTCCATCTTCTCATGGGCGTAGCAGTAGTACGACTACAAGCAGCTCGTGCGAGAATGGGGGTGTTCATGGGCATGAGCTTAGCTTCATAAGGTGAATCAGATGTTTTCTAGGTGAATTGAACTTCATTTTACCAAAAATTGCTGCTTTTTTCTCGTTTCATCAAAGATAATGCTAATGAGTTATGCATAATGAATGACAATTCGTTGTTGATTTTGGTAATCTTGATCATGCATTACTTTGTTCATAAGGGAGAGGTAGAACAACTTTGTTTGCATTGACTTGTTTTATGGTCCAGTTAATAAGATAATTCAGTAGCAAGGATGTTGCTAGTGTGTGACATGTTAGGATAAGCACATGAAGTACATTTGTACCTGCGTATTTTTTGAGCAGAAATAAACATTTTTAGTTTATTGATTCTTTCCATTTTTCATTCACTTAATGTTTGAAGTGACTTGATCGAATGATGCTACAGGATCGCCTGAAAAACAAGAGTCGAATGGGATTCACATCGGTTTGATCCCTCTGTTTATTATGGCTTAATTTTATATGTTGTGGCCAAAGAAGCTCGTTTTTATTGATTCAGTGACTATTTCCCGTATAAATATAGATTTGTTATTCAAGATGCTTTGCAGTGTCAATTGATCTCACAATATTTTCAGACCACAATAGTTCATTATTATAATGATATGGTAGTTGGAAACAATGAAGAGGATACATTTAATAATATTTGATACATAAAAATGCCTACTTCTGATAAATCAACAATAACAACTAAACTAGATCATGTGGCTTCTTTATGTAAGCTCACCTTAGCCACCTTCTTAAATCAGTAGTTGAACACGGCGAAAGTTCACCGCCAATGGTACTGTCGGCATAATACCACGGCTGTCCCATACCAACATGACCAACTTGAACACTCTTGAAACTCGGACTCCTCAAGTTATGGCCATAATCACAATAATGACCATTGTAATTATCACACCCACACGGGTCTGGAACCGGGTACGCAAGTCTTTTCTTAGCAGACCCCACTCGTTCCCTTTCTGGAGTTGAGGGTCGCGAGGGTCGCTGTCTAGGTGTGCTATGTGACCGTATCCTTGCTTTAGCAGACTCGGTTGCTGCCATGTAGTTAGGTACACCCATGTCGTTAGCACAAGTACTGTAACGACACATTGATGCACGTGGGGTTGAACGTAAGCTCTGTATATTTCCATTCAAGTAGTTTCTTTCCTCTTTTAAACACCTTGGGCTTGCTGACCGTATTTGTAAAGGTCTTGTTCTGATTGGAGATGGTGTGATGGGTTGGTGAACAACTGAAGGACTATAGCTTGATCTCCGATTTGGTGAGCTGGGTATGTAATTTGAACCATTGTGTGGTAGTCTGTAAACACCAGTACCTGCGCGAGAACTTGGTCTTGAACTATCCATTTCAACGGTTTTTATGGAATCCCTTCTATCGAAAGAAGCTCTGCTATTTCTTTGGTGTTCCCATTGCTTTGCTTCTATCCATTTGTCTAACCAACTAGCACTTTCTTCTAGCTCTTTTTCGTCCATAGTTGACGGGTTTCTGTTGGACATCTGTATATTGATACATATTCTGATTAGTTTCACAAAATGGTGGTTTAAACGATAGAATTTGAACATGAAAGATCACGAATACCTTTCTGTTCTGTAATATGACATCAAGCTCTTCAAGAGTGTGTGGTCTGTCACTCCAATCATCTTGGATGCAACTTCCGTCTCTCGACTGTTATATAATAATGTGAATTAATAACTGTATGCAAACTCAAAGTAACATATTGACTAAATAACTTCGAATCTCAATTTAAAATGACTATATTTTTATGTCATAAATAGGCTACCGATTTTGGTATGCAAACTCTGAATGAGATGATGACACGTGACAGTTTTGCATAAAATTTTGGTTGAATATGCATCATTTTTTAGAATTTTAGGCAGGCTGTGTATCACAAATATAAACTGCTTTTTTAATATGTTTTATCATAATGTTATAAGCACTGGATGAGTTGTTGTACTTACCATGGTCGATTTTCTCTGTCTGATATCTTGAAGGTACTTTGACTCCCAAAAAGTTGTGGTCTCGGAAATCGTCGACTTTCTACCTCCATCATGTGAGAGTCTAGATCGTTGATCATGTAGCCGAGATTGCACTCGAACAAGTGCTTGCATACATCTTAAAGTGATGGTAGCTTGCTTCCTTACATTTTGACCTCTAATCACAGCTTGAAGCATCACTATCCCCTTTAGTGCTCTTAATGCTCTTCTCGCCTATAGAGAAATCAAATTCAAACCTTAACAAAAACTGATTTGACATTTCAAGTTTGATAATTGATATTGGTCGATGATTTTTACACCACTTATTTTCTTAATATATAGCTAAAAATGCTTTATGGTCTAAACATCCTTTACAGTTTGTACGTCTTTAGTGGTGGTATCAATAAACAGAATATAATAGTAGTAATAATACCCCGTAATTCATTTCCTTGATTATTTGTCACATGACTTCAAACTGTAACCAAATGAATATGATATTTGTCACGTGACAATTAGTTTAAAGCATCACACAAATACAAAAAGGGAAGAAAGTATAAAAACATGTTTTAAAACATCGTTCCAATAGCCACTGACCTAATGTCAGCAACAACATGTTACATAATTAAATAATACTGTAACAAAGTTTTAAAGAATATATGAACTCTGTTAACGTTATTGAACTGTTACATATTATATATTATTGTTAATTTAAGAATTATGAACAGTATTATTGCTTTTATCTTATAGTAAATGGAATCTTTTTCATTATTATTATCACTTGGGCACCTGTCACGTGAGTTTCTGCACCATGTACCACCCCCATCAACAACCTTTATCATTTTAAGTTTATTGATTGACATCTTTTTATAAAATCTAACATAACTAAAATGTAGTTTGTATTCATGATATAGATGTATCAATATATGTACGGAAATATAAATAACATATAGTCATGCATTATATCTACTTTTTACAAATACATTTAAAGCAAGTACGGATCATGACTAAGAAATTTCATAAACAAGTACACTATTTCAGGGGAGTAAAACTTTAGATTAAATAAAATATTTATATACTTTTAGAAACTTTAAAACATGAAATGAGTGTGTGAAGTAAAAAAATTACCAGATAGCCACGGAAAGATGTTTGAATGATAACGGCAGCAAAATGGTGTGTAGCAGAAATAGAAGGTGGTCTAGCAGTAAGGCGAATAATTTCGACGGCTGCATGAGTCGTCGTGGTGGCAGCTTGAGCCGCTTTTACCGTAGCTGCCGCCGTTAAAATGGCATGTTTTTCTTCCTCATCACCCATTTCCACATCATTTTTACTTGCTACTTTCTCATTAACAACTTCTGTTTGTTGTTGACGTTGTTGTTGTTGTTGTAACGTACTAATTGACGATTTTCGAAACAACCATCTTGATCTTTTTTCTCTCTTTTGCAACATCTCTTGATCAAGTTCTTGATCTTGTGTTTTTGTTGATGATTTATTTGGACTAAAAGCTCTTTTAACTGCTGTGAACCATGAACCACTTGATTTTTTTCCCATGGTTCTAATATTTGATGTTAATATTGAAGCAAATGAAATGAAGATGTTGATAGTAAAAGATATGATATGATATATTTAAGTAGTAAATAAAGTGATGTGTATAGGTGATTATTTGGCCAATGAGATTGGCATATATGAGGGGGTTGCGTAAGAATCCAAAGACTGGCCCATGAGCCCATGAGGTACAAGAAATAATTAAATAACAAAAATCCAATACGAGACCACAAATAATAAAACAACCACAATGACTGACTGACTAATATCACGTGGTCATGTACACACCCCGATGACACTTGATGCACCCAATGACTGAGTGGGTCTGGGTCCGGGTCATACACACACCGGTGTCTAATTGGGAATCTAATTGTTGTCTTGGTTGGGAGGTTGACTTGGTCAAATGTTTGCTTTATTTGGTTTGACGAGAGTCTTATCCTTTTCTTGGTTCCTCGTTTTGTGGTCATGGTTCATGGGGTTGGGCTTTTCTAGATGCTATCTGATTAGCCAACACGAATCAAAACTGCTGAATCCTATGTCACCATACGTCCATACTCCAACTAGAAACCGCACATTTGGCGTAAAAGTGCGTCTATTTGGACGTATCCTATGTTTTGCTAATCAGCGATGTCATACTTAAAAGATAAATTAAATGTTTGATCGGTAGAAATGTCAAGATAGATCGGTAAATATATAAACATGTAAGTGAAACTCGTGTTAAAAATGTGATTTGATTTGATATAAAGAGTAATGATCAAATAAGAACTTATATAAAAACTTTTATTTGAAACCTAAATCTTATATTAGATTTAGATTTAGATAAAACATTAAAAGAAAAATACAAAGAAACCAAAATTAGCTCCAAGATAGAGCATAAAGAAAGCCCAGAAACCTACATGAGCTACATGGTAAGAAAACAAATATCACCTACAAAAATAAAGAAAACAGAAAAGAACCTGAGACCAACATTGAAATCTAAATGTCGAGAACAACAAGAGCATGCAAGATGTAATCACTCCAGGAGGATGTTAGCCTGGAGCATCGATTCGATATCCAGAAAAGAGAGAACTTTGGAATTGTAGGGAAGATATCATCATGTCGAGCCTCAATCGTATTGCCAGGATGAGCATAAAGAATTCGATTTCACTATTACTAGAACTTGTATACAAACTATTATCGAAAAAACTAATTTATTGAATTAACATTGTTTTGATGCACATGTGAAATTAAATTGAAGTAAAACAATACGGGTAGAAAAGTTTAAAATTCTTTATTAGTGTAGGTTAGCATTTCCCTAAACATATCTTTGAGTTTTAGATTTATATACTTATTTGTGTTGTATATACATCACTCATATGGTACAAATTTATTTCTTAAAAATTAAACAAACAAATTATGTATACACTTTGACTATTCTTGGCTCTTGCAAGACGTATTGATATAGGTTGACCAGATTAATATGAGTAAGTAGTTGCACCAACCCAAATGGGTTTGAAATGGGCCTACATTGGTCCCTCGTATCTCGATTCTAGTCATGATATTGATTGTCCCTATTAAATTACTATTCAATTGATGACATATATTTATTTTAGTCGTGGTGTCAGCATATTTCGTTTTATTACTTCAGATGGTCGTAATTTGGCCGTATACTTGAAGCAACAAAATTTCACATGGGTCCGTCACGTTCTTTCTTGTCAAATTCATACCTCTGGTTTTGAGGGCTTATCTAGTGGTTTTAACTTTGTTTTCCCTTATATATAAAATTCTACAAAACTTTGTCATATTATTTGGCCACATATTGCGCAACCTCGCAATCAACAAGAATTAAAGTTGTAGTGTATTTAAAGATGTGGATACAAAGTCATTTGTATTAATCTATATGTTTTAGGACATGTTAGGCCACTGATATCTGCAATTTATTTTACAGAAAATTTACATGAAGAAGTTTTTATTCTCAATAGTTTCAAGCTATACGTTTGTTTTCCATTAAAACGAACATTATTTATTCGATAGATATGCTTCTTTCCAATCTAATGGGAGATTTTTGACATTTCTGCATATAGTTCGATATAAAACGAAACACAACTATTAATGAAATATACGAAATTATATTATTAAATTATTTAAACAAGAAATATTACTCGATCGTACCATATTAACCGTACTTAAACCGTGTAGGAATCTATGACTTTGAGCTTATAGTTATTTATTTACAAGCACTATTCATTTCACCATATTATAATGATTGCTGTTATGATATGATTCACGAGTCATGTTTGTGAAGACATAAATGGAATGCAGGTACTATACATTGAAGAGCAATGCGATAATGCAAATATATTCATTCACTTAAACATGCACCAATTAAATAAAAAATAACTTCATCTAAATAACAAATTAACAATGATATGATACAATAAAAATGGATGTATTATTTAATTACTTAATGGGGACATTACAACAACATCCATAACTCAGTATTGTCGTTATTATATTCATTTCTTCCCTAGCTTCATATAATCATGGGAAAGTTTTTTCTGATACTCGATGCTATTTCTATGTTTTCATCTCAAATTCACAATATAGGCTATTATGGTATTCAAGTATATAGTGTGTCGTATATGGTACGTGGACATCCTTAAAGTTACCTACATACATTATACCGACAAGTGGCATAGAGGATCCACCGACGACCTCGCTAAGCTCCATAAATTAGCATCATTGGGTCGAGAAAGATCTAGCTCAAACTCGTAAGTAGGTTCCCCAAAGCAAGAGGAAAAGTGCTTGGTTTGCTCCATTTGGCCATCAAGATGGGAGGCTACAAACTTGTCTAGATCTTCCCAAGTTTTACACTTATCATAAATGCCCATCATGTTACTAGCAATGCTATTTTTGTCTTCTAATTGAAGCAATTCTTTCACGGAATTACAGCTCTTGATAATTGACCCTTGATCGAAGGTGGCTGAGGTCGCAGGAGGAGATGTAGTCGTGGTTGGACTATCAAGCCTAGGAAGATGGAGAAACATGTCACTGTTTGCGTTCATGAATTGATGGATAACATCATGGGTGGTGATGAAATCATTGGTTTGTTGCATGCAAGACTTACTATCCCTGTACATGAACAATCGTTCAAGAACACCTTCTTTGTTTAATGATTGCAATAGTGATACAGTATCCAGAGAGCTAGACAATGATCTCTTGGAACTATCGAACGATTTTTCGTAGTTTTTCTTCTTGAAGACTCGGCATACCACCCATCCTTCTTCGTTTGCATAATCGCACAAGTTATAAACCTAAATCATATGCATATTTATGTTAAGTAATGTACATAGATGGTTTATATATAGCATGTATATTGTATTTTTTTTATACATGTATTTCATATTGTTTATAGTGTAGGGGAACAAAGTGTAAGAACTTGCACTCGACACATGATCAATGTATAGTTTTGATGGATTTATAAGGGGATGTGGCCCATTGGCTCATTGGTTACTTGATTTATATGTTATCAAAGCATAACTTTGAAATATTATCACTAGTATACATAATCATATGTTACAAACTAATCAATGCATATACTTAATATACTAGCTAGGTTAATTAACTACTAATTAAAATCATCTTAGTAATACTTTTTAATCAAAATACTATGACATCACGCCTACGACCAACTAACATCGTGTATTAGATGGTCTTAAAGTCAATGCTTAGATAATTTTTTGTTCCCCATTAAAGTAAGGTAACATTATGAAGTTGACTTTTGGCAAACTTACATTAGAATCTTGGGTGGAAATGATATTATCGTCAAGTCTATATTCATGCATAATCCAATCTGATTTCTGGCCATGAGGTGCTCTCCCTTTGTAAAATACCAATGTCTTCCTCATACCAATTCTTTGAAGGCTACTATGTATGAACTTATCTCGTCCCGTGGCTTTCCAAAAGCCGGCAGAAGTTGCTCGATTTGTTCTTGTCCCAGTTGGATACTTCTTGTCCTTGTGACTAAAGAAGTACCAATCGTTTTGCGGTGTAGTGCCAATATTGCACATATCTACAACAAAAACAAAATGTCTAACTTTTTTTCGAAAGAAAAACTTAAATTATTGAAAAATGATACATAGACCTAAAAAAATTGGAAGAAAAATTGGACTAATATCACATGCTCAATGAGTTTTAAACAATGATTAGCTTTCAAAAATAGATATCATTGAGAACTGACATGTGATATTAGACCAATTTTTAGATTCGTATATCTTCTGTGTGTAGATAAATTAGTGAAATACCTTGGATGTCCCATGGTTCAAGCTTATTAAGATCAACTTCTCGAATAACATCAAGATCGATCTGTTCATAAGCAACTTTCTTCGTCAAGTAATATTGAAGAAGCTCTTCTTCTGTTGGGTGGAACCGAAACCCTGGAGGGACTTTCGATTGCCCATTTACATTCATAGATATCTTCATTTCTTCTTTCGGCTTTAAAAGATAAAACTAATCACCTGATCTGCGTGAAGATCGTTGCAAGGATGTACATGCATATTTATATATGGAGTTCATAAAGGGTTCAATAGGGAAAACATAAAAAGTTGCGAGATAATGGCATCTCAACCACCCATTTGGACTAACTACGTATCGTTCTCACTCGTGAAAAATGATTAGTTTTGATATATGGGTGATACGAGTATACTTTCACTTACCAGAAAGAGAGTTTGAAATTGACAAAAATACGAAAGATCAAAAGCAGATGGATCTCTATTTCGAAAACAACAAATTACCTAATCACAACAACAACAACATGAACACCTCATAAAAAATAGAAACAGTAATGTGTTTGTGATGGGAGATATCAGGGTCCCACTAGAGTGGACCATGTGGGAATATGATCAGGAGACATGCTTCCATCTGGATAACGACTTTCGACCTCAAAATCTCTACGAAAACCACAGTACGTGTTAAAAATTCATTAAAATTTACTCGATATTCTAACAATTACATTGCATATATGGAATTTTAATTTATTTATTGCTATTATTATTATTGCGTATCCAACTTCCTATAGTTTGTAAATTGGTGGGACAAATGGTCTGTGAATGTATCGTACTATCTCAAAAATGCTATTGTATCCAATTAACTTTTAAAACTTATATTGTATGTATCAAAATTACTAATTATTGTTATCGTATATATTCATTAATACTAATTACCTTTTTTCATGTTAGCCTCTACGTATGATTAGTAATGTAGTGAACTTGTGTAAAATGTATCAAACTTATATTTATATCCCCTAACTCATTTCATTTTCAAAAACCATCATCTTCAATCGTCATCTTCTCGATCGTCTTTCAACAATTGGCCTCGATTTGTGATTACGATGGTGTAAATTTGTGTGGTGATATTGCCGTAAAAAATATGGTCACTGGAAAAAATGATAGAGATGGTGGTGACGCTAGATATGGTAATGTTTTGGTGATGGTGGTGAGATGGATATGATAGGTTAGTGCTTACGGAGGTGTAAATTGGTTGTGGTGGTGTCGCCGAAAAAATAGTGTCGTTAAAAAAAATGGTGAAGATAGTGGTGATGCCGGAGATGGCGGTTAGGGAGTTGATAGGGTTGTTGGTTATGGAGGTGTAAATTGATTGTAGTGGTGTCATTGGAAAAAGATGATATCACCGAAAAATTGTGGAGATGATGGTAATGCCAGAGATTGTAATGTTTTAGAGATGGTGATTAGGCAGATGATAGAGGTTGCTAGTTAGGGAGGTATAAATTGGTTGTCGTTAGGGATGTGTAAATTTGTTGTGATAACAACGACTATCACATGTGATAGTAAATCGTAGAATTTGTAAAATCCACTAAAAAACGGCGAAAATATATCATGTGAGAATCGAAGAGTGAGAAAAATTGATTTTTATGGTTCAGTTTTTATAAATTTTAAATTAGTCGTTTTTGAAATATTTAATTTTTAAATATGTGGGAGAAAGTGAGAAATTTGTTATCCTTGATGAAAATGAACGAACGAAATTGATACATTTATTTTTACTAAATTTTATGTACTCATTTGAAATAGATCCAATTTTCAAAAGCCGAATTAATACATAAATTTCAGATAAAACTTGATATTTTTTTAGAAATTTGAATTAGTTATGTATATAAAAATTTGAGTGTATATCTTGTCATGAAAAATTACAATATATTATTAGTTTCAAAAGTGAAGGTATTATTAGTTCGTAGATGAAGATAATGATTTGATAACCTTTTAACACTAATTAATGACGTTGACAATATATGGTCAGAGTTGTCGACATTTCATTGTCATTGATCTTGTGTTATTAGTCAAACTTAGAGGTGACGGGTGGAAACTGACACATTTAGTCGCTAGACTGGAGGTTGAAAGTTGAAATATGTTAAATACCGAGTAGTATATGAGTAATATATACTTCTCTTTCTTATTACAGTGTTTAAATAATGGGTATAAATTATAAATGATATTTGATTGATGAATAATATAATTATTGAATAAATTAAAATTGTGTGTATAGTAAAATTGAACACTTTAACTTGACGTATAGAATATTGTTTAATTGCCATGGTACTTTAGTGCTTCCCTTCGTCTCAATCATTTTGACTATACACACAATTTTAGAAATATCAACTAACTAAATTGTTCATCAATCAAATTACATTTCTACCCATTAAAATCTCTTTTGATTGGTTGTATCATGAAAGTTGACATTTATTTAGAACAACTCAAAATAATAATATATACACTTGTAGTAAAACGAAGTGAGTATATGTTTAATCAGGGGCGGATGTAGATGGGGACATGGGGCAGTTGCCCCCTCAAAAAATTTCAAATCATACAAAAAAAATTTTTAAGAGTATTTATGATATTTTATAAGTTTTGTGACCCTAAAATTAGAAAAATAAATATTTTTTTATTTTTTGCCCCACAAATTACTACATTCTAACTCCACTCCTGTGTTTAATGATATACGAATGCGTAATGCTTGGATATATTTTAGTATTCGTATCATCATCTCATGTTGTGTTGTACAAGCAGATTTATGTTTGTCTTTTGTAAACTCATTTTATCTCTGAGTATTGGTAACTATATATAAAGAATCTTCACATTTTATCTTAAAGTTGAATTAATTAAGAGTTAACTAATTAATGACTTATTTACCTTCTAAATACGTGTCTTTGCCTATACACATTGTCTACATAAAAATTAATATATGGTAACTAAAAATCTTTAACTTTAACAACACATCCTATAATTAACAAATTACTTACTAAATGCAGGTCAATGAATATTACGAGTGACATTTTCACTCATATATACTACATTATTATATGAAAATTGAGCAAATGAAAGTGATTTACAATACTCAGAGAAAAATGTTTTACATGGATATGGTGTGTGTGTGCGTGTGAAAATTATCCTTAAATTATATATAAAAATAAAGTAAAAGGATCCAAATTATGGTGAAACTTATAAATCGGTTAGTTAGAGAAAAATGAATAATATAGCAACATGCCAACCAAATGAGAGAGAAAATAATTCAATGGTGGTTAATTAGATCTATCAATAAAAAGGAGCAACTAAAGACTAAAGAGAGGTGATTACTTTGTTTTATCTAGTCAAATCATTCTTGATTAGTACTTAATGTGAAAACAGAAATAACCAATTTTTTAGAACCGGTTTGACCAGTTAAACTGGATTTTTCTAAATTCTAGCTCAAATTAATTGTTTTTTTTTAAGTTTGACTAGTCAGCAGGCCGCATGAGCCGGCCGGACCAACGTGTTGAACCGGTTTCATTGTTTTTTTAACTAATTAAATTACTTTCTAATTTTATGAATAGAGGTGATTCTTACGTTGAGATTGTTTTTTACCTTTGTAGGACAAACTAAAGTTAAAGTTTTAAATAAATGGAAAATAAAATAAAATTGTTGGTTACAAGATTCGAACTACCGATCACATTCATGAATAGAGGTTTGTTAACCAACTACTCTAACATTTTAACTTGTTATAATTATTTACTCTAAATATATTTATTACATATATCGCAGCACTCATGATATATATTATATTCGAAAATTAAAGGTGTATTATCAAATTACAGTTTGTTGATATTATATATATATATATATATATATATATATATATATATATATCTTATGAGTCGATATTTATTTATTTATGATGTATTACAATATAAAAAGTGTTATTAAAAGTTAATTTATAGATATACAATGCGCTATTAAGTGTTAAAGAGTAATATAAAATATAATTGCAAAATTCTATCGTTAAAAATGGTGTTTACTTGTTAAATTGGTCTTAGATTGTATGTCCTTAAACAAAGTTTACTTGTTGGATTATTGAATTGTTAAATTGTTTGGTAGACATGATTTTATATTTCTTTTACTTTATGTATATATTATGTTTTCAGATTTTAACAACTCCAGTCCGATTTTCCAGCCCAATCGGTCCGACTAAAAATTAGCACCCGTCAGGTTGGACTAAAAAATCGGGTTTTGAAAAATTGAAATGAGCTGATCTTAAGAGCTTTGGCCATTTGTAATACGTGGCTGGCATTAAATGGGTACGTGTAACGTGGGCTTGTAATCATCATTCTAATTATTAAAATTTAAATAAGATACGTAGGCCTATCATATAGTTATATAGTTGTTGACTTGTTCACATTCATGAATCATGAAACGAGGCCCATAATTAGACTTACGAAACCCATATCGTTTTGTTATTTTTCTTAATGACGTAAAAATGATCAAATGCTGTTTTCGTCGCCATACTCGAGGGTGCACGGATACTGGTACCGTACCTGTTGTGATCTGCAAGCCTGACCCAGCCCGTTTGCAAACTACACATCTCCATGTAATTTTAGATATTGGTAAAAGAAATAATAATAATAATAATAATAATAATAATAATAATAATAATAAACGAGCAAGTTGCAAAAACCGTCCTACATTATATTACTTTTTTTCAGTTTTGTTTGCAAAACCTGTTATTGAAAGACATATTTTGTCACACAAGTAGTCTTTTCTAATGACTGAACATGTAAAAAAATATCAGAGTATTTTAGTCATTTTATGTAAATGAGTGACTGTTCATGAAACAAAACATACCTTTCGGAGACGGTTTTTGCAAAAAACATAATTAATAAATTGAAACTGAAAAAAGTGATATTACACAAAGACGATTTTTATAATTTACTCTAAAAACATACACATTTAAACTTTCATCTTCATCGTACATACGGTGTATTTAGTAATGCACAATAATTTAGATTAATATTTATAGGAAATCAACGTTGTAGACATTCTATAATTTTGTGTTAAGGTATCTGAAAATGTAATGAACGTTGCTAAAATGTTACTCAAAATATAAGAAACGTTACTCAAAAGTCCATTGTCTGTATCGAATTATGTAAGTTTAACCACACCTTTATTATTATTATTATTTTTTCGTGACAGCTATAAAAGTTATATAAAGAGCTAGACACTGCAATAGAAACAATTGAAATCTCACTACATACGATTATAGATAAAAAAAAGTTTAATACATGCAACAACAATAATTAAATTCAGTAAAGTTTAATTCATTTCCGAACAGTAAATCCTATAACTTTGTCATAATGGATGTATAATTAAAGGATCATACAAATTCTTTAAACAAGATCAAACAAAGACTTCACTGATCCGATCGAGTTCTTTCACTAATTACATCTCTAACACAACATCTTTCTTAGAACCATTTCTACTACTACTACAAAGACTCCACTGATCCGAAACCGCGGTAGATGAGCTACACGAAACCGCAGATTCATTCCCACATTTCGCAACAGTTCTTACATTCTCAATCAACTCTTGTGTCCTTCCTTCTTGTGACAAAATCTCCAACAATTGTTCAGGACTAATCACTAACTTCACCTTCCAAAACCCACTCCCATTATTACTATTCGCATTAGTATACGATCTTTTAAACATTCTACGACTATCAAACGACATCCTATATGGCGCAGGTGTGTTAACCGGAAGACTATTTGATCTCACATGACCAACTTTTGTCCCTCTTCTTTTATCAAGTGGTAAAAGGTAGTACGAGTTACCCGCAACTAAAAACTCATGATGAGGAACCGGTTTCCAAAAAAGATCGGTTCCTCTAAATATAGCGTGCCCCGGGAACTCGTCGGTGATGCATTCGGCTGTCAAGGGAGCGTAAAACTCCATAATTCCACCGGTTGAGTTGATCACTTTGATAATTCTATCATCTTCTAATGGACCTCCAAACAGACAATTGCCCATGAATTAGAGATTAATTTAAATGTTTTTTTTTTTTGGGGGGTTAATTAATAGAATGAATGAAGAATGGATTGTGAGAATGTGAAGGGAGGAAAGGGAGGGAAGGGGTAATGATGGAAAAGGAGGGAAAGTGAAAGGTGGTTTGTCGTCGGTGGGATGCTTCTTTAAGCTTTTCTTTGCCCGACCATTCCCAAAAAGAATGAAAGGAACCTATCGCTATTTTTTTTTATTGGTTCCAAATGAATGTATATTTATAAGAGTTTATTGTACTTTAATTAAGTACTTGATAATGTGTGATATTTTTGGCTTAGTTTGTTCGTTTGTATTAGGGGTATTAAAGATAATTAAAACTAAAACCGGCCGATTAAGTTGATAGTTTTTGATTGATAGTTTTTGATGAGAAGAGAAGAAAATAAGAGGAAAGAAAACAATATATAGAAAAGAAAATACTCCGTAAAAGAAAAAATCGAGTTAGAAAAGAAGAAAAGAAGAAAAAAAATATTTACTTATCGTGTACTGCAGTGCAGAGGAAAATTGAAATGAAATAACAACTTTGTAGCTCTTTTAAATTTCTTTCACTTCGATTTTTCTCAGTTTTAGAGAGAAAATTATGAGAGAAATGATGTATATTTCATTCTTCAAGTTCTTTTCTCTTCTCTCAAGCCACAAAATAATATTGTTTCCTTTTCGCTTCTCATCCTTTAATTTCTATTTAAAAACGGATCGACTATGGAACACGGACACTTAAAACTAGTTTGGTTAATTAAGCTCCATTCTTTCGAAAACTTATACTACGTATATCTTTTTATTAATAACCATCATCTATTTCATACTTTACATATGCATCATCATTTATATATGCAAACGAAACTTAATTTGTCTGATGAAATTGAATTTGACCTAACGACATATGAGAAATCTGTCAGTGGTTGTAGGGTTTAAGTATCACATAATGCAATATGTAAATCATATGTGTAATTGTATATAATATGTGAGATAAGTTATAGGTTTGGCTAAATATATCGAGTTAATTTACACTTTAACTTAGGTTGCTTGGTACGTTGGTGTGAAAGAACTTAATTGGACATCTACTCATTAATTAACGTCTCAACTAACTGGGGGATTGAATAAAAAATCAACTTTTTTTGTTTGTTTAAAAATAACATTAAATTGACTTGCCAACACTTGATTCGGTTCCTAAATGGCTAAATTTGCCTTAGTTTTTAGCATGTGGGGGCAATGATAAACACCCGACATTGGATCCATGCCATTTTGACCAGTCAATTATTAGGTCTTGATTAATGTCTTTTGGCTTCTTAGTGGTCCTATTCGTATGAGGTGTTCGATCTTTATTAATCAAAAATTGATGAAATGGAATTGTGGCATGAAGTATGGCAAGATTTAGGTCTGAAGATGGAAGATTTATGGTTACATGGCACATCATCTTTAATTCACATCATGAAAATACGAAATAATATATATGTTCTTTTAAATTAAAAATTGTTATATTCAAAGTGTACATATCACCTGTAACAATTCAATGATGCTCTTATTATCAATTGAAACTTCATCCGCATCAATTTGAAGACATGCTTTCGAGAGAGAAGAGAAGAGAAAAGAATTAGAAAGATGAGAAAATGAATTTGTGTTCCTGAGATATTTTAAGGAGAAACGAGAACTCGAATATAATTATTTAAAATCTTCTTTCAAACTCTTCTATCTATCGAGAAGAATTGGCAGTAGGGAGGATTAGAAGAATTATTATATATATTGGTATATCTTTCCAACTTCATAATATAAACAAAGTAAAAAAAAATTCTCTTCTTTCTAACTCAAGGACACAAACATATAAAAACTAGTTTCTCTCTTCTTTTTCTTTTCTACAATTTTATTTTTACTTATTATCTTCTTTTATCAATAGAAACCCGGGAGCAAGGGCTTATTGCCTTATTGTCCCTTTAAAAAACATTGATTTAAAATAAGCTAAATAAATGTTAATTTTGCTCTTATACTCGGTGTCAGTTTCACTTGTAGTATTTAAGGAAGAAGTATTTGAAAGTCATAAATGAGGATAAATTTAGAAGTTTAATGATTTTTCATTACTTCATTCGTCTCATTTTTATTGTCCACATTACTATTGTTGTTTGTCCCAAAATGATTATTTACTTGCAAAAAATAACTATTAAAAATTATTAAACTCCCTAATTTACTCTCATTTATAACTACTAAAAATCATTAATTTCAAAAAAAAAAAAAAAACAATCAGCTAAATTTATATTCATTCAATCTATCTTAAATTCAACAAAAATTATACAAGAGACAATAAAAGTGGAACGGGAGAAGTTTTTTTTTTTTTAAGTGAACAATCTTTTTTATATTTTTAGTTGAACAATATGCTTAAATAATACAGAGGTACTTTATGAAGACAAAAAAGGTTCATATATTATTCTATTATTATTAAATTAAATCTTAAAAGTAAAACTACTTGAAATCTTCATAAAATATTAGTGGAAAAAGGGAACTAGTGATCGTGATTAATTTAAGAGGTAGCGAAAAGGAAGTTATTAATGGCGTAAATTCTGGGCGGTCTCAAATCTACTTAATTAGTGATGAAAGCACTAAACAAAAACACAAAACATTAACAGGACACAATGATTAGTTTATGATAATACTCACTCTGTCCTATAATAAGTATTCATAATCAGTTTCACAAACAAAATTATATTATGTGGTATTATTAGTAGTAAAAATGACACTATTACACTTGTTTTTTGCATAGAATCTCATATATCGATATTGAAAAAAAATTATATTGAAGATAAATGATAAAATTAATATATTACTTTTAAAATTGAACACTTATTTTGAGATGATTTAAAATAAAAATGTAAACACTTATTACGATAAGCATGCAATAGAATAATGCATGATATAGAACCCCTATAATATAGGCCAATTGGTACATTTTTATATAATGTGTTTTATCAACTACTTGAATATGATTGTTTATTTGTTTTGTTTTTTAGAAAGAAGACGGAACCTCTCAAACAAACTTTCGTTAAAACAAAGAAAAAGTTTTACAGCTTTAGATTGGACATATCGAATATAAACCTATTTGTATGTCCAAGACATGCATGATTTTGACTAAACTAGCACCATGTCCGTGCAACGCAGTTTGTGATTTTCTTAATAAATAACTTAGAAAGAATACGTAGATGCTCATAATTTAAGGGATAAATTTTTTTCGCGTCTGTTCGGTTTGTGTTACATGTATAATGCTATTAATGTGATTGAATATAAAAATATGTTGTTTATAAAAGAAAATATTTATCTTTAGTTTAATTACAACCTTTTTAAACAAAATTTATTTTACTTTCTATTTTTAAATTTTTTAAATATAGTAACTATTTAATATAGGGATGAATGCACATGGACATTATTATAGTTTCCTTTGTTCGAGTATCATTTTAATACTATAACATGAAATGCTTTATAAATATCTAAAAATCAAATAATCCTATACACGATCATTTCTCGTGAGTCATCATTCATCAATGTCAGGATGATCCGGCCCATAACAGGCCTAATAGACCGCAATATCCACCTGATCATGTCTCAAACTAGCTCGTATTAACAATGCTAATATCCACAAATCAAAGGTCCACATCAACATAGCCCAATTCCACTTTCTATTGTTTCTGTTCATCATTGTCATCTTTTTTTTTTAACGTCAATAAGAATTAGGCTTGAACAAAAAAACCGGGATCTAAACCCAACCCGAAAAACCCCGAAAAACCGACCCGGTCAACCCGGGTTTGACCCAACCCGGTTCGGATTTTCTAGAACCCGTCAGGTACAAACCTGTTTGGCTTGTGAACGTTGGAACCCGGGTTGAAACCGGGTTTTTTAACCCGGTTTCAAAAACCGGTTAAAAATCGGGGTTTTTTGACTGTTTTTTGTACATTTGACCTTTTTTTCACTATTTATTTACCATTTTGCCATCTCAAGTTTACTATACATACAAACCTTGAGTTTAGGTTCAATTACAACATTCAAACACTCATACAAACTCAAAACGCTCTAAAAACGCATACAAAATTCTCATTTCTCAAATGGCAACTCAATCTTCTTCCTCTTCCTTCGGTGTTGGTTCTTCAAGTTCACTAACGGTTGTTCGAAAATTGGCTAACAAAAGAAATCCGGAGGTGTGGGATTTATACGACAAAGTGTTGTTGTCGGATGGTAAGACTAAGGCACATTGTAAACGATGTGGGAAATTCTTAAAAGCCGATTCCAACACAACGTTGAAACATCATAAAGAAAAGTATTGCGTGGGACTCAAAACTAATCCGAAAGCAAGTGGTCAAGCTTCTATGTCACGAGATGGAGCTATATTTGCATACGAAGCGGAACGGGGGTTTTGTGATTCAAGAAGCTTTGTCGTTCAACCACTTCGACAACCCTCGACTTACCAAGGTGATTCAAAATACTCTTCAACCGCGATATAATCATGTAAGTCGTATTACTCTTAAACGTGATGCCCTTAAATTGTGGAAAGAAGCTAAAAAACAACTAATAATCGGTTTTGAAAACTTAAATACAAGTGTATCATTAATAACCTATGTTTGGTCGGCTCCTCATGGTTTGTCTGGTTCGTACCTTTGTGTTACCGCACATTGGGTTGATCCCGTAACTTGGCAAATGATGAAACGTACCATTGCTTTTGAAGACTTTGAGTATCCTCACACGGGTCAAAACTTATTTTACATGTTACGATATGTAATTAAAACGTTTAAATTACAAGAAAAGGTTTTTTCAATCTCATTTGATAACGCGAGTAATAATAATACACTCGCCGTTTCAAAATTAATACTAAAATAAGACCACCTTTGAAGAGCATTTTTTATCATAGTCGATGTGTTGCACACATCATTAACTTGATTGTGCAAGCGGGACTAGCGGTTGAAGAAATAGACGCCGTAAAATGGCGTATAAAACTATGTTACAAGACATATTTCAAAAGGGTAAACTTAGATACAAAGCTTATATGAGATTGTGTAAGGAAACGGATTTCATTTTTTTAACCCCTAATTGGGACATGCCCGTTAGATGGAATTCGACCTACCATATGTTTGTATGTGGTTTACGCCAACGTGACTGTTTACAAGTTTTTCATGATCAACTTGTTCACAAAGGTCTTGCAACATCATTTCCCATAAAATTTTGGGAGGTTATTAAAAAGTTAACCGAATTGCTCAAAGTTTTTAAAACCGCGACTACTTTATTATCGGGTGTTTATTATCCCACTAGTCATTTGGTACTTAATCAAATTTGGTTGATGACTTCAAAATTAAACGAATACGAATATGAAGGTGCTTTATTTGAAAAGATGGTGGCTCCCATGAAAGAAAAACTAAAAAAATATTTTCAAGAAATGCCACCGGTAATTACTTGTTCTGCCGCATTGAACCCGTGTTTGAACATTTCCGGGGTGGAAATACTTATCGATAACATTTGTCACAATTTGGATTTGAATTTAGAGAACCCAATGTTTTCACATAATACAAAAACGTATTTTAAGAGTTGTTTACAAGATTTATTTGGCGTATATTTTCAAAAATATAGTTCAACAATAAATGTGCCGGCTAGTTCGGTTTCCACAACGTTTAGTTCATCTTCTTCCAACAATGCAATGCTTAACTTATATAATAGTTTAAGACAAGAAAACCATAAACGGACAAGGGGTGATGGTAACCAAACCACTAGCGAATATGGGAGATATACCGCAACGGATTTTTTATCCACTATTCTACCCAATGAGTTCAAACAATTTGATATTTTGGCTTGGTGGAAAGAGATGGAATCTCAATTTCCCGTTCTAACCATCATGGCCCGAGATTTACTAACCGTCCAAGCTTCTACGGTAGCTTCGGAATCCGCATTTTCTCTTAGTGGCAGGGTATTATCTATAGGAAGAACAAGACTCACACCGACCTCCTTAGAGATGTGTATTTGCTTGAAAGATCACTTAGTCGTCGTTGAACGAATACAAAATGTTTCAAGTCTTGAAGGTGAAATGACATACGAAGGAGATATACATAATGTCGATGTGGAAGAGGGTATGGTAATATCATTTTCCGACGAAGAAATTGCTCTTGATCAAGCTTCGCGCGAGGCTATTTCCGAAGAAGATTTCGACTTTTGAAGAATTGAAGATTAATATAAGTTGAAGATTATGAAGACTTATGAAGATTATAAAGACTTATATTCAAGAAGATTATGAAGAATTATGAAGACTTTTTGGATTCAATAATATTTTTAAGAAGACTTAGAAGACCTTTGTTTAAGTTATTGTTCAATTACGTTTCCATTACTAATGTTTTATGAATTCAATGAAAAAAATTTGGTCCAAACGTTGTTTTTCCTTAAAACGCTTAACGCTCGAACCACTTTGAATTATATAGACTTTTTGGATTCAATAATATTTTTAAGAAGATTTAGAAGCCTTTTGGTTAAGTTATTGATCAATTATGTTTCCATTACTAATGTTTTATGAATTCAATGAAAAGTTTTTGGCCCAAACGTTGTTTTTCCTTAAAACGCTTAACGCTCGAACCACTTTGAATTATATAGACTTTTTGGATTCAATAATATTTTTAAGAAGATTTAGAAGCCTTTTGGTTAAGTTATTGATCAATTATATTTCCATTACTAGTTTTATGAATTCAATGAATTTTTTTTTTGCCAAAACGTTGTTTTTCCCTAAAACGCTTAACGCTCGAAAAGAATTGAATTATATAGACTTTTTGTTTTCAATAATATTTTTATGAAGTTTTAGAAGACTTTGTTTTAAGATATTGTTAAGTTATGTTTTCATTCCTAATGCACTACCATTCTATTAAAAAAATCGAAAAATACGTTGTTTTTCCCTAAAACGCTCAACGCTCGAAAAAACGCAATTTTATAGAAAAATCGGATTGGAACCAGGTTTCAACCCGAACCGGCTTCAAACCGGTTCCAACCGGTTTGTATCGGGTTTTCAAATCGGGTCGGGTTGGGTCAAAACCCGATTTTCATTCGTTGACTAAAACCCGGTTCGGATTTTCGGGTTGGGTCGGGTTGGGCCAACTCGGCTTTTGTTCACCTCTAATAAGAATTATCGTTAAACAACATAACATGTTTAAGACTAAGATGTGAAATGTCTAAAACATACAGCCAAAACCAACTGCTAGATTATAAATTCGAGCAAAGAAAAAAGAAAATCCGCAAATAAAACTATCATGCATGCGAAATAGAACCATAAACCTGAGCAATAGATAACTATAGATGAGTCCTCCATAATTTCTATGACACGAGACATTTAGCTTTCTAGAAGATATCCCAAAGAACAATTTACTTCGAGTATTACGAATTAACGCATCCCAACCGGTAGACGGATCAACCAAAAAAGATGCATTGGTTGCAAAATCCTCATATGGATCAAGCTGTAATCCAAATGACCGCCTCCGACGCTGATTTTTTCTTCTCAGAGCTATGCCCAACATTTCTATAATGAATAAGATCCTTCACGCAATTGAAAGAAATAAAAGGAAGATCCCACCATGAGAAGATGGCACGCCAAACATGACCAGCAACCGTACCTTACATATTATGAAGCAATGAGTACTGTCTTCCACTGAGGGATGCCCATCATTTTCATCTTGATCTTCACATCTTTTCTCATCAAGACCTCAACATTTCCAGTTGTATAATTTAAGTTACCAACCCTATAATCCAAATCGTTCATCATTTCCCCGAGAGTAATATTCTCCGTCCCTAAAGTATGTCATGTTTTTCACTCCTTGTCCACGGGTCGAGTTTTTTGCGGGTTCAGTCCTTTAACCCGAGTTTTTGTTTCACTCTTTGTCCTCGGTCCACCTGGAATGATTAACGTACCCCTAACCTTCAATTTCTCATATATATATTAATCAACTATTTATTTACATTGCGTCACTTGTTGAAATCTTATTAGTTCACTTTAAAAATTTAAGAACTATCAAATACGAAAGTAAAACTTTAACAGAAATTAAGACTCAATAACATAACTCCACACATAAACACAAACATACAACAAATTCAAAAAAACGTCAATAAGTAGTTGGGTAGGTGAATAAAAACAACAGATAACATAAAGAAGTCTGCATATACGAAATATAGCAAGCTAGCTGATCGAATGATGATTATGAGTACGTTGAGTCGTTGATAACGAAGTTATATATCAATTAAATAGCTACTAAACCTTTTTCAATATACTTTAAAGATATAATTAACAAACTAAATTTCGTTTCTTGGGTCCTTGGCCCTTGATTCAAACCTCTAAGTACTATTGTACACCAGGTATTTGGTTACTCTTGGAGATGTAATTTTATCTTTTTGTTCTTTTGGGTTCTCCTTCTCGGAGCCCTTTCGTACCGATTTGTTTTTTAATGCATTGTCAATTTCCCCAAAAAAATAATAATTATATATATATATATATATATAAGGGCTAAACATTACCTATTTAACATATATCCAGTCTAATCTAACCAACTACTATATATATAGAAAGTACATCTATTATTGTAAAATATTGACGAGCCGAACCGAGTCGAGTCGCGAGTTAAAAATCAAAATTTTTAGTAACGAGTCGAGTCACGAGTTAACAGTATGCTAAAAACTATCAAACCAAACAATAACCTTATAAATAAACTCTGGTAGTCATGAGTCATGACTCATAATCTTTCAAACTCTAGTAGTACTACTTACGTTTCCATAAACAATAAAAAGCAATTTATTCTTATGTAGAAATTAAACCTGCATCTTTAAGGAAACGTATTGCATGCCATATTGACATGGCAAATGTTTGATCAGGTAAAGAGTAATTAATTAATCTTACATATATTTATCTTACCTATGTTTATACTACTTAATAATACATTCGGTAAAAGTCTTAAAAGAGAGAAATAGTAATTGACTAATTTACCCTTCTATTTATCTTATTCAACATTTAAACATCTAAAGTTAATACAATTAATTACAAAAGTTAATATTCATAAATACTTTCAGTTACAGAATATATAATCTCATAATTATTAATATTATTCTATCACTTATGTAAATTACATAACATAATCATGGATATTCAAATGTTGGTTATATTATTTCGGTATAAATATAGGAGAAAAAATAGATATTTGAAATAAATTATAACCGTCTTTCATCATCTGTACTACTATTATAGAGTTTTGCACAAATATTTAAAACTTCTAGAAAATATGAGTACTTGAATTTTCATTACAACCATTTTAAATATGTTATTCGAAATCTAAACACTTATAACAAATTCAAGTAATTTAAAACTTAATATGTTACTATTATATAAAGAATTTGGTCAGTTTATATTCTTAAAAAATAATACTATGTAGAAATTACTATTCTACCATTTTAGTTAATACAACATGTGCAATGATTTTCTTTAGTTTATTTTGTAACCAACATTAATTATTTAACTATCCCATTTAATAACTATATTAAATAATTGTAATTCGGGTCGAGTGAGGTTACAAGATTTGAATTTGGTTCAAAAGTTCACAACTGTGACAACCGGCAATTTAGGCCGTCAATTGTACCTATAATAGGTTATTATTACTTGTAATTAGTGTGAAATAGGGCTAATTAAAGTAACGCATTGTATATGGTATTATATACACGTACGTAATTAATCGTAATTATGCAAATTCGATCGGATGGAATCTGACACAATAAATATGGACGTTGGTGAAAAACATTTTATTAAATAACATAATTATGACAAATAATTATTATTTAACTTATATTGTTGCAAGAATATATAAAACGTTTCACGTTTTGTGTAAAACGTATCGTACGCGACAAAAACGCGCAAATCGAAACCGACACCGAAAGAAATCCGTCAAATGTTTTGAAAAGGTCCAATAAAACATTTAAAAATGTTTGATCAATTTAAAATAGCAAGTATGTATCGAAAACAACACGCGAAAAGTAAACGTTAACAATTAAATTTTAAAACACGCGATTTACGTTTAACTGACCAAATAACGTAACACGAAATCGAGGAGCAAGACGCGAGCCCGAGAACCACATTGGGCCAAGACCAAAGTCGGCCCAGCCAGGCCCAAATCGGCCCAATGACCCCTTGGCCCAACCATTTCCTCTAAACACCCACACTTTTCACAACCCTCCACCTTTCACACATTTCACTCTTTTATCTCCACTTTCCTTGCTCTCTCTCTCAAACTCAGCCCTAACCACCACCACCCCCACCATTCTCAGCCTCCTCCAAGGTCCCTAGACACCATTTTCATCATTGGAAAAGAAGAACAAGAGATCAAGTCGCAGCAGCCCATCTTCTCCTCATTTCGGCTCTAGATCGACTTCTCTTTGTAAGAACCTCTTCCAAACTCTTTTCATTTCCTTGGATGATGTTCATCTACATGTTAGAGGTTCATTTTAGCTAAATATGTCCAAGATCTAAACCGAAAACCAAAAGATAAAGCTAAAAACCGTTGGATAATAACTTCAACCACTGGACAGAAACTTGACCCGACTTGGATCTACAATAACTAACTCATTTCTTAACCAAATCGAGCGATTCTTGAGTCTAAAATCAAGTTCAATTAGTCTACTTTCGAACCCAAGTATTTTGGTATTTTTCTGAGGTCGTTTGGTATGGGAAAATGATTTTACAAAAGTACGTGTCCGGACTGTCCTTTTTGACAGAAAAGTTAGTCAACTTTGCAAAGGCATATCTTGAGATCTACAAACCCAAATCGACTGAAACCACTTGGAAAGGTTCACATTTTCTGTTACCTTTAAAAGTTGTACTTGCACGTTTTCTGAATATCTGTAAAACTCGAGATATAGTTGAAACACTGAGCAAAGGTCTAAAAATCGACCTGCTGGACCTCTGTTTGGTTCTTGGACGATTTCGTGAGTTACACTTGACCAAAAATTATGAAAAATTTAATGGAAGTAGCTAAGACATGTATGAACAACTGGTAATTTTCTTGGGTTTTATTTCAAAGCTTTGGTTTGTCAAAACGAGCCACGAAAAACGTATAAATTTCGGAAAAACTAAGGGGTGGACTGTTTTAACTTGGAAATTAAAACGACACTTTCGGGATCACTATAAAACGTAACGACAATTTTCCTAAGCTCTAATAACATATTTAAGGCTTCCCTAAAAGTTTCGGGTCAAACCGAGCACATTTGACAAAGTTCACGAAAACGCAAGATCTTAACAGTCGCTTGTGTCGCAAAATAGCCTCTGTGTCGCTAAAACTAGCGACACAATACCTTGTGTCGCCAACTACTTTCTATGTCGCCAAAACTAGCGACACCATACCTTGTGTCGCCAACTATTTTCGATGTCGCTGAGACTAGCGACACAATGACTTCTGTCGCATACTTATTTAAATTCACGACCTGCGACACAAATCCCTATGTCGCACAATTATCTGAAATTCACATTCAGCGACACTACCCTTATGTCGCAATACCATACAGCGACACAACCATTGTGTCGCATAACACAGACTTATTCAAAACATGTTTTCACAAAGTACTGAACACGCGTAATCACAAATCGCAACGAGTAGTTATATACGACATTACACGCAATACATATACTATGATAAGTATACAAAGAAACAAAATAATAATAGTGTCTTCGGGAATTATTATTACAAGACATCACCAACGGGCCATACATATTTTTCTAAACGCAAACGATAAACAAATACTTGGACATAACTAGTTGAATGGACAACTAACATGAATGATCTTTTGAGACATTCACTCATACATAACCTTGTGCGTTTAGGGCGCCAGAAGGTTACATTTTTGATAAACGTTTACTAACTTAAACGCTCGCTTTTAAGACTTAGGTGAGTCTCATAGCCCCTCTTTTACTGTTTTAACTATTGGGGTGAGAATACATACACAACTTTTCATGAACACGAGTACAGAAAACACATATACGGATTGCATGAGTTTCACTTTCATAATCCACACAAAAGTCCTCTACACATCATAGTTTCGTTAGTATGGATCTTAGCGCGAGTATTAATGAATAGATCTATTTGGGATTGACCATCCCCGTCCGGGTTAGAGCGCTAACTGGTCAAACGGACGCATTATTATTTGTTCATACGGATGTTCTGGATTAGGCATCTGCAGGAGGCAAACTAATATCGGTTAAGTTTCGGACTATGAGCTCATGGCAGTAGTATACATTATTTTGCATGAGTGCAACACTTATGAAATCTCGCGGTTCACATTTTACATTGATATCAAACCTATGAACTCCCCAACATTTTTGTTGACCATTTTTAGTATGTATTCTCAGGTTCACAGCAACAGTAGGATGACCTACAGGGAATCCTAGCTCGAGTCGCATGGTTTACAAACAATAGAGATTTACTTGCATTACTATTTTATAACATTAGTTATGTACTAGAATCTCTAGGATTATTTCGCGAACTCATGAACATTTGTAAACATTTGATTTACCAATGTACAATTTATGTACTGTTTTCAAAACGACGCATATAGTGGTCGTTCAATGTAATCTTGTGTGATGATCCATGTTTAGATATGTGTTTGTTGGTGATCAAAATATTTTAGATTAATATCAATAAATGAATTTCTGATTTGCTACTAAGTATGAATTTACTAGACATCTAATTTTGATTTCATACATTTTGTTTTATAGAATTTTGTTGATAATTCAATTATTGTGTTTTACTACTATAATTATATTTCTAGATGTTCATGCTATGTTTCTTCTGTTTGTCCTTAAAGTTTATTTGCAGGTTAGATTTTCTACCATATCCGTATTTACAATTATTAAAATATGTGTATTTTCAAGGTAGATTTTTGTTCTTGATTTTTTTTTCAATTTAAGAAAGATTATTTAATCGATTATGTTGATGGGATATAGAATATAACATATACATATACATGGCTAGCCATCCTTTTACAAATTTACCAATATATGGTTAACTTTGTGATGTTTTTTATGTGTGATTGATCTAACTTGAATTTTTAACATTGATTTATACTTTAGTATTTTTAAGCTCATTTATGTTGTTATTGATTTATACTTTACTACCTCTTTTGCTTTTCTTTCTTTTGCTTATTTCAAAGTTTTCAAAAAAATAATACAATCATGATATATTTCATAATGATTTTAAATGCTTCGATTTATGATGTGGATATTTTGCAATATCCATTTTGGACGTGCTTATCTTAATTAGATGCTCAGAAAAAATCAAGATTATGATTATCTGTATTTACAAATGTGGTCATTCATTTCTCAAAGATTTAAGATAATAAAATTCATGCTTAAATTCTACCTTCAAAATTTGAAACCTAAACCATTTTTGATTTTATCTATTTTAATTATTAACTTTGATGAAAAAACTGGGATAGAAGGTGTTTTGGTCTAAAATTCTAAGTATCATGGCGCGTTAAAAGAAGTTCAATTACGAAGACTGCAATGTGAGATGTTATATATACGTTTACCGTACATTACATGGGTTATAACAGTAGTATATTATATTTTCATATGACTTTATTATGATATTATTATATGATGCTTCTAGTAGGTCAAACGTCAATTTGGGTGCATGTGATTGGTCCTGTGAGAATATTTGATAAACTCTACAAGTACGTAATTATATTCCACCTAACATGTTATCCGTTGACTTGAGAGTACGTCCACGTACCAGCTACAGTTTTTTATTTTTATTTTTTTTTCGTTGTAAAAAATAATACTTTATGGAAGTCGTCTCTAACGACTCACCTGCCGCTGGTTCGGTACATCTGAAACCGAATATTAATATTTTATATTTGCAGAATATATTAAATACCGTATGTTTTTAAAACATACGGTTTGGAAAATGATAAACTTTAGCTGTTAATTATATTTGATGTAATTAAGATAAACTTCTTAACACGTAGTTAATTATATTTTATACTTGATCGATCATTAATTGTTTAATCATTTCGCATATACACAAATTTGGTTCACTTCATATTTATCAACATACATTTAAGATGTGCCTAGTCGCATATTCCCCGATTTTACAAAACGACATGAAATATTTGACATGCAAACTACAAAAAAAGACGTGTGAATTTTTTGACAAACTATAAAAAAAGATAGTGTGTGTACATTAATTAAGTTGTTGTTACCAATTGTTTTCCTAAAAAAAAGACGTATAATGTGAGTCAATATCATGCATATATTAAGATATAAAATTCCACAAACATATCAAGTTAAAATAAAGGTTAATAATCTAAAAATACAAGAAAATTTCAGTTTTAATTAAAGGTTGATAATCTAATTTTTTCATAATTCATATACAAATACGATCCAAAGAGAATGACTTCTTCTTTAACCTCCAACTCTACAACTTGACGATCTATGTGTCATTATGAGTGTTCAGTGATCAGTTTAATTACCTGGTTTTCTGACTACGTAATAACATTTTTGTTTATAATTGTGAATTTTATAAATTATACTTCTCACTAATATATACTGTTTGTCAAATAAGTTGACCATAATATAATTTCGTTGGATCTTCTATCCATAATAGATAACGTACTTAATTACTACAGGCACCGGAAATGACTTATAGTTCGTTAGATTTAACCATATATGTTCAAAAAAGACGGCTTTTCAAGGTATATACGCGTTCTCATACAAGTTGACCCCACAACCATGCATACATACATATCTATAAATAGGTACGTAATATGTACTGCCAATAACACACCAACAGTTAATCCTATAGCTAGATCATATACGTACATTGATATATACACACATATATATTATGGCAATTTTAAAGAACAATTCATCAGTCTCCAAAGATTCCTACACTGCAGGCCAAGTTATCACTTGCAAAGGTAATTAAGATAACCTTTTTAGCAAAATTATCCTCTCTAATCACTACTAAAACCAAGTACAATTCTTTACTGATCAAGATATGATTATTTCTTGCAGCTGCGGTGGCATGGGGTCCCGGTCAGCCTTTAGTCGTCGAAGAAATTATGGTGGATCCACCACAGAAGATGGAGGTCCGAATCAAGATCCATTTCACTTCAATTTGTCATACTGATCTTGGTGCTTGGTTAGGCAAGGTATATATAAAATCCATTCATCACTCTACTACTTGAAAAATAGCAACTAATGAAGTTGACTCATTCATCACATGTAACTAATTGAACCTTATGGTAAAATAATTAATAAGATTGAAATATTGAGATGGCGACACGTGACAAATATACTTTCAAGCGTGTTCGTACATGATGATTAGTGATCAACACTTTTTTATATGCACACACTGATGCACAAATTATCACGTCCATTTCCTTATTCTTTCTTATTTATTTTACCATGAACATCGCTTTATGTATTATGCACACTCATTTTGATAATTGGTTTTTATGTAGAATGAAGCGCAACGAGTATATCCACGGGTTCTTGGCCATGAAGCATCTGGGTACGTAACTAATCAAGTATATAAAATGAAAGATCGATATATGTTTTCATATTTGAACACAAGATTTAATATTAGATCTAACTTTCTTTTCTACATTATATAGAGTGGTGGAGAGTGTGGGAGAAGGAGTGGAAGATATGAAAGCAGGAGATCACGTTGTTCCGATATTTAACGGAGAATGTGGAGATTGTGTTTTCTGCAAGTCTAAAAAAAGTAATCTTTGCAAAAACTTCAGGGTGGATCCGCTTAAATCCGTCATGGTGAATGATGGAAAGACACGGTTTTGGACAAAACAAGGTGAACCTATTTATCATTTCCTCAACACCTCCACTTTCAGCGAGTACACGGTGGTTGACTCCGCTTGTGTGGTCAAGATTGACCAAAATGCATCTCTTAAGACCATGACCTTGCTCAGCTGTGGTGTGTCCACTGGTCTTGGAGCTGCATGGAACACGGCTAATGTACAAGCCGGATCTTCTATTGCTGTTTTCGGTTTAGGAGCTGTTGGACTAGCGGTTGTTGAAGGAGCTCGATCTAGAGGAGTTTCTAGAATCATTGGGATTGATATAAACACTGAGAAGCTTGATAGAGGTCTAGTCATGGGAGTCACTGATATCATTAATCCTTTGGAATTAAAAAACCCAGTGCATGAGGTTAGTACATGTCAAACATGTATAGACGTAAAAAAATTGGCATAAAGATTGCTATGATATCACAAGTCAAATATCATCAAATAACTTGTCAACTTTCAAACAATATCTTAGATGACTGATCGACATGCGACATTAGACCAACTTTTAGGCTAACGTTTCTCGTTTAACATACTTTCACTATGCTACATGTGACTTAAATATATGATATGATATTGTTTTACAGGAAATTAGGGAAATCTTGGAAGGAGGAGTGGACTACAGTTTCGAGTGTGCTGGAAATTTGGATGTGCTCAGGGAGGCTTTCCTATCAACACACGAGGTTAAACTAAATGAATGATACTAATTTACAGTTAATGTCTTAAATTCAATGGACAATGGTGCTAATATGTCTTAATTACTACTACAGGGTTGGGGTTTAACAGTACTATTGGGCATACATCCGACTCCAAAAACACTCCCAATTCATCCGATGGAAATGTTTGATGGTCGAAGAATTATTGGATCGGTTTTCGGGGACTTCAAAGGAAAAACTCAGCTTCCTCAGTTTGCTAAACAATGCATGCATGGGGTAATTAGTTAACTATATATATATATATATATATATATATATATATATATATATATATATATATATATATATATATATAACTGGTTCAGTTCATATTTTTGTTAAGTTTATGCATGAAACATCGATATTAATGGAGTATTTTGCTACTAAATGTTTTGTAGGAGGTGAAACTGGATGAATTTATTACACATGAACTTCCATTCAGTGAGATCAATCAAGCTTTCAAGTTACTTATGGATGGGAAATCACTAAGATGCATTCTGCATCTTTAAATTGAACTATATATTATTTATTACGTCATCATATATATATTTCTATTTCTAATGTAATTTGGTTTTGTATTTTCGTACACCCTTCTTTTAGTTTACTTATTAGAACTAGATTAGAAGGAATCAATAATGGAGGTTTTGTCAATCATCGAATCATTATTTATTTGTCAATAACGGGATATTATTGTTAAACAAATGCAAAACTATATGCATCTACTCCTTATTTCATCTAATTAGATAATCATGTCATCATTTTAATTTGTTGTTAGAAAGTTAGCAAGGTATAATAATTAATATATGGCCTATTTGCTAAGAATGTCATAATTGATGATAACAAATAAATTGGGTCAACACGTCCAAATTATAATATTGTACTAATAATATAATTATGTATGTTTTATTTTATTTATAATTGCTTCACTTAAGTTACAAAGTTTTCACATCGAATTTCCCATTTGGATGTGAATATGGCAAAAAGTTATAATTAATTTATGTTAAAAAAAAATTACAATTACGATCATTCTTTTTGGGCTTGATTGGAAACATGTTAGTCATTAATTGGGCTAATATGGGAATATCTCATGCTGGGCCATCCTTATTGGGCTTTAGTGATTTTCGTTAGCTAAATGTTTTATTCAAAAATTTATGAATGTTAAAAAAACTAGAACGAAAGAACCAATAGGATTGCTTCATTTCAATTATTCATTATTATCTTTTTTCTAAATTTAAATATCTCATAAACCGTATATTCATAAATTATAAAAATTACACCGTTAAAATCAGCGTCTTTTTATCTTTAATTAGAGATCTCACATGATATACTTTCGACGAATTTTTTTTCGTTATGTGAAATTCGTAATAATAAATCACATGTGATTTAACACTCACATGTGAATATATTTACAATCAAATTATAAGTTTTAAATCATTATTTATAATCACATGTGAATAATCAAATTTACAAATTATAAGTTTAAAATCACATAAAAATAATTTATTTAATAATATAGTAAACCTTCAGAAAAAAATTTAGTTATAACATTTGAATAAAGTGTAAATAAATAGTAAATAAATATAAATGTAAATAAACATTAAATTAGTAATCACATTCGAATAAAGTGTAAATAAATACGAATTTTAAATAATTGTTTATAATTATACATGTTAATCAATATAAATGTGAAATCACATGTAAACTATCAGTTATTATCACATAATTCATTTGAAAAACACATGTGATTAAATCTCAAATCAATAATCACAAGTGATTTTAACCGTAAATGAATGCAATTCCTAAAATCTTATTTATATTTGTTTATATGAATGAATAATAAGTTGTAATCATGTATGAGTTAACATCTACAATTGATGAATAGTCGTGTACCAGTTATATTACTCATAAATTACATGTAATTATATATAAAATCACATGTATAAGTCGCATTTTCTACGATCCAACAACAATGAAAAAAAATTGTCGAAAGTACAGCTTGTGAGATCTCTAATCGATGAGAATAAGATGCCGATTTTAAATATGTAATTTTGATAATTTTTTGTCATGCCGTTTGTGAGATATTTGATTTTAAAGATACGAGTGAAAATTGAGTTTAAAAAGAAATGGATCAATCCTATTGGTTCTCTCATTCTTCACTTTTTTAGCATTTTATATTTAACCCACCTCTGGTTCAAGTTATATATTTTCTTTTTTAAACAACATACATCCATGCAACAGCCATAAGGATGTCTTTATCTAGTTACGAGTTATGAGGTATGAATCAGAAATTTAGTGGCAAATTTAAGGCAAATTTTTTATAACTGGACGAATATCAAAAATACTTTAAAATACTTTTAAATATACAAACTTCTTTATTTTTAAAAAGGCGAATATAAAATTACCCTTAATAATACGAATGATTGCTTATATAAATTTTTTAATAGGGGTGGCTGCTTACTACACTGCCCCTTCTCAGGAGTCAGGACCGTCTCTGAGTTTTTGAAGGTCCTGGGCGAAAACTGATTTATTGCCGAATTGAGGCCCTATATCTAGATGTATGAAGTTTCTTTTTATTATTTATGTTGTGGTTTTATGAACTTTGAAATGATTGGAACAAATATTTTTTGTTGTTGCAATTAACAATCAACTTATATGTGTATACTATATACACACATATACACAAGCATATAATATTGAGGCCCCTTATAGTTCAGAGGTCCTGAGCGGTCGATCACTTTGCTCACCCACCCTCAAAGACGGCCCGCCCTACCTCCGCCCCTAGAATTATGTGTTTTATTTTGTGTATTTGAGGTGAATATATAAATGCAAAATAATGGGGAAAGTGCCAGCATACGTTAAGATAGATTGGGTGGGTTGGGGTGATCCAAAAGGAAAGACAAACTTATCCCATGCGCCACGTCAACTATTTCTTGCATAACTAACTTAATCACTTCCTAATTGCGTTACTTGATCAACGCCTTTGCTTGTAAATAGCTCTCAACTCATCCACGAAGTAGGACATTTTTTAATTTATTAAAATCTTTAATTAATGTTCGATTAAATAACTGTAATGTTACTACCAAAAGAACATTCTAGATTCTTATATATTTCTATAATAAAAGTGTTTAATCATGATCGGTTCTGAAACCATCCATTTATACAAAAATATAATATGAGACTAAAATTTATCGATACCGATGGGTCGTTGGCCTAACGTATCAAAGTACCCTTCAAATAGTGAGTTCTGTCGGATCAAGTCATAATTTTGGAAACAAATTCACACGTTCATAGACAAATGTGATTTTGGGTTTCAGGTCACGAGGTTGCGACGAGTGTACATTTCCGTAAATAAAAGAATATATAATATATAATTGTGTGTGTATTTGTTTGTTTCAACGTGTAGAGTTTTAATAGCTTTGTCAAAATTAAAGTTAATCATCTTATAATAGAATTGGTCTAGACATGTATAATGTTGATCAAGGATGATTGAATGTTTAAAATAACAGCATCGTTCAAATTAAATAAGATGCGAAGGTCAAATCTTGCATGCCTGCTTTAGAAGTAGCTTCGCTTTTAGACAAAAAAAAAAAAAATAGACGTATTAACAAATTATTTGATTTAATTTATGTAAAAATATTTATTTCATTCAATATGTTAAAAGTGATAAAATTTGAATAACAGACCAGAATCTTGATACGTCTAAACTTGGTCGTTCTAATTCAAACATTTTGTGATTTGTTATTCAAAACGCTTGCAGTTATTAGCATTTTAAATTGTCTATATATACAATAACCAATCAAATATTAAACTTTTATATTTATTAATATAACATATCTATTGATAATGGACGGAGACATCTTTGTCGCAAATACCATAATGTCCCCGTTCATATAATCACAATCACTATCAAGTATGACTCACATTATAAATAGGTAGGCAATTATGTGCCAATGTGAATTGTTAATTATCAATTAACCTTTTTCCACAAATATAACACATCTATTGAACTTCTATTTTATATGTTGTATGCAACTTAACGTTATTCACAGGCGGAGGGTTAAATGGTTGGAGGTGGTCTTTGGACAATTGGACCGGTCCGGAATCATTAAGGTGAGACTTTTTCAAGATTGATCAAGATCGAACGCTCCAAGAGCATAACCTTGGGTCTCATTTTAGATGAAAACTCGTCGGTTCCTAGGAAGGTTGACATTTTTATTTGGCGGGCCTGTTTAAACAGAATGCCTGCTCGAGTCAATTTGCTTTTGCGTGGTGTTGCGTTAAACTGACTTTGTGCTCGTTATGTCAAAATATGGAGGAGGATGTCACGAATTTGTGGTTGAGAAGAAACAACATTGTCTTTGTTAGACGAGTCGGTTTTCATTAGGAATGAAGATCTTTTGCTAGCGGTTAAAAACATTTCTAAGCAATGGATAGCCGATGCTAAAAAGATTGGTTGGTCAAATTGGATTAGCAATCCTAGAAGTCTTTTATTTGGTTGATTGATTTAGATCTTCTATTTCCTTTTTTTTTTTTTTTTCATGTTCTTGTTGTACTCTTGTTTGGAGCCTGACTTGTATTGTTGTTGGCCTATTGGGCTACTTTTAATTTATTCCATTTTGCTTTGCTATGTCTGTTGAAATTTTAAGATCATTGTCACACAAAATACATATTTGATTGATTAATATATATATATATATATATATATATATATATATATATATATATATATATATATATATATAAAGTGAGGTTTCAAATGAGAATGAAAATTTTTGTGAGAATAGAGAAACCAATAGAAACGCGTCACGTGTCACAAAATCCACTTTCCCTCACGTTTTGAAAAATTAAATATCTTAATAACGACTAATTGAAAAATTATAAAAATTGCACCATAATTATAAAAATTGCACCATAAAAATCAGCATTTTTTTCTCGTCGATTAGACATCTCACATGATATACTTTCGACGACTTTTTTTGTGATTGTACAATATTAGTAACACATGTGGTACTCGTTGGTAACACATTGTGTTACCTGCTACTATCACACGTGTTACCTGCTGGTAACACATGTGATAGTTGTTTACAAAACCCAATGAAAACGTAGAAAAAAAAGTTGTCGAAAGTATACATTGTGAGATCTCTAATCGAATAGACAAAAACGCTGATTTTTATGGTGCAATTTTTATTATTTTTCGACTTACCGTTTGAGAGATATTTAATTTTTAAAAACGTGAGAAACGTGAATTTTGTGACACGGGGTGCATTTTTATTGTTTCTTTCATTGTCACAAGAAGTAGTCGTAACCGTTTGGACTAACTCTGTATATATATAAAGTACTGTTTTAATAAAACATTTTTTTTTGAGAATACAAATGTTAAAATGGATTTGCATTGAAAAAAGAAATAATGAAAAACAACGTGCAAGTGTGTTAATAAGATTGTTTTTCCAAGATCTGTATAAAAGGGAAAGGTTTGGTGGCTCAAAATTAAAAAATTATTATAAATAATATTCACAACGTTCAAAAGGACTTTTTTAAGTTCTCTCAATTCTTCTTCCAGATCGAATCGCCCCACCCCCAACCCTGCAATCTAGGGTTCCGCATATCTAATCGATCTTCTTCAACTCCTAGGGTTTATTATCACAATCAATCAAAGTATTATACATATACAAATATACATACATACATATAGTGTATCTATATGTATGTATGTATTCTGTGTTCCTATTTTTTTTTTTTAATGATTTGATTAAATCAAACTTATCAGTTTGACGATATTGATGTCCGATTTGAATATAATCGGTTGTGATTTTGTATACAGGTTTTGTATCGATCATGACGATTCCTGATTCCGGTTTGTTAATGGATAACGAATCGCTTTGCTTGCCGTGCACTCCAGAACAAGAGAAAAGGATTGTTAAGCAGTTAACAGAAAAGGCAGAATCTTCACTGAAAGAAGGCAACTTGTATTATGTTGTATCTAATAGGTATACCAAATCATTCACTAGTTTTCTGATTTTAGGCTGAATGTATGATATTTGTGTAACAACCTAGATCTATACTACTTGTTGGAGTTTATTCTAGTTGTTAATTGTTTTATTAGTTGGATTTTATCTTGATTATTATATGCTGTGTGAAAGATAAATGCTTATGTTTAATGAACCTTGAAAAAACATGCAATAGAATGTTAGTAAGAATTAACAATTAAAGTGCATGAATGTTTGATAAGTATTTGAGTTTCTTTCAATGTAGGATGCCATGTAATTGAGTTTTATCATAGAATCTTTATGCTACTTTTGGTGCATTCTGTTTGTCTTTCTATTGTTTTTGCCATCGTATTGCCAAAAGATTGGAGTTGATATATAGAAGAATTCAAAAGAACCTATAATTCTGCTATTATACAGTTCTAGAAGGATGTGCTTGCCCATAGTCTCATCTTCCCAGTTTTTGAGTGTTTAGTCAAGGTTTAGCCAAGCCTTAGGATGTGTTTGTCAACATTGGATGGAGATGGGGATGGGGATGGAGATTATTTTAGAAGCTAGTTTCAAGAGCTTCTATTAAGGGATTATTTTTCTTAGAATCCCTACTTTTTGTGTATGCTAAACAAGGATTGTAGATGGAGATTCTTGAAATTTAGAATCTCAATCTACAAGATTTCCTTGAAATGTTGTACTCACCCTTAGCTCCGGACCCCACTACTCATCATATCTGATTTGGTTTCGTCCTTCCCTTTTACTTTATCAAGGGTAAAGTCCTTAAATGGATTAGTAGTCCCTTCCTAATCAATGCTAACTCAGAAGTCAGAGCTTGGGCTACCTAAGAGGACCTATTCTTATTAAGTATGACTTACACTGCCATATGTAATGTGCTTCCAATGCCAACAAAAAGTAAAGCAGTTATTGAATAACATAGTTCACAGAACTTGCTAAGAAGTTTATGGATTAAGGTCTGTTATGTGTTCAAGTTAAAAGTTTCACTGTATTACATGAAAACTGTGGAGGTTTCTGCACTGCAGCCCTGCAGGTAATGGTATCAAGTTTTGATGTAAAAAGTACCCAGCATCTTATTATAATGAGAGTATTTATTTCACGGTGTTCTGGGCGGGATCTTTAGCGGATTTTTTGCTACCGATATTTACATAAGAATGCTCATGTTGGTGTCCACGTTTTCTTTTGAATAAGCAGGTGGTTTACAAAATGGCGGAATTATGTTGGGGAGGGAACCAGTGAATTTCAGTTTAAAGAGATATCTATTGATAAACAGCCTTCACCATTGCCAAAAGCGGGCGAGAGACCTGGACCAATTGATAACACAGATATAATTACAGATGATGGGGGTCCTGATGTGAATGACCTTCAGCTTTATAGAACACTTATCGAAGGAAGTGATTATGTTTTAGTTCCTCAAGGAGTTTGGGAAAAGCTTCATGGATGGTAAATCGTTTTAAAAAGCCTGTATTCGGTTTCTTCTTGTCGTGTTATACTATTTCGAGCTATTAGTTGCGGACATAACATTTTAGAAATTCACAACACGCAGAAATCTTGTTTATATATCTCCTAATAGGTGTTGACCGGATTTTATTTCGACATTCCACAGTATGTCACCTTTGATGTTCATGCTAAATTTTCCCTCTAGGTACAAAGGAGGTCCGGCTTTACCAAGGCAGATGATATCCCTTGGAATCCAGGGGACTCCTTCGGTTGAGGTGTACCCACTAGCTTTGAAAGTGATTGATTCAAAAGACAAGAGCGAAAAGATTATACACATAAGTAAAAAGGTACGTTTATCGTAACATTCATCTAGAACTATAATGTCGTAGTCCCTGGTTGAGTGGATATTTATGAGCTATAAAGTTGATTGTTTCTAAGTGTCCATGTGTTGACCTTGGGTAGTGTTTTGTAGGCTTCATTACATAAACTATATGAGCAAGTATCAGCACTTAAAGGGATAGAGCCAGAGAAGGTTAAACTTCATGCTTTTGTATATTTTTTATTCTTAAAGGGATGAGTACTCTTGCTCATCATTTTCTCTTTTCTCCAATGAATTTGAACAGGCTCGCATCTGGGACTATTTCAATGATCGCATGCAAACGGCTTTGGCTGATTCGTTTCAAACACTGGAGGAGTCTAACCTGCAGATGGATCAATCTGTGAGTTCTAATTGACCTAGCCTTACCACTCTTTTCTAAGTTGATTAGTCCTGTAATCTTTATGCATCATTCTATTACTAATCAGGTTGTTTTTGCAGATTCTCTTAGATGTGCAAGTTGATCCGATTATACCCTCTGGATTTGGCATGGATTCGACTGGTAATGAGTTGGCTTTGGTTCCCATGGAACCGCAAAGGTCATCTCGCACAATAGCCGGCGGGCCAAGTTTTTCTAATGGTTATGGGCCAGATTATGGTTCTAATTTGTACCAAGGTAGCAGCTTAGGCTCAGTATCTACAGATATGGAGGATGTACGTGATTCTGTGAGGACTGCTCCTCGAGGAGACAGAGGTTTAGCAGGGTTGCAGAATTTGGGAAACACTTGTTTCATGAATAGCGCGCTTCAATGTCTAGTCCATACTCCACCTCTTGTGGACTACTTTTTGCAGGATTATACTGATGAGATCAACAAGCAAAATCCTCTAGGAATGCATGTATGTGGCTAATTTAAATGTTTTGTGCTGATGATTCTTATATACTGCTATATGGGATTTAAAATTTGATATCGGTTGTTCAGGGTGAACTTGCAGTTGCATTTGGTGATTTGTTGAGGAAACTTTGGGCATCTGGTCGTTCTGCAGTTCCACCTCGTGCTTTCAAAGGAAAACTTGCTAGGTTTGCTCCCCAGTTTAGTGGATATAATCAGCATGATTCTCAAGTAACTACTGCGTGAGCTTGTTGAGTTTCTTCAACTTTAACTTGCTTCATTATGTTTTGTGATAATAAGATGGCGTGTCTTTTTTCTAGGAACTTCTGGCCTTCTTGCTGGACGGGTTGCATGAAGATCTGAATCGTGTTAAGCAGAAGCCTTATTTTGAGACAAAGGACTCTGATTGTCGACCTGATGAGGAGGTTGCAAATGAGTTTTGGAGTTATCACAAAGCTCGAAATGATTCCATTGTAGTGGATGTGTGCCAGGTGCATAGTTCATATAGTTGCTACTTATTACCATTCATATTTATCTGTGTTAATTTCTTTTAACAAATAAGTTTTGTTTACTTACGAGTTGAATTGATGGCAAAATCTTCAGGGTCAGTATAAGTCCACTCTTGTTTGTCCGGATTGTGGCAAAATCTCGATTACATTTGACCCATTCATGTACTTGTCCTTGCCGCTACCTTCAACGGCTACTCGTTCAATGACGGTAACTGTATTTTATGGAGACGGAAGTAGCTTACCAATCCCATTTACTGTTAATGTATCAAAACATGGTTACTGCAAGGATCTCTTCCAGGCTTTGAGTACTGCGTGTTGTGTAGGAAGTGATGAAATCTTGGTTTTTGCAGAGGTAAAAATTCTTAATTGTTCATTTTGTTTTAATTTTTAACCGAAGCTCTTGTTTGTTTGCTCATTCATCATTCTGATTGTTTTCATGGAATTGTAGGTATATGATCACCATATATACCGATACTTGGAGAGTGGGGATTCATTGCATACGATTAAGGATGATGAATGCATTGTGGCCTACAGGCTTTCCAAAAAACAGGCTGAATTTCCCAAGCTAGAGATATGCCATCGCTATCAGGAAAAGTAAGCTATTCTTTCTCGAATCTATACCAGTTTGCATCTTTGTAATATGTGATAATGAAGGAAATCTTTTTTTTGTTGTTGTAATTGTTTCTAACAGCGTGAAGACAGATAGAAAAAGATTCTTGACACCCTTGGTTACCTATTTAGAAGGTGCAGAAACTGGTGCCGATGTTGAGTCCGCGGTTAACCGAGTGTTGGCTCCACTGAAAAGAAAAGCTTTTTTATCATCAAACAAGAGTGAGGTTGTAAAAGTAAATGGCTCTGCCTCAGAAACCCTTGAAGAATCCACTAGTGAATGTCAGATGGATACTGGAGTTTGTAGCCCATCAGATGACAAAGACCCGGAAGAAACTTATAATGATGAATCGTCCTTCCATTTATGCGTAACAGATGATAGGGGCATGGGTTGCAAACCAATCGTAAAGGACTCGGTTATTAAACCCAGTAAAACGGTGAAGGTTATTTTGGATTGGACTGACAAGGAGCATGAGCTGTACGATGCAAACTACCTCAAGGATCTTCCGATGGTGCACAAACCTGGGGTTACTGTTAAGAAAACCAAGCAAGAGTCTATCTCTTTGTTTTCTTGTCTTGATGCATTCTTGAAGGAGGAGCCTCTAGGACCTGATGATATGTGGTATGATGATTATTGGCTAGAGTTTGAGACACTTGCTGCTATTTTATTCAGTCTTTATTATTACATTAGTCTCTATAATATTATTGTTTGCTAATTAATTAATGCAGGTATTGTCCTGGTTGCAAGGAACATCGACAAGCAACCAAGAAGTTGGACTTGTGGAGACTGCCTGATATTATAGTGTTTCATCTAAAACGATTCTCTTACAGCCGCTTTTTGAAGAACAAACTCGACACCTTTGTGAATTTCCCAATTCATAACCTTGATTTAAGCAGATATGTAAAATCTAAAGATCCATCCGGTGGATCTAGTGTTTATGAGTTGTATGCTATTAGCAATCATTATGGTGGCCTTGGCGGCGGCCATTACTCTGCGTATGCAAAGGTAAAAAACAACACCTAATCTGACACTTTGACGACCTTTTTTTTCCAACTTGTATTAGTATTATTATTATTTTTATGTTTGGTATGTTTCTACTTTATGCAGTTGGTTGAAGAAGATAGATGGTATCACTTTGATGATTCTCATGTAACACCTGTAAGTGAAGGTGACATCAGGACATCAGCAGCATATTTATTATTTTACCAAAGAGTGAAAACTACCGAACCTAATGGACTGGTGGGAGAGTCTTCAGAAGTTCATGATGAATTTTGAAGAGTTGTAAAAGATTCACAAATTAGGTTTGATTGGGCACATCCAAGTCAAACTCGGCTTGTAATGAAGCATCTTCATATCCCAGATTTCGCTGATGAAGTTTGAGACTGATTAATTGACGAGAGTGTTGTTCGAAGTAAAACATGGATCTTTTGGGATATGGTACACACTTTGATCACAATGGGTTGCATTTCAGTGATCTTTGGGGAAGGTACTACATATTTTTATTATTATATATAATTAGAAAGCAGGATGATGTAGTTATATTGTTTTGATTGGCTGACTCATAATTGCCATTGGAACCGAAACATTATTTGTTGGAGCTTTTTGGTATTAAAAGCTTAGCAATAATTCAGTATACTTGATATCTAATTGAAAGACGATATTATTCCAATTTGCAGTATGACTTGTTCTTGGTGACAAGCTTTCTGGAACATGAAACTGGGTAGTGCATTCATGTCTTTGTTTGTCTATATTTAATGATGGCTACATGAAACATGATGATCCATTCAATGGCGAATCTAGGATAGAAATTAAGGTGGGTTCATTTTTCCTTTATGCAAAAAAGTAACTAGATTATGAGTTGTCGGGTTGGCTCGGCTCATAGTTCTAACTTTTTCATTAGTTTATCCGCTAAAAATGTTTTTAAGAATCGCTTGAACTTAAAGAAGTAATATAAGCAAGTAAAAGAAACAAGTGATACTGTTCTAATATAAAATTCTAAGGTCAAAATCAAAGATAAAATATGCTTAATAAGTTCATTACCAAGAACACAACCAAAATTGACACATAGACGAATTTTGTACTAGTAATTTAACAAGCTCATGTTTTAAATAACTTGATGGTTTTTTATAAAATTTGAAAATGAATAAAAGTAATGTAGCTTTTTCTATAATAAAATTTTGGAAGACACTGCCCTTGTAAACGTGTTGAAGATGTAATTCTGATAAGGTTCGAATTAGAAAACACAATTGTGAATCGAAATTCAAACATTGAACAGAATTACGGTTCACACCTTGCCAAATGATTACGAATGGATTCGTGATCAATTGAATTACAGAAATGAAGTAAGAATTGTTGAATTACAACATCAAAAACTGAAAATAGAAATGATGAGCCAAACGCCTATTTAACCTACAAACTGTAACACCTTCTCGCGCCAACTAATCGACCACAACGTTTGACTTGAGCTGACCAGAGTTGACTATTTGACTTTAATGATATGTGCCTCTCACGTGCGTCCTGTATCAATCCTTTCCCCTTAAAGAACCTTGTCCTCAAGGATGTGTTTCAAAATGAGGAAAACGTTGGATCAAGTCACTGTATAATTCTCAAGTAGCATCATCTGCACTATGATTGGACCACTTGACTAGTACATAAGCAGCAGGGCGATTGTTTAGTTTACCAATGCGCCTATCCAAAATAGCCTCAGGTTCCACTAGTAATAACCCATCTGCACCCATAGATGGCAATCTTCCACCCTTGTGAGTTGTGCCCTTGCATTTTTTCAATTGTGATGCATGGAAAACTGGGTGAATTTGACTATCAAGTGGCAATTGGATCTTATACGCCACTGGACCAATCCTTTCAGTAATCAGGAATGGACCATAGTACTTAGATGAAAGTTTTGTATGTTGGCCTTGTCTCACAGTTACCTGCCTATGGGGTTGTAACTTCAAATAAACCCACATTCCAACATCATATTCTCTATCTGTTCTGTGCTTATCAGCAAGGCTTTTCATCCTGTCTTGAGCTCTTTTAATATGAAACTTTAACACACTGATGGCCTGTTCTCTAGTCTGCAAAGTTCTATCCACAGTTTCAACCAAAATATCATCTGCTAGATAAGGATTGTGAATGGGAGGTGGTTGTCCATATACAACTTCAAAAGGGGTGGTATTGATAGCTGAGTGATAATTGGTATTATACCAGAATTCTGCCAAGGGTAGCCATTTGACCTATTCTTTAGGAGACTCACAAGACATTCACCTTAGGTAGCATTCCAAACACCTGTTGACTACTTTGGTTTGACCATCAGATTGAGGATGATAGGCAGTAGACATATTCAGCTGGACTTTGTGCATCTTAAAAAGAAAGAGCCAAAAATGACTTAAGAACACTTTGTCTCTATCACTCACTATGGATTCTGGCAGGCCATGCAACTTATACACATTATCCAGAAATACTTGTGCCACCATAACAGTAGTAAATGGGTGATTGAGTGGAATGAAATGGACATATTTGCTTAATCTATCAACTACCACCAGAATAACTGTCTTACCCTGAGATCTAGGTAGACCCTCAATAAAATCTATAGAAATGGCTTACCATACTTTATTTGGGATGGGCAATGGCTGTAATAGACCTGGATAAGCAGTAAGATCAGGTTTCTGCCTTTGACATATTTCACATTCCCTAACAAAATTTTTAACTTGTTTTTGCAGTCCCTTCCAATAAACCACACTACTAAGTTTTTGAGCAGTCACATGTGAACCTGAATGACCTCCCACTGGATCTGCATGAAAATGTTGTATTAACTTGGTCTTGAGAGCTAAATCATTTCCCACCACTAACTTGTTCTTTCTTCTCAAATGATCATTGACCCAAATATATTTACTATCCACTGCAGGTTGATTCTTTAATTGTTGTATTTCCCCATCACTCACCCAGCTGTCTTTAATTGCTTGAAGTAAATCACTTGCTATAGTAGTAGCAATAAGAACAGACAGATCCCCATCACTTGAAATTCTTGACAATGTATCAACAGCTACATTCTCACTTCCCTTCTTATAAAGTATCTCATAATCATACCCTAGTAGTTTTGGAAGCCATTTTGCTTGAAATGGTGTGGTCAACCTTTGATTCAGAAGGTATTTGAGACTAAAATGATTAGTCTTAATTTGAAAGTGTCTATCCAGTAAGTACCCCATCCATTTCTCCAATTCCATTAGCACATCTAAGAACTCTTTTACATAAGTTGACAAAGCTTGGTGCTTCAAAGAAAGAGACTTACTCAAATAAGCTATGGGGTGACCATCCTGCTGCAAAACTGCTCCAATGCCTGTCCCTGATACATGTCTCAACTACAAATGTCTTCTCAAAGTTAGGTATTGCCAAAACTGGTTTGTGCTGCATTGCAGTTTTTAATTCCACAAAAGCAGCATGTGCCTCATCATTCCAAGTAAAAGAATTCTTCTTCAGCAAAGCAGTCAGTGGCTTGCTAATGAGTGCATAATGTTTGATAAATCTTCTATAGTATCCAGTCAAGCCAAGAAATCCCCTCAATTGTTTAATTGTAGTAGGATCTGTAGCTAATGAGACCAAGCTTTTATAGCTTGAATTTTTGAGGGATCTGTAGCCACACCTTCAGCAGAGATGATATGGCCAAGATATTCAACAATAGTGTGTTGTCCTTCATGACTTGCAGCACTGCTTTTAGATGAGATACATGCTCACTTATGTTTTTACTATAAACCAAAATATCATCAAAGAAAATCAGGGTGAATTTCCTAAGGAATGGTTTAAACACGATATTCATTAAGCTTTGAAAGGTAGATGGTGCATTAGTTAACCCAAATGGCATTACCAAGAACTCATAATGACCTTCATGAGTCCTAAATGTTGTTTTGTACACATCATCTGCATGCATCCTTATTTGATGATACCCTGATCTCAGGTCCAGTTTAGAAAACACTGTTGCACCATGTAACTCATCAATGAGTTCTTCAATAACAGGAATTGAGAACTTGTCCTTAAATGTGTACTTGTTTAATTGTCTGTAATCAACACACATTTTCCAACTACCATCTTTTTTCTTAACCATTACAATGGGAGAAGAAAATGGACTTTGGCTCTCTTTGATAACACCCGATTCTAACAATTCCTTCACCATTAGCTCAATGGCATCTTTTTGATTGGGTGGGTGCTTATAGGGTCTGATGTTAATAGGTGGTGTGATAGGTAATAGGGTGATTTTGTGGTCATGGGTTCTGTTGGGAGGTAATTCAGTACGAACAGCAAAAACGTCTTGATGACTTTCCACTACCTCTTTTAGTTCCTTAGGGATACTTTTGGGAAATTCAAGTGGGTTAGAGTTGTTGACCTGCATTAGTTCAGCAGGGTATACACACAAAGCCATACTAGACAATTCTGCATTTGGCCCTTCCCTGAACTTCTTACTTTTCAACCATTGGATTGTTGTTTGTTTAGTACCTCTGAGCACCACTCTCTTCTTGTTATAAGTATAATCCATGACCAACTCCTTAAAATTCATCTTGATGACTCCTAGAGTTGCCAGCCATTGTACTCCCAAGTCCCAACACAAATGCACACCCTCCCAGAGGTAGGATCATCACATCTGAAATGTAGTTCTGACCCTGTATTGTCCATTCAAACTGTTGGCATTCATATATACTTGTCATTATCTGTCCATTTGCCACTGAAACTTGCAAAGGACAAGTACTCTTGATCCTACATCCCATTCTCTTAGCTGTCTGCAGGTCTAAAAAGTTGTGTGTACTACCAGAGTCTACTAACATATGCAAAGTGTGTTTTCCAACCAAGCCTCTTGAACCTCATAGTATGGTAGTTAGTGACTCCAGTAAGTGAATGTAGTGATATCTGTGGATTCACCACAGCAGTGGCTATAAAAGTACTATGTTCATCTTCTCCTTCAAATGCTACCCACTCATTAGATTCATTATCTACTGCATCACTATCTTCCACTATTACTACCTCCAATGCATACATCTGACCACTACATTTATGGCCAGGAGTATACCTTTGATCACAATAGAAACACTGATTTCTAGCTCTTTTTTCTTCGAATTCCTTTTGTGACGGTTGTCTTCTCGTTGGTGTATTAGAAACTCTAGGATTACTTGTTCCAGGGCTAAAAACTGTCTTTCCATTGTTAGCACCAGTTGGGGCTGGTAGTGCTAATGGCACATGAGCAGGGGGTAATGTCAGTGGTTTGTTCACATAGGTAGTATACCTAGGTGTTGGCAATATAGGAGTGAACCTAGTTTTGACTGCATCCAAAGTTGCTTCTTGCATTTTTGATAAACCATACGCATCTGCTAGATTTGTAAGTTTAAACATCCTTACTGTCATACCTATTTCATCATTAAGGCCTCCAATAAACAAACTCACTGCATAGATCTCACTTAATTCTACTTTATTCAATAAAGTTTCAAAGAGATCTTGATAAGCTTGTACAGTAGTGATTTGTTTCAAATTCTTAAGAGCTACTATTGGATCCTCAAATATGTGAGCAAATCGTTTTTTAACCTCAGATTCATACAACTCCCAATCCACATATTCACCATGTCTCCTAATAAACTGTTGATGCCAGTTTAATGCCTTATCATAAACGCGCATAGAGACAAGTTTTACCATTGTTGTTCACATCGTCAAGCTGAAAGAACTGTTGTACTCTGTACAACCATCCTTCTACGTCTTCACCACTGGATTTCGAAAAATCAAACCTCGTCAGTTTGCCGTATTGCGCTTGACCACCGCGCATTTGGCCTCCGTTGTCGGTGTTAATTCGTTGGAATTCATTAGTAGCAAACTGTTGAAAAATTAGCAATCCATTAATATTGTTGTTAATGCGATCAATCGATTGATGTAAGTTCGTCATCGCATCGTTTAGGTCAGATCTGGTAATCGGATCTTCAGGCACTTCATCACGCGCACGCGTGTTAACCATTTTTTTTAATCGGAACGGTGATTCTGCAATTTGAACACTGAATCGTTAAATTGAAACTACTATCATTCAATTAAGCTAGAAACAAGCTCTGATACCAATTGATAAGGTTCGGATTAGAAAACACAATTGTGAATCGAAATTCAAACATTGAACAGATCGGAACTCACTTTTATTGAATTGAATTCGAATTACTGTTCACACCTTGCCAAATGATTACGAATGGATTCGTGATCAATTTAATTACAGAAATGAAGTAAGAATTATTGAATTACAACATCAAAAACTGAAAATAGAAATGATGAGCCAAACGCCTATTTAACCTACAAACCGTAACAAGTTCTCGCGCCAACTAATTGACCACAGCGTTTGACTTGAGCTGACCAGAGTTGACTATTTGACTTTAATGATCTGTGCCTCTCACGTGCGTTCTGTATCAAATTCATACACTAATAGACATGTTTCTCAATTTTAATGGCAACCTAACAAACATGGATTTCAAAATTGACAAACAATTGGTTTCAAAATCGTAATCGACACGAAATTGAAATGCCCTATCGGTTCCACCAAGGCACAGGTAAGTAGATCTCAATCTTTAACAACCCATGTGTATATGAAGCCCATGTTTTAAATTACTCATTGTTTTATGAAGAAAAAAATGAACTAGGCCCAAATATAACAGCCCAAGTTTGTTATTTATTTAATTGCAAGCCCAAGCTCTTATAATCCATCATAGCTTCATCTACCCTAATTACTAGGTCAAAATTTTGCCATGAACAAAAACAGTACTTGTGTTTCATTTTAAAAATTGATCACGTTAGAAAGTTTTAGACCCATAAGAAGAGTCCAAACTCATTAAAATGAGATTTAACTAAAATTTTGTACGGGTTTTGTAGTAATATTTTTTGTAAGGGTGGTCCAATGACCCCTTCTATACATGTAGATCGCCTCTGGATGCATCAAGTACATGGCGTAAAAAAACCTAAATAACATTAGGCTAATTTCATCCCCAACCCGATCTAAGGGTTTTGGGTCGGGTTTCTGGCAAGGGATTTTTATTTATTTATTTTTTTAATTTTCAAAGATGACTAATGTGGTTATCTAGTTGATAGATTATTGTTTTACTCTTGATAATAAGTTGGAGAATAATTTTAGAATATACGGAGTACTTTTGAAAACATGATTTTGTCACAGGGAGGGTATTGTGTGTGGATCAACTTTTACCCTTCTAATTCTATCTGAATTCTGAAACTAGGCAAAGATTAGTTTTTTTTATTGTACATTAATGGACTAGGTAACAAAATCAGAGTACCACCAATCACTTTGTGTTGTGTTTGGTAATATTTGAAACTAACTTTGTGTTGTTGTCACATGTGACTACACATTTGAGATGGCAAAAGTTAGATGATACGGGAAAAGATTCTTCAAGTCGCAAATGGCAAAAGATACCATGTCTAATGACAGACTAACTTGAATATTTGAAATCAAAAACTACAATTCGGTAAATTATACATGTCCCCTCAATATGGGTTGGGTTTTTTGAGATTTTTGGGCTAAGTTTGACTTGAATTTGAAATCAACGGGTGTGTTTGGCAACAAGTATCAAGAGTTGGAGATTTCACAATCTACTTAAAGCATCTTCTACGAAAATGGATTCTAGAAGATTCTCATAGATTCTTTTTTTTTAATAATCATTTTTATTCATTTGTTTGTCAAACAAAGATTGTTAACTTTTAGGATATTGAAATTTTGAAAACTAGAAGCTAAATCCCTCAAAATCCCTTAATTTGCTTTTGCCAAACACACTAGTAAATATAATCTTATTCTTTTTTTACTTGCGGAAGGAAATCCTAAGTTATATGAATGTTTAAAAAATGACTTTCTAAAACTAGGGTAAGGTTCAGAGGGACAACCTTCATATGAGGGGCAGGAGGGTCATCCAACTCTCAATCTCAACCCTTAATTCTTTCGATCAACGGTCCAGATCACTGTATTTTAAATTCACTGAATTTTAAACGTAAAATGCAGTGAATTTAAAATACAGTTAATCTGCGTAAAATGCAGTAAATATTGACCGTTGATCGAAAAAATCAAGGGTTAAGATTAGTTTTGCCCCTCATGCCCTTCATATAAGGCTGCTTCTCTTATCCCACATCCTAAAACTATTAACAATAAAAATAAAATATTTAAAATTAAAAATTACAAGTATATGTAATGTGAACGATAAAGTAGCATAGTTACAAAAAGTCTTTCAAGTAATAGTCGACATTTTTTTGCAATGCAAAGCTTAACTAACATTAATCAACGCGAAAAAAAGAAAGAAAGAAAGCCCGATACAAAGCCCCATGGGCTCCAAGTAGAGGTGAAAAAAAAAACTGATTTTTTTAACCGGCTCAATAACTGAAATCGGTTATTTGAAAAACAGGTTGTGAAAAAATTATGTATAATACCAATTTTAGATGACGTTTTTTTTTTCATTCTCGTTGTGTTACTAATGTTATAAATTTGTCCGTGCAAGCGGCATTACATTTATGTGCTACTTTACGTAAAAAAATTAGGAGTTTATTAGTAACTATATATAGTTCGAGTAACGAACGACAAGCTAATTATAGACGTTTTCGTACACAATGTGGTGAAACTCCCCTAGGACCTTGCTACGATAATAATACTATGTGGAATTCTAATCACACTATGTTTGAAAATATTTTACGACAACGTTTAACTTTAAATGCTTTTAATGATATGTTAGTTGCTAAAAATAAGTCCGCAGCTATAACCGATTATGAATAGAATCGACTAAATGATTTAACTTCGTTTTTCGTAGTTTTTAAAGAGGCTACTACTATATTATCGGGTGTAGATTACCCAACTAGCTCGTTAGTTCTAAACCAAATTTTTATAATGACCGAAAAATTAAAAGAATTTGAAACCTCGACATATCCAATGTTTAGAAAAATGGTTATATCTATAAAAAAGAAATTTATAAAATATTTCGGTAGTTTGCCTTTGGTTTTTACTTGTTCCGCGGCACTAAATCCAACTTTAAATGTTGGCGGCGTACAATGTATAATCTCAACAATTATAAAAAATTTAGACTTACACTTAATCGACGACCCGAACTATATAGCAAATGAACTTTCTAAATTTGAAAAACATTTTACACAATTATTTGAAATTTATACAACAAAGTATGGTCAACAACATAACTCAATTGTTGACTCAATGCGGACGGGAATATCTCGAGCATCATCCAACGACATAAATATAAACCTTTATAATGCTTTACTTGAAGAAGCTACAATGCATCAACGAACATCAGCTCCAACAAGCGAGTTGGGACACTATATGTCTACAAACTTTTTAACCACTTTAAGTGTTGAGGAGTTTCGTAATTTTGACATTTTGAGTTGGTGGAAAGAAAGAGGAAGTACAATTTTCCATTTTAGCCGCTATGGCTCGGGATTTATTATCCGTCCAAGCTTCGACGGTAGCTTCCGAATCGGCCTTTTCTACTAGCGGTAGAATAATATCGGAAAGAAGGTCAAGATTAACCGCTCAATCCGTGGAAGTATGTGTATGTTTGAAAGATTACTTGGATGGAGTAGATAGAATACAAAATGCAACAACGTTGGAAGGCCCACTATTAGGTAACGTTGAAGAAATTATCGAATATGAAAAAGTCGCATTAGGGATGTCACCTCCAACGACCGAATTAGATGAAGGTGAATTTGAAGAACTCGAATTATAGGACTCCAAAATATGTGTGTTTGTATATATATGTGTGTATACAACGTACATATAATTTGATTGTTAATTGCAAGAAATAAGAAAGAATATGCTACAGTTGACAATAAAAATAATGAAAACCCCCATCTTATATCTGGATATATGACCGTTTTTCGACGATTAATTGTTTTCTGCCCCGGTTTTCAAAATTTCAAAGACGGCTCTGATGATCATGCATTAATTAAAAATATTCATAAATTTAATTATGCAATGGTACTATATTTCTTAAACTTAAAAATATATGTAATAACCTCAAATATATATACTACTACTAAAACAGTAAAATATTCAGCGGATGAAGGTGAATTGGATGAAGATGAAGTTTGGAACGACATAAGTAGTTAAGTGTATCCGGATGATAGCAATGTCGAAGCTCGATATACTTTATTACACGATTACGTTTCCGGGTGATGGCCATGACAAAGCTCGAAATGTATTCGTATTTGTATTTTATATTTTTAGTTGTAATTGTATTGTTTAAATAAAAGTTATGTTTGTATTTTATATTTTTAGTTGTAATTGTATTGTTTAAATAAAAGTTATGTTTGTTGATGTGCTAGATCTAGTTATAAACAAAATATGTTTGTTGTTTGTTGATTTAAATTTTGTTATACACTTATACCGAATTCGAATCCGGAAAAAACCGAAAAAAACTAACCGATTAAAACCGGTTCAAAATAAAAAAAAAAACGATTATGAACATTTAAAACCTAAAAAAAATCGATTCCGAGAAAATCGCTTTTAACCGAAACCGGTTTTTCAAATAACCGATTTTTAAAAAACCAAAACCGAAAAAAACTGATTTTTTTGCACCCCTAGCTCCAAGATACAAATTCGAAGAACTACAAAAACCAAAACAAGAAAAACACCAAACTGAGCACCCAACATACATGTTCATAAAGATACTAGACAGATGAGTCACCCCAAAATACCTAATCACGTAGCTTAAAACAACGTGGTCCTTCAAAGACAAGGAAAGATAATAATGTGTCTTTTTTTATTTATTATTATATATAAAAAGATTAATCAATCATCAATAATTCAATAACCTATATAATTTTATTCAATTCAGGTTAATTTGAATTGAGAATCACTGATTCGAAAATGTGAATCGGTTCCCAAACCAAATCGTTTTTTTTTTTTTTTTAAATTATTTTTGAATCAGATTTTGAGCATGTTTGTCTTATAAATTCCAATTTTGAAATGTCCTAATCTTTGATGGATCGGCTTATCGTCAAGTTATTAGAACTTGATATCTCGTGAATTACTTTTGTTTGACTAAGAAACCTAAATTTATATGAATTGTAAATAAATTATAAGTGTTATCTTAGAGTAATGTTAAATAAACCTAATTATATAGACTTGAAAGTAGGCATAATTTTTTAGTTGATTGAATTTTTTTCTCTCTTAATCTTCTCCAATCAAATTTTCAAATCTACCAATCACATCTTTAGGTTTATATTTAGTCCTACATATTTAGGTGTCTACCAATCATTTTTCATTATCTTAATCTTAATTTTGATCTTAACTATTATATATATAACTTAACTATAACTATATATACTGGACTAGAAGACACCCCACTAAACGATAAAATTTGAAGTTTATTTGAAGTTTATCATAAATGTTGTCGGTATTTTATCGATTGTAGTACGTTCAACTAATGATCTTTTGATAGTAAAAGAATTCAGAAATGATTAATGTGTGATAGTAGATGAATTAAACTATGTAGGATTAATATACGTTCCAGAAAGTGTTTCAGTTTGTTGATTATGCAATTAATACTTATAGTTAGTAATATTTTATGGGTTGATAAAAATGGTATAATAGGGATTTTGCGTATTTAGATTTTAAGTTTTGTGAGAAAGTTTATAAACCTTTTATAACTCAATTGTCTTAACTTTTAATTCAATCGTTGAAAATGACTATATCACCTTTACCTAATTACATAATATTTAAATTATCTACTTTCCGTTAATAATTTATTATTGTTACTATTACTATTACTACTACTATATTTAAATCAAATTTCACTCTATCATCCTATATAAATAAAAAATCAATACAAAATAGGTACTCTTACACCACCACTACCATTATCACCACCACCACTTTTACCGTCGTATTGTACAGGTAGTATCCTACATTTAATATATTCAATGTTCTCCGTTAAGGTCATTGGAGCTAATGTAGTCAAATTGACCTCCGTGCTTGTGCTTGTGCTGTGTTTACTCTTGGAAATGACAGTTGTATGTATATACTTATAAATTAAAGTCTAATACAAACAATATATAAGGGATATGAAAATGTCTTACTTATTATGCCTGAACAAAAATAAAATAAAAAACAAAAAAATTCCGTCTGCCAACTTATTCGATGCTACGAGCCATCTTATCTATCGCTTTCCAATGAGTTGGAATGTGGAGTATTATTATTATTATTATTTATTTATAAATTATAATATAATAAATAAATGGTTGTATGAAAACAAAATGCAACATAAAATAGTATGAAACAAACATGTCAGGTGTCTCGAGTGTCAGCTTGTTCTTACTTACTAATTTAAAGTCGTTTAATTTTTTTATAATATTAATAAATATAAATATGTATCGATATTTTCATGTGCTCAAGCTAACAAGAGAGGCTAGATTGTTGATTGTGAGAAAGATATAGAGAAGTGGACCTTTACTCCTTTAGTTTTAGTTGGTGATTAGTCATAAGTTCTATTTAAGTAATTTGTAAGTTTGTTATATATCCGAATGATAACGTAGTAGGTTGTTCTAATTAATTTTTTGAAACGTTTCTTGCATAAATGTAGAGCCGTCTTTGAGGTTAGACTAGATGGTCGACCGTTCAGGATTTTCGAATTATATACACTAGCATGTTACCAGCGCAATGCAGCCATTAATAAAATTATATACACTCGTAGTAATATTTTTGTTAATGACATGTAAACCATTAATAAAATTTAAAAAAATAGTGTCATACCACTTTCTTACTTTATTTTATATGATAACCCAAAAGGTCTCTAACCACTTTAGTATTTGGGGTTGAATTTGGGTTACAGTTTGGATTAACGGAAGATCCGAAACTATGAACTTTTTATTTTTATAAAATAAAAAAGCAACACTCAAACTCATTAACTCGTTTACTTAAATAGATTATGCGGGTCGTGCCAGATTAGTTTATTTTAACCTGTTAGCTCGTTCACCATAGTTCGGTTAAGTTGAGAACTTTTAACACATAAATTTGAACCCGTTAACCCAAAAACCGTCAACTACTTTAATTTATTAGGCTTGGTTCGCGTGCATAAGTTGGGGTCAAAGGGTTAAGTCACCAACTCGAAAATAATTTTTTAAAGAAAATTACAATATGTCAATTCAACCCGTTTATCGAAATGAGTTATTTAGGTCTTTTTGTGGATTTATCATATTAGTTTGGGTTCAGGTTAAGATTTTTTTGACCCCCAAATTTAAATCCTTAACTTGATTCGACTTGAATTAACACCCCTAACTATAGTAATCGAAAATTTAAAAAAATATTAACTTACAAATATCCAATCTAGTTATTAAGTGAAGCAATTAGATAGATAATTGTTACAATAATACGATAAATCATTATTTTAGGTGTTTGTAATATTTATATTAATTAAAAATGTAGAATAACAATTTCAATTATTCATTTTAGATAACAAATTGGCCAAACTCTTTATAGATAGTATTAGATAATTAATGTTATAAATTTTTTACCTTTTATTAATTAAATTTACGTATCATATTGATAAAAATAAATGATATTTTATATGATTATTTAAGTTTTAGTATAATTAGCAATGAATGTCAAAATTATATATTTTTTGACTTTAAATGTGTGTACATTTAGCAAAATTATTTGTACTTTATGTTAAACTCATCTTTCCTATATACTAATTGTCTTTCTCCCTAGTTTATGTGACAACCATATAATATTTTTAAATCATCTAAAATCCTATGTGTCAACCTACTATTCAATTACAATGTTCAATGTCTTCTTCATGCTTTCTTTCTATCTTCCAAATTAAATTATCTTAGTAATAACTATCATTGAATTGATTAAAAGTGATGGTTCAAATTCATATTACATTGATTATCTAGAAGTTGTTATTTTTTTCTACTTTATAATTTAGAACTTCATATTTTATATAATAGTAAACATATAATTGAGTATATTCGAAAATACAACATTACAACATAATATATATGTTTGGTTATTGGGTAAATTCTATAAATGTTCCATGTAAGTTACACCGATTTACGAAAATCGTCTATATACTTTAATTTTTACTTTTTTAGTTCAATAAGTTTATGTTTGCTTGAGAATGGTCCATGCTCTACCCAAAATTACTAAAGTACACTTTCTCTTGTCATTTGCGGATAGTAAGGATCTAAATAATCAAATGGTATTTTAGTCATTTTAGATGGATGAGAGACTATTTTCGAACAAAACGCAAACTTCTTGAACTAAATAAGTGAAAAATAAAGTATAGGGACGATTTTAGTAAATCGGTGTAAACCACATAAACCATTTATAGAATTTACTCTTGATTATTAATACAAGCATCTACTAATGAGCATTTTAAATCAAAGTATTTGCATCATGTAAATATGTAATGCGATTTTATAATTATTTGTCACCATAGATCTGAATAACTAAACATTCTTAGACATTGTTATATATTTTCCATCAAATCAAGATCTAACACGCTATCGTCAGTGCACATGATATATGATGGTGTTGATTGTGTATTTTAGAAACATTTGGATGAACATATCTTGGACAAAAATCATTTCGTATGCGTTATCATGTATATTCATAATCATAATATTGATATATGTTTAAATATGTTCTTTACTAACTTAAATTAGAATATAATCGAGTGTTCATTGTACAAACAATGCCAATAATATTGGTACAAAATATATAATAAAGGCAAATACAGTTATGTAGTCTTCATGTATGTAGTTCACAGTTTTTCTAAGGACACGTACATGATTAGAGTGACTCAAAGATTAAAAAAATTATAGAAATAGAACTAAAAAAATCCTTATACCTGCGTCTATTACTTGGTGAATTGTATGTTTTGTATTTAAAATGTGACATTGATAAAAGTAGAAAAGTGAAGTTTATCTTGAGTATAAAGCCTTCAACACGTTTAAGGTTTGTAATGTTCATTATTAGTTTATAGAATGCTTTCATTTTTATTTCAATGTCGACCTACTTAGTATTAACGTTCAATTTTTATTGTAATTTATATTGACTTTATTATATTATATACTACTTAAATAATAAATTATCCACATTATAATTGCAAATAATGTTTATGCTTTTTGAAAGTTTGATATAAACATGTGAATTATGTAATAAACGTGCAAGACAACTTACGACTGATATAATATATTTTTTCAATAATTCATATACGTTTTTAAAAACTGTCCATCGGACGGGGTCTAACACTAGTATTTAATATAAAGGTAGTTCTTTTTATCTATCCCTTTTAAGAGATTAAGACTTTTGATACAAACTCTTTATAATATATTATATATATATTGATATAGATATAGATAGATGATAGAAGTCGAAAATAATTTGTATAAGATATCCGAGTTACACCGTTAGTTAGATCAAAAGAATTGTAATATAAATTTCAATATTAATAACTATTTACATAAGTTACATCATTTATAAAAAAGACAAATAATTATTGAGTTACATATTTTGTAACTGACATAATTATGATATATTAACTTTGATAATAAATTAAATTTAATATATGTGTTTCAAAGTTGAATAAGATAGTTAAAATGGCAAAATAGTAATTTACTATATCTCTTTTTAAGACTAACTTTATATATATTAATAGATAGTATAGATATAGATAAATTGATTGTTAATTGCAAGAAAAAAAATGTATTTTAGTTGTTTCGAAGTTGATTGAACAAAAGAAAAACTTATTTGCTCATGACCTCTGAAAATTCAAATACGCCTGCATAAAATGATGACTCAGACTTGAAAATGTTTAAGTCTATGATTAAAAAAAAAAACTCTTTTAGATATTCTGTTTTTTTTTTATTCTAAGGTTATTAGTGAGTTTTTGCATTATAAACTAACAAACACATATATTACTAAGTAATTAAACCATGCTTATTGGAACATGCATGTTATATGCCTCTTTTGGGAATGGGAAGTTCACAACCACTACATTTTGTTTTCTTTTTCTTTTATGTATCTTAGTTTGATAATATATTGAAAAGAATAAAATAATTATCAGGGTCAACATTAAATAAAATCTCAAAGGATGATTTAAAAAGGAAATATTGTTTTACAAATGTTACTAAATACTAAATAGCAACAATACAAATAATGATAATATTTTGTTAGTTTTTAAAGTTTTTATAATGTTAAACAAATATTTATTCAATCATCGAAGTGAAGTATAAAAGTTATCTAAAGCACGATAAATCTTTTTGACATCCATCCATGTTTACAAGTCATTAAATTAAAATTAAAATTAAAATTAAAATTAAAATTAAAAGTATATGTATACTATTAATATTAATATTAATATTAATAATACAATAATATATTGTTGCAAAAATTATTGATATCAAAGACTTCAATCAAACATTATTTTTCTCGTTATTAGTTTCTTACCCTTTGTTTCACGATTATTTATTTTTTATAAAATAATAAAACAAAATATATGTAGACAAAAAATTTCTAACCCCTTTTTTTAAAAAAATTAAAAAAATAAACAAGCATAAGATATTCTTTCATAAATCACATACACATACGGACTCCATTATTATCACAATCATAATCATTCTCTCTATAAATAGGATATAAAAATATATATATATATATATATATATATATATATATATATATATATATATTTTGTTATTGTGAATTTTGTGATCATCAAAACAAACCCTTCGTTGTCTTCAACACCACGATTTCGGATACAATTTCAAAACCCTAAACCCCCAAATCAATCGATTTCTGTCAGGTAAACCCTCCGATTCCCCCATCTTTGTTCATCTAATAATTTGATAATTAGTTCCCAATTTTGATTCTTTGCATCACTTTCTTGTTATATGTTATAAATTCCATATTCGTTTTACTGAAATCTTATCATTGGGAACCACAAATACCTTTTTGTGTGTGTGTGTGGGAATCTTTATCCCATACTATCTTTTTGGACCCTTTTTATCCTTGATTCTTGTTCTGTGTGTTGTATTTGTGCTATAAGGATTCAATTTTTCATAACAATTCCCACACAACCATCTACCACAAGTTCTTATTTTGGTTTGAAACCCTAACAATATAATTCTTGTTATTTGGAATTCATAATATAATTCTTGTTATTTGGAATTCATACCCTGTTGGGAAGGTGCTTTTTAGTTTTCAGCTCTTGTGTTTTGTTTTGTTGTTACTTTGAATCTGTTAAAAGAATTTGTTTTTTAATAATCTGTTATATGGTTAATTGATACATCACCAATGTCTATCATTGTTTTCAAATTGTACTGCATTTATTGTTGATGAGTCATAGGGTGTTTGGTTAAGCATTTTCTTGAATATTGCTTAGGGCGTGTTTAATTGTAGAAAAATGGAGGCGTTTTCTCTAAAAACAATTGTTGAGAAACCTACAGAAAACTCTCTTTTCATATTTATGACTGCAAACTGGAAAACTCCATTTAAGAGTTTTCTACTGTATCTTTCTAGAGATGCAAATTTATCATGTTTTCTAAGGTGGAAAACAAACACATTTGAAAACGTTTTCAGAATTTTCACTAGTTTTATGGAGATAAAAAGACACAGCTCGTTTACTAGAAAATTAGAGATGGAAAAATAAAGATAATTATCTACAACTAAACACACCCTTATATTCTTGTTTTGGAAGGAATAAAAGCTACCAATAGGCCTTCCTTTGGCAAAGCAGTATGTGCATATATGTGTGGTTTGTATATACTATGTGGTATATGTTGTAGATTTATCTTTCTATAAACAAGAAAGAATAAACGTTAAGTAAGTAGGTACCTACTTACTTTTACACAGATGAACACTTTCTTGAACACTGATTATTCCCTATTTAAAAAGAATAATCGTTTAAAAAGTAAATAAGTTGGTACCTGTTTATTGTTTAATGCATTCCTAGACAGCCCCTTTAGTATGAGCTCATGTTTTTTTTATGCTGAGTACCAATGCTATGTTTATTTTGTTCCTACTTGTTAATCAGCCAAAATCAGTTATGCTCAAAAAATTATTAATGCTCTGCTCTTGTTTATTTTCCCTTTATCTGTATGAGCACATATATTGGGGCTTCATTGATATGTTTCATGAAAAAATCTGACCTTTTTTTTTTACGTTCAGGTGAGTACCCTTTAACAAATTGCAGATGGATGCCCATAGAAATGAACATGGACACTCTGTTGACATATCGACAGTGGTGCAATCCGAAGAAAACAGGCAATACGTACCCAAAATTTGTGGGGGAGCACCATGTGGATTCTCAGATGCGAAAACGAGTTCTCGCGAGGCAAGAGAGCGATCAGCTTCTATGTGGAAGCTTTGGGGTGGGGTTGTGTTGTGTTTCTTATTCATGGGTGTAGAAGTATTCGGTGGAATTAAAGCAAACAGTCTTGCAATATTAACGGATGCTGCTCATCTATTGTCTGATGTTGCCGCTTTTGCAATTTCGTTGTTTTCTGTATGGGCTTCTGGATGGGAAGCTACACCCCGCCAATCTTACGGGTTTTTCAGAATCGAGATACTTGGAACACTCGTATCGATTCAAATAATATGGCTGCTTACCGGGATTCTGGTATATGAAGCCATAGATAGACTCCTTCATGGTACCGTTGAAGTTACAGGCAGTCTTATGTTTGGAATCGCTACTTTTGGGTTAGTTGTTAACATACTTATGATGTTCATACTCGGTCATGATCACGGCCACGGTCATGGTCACGGTCACGGTCATGGTCACGGTCATGATCACGGTCATGATCACGGTCATGATCATAGTGAAGATGATGTTGAGGATGTCAATATCCATGGAGTTAGCGTCACAACACACCAACACCATCATCATGGTCATGATCATGATCATAATCATGATCATGAAGAAAACAGCGAGCCACTGTTAAAAAACTACGCTGAAGATGAAACCAAAGAGAAGAAGAAGAAGAAGAAGAAAAAGAGAAATTTAAACGTTCAAGGCGCTTATCTTCACGTCTTAGGTGATTTGATTCAAAGTATCGGCGTAATGATAGGCGCTGCAGTGATATGGTACAATCCTAATTTAAAAATCATTGATCCCATATGCACATTACTGTTTTCCATTATCGTATTGTATACAACCATCAACATGCTGCGTGACATATTAGAAGTTTTGATGGAGAGTACACCTAGAGAAATAGATGCAACGAGTTTGGAAAGAGGTCTGTGTGAGATAAATGAGGTGGTTGCTATTCATGAGTTGCACATATGGGCTATTACGGTTGGAAAGGTGTTGTTAGCTTGTCATGTAAGGATTAGGCGTGAAGCTGATGCTGATATGGTGCTCGATAAGGTGGTGGACTATATCAAGAGGGAGTATAACATCAGTCATGTTACGATTCAGATAGAGCGTGAATAAATGTAAGTTTGGGCTGTTGATTCTTTTCGTGTTGTCTAGTATGGTAGTTTGGTTTGGATCTGGCTGGCAGTTTTTTTTGGACATGAGATTCTTTTTAGCGTTTATGGCCAGATTATGTGCAGCGATTGCAGTTTAAGAGTTTATCATTTTATCCATCAATTTAAATACTTCAATAAACTTATTGTGAGCATGACTAGACTAACTAATTTAATCGTCATCAAGTAGAGAACCTTTTGTTGTTTAAGCTAATAACTGCAAATGCCTGTTTGTTATCAACCCTACACCTTCAGTACAGATAACACTTGGGACAGAAGCATTGTTAGGTAGATTATATTTTATATGGCATATATTCACATATATAGAGTCACTTATTTGGGTAGGGTCATGTATAAAATGTAATGGTAATCCAAACCAGTATGATTAGAAATTTAGAATCCTTAAAGGATATTTCATGGGGTATCATATTTAAATTTATACTCATCAACTAAACCTTTTATATTCAGAATCAGTTCTTGGTTTTTATCTGGCTCGCTCACTTGATCCGGTTCTAAGGCTATAAACGTTTTGAACTAAAACCGCCAATGCTGCGATTCACTTCCCTGTTTACAATTTGGTTTAAGAATTTCGACCCGATAGGCTCTATTTCTGTGCAGTAACACTTTACTTCACCTATTTTATACCACTCCATGGATGTCAACACCAATCTTTTCTGTCTATCCCATGTGTCTCCCACTGGTTTTCAATTTATGTAAAAAGCTAAAAAGCATTTGAAATGGATTAGAACTAAAATAATATAATACTGATTGATATGTCACATGTTTCTTAACAAGTTTTTATACCAACAATAGGGACTTTACAATTATTTTTCTTACATTTGTCGTTCACTTGTGGATACCCATTATAGTGAGCTGAGAACAATAATTTCCCTGTACGTAAAACTGAGAGTTCTGAAACACTTGGCAGTGAAAAAAAAGGTTTTGGAAATTATAAATTTTTATGTAAAATGGGAATAAAACGAGTTTTTATATTATAAATGTTAAGTATTAATCTTGAAATTCTTCAAAACATAAAACATCAAAAGGCATCATCTTTAATCTCTTAACTAATTATAAAGCATCTTTATATTTATATTTATATTATATTATTATTATTATGTCACTTAAATAATGAAATTATAAGAGGTAACTAAAGTGGGTTTATGTAACATTACTTATTGATTTTTGTAACTTTTTATCTTTCTTCTTTTCTTATTTCTGTTGTGAAAAGAAAATTTTAACTAACATTTCAATTCTATTTCTATTATTATTATTATAATTATTATAAATCAAAATATCTAAAAATTTATGGAAGTCTACATCATACTCCTATTAAAGAGAATCTAACCAAGTGTTTAATTTTATGACTGCTTTTTATGTTTTCTTTTTCAAAGTTAAAGTAATACAATTACAATAGTAACTTTACAAAAGGAAGTTGAGACTTTATAATGACTTTATTATTGCCCTTTTGAGATTTACCTGATGTTTATCATGGTTCAAACCCTTTCTTTTTCAAGGCTATCTACAGTAATACGACATAGACCTACTTATATAAGTTTAAAAATAAGTCTAATGTATTTGTAGGTCTACTTTGAACCTATCTATGTAGGCTTATCGTGTTTCAAAAGGAATATGAGTCCAATTAAGATTTGAAAACTGACCCAACATTTTTGATCAGTAACCCACTTACATATGCTATATGCTATTAGGACAGCTCAAATTTGATCATGAAAATTTGTTTCCAAATGTAGCATACACAAAACACAAGTTAGTTAAGTATTAGTATGATTTTAGCGAATTAAGTTTACTATTTCCCAAATTTGAATTACACGTAAACGTTTTAACTTCTTTTGGTTGCTGACTTGCTTACATTTTTAAAATGCTTTTAGTTCATCGTGAAAATGGGTAAAAATGACCATCTGACGATATTCTATCGATTGATCTCACGACCAACATGAGAGACAATATTCCACCGTTTGATCTAACGACCAACATGAAAGAGGTAAATTGTGTAATTTGTGGTTTGAAGGAACATGGAGATGAGATTGAACCCACAACCTCCGCAGTTATACTGCATGTACCCAACCACTAAGCTACAATCTATATGTAAGGTTATGCATATTCTAAATTGTTAACAATAAAAGGTTGATCTTTCACTAATTATTAAACTAAAGGCGGTACTTTATACATTCAAATAATAATAATATAATAGGTTCAAGTTACTTATTCTCAAAAATAAAATAAAAAATAAATAAAAAAATGCAAAGATATATATTGAACCAAGTTGCACAACTAGCATATATCAACACATGTGCTTGAGTTTTAATTGACAAAGCAACTTTTGTAATGTTGGACCTTTTGGGCCACTACTTGAACAAGTTGGATATGTTTGGGCCACATATCTTTGTTTGTTCAGCATGTCCAGTATTAATTGAATTATATCCAAATGAAAAGAGCTCCAACACATCGATGGTTTTAAATTCTTATAACATGCCCAAGATACATCAAAAATAAAAAATTAATCTAGTACACCATTATTCTGTATGATCTCATTTCAGACATTAATTTAAAACTTTCACACAAATTTTGAAAATTTCAGGGACGGTCCTGTTACTTGACAGAGAAGACAAATAAACGACTGAGAAACTAAAATTCGTGTACATTTTTGAACGATGTAGACTTTATAGAATTTTGTCTTCTTCATCCAGTCCATCCTACGTGCGTACCACGTATCATTATACAAAAGCATCCGCAATAGTCCTGTCGATTAGGTTACTAACGAGCTTAATAAAAACATTATGTAGATGGATACATGTTTCCAAAACTCAAACTATACATAATATGTGTCTACCAACTATGTGCACAATTACTTTATCTATTTATAAATATAATGTTATGTTATATCATGCCTTTAATTATTGGGACAAACAATAAAATATGTAAATTAAAAACAATTGGATTAACAAAAAAGAACATGTGAGTTACGTTCTTTTTACCAACTTTGATTCATGTGTCATTATTCTATGTTATAGTCTTTCCATGTGATGAAGGGACTCATTAAATTCATATTTTTAAAGTAAAAATAAGATTAAACTTTTAATTAATTATTACAACTTTTAGATTAATTAAATTACGGTTAATTTTTATTGTATGGTAGCATACATGGATATATTTAGTCAATTATATTATTAGTTCGGATATAACGATTAATAAAAGAAACACTTTTGGGCTAGCTAATTAAATTAAATATTATCTATAGTGTTTAGATTATTAATTAATTAATCTCTACCCTACCTAGCCTCCTTTCATTTTGGTCAAATTTAACACTAGGTCAAGCTTGATACATTTTTGTTCGATATGCAAGTTGTATATTAGATGCTTGATCTAATTTTTAAATTCGTAACCTATGACTATATAAAATGTTTTTTTTAGAATGTATCAAATATACAATTAGTTATTTATTGTACACGTTCATCAAGTTAAATCCTTCCATAAGCAGTCTCTTTATCATCGGATATATGCATGACTGTTTATATCTTACTTTTCCATATTCAGTCAATAACGCGATTAGATATTGTTATTGTTGTTGTCGTCGTCATCATCAACAAGTTAAGTCATATTTCTTTATTCTTATCATGAGGAAGGAATAGAACTAATCAAACTATGTCATATTTATTTTACATATTACCTATCGATGAATTCTACACTCATCGAATTTTTACAAACAAATTCCTACAAAATAATGTGACATGTAAAATCACCCGGTAACATTAATCATTTTTTTGTTCTTCATCTTTCTCTTAATGATATTATGACAAATCATTTTGTAAGAATTTTGTGAAGATATTAGTTTTCAAAACTAAAAAAAGGTAATTTGGAGGGTACCCCCATCAGCAAGGAGCATCAGCACCGGACAAATCATCTGTCTACAAATCACCCACATATGTTGAAGCATGGATTCGAACCCCTGACATGTCGATCACAAATGTGAAGTCTGAACGTTTATGATGACGGTACCACTTGAACTATTCTCTAAGCTATCCGATATAACGGTTTAAATAGGTCAAATACTCGCTAGTTATTATAGCATAATAATCCTAAATTATAATATATGTATGTATATATATATATATATATATATATATATATATATATATATATATATATATATATGGGAAGGTTCAAATAAGAACCAACTAAAAAGTTGAAAACTTGTGTGAACTACTAGTTTACATATTTGTTCACATGTAATTAACTTCATTTATTTGTGAACATTGATGTACGTTTTATTGATAAATAAAAAAGTCAAAAAAATCCTAAAATTATATCGAAAAACACAAAAATACAAATATGTGTTCACGTATGAACGATCATGTGAACAAATCGGTTCAAATGTGTTTTACGACGTAATTTTTAAAGTTTTTAGCATTTTTTTCTTTTTAAATCTATCATATATCAATATTCACATATGAATTGAGCGAATCACATGTGAACAAATACGTCATCTAGTAGTTCTCACAAGTTCTCAACTTTTATTCGATTCTCATTTGAACCCTCACACTCTCTCTCTCTCTCTCTCTCTCTATATATATATATATATATATATATATATATATATATATATATATATATATATATATATATATCGTAAAAATGTATAATATAATATGTACCACTACACCCACTAGGTGAGGTCACTCGTGTATATATATGTGTAAAATTCTAAAACTACAATATATACGATCTAATGTTAACAAATACGGAATATAATTAGCTTTAGATAATTCTAATAAAAATCAAGTATGTTATGGTCCACGTCTCGAAATTCTAACTAGCTTGGACGTATTATGCATGGGCTAACACAAGATTTGGTATCTCTATGAAAATAAATATATTTTTATTAATCTTCATAATTATAATTATTATCAATATAACTACGTGTTTATGTTTAAGCTATATAAGTGAGCTATATATAAATTTAAATATAAAAGTAATATGTAGTACTATAAATTTAATAATCATACATTCTATTAGAAAAATTTTGTGAGTATGAATTACATAAACAGTATAAAGTGTACAATGAAGTAGTAAATTTTAAAATATATTATAATAGAAATTAATATATTATAAAATGTCAATTCTTAACAATGGCTTCACATAAATATTAAATAATAATAATTTGTTGAAAACAAACAATAATTACTCAGATAGTTTATTATTAACTTTGAACAACTTTTTAAGGTTTAAATTAAAGAAACTTATTTTGTGTTGTTAATAGCACCTAACTTTTGGTGCTGTTAAGTTGAAAGGGAGGATTGAAGTGTAAATCTAAAAAAGTTTTAGAGTATAAAGTGTAAAATAAAAGTATTTATGATACACAATTTAGGGGTGTTCATGGACGGTTAACCGGAGGTTCGGTTAACCAAAAATTGGTTAACCGAAAATCCGGTTCACCAATTTCTTGAACCTAAACCGAAATCGAAAAGTTCGGTTAACTGGTAATCAGTTAACCGACTTTTATGGTTCGGTTATGCGGTTAACCAACTAACCGGCTCTTATCTACTAATCATATTAAAAAAAAAATTGCATACAAATACACATTCATCAAAATATATTTATTAAGTCTTAACATATATCCAAATACATTTCAACATCCATTGTTGAATATTTATAGTTAAATATGCCACCAAATTACAAAAGATACATATTCGTGACTTGCAAACTGATATATAATAATCTAAGTTAAAGTTTTTCACCAAAAAATATTAGTCACTTCACAAAAATATACCTTCAATTTTGATCCCCCACTTTTTACAAAGATACATTCTCCTTTTTACAAATAATGGTTAATAATGTTGATTTATAATAAGTCTATATAAATATATATAATTAAGTATATATTTATATTTAGAAATATACATATTAAAAATAGTTATTTAAATTTTTCAGTTAACCGATTATCTCCAAAGTGTGAACCGAAACCGAAAACCGAAAAAATGCCGGTTCGGTTAACCGAAACTAAAAAATAAAAAAAAGGTTCGGTTAACCTAAAATTCAGTGCGGTTCACCCAGTTTGCGGTTCGATTTTCCGATTTCGGATTATTATGAATACCCCTAATACACATGATTAATCCAGCATACAATAATGTACGGTACATATTATATCCCCTATTGCATTACTATTCTATAGTGACTTCCGTTTTAAACTGTAACATGACAAAATAATAAATTGATATACGTGTTTTCTTACCCAAAATCAGATTATAAGTTTATTATAAATAAAATTATCTTTTACATACATTCAATTTTTTTCCTATTCATTTTACATTATTAATTAAAGATACGTGTTTCTTTCATATTCTTAATTATTTGAAGAAGAAAACAACATGATTTGAAAAGCTAGTTATATGTATAGTGAAAGTACAAGTTTGTTTAATTATTTATTTATCATTAATAATAATAATAATAATTATAATAATTCATTATTATTATTATTATATTTTGTTGTTGTTGTAGAAATTCGTCTACATTATTAACTTACAAGCTTTATATGCACACATACTCATTTAATGTTAATATTCGAAATGTATTATGAATGTCTTTTAAATTTGGATATAGATACCTTCTTTCTCTATATAAGTTGTTTATTTAAATTTAATTATTTTCTAAATGATGATTTATGATGTCATTATCTCTTTAATGTTAATCAATTTAACAAATTCACATATTATATTTAAGATTTAAGATAAGATTAATGAAGTTATTGTAAACTTATAGCAAACTAGCTATATGTTTATGCTTTATTTGTTTATTTATCTTTATTTTTTTTTAAAAGGCAATATTATATTATTAAAAATAAAAAATCTAGTAAAAAGCTAACAGAACCTTAGCCCATAGAAAAATAATAATGGTCCAGTCCAATAGGTGACGTGATTTAATTTGTTATTAGAACGTAATTTAATCTAATCATAACTTGCCTTTATTAAGCTTGATTGAGATATATCAAAAATGAGGTTTCTTGGAAGTTGGAACACTTATACAAGTTATACGAAAGGTATGTTTGGTACATAAGCTTATCGAATTTAAACTTATATTTTCCAAAAGCTCAAACAAAAATTCTAAAGCTTATAGAAAACACAAACTCTGAAAAAATAAGCTATTTCAACTAACTTTTAAAATAAGCTTCTAACTTATAAAATTGTAAATTATATAAATACCCTTTATATAATTATCAATTATGTATTTTTTTATCCTTTGTCAGTTCACATTTATAAGTTTACAGCTGCAGCTACTTTGCTAAACACCTATAAAAAATAATAAGCTCCACCTTTAAACTTAAAAAATAAGTTCCAGCTACAAGATAGTTTTGTCAAACACAACTGAAAGCTATCTTCAACTACTTATATTGTTTTTATATCATCATTAACTAAAACTAATTTTAATATTAGGTACGTGCTAGATAACATTAGCAGGTCATTATATTAGACAACACTCACTAGATGCTTATTTTACGTATCATTATATTAGGGCTTAAACACAAACATAGAGCAACCCTTATATGAGGGGCAAAAGGGGCAGAATTAATCTCAGTCCTTGATTTATTCGATCGACGGTCCAAATTCACTGCATGTTTAATTCAATGCTTTACGCAGATTCACTGCATTTTACGTTATAATATAGTGAATTTAAATGCAGTGATCTGGACCGTTAATCGAAAAAATCAAGGGCTGAGATGTAGAGTTGGATGCCCCTTCTACCCCTCGTACAGGGGCTGCCCCTCTGAACCTTACCTACGTAGTTAATGTTGAATTATTTTCATTCCATATTTGGTTATTTATAACTCTATGATCAAACAAGGAACATATTTGCATATGGAAATAAAAACTTTGTGTGAAAATATTATTCTTTTTGCACATGACATGCTCCTTTTCGCTTATGGTAAAAAACAAACTTCATTTCTGACCTAACTTTAATTTTGACGTAACAAAGTCTTATATATATACAACCTTTAATTCTCACATATATAACATAAAAATTAAGGAATCTGCTTCAACGTATGGTGAGTTCGCGTTGTTTCGGTTTGGAAGTTAAAATTCTATTGTGATCCAAAAATGCATATATACGTTTTGTACGTTGTAGTAGTTAACTACAAAAATATGGGGAAGATTTTCAAATTTAAAATCGAATTCCCTCATACTTGTGAAGCTGTTTTAATATTGCGTCTTGTTGCTTCGGTTCTTTTTCCTTTTTAAACCGAAACTCGCTTCCAAAAATAGCACTTTTGTTAACTATATAATTCACTAATCAAGCTAGCTAGAGTGCAAAACCCTAAAGTTTAATTTGATATAAAATCATTGAAAGATATTGTGTTAACATTTTCAAATTGACAAATTAGACATCGAATTTCTGGACATTAGATTTGTCGGGTTTAAAGGAATGTATTAACATCTAGCTAGATTATGAAATATGAACCAGATTCTAGTTCTCAATTCAATAAGATGCAGTAACTATCTTGTATGGGTTACACTTTTGGGGACCAAAAAATATTATTAATTACCATTAAAATTATTTCCTCTACTCATAAATATATATATATATATATATATATATATATATAACAATATATTAATTTAAAAATGATCGAGTGTATGATGAATGTATATATATATATATATATATATATATATATATATATATATATATGCTGTAAATTAAAGATGTATAATAACAATAATTGTACTAGATCATTCTGAAAGTATAAATGAAGTTGTAAATATATATGGATGGAAGTAAGAAAATAGAGGACAAGTTGCGTTTTCCCCCCCCTCCCAATTGAGAGATGAGTGTCAATCAAAGCAATCAAGCAGCAGCAGGATGGCCTGAAAACTAGGTGGTCCTCAGCTCTTCCTCTCTCTCTACCTAATAAGTTAAACCCACTGTCCAGGATTATATATGATCCATCAACGTTAACGTTTCGAATACATGCAATACGCAGACGGCCCTATTTAATCCACGTTTTAAAGATCACTTAATTACATAAATACCAACGGACACATACCAAACACCACACATAATCAAGAAAGATACTACTAGCTAGCTGTACACAAGATTGATGCGTAGTGTTACATGTTAGACCACACAAACTTTTAGAATCATAAACTTGAGATAGATCAAAACCTTTGTGTGATATAACATGTAACCGTACGCGTCATGATCGTATGTACTACAAGCAATAGTGATCACCTTTGGAGTAACTTTTAGCTAGAGTTAATTAATTTGGTTATACTCAACTTTAATAATATTCCATAATCAAAGCACATGAAAGGTTCTTAGCTAAGTAAACCTATCACATACACTCGCGCCAAACATACACTAATAGACATGCATTTGCATTAGAAGGGTCATTATATATTTGGCCTAAGAATAGCACCCACCATATATAATTGTTAGTTAATTACGTATGAAATATATCGACGATATAGGACTTAATCATGAGAAGTGTCGTTGGAGTCGTCATTGTCTAGGTAGCGATAAAATGCTACCTTTTCGATGGTACGTATTGAATAAATTTGGGAATCAAGAAGGGAGGTGAATGATGTGATAGAGTTTTTGCTATCATTATAATTTTTTTAAAAAATTTATTTATTTATTTTTTTACCTTAAAGAAAAAGATGGTGAAGAATAATTATAAATGGTAGTATATATAGATATATAATAGAATAGAAGGAGGACCACAGTATTATAATTTGGGTGGTTGGGCTCCAAGTCTTGGGACTTTCTAACCATCAAGTTAGGAGGGTGTGACTAAACCTTCCCCAAGAAAACAAAACAATAATATTAATATTAATATTTATATCAATAATATATGTGAATTGTAATTAAATAATAAAAAATAATATATAAATTGAACTAGACCCACAAAACCGTCCAAAACGAAAAAACGAGAGTAGTAAAGATGTAAGTCCGTACGGAGACAAAGTGACAAGAGGCTAGGGGTGAATAGAATAAGATACAGTTAGTGATGTCTGGCTACATGTGGCCAAATTATTTTTTTATTATTATTATTAATATAGTATAAATAAAAAGTTAAAAACAGTATAGTAGGATTAGATTAGATTATACTAATGTTGAGCTTTAAATAATTGATAGATAGCTTATTAAATTAATTAATTATTAATATATTAATAATAAATAAGATAAGTAGGAATTAAATAAAGAAGGTATAATAGCTAGGTGTGAATGTGATTAAAGTAATTAATAAATAATGGTGATATAATTAGAAGGTGTTGAAATAAGTAAACAACTGTCAAAATTTGGAGGGGATGGCAAGAGGAAGTAGTTGAAAATAGGAAGGAATGCACACAGCCCCAGGTCCAGGACCATATGACAGACCCAACCTCACATGAACCCAACCAGATAACCCACTCATGGACCCCCTTCAATTTCCTTCCATCTTTTTTAATTCTCTTTTTTTTTTTTTATAATAATTACTCATTATATAATTAAAATCCAATAAATGTATTTTTATATTCAAATTATAATCAAAGACCAATGTTAACTTATATATTAAATTTGTGTTTTTAATTATATTTGAGACAGAAAGGAAGAAAGTAAAGATTTGGATTTTGAAATTAAGTTTGAGGGACAAAGTATTCATGGTATTGACTTTTAACGTCTAGTATTAGTTTTAGCTTCTAGGAAAAAGATTTATCATATTAATAGTACATTCTCTACCATGTAAAAGTAGGACCGCTCTACATTTCAAATTTTTTAAATTCAACTTTTGAAATACATATATATTATATATTTACTTAAGAATATAATAATGCATTAATATATAAGTCCAAATTGACTTTGTAATATATTTAACATATTTTTGTGTAGTTTAAAGGAGTTTGTAAGCTAATATTAATGTTGCATGTATGTGAATGATAATTATAAAGCTAGTTTTATAGGAAATTAAAGGCAAAATAATTAGTGTACGTTAATTAACACTAGGATTAGAAGCAAGAGGCATATAAAGAAGCACATATGCACTAGTACTATTAGTGGATTACATAATTATAAATAATAACTAGAACATTAATTATATGTCATAATAAATATAATGTTAATGAATGAAAAAGTAACAAATTAATTAAGTAATGTGTATTGATGGGGGCAAAAATATCAGCCCAACATGAGAGAAGGTTCCAGGTAAGCAGCATCCCCCACACTGCACAAAATAATATCTTCTTGAATTCTATCTCTCTCTCTTTTTCAGACTTTGAACAGTGTTTTTCCTAAGTGAATTAAGTCAAGGCAAGCATGTTATAAAAGTCAAAATGGAAGACAAGAAACTGCAAAAGTTTTGATTTTTTGAAGGATTAAAGAAATGGGTTTGTGTTGATATGCAAGAAAAGTTTAATTATGGTTATAATCTTGAATTGAAGAGGGAATATTATTAGTTGAGTTGAGAGGTAATTTGGAATTAATGGAGTAAGTTAGTTCCCAATCTTTTTCCAATAATTCTTATATGTCAACCCTAGGTAGCTAGATGTTTGATTACCATAAGTGAATAAAAACCCTTCAGAAAAAGCCAACACACCAATAGTACCTACAATCCCCACACCCTAAGTTTTATCATCATCATCATAATTCATCATTCATAATCACTATTTTTAATTCTCACCTTCAAACACCACAAACCTCTCAATTTCATTTCATGTTATTCATGGATATATACAACTACTTAATCTTCACATGATCAAGAGCTGGCTAGAAAACAATAACATCACAAGGATATATATATATATATATATCTAGGTAGCTAGATATATATATATATATATATATATATATATATATATATATATATATACATATATCTAAAGCTAGATCCACATATATATTTATATAATTTGATCTTGGAAGATAGAAACAAACACAAATATAATCATGAATTTTATTGGAAAAACTACTGGTGGTGATAGTGGTAGTAGTACTGGAAGTAGAAGACAACAACAACAACAGCAACAAGAACAAGAAGAAGATGAAGAAGAAAGACAAAATACAAATAATCCAGCAGGTCAGTTATTCCCTTCATCTTCTTCTTCATCTCCATCTACTTCTCATCATCATCAACATCAACCACCACCCTTTCATCCTCAACAACAACAACCCTATCATCCACGTGGCAATTGGATGTTTGACGGCCACGGTGGGGAACCATCGTCACGGCTAAATGACCCCATGATGGTGGACTACAATTCAGTCCCGGTTACGCCTGCACGAGATAATAATAACAACGATGATGAAAACCAACAATCAGGAGGAGGACAAGGGATGATGATGGTGGTTGAAAGAGAGCACATGTTTGATAAAGTAGTGACTCCAAGTGACGTAGGCAAGCTCAATCGTCTCGTGATTCCGAAACAACATGCTGAAAGGTATTTCCCTTTGGATTCTTCGACTAACGATAAAGGTCTACTCTTGAATTTTGAAGATAGAAATGGTAAACCGTGGAGGTTTAGGTATTCTTACTGGAATAGTAGCCAAAGTTATGTGATGACTAAAGGTTGGAGTCGCTTTGTTAAAGATAAAAAACTCGATGCTGGAGATATAGTCTCGTTTCAACGAGGTGTTGGTGGTTCGGCTAAAGATCGATTGTTTATAGATTGGAGGCACCGTCCCGAAGCACCTAATCCGCCTTACCAATTATCATCAAATCTATCTTTTCCATTACCACATCATCACCAATTTTCTTTTCACAATAGGAACAATATTCATCCATGGAATCCACTTTTCTTGCAGTCACAACCAGCACCATCAAGAAGTAGTCACTCTAACTTGATGTTACAACCGTCTTCTTACCGTTATGGTAACACTGGAGGGCCTTATCACAACATAGGTACTGGCAGTGTAGTTAATGTGAATCAAGGTGGATCAGGATCAGTAATTTATTTCAGATCAGGTGGAGGTGGTGGTGGTATCCCACAACAACATCAACAACAAATAGATATGATGCAAATGCACCAAAGAAGTGGGGTTGGAATTGGGCTAGGAATGGATCCACCAGCATTACCACCACCACTACCACCACCTCCTTCATCCAGCGTAGTTTTTGAATCGGTGCCTGTGGTCCATGGTAAAGCAGCTGCCAAACGACTACGATTGTTTGGGGTTAACATGGATTGTCCCATTTCGGATGAAGATGATCAAGATTATGACCCTGCAAGTGAAATGGGTTCATCTGGTGCTGCCACCAATCCCATTTCAATGGGAAATTACCATCATGATCATCAATTTCCCCCTCATCATCAACATCCATCAACACCATCTTCTTCTACTATACCTTATTTGCAATTGAGGCCTTATGGAGGTGAAGCCCAATTCAATCCAACCACAATGACGCCTTCTTCCTCTAGTGACGTCTACCACAAAAACAACAAGTCCTCACCTTCTCATATGTCCTTGGATTTGGATATTTGATCGATGCCAACCAAATAAGAGATCGTTTAGCTACTACTCGTTTGGCTAGCTTATAAAGGGATATATTTTTAATTGAAGAGCTGTTTATTTATGGAGTATTGGTTTGATCTGATCAGTCTTTTTGTTCGATCACAAGAAGGTGGAATTGATCAAGAATCGAAAGATAGTTAGCTTCGGTTGTTGATGATGGATGTCAAAGAGAAGATGATTGAAGAGTGCTATATATAGTGATTTGCTGCAAACAAGTGATCAGAGGTTTCAAACTGATTTTTAGTTTTCAGCTAATTAATTGAATTAGTCTAATGTACAATTTTCCGGTTATAAATTCATTTTACACCTTCACTATTAACTAATATTACTATGGTCTTGACTAATTAATTACCATTTATTACTTCAAGGCAATTAAACTAATTGATTTTACACACATAATCTAGTAGTTTTCTGTTTTTGTTATCTTTTTTTAATAAATACTAATTGTTATTGTTATCTTTGATATTTTGATCATATGTGAACCCTTTTTGTATGAAAATATATATATATATATATATATATATATATATATATATATATATATATATATATATGCTACTATACATTTCTTACAGGAGATCAGCTTTTTATGCTGTTTTCCTTTAACTTTTTATCTTGTTATCTTTATCTTTAAAAAGAATTGAAAAATGGTAAGAAGAAGAATGGAAGTATGCTGACTTTTGTCCATGAGAACAACACAATGTGTCAATGAAGAAGAAGAAGTAGCAAACAATTAAAGAGCAAGTGTTGGGGTTTTTTTCTTTCTTCTTCTGTTTTGTTTTTATTACCTTTTGTAGGTTTGTTGCTCTTGTCTCTGCTGCTGTTACACCTTCCTTTAGCTCTCTCTCTCTGCAGGTACTTTTCTTCTTTAATTATATCTCTCTTAGCTTCTCAATTACACACACTCAAAAACACACACACTCACATACATAAAAAATAGGCTTTCTTTCTGTATGCATGTTGCTTGTTACTAGACATCATATCTCTCAAGAAGACTAGTTTATCATTAATTTTTGCTAGCCATTCTTCTTTACCTGTTTTCTCCATATCATATTTTTCACAAATACATATATATGTCCTTTCTTTTCTGTTTAAGATGAGTTTTAATTTACAACTTACTAGCTAGCCAGGTCCCCTTCTTTGTGTTTTCTTTTTCTTTTTTCACAGTACACCTCTCCATCTCTTTATCAGACTTCACATTTCAATTTCATGTTAGATGTTCAACTATATATATTGTTTTCTTTTTATTTTTATTTTGTCTTCTATTGTCTAGTTTAACCTTTGTGTAAACGATAAGTTTTCGTTACTATACTATGATCCAAACTTTATTACTAAGCTACTTCTCTCTTATCTTCAAATTCTAGCTTGCACATTATACATTATACATATACAACACATATAATCATACATGCACCATGTGTGTAATTATGCATGTTGTTGTATAATAACATGACCATTGTGAGCTCTAGTTCCTTCTTAAGTTCTTTATATCATTAATTGACCATTTTGGAAGAACTTTAATTAGCTGCTTGTTAACTTCATTTCTAGCTCATGAAATTAGTAGAGTGATTATCACATGCAAATTAACTAAAGCATAGACATCACATATATATTGACAAATTTATATAACATCCATGTATTTCTTTTTCATGGAAAACGATTTTACCGAATAAAATCATAGCATTAATTGCTATTTAGTTTCTTGTAGTTATGCCTAATCTGAATAATTTTGTTTGCTTTTAAAGTAGAACTTGTTCGCGCGCCTTGGTTGGTTAGAACTGATTTGTAATATTTCGAACTTTTTTGACTTAAACACGTACATAAGTTCCATTAATTAAACATAATGTGTTATCACTAACTGATACAGTATAAACTTTGATAGTATATATTAAATTATTTACCTATAACACATGCGTCATTAATTGCTAGTTTATGTAGGTTATCTTATGAGTCTTGGAAGACAAAATATAGCGCTTAGCCGCGTTAGTAAGGCTAACATGTAGGATAATGATAAAGGGCCAAAGGGGATATATGAGTGAGATAAATCGTGTTGATCACGCAAGTAAGAATCGTGTTCCCATAATACAGAAGTATTAGACTGAGATCGCTAAGTTAAAATCATCGACTTTGATAGAGGTTTCCCGTAGTAAGTACATACTCCACACTCATTACCATCAGATTAGCTAGTTAGGTCAAGAAGCATTAGACATGCTATTATTATATGTCAAAAGCTGCCACGACTTCTTTCTTCACTAGAAACATAGATAGTTGGCTGGAGATCGAAATTTATGAATTTGTTGGATTCCCTTCCTAAGTTAGCTGCACATTCCCTTCTTAAAACTCAAAGCCAGTATTTAGTTGTGGGAAAATGTTAGCTGAAAATACTTGGCAAATAATATAAAATGATGGCCTTCCTCTCATTATTTATGACAATATAGAGGGTTCAAAATATGCATACATGCACAAGAGAGGGCATAATTCCACGGATGGTAGAAGCATGTACAAATCTTGGAACTCACTTGAGAGTAGATTGGCAATCAGTACGTCATCCGTATTCACCATGTGAAGAGTTCTTACCTTACCCAACTAATGTTTATATTCTATCCATCACGAACATGGATTTATATACAACATACCATAGAGTGATATATATATATATGAGTGATATGTATACAACATACCATAGATTTACATTGGGCACCCAAAATAGAAAGTTACGATATTGTCACAGCGATTGTGGCACGATTCTTCACGCAGACGAGTATCACAAACTGGTCGTCAAGTTATTTTGACGCCTATATCATATGTACTTGCAAATAGGATACCTTAGAATTATCAAACAATGAAGTGTATATATATAGAAGTATATATACATGAATCTTACAAAGTTATATTATGCATGTCGTACATTGGTTAAGTTTGTTCAAAGATGCTATAATCTCATAATTTACATTGTTTGTTACATAACATTGTTAATGTCATTAAATTCAGTTTCCTAGCTAGTATTTTACTCATCAACACCAAATATGTTCAGACAGATACATGGGTTCAAGTTCTTTGTTTACTATGTCTTCTTAGAAAGTAGTAAATAAATACAAAAGCTAAAGTTAACATAAATTCTCGTAAATGCAGATAGATATATTGTATTAATCTTTTATGTGTGTGCGTGTATAGGTGCAGCGTATGCATATGATGTCTATATGACATAGGCGTAATTAAATTCTATTCTTTCTGTTTTTAAGTAAGTTGACAGAGCTTTGGATTATATCAGAAACCATATATACAACCTCTTGAATCGAGCATATATAAATTATGTCTGTCCTTTCCTTTTGCACTATAATCTATTATCCTTTTTACCCCAAATATTCGATTAATTCTCGGTAATGTATATGATTATTGATTAACACTACTGATATCTGTAAGACTCGTGTAATAACTCAAAATAGTTACCTCCGGGACATGTTATACATCATATCCTTCTCTAAGTAGTTAATCAGATGAGGAGCTTAGCTTGATGATATGTCAAATTTTCGGCAACAAAAGTAAGACTCAAATGGAGTCCTAATTACTCATTTTGTTTAATATGAAAGCGAGGATGTTACCAAGCATTTAGTTAATCTCTTGAACGGAACGAGGCTCTTTAGTTATTCCCGTTTACTTTCTTTATGGCGGAAAAACAATACTACATCACCAGTTCATTGAATACCATTCTTCAATATGGTTATAGAACGTACATGCTCAATGACGGCATATGCATACAAGGAAGGTGTAGAAATAATGTGAAAACGGACAGACTCCTAACGATAGTTATTTCTTAAGATCTTTCGGAAGTTACCATTTCTTCTGCTCTTTCTTGCTTGAGCATATTCTTCTTGAGTGAATTTTTCGGATTCATAATACAACCAGTAACGACTAAGTAACCTGCATTTTTGTATTAGAAATTTAACATATTATTAAGAAGAAGATTTCAAGAGAGTTACAATTAAGGACCATACATATAAATTTTGATTTACATGTATTTGTTTGTTTCAGCTAATTGTTAGTGCTCTTTGAACTAGCATTAATTAGTTACTTTTATTTTATCAAGAGGTACAAAAGTGCCTGAGTTTAAATTGTACGTATCATTAAACTAGCTAATAGCATGCCACTCTTTAGTTCTAACTGTTAAAGTATTAAGTACATATTTTGTGGAGCAATTAATTTTTCACGAATAAATCGGAGGGAAAAGGATGGATACAAGGAGCAAGTACTGATATTTCATTAGAAAAACATATAGCTAGTTGTTCTAATATACACCTAGACAAAGCATGATCAGTGTTTAACAGCAAGAGATGCCAAACATGCATGTATCATGTATCATGTGTAAACTAAACCATGTTACAATACTTCGATTCAATGTCTTTGCGAAAAGCGTGCTTAAAGAGAGTGTTTGTGCGTTTGTGTATAGGCCTCGAAAATGGAAAGGTGGGCACAGTTGCCTAACACAAAATAACCTTCTACATCTGATATATCATGGCTCACTTTCCTAACATAACTTCAATAAACATCATGTCTCTTGATTAAAGGCTATATATAAATGTCAATGAACTTTTTTGTCTTTTAAGTTTATAAATATGGGAGGGATTCGAAACATTTGTCCACAACAATACGCCCTTAATTGCTAGCTTTCATCAATTCAATCTTGTTGATTGCATATGCGTTCTTTCATAATGTTACACTCAAGGCCACTCACTATTACAATGTACCAGCCACAAGGAATGACATGATTTAAAGTAACTAGTAAAGTACAAAGATCAATATGGATGCGTCATTTTCTAACCTGTTATTCGACGATCTTTCCACTTCTTCGCACCTTTATATCATTATAGTGGAAAGCGAAAGGGTTAAAGATGAAATAGTACTTCTAAAAGAAATGGGTCTACACTACATGAGACGATATATATATATATATATATATATATATATATATATATATATATATATATATATATATATATATATATATAAGCTTTTCCATTTACTAAGATTTCTAGTAGCTAGATGCGATCACAATGTAAACTTATGTATATCGGATAGAACCATTTGTAACCATAATTCATCTGTATCCACCATGTAGTTTTTTATAAAATTATCTGCAGTTAAAAAGAAAAACTCTATCGTTTTGGTCTTCATTCATTTTCCAATAGATAAACGTGTTAAAATCATCAATTATATTGTAATATATATATCTATACTAAACTATCAAAAGTTTGAAAATTTTGAATAGTTATAGAAGGATTTATAAGGAAGGAAATACAATAGTAATAAAGAGGAAAGGTAGGTGTACATAACATTACATAGGGGGCCAAATTGTGATTAGTTGGGTACCCAGGGAAAGGTACATGAGGGGACAACCAAGGTTGGGGTGTATGATGATGAGTATGTAAGACATGAGAGTGGGGTCCATTCTAGCTAGTTAGTTTAAAGAAAGAAAGAAAGAAAGAAAGAAAGCATCTAGCATATAGTATATATATATATATAGGCTTAGTAGGTCTAGGTTTTAGGTGGTGGCACTACTTACCATTGAAGCAAAAAGCCGCTGGTGGGTTTAAACAGCCATTCTGCATATATTACTCATATAGCTAGATTGGTTATTACATACATACGTACATATATATATATATATATATATATATATATATATATATATATATATATATAAATAGCATATAGATATAGAAGTTGTGCAACGTTTTATAAAATTATATGTATAATATTTATAAATAAAATAATGAATCATGTGAATGAAGTGAGATTGGGGAAAGTAAAAGTGGAAGATTGATGAGAAAAGTACTAATGAGTACATGATATCCAGCACTATATATGATATTGGGTTATTGCAACAGATGATATTCCGTATATATTATAAGTAAAGTAATGAGAGGTGCAGGCAAGAAGTAAGGCTGGGTTGTTAAATAGTAATACCAGCAATTCATGCAGGCTCATGATCAGACAACAATAACGACATTTGGATTTTTCTTCATAAAATGCTCATCTTTTTCACTGCACCATTCATGTTTCTGTCCTCACTCTTTCACATTCCATTTTCAGCCAACCCTTTTCTTTTATTTAATATTTATTTTTAATTTTCTTATATATACACTATACACTATTTATTTAAAATTATACAAAAAAGTGAATCATAGTTTTGGATTCAGAAGTGAGGTCTACAGACTACCCTTGATGAATTCATGTGTGCGTGCTGCTCATCCGAGTTGCCTTTTTAGGACCATTTATACAGTATTATATTTTATAGCCCAACTGTATAATTTACCTACCTATTTTGCCGCCCTATTCTCATTAATCCAGAACTCATGAGTTGTATTTGCCACTTTACAAACGTTATAAAAATTTTAAGAATCGTTCTTGGAATAGAAGTTAAAGAGGGTTTTTGTGCTCGTCGTGTCCTTTATATGGATAACGGAGGCTAGGGAGCCATTCCATTGACTCGTACTGATGAGAAATTTACAAAAAATTTACTAATTTCGAGTTACAAAGTGATACGACGTATAAAATCAATCACACGTCCTCAGCAACAGAAAAAACTTCTAATTTAACAGTATAACTTAATGGTTTTTAATTGATGTAGCTATTAAAATGTTCTTTTTTTTCCTACTATAACAAAAGTTTTTAAAAAGTGTTTTTTACCATCACAGATACTACTCTTAGGACTTATACATTTTTGCATTTATTTTTATAAAGCAAAAGTTATATAACAATGACAGGTGATTGCACATGTTAATATTTAATTAAGCAATATATAGGGGTTAAATAATAGAGTAGTAATAGTAGTATGTTTAAAAATGTGAGAGCCTAGTTTCTGCCAACTTCCTAACAGTATGCCTATTTTGGTTATATAAGGTTAGAGTTGGAATAATCATAGATCACCCTCTTTTGCTGGTTAGCTTGGGTTTGCTGCTGCTTCTATTTATACATAATTATTTATTACTATATATGGATAATATAAAATTCAGTAGGTTTTAGCTAATGTAACTCACCAAAATATATAATTCATTATTTAATTCTGCTATTATACCCCCACACTACTGCAATTATTTACTATACAAGCTAGAAAAGTTTTCGTGCATAGAAATATGTATCAAAGTCGTTAAGATCGAGATTTTACGTAAGCTCGTTTTCATCTTTTTAAAATTGGGATTATAAAATCAGATTGAAATTGTAAGATCCTACAAAAATATCATTATTTATTTAACACATATCTAATTCATATAGAAAACTAACTATCTGATAAATTAATATAACATTCGAACTTTATATTATAAAAAAGGAATATGCAATTTATATATTAATAGATCCTATTTTTTACTTGAAATGTACTAGTAATATATACTCTCCGTACTATTAAATACTTCCTCGGTTTCAATTTTATTGTTCACAGACAAAAAATACGCAGTTTAACAAAACACAATTATTACGCTCTATTTTTCTGTATTATGACAATTTTACCCTTACTTTTTACACACATTTTAATGACATACATATAAAGTATAAGTAATATAGAAAGTTTAGTTAATTATATCCTTCTACTTTTAAAAGTAAACAATTAATTTGAGAGGTAAAAAAAAGCCCTGGACTATAAATATGGGACGGTGTCAACATCAACGTCAGAAAATATAAATGTAAATTATGGACCTTTAGTACACCGCTTAAGAAAACAAAAGAAGTTATTTTTTATCAACCACCTACCTTAATCATCATAAGTCATAAGTTATTGATAAAATAAAATACCAAATTAGAAAGATGATTATATGTACAAGAATGCAGAAGGTGTCAAAGTGAAAGTCAACACTTGAAGTTCAGCGGCCCAAATGTAAATATTGAGACTTCGCATCAAAATGTAGATACAGAAAGTCCAAGGTAGATTTTGTACATTTCAAAACTTAAGTTGTTAAGTTTGTTATTTAGGTAAGTTGTTAATTCAGTTAATCAATCATGTACAGTGTTCATGGAGATGAAATGTATGCCAAGTAAAATTCTCTAAGTGTGTGTGTTTGTGTGTATTTAGGTAAGAATGTTCATTTTAAGTAAATCGATATAAGTTTGTTCCATTTTCAACCTTATGGGTTGTTTGATTAGTTGACTTGCATAAAGCGTTTAACGATATTGAACATGCAACTGTTTATCTAATATATAAAATGTCTGTTAATATTGAAAATGAAAGTAAAAATAATTAATAAACTGAAATAAATGCTACTTATAAACAGCAAGTAACAAATATAAAAAAAAAAAAAAATTAAAAAAAAATATATATCTCGTATAAGTTAATTTTAACATAAGAAAACGGTTGTTAGGGAGAACATAAAATAAAAAGTAAGAGTATTAACAGACATTTTATAATGCAAATGAACCTTTTTATCTAGAAATAATTATAAAATAATGCTAATATTTTGCTACGAGTACTCGTACTCTGTTTTCCCAAATACATTAAACACCTATTTTTAATACACAATCTAATCTAATACTAAAAAATTAATGTCCCAGCTATAATACTTTAAAATATGTTGATCAAGAAATGTGGATCAAAGTACGTTTATGCAATCGTACAAATTTACAAATTAGAAAACTTGATGATCATGCTATTGAGGGGAAATGATTTAACAAGTAATAAAGTTGGCACGACTTTCATCCCATGGATGTTATCGTGCCTTTTCAATAAAAGAATACGGTTTGAAACTGTTTAAGCTGAAAAACCAATAGAATAAAAATCGATTTCAAACCGAACCAACTTCAAATTTAATTTTTGGATCGATTTTAACTAAAATTGAATTCATTTAATGGTTTATGGTTTCAAAAAAGTTGTTTGGTTTAACCAAACACTGAATTCAAATATTAATTTCCTTTTATTTTAATACGTATAATAAATAAATAGTAATAAATAGTAATAGTAATAGTAATGTAATAATAATTCTTACATTTAGTATTATACCTAAAAAAATTTAGATACTTTATTTTTGCAATTTGGTTTTCAGTTTCAAATCAAAATCAAACCGTATTCAAATTAGATTTTCGTTTTGGTTCTCAGAAAATTTCAAATCGAGGAAACCGAATCGAATTCACACCCTAAATCGTAGACCGCATCAATGAACACCCATAGACTAATGAGTGTCATTGTCTCAACTCGGATTGTTTCTTCAAAGTCATATGATCACTCATGACCAACTATATATATTGCCCATTTAAAATAAAAGGCAAATTCAAATTGTTGATTTATAACACAGACACCATGATCAATAACTAAACCACTTTGCCACCAATGCCACTTATGGAGCAATTATAAATTTAATTTATAGGCCATCTATTTCTTTTTCGTAGGTGTAAAACAACTTTCATATTTAGGCTCAAAACCTAGTTTACACATAAAAAGCCATGTATTTTTTTTCTCTTTCTATTTTATACATTTATATATTGTCAAGTGAGATACAAATTATAAATAAAAAAGTTATGATGACAAAGAATTTGATGGAGGATGAGAGAAGAAACATCAAGGGAACACTAAAGTTAATCGACTCATGTATAAAAGATAAATGTATTTAATATAAGTGTCAATGTTTTCATTTTAGTATATTTCAAAATTATTATGCATTTTCATTTTCAACCAGTTATAAAGGTTTTTAAGTGAGAAATAAGAAATTTTATTGGTTGACACTGTCATTTGTACTTTTCCTAATATGTGTTTAACTTTATATTGGAAACTAAAATCGGACGAAATGAGTAACTGATAACCTCCCGATCAACACAAGTTAAAAAGGACTTGAAAGATACACATCTGAGAAAAATCACCTACCAATTAAACCAACCAAATGTCTGATCATGATTTTAATTTGGTTTACAATTAAGTGAAATAAATACTTGCAGTAGATTGTAGCTAGGGATATGTGTGTTTGTAAAATGATGATACAGACGAATGAATATAAACAATGACAGTAGAGAAAGATATTTAAGATAGAAACAATGACAGTGTGGGCAGCAGATCCCATAAAACAGGTCATGCAGGCCCGGCCCAGGCCAACAGTATAATATATAGTTGCAGCAATTTATATTTATATTTATAATAATATCATAACAAAATGTATGTATGTTTGATGGTTACTTGTCCTTACCAAAAACACCTTTTTCTTCCAAAACCTGCATGCCTTTAGGCTTTAGCATCTTCCTTAAGGTTTAATGTATAGTACCAGTACTAGCTTAGCTAACCCAATTTCCATTCATCCAAAAATGAGATCTCATAGTCATAGGGTGGGTGTCCATCTGGACCCACAACTCTTCGCCTAGTCACCTGGATGGGATATCATATCTCTTTTAACAATATGTGCTGCAGCCATATATATTCATCATACTTTTGTACCTACATGTATAGCTAGCTAGCCAGCTAAATCCTAATGCAAACAACTACTATATCTATTTAGTGGGAAAATGTATGAATCTAGTTTGGGTTTCGGATATCTAAAATTTTATATACATGAATTCCGGTGTTACAGTTGTGACTTGAATTGTGGACTTAATAACTTTGGATTTCATATACCGGAACTTAGATCGGAACCTGACTTCTAGCGCACGACTTTTGGTCGCTTCCAATGCTGATTACTTCACGGCTAGATGAATTCTCGTTGCCACGCGATGGGTGCAACTTCAGCAAAGTTGATTATGATATGTTTCCTTAATGAGTTTAATCCCTATTCATTGTAAACCCTTTGTGTTTGTTCGTGTGTTTGATTGCTCAAATTAGGTCATATTTGTTCAACATTTGGATATCCAAAATTTTCAATAGTAAATTTTGCTACCCGATATCTGTATCCGAATATTCAGAAAAAATATTTATTTTACTATTTTTTTTTAAATCAAAGATCTAAACATTTTATAACTATTAAATCATGAACTTAACGTAATTAATATAAACGTAATTAATATAAGTATAAAATATTTGCATATGCAAACAAATCGCGATTTGGTTAGTTAAAAATACTAAAAACATTTCCCAACACAATACCTTTATTTTTAACATATAAACAAAGTTCATTTAACTATTTTTTCACATAACAAACTGACTATTACAAGATTTAGTTTACAACTAAAATAGAATAAGTTAATTTGCAACCTTTAAAACTATGTTTAAAAGTTCACCGCTACATAAAAATTGTTAATTTGCATGAAACTGTCAACTATTTATGACTAAACAATGTACTTTAACAGTTTGGTTTTAGAACGTACTAACCACCAATGAATATGTGAATGAAGTGAAGATTGAACACTTTTTTTTTTTTGTTTGCCAAGTTTAATAGAAGGTGGTTCTTTACGTGTATATATATATATATATATATATATATACAAAGATAATGTTTTTTTCTTTATAAGTCAAAAAGGAAGTCATGTATAACTAAAAGTTATTTCCTAATATAGATCTTATCATCTTAATTGGCACAAAAGACCAAATTATATTTCACGTGATTTACAAACACAAAAATCTCCAAAATCGGAAAATTTTAATTAAATTTGGATTCTTGCATGAAGAATTTGGGCCTGATTGTGGCCTATGCATCAAATTTGTTTGCCATTTTGAGTCCATCTCATTTTGAGTCTTGATTTATTATAAAAAACAATATATAATTATATTATAATTCCATCTTAAATTAAAAGGTTAAATTGCTCTTTAATTCATACACATAATTTATTTGTTGCCACTGTACGTATCATAGCTACCATACAGTGTACCAAGAATGGTACGATTGTATTTATTTAGATATATAAGACCCAGTGGACAAAACAACTATATGGATAATACCAAACAAAAAATAAGAATTCAGATTTTATACCTTAAAAGAAACACTGCAGTCCTTGGCAAACCATTCTGATTTTATTTATAATTTTGGCAATCTTAATAGTATATAATGAATATAGCAGTAATAATAATAAAATAACAAAGAGATACATGGCGCGTTTAGTTACGTAATCTATTTTTTCAGAAAGTTTTCTAAAAACACTAAAAAATTAGAAAACGTGTTCAAGTTGAAGTTTTCCGGAGAAGTTTTCTAAGAAAATAGAATCGGTCTCTTATTTAATGTGTTCTACATTTCTTATTTTTTTAAAAAAAAAATTTCATCCCTTACATTTGAATGCGTTCTCTAAATTCCTTATAGTTTTAAAGGGACAAAAACTTTAGAAAATTGAAAAAGAAAAAATGTAGATATTTTGTAATTAAACGCGCTAATAATGTTCTAAACTATATATTATTCTTTTGTCGGCTACATTGTACCTCATTGTTTTGTATAATGCAATTGATACGTTGAATTCATTTTCTAAATGCAATCCATATATAGCACTTTGCTCCCGAAAGTAAGAGTTGGTACCCTTTTTTTAAATAATATATATATGGACTGTACATGTGAGTGCCTATAAACTTTTAAACTTTATGTGATTCTTTCCAAAACGAATCATCAGGTACATAAGTTTGTAATTGTGAACAAGAAATAACAAAGGCTAGTTACTAGACCACTAGATTGTTGATAAATCTAGTTTAATCGGATAAAAGGCTATTTCAAGCTAATTTATAGAAGGAGTCGGTAAATATAGGATCCACATTCGTTCAAAGTAATTTGGACTACCATTAAATAGTGGGGGTCAAGGGGATCTGTGAGGTCAATCCGTCAATAGACATGGTGCCTGTTTGTGAAATATTGCATCTTTTCGCAAAAATAGCGTGATTGTTGGTTTCGTGCCAACTAATTTAACCGCCAAAATAATTTGAGATAAACTATAATCATATTGTCTTCATTTTGACACACGAAAACACAACAATTCTCTCTGATTTTGCCTAATTTCTCTGTCAAAATCGTATAGACTTTGTGAACCCGGACAATAAGGAGTCAAAATATTTTATTGAGAAAATATTTCGTACGCGATTCAAAGAATATCCATATTATCATCACATACACCTTTATTTGAATTCACCAACATAACTTCAAGTACCATTAAAAAAATCACATAACTTGGTCATTTGGTTGTAATACAAGTTTTATATGAAGATTTACAAAGGAGCTAGTGTGTGGTTATAACTTATAAGTATCTCATTAATTATACAATGATATAATACTAATACGTACATAGCTTAATTATGTTGTGTTTTTTGATAATTAAAGTAGTCATTACTAGTAATTAGGTTAAGGGTCCCCACACTAGTGAAATGAGTTGTCATGAATGTGTATAGCTAGTAGTATGTGGGATGATTTTTATAGTTTTGAGGTGAGAAAATGGATGGCAGTATCAGCATGGGTTGTCTTAGTACTTTTATCTTTCTTTGTTGGGGGGACTATAATGAATAATAATGAATACTAATAATAACATCACTAATTAATCTTATATACATCTTTATTACTTTGTAATTAACCATGCAATGCAATGTATATGTATTTATGTTTATATTATATATATATATATATATATATATATATATATATATATATATATAATTTCTGTCCCCTATAAATATATCTATATTGATCTTTCATCATGTGGTACCACCTTTTGGTCCCCCTACTATACACTGCCAAGTTCCCATTGCAATGCATTTGGGACCTCCCTAGTATATCATATCATCCTAACTATACTGCCTTCAACCATCCATCCCCTGCAGTCCACTTCACTCGGCACGTACCTACCGGGCCGCTAAGAGTGTACATGGTCCTGTTCAACTGGGTTGAGATACAAATTGTTAATTTGGTCGGACAATAAGTTGGGTTTGATGGTGTTTGGCTAAGCTTTTCTAAAAGAATGTAAGAAAAAGCTTCATATTTGAGGCTTCAGCTTAATATTTTGCTTTTTTACCTCTTAGAAAAGCTTACTAGTACTTTTAAGTCGTATGTTATTGCAATAAGCTAAAAATCATTTCAAATAAGCTTGGTTCGAACGGTTTGTTTATGTCGGTTTGTCCCATACAACAGGGGTCTATCAGTGCAAGTCAGCTGAACACCGCGCGATTGATGAGTGCCAAGTTTAGGTCTATTTTTTCCCTCAAAGTTTACATCTAAACACAATATAAATTTATTATATATTAACGATATGGTGGCAATATGTGAACAATACTAGAAGTAAATAGTTTTCACCAATTGCGCTGGATGCACAAGGTGCAAACTATATTGGGGTTCGAGTTGGGCCGAGTTGTATTAGTAGTTAGTAGTAGCAAAAGTTCTAAATATCAAAATTTGGACGGGCTAAACTTAAACAGCTAGCACCCTGGATCAAAATAATTTTTGTTGTTTATAACTCGCACATAAAAACCTTCGATCCTTGCTGCTATTGAGCCCATGAGCAGTTTACAAATTGATAGGCCCCAAACTATCCATAGTAGGTTGGCCCAATGTCTGGCCCAAATTCCGTCGCTTAAGGCTGCCTATACTATATTTTGGGCTCATTTGTATACGGAGTATTATTTTGGTTTTACTTTTGTGTTTCAAAGGTAAATAAGTGAAATCTACACTTTGTGAATTTCACTTGTATTTGAGCAATAATATACCGTTATTTGAAATCGACTATGAATACTGCACTCCTGCCAAAAATTGCTTAAAATCCTCTTTATAAGGGGAAATCATCCACAAGTACTAGCCAAGACCACATTTGACCAATTAGAACATTTTTTACAACTATTTTATACATCCAACTAGCTATAGTATCCCGGTAAGCTACTTATATTGCGCGAGACGATGTTAACATTTTGGTAATGAGTATATCATATATGTGAGAAATTGATCGACAGCCGTAGTTCAATTCTAATATCAGTTGTTAGGAATATTATGGCACGAAACAACATGTACACGTCTTTAACACATACTCGCTTTCAAACAGTAAACGGATAAACAAAAAGCAATAAACACAATCAAAATCACACGAACACTAGGAACATAGGAATTTACGTGGTTATATAATGATGTAAAGATTCCGAAATACTATTTATCAGATATGTCCGTTTGTAAGTATACATGTTTGTGTAGAGAGGGGAATAGAACTTATTTAATTTATATTCGAATTACAAGCAGCACCTTGTATCGCAAGCCCATCTGGTGGGGTTTTATATATGTTCTGTATCCGATTTGCATGAAATTTCACATTCAAAATCAACATCAATCTGTGTCACGTTTTTACGAATCTTGAATAACAAAGTTTCTGTAAAATATTTAATCATGTAAAAATATATATTGTTCTATGAATAAGATTCCCCAAAGGGAAAATACTTTGAAAAATATCCTTATATGCTTGTAAAGTTAAAGAAAAGAATCCCTTATGTTGAAGCAAACTAAACTATACAAGAATATATTATATCTATACATAAACAGAAGCTTTCATTAGCAATATAATGCAACTATATATCATTCGTTACGGTAATCATTTGCATCATTCGAATAGGCATCAGATTACTATACAGAAAAGACGCGACATCATGATCAATTAGTAAGGATGTCTGGCTAGTTTTCGAGCATATTATCATCCTTCCTTATCCAAATTAAAAGCCAAGTTATTCTAAAGTAAATGGAAGATTTTAATTCGCTAACTACATGATACTACAAGCGTTAACGTTATCATCATTAAACATGTTACTAACTTTGTCGTCGCCTCTTTGGCTAACATGAATAGTTCCATGCCTATCACCCATGTTGTATCCATGCCTATAGTAATTGTAGCTTTCTTTATATTCATGAGTCATGTCCTTAAAGTAGTTGTTAGAGGATGTGAAATATAGTGGTGGGTTGGGGAACGGCCAAAACTCCGCCCTTTTCCCTGCCCTCCTTACCGCCTTCAACACCTTGTTTCGGTCTACGTAGCCAACAACCGTCACCTTTTCTAGTTCTAGCTCCACCTCTACCGAGTCCACCCCTATTTCAGTCATAAATCATAATAAATTTATTAGTGACCTAAAGAGAAATGATACATAAGCCTAAGCCTAAAAGTTGACCTAAAAATTGAACCAATTACAGACGATAGACAATAAATATAATCTTTGGAGTGGATCCTTTTTTAAAACTCATTGATAGTCGACATGTGTTGCTAGTCCATATTTTAGGTTATTCTTTTAGGCCTATTATCATTTCCTGTTACTGAAATCTTGCATATTTAGCGACCCATAAAAGTAAATGTATACCTCTAAGCTTGTAGATAGCACTTCTGACTACTCGTTCGCATCCAGTGCAACACATCCTAACTTGAAGCTCAACGGTCTGTATATCAAGTAAAGAAAAGTTCGATACATGGTTAAAAGATTATAAAAGGTATTGATCACCACTTTTTAAACCACAACAACAAAAAGTAAATATGATTCTAACTAACCAAAGATTTGGACATAAAGATGGCTAGCTAGACAAAAAAAAAAGTGAGTATAACTAGCAAACCTGTAAAGAAAGAGGACGTCGACCCATGCGTTTATGGTTGGGCATGACATCGTGTTTGAGGTGTTCTTTGGAGTCATAGCTTGCTTGATAGTTAAAGCAGTAGTTGATGATAGCGGAGAAGAAAGATCCAAATAGTCTGTCGGATCGTAGGTTAGCCATGTTGATGAAGTTTAAATATTGAAGAGTAGTAATTAACAAGGGTTTGGAAAAGAAATTAAACGAGGAAACCAAGTGTCGAAGATATTCTCAGATGTTAGAAAAAAGGCAACGTCAGTTTGGATCCTTTTGTGTTGGTAATATATTCCAAACAAAGAGTTGTGTTTGATGGTTTTGGTTGTAGTTAAGTTCACACATGCCCACAAACAAAGGCGTTAGATCATGGGGTCTTTACTTATACTGTGTATTGGATTGATGGATATATATGTAGACATGGACGTGTGGGAAGCAATGTCAAAAAGTACCTTTTTTCAATGACAAATCGCATCTAAGCCATGGGAAAATATTCATCAAATGTTATATATTGCATCAAACCCCGTTAATTAGTTAGTACAAAAGTATCCGATACCGTAAAACAATCTTTTCTTACCATAAATCAGGGGTTGAGCTAGAATAACACTGAGTATTATCGAAAGGAGAACTTAGACCATCAAACCGAATTAAATAAGAAAATCTTGATTTTATTTTTATAGGAAAATTATAATTGGGAAAAACTTATGTGCGATTAACTACACCTAAGTAGATACAACCAAAGGTAAATATGGAGTTGAATGAGTACATGTAGTAAAGTTGAAACATAAAATATTTAAATATTTTATGCAACTTGTATCATGAGAGCACCTAACATATACGCAACCAGCTAAATATATGTTACTCTCATCATAATATTAACCTAATAGAAATAAATAACATTTTATGAAAAAGATTTAGGGGCGGTTGCACCCTTCGCCCCTTACTTTCCCTCCTTTGACCGTAATATTTTTTTTTTTTAAATAACATTGATTTAATAAGCACTCTATTAAGATACTAGAGACTAAAAGAAACGTAATTAAGTTGATTACTTTGATAGTAAAAATCCTATTTTTTGATAATTATGTATTCTGATTTTTATCAAGAAACGTAATTAAGTTGATTACTTTGATAGTAAGTTTTATAAGTTAATTATATGGGATTATAAGGTACTAATTATATGCTTGGAACGTGTTTACTGACAAACGACACACTAACAAGAAAAAGATTTGATGGAATTTGAGATTGAGTTAAGGAATTAATAGAGAGATTAATGCATCACGAGAGGAATTGAAACCAAATATATTCCTTCAAACTCTCCTTTTTCTTTCAAGCATCTTTTGGAAAAAACTATAACACCCAACTTAACAGCCACCATGTAAACATATATATTCTCATCCAATATTTTCACCACATATACACACACACATCTACAACACGTTATGCACACCCTACATTATGTCCTAAAAATGGCACGTCGATTTCCTTTGTCGATACAAATAAAACAAGATTATTAACCCATGTATGTCGATACAAATAAACCAAGATTATCTTTACTTTTGTTCCGATAAAATACACAAATCATTGTTGTGGTATGTTGTTTTTGCATGTATCAATCGTGGAAGTACTTGCGGTATGCAATTTTGATTGATTAATTACGTCCTTTGCCATTTTGATCATTAATTTAGGTGCAAATGACTTGATCTATCAAAACGATGTTGGAAAAATAAATGGTGTTATCAATAATATGTGCTATTACATAATTATTATTTTTTTAAAAGTTAGCTGCATATTCTAATCATGCAGCCAACAATATAGTTTATATCCCCTGATTTCACAGGGAGATTAACTGAAATAATTTTTCCAGTATGTGCAAAAATGTAAATTAGAAGGACAATTTGTGTAATTGTATACTTTGTCTTCTTTTTGTAACCGAGTAAAAAGACATCAATAGTTCAAAATACAAGTATACAACGTAATGATGGTTAAAGTTTTAAAAAATAAGATAATATATGAAAGTGAACAATCAAGTGATAGGTAGTGCAAATACAACTTTTTTAAGGCATATAGTTTATTTAAAAGTTTATTCTCACTTTGTGTAGGGCAAGTGTAGTATATATTTTTGAGTTTGTAGTAGTAAGTACTTGTTTTTATACTTCAAAGTGGAGCAAGTGGGATTCTAGTCGCTATTTAATTAACTATTATAGTATGTTTACTATAATATTAATTACCCTATCTCTCTCCTTCGGAGCCAGTCCTGAGCTTTTTGATGTCTCAAACGAATTGATAAAAAATGTCGCTACTAAATTTTGTGATAAACAATGTGTTATTTTTTATAGACAGTTATCTCTACACCAAATTTTATTAATCTAATAAAATTACAACTTGAGATAAATACTGAGTTAACATCTAAATTACTTCTTACAAGCAACTAAAACAAATAAAAGGAGTGGATTTATAACTTTCAAATAAAATCATTAATCAAATATTAGTGTTTTTATTCCCTTTCATTTTGTGTGAAAAATAGGCCCTTAAACATAAAACAATCGATTATATGTATTAACTTAAACTTTCTCTTTAATTTCAAGTTATGAGCTTTTTAATCTTTTACTAGGAAAAACTTGTAAGCTTTTGAAAATTATATTAATAAAGCTTATATAATTAACTTTTATAACACAAAGATCGTATAATATTTTCTTGAAATACAGTTTTCCTCAAACATTTACTTTAATTTTTATCATATATAATTACTATTCTAAAATAGTACTACACGTTAGAAAAAATCATTTTTGTTATGTGGTGTTAGTGAGTTTTTTTTATAGGTGATATTAATTAAGATCCACATTTAAAATCATAGCAAAATTTAATAAACCATAAAAGACAAGGCTTAAAGTGAATTTCTAAATAAACATAGGGGCTATTTTGTACAAATTATAACAAATGCAAGCAGTCAAAGTCATCCTCCCCAATTCCTATTTGTCATCGTCCCCACCACCACCCCCATCAGTACAAACCGTTCCTCAATTGAAGAACACTGGTAAAACTTCTTTTTTCCATTGCATCTATTAGTTTAAAATTACCTATAATGCGTTATTTTCACAGTAAAACATCATTAAATTTAGCCAATCATCTAAAACTCAACCTACTGTAGTTATTAGCTTGATGCCCCTCATTAGTTGATGTCCCGGGCGGTTGCCCTGCCTGCCCATGGCCAGGCCGGCCCTGCTCCCCCTATGTAAAGAGATAGTTGATCATAATTCATGTTTAAGAATATCACATTTTAATACTTTCTCAGTTTTATATTTATTGTCTACGGACAGAAAAATAGGCAATTTAAAAAAATATAATCATGACAATGTAGTTTTTGATAATTTTAGGACGAACGAAGTAATATTCTACCATCTTCATTCCTTGATAATGAAGCTACATCTTGAAACTTACCATTTTAACGTTTTTAACCTTATTTTTGTTCGTTTCAAACGTTCAATCGCTATTATCATTTTAATGTTTTTAAACTTATTTGTGTTCCTATTTATTTATATTATATTTAAAAAGGAAAATAAATAGCTGTTACAAATTTTAGTTGAACTATCATCTCTAACTAAACTCACTTATGTCCTCCAAAGATAACAAATATTTATTTAGTTGTCATTTGTTAATTGTAATCTTTGTGATAAAGTCAATTATCCCAAGAACACTCTAATCCATTCTTTTAATATCAGTGCTCGATCCATTGACACCCAAAACACAGAATAAGGAAAAGGTGGATTTTTAAATTGTAGCAAACATATAATATTTTGTATTGCACATTTTTTCTCTCTAAAATATAGTAATTAAAAATAAAATAAAGAACCATTGCATAATCACGTATGGAAGCACACAAGTCACAAGTGTAGACATAGATACAAATGTCGAAAAAGAGTAAGTTCTTAAATTGTTTGGAAAATTCTAACTTGGATGCACAATCTAGATGAACGTTTAGGTCGGACAATTGAGTCAAATTATCATAAGGTTAATTTGTGGCGTTTCTAACGCGGCACAAGTTTTCTTTTGAACTATTTACAAATATCATAATTTAACTGACATAAAAAGTTACAATTGTTTGAAGTTGATTCAAAATTTCCGTTGAGATAGATGTTTTCAAATATCATCAACTTCACCCTGCTTCAACACAATAGGCACATTATATATAGTTATCTTGGGTAACAATACCGAATGTTGATCTCACGATATGTAGCTAGGTAACTCATCAACAAATAGGTTGTCAGTTCAAGACACATATATACGTGGTGTATATGATAGTTTTGTTGGACGTGAAAATAAACAAAATAACGTGCTAATTAACAAAATATGTTGCCTATACGGAATTAAGAGATTCTTTAAACACAGATGGGGTCGTTATATTAAGACTAAAGCATCTTTCACCTATAAATAAACTTCATGGCTAATATGAAACAATTTATTAATTTTGTCCAATCAATCACTCTTTGTTCTCTTTTCGTCTAGTGCCATTTTTTCGGGAAAAAATATATAAGGTCGATGCCCTATTATTTTTAGTGTCGTATTGATTTTTATTTTATTTTAATTTTTATATTGAGTTTTTCAACTTATAAGCCACTGTTTTGATGTACAAGATAGATTTTGTTTAGAACATTTAATTCGAGTTTTGAATGATTTTGCTTCATTCATTTACTAGCCCGTCTTCCTTTTTTTATAAAACGTGAACTAATGAATTATAAACAAATGGGATAACATATGTGCCGTTAACAACATGTGTTGTTAACGACACAAATGTTAGATGATGTTGTATATAAATTTTTACGCTTTTGATTCATCTTTTTATCCTAATAGCACCTAAGGTACTTTACTTAATTTCATTAAAACTTCTATTTAAGGTATTTTAATTTATATCAGACAATCATTCCTTGATCTCTAATTAAAGTTAAAATTTAAAACTATTTCGTATTCTTTAATCTAAAATCAATAATTACAAGGACGTACTCCAATTCTTTCCTCATAATCGCGTGATTAATCCATTGACACCCAAAACAGAGAAGATGGATTTTAATATATATTTTTCCGGGCATAAATGTAACCTAGAAGTATTTTATTTCATATTTTCCCTTTAAAAATATAAAATTTAAATAGTTCATATAAAGTATTGTATTGCATCTTTGTAAAAGCATTAAAATTATGTTAACCAAATATCATAGTTCAAAACGTATATCACTATAAAACAAAAGGGAAAAGTAGTCGTATATATGCTTTAGAGAAATTATATGTTAGTGAATGACATTGTTTAATAATAAAGGTTATAAAAAGGGGTCTTATAAGAATTGCCATTCATTTCATAATACAGTGAATTAACGATGATTGGCTGGATTCCTTGAATTTACATAACTTACTATTGTGTTTAAAAAAAAAAAAAAAAAAAACTGTTTTTGAAGTTTAGAAATATATTTCTACATCACTAAAAGATCTTTGGCATATTGGTATGAAATAAGATTTTCAACAAATTGTTTGCGAGTACAAATATCACTCGAGGCAGTGTCTACATATAATATTAATTGTTATACATAATATGTGGGTTAACTTATAAATTTGCCATCCAACAAAGTAATATTTCATTTAAATTAATTTAAATGTCCACCTTACTATTTTTTATGACTCAATAAGATTATAAATTTGCAAGGAAAAAAAAAACTATAAAAAGTTATTAAATTTTCAAATTTACTTTCATTTATTATTGTTAGTAACTCATTTCTTTTATATATAGAAAAAAGCAGTCAAACTTACCTTAAATATAAGTAAAGAACATTATTTTTGAGATGAAAGAGTAATTTAGTATGTTTTATGCATCACCAAATTTTTTAAAAAACAAATACTTTCAAGTTATATATCCTTTGATTATTTTGCTACATCACTAGCATCTTTGAAAGTTGCATTAGTATAATTGAAATAGTAACTCCGTATGATATAAAGAACGCAAATTATCACAGTTACTATGAAGATTGTTGTTGTTGGGTTTTTTGTTTTGTTCTTTAAAATGTTATCCGCGCAATATTTCATCAAAAAAATATTTTAGTTTCAAAAATATTTTCAATTAAGGATAAGTGTTCACTAATATGTTATGTCTTGAAGTCCCAAAACTTAGATACAGATTAAATAACAAGTATTTAATATATTAGTTTATATCTAAGTTATATCAAACAGGTTAATTAATCAAGGCGGAAAACAAGATAAATTAAAGCACAGAATATATTATGAATTTAAAGTTTTATTCACAATAAATAGTTTATCTTACAATGAAGACAGAGTATTCAAACACACACAGATTGTTTGAATACGATCCAAGTAGTATACTATGATACAATTATCACTACAAACTTAACAGTAAGTGTGGTAATGCTTTTAGCCTAAGCTTTAAAGGTCTTGTATACTATTTTTCTTGGATGCCTTCTTTGTGGTGCTTTTGAGCTGCTATTTATAGAGTTGAGTATCAACTCTTTTATCCAGCTCAGTCAGTTGTCCAAGGAATAACAAATTCATCTTGGGCAACTTTGCACTCTTCCCTTTTTGCTTTTCTTGGAAATAGAAAAAGCAAAAGGTAAAAGGTTTCTTTGCTGAGAAGAAAACCTTTCTTCGATGTTTGACTTTGCTCAAACATCTCTTCAGTTGTACCGTAGCCTAAAGGAACGAAGAACTTCGTTTGTACGATTGTACTTTCGTTCTTCAATCTGTGCTCTTCAGTCTGTGAATCCTTCTGTCTTCAATCTTCATTCTTCAGATGATGAATTCATAAGTCTTCAAATAGAGCACGACTTTCAGTCTGTGAGAATTCTTCAGTCTGTGGAGCACAGATTCAGAAACACAGACTTAGGAAATCACTAAGTTTTTCCCGAATACAACTGAGTTAGATTTTGACTCCTCAGATTTATAACTTGGGTTTGATCATTGTTTTTCCCAACAATCTCCCCTATCTAATGATGTCAAAATCTATTTACAAAAGATAATAGAGAAATAATAAATATTAAAGTGAAACATAACATATGGATCAAGACTTATATACAAAGTCAAAATCATAGTCGGTTCACAAAAATATTGCAGTTATTACATGAGATTGTAAATAGTATAAATCGAACAATCTTCAATCTTTTCTCTGAGCCCTGATCTCTTTGATCTTTTCCACTTTCCTCTTCAACAACACTTCCATTTCCTTATCAGATTTTTCTTCAAATTCTTGATACTCCGGGATGATCTTCTTGCAGATGTCTTCAAATCCAATCATCATCCTGATCTTGGAAAGGTTGTTGAATAACCAGCTAATTAGTCTTCTTCTAAATGGCTTGGCTTGAGAATGTTTGCATTCCTTCAGCAGGGCAATGCAATGCAGCAGAGATTCTCCATACAGTCTGTTTTGATCCTGGAAGCACTCTATCCCATTGATATCTCTGTAGCACAGACCTTCAACTTTGTCAGTCAGGACATAGGATCTATCGATAAAAACGATACCTTTTGGTAGAGGATGCTCCATTCTCTGCTCATTCTCTGTAGATAACCCAACTGACTTCTTCTTTATTACAAAGTTGTTTGCTATGCAGAACAACTTGTATTCTTCTTCTGAGATAAGCCCCAGACTGAGAACTAACTCAATCAGGTAAGATAGCTCATCCAGAATTTCTTTCTTCAAATCTTTGTCAGCTTCACTCTTCAAAAGATTAGTAATGGATTGCCATTCTTTAAGTCCTAGAGTGTACAGGTCATCCACCCATACCATTTTTGAGCTCTTGGTCAAAGTCAACTCCAGCCTCAATTTATGTCCAATCTTATTCAGATGACAGTCTTTAATCTTCTGCTTGAGCTTTGACTTTCTGAAAGTGGATTGTAGCTTAGCTTTTAGGCTCTCTATCTTCTGTAATTTTCTTGACAGCTCTTCATCTTCTTTGATCTGTTGCTCAACTTGACTCCTTCTGGATTGAGTCTGTGAACAACCTTCATCTTCTAATTCTTTGGAGAGCATGTCAACAAATCTTGCTTCCTTCAGCTTCTGCTCTTCTTCAGTTAATACATTTAAGTATTCAGTTAAAGACATACCTTGAGCAGTAGCTTCTTGTTGCAAGAGTTCATCCTGTAGATTTGACAGTTCAGGATTTCTTGTACCAGCAGCATGATCATCCACCATCTTCTTGATCTTGCTCAATCTCTCCTGCTTGGATAATGCAACCTCCTTGCCCTTACCCTTAACCATATCTTCTTCCATAGTAGAACTCGACCCAGGATATGTGCTTATCAGATGAGCACTTCTCCATTGCATTCTGTCTTCAAGTTCACTTCTACTTGGAGGCAATATTCTGGTTGTGGTTGTTGGTCTAGCAGGATTGGCTTCAGCTTGGATGGCTTTAGCACTGATGATTAGAGCATCAATGCTTGCTGCTTGTTGCTTTGAGCTCTGAGTCTGTGATGAATGTTGTGTCTCAGTCTGTGCAGGTTTAGAGGGCACATACTTAGACTCTCCAGTCTTGACTTTTGAGGCACCTTCATCTACACCTCCAAAAGTAACATCATCTTCATCATCATCTGATCTTCTAAATACTTCAGACTCAGAACTGCAATCAGGATTGATGACATCATCATCTTCATCATCAACTTCCTGTTCTTCTGCCAGCTTCACAAATTGATCCCAGGTCTTGATCCCCTTCATCTTTGGTTGGGAATCAAAGATATCCCTTTCAGGAATCCTCCTGTCCATTCTTTTTATTTTCCTGGCTCTTTTGATTCGCAGAGGTTGAACATCTTCATCTTCTTCTTCCCTTGGTCTTTTTAACTCCATCTGACTTAGGCCTAAGATAGTTGCTATTGGGTCTATGTGTAAGACAATAGTTGACTCCCCCTGAGTTTGTGCAACCATCTCAGTATGTTCACCTGCCTGCAATCCTTCTGGCTCCTCCTCAGTCTGTGCACTCATGTTTTCAGTCTGTGGCACAGACTGAGCTTCAGTCTGAGACTTCACCCTAGCACTTTCGGGTCCATCATCTCCATCATCTCCCTCACTGCTATCTCCCCCTAAATCTAAGGATTTATTATTTAATGAATTATCTTTTGGAGTTTTAGCTTCTGCAGATCCAGACTTCATCTTCTCCCCCTTTTTGACATCAGCAGCTAAGCTTGAGAGGGTGGTCTGCATTTCATCTAACCTATTGGATACCTTTTGCTCCAGCATATCCACTTTATCCACCATGGTAGAGACTAGATGCTTCATCTTCTCTAGCTCTTTCTTATTATTATCGAACTCAGTCTGTACCCATTCAGACAACTTGGTGATGGTAGAAAGCACATCATTAAGTGTACTAGAAGGCACAGACTGGGTCTGGTTGGAAGGGTTAGAATTGGGTGATGGAATATGTTCCTCACTTGACTCATGTTGAAACTGAGCAAGATCACTGGAATCTTTTGGTGTTGCACTCTTTGCCTCACTCTGTGTCCTGTGCATGGAAAAACGATCATAGGCATTGAGTGGTGTAGTTGTGTTTCCCTCAGATCGAATCCGGTGATAGGATAAGACATCATTGGAAAATGATTGTGTTGCATCTGTTGCCTCAAATAGTCCCTGGTGTAAAGGAACAATATCACTGGCAACGAATGTGGAGGTTGGTATGCCTTCACTAACCATCAGGTGATAAGATGGTAGATCATCAAGTAAAGATACATGTAGTTTATTGGTACATGACATATTCAGATTTTTTCTGTTTGTATGTAGATGTGGAAATTCAATGAATAGTTAATGTTCCTTTAATTAATTATTAAAATTATGATGTGAACGGTTTTAAAATTGTCCAACATAACTAACCGCCATTTAGTATACGATTTTGGTGGAAGAGTTGACCAAATATTAATTAGTTAATATTAATTGTGTTAACTGATTTAGCAAAGTTACGATCATGCCCTTATTTGATATAAAAACGTGAATGGTCAGATGCCTTCCATGAACTATTTGTGTTTCTCTCTAAAATTTATCTTCTCCTTTTGTCCGACGTGTGTATATATATATATATATATATATATATATATATATATATATATATACTAGTGTTAAAACCCGCGTGATGCACGGTAACATGATGTATAATATATTTATTGTTATTGTTATAATTATTAAAGCGCAAATTCTTCTTCATAGCCGCATAATGAAAGAAGCTAACTATGATACATAACGAATCTATATAGATAGAGACTGAGATTAAGAACATAAATGAATCAAGCAACAACAAATAATTAACATTGTGATCTTATGAACAATAAACGACAACAAATATAATGACCATGGAGGTGGAGAATGTGCACCTACATCATAAAACAATTTTTGACATCGTAGAGAGAAAAAATCTAGAAAGTGTTTCTATAGAATTGTTGCGTAAATGAAGAAAGAATCAATTTATGAATGATGCATATCCTTCAAATTTGAAGATCCAGGAAATTATGAGAATGTTTAACATGGTAGGGGTTGAGTATTTAATTTGTTTTAATATTCATATGTAATATCCCAAAATTTGTTAGTTATTATTTATATTAAATATTTAAATATGTTTATTAAATTATGAATGTGTATAAAAGATGTTAAATGAAAAATAATGAGTTTTAGATTGGATTAATATATGAGAATCTAGATGGAGGACTTAATGTATCAAATCATATAATTAGAGGGACTAAATATGTCAAGAGAGCATACTTAAAGGTGAGGGAAGAAAATAGTGTGAAATTTAATCCCTAGATATTCATTTAGACAAAAAAAATTAGAAAACGTGTTGTGTGTGGGGAAGGAAGAAAAAGAGGGAGAACACCAAAAATAAATTGAGCACAAATTCTTGATAGTTTGAGGTTTTCAATTCATTTTTCATCATCAATAAGGTAAGAACTAAACTCTAGCTTTTTTAATTTGAGTTATTTGATGATTTTGGTGATGAACCCTAAATTGGGTTTTTGGGGAAAACAAGGTTTATGAGTGTAGAATTGTTAGATGATTGTTGTTGAAGTATAAATGAACTTATTTGAGTATAAAAGAGATGATTTTTGATGTTGTTTATATGAATTGATGATTTTGTGAAAATAGAGATTTATGGAGGATGATGATTATGATGATGAGTTGTTGTTTTTGAGTTATAATTGCTAAGAGAGAATCAAATAAACCATATGCATGTGAATTCTATGAGAAAAGTGTATTAATTACTAGTTGAAGTAATTTGTGTTTAGAGATGTGAACACTTGAATTGATTAGAAACTTGATGTTATTGAGATTATAACATGATTGATTAAATGTTTAATCATGTTGAAAATCTGTCCTTATTATGCTTATTGAGTAAGTGTTTATCAATAAAAGTGTTTGGAACATAATTGAGTTGATTTGGCATAATTTTGGTGAAAACTCGAAGTTGGACAGCATGTTATGCAGAAAATGACATGTTTTCGAAAAATCATAACTAAATAACCGTAACTCGTATTTTAGTGTGGTCAGAGTCGTTGGAAAGGTGTACGAGTCTACTTTCCAGTAAAAATTGTTTCAAGATCTGAAAGTGAGTTTAAATTTGTCAAATATTAAAAGTGCTACAGGCTATCCAGAATGGTGTGTAAACTTGAGTGTTTGAATGAGTTTGTTTGTTTTAGAGATTTTAATGATGAGAGGACGATGATTAATTGTTGATTGGTATGTTGTTGTTGTTAAATATGATTTAATAAACTATGAGCATTTGCCTATTATGAGAGAAAGAGTATACGTGATTAATTGAGAAATTGTTGTAGTGAGTAACAACATTTAGTTTGTTGATAAATGAGACATGAGTTGGTAACTAATTAAATGAGTTGATTATTGAGTTATATGTGACCTTATATGTATGATTCTAATTATAGGTCCATAAAAGAGTCAAGAAGTTGCTAGAGCTAAATAATCAAGATTTGCAAGGTAAGTAATGGGGAAGGGATTTACTAATTAACAATACTTGAGATTCTTAAGTGATGATCAAGTATGAGTTAATAATGATGGGTAAAAGCGTTGATAAAATGACATTTGAGTATGTCATAAGAGTATGAGTAAAATGAGGGATTCAAGGATAGTAATGGGGTTTGAGAAATCTTATTGTTTATGTCTTGACACCATTGTAGTGTTCCTTTGAGTAGGAACAATATTGAGCTATTGAGGATCCTTAATGGTTGTGTAGATTGATCACTTGAGTATGATCAATATTTTGTTGTAGAATGATCATTTGAGTATGATCAATATTTTATTGTAGTTTGATCATCGAGTAAGATCATTAATTGTTGTAGTTTGATCAATTGAGTATGTTGGATATCTTGTAGTAGTAGTTGTCATATTTACTTTACCATTACTTACTAAGCATGAGATTTACCTCATTATATTATTGTTGTTGTGTAAGTGCATTGAGTGGTACATGTGGGGGGATTTGGGAGAAAGCTTATAGAAGACTAATGGTGGCTTGCTACAATGTTGGTAGTAACTTAATCACTTTTTATTAAATCATGCTCATGATACATATTGAAGCCTCATTTTGTGAAGACTAATGATCGTTTGAGTATGATCATAACTTATTGTTAAAATTTGAACTATTGATAATGTTGTGGATTAACAAGTTGATGTAAATTTGGGTCATGAAATAGTTGGGGTTTAATTGTCGAGAAACTTGTGATAGTAAGAGGTTTTGTGTGTATTAAAATGTAAGCTTTGGAAAATTTAAGTTGTTATTTGGTTTAATGCTTTAAGTGTCAAGATGGGTCGTTTTGGTTAAATGGTTACATTTCGGATTCGAGTCCAAAACTGTCATTAGTGTGAATTTTGAAAAAGTGTCAATTGAGAAACCTTCATTATGTTATATGAAACGTGTCTGCAAAATTTGGTGGGTTGATTCATAACGAGTCAAAAGTTATACCCGTTTGAATTTGGGTTCAAAAACTGAGTTTGATACACTTTTTAGAAATTCAGCACAGGTACGCGATCGCGTACCCTCACCAGGATAGCGTACCTTGTGCTAAAAAATTCGGGGCGTTTCATCATAGGAGTTTTCCAAAGTTATAAGTCAAACTTGAGAATTTGAAAGAGTCATTAATTAAATTTATAGAAATTAAACCACATCAATTATACATTTATACACGTAAGCCATGATGAGGTGTGAGATTAAATGTTTTAAAAAGTTATGGAAGCGACGCGTATGATTTTTGTGTATTTGGCAACATGTGATTGGTGCCACATAAGCACAATTAGGCATAATGATATCCAGTTTTGTATGTAATAAAGATATGTGTATGTGTGTAACATACTTTACACTTAATTTATCTACGGATCTCCAACCCTCAACGAGTATTAGTCTTTAGAATTTTGGGTGTGGCTCAATTTTGATTGTTTCAAACAATTAACAGGTTTTTATTTGAGGGTCAAGCCTAATATCTTTGTGTTTAATGAAATCTTTTAGTGATTCAAAAAATGAATTTGGAGTAATCATATTAAACAAAACACAATCAATTATAATTATAAGTATAATATATGCTAAACGACCCGTGTGTATACACGGATTTAAGGGCTACTATAGTTATATAATGTAGTATAATATCATATAATATAACTGAATAGAATTACTTAGTTGATGGAATGAGATTAAATCCAAAATACCAAGAAATTGAAATTCCCCCATTTTATGGAATTTGATGGAATCGAATTCCATTATTTGTGTCAACAAAACAGACAAAATGATGGTATTGAATTCCATTCCTTCCTGTTTTGCCATACTGAAATAAAATCTGATTCCAATTCCATCAAATTCTATCAGAATTTGCCAACCAAATGCTCTCTTAAATTTTAACATGGTATACATTCTTATAAATAAGAAAAGATATTTGTGGTCAAATTCAAAGTTATCAAAATTCACGCTAATGCATAAATTTGGGTTGATTACATATATCCCCACCTCAATTCAAAAATTACATATATACTCAAAATCCCAATTTAATTATAATTAAAATTATAAAAATAAGAAATAATTATCTATATTGTCCCTAGTGACTATTAAACCCCTGTCGCTTTATATCTCTCCTTTTATTAAATAAATAAATAAAAACCATACAACTCTGCAACAAATAAACCAAAATGTTTATTAGTTAGTATGTGATGAACTAATGGGAAAATCATTAGATAGTTAAATGACGACAGTTTTTGGCTAGTGTTTGACGCTAATTTAATACGTAGTCATGGAGTCCTTTTTATTTTCTTTGGAGTTTTCATGAAGGTTTCATATATGTACATCTCGCATGATGTGAGATATCTGAAATTGATCATTGTGGTGAATTTTATATGTTTCATATATTAAATTGATAATATGTATTGAAACAAAGTAGGATGCAATAATATATTTTAAAAGTAGTATGTGATGAACCGATGATTGATTCTTGGTGTTTCTTTTTTTAAGGATCTAGGATTTGAAGAAAGAGAAGTTACACAAGGAGATGAGGGTATAATAGTAATTACTGACTTTATAAATAATTATTTCTAATGTTTATAATTATAATTATAATTAAATTGTGGGTTTTGGATATATATGTAATTTTTAAAATGAGTTGGGTATATATGATATTTATAGCATTTAAGGTGGGGATATATGTAATTAACCCCATAGATTTTGTTGAATATGCAACAACGTAGCTAAAGCCCTTTTTATTATTGGCAAAAACAATATATATATATATATATATATATATATATATATATATATATATATATAAAAGAATGAGATCATGTAAAAATAAGGGGATAAAATAAGAACGATGAAAATATATTTCAACTCTTAGATCAAAATAAATATATAAAAAGTGGTGGAGATAAAATAAAAACAGTGAAAACAGTTGACCTTCACAATTTTATGAAGTGTGAAATTGAATTTTTATTTTTTTTTTTGCTTCATGATATCGGTCAAATTATATTTATTTTAGATGGCGATATTTTCTCATTTAAATGGTAATTCATGACAAATCATCCATATTGGTACTCATTTGCCTTTGAAATGATATTGATTGCTTAGGAAGCCTCTTGGATGATTTTGGAGCTAAATTGGAGCTAAACCGGAGCTAAATGAGTTAAAACGAGGAAGAGCTTGAGAATTTCTAGAAGTGTTGTCGGCCAACAAGACATGGCTATGGCCAACAATCAACCATAGCCATGGTCATCATCAATCAGTGGACAGCCTATAAGTTCTTGACCACGGCTGTGGTCATTTCCTTACCACAGCCGTGCCCTCTCCAGACCATAGCTATGCCTAATTTTCGACCACAGCCATGTCCCTGACTGACCATGGCTATGGTTACCATCTGATCACAGCCATGGTCGGCCCCAGATCAGCATCTTTTAAACTTACTCTTTTACATTATTTGGGTTATCTTTTATCTTGAACATTCTCTCTTTACTTTCTCTCACTAAACAACTATGGTTTTTGGGGACATTTTGGAGGAAGTTTAGCTTGGATCTTGAAGATTCATGTGGAGGAGAAGTAGATCTACACTTTATTTCACGAATCAAGACCCAAATTAGGTTGTATCTTTCATTTTACTTGCAAAATATTAACATGTTTATGTGTGAATCTTTTGCTAGTTATGTGTTGATGAAAATCATTGGCTAAATCTTCTTGTGTTTGCTTAAACAAATGACTCCCTCTTTAATTAGATGAAATATATGTTGATTTGGTTGTTGGGTGTTCATCAATTTCATATATGTTTGACTTTGTAAGAGTTTGACTTATTTTGTCAACATAAAACCAACTAGTGAACTTTCTTAACATCAAAAGTGGAATCACTAGGTGTTAGGAGTTTGTTAATGATTATTTGGTAACAAGTAATTATTGCAAGAGTATAGAACTAGAAATTGTTGTTGGAGTTACTTGATAATTTAGGTTAAATAATTGATTAACACATAAAGGAGAACTCTCATGTGTAGTTACAAGGTTAATGCTTTTGAATTAAGTTGCTAACTCTAGGAATATTGGAGAACTCCATACTAGAGTTACAACAACTTGAAGATTTCACAAGTTAAGTAATATTTGAAATTGGTAAACAACCGAGCTTAATGGTCGATTTAAGGTAATTGGAAACATTAGAGAATTCTATACTAGTTTTCTTAAATTGGTAAGATTAAATCATCTAGACTTAGGAGTTTAATTTATTTAAAAGCAACCAAGTCAACATTAGTGTTTGATTCGAGTGTGTAGTTGGGAGTAATTAGGAATATTGGAGAACTCCATACTAATCTTCCAATTCACACAAGTTTTGTAACACGACTTCATCATCATAGTGGGAATCAAGTCTAAGCAAATACCCTTTATATCATATTGCATTTCAGTTTACATTATCTTACTTGTTTGTTAGTTTAAATATTTTCTTGTTAGAATATAATTTACTTTCGTTTGTCTAGAAGTTAAAACAAACCAAATTTCTATTAACTAAGCATTAACGAAATTTTAAGTAACGAAGCTCAATTCACGCTCCTTGTGATCGACAACCCGGTCTTGCTTAAGCTCTTGCCAATTTCGTATGTTAGCTAGCATCTAGGTTAAACCAAAACTCCTTTAAAACCTAGTGTGTATTTATCCTCACATCACTTCACACTTAATTTTTAAATGTAAAGCTTATTTTGTCTGGCTTCACATAAAAATTTTGAATTGTGATGGTTGAAAATTAAGCTTCACACATTCATAAATTTATGTGAAGCCAAAAAAATTAAGCTTCACAGTTAAGAAGTTTTTAAATTTATGTGAAACAAAATAAAAAACAAAGGTTCACAATTAAAATTTTTTAGAAACAAAAAAATAGAAGGGTTCACAATAAAAAAACGTATGTGAAGCGAAAAAAATAAAAGTTCACAACTAAAATAAATTGTGAATACAAATTGAGATTGTTTTTACCGTTTTTATTTTAACTCATTATTTTCACCAGAACTTAACCCTAGAACTCAACCCTATATATATATATATATATATATATATATATATATATATATATATATATATGTGTGTGTGTGTGTGTGTGTGTGTGTGTTTTTTTTTATTGTCGCAAATAGAAAATTTATTGTAGAAAAAGTAGAAAGGAATATAAAGATGACATGTGACATGCATAAGAGGAGAGAGAAACATTAGGAGGTTGGAGAGAGAAAAAATAAAGACATGTGCCATGCATTAAATGAGGGAGAAACATTCAAGGGGTGGAATGAGAAAACATAAGAAGAAAATAGTACACGTGTCACTTTCTAATTTTTTCTTATATTTTTCACAATAACCTTCTTTTTACATTATCCAAAACATATATATATATATATATATATATATATATATATATATATATATATATATATATATATATGTATGTATGTATGTACGTACGTATGTATGTATATACGTATGTATATATGTATGTATGTATATACGTATGTATATGTATGTATATACATATGTATATATACGGATGTACATACATATACATATGTATATACATACATATACATATGTATATACATACATATACATATATATATATACATACATAGTAACATGATAAAAAAGAAGGAAATTTAGAGAGAGAAGAGGAAGAATGATTCTTTATTACTATGGTTCAATACTTTATTGATATGATTTAAATTTTGATTAATATAATTATATATTTTATTGCTTTGGTTCACTATATGTATGTATATATATATATATGTATATACATACATATACATATATATATATACATACATATATATATATATATATACATACATAGTAACATGATAAAAAAGAAGGAAATTTAGAGAGAGAAGAAGAAAAATGATTCTTTATTACTATGGTTCAATACTTTATTGATATGATTCAAATTTTGATTAATATAATTATATATTTTATTGCTTTGGTTCACTATTGCGCCACAGTATATACGAACCTACTATATAAGGAACACTTATCTCTTTGAGAGTTTAATGGTTGGGGGATAGTGTACAATTATTTAAGCATATATAGTTATATATTATGGCTAAGGACATGTCACATGTCTAACGTTTAAAGGTTGTCATGAAATGTAATAATACCATAAATATACAAGGCATTCTTCTTGCTGAACAGAGCCTTGGTTTCTAAATATGCAATCAAAATAAAATGCCTTCGTCTCCGCAACCTGATATTAACAATGTAGGTGACTTATCTTACTCTCTTTGTCCAATTTTTGTACTCATTAGTTTTAGTGTTGTAATTTGGTGATAAATTTAACTTATTTATGTGAAAAATAGTCGATTTGTGTCATTTAACAGATCAAATACAGCATAAAACAAAAGTTTTTTTCGACCCGAACTAGTATTTGTGAATATAAACTGGACTTTGGGTTGGTCTAGAGTAGACCCATCAGCAGCCCAAATTGACCCAAATCAGTCCACTTCAGAAAGCCCAACAATAGTCAGATGAAAAGGTCTTTTGCACGTTCAATTTGTTCCGGTTTTTGCTGTAGAAGCAGTCATCAACATGGAGAAAGTGATGGATATATTTTCTCCCACTATCTTTATCCTTTAGTTATTTTTTATTCCTATTTATGTTTGATTTAATTTCACATAGCATAGTAGCAGTAGACTATCAATTTCCAGCTTCAAGTTTTGTAATTTCCCCTTTAATCAAAAAGCAATTTTATTGCAATTCTGTCTTTCTTATTTGAGCTATTCGATGACAAACACATACACAGACGATCCATAAACATTAAAACCAACAGTATTAACATGTTACCTAACTCATTCGACCGCGTGTTGCAATATAGATTACTATTCTACCTTCCTTCCTTCCTTCCTCAATAATAAATCGAGTGGATTTTTATCTTTCTCTCTGTTCCAGAAAATATAAATCATGAAAACTTGAAAGCAAGGAAAAATCGAATCGGAGCAAAAATATCTTGGAACCAAAAAACTTAAGAGGTGGAAAGTGAACTCTCGTTTCATCAGGTTCTTTTCCTGATACAAGAATCTGTATTTATTTGGAATATGCCATCTTAATAGTCTTTATAGGCAGAGTTGAACAAAGTTTGTTAATCCTACTTAAAATCGATAAAATTATACTGTAATACAAACACTACTAAAGGGGTGATCTAGTTTTCTCGAGATTGTGAATCCTTGGTAGAATGAGACTCAAGATCTTGAACTTTGGCCGTTTCAATTTCTTGATCGCCTTTTGTAACACAAGAAGTTTGCAATTCTTTATTCTTTCCCCATAGCAGAATGTATAATCCTGCTACAACGATCACTGATCCCACTAAACTGTTCACAACCAATGAACCAATGAACCATAATCAACCACTTATAATCAATCAATATATAAAGTTACATGATCGAGAATGTGAGTAAGCAAGTACCTTCCAAGATGTAATGGTTCATGTAAATATGGAATGTCGATAACAGCTGCTATTATCTGAACAAGTGGACTAAATGCTGCACTAAAAACTGGACCCCTTTTCTTCACGCACCACGCCATCCCAACATAGCAAAACCCTGAACCTACAATTCCCTATTGGCATGCAAAGCATCGTTAATCAAATGTGGTATAATTGTATAGTGATTTGGAAAGTGAAATGGCAAGCTTCAAATTGTTGTTCTGGAAATTTATATTTCTTATACCGTTTTATTGCTTTAAAACAGAAGGGGTAACATAGTTGCAATAAATCAGATGAAGAGTGTGAAAGGGGGTAATTGCATAAACAGTAACAATCTTTGGTAAAACACTAAGTTTTAAGAAGTTTTGGTAAAACACTCAAAGTTTCAAATATTGATAAAACTTTCAAAAATATGCTGTCAGGTCAAAGAATAATTTAGATTGATTCTTAAAAAAACTTTGATTGTTTTTAGTAGTTAAAAAAGATGGTTAATTGATATAGAATCTTGATCAAAACTAGTAATGTTTTTATGTAATTTACTATAAGTAAGAGCTTAAAGAAAGACAACAAGGCTGGCTTTTGACTTACAGCATAAAAGACACTAAAGATTTCTAATTTCCCTTTAAGAATCCAAGAGGAAAGATCTCGTTCGATGGACAAGCTTAAGACAAAAGATTGGATGGCACCAAAGAACATCATGATGGCGGTACTATAATACTTCAACGGGTATCTTTTTCCAATGTTTGATTGGAGCAGAAACCACGAAGACCACAACATTGTACCCGCAACCAATGCCAAAGATCCTGATGTCCATCTTGCTTTTTTCGTTGCTAAAATTGAGCCAAGCCTACTTATATATTGAACATGTTTGGACTCAGTTGTGGCTTGCAAATGTGAATGGTGGTTAAATAAAGGGACTCCTTTGTAAAGGGTGAGTAAGGTTGCACCTCCTACGCATACTAGTGTCCCTATCACTTTCGCTCTTCCGCCATTTGATTTTATGTTCACACTTTCCAACCTGCACCAGCGTGAAATATATATTGATAAAACCTCATCTATACAGAAATATATATAATGATCCAGAAGAAAGTGAGATTTTGAGGGAATCTATGATTTTATCCTTATATTCATTGATAAATATTTCAGTGAATACTATTTTATACTCAATATTCAGTAGATGGCGTTTTGGTATAATACTGATCAATAACTATTATAGCTAAAAAAAGTTGTTTGCCTGCCTCCCTCCCTCAAAACCTGCTTCCGCGTAAATCCTTCTCTACTAATACAGAGAGAATAGATTGAATATATATACAAACCCGAAAGGTAATGACATAACGAATGTGATCACAGGCACCAGGTTGAGAAAGGCGCAAGTGAAAGTGGCCGATGTGTATTGTATGCCGAGAAGAAACAAGTATTGACTAAGTGATGCCCTGCAGCCATAGAAAAATCTAAATATAGACACTAGAACCAAACTTGTATGGAAAGTTTACTTGTTAAATACTGTAGTAAACACTAACCCAAGAATAGCACTTATAAATAGGTAGAATAGTACGCTGTATGTCAGTTTCACTTCGCTCTTCCTGCAACATAAATGAATCAAATTATTACAACTTAGATTCTAAATTGCATTATAAAACTTACAAATAGACAGAGAGATAGATGTACCTTTCGAAAATGAAGGCTATAGGGGCCAAAAAGAAGGTGGCGACAGTTAGACGATAGGAGATAAATACGAGATGGTTCATTCCATCTTCTATAACTTTTTTAAGAAGTACATTTATGGTAGCAAAGACAAAATGGACAGCAAGCAGAACCAAAACCGGGTACCATTTGCTATACCTATTACTATCCATGGATCTTTTTGGACCAAGTAAAGGAGTGTGAATTTGGTTAGTAAATAAAAATAGTTGAATAAGTTAAAGACGAGTTGAAAGAGATATCTGGTGGTGTCTAAATAGACTGATATGATACCGAACAATTTGAAATATTGGTGATCAGAGAAAGAAAATTCTGTAAGATCACATCAACAACTTTGTGCAGACAACTTATATTGCACATGAGTTTAATACTGATTTCACATTCTATTCTTTATATCTCTCTTTGGACTGTTCTTTCCAAGTATAGGTGACATATGGGAGTTAGGAATCAGCTGCTATCATCAATTAGCATCATTAATGCATAATCTACACAATTACCAAAAAGTAAAAAAAAAAAGAAAAAAAGAAAAAAGAAAAAAAAGATGTCTGCATACTTTATGCTTTAAGAAACAAATATAGAATGAAACTACAGTAGCCTTCAGTTTCCCCTGTTCATTTACATTAACCCAAAGTGCCATGTGAGTAATCCTCTTTTGAGTTATTAACATGACTTAATATGGCACTAGCATTATTAAGTGGGGAATACAGGAGAAAGTTTATATGAGTGGATTATCGTAAACAAGTAATTAGCGATCAGCAACTTTTTCTAAAACCAATGAAGATTTGGTGGGTTGAAATAAGTTATCAGTCAGTTCAAAAATTTTCTTTTTGTCCTTTTATGCTAAGATAACTTTCATTTAAAAATATACCTATATATATGCATATTATATCAATTTGTGTATGTGTATATATATCTTATATGTGTATATTTATGTATAGCTCGAGAGAGATAACCTCCCTTCGATTAGAATCCGATACTTTGGTTGAAACTAAAAAGCCACAACTAATCTACATACAAGTAGAGAACAATATGTCTAATCTAAGTACAGTTCAAGTAAAGTGATTATCACTACAACAAATTGTATCTTTTATGAATAAGTTAACAACAGTGAAAAAGTGTGCAAGTTAAAAGTGCTGATAGATTATTTTAAAACCTCTTGAATGGGTTTTAAAGTGTGTAAAGAACCACAGAACTTATATGGACAAAGTATTCTAAAATAATCCATGCTTGTTTAGTTTAAGTATCGTTAAAACATAATTAATGCGCGCAGGAACCTTTTAAGTGGGAAGAATGGGACTACTATCCGTAGGATTATTCAACTAATTAAAATAATTATAGTCAGCTTAGAACCTAATTAAAGGATTATACCACAAAGTCTTAACGATTTAATGGTGATTTTTTAACTAGTGGATCGTAGATTATGGCTCAAAATGTATTTTACATAATAAAAGAGGAACTTTTCGTGCAGAAAGAAACGAGTTGTCCTGTCCGCAAGAATTATCAGCAATCACTTGTGGCATGCAACAACCTGAGTGCAATATCTTATATATATTCCACACTACTTGGTCTAAAAAGAGATATTTGATACAAACTTTCTTTTTTCCCCCGAAAAAGCATCTGATGTCGACGTTTTTATGATATATATAGCGAAAGTTGGAGAAACACTGCTCCTGATTTTACAGAAAGTGGTGCCTGCTATTTATTTTCTTCGGATAAATAATATGAGTTTTCTTTATGCATAATGCCATTGTGAAACTTCAAGTCAAAACTTGATAAAAAGCCATTTTGGTTTTATTTTCAGAGGTTGTGTCAACAGAACTCGAACTCCTTCAGGAGCAATTAAGCTCTTAGAATTCAGTAAACATCTAACAGTTTCACGAAAAATGTCCACTTATATGGTATTAAGCTACTTTAAAGTTGAGAAATTTCTGCATATATATAATAATATACATATTACTAATTAATCTGCAGATGATTGATCATAAAGTAGAATCTATGTATTATAATAATAAGTTGAACCAGAACTGATGCTTAGAACATAAAAAGGAATTCATGACCATATGGTGAATCAATACTGCATTAATTCACACACTTGTGCATGACCGAAGCTTAGGAAACAGGAACACTATGAAGCTATGCACAACTAGTGAGAATCCGAGAACTGAAAACAGAGATGGAGATGATGCCTTTATGCCATTTTGTTGTTCTTATTTTAAAGTTAGGATCAACGCATGATCTTATTGCTCATGAGTCATATCAACACTATAACTAGAAGATTAGCTATAATTAGTGGGATTGTAGTATAGTGATAGTCCTTCTGCTTCTTCGGGTTGCTAGATTCTTGGTTATGATGTGAACCAGTTAAGGGGGGCGAGTTGCAACGACACCACCATTAGTTAAAGGGGTGAATATTGTTGGATTATGAACTTGATTTGACCCAATGAATGAATGTTGGATCATAAACTTTATTTGATCCAGCTTAACATGTACAATTAATGTCTATTGTATATACAATAAACATCGAACACAATTTGAATGCATTTCCAGACACTAAACCTTAAAGGGGTTAGTGTCTGAGAATGCATCTAACTTGTGTCTGATGTTTATTGTGTGTATCATATTTACGTTTGCTATTTTTAATGCATCCAACTTTCAAATAGTGTGTTTTAATGTATTTTGTTGATGTGTCATCTATTCACGGTGCCACATGTCATCCGTAAAGATTGACACATTATCAAAAGTACTACAAAATACATTAAAACACACTTTTTAAAAGTTCGATGCATTAAAAATAACAAACGTAAGTAGAGTACATACAATAGACATCGAACACAATTTAGATGCATTCTCAAACACTAAACCCTAAAATAGTTAGGCCCGAGTCCAGTATGAAGAAAACATCTAAAGATGTGTGTAGAATGTTTTGAAAATGTGATGTAGAAAATCTAATAGAAAATATCTAGTAGAAGTATCTAGTTTGAAATATCTAGATTATAGTTGTCCATAGGAATATCTAGAAGTGTAGAACCTTCCATGGAGTAGTATAAATAGGTGTTAGAGACAAGCATTTGTAACCAAGTCAATTTGTAAGCAATCAAATACATTGTTCAATAAATCATCTCTTCCAAATATCATTTCAACATCTTTCACTCAAAACCTCTTACTCACATCAAGCCTAAGAAGCTCAAAGAGCTAACAAAGTGGTATCAGAGCTAGAAGATCAAGATGTCAAACATGATGAACATGTTTCAATTTTCTCGTCTTACAAAAGATAACTATGGAAGTTGGTGCATTCGAATGAAAGCGTTACTCGGCTCCCATGATGTTTGGGAGATTGTTGAAAAAAGTTATGAAGAGCTTGAAGAAGACAAGCTAAATGCTGCCCAAAATGGTGAATTATGTAAGCTTCGAAAGAAGGATAAAAATGCCCTCACTCTCATTCATCAAGGTCTTAATGATGCAATGTTCGAGAAAGTTGCAAATGCGACTACTTCGAAGGAGGCATGGGAGATTCTTCAAAATTCATTCAAAGGAATTGATAAGGTGAAGAAGGTACGTCTTCAAACTCTTAGAGGAGATTTTGAAAAATTACAAATGTAAGAATCGGAAACCATCTCAGATTATTTCACTCGTGTTTTAACAATTCAAATGAGATGAAGAGAAATGGTGAAAGCTTAATTGACACAAGAGTGATAGAAAAAATTATTCGCTCTTTGACACCAACCTTTGACTATATTGTTGTGGCCATAGAGGAGTCAAAAGACATTGACTCTATGACCATTGATCAACTCATGGGTTCTCTACATGCCCATGAAGAGAAGTTAAAGATGAGAAGGGAGAAAGAGCCCTTAGAGCGAGCCTTATACTCAAAACTCTCTTTCAAAGAAAGGGAAAAGAGTTTTGTACACGGAAAAGAACAACACAGAAAAGAACAAGGACGAGGACGTGGTGGTTACCAAGGACGAGGACGAGGAAAAAGAGAAGATGGAAACAAAGAAGATGATAACCAATTTTCTTCTAGAAGAGGTCGTGGGAGAGGTTTTGTTTCTCAAAGAGGAGATAAGTCTCAAGTGCAATGTTACAATTGTCAAAAGTATGGTCATTATACCGCCGAATGTAGAAATTCGAAACGATTGGAAGAGAAGGCTAATCTAGTGGACATAGAAAATGATGTGGAGCTTACGGTGTTAATGGCAAACATTGAAGTAATAGAGGAGAGGAGTACACAATGACATCTAGATTCAGATGTGAGTTATCATATGACAAGTGAAGAAGACTTGTTTGTGGAGATAGAGAAAATAAATATAATGTCAACTTTGGAGACGAATCAAAGACACACGTGCGAGGAGAAAACTATGTCCACGTACCAAGCTAGAGGCTAACCAAGGTTGATGATAGGAGTGAAAATCATTCTAAAGATTACAATATCTATAATCCTATAACAATGAAGGTGGTTGTGAGCAAAGATGTGGAGTTTGAGGAAAAACTATGGGATTGGAACATAAATAAAAATGAGAGGTATGATTTATTTCATATGCTTGATGAAGAAGAAAAAGAAGATGATGATGATGATGATGAATATGATAAAGAAGAGACAACAGACTCTGTTGAAAATTCTCAACAACCTCTAAGTCCATCCTTAAGTCAAGGCCCTCCATTAAGTTCAAGTTGAAGCTCAAGCTCAAGTGAAAGAGATTTGAAGACAAGGAGTTTACATGAGCTATATGAGGTACATGATAGAATTTATTTTCTTTGTGAATTAATAGCCTTTGAGGAATCAGTGCAAAGCACTAAATGGAGACAAGCAATGGACGAGGAGATAAAGTCGATTCAGAAGAATAATATGTGGGAGTTGACATCACTGCCAAAAGGCCAAAAAGCTAACGGATTAAAGTAGGCATAAAATGAAAGAAAAATGCTAAAAGAAAAGAAGAGAAGTATAAGGAAAGACTAGTGGCCAAAGGCCACAAGCAAAAACACGACATCAATTACGAGGGTAAACACATGGAAGATGAAATCTTTATACGCCAGGAAGGATACGCACAAGACGTACTAGAAAGATTTGGCATGGGGAACTACAAACATATTGGCACCCCTATTGAATGTGGAGCAAAGCGTTCTAAGTATGATGGAGGCGAAGCGGTTGATCCAACGTTGTTGAAGAGTCTTGTTGGAAGCTTACGGTATCTGACGTGGACAAGACCTGACATTCTATATGATGTGGGACTAATCGGTCGGTTCATAGAGTCACCTACTACATCCCACTTGAAGGCTGCCAAAAGGATTCTACATTATCTCAAAGAGTATGTCGCTGAAACATCGTGCGTATGCTATACTATCTGGCAGAGGAACGTATTAAAAGAGCTACACATGACACAGGAGGATGCAACAAAGATCTTCTTGGGTAACAATTTGTCAATTGACTTGGCGAAAAATCCCGTCTATCATGACCGAGGTAAGAATATAAATATTCATGATCTCCTTATTCGAGAATGTATTGCAAGGAAGGATGTACGAGTAATACATACAAGATCAGAAGACCAAGTCGCTGATATCCAAGGATGGAGACTTTTCAAGACTAAGGATGATGCTTTGAGTCGGCAAATCAAGTTTGGGGGGGGGGGGGGGTTGTTGGATTATAAACTTGATTTGACCCAATGAATGTTGGATCATAAACTTTATTTGATTCAACTTAACATTGGACTACTCAATTAAAATAGTTAGGCCCAAGTTCATTATGAAGAAAACATCTAAAGATGTGTGTAGAACATTTTGGAAATGTGATGTAGAAAATCTAATAGAAAATATTTAGATAGTAGTTGTCCATGGGAATATCTAGAAGTGTAGAACCTTCCATGGAGTATTATAAATAGATGTTAGAGACAAGCATTTATAACCAAGCCAATTTTAAGCAATCAAATACATTGTTCAATAAATCATCTCTTTCAAATATCCTTTTAACCTCTTTCACTCAAAACCTCTTACTTACATCAAGCCTAAGAAGCTCAAATAGCTAACAAAACATAACTTGTATCATGAAATTGTTACAAAGAACATTAAACAGTCAATATTAACCAACATTAATTTTTGTAATGATAAATATTTTGGGCCACAATTTGTTGATAACATTTCAAATATAGCTTAATGTTATAGATAACCCTATTATGGTGAATGTTTGTTTCATTATGACAAATATAAGTGGTAATACCTGAATCACATTTAATTAGTAACATTTTCATGTGTTCAAAGGCATTTTTTGTACCTTTAAGTTATAGAAAAGTTTTTTTTAAGGTTAAATTAATTATAGAAAGGAAGATGTAAATTTATGTGGATGTTATGGTGAAGTTGATTAGTAAGTTTTCTCAATATTAAAAGATCATTTAAAAGGGTTGTTGTTATTAACCAAAGTTTGTTTAGATTAAACTTTCTAGCTTTAATGAGAATACAATCAAAATAACTTATAGCAACAAAGATCTCCTGCACTCTTATGCATGGTTTTATATAATAATCGTATAAGGTAAATCATTACATACAAAAAAATTGCCATTTTCATACTATACCCGATACATTAAAATCTATTGAAAAAATAATATTTATACTTTACTTAATGTTTTAGATATCTTTATTAAATACCAATAATAATAAATATATTTCATTTAATAAGTAGAAGCATTATAAGATCTCCTATTTATAGCAAACAAAGCTTGTAAATAAAGCAATCCTAGGAAATCCTAACCAATATATAAAATTGAGTTGGCCACACTAACCTATTCCTAATCTATTATCTAATAATCTTGACCCGAAATAATGTCCAAGAATATATATTTTGATATTATTTCATGAAAAGCACCATAGCATTTATAAACTACGAAGAAAATTATCAATTCTAGTTTTCAAGTGATAATCACTAATTAAACATACACCAAATTGCATTATTAATTACAGATCATTCATTCTTTATCTCTTCTCTAAAATCAAGAAATCATATTCTAAACAAAATATCTTGTTTAAGATGGTGAAATGCATCAAGCAATGATTGATTGGGATTATAAATTACCAACACTAATGACATCATATCCTAAGAACAATTGTGGTTTTCAAAATTGGACCGAAGATTGAAAATGATGATGTTGAACTATATAATTCTTTCCAAGGAGCTCCACCAGCTCACTTCAAGAACTCATCTCGTTGGTTTCGCCACATCAAGGAAACTATGGCACTTAAGGGAATCCCGCAAGTTTTTTAGCTTGATAATAAATGCTTTTTACACTTGACTAGGCTTTTCTATATATATATATATATATATATATATATATTAGTTTTTTATCGGACATTTTTCACCGGTAACTTCTTTTGCAGTGACAGATCTGCTGAAGGACTATCGCAGGCACAGGGATCTACTTTCCGTTGAATAGCTAAGGCAGCTTTCAGTTCTGGCACAACAGTATGCTTAGTGTGGTTTTTATATATGATGTACAACAAGGATTGATCGGGTCAAGTGGGTATATGATTTGGTTTCCTTGTAAATGTTTTCATAGCTAGAAGATATGGTAGCTACACAGGATCCATTAAAAAGATTTTTGAAGGCGGCTGAAACTGTAAGTTTAAAACAGTTGATTGATAGGTTTAAAATGGTTGGTTGATAGAACTATGTAGTTAAGGAGTAAATTATGATGTTATCTGCGCAAGAATCTGTAAGTATATATTTGCACATAATTTGTAATTAAGCATATATCAATTAATTTTCTCTCTTTTCCTTTATGTGTTGCATTCAGCGGCAGCACATGTCGATATTGAGAGTTATTATTATTGTCAAAAGGATAGGGATCAAGTTATGTTGCAGGACTTGCTAGATAAGAGCTTCGGATCCATTGCGACAGTTCTCATCGGGATGTTTCTTGTGATTATGGTATTGACTCTATTTAGTCTTTTCACTAGAGTAAATTTCCACGCGGAAGGTAGTTTGGGTTTTTCGTGTTTAGTGGCGCCATAGGCATTGTGTTTCTTCTAGTGAGCGCCATTATATATCTCATCAGTGAAAGTGCAGCCATGATATTCGGGTCGTTAGGGCGGTACTTTTCATTTATGTTTTACTGCTATTGTTATTTGATCGCATATGTTTATTAACGTTTGGTAGCTCCTTGCATTAGTTGGTGAAAGTTTATAAGTTAGATGGCAATAGTGCATTGTATGTTTACTATTTGGCAGCTAAGCTAACCAAATCTCTTGTGTCTCTTTTACTACCGAAAGAAAGTCATTAGGTAATCATAATGGATTAAAGGATTTAATCCCATATAAGTTAATTTCACCCCCTTTAATATTTAAACTAATTTGAATTAAACCGTTGTTCTTATTTATGAGGAATGACTACCTAATATGTATACAGAAATGTTTCAGAATTACTAAACTACCCCTTAATCATGGATGACATTCAATCATGTTTTTCCATGGTTTTGATAATCCGATTGAAGATTAAACCGATCATTTAATAGGTAAGTTGCTTGAATGAGTCATTTTATATGTCGATTAGAGTAATTTATTTCTACTATATATAATAAATAAAAATTAAGTTCGAGAAAATATATTTCATTAATAACAAATGACGATTTTTAAATAAAATGATCAAACAATACAAAGTATCGATATGTAAATTTCGTATTCAAAAGTATCAACATGTAATTTCATGCTACTAAAAAGTAACTGCTTTATATTTTTATCATAAAATAAAAGCATTAAGTTTTTGTAACAATAAGAAACTGATTTTGTTTGATTCAAAAGATAGAGAGCAATTAAAGTTAAAGGTTTGACTAACTAGTGTCATAAGAACACAAGTTAACAAATGTTTAATAAACTTAAAGTTTCTATAATTATCTAAAAATACAATTAATACTCATTAACTAAGTGACTTCTTTTCATGTTTAGGTTGATTTTTAATTAAATAAGAAAGGTGAGACTTCATTTAATATTTGTTAACTTGTATCCTTAAGGTACTAGTTAGCCAAACCCAATTTAAAACACAAAATTTAATGAAATTGTGTAATATTTTTTTCATTATTTATTCAAAAAGTTTATTAACTTTAAACTCCATTTAGTTACCATTTTACCGACCTACTTTCATTCCTTTTTCTCTTTTTAACTGGTAATAAGAGAAAATTAATCATCTGGTCTCTCTTCTGAGCTTCAAAAACCCTAATTTATTGGTTCTTGATTTACATTTATGTCGTTAATGGATGCATCGAACTCCAGTTTATCATCCGCAACGATTCGATCATGGCGAACAGCTTTTTTAACACTAAGAGACGAAGTACAAAACTCACCAACATCAACCACTGTCATTCACCTCCTCAACTCTCTCATTTTTTCCCAATCTCAAACCCTAATTTCAGCCGCCCCTAATCTTCCTGTTCATGAGGTACATACATTGTAAAAGTGCCATTTTGTATATGTTTTAAGAAAAATATTTGTAATTTAAAATGTGTTTGGGGTTTTAGGTCACATCCGATGCCATGTTTGTTGTGGAATTGGCTAGGACTATTTCAAGTTCAAAACAGGATGATGATGATGATGATGCAATTCATGCATTGGTGCATGTATCTAATTTGGTAATCATCTTTTAACTGAAAAATTGGATTTTTTTTTTATCAGGGTTTATGTTTTATTATGTTCTTGATTGATATGTAGTAATGCAACCTTTTGAATTGTATACCATTACTAAGGACTTATGAGATTCACTAATTCTTTAGTAGGGAAAGGAATACAGAATTTTGGCATATTCTTTAGTGAAATGTGGATACTGTGCTGCAAAGGAATTTGACTTGATGGATTTGTATTATAAGGTTCGAAAAGGCTATCATGAAGTTAATGATGTAGAATTGTGTGTAAACCTACTATGGCCTTTAGCTCAAATTACTTGCTTTCCGATGAATAGTAGTTACAGTTAGCATGCTTATTAACATCAAACCTATTTATTGACAAACTTTAGCCTTTTATTAGAGTATAGTGATACGAACCAAAACCAAAACCGTTTTGGCCAAGTGTACCAGAGACGTTCCAAATCAGTCAGAGGGGTTGCGTGGTAGCAGTTGCATTCATCAAGGGGCAAGTGTCGTTTTTTTTATTAAAATAATTAGTTTCCTTTCGTTAATCAGTTTCCTTTCGTTAATCAGTTTCCTTTTATTGTAATTACTTGTGGGCCAAGATTCTTGGAGGACAAGTTTATCTATCTGTATTTATAGGTCATTAGGGGTCAATTTTATGGTATCGATATTTATTTGGAGTCTTTGACTTTGGGAGAGCCTACGTCTCGAACTGTAGGAATTGTTTTCGTTTGTATCCTTTAATTATTAATTTGATTCGTATCAAATTGGTATCAGAGCAGTCGGTTCTGGAATTAGGGTTCTTGCTGATTTATTGTTCCCGCCTGAATTACTGTTCATAAAAAAAAAACTAGGATCAATGACTGCAAGCAAGAGACTCGATAGCTTGGAGGCTGAAGTTGAGTCAATCAAGAAGAGCAGAAAGTTAGTATTCAGACTGAGGTCACGGCTTCCATCCAGCAACATCTTACGACTGCAATGGAACAACAACGGACGGATAAAGCAGCTTTAATACGGAAGGAGTTGGGCATGTTTATGGAGGAGATGAAGAAGAAAATTGGAGAGTAGTGCAATTGGAGATGAAGAAAACGGATAAAGCAGCTTTAATACGGAAAATTGGACGTCACGAACCAAACCCGCAAAAGAAATTGAATACAGGTCAATTTGAGTACTCCTCTTACACTGACGGACGTCACGAACCTCCCCGTGGATTCCGTGACTCTTTAATGAGTTCCATGGAAGTGCAATTGGAGGACATTCGGGGGTAGTCAAAACCTACGAGCGTATGGCTGCTGAACTATATTGGGTAGGAATGAGAAAGGATGTGGCTCGAATGGTGTTTGAGTGTGAGATTTGTCAATGCCACAAGTATTCAACAATGGCTCCGGGAGAATTGCTACAACCATTAGAATTACCTGATAAAGTTTGGGATGAGGTAACAATGGATTTTATCGAAGGGTTGCCTCGATCAGAAGGGTACACAGTCATCCTTGTAGTGGTTGACTGTTTGAGTAAGTATGCACATTTTATCCCATTACGTCACCCATATACTGCAGTTACGAAGCTGCTGTTTTCTTACATGAAGTTGTACGTTTACATGGGATACCTGTGTCAATTATTACTGATCGGGATAAGGTTTTCTTGAGTAACTTCTGGAGAGAATTGTTTCGAATGCAGGGAACAATCTTGAAGTGTAGTACAACTTACCACCCACAAACGGACGGGCAAACTGAAGTGGTTAATAGAAGTATCGAAACTTACCTAAGGTGTTTTACTTCAGATGCGCCCAAGCAGTGGTCTCGATGGTTGTCTTGGGCAGAATATTGGTATAATATGTCATACCATTCATCAACCAACACCACTCCCTTTAAGGTTTTGTATGGTCGTGACCCACCACATTTGGTTTATTATGGGCGAAGTTCTTCACCTTTGTTCGAAGTTGATTGCTACTTAGAAGAGCGTGATCGGATCCTTGATGAATTAAAAGGGTATTTATTAAAGGCACAACAGGATAGGAAGGCAAAGGCAGATGCACATCGTAGGGAAGTTCATTACGAAGTAGGTGATCATGTGTTCTTGAAGCTTCGTCCATACCGTCAACAAACAGTGGCACGACGCCGGAATGAGAAACTCGCTCCTCGGTATTTTGGGCCCTATAAGGTAGTGGAGCGAATCGGTCAGGTGGCTTATAAATTAGAACTACCAGAAGAAGTGACAATCCACCCAGTGTTCCATGTTTCGCAGCTGAAGAAAGCAATTGGAAATCAATATGCCGAACCATCTTTGCCCGCGGGGTTAACTGACAATATGGAGGTTATTTTACAACCAGACAAGGTGGAAGGGGTTCGACTAATTAAGGTGGGCCAACAACAAGTTCGAGAGGTATTAATTCGCTGGAAGAATCTGCCAGGATATGAAGCGACCTGGGAACCGTTTGAGTATATTCAACAACAGTTCCCTGATTTCCATCTGGAGGACAAGGTGGCTGTTTGGGAGGGGAGTAATGATACGAACCAAAACCAAAACCGTTTTGGCCAAGTGTACCAGAGACGTTCCAAATCAGTCAGAGGGGGTGCAGGGTAGCAGTTGCATTATCAAGGGGGTGCAGGGTACCAGCTTTACAATTCATTCGATCAAAAGATCATATATCTCATCAGTATCTCTAAGATTACCCTCAGCACCTTTAGAAACACTTTATTGGCATCAGCCAAGTTATCATTTCTAAGAAGTTCCTCCTTAAGAACTAGCCAAGCATTAGGGATATCGAAATTCAGTTTATCCATTGCTGCAAGAATCTCTAACTCTCTTGTAGCATAACAACCTAATAAACTAACCAGTGCGGTAAACATTTCAGGAAGAGGACGAAGACCTTCACTTAGCTCCCTCCTCAACGCATTCATAGCGCCTTCATGATCACCATTAAGCGTATGAGAAATCACCAAACCATGAAATGATCTAGGTCCTGGATTTATAGCAGCAGCAATCATATCATAAATAACTTCTGAAACACTGCCGACATCACGATTTCGTGCACGTTCCATCAAATCCTCCATAAAAAACAATCTCAGCCCTTTCTCCATTGTTGTTACTGTTAATAACGATTCATGCCCTTCTGTTGTGACTGTTTTCTTCGCTTTTGTGACACTGCAGAAGTGCAAACAACGACTACGTTTCGGTGAAATTAAGAGGAATTAAGAGGTGAATTGACGTGGTTTCTGGTGAAATTGAAGGGAATTATTGTGTATGTGAGTAAATTAGCCATGGATTTGCGTGTGTGTGTACTCAGTGAATTTAGGGTTTTATTCGCTTAGTTAGGAAAAACTGACGAAACCCTAGTGACTAATTTGTCTTCCTCTGCCATCAGTCACTGAGTGTCCTTGCCAGAATCTTAAAATCAGATCTGCCAAACAAATCCCGTAATTGCTGCCTTCACCACAGCCGAATAAACATCTCATAATTCCTACAAGTTTGCATTCACGCTAAATCCTACTAATTGTGGCTATTGGAAGACCGTGATTCAACCTTTTTTTGTCACAAACATGTTTGGATACATGGACGGAACACTCCCTTGTCCTTCTTAACTTTTGAAACCTACTGAATCTAACCTATACTCTAATACAGTAATTCTTGCCTAACAATTGTTCTTGGGGGTTGCGGGTTGGTTATGGTCTCTAAAGTGATTTGACTTGGAGAACTACAGTTAGTTAATCAGTTGTTTCACGCTAGGAATGTTACCATGTCAGAAATCAGCTATTTACGTATATCTTTGTCTGATAATTGCCAAATTTAGAAAAATGATTATGGACTTCAAGCTGCAATAATCACTTCAAACGTACATTCAAGCACCCTTGTGGATTTTAATTATACAATCATACCTGCTCTCTCACAAGTGTTGTTTTGTCAACAACCATTAAAAATCAGCATTTCAGTAGCAAGAAGCATATTTTTTTATTACCCCTTTCATACTTTGAGTTTATCTCCTTCGCTCCATTTAGATTTATGTACGATACCAAATATGGTTGAGTTATTGTTGACGTTCATGTTATATTTGTGATGGTTTTTATTTTATCCAGATCCAGAACTTGAGCCATTTAATTTCTTTCAAAATGACATCATCAACATGGAGTCTTGTACTTCACACCTTTGGAGGAATGGTGGAAATTTTTCTTAGCACAGCTGGAATGAAGAGTGATCCTTCAGGAAATATTTCTGTCATTGAAGCCACAAAGCAGTGCTTAGAGACAGTTAGGTTTGTTCTGTTCAACATTTTTTTTTGTTTCAGACATAGACAGTGTGTGTATGTATTTTTGGTTATTTCTTGATTTTACTTATTTTAAAACATGCATCCTTTTATCCAGGTCTCTTCTTGATGTTAATCAGAGAACAATCATGTTGTCCGACAATGTGCAATTGTTAGACTTTCTTCTCAGAACGGTGTCATTCTCTCAGAATGTTGTATCCCCAAACTTGTCAACTAGTATTCAGGGTTGCTCTCCTGAATCTCGGAGGATGGTTCTTCAGAAAAATAATATATGGGAAATTCAGACAACCTCCTTTACCATGATTAGTGAAGTTTTCTCAAGAGTTGGGACTTCTTTACTAGTTGACCATTGGCAATCAACTCTTGAGGTATGCATTTTCTATTGCATAGTTAACTAGTTAATACTATATGTTAGTTTAGGATAAAATATATTTCTTTGATGTATCAGGCTTTCAGAAACATTATGGATGTATTAGCAAGCAAGGGTCTACTCGTGGAATGCAATGTAATGGATAGGTAGTCCTCTTTTATGCTTCCCACGTAATTTGTAATTCGAAGAATTATACTGAATATAATCTTTAACTGAATATTGCATTTGCTGTGCAGATTTTATAACTCGCTTTTGCATTGCCTGCATTTGGTTTTAGTAAATGCAAAAGGATCCCTTCAAGATCATGTAATTTTGATGTAATTGTTGAATTTAAAGGATCATATACAATCTCAGTGGCTTTATATGTTCTTCACTTTTATTATAACCAGTTTTTTTATCTCTACAGGTTACGGGTTTTGTAGCTGCACTTAGGATGTTCTTTGGATATGGTCTCACTAGTAAGTCACTGAGTGTATCATCACCGGGTCTTTACAAGAAGAATATTGATTCTCAGTCAGGTGATTCCAAAAGTGGGCCCTATAGGCCTCCACACGTGCGTAAAAAAAACCAATTAAAAGATTCCAACTCTTTGAGCACCGTGGATATAGATTATATGTCATCCGATTCTGATTTAAGTGATAGTGATGGATCAAGTAGAGGTGTCGGCAATTTTAGGAGCTCCAAGGTTAGGGTAGCTGCTATAGTTTGCATACAGGTATGTTAGTGCTTTTGCTACTGTATATAATTCATAAGTACCATAGTGATCGTAGTCATTTTACTAAATGAGACATACTTTAAATTTGTGAGGAAGGATCTTTGCCGATCCGATCCCAAGTCGTTTACTGCCCAGTGGACGATACTTCTGCCTTCTAGTGATGTGCTGCAAGCAAGGTAAGTTGTTTACCTCTACATTTAGTTTTGTATTTTTGTTATCCGAGTGTAATTCATTTGGAATATACATGACAGGAAGTATGAAGCAAACCTTATGACTTGTTTACTGTTTGATCCATATCTTAAGGTATTACCATTAATTATGTTCATTTTTGTGGCTGTTATCATGGGGGTTGCTTTATAGTTATTATTTAGTTTTTTTCTTTTGTTTACTTAATTGATTGTTTTCAGGCACGCACTGCATCTGCATCTACTTTGGCGACCATGTTGGAGGGGCCTGCATCTGTCTTTCTCCAGGTGGCAGAATATAAAGAATCTACTAAATTGGGATCTTTTACTGCTCTTTCCAGTTCGCTTGGCCAGATCTTAATGCAGCTTCACACAGGTATCTAAAGCTTTTGCTCTTATGGTTTTTCATTTATCTGTAGTAAAATTCTATAAAGTGGTTGCCTTTACCATATTTCTACTGACTTCCAAACCTCTTCCCTTTAATCTCTTCTAGGCATCCTGTATTTAATAAAAAATGAAAAGAATAGTGGGTTCCTGATCTCCTTGTTCAAGATTCTCACACTTTTGATCTCATGTACACCGTAAGAATCTCTCCATCATTGCCTCATGGTTTCTACATCAGTTTTGTACCATCATGTTTAGAGTTATTGATTACTATATTACATCATTATCAACAGATACTCAAGAATGCCCGATGACTTGTTGCCTACTGTTATCTTGAATCTTCACGGAAGGATTGTTGAGGGATTTTCAAGTCATAATGATCAAACTGGGCTGCTGGTCAGTGTTTTGATACCATATATTTTGCTTTTGGTTTTTGTGAATGTCAATTTTTCGTGAAGTAGAATTTTGGTTTTGTTAGTGTATTATCATTTGCTTGGAAAATGGTTTAACCTTTTTAATAAATTTTGGTGATATACAAATTTGTTTCAGGCTGTAGCTCTAAGTTGCTTGATGGATGCTTTATCTGTCTCACCCTCTTCAGCAAAAGTGAATGATATATTTGTGGCAGAACTATCTGCAGGTTAGCATTCCTAATTCATGTGTAATGTCTTGAAAGTCATGATAGAGTTGTAATTTTCATCTTAATGTTTATCCTTTCTATCTATTTATGTGTATGTTCTCTAATATGTATCTCTTTCAGGTCTTAACCATGATAAACCATATTCTGGTCTTCTTTCTACTTTATTTCATTATTCTCAACCATTTACAAGTCCAGCAGTTAGCCTTGAGGCTCTCCAGGTGATGCTGCATTCAAATTCTCATTCTCATTGTTAATGTTTAGCTGTGTAACTAAGTTGAATTATCTAAATGGTCGGTCCCTAGTCTTGTGGCGTATTACCACCATGGGTCCCTCATGCATTTCTGAAGGTTCAATGTCCGACAATTATCTGTGGGTTACTTGATAGAATATGTATATATACGAGTCACTATTACATCCAAACATTTCTGAATGTAACAAAGTGTTCATAAAAATTGTTACTCTCTTGTTACAGGTTCTCAAAGCTGTGGCACACAATTACCCAAATTTAGTGGTTCTATGCTGGAAACATGTCTTTTCTGTAGTTTCAGAATTTTTGGATCCTCCTCTTCCTGGTAGTTCTTCAAGGGCAGTGACAATTGGGGAAAAAGTTATAACCAGTGCAATTAAAGTGAGACTCAGACTTCTTTTTGCAAGTTTGATGTAACTGTTAACTTTTAATTAATGTTCAGCTAAAATGCGTTACTAAAACAATGTATACATAAAACTAAAGTCTTAAAATGATTTTGATTTAATTAATTTGATATCATCTATGTTTCAGCTGTTGGATGAATGTCTTCGTGCTATATCTGGATTCAAAGGAACAGAAGATCTTAATGATGATAAATTACTTAACAGTCCTTTTACTTATGATTACGTCAAAGTAAAAACGATATCATCAGCTCCATCATATGGACTGGAGAACATACCCGTGACTATTGATAGTCATCCAGCTTGTGCGTCTGGCAGCCAGCAGTGGTGTGAAGCTATCGAAAAACAGTTATCATCAACTCTACGTCATAGTTCAGCCATGGTTGGTTATGGCAGTTGTCATTTCTATTCTTATCTTCTGATTAAATAAAATGTTTATAGATATAGTCTTATATTTATATGCTAATCGCATTTTTCTTTTTCTTATTTTGGAAAGGTGAGGGCTGCATCAATTACTTGTTTTGCAGGAATAACTTCCGGTGTTTTCTTTTCCCTTCCAGAAGACAGACAGGATCAGATTGTTACTTTTTCCGTAAGAGTTCCATAATGTTACACAGAATAGATGTCAACATTACCATTTTCAGTATTACTATATTAAATATCCGTTTCATCTGCTGAAAAATCTTTAGATCAATGCTGCTCTTGATGATGAGGTCCCAGCAGTAAGATCTGCTGCTTGCCGTGCCATTGGTGTCATTGCATGTTTTCCGCAAGCTTTAACTAGGTACTTCAGTCTTTTTTAAAAAGCTTCACGTTGTATATCTTAAGTTAGAAGCTGAGACATGTTATTGTCTGAATGGTAGTGTGGAGATCCTTCGTAAATTTATTAGTGCTGCTGAAGTTAATAGTCATCATTCTTTAGTCCCGGTACCATTTCTATCATTGTATCTTTGACATCTCTTTCTTTAATCATATTTTATGCATATGTATGTTTCAGCTGAATATATTTATACTTTCTTTCCTTCAGGTTCGCATCGCAGCCTCATGGGCTTTAGCTAACTTATGTGATTCTCTTCGCCACTCTATAGATAGATTTACTTTAGCGAGATCTTATATAGGTTAGTATTAAAATTTTAGTAGACTACGCCTATTCTACCCCTATGCTTTGTTTTTTTCTTTCTTTTCTTTTGTAAACCTAATTCATCTTTGATGTGATAGATCTGATGGATTGCTCTAAGTTGGTTTCTTTGTTAATTGAATGTTCTCTGCGGCTTACAAGAGATGGTGATAAGGTAAATAACATCTAAAAGATGTTATTTCTTACTTAGATTCTTTATTTATTTTTAATTTTATATCTTTTTAATTCAAAATTTTTGTGCTATTACTGTGTAGATAAAAGCAAATGCAGTGAGAGCCCTCGGTAATCTATCAAGATATGTTCCATGTTCAGGGCAAGATATCGATGGCATATCTGCAACTTCAGTTCTTCAACTAACATGGGAAGACTCATCTTGGTTGGAAAGAATGGTGCAGGCTTTTCTTTCTTGTGTTACAACTGGAAATGTCAAGGTTTGTCTTAATTAGCTCTGTAACTTTAGCCTAAAAACTAGTGGTTATTCTTTAATCTTCTCATATGTATTATGGTGTTTTCCTTAAGTGTGGCATTGATAAACGAACAGGTACGGTGGAATGTTTGTCATGCCTTGAGCAACTTATTTCTTAATGAGACGTTAAAACTGCAAGATACAGATTGGTAAGAAGTTGAAGCAAGCGTATTTGTTGATCCAAATGCTGAAAAATGAAAAACGGGTCCTTAGATCATCCAAGTGGATTATTCATTACTTGTGTACTAACTTGTTTTTAAAATAAATGTTGTAGTTTTAAAACCCAAGAGGCGTCATATTTGACAATTTATCTAGACTTTCCCATGAATCTTTGGAAATCTTATGCCAATGTTGAACTTTTGAATCACAGTTGATGGTTTGTTATGATTTAAAAATCAAATGATATTAAGTCAGTACAAAAGTTGTTACGCTATATTATTGTCAAAACTATTTATTATCTGTAATTTAGCTGAAACAACTGACTGATTGTTGATTCTGTTTTCTACAGGGCTCCTTCAGTATTTAGTATTCTTTTATTGCTGCTTCGCGATTCTTCTAATTTCAAGATCAGGATACAAGCTGCAGCTGCATTAGCTGCCCCACCAACAATATTCGGTTAGTCATTTAAGAACAGAAATCAGTAACTAAACCGAACTGGAGGTTTCCTATATACCTTACCATGCCTTGTATGTCTATTGGACTTGAACAATTCCATTTCATGTTTTCTTTGATCGTGTTTTGTGCAGATTATGGGAAGTCATACTCAGATGTTGTTCAAGGGGTGGAACACACATTAGAGAATCTTGGTTCAGACCAGATGTTTGCTCCTTCAAGTTTCAAATATCGGCTTGCACTTGATAAGCAGGTTCACCTTTATTTTTTCTTTATAAAGTTTACTTATTACCGTAAATATTTTATTTTAGTTTATTGTTAACCTGATACTTAACTCTTTGTTTCACTTTTACTACAGCTAACGTCAACCATGTTGCATGTCCTTGGGCTTGCTTCTGGAACTCATCATCACACTGTACATGATTTTCTTATCAAGGTAGCATCTGATCTAATACACCAATTCATCTAAATACTATCTTCCTTGCACTTCCCAAATTTTTCCTTTCATGCAAATTTATCACATGTAATCGGATTTTACGGCTCATGATACATTTTTCCTTGTAGAAATCATCATTTCTTGCGGAGTGGCTCAAGGCATTATGTTCATCTCTTGTGAATCAGTTCGAAACTGAACATGATTCTACACGCAACCAAAAGAAAGAGGTAATAAATAAAGCGATACAGTCACTTGTCAAGGTATATGAAGACAAGAATAATCACACCATGGCTCAAAGGTTTGACAAACTGGTGATGGTTTGAACGGGTGGTGGGCGTCCATTGTTGTTTGTTATATAATATAGGTCCTTGTACATTTTCTATATAAAATATTGATTCATTTGAACCATATAATATTGAAATGATCGAGCAGTTAAATAATACGTGTAGTAGAAAGATCACACCAATTTACATATATAACACAACTTCAAACATACATGATACATGTCCATGCATTTTTTTATTACAATAATCAACATGCAAAGCAAACAAATCATCAGATACATTTGCGATATATGATATGCTGCATCACAAACATATTCACGAGTAAATTTACGTACAAAAATAAGGTTCTAAACAATGTTAGGTTAGGTGTAACAAGTACACGATTAAGGTGTAATGGGCGACGAGGATTAAGCAAGATGATACGGTTAAGCAAGATGATACGGTCTGTGTTGGTGACAGGTATAGATGCACCGTCACCAACGAAGACAAATGGATAATCACACATATTAAAAATAGAACTTAAGTTATTTGCATTTGAATTGAGATGTACATACGCACCTATTTCCATGTTAACTTATGTCCATGTTCCCGCGTAGTTGAGAATCAAATAAATAAATCAGTAATAATAATTAATATATATGTATGTATACATATTAAAAATAATAATAATATTGATAAAAAAATTAATTTATATATATATATATATATATATATATATATATATATATATATATATATATATATACACATACAGTAGAGGATAAAAAAGGAAGAAGATTTTGGAAGAGAAGGAGAAGAAGCATTATGGACCAATCAATTCAAAAACAAGTAGAGGGAAATCGTACGTAATTAACAATTAATTAATTAAATGACTATCATCAAAGTAAAAGATGCCACTTATTTTTTGCTAAATTAGTGGAGAATCGATCTTCCACAAATGAAAAGGTCAATTACGTTGCTGAAGAAATTTCATGTGCCTCCATGATTTCTATTGAAACATTTTTTTTATCAATTGTGAAGACAAGTTAGTCGTAGGCATGCATATGTTTAATAGGTACTACATTTTTTTTTTTATCAAAAAATTGAATCCAAATTCTATCTGATTCCATCAATATCTTCATGTGAATTATTAATTCACATAATCATTCTTATGATTCATCACTTATTATCATCTTTATCTTTATATGATTATAATTAGTAAATAATGATTCATAATTTTTGTAAAACTGATTCAATTTTAATCATTATGATATCATCATGCACTTACATAAATGAATCATCAAAACATAATAATGATTCACAACTAAACCATCTTGTTTAACCATATTACCGTAACTACAACCGTGCTATGTTTAGCTTCGATTCGAATGATTTGTTATTGTAGTTGTTTTCATCTCCAATTCGAAATCTGAATCACAATGTCTTCTTTTTCAATTTCTCAATTGCGTGTTTAATCCATAAGTAAACTTTTTTGAAAAAAAAACTGAATCCGCAATTTCGACTTTGCTTTTAAAGTTTTTTTTTGTTTTGCTAACGTGTGCCCCTGTTGTACACATTAAGAAGAATTTAATGAACCCATAATTTCCTTAAATATTAGAATTTGTAATTAATATATGCATAAAAAAGGTAATTATTAGATTGAATTAATGAATATTAAATGCAAATTATGATATTTAAAGAAGTTTCGACTTCATTAAACACACCTTATCGTGTGCCAATCTGACACACGTTAGAAAAACCCTTTTTATTTTCATGATTCAGATCCAACCATGATTAATGGGACGAAGAATTTTTGTTAGTGAAATAGATCGAAGCCGGATTTGATGGGGAAGTTACTAAAAAAAATCAAAATCAAAATCTCATTTACGTATTCTCATTTGCAATTAATTAAAAGCCTCATAGAATCAATTAAAAGAGTAATTTATCTCCTATAGTGGGACGGTTTCCCCAATATCCATATATATATATAGGGTTAGGTTCAAACGAGAACCACAAAAGGTACATAACTGCGAGAACTTTTAAATTACATTGTTTTTATACATGTAAACGCAACAAATTATATAGATACGATATTTAATGTTCATCTTATTGACAAACAAAAGTTAAAAACAACAAAATACATGTTAAAATATATGAAGTGTTCACATGTGCACATATCAAATGTGCACATGTGAACGAAAAATATAAATTTAATTTTAAAGGTTATTTTGATGCTTTCTCAAACTATTTTGCTTTTAACATTAATCTACATTAATATTCACATGTGATTGAATTATTAAACATGTTAAAATCCTTATATTTTAAAAGTTCTCGCAGTTCTGTACTTTTTTGTAATTTTCATCTGAACATTTGGTTATATATATATATATATATATATATATATATATATATATAGGTTTTGGTTCAACTAAAAAGACCACTAAACTAAAAAGGGGTAAAAAGTCATATTAGAGTGATATATGTTCCTTCCAAATAAATAAAATCATTTACAAATAAAAGGGCATTTGAGTCATATAAGTTTTGCATATCAATTGTTCAAATTGTGGGCTATTTGTGACTTCCAGCAAAAGAACATGAATTATGCTCATTGTATCAAATTACTATGTATCAGTTTACTACATTGTACTATATCTCAATGTATATATCAATCTCGTTGTGCATCATGTATATAGAGAGAAATCTATGTACATCACTTTTTATATATCCTTTTTATTTTAAACACCTTTTGACGATAATCAAACTCTCTCTCTCTCTCTCTCTCTCTCTATATATATATATATATATATATATATATATATATATATATATATATACACACACACACACACACACACACACTAAAGGAGTATAAAAGAAGTTCCAGAATTTATCACGTAAGCATGAATGTCACGTGTCAATCTCTTAACTTCAGTTAACAAATTATTTAATTAATATTATTTAATTATTTAATTATTTTATAATAATTAATAATTAATAAATATAAATGCTACACATATTATAATAATATGGAAAGATGAGTTACATACGAAAATAAAGTCCCATAAATTATTTAATTAATATTATTTTATAAAATATGTACAATAATTATCATTTAATCACGTAATATCTAAAATAATTCTAATAAATTACCGTGCATTGCACGAGTCTTCCACCTAGTATATATATATATGTATATATATATGTATGTATATATATATATATATATATATATATATATATATTTATAGTGACAACCGGCACTTAGGCGTATTAATTACCTTAAGTTTGATTATCACTACTTGTATTTAGTTTGATATATAGCTAAATACAGTGACATTTTGGTATATTTATATATACACACACACGTAATTAATTGTAATTACGCGAAACGATCGGAAGGATTTCGACATATACGGACGTTGTTGAAATAATTTCATAAATAACTTAAATCTATTTGGTAATTAAATACTAGTTATTTACATTATATTATTATGTTATAATAATATACGAAATATTATACGTTTTATATAAAACGTAACCGACACAAAGTAAACGCGTGGATCGGAACCGACAACCAAACGAAACCCAACAAACATTTTTAAAACATAAAATAAAGTATTTAAAAATAATACTTCAATCGAAAATTAACGTGAAATTATCGTGAACGAAATGCGTCAAATAAGCATTTAAACGTATAAACGATATACACAATGACCACAATACGTAACATAAATTGGGGAAACTAATTTAACACACCCACATGGGGTGGGACCCACAGAAAAATCTGCAAGATCACTCCCATGCTTCTTTCAAAAACACTCAAACACAACCCTCTATACTCATTTACTTCCACACTCAAAGTATACACATACTTTTACACTCTTTTTCAACAAATCCTCTCTACCTTTCCCCCTCTTTCTCTATTTCGGCCAAGAGGCCACCACCACAGCCCCCAACACCACCCTAAGACCACCATACAACCACCAAAGAGCCACCATAAACCGCCACTAAGATCTTCAAGAAAATCGCAAAGAAACGGTCACAACGTCTACTTCTTCTTCTTTTCAACTAAACACCTTTGTAAGAACTTCCATCCTCTTCTATTTTACTTGAAAAATATGTAAGAACATGATTTATAAGTTCACTCAGTAAGATCTTGTCCAAAAACCATGTCGAAAACGTTTTATAACACTAAAACTACACAAAAGTACAACTTGTTTTCTGATCCGAAATTTAGTACGTTTTCAAGGAGATGTTTCGTACTCAAAACTCAACATAAAGTGACGAATCAAAAGTCAAAACTTAAGTTTAAGAAGTTAGCTTACATTTCCAAGTGGTTTCGTAATTTTCGACACTGTTTAATACCGGAAAACGAATTTACAAAATGGGATAGCCGATCTGACCTGTAAGTCAGATTCTTGGACTAACTTCTCGAGGCCATAACTCGAGGCACACAACTCAAAATGACATGAAGTTTCTTCCTAGAAACTAAAAATTTTGTTAGCTTTAAAACTAGTACAATTGCATTTTCTGAAGTGGAGTAAAACTCGAGATATGAATTAACCTTCGATCGTATACCTGAGAAATGTGCTGCTGGACACAGGGCTGGACTTTATGACTTATAATTAACCAAAAATTATGAAAAATACATTTCTGGAAAGCAAGCACATGTGGGAATATCACGTAAAAATGTCGTAATTTTTCTTGAAGGTTTGGGCAGCTAAATCGAGCTCACAAAAACGTGTTAAAATCTGGGAACTTTGGACCTGGGGACTGTTTTGAAAAAGAATAAAAACGAGTCCCTTTGGGTTTATCAAAAATTATAAAACTTACTTTTTATGAGTTCTAAGACATATTTAAGGGTTGGGTAAAAGTTTCGGGTCAAACCGAGTTGGTTTGGCCAAAGTCAACAAATACGGTTCGTACGTTAAACGCGAACCGACATATTCAAAATTTAGTTTTAAAACCCGAGAACGAACTTTAAGTAATTTAACTTGAAACTTAAACAAAAACGACACGTATAAACTCAACCCGAGATGAAAAACGACACCTAAAGCACTTAGAACATAAACCGAAACACCAAAATAACCCTTGTGTCGCTAAGAAATTCGAATGTCGCAACGTGCGATACTAAGCCTTGTGTCGCAACATTTATAATAGTATTTTCGCAATAACCTGCGACACTAACCCAAGTGTCGCAACCATTGCAAGTGTCGCAGTAATCTGCGACACTAACTCTTAGTGTCGCATAAAACAGGCCTAACTTTGCCTTTTACAAATCTTTTCTTTTCAAGTTCTATAGTTTCTAAGGATTCATTAGTGATTCTAAGTTCAGGCAATTCAGATTGAGAAGTTTCACAGACTGAGATTTCTGAGTCTGTGTCTTCAGAGTCTGGCTCTGTCTCATATACTAGTTCTTTAGCAACTATTTTCGGTCTTATGAAGTCATTTGTCAATATAACTTTGTCTCCCACAGTATGATTAAAAGTATGAGGTAAAATTTCAGGTACAAATATAGTAGGTTTTGAGTTTATTTCTGAAAGTAAATGGCTTTTAAGATCAAACTCATCACCTATGACCGCTTGTATCTGAGCTGGAATCTGTTTGAATAAACAGTCCACATTTTTAAGTGATGAAATACACCAAGATCTACAGATCTTCTCATAATGATCAACTTTGTTTTTATAAGCTTCTTTTTCTAGACTGATCCTTTTGAAAATATCATATTGAGCATCAAGTTCATGTTTATACTGTTTATTTTGGCTTATTTCATTCACCTTTGACTGTAGATCTTTTTGAATTTGACTGAGTTTAGTTTTTAAATCTTGTATTTCCCCAAGTCTTTTCAAAAAGTCCACATAGATGTGTTCAAACATTTTTTATTTTTCTGCATCACTATAGTAAAGTTTGAAATGATTTACATTGTAAGCAGATCCTCTGTCCCAATCTGAATGAACACATGCTCTTTCTGCAAATTTGACATGTTTGTCAAACTGGCTCTCTGTGATAGCCATTAAGCACATATCCTCATCATCCTCACATGATGAAGATTCTTCATCAACCCACTGTTCAACAACCAAAGCTTTCTCTAGTTTCTTTGGTTGCTGTTTCTCTCCAATTTTCTTGGAGTTGAAGTACTTTCTTTTGTACTTCTTGGCTTTTTCTGCCCACTTGTCAGAACTTGAAGAATTCTGCAATCTTCACTCTGCAGTCAGCAGAAATATGACTAATTTGCCCACATTTATAGCAAGTAGCTTTCTTAGGATCAAAAGTTGACCTTCCTTTTGAACCTTTGAATCTTGCTTTTTCTAACCTTTGGGCTAGTAATGCCATTTCAGCTTTTATAGACTCAGTTTCATTATCTGATTCTGAGTCTGTACGAGTTAGATGATAATCTGCTCTAGAGAAAAGTTCTCTATTTTTCCTTGTTGTTGCAACAAGGGCAGCAGATGGATCTTTTGCAAATTTTTTTGACATTTAGATCTTTTCTGGCTTTGGTTTCTTCAAAATTTAACAAAAGTCCAAACAGGTTAATTAATCAAGGCGGAATACAAGATTAATTAAGGCACATAATATATTATGAATTAAAGTTTTATTCACAATAAATGGTTTGTCTTACAAAGAAGACAGAGTATTCAAACACACACAGATTGTTTGAATACGATCCAAGTAGTATACTATGATACAATTATCACTACAAACTTAACAGTAAGTGTGGTAATGCTTTTAGCCTAAGCTTAAAGGTCTTGTACACTATTTTTCTTGGATGCTTCTTTGTGGTGCTTTTGAGCTGCTATTTATAGAGTTGAGTATCAACTCTATATTAGCTAGCTCAGATAGTTGTCCAAGGGATAACAAGTATATCTTGGGCAACTTTGCACTCTTTCCTTTTTGCTTTTCTTGGAAATAGAAAAAGCAAAAGGTAAAAGGTTTCTTTGCTGAGAAGAAAACCTTTCTCCAATGTTTGACCTTACTCAAACATCTCTTCAGTTGTACCGTAGCCTAGGGAATGAAGAACTTCTTTTGTACGATTGTACTTTCGTTCTTCAATCTGTGCTCTTCAGTTTGTGCTCATCAGTCTGTGATCTTCAATCTGTGATTATCAGTCTGTGATCTTCAGTCTGTGAAGCCTTCTGTCTTCAATCTTCATTCTTCAGATTATGAATTCATAAGTTTTTAAATAGAGCACGACTTTCAGTCTATGAGAATTCTTCAGTCTGTGAAGCACAGACTCGGAAACACAGACTCAGGAAATCACTAAGTTTTTCCCGAATACAACTGAGTTAGATTTTGACTTCTCAGATTTATAACTTGGGTTTGATCATTGTTTTTCCCAACAAAAAGCATAAAAAAAATTAGAGGTTTGAAATATAAACACATACATACTTACATGAATCAATCAAATCTAGATAAGCAAATTTAAACCAAAAACAAAGAGAGAAACCATAACAGTGGTAGAAATGAAAGGATAGAGAAGCGAGTGGTGAGAGTTAGAGAGATAAAATATTTGTTATACTCTTTTACTCTAAACAATATATATATATATATATATATATATATATATATATATATATATATATATATATATATATATATATTGGAAAAGGAAAGGTGTAATAGATTAAAAAAAAAACTATTCACCTACCGTTAAAACTACAGTGGACATTTACTTTGTAAATGTTAATATATAGAATATACTTTTATTTGAAATAATGTTACGTATAAATCTACATTTGTTACTGTAGTTGTGTTGTTGTACATATTATTGTATTTCATTATCTATAACATATAAAGAACGTCCATTGTAAAATTTTAAAACTTTTAAAATAATTAAAATTACTAAATTACCACTATTAATTCAAGTGTGGAAATATTAATAAGATTATTAAAAAACCCTCCTAACAACTTAACATTCCATGATTACATTTTCCTATGATGATAAGTCAACTAAAATTAAAATCTCAAGTAATAAAGCATTTAGTACAATATAAAAAATAATTAAAATAATTTTGCATTATGAAGTTTAATAAGAATTAATGCAAGTATAAATGGAATAAAAAACTTGAATAATACATTAACAATATGATAAATGTTTACACATCGACTTTAATGTGTTTATGTGTAGTAAAACTAAAGTTATATAGTAATTCGCTACATCGTGTGTGTTCCATGCTAGTAAATACTAATTCAGTATTTTCATGGAAATAAACTTTAGAATTATTTCATGTATATTTTTTTTTTCTAATAATTGTATAACATGTCTCTTCTCTCTTCTTCTATCTACTTATTAAAAGAAAGGCATATTTAGGTAAACTTTTTTAAATTAGACAACCTTAAATTAATCTTGTCATTTAGATAATTAAGCTCAATACATTATAGCCATTGATTTTAAATCTAGATTTTGATTAGCTAAATAGCATTTCTTCACCTTCCTAAAGACTAATCTACCCTTATAATTTTAGCCTAATTACCTATGCCTTAAAATCTAATTAATTAATTAATTCAACGTTCAATATAAAACGTATACACATAACTAACTCTCCCAATTTAATTTGAGCTCATCTTGGTCAACAATAATTAAGTTTTACGTGTATATATTTGCTACATCAATCAGAATGATAATAATATTATATTAACTAGTATTATACTCGGGCCTTGCCCAGTTAGCTGACTGCTATATAAACAACATGTATCAGACTTATATAATTCACGATCTCATTTACACAAGTAGTTAAACATCTACAGTGTTATAGTTTATATGTGTTGGCCAATAAAACTTAAGCATAGCAACGGAAATTACAAAAGACTAAGTAATTGGCAAAGACATTCATGGAAGCATGACTTCAAAAGAAAAGAATCGGACACAGACAACACCAAGAGCAGTTTGAACAAACATAATTGGCGCGTGGATCTTGAGCAACTGCTTGAAATAGGTAGCCGAGTTATTTTGGCGGATGATGGTCGACCTGAAGATGAAGATTCCAACTTGAGAGAACATTGTATTCTATTGAATCAACTAAAAAAAGCTATAAACTTCATAAGTAAAATGTTGAATAAAATGATTCGGAAGGTTCAATTGAAATACGCTTGGCCAACTTTGGACCCCCTCAGTCTATATTACCAGTATCTTTTAAGGAGTTTGTAAGAACAAAACATAACCCAAATCGACCAATTAATAAGTAAATGGGTCGAAATAGACACATCTACTTTTAACATTGAAATACGTGCCTTAGGGAAGATACCTTCTCAAAAACACCTCGAACACACTTAAGGAGGACATGAATTACTCGTTCAGCTTTAATAATGCAAGAGGGCAAAGAGGGAAAGCAGGACGACAATTATGTTGCGAGGGTCCACATATGTAGCGGGCTGCCCAAAACAAAAAAGATTTTCAATAGTGCATTTGTTGCTACCACACGTATAAAAAAAGGAACAACGTGGGTTTAACTATTTACATTTTCCACTTAGAGCCCCAAAAAACTTTATATGGATTTATCATGCCATTATAATTACTAATGTTCATTAAAGAGAATGCATGCAAAAACTCAGTAGTAGAATGCCAGTTAACAGAAGGATAAAAATAGACAGCTAAATCCAAGTTGAGGACAAAAATACTACTCCTTTTAACAATAAAGACAGGATGGCCAGCTGGTCACTACCTCACCAAGAAAAAACACATCTTAACCTCAATTGTTTTTTGTGAAATTAAATAAAATACTTATGTTATACTAATTAATTAGGTAAAATATAAATATAGATACAGGTAGTAATGAAGACATAAAATTAAGAGTCAATTAGATCTTATATATAGGATCCTACATAGACATAGAAAAATGATGAATAATAGGATTTTTTTCTTTTTAGTAATAATTTAACCCTACAAATATTTTAAGTAAACAAACATTCATATATATCATGCGAACTAAAAAACATATTATATCTAATGAATCTGAGTAGTACATTTCTCGAAAACAAACGAAAGTAAACAACACAACAATACTAAAACCAAAAGACAGAATACTAAACTCCTAGAACATACGTAAGTAAACATATGATAACCTACAAACATGAACGAAATCAAAATACATTACTATTGCTTAGGTTGTACTATTCAGTTCTGAATATCTATTATAGACTTAGCCAACGACATCCACCTCCTCATCACTTGAATAAACAACCTTCTTACGCTTAAAATATGCCTTCTGGTCATGCCCATTAGGTTTTATAGTCTGACCATCGTCTTCATCAGAAGGCACATCATCCTGGGCATGCCGTTTTGAACAGACTGCCAAATCCTCCTGTATTTTTTAACATGATACACAATCAAATATCAAGAAGCATGTTAACATGAAGCAAAATATATTAAGTTAAGTAAACATTAACCTCATCATCAGACAACACTATAACTTCCTCCCAATTCCAGACAGCTAGATCTATTCTTCTTAAGTAATCATCAATCTGAAAAATAGGTACAATATAATATTAGATAATAAATCAACAGTTACAACAATTAATAAATAACATAATTCACAATTACCTCCGCTTCAGTAGTATTTTCATCCCAACCAACATCATGGTACTACAAAAGTAAATTGAGGAATAGATTACTTGATAGAAATCTAATGAAGAATATGAATTATTTTTTTTATTTTTTTTTTTAAAAAGGAAACTAACCAAGATTATTATCTTGGATATGAGAAATCAGGGGTGAGATACGTTTTCCAACTTTACCAACATCCCCCATACTTACATCAGGGACATTGGTGACTGGACTATCAACTTCTTGTTGATCTCCAACGACATCCGACACATTGGAGCTATCATCCACAAGCATCGACGAACCACCGTACACCTTTTTCCGCTACATAAAAACATAAAACTGACACAGTTAATATTAAAAAAGAATTGGTGACCTCATAAAAAGGACATCAATCCATGATTATTAAATCGTACATTAGCAACTACGCCATAGAGTGGCCTTCCCATCATTTCCTTTCCATCTTGTAAATGTATGGTCGTTTGAAGTGGATCGCAAATAGGATATCTAGATTAAACCCGTTGATTCCTATGAATACCAAGAAAATCTCTTCTAAACACGTTGATTCACAAAGAATGCCGCGGTTAGGTAATATTCAACTCAAATCGTAGAACGAAAATTGAGAGAAAATTCGACTTCATAAAATTCAAAAACTAAATATTTCAGGCTCAACATGAACCCTAAATAACAAATCAGAATTTCGAATTGGGCCTAAAAACAAAACGGGCCAAACATAAAAGCCCAAAACAGAAGCCCAAAATAAAAATAAAAACATAAAATGGCCCATAACTTCTTCTCGGAGTCGTTTTTGGGCCTGGAACCAGGAGATGGGCCTCGATCCAAGCTTCGATTTGGCAGGTCGCGGGCCTAAAACGGAGCCCCGTAGCACAAGTTATGGCTGTTTTCGTGAAGCCCGTTTCTTTCATTCGATCTTGAGCCTCCATAAACATCAAGGTCCAATCTTTAACACTTGAGCTCGCATCATCGTTAGTACGTTCCGTGCCACAATATAGACCAACATAAAAACATTAGTATGCATTTAAATGGGATAACATTAGCGTACATTCACCACACAGCTGCTTTTGGGAACTCATCAGATTGTTAACACCACTGGAAGCCACATTTCCATCCTGTGCCTGCCAAAAGAACCAAAGAACAGGTCAGAATTGCAAAATTGAACATTAATATAAAGACGAATTGTACATTAATATCAGAATTACATTGATTGACATTGCGATAATATGATTCTGATGTAGTGAGTATGATTTTAGATTATACATTGGTTACAAAATAGGCGGGTATTTATAGGGAGAAACAGACGGTTACATGTAGGCAAAAGCATAGGATGGCCAGGTCATTACCTCATCATGGAAACGTACAGTTGAATGATTGGATACATAAGATCAGGTTGAAATATTAAAACCGTGTGGGAGGTTATATCAGTAATGAAGCATTGAAAAACCGCTACAAAGAATAACCAACAACGATCAAGTTAGGATTGTCATAATTAGAAGTTGGCAAGATCCGACGGATGTAAGCGAAAGTCAAAATATAACCGTCCGTTCAACGCTTTGGTAGCCATATATAGGGAGAATAATTAATGTAACTTGATAGGTAAAAAATATTTTTATATGTTTGAAACTAATTTTTAAAGAATCCATCCTAATCCTAAAATTAAAGGTTATGAATATGTTAATGAATGATATATGTTTATATCTTTTTGAGTTTTAAATATATATGAATGAAGATGTTATTACGTTAATATAAATAATATAACAATATCAATATTTATATGTAAATTTTACAGCTAATATCAAGATACATTTTATATACTATTATTAGATTAAAAATACACATCATAATTTTTTTTTTACAGCTAATATCAACACATTAGATAAACATATATGATTTTTTGGCAGCAAGTTACTATTTATTTAAAAAAAAATCTGATTCAAATTTATAAAACTAAATACAATTTTAATAGTAATATATAATATAATTTTCATAGTAATCTACAATTTATTACGAAATACATACAAAGTGTAAATAGATAGTTCTTAATCTAATTATTAATAGTTTGATAGTAAAATTTGTGGATTAAATTTCGCGTCAATAACATATTATTTGGTTTTTGATTGTATTAGGTTGATTTTCAATAACGAGCTGTATATAATAGCAAGATCCCGTAATTTTCGTATGATTATAGTTTGTGACAATATCTTCACACCATTAAATGATTTCCATCAACTAATTTTCAAGAATATAGGATGTGTTAACTTTTCAAAAGTAAACTTTTATTCAAACTGAATATAATAGAAGTGAGAAATTTTATTTCAAAAATATCTTTAGATTCAGTTACACAAAATTCTCCTATTTAAGTTACTTTTCCATTTAGCATTTAATATCAATAGTTAATTTTTATTCAAGGTTATATTTTTCGTTAATCTAAATGCCCTACTGATATGTACCTAACAATCATATCCCGGAGGATCCATGCTCCAAAGTAAGTATTTCATTCTCAATAACGTAAAGATGTTAAATTTTTAATTTTGTTTACATGATTTTACAACCTATTATTTATTTATTTTTTGTATTTTTTAAATGACAATATTTCTAATCAAGCTTCAAAAAGTGTAAAAACGGGTCAGATTGGTTCGACTGGATCACCTTGTCCAAAATACCAAATTATATAAGTATGTAGTGTGTCAAATATGATAATAATAATAATAATAATAATAATAATAATAATAAATTCCAATCCGATTAGTCCCACAAGGTCCCAACAAATTTCCAGGGGTCTAGAGAATTTTACAACCTTGATCTTAACTAAGTAAAACGATGGTTTTTTGATAGCGTTTTTGCACTTCCTTAAACATTCAACTATAAAATCACACAACCCAATTGTAGGTGTTAGTACACACTACACATTGCCGTGAAGGAAAAACTCAGATAAATAGACCATGTGGATGGTGATGATGGTGATGAGTTAAGGTCAAACTGCCACTTATTTAGGTCAGTCAATAACGATTAACGACCACTAATCAATCAATTAAACAATAAGTAGTAGAATAATAATAATAATCATAACAATAACAAAATAACAATCAAGCATAAGTAATAGACAAACAAACCATGCCAAGTAAGATATGAGTTTGAGTTTCTAGTTTTAACATATTAATAGGTAAAGCAATTTAATAAGAAACAACTACTCCAAATCCTTTGCTGCTGCTGCTTTAAATGCCATGCAGCTTCTGCTTCTTTCTGCTCCAAATCCTGCTTCCTTCATCAACACCTCCCTAATATCCTTTAACATAGTCATCTTCTCACGTATCCTTTCTATTATCCCAAACATAGTATCGTTGACTGCTTCTTGCAATGTTATCATCTTCGCTCCGTTTTCATAATCACCTCCTTGACTGCTTTTTGTAACCTCAACTTATTTGCAAGGTCCTCCATGTCACCCATCAACACCTTGTCCAAATAATCTTTTGCTGCTGCTAACTTTTGGACCCTTTTCTCACGGATGTGTAAATATACCAGATCCAACACCTCCTTGGCCTTGCCCTCCTTGTCCAAATCCTCTACTGCTTTGGCTAACCTTATCATCTTCTCATATATCAACACCTTGTCGAAATCCTCTTCTTCTGCTGCTGCTGATATCTTCATCTTCTCGATGTTTTTGGTTTCCTGTGGAAAAACTCAGATAAATCGACCATGTCAGGCATTTTTAAACAAGAAACAACAACTGGATGGTGATGGTGATGGAGATGATCAGTTAATGAATGTCAAACTGCCACTTATTTAGGTTAGTCAATAACGGCCACTAATCAATCAATTAATTAAACAATAAGTAGTATAGTAATTAATAATAATCATCACAATAATAATATAACAATCGAGCATAAGTAATAGAGGAACAAATATGAGTTAGAGTTTCTAGTTTTAACATATTAATAGATAAAGCAATTTAAAACAGAACAACAACTACTCCAAATCCTTGACCTTGCCCTCATCGATCAACACCTTGTCCAAATCCTCTTCTGCTGCTGCTGCTTCTATCTTTCTGTACCTTTCCTCGAGGATTTTGGTTTCCGGAAACAAGCCTTGGCTCTTATAAACTTCTCTCCATAACTCATCGACAAGTGATTCTTCAAAACTAAAATCCTTGCCGCTAATTAAATCAGATTTAGATTTGAGTTGGTAGGGTGTGTCCAACGGCAAACCTTTCCTCTTACAAATATCTTCCCACTTCCTCTTTGCTACAATCACATTATCCAAAGGTTCACTCAACTTAAGTGTTTGGATCAAATTCCCTGATGATTATCGACGACATCTTCTTTCTTTCAACCAATCGCCGCGATCAATCTAATTAGGTTTAGGGTTAGGGTTCGGGGTTCGTATCGAGAAGGTGGTAGGTTATCTTTTTTTTTCTTCCTGGGATATAATCGTATATCGTGTGTATGTGTGTGTATTTATATAAGAATTTTAGTTTTAATTTATTTATTGTGTGGTCCCCACGTTCTCCATCTTTTGCATTTTTGTTTTTATATAAAAAAAACGTACGTATTAATTTGATTATTATTATTATTAGGGAATTTGTGCATACAAGAATAATTAACATTTAATGCCTCCTAATTACTATTTATAATTTATACTTAATTCATTGCTTTAACAACTTTTCTACAATACCAATTATACCCTTTCAAATCTCCATATTTAATATCATTGAAAATTAAATAATCTCAAAAGGATTTTACGTATACAAATGATCTTGTTTTTATTAATTTTTTATCACACCAAATCACAACATTTTGAGAATCTCCACTAATTTTAGTTTTTTAACCATTTCTCTTCTCCAAAACGTAAGCAATAATACTGACTATATTACAAGTTATTTTTCCACTTTCTTCTTAACACAATTGATTCTTATTTCTTGCAATAGATTTTGGCACATTATTTATTTGATAACAAGTTGAATGCTTATAATAATTAAGATATCAAATTTACCCTCCAATGTATTGCATGTTCTTTTCATCTATAATAAGGCTTGTTTATTTGTAGTAATTTACTACGTTAAAAATAATATTGTAATTCTTAGTTTTTTCTTTTTTTCTTCTGAAATATGTATAATCAAGTTCCTTTTGAGGAAAGTTTTGCAAATGTTAATGAAAATGAAAGTGCTTATGATAATGATTTAGAATCCATGAAAGAAATATTTGAAAAACCTTATGTGGGTCAATATTTTTTAAGTGAAGAAGAAGCTTTTGCTTTTTATCAAAATTTTGCAAAATTCAATTGATTTTCAATTCGTAAAGAAAGGTTTATCAATAATAATGGAGAAAAGAAACATAGAGATTTCTTGTGTCATCGTTAAGGAAGACCGGATGTTAAACTGTTGGATCCACAAAAAAAACAAAGAAATCGAAGTTCTACTAGATGTGGTTGCAAAGCTCAAATGTGAATAACATTGAGAAGAGAGAATAAAATTTTTCCAGAAGAGTGGCAAGTTACTAGTTTCATTTTAGAGCACAATCATGACTTGTTGTCTACGGACGAGGTGCGTTTTCTTCCATCATATCGTTGCATCACAACGGAAGACGAGAAACGAATTTTGATGTTAATAGAATGTGGTTTGTCTGTAAGACAAATTATGCGTGTTATGGAGTTTGAAAAAATGTGTCGCATGGACATCTTAACTTTCTCACTAAAGATGTTCATAACTTTTTAGCTAAAATTCGTCAAATGCACTCGAAATATGATGCTAAAGAGCTTTTAGAATATTGCGTGAAAAGTAAAAGTCAAGATCCTAATTTTCAATATACATTTACACTTGATGATGAAAACAAGTTAGAAAATATTTTTTGGTCTCCATCTCAATGTTTTGATTGGCCATTTGTGGTCAAAAGGTACAAGTTGGAAGGAAATAAACATGTGAACGGGTTGTATCAAATTAGAAGATTATGGGTGGTAGCTTTTCTTCGCAATTTCTTTTTTCGTGGCATGACAACAACCGGGAGATCCGAAAGTATAAATGCATTTATTAAAAAGTTTATATTTTGCAACACATGTCTCGCTCAATTTATTAAACAAGTAAGTTTCATATTTAATTATATATGTATGATAACCATTATCTATATATATGCAGCTTCATGTCCTACATAAAATTAATTGTAGGTTGATCTTGCGATAGAAGACATTGGACAAACACAAATACATGATACTATGTTGGAGAAGTATAGAGGGTCCCACGTGTCAGTCTCTCTGTTCAACTTAATAAATTAATAACCTTGAATAAACTTTGAATTATTATTGAGAAGTTGCGGAATCACACTCAATAATATTAGAAAGATCAAGAATAAATATTGAAGACAATAAATTATAAAAACACAGATATCTAAATCCAAAGCTTCAATCTTATATTAATGAATAAGACGAATACACTTTTGTATTAGAGTTTACACCTTGAAGCTGCGCTATTCTATCGTATTCTCTGTTAACCTAATATAGGTTCTAAGAATCTCTATTTATAACACATAGAGTCCTGTACAATCTCCTATTATTATGGAATTAGATAACTTCCATAACCGACTCATACTTATCACAAAATCATAAACAGTGTTAACTATCACATTTACTAAAACAGTGGAAACAAACTTCCAACAGTGGTAACTGCTTCAATTATAATAGTCTAAGTACAAATGATACTAACAGTGTTAACCACTATAAAATACACTAACAGTTGTAATTACATAAACAGTGGTAACTACTTACAAAACTAACTATCAGTGTTAATCCTTGTAGCAGTTGTAACTTCGATTCTTCAAACAGTTGTAATCTTCACCATCAGTGTTAATCTTCAACCTTCAGTGGTAATCACTTGTTCACTTCAACTTTACATGATCAGTGGTAATTCCAAACCCAAATCAGTTTATCCTAACACCACATGAGGTCGATATCACCACTTGAAGAACAAGGTCATCATTTTTTGACCCCATTTGCATTTAGAAAGTTCCAAAGGGAATTTGAACAAGCAATTCAATATATGATTCATGAGGAAACATTTACAAATTTCATTGTCAAACACCATAAGGCGATACAAACTATGCATAAGGTGGTTTGGGATGGTGATGTTGCTAAGTGTAGTTGCAAAATTTTTGAGTTTGTTGGCATATTATGTCGTCATATTTAAAGGTTTTTCTTCATAAGGATTGTTTTAAAATTCCTTTAATTTATTGGCCTTCGCGGTGGAGTCAAATAGAAGGTTCTTCGTCACATGAAATGTTGTTTGGAAATTCAACATCAATGGGAAAAAGTGACCTTGTGGCTGATGGTATTGATATGGTTCAGTGTCCTCCTAGATCAAAAACAAAAGGACCACCCAATAAAAATCGAGTGAAGGGTGGAAGGGAAAATGCAAAACAAGTACGGTGTTGCAAATTTTGTAAAGGTGTTGGTCATAACATTAGCACATGTTCGGAAAGGATAAGGGCTGAAAATGGCGGTGTTGCTTCACTGCATGCTAGCAAGAAAACGAAAATTATGTTAGAGCATCAAGATTTAAATCATGTTTTGTCTATAAAATATTAAGTGTCGTTCATTATTTGCACTCGACCGTTAAATATATTTTTGATTGCTCGTCTATCTTTTTAATATAAATAGTTGTTATAGTGTTTTATTTATTTACAATAGACAATGTATTCAAAAAGAGACAACAAAATAATCATCACTTTGTAAAATATGAGACTAGTAATAGGTTGTCATAAAAGTATAATAAACACAAGATCGTTTGTGATACATCACTTATTTTAAGAGTATTTTATTTGATGTGATATTTAGGAATCCATAATTATTTAAACAAAAAAAAATGATGATGATCATAATAAGTAACGTGATATGGCTAACAATTAATAATAGAGATTCTCGTAAGCTTGTTTCATCACTCTTTTATACGTAAAATCCTTTTGAGATTATTTAATTTTTAATGATATTAAATATGGAGATTTGAAAGGGTATAATTGGTATTGTAGAAAAGTTGCTAAAGCAATGAATTAAGTATGAGTTATAAATGGTAATTAGGAGGCATTAAATGTTAATTATCCTATCCACATATGTACAAGTTAGAAATTCTCTTATTATTATATTAAATTATATATATATATATATATATATATATATATATATATATATATATATATATATATATATATATAAGTAAGATCCAAATGAGTACAACAACTTTAGGTGAGAATAGAGAAACCAATAAGAACGCGTCAAATGTCACAAAACCCACTTTCTCCCACGTTTTTAAAAATTAAATATCTCCCAAACGGTAAGTCAAAAAATCATAAAAATTACACCATAAAAATCAGCGTTTTTTCCTCTTTGATTAGAGATCTCACAAGGTATATTTTCGACAATTTTTTTTTTCGTTTTCGTTGGGTTTTGTAAACGAGTTATACATGTGTTACCAACAGGTAACACATGTGTTACCGGCATGTGTTACCTGCTGGTATCACATGTGTTATTAATATTGTACAATCATAAAAAAAAAAAAAAAAAAAGTGGTCGAAAGTATATCATGTGAGATGTCTAATCGAAGAGAAAAAAAAATGTTGATTCTCATGGTGCAATTTTTATAATTTTTCAATGAGCCATTCTTGAGATATTTAATTTTTATAACTTTTCAATGAGCCATTCTTGAGATATTTAATTTTCATAATTTTTCAATGAGCCATTCCTAAAGTGTCCAGCGATTCCACACTCGAAGCAGACTTTTACCCTACAGTCTTTAGTCTGGTGCCCATAACTTTTGCATTTATTGCAAGGAGTGCCACAAGGTCCCTCATGGTGACTGTGGCATTCGGAGCAAAAAGGCTTGCTTCCTTTATACCCTTTCTTTTCTTCATATCCCATAGCATAGACCTTAACAATTTCTGGCCTCTTTGCTTGTTGTTGACCTTGGTTATTACTGGGATTTCCATCCCACTTTCTTTTGTTGTCCCTAGTTGTAGGTGTCCCACGCCGGACCACCTGTGCCATTAAGTTGTGGGTCATGCGAACGGCACTCTGAATCGTTCCAGGGTTTGAAGTGGTAACCATCCCCTGGATCTGTGCTGGGAGTCCCCAGATGTATCTTTCTATTAGCTTGTACTCAGGGTCCACCATGGATGGGCAAATAAGTGCCAACTGGTGGAAACGAGTGGTGTATCCAGCGATGTCGTTTCCCATTACAGTAAGATTCCAAAATTCTACCTCCAGTTGCTATAATTCCTCCCTGGGACAGTACTCGTCCCTCGTCATTTTCTTCAGTTCTTCCCACGAAAGTTGATATGCAGCATCGATTCTCATAGACTGAGCATAAGTGTTCCACCAAGTAAGTGCTCCATCCAATAGTGTGCAAGTAGAATACTTAACATTGTAGTCCTCAGTACAGTTGTAAATACAGAATACTGATTCCATCTTTTCGAACCATCGTATTAGACCAATGGCTCCTTCAGTGCCCTTGAAGCTTAAGGGTTTGCAGCTCATGAATTCTTTATATGTGCATGGTTTGGTTACTGGCTCTGTGTTTGTTGTATCTTCACTGCCTCTTTGTGGATTTGAGCCACTGTTTCTGGGTCCGGAGCCGTTGTTTCTATTGGCTTCGTAAGCGGCCATTGCATCAGTAACTCCTTGAGCAATATGCTGCGCGATCTCCTCGGAGCTCAATGGTTGTCTTCGTGGCGGCATGATTCTTAAATGAAAGAAAGTAAAAGAATGAATGAGATCCTTGTACGAGGATTTAGATTATCGCAGGTGTATAAAACATCACACACGACGATCAATAGCGTAAGGTAATAAGGTTAGTAGGAATGAGATGTGGACTAGCTTGGGATATTCTGGTAGTTCTCCACATCTCAAGAGTTGTGTTTAGCCAAATCGTAGATTCAAAAAGTAGTCATAACAATGACCGAGTAGTGTTCTTAAAGTAGTCAATTATGAGTGTGTTATTGTTTTGAAGTGAACAAATGTTTGGTAGAAATAGTTGGTAATCCCGTAGTTGCAAGTACCCCTTGTAGTAGTGATCAAAATGACCAAATCGTTGTTGAAATGGTTTGTGAATTTAGTCATTGTGAGTACCCCTCGCGATACTAATCCAGTTGTGTTCATAGTGATCAAAGTCGCAAACCAAGTTATGCGTAAATCGTTGGAATCCATCCAATTGTTGGAAAAACATTTCCAATATGTAGGTGTTGTGATTGACCAATTTTCTCGGCGGACATCTGCACGACGACGGGTTCTAGAGGTTGGTGTATCAGTAGTAGTAGTAGTAGTATGGATAGCGTAAGGTCTAGTTTCGAGGTGGTCTGTTAGTCCTTCTAGTCGTGTATAACACACGCGATTCGTAGGTTTACGATAAGAGGGAAGAGAAGAGTACGAAGCAGAGGAAGTAGATGTGTCGCGCCTAGGTGACGAATTCTCGTGTGGTTCTAGTTCCATTGGTTCATCCTCAGACGGAACCTCCTCAAGTGGGTCCTCTTTCGGATAGGTTCTCCTCAGTAGTGTCGTTGTCTGATACGTGTGGGCAAGCGGTTATCGTGGGTGTCTCCATAGTAGTTAGTAAGATTCGAGTCTCATCCCCTATGTCGGGTGATGCTACGATAGGAAGGTTTGCCATTTCTTGTGGCGAATGTATTAGCAAGTGAGGCCCATTTATATATATATAACATATAATAGCCTAATATGTATTGCACGTATAAGTTTGGTCCTGTTTCTATCGTAGTCTAGGTCTACTAATGCATTCCCGTTCACCATAAACATTTCAGATCTTGCATCGCTTCTCCTTTAATTGTACATATTTGATCAGGCTATGTTAAATTAAGTTCGAATGATGCAATACCTGAACCAGTCATACCTACTGAGGAATACTAACTTAACAGTTATAGTCTAGGCCCACTAATGCAACCTAGTTCGCTATAACCTTTATCTCTGATACCAATCTGTCGCACCCCCAAATTTAATGTGCAGCGGAAGTCGTGACGGGGGGCGACTAATCAGAAATCGTCACATAACATTACATCGAACGACCTCTATATGAGTCGTTTTGAAAATACATTTCAAAAGATAATACGTTTCTTGGTAAAAATGTTTACATAGTTCTTGAGTACACATCTAGTGTCAAGAGATTCTAATAGATAACCAGTTTTACAAAATATAGTAATGCATAAAAATCTCTGTTGTTTGTAAAATCATGCGACTCGAGCTATTACTTCCAAAAGCATCCTACTGCATCTGTGAACCTGAGAAATACGTGCTAAAAGGTCAACAATAATGTTGGTGAGCTTATAAGTTTACGTAGTTAAAATCATAAGTATGAACCACAAGATTTCAGAGTTTTCAGAGTTTGCACGAATGCCAAAGTAAAGTATACTATTGCCATGAGCTCATAGTTCGAAGTTTAACCGTAGTTGGTGCCTCTAGTAAGTGCATAAACCAGTACACTCGTTGTTTACGAAATATTATGCGTCCGTATAGTAGTTAGAGTGACTAACTCGGACGGCGGACTGTCAGTTCCCGATAGATCTATCCATAATGTTCGCGCTTAGTATTAACGGACTATGATATTTGTTAGAGGCCATCGTAGTTTGGTTTGTTACTCATGCAATACGTATAAGTGTTTTCATTACTTGTGTTCATAAAAACAGAGCAGTGTATTCTCACCCCAAGGTAAAAACAGTAAAAGTGGGGCTATGAGACTCACATGAGTCTTGTGCGTATGCGTTGCTAATAGCAAGTAGGTTTTCCAAACCCGTAACCTTCTAGCGCCTTAAACGCGTAAGGTTATATGTAAGTAAATGTCTCAAAAGACCATCTATGCTAGTTGTCCACTCAACTAGAAATGTCCAAATGTTTGTTTATCGTTTGTGTTTAGAAAATGTGTACGACCCGTTGGTGATGTTTCGCAATAATAATTTCAAAGTATTATTATTATGTTTGTTTCGTTGCACACTTTGCAAAGTATGTTTCATGTGGTTCCGAGTTGTATCGTATATAAATATTCGTTGTTATTTGTTGTTACGCGAGTTCGATCCTTAGTGAAAAACATGTTTTCAATATTCCCACAGTACAATCTTCAAATAGACAAAAAGAGGTAAAAGGAATTAAGGATAAACAGAAAGGTTGCAATATGTTTGAACCTTCCACATCTCAGTCTGTAGTTGGTCCAAACAAAAATATGCCAAAGGTCAAATTTAAAGGCATAAAACCAGCAACAATGGAGTTAAAAAGATCTCAGTCTGTGAGATCTAACTGTCTGTCTGGAAAAATCAATTTTCAGTCTGGTAAACTTAACTCCAAATCTGTTTGTGTTAACTCTCAGTCTGACTCTCAAAAGTCTATTTTTAACAACCATACTGAGACCATTAAGCTGCTTAGTGAAAACTTAATGAAGTTAACCACAGATTTTAAAACATTTGTTGGGTCAAAGCAGGATTTTAACAGAGGATTTAGTGTAAATAATAACCCAAAATCCAAAAGGACCATTATGTTGGATAGAAAATGTCACAACTGTGGAAATCTAGGACATGAGGGTATTAAATGTACAAAGTTCATTTTTAAACAACCAAAGGTTGCTATGACTAAACAAATGTCAACTACAAACGACAAAGTCAAAACTAGAAAGGTTAAAAGTCGACTTTACATGCTTGGTTCCAACAAAGCTGCTAAAGAATTGACTTCAACCAACTCTAAAGAACCCATCAAAAGATGGGTTCCCAAAAGAAACTAATTGATTTTGTTTCTCTTGCGCAAGGTAACAAAAAGTGGTACCTAGACAGTGGATGCTCAAGACACATGACAGGTTCTCTGGAGAATTTGTCAGAGTTTGTAGAAGAAGAAGGACCTTCTGTCAAGTATGGTGACAATTCTGTTGCCAAGACAAAAGGTTATGGTGTGGTGAAGGCTGGCAACATCAGAATATCAAAGGTAGCCTATGTTGAGGGATTAAAGCATAACCTGCTTAGTGCAAGCCAAATCTGTGATGATGACAGTGAAATCAGAATCAGAAAGAAGGCTGCTGTTATTTATAATTCCAAAGGCAAACCTGTGTTAGTTGCCAAAAGAGAAAGAGATATTTATGTCTTGGATCTTTCTTCTACAGACACAAATGTAGAGACATGTCTCTATACTCAGTCTGTGCCAGAACTAAGCTGGCTATGGCATAGGAGGTTATCCCACCTGAACTTCAAAAACATTAACCTCCTGTCAAAGAAGAAACTGGTTAGAGGTCTGCCTGATGTTACATTTGCAAAAGACAAACTTTGTCATGCATGTACACTAGGGAAACAGACCAAGAACCATTTTCCATCCAAATTGTTAGCTACAATTGATCAACCACTGCATATGCTCCATATGGATTTATTTGGACCCATGAGCATTGGCAGTTTGGGTGGAAAGAAGTATACACTTGTGGTTGTGGATGAATATACAAGGTATACTTGGGTTATCTTTCTTAAGGTAAAAAGTGATGCTCCTGATGAGATTATTAATCTAATCAAGAGGGAAGAATTGCAGAAAGATGCACCTGTCAAGCAACTCATGAGTGATCATGGTACAGAATTCAAGAATTTTACTCTCATTGAATTTTGTACAGACAAAGGCATTATTCAAAACTTTGCCTTTGTCAGAACTCCTCAACAAAATGGTGTTGCTGAGAGAAGAAATCGTACACTCATAGAAGCTGCAAGAACCATGTTATGCCATGGTCAAATGAAGATTTATTTTTGGGCAGAAGCAGTTAACACTGCCTGTTATACCCAAAATAGATCTATTTTGGTCAAAAGGCATGGCAAAACTGCATATGAGTTGTATCATAAGAAGGTTCCAACCATCCATTATTTCTAGACCTTTGGAAGTAAATGCTATATTCTCAATCAAAGGGATCAATTAGCAAAGATGGAACCTAAGTCTGATGAAGAAATTTTTGTTGGCTATTCATCTATCTCAAAGGCTTACAGAGTCTACAACAACATAAGGAATAAAATTGAAGAAACCATCAATGTCACCTTTGATGTTTCCTCTGCTAATAATGAACATGTTTCTCAGTCTGATGTTCATTCATTAGAAGAATTATCTGTTGTGGGATCTGAATCTCAAATCCCAGTTGTTGCTCACCAACAACAAGACTCTGAAAGTGATAATGAAGAAGCTCAACCTGCTCAATTAATGACAATACCTTCATCAACTGAAGATTAATCTGTGTCCAGAGATTCAAGATCTTCTGATACAAGTGTTCAGTCTGGTAGTCTTCAGTCTGATAACTCTACAGACTTTGACTTGCCCCCTGTTGAAGATAATGCAGAACTCAGTCCAGTTACTCTTCCACTAAATGAATATGATTTATCATCCAATGGTGAATCATCTCTAGGCGTCAAAGAACACATGTATCATCCAATTGAAGAAATAATTGGAGATTATGTTTCTAGTGTACAAACAAGAGCTCAAGTGTCAAACTTATCTACTGCAAATTTCTGTTTCTACACAAACTTCCTGTCAATCATTGAACAAAAGAAAGCTGAAGAAGCATTGAAAGATGATGATTGGGTTGAAGCAATGCAGGAAGAGTTAACAGAATTTGAAAGAAACAATGTTTGAACCCTAGTTCCTGCTCCAAAAGGCAAAACCATTATTGGAACTAAATGGGTTTACAGAAACAAAATGGACAAGGATGGAGTGATAATCAGAAACAAGGCAAGGCTAGTTGCTCAAGGTTACAAGCAGGAACAAGGCATTGATTATGATGAAACGTTTGCCCATGTAGCCAGAATTGAAGCAATAAGGTTACTCTTGGCATATGTTGCATTCAAGGACTTCAAAGTTTATCAAATGGATGTCAAGAGTGCATTTCTGAATGGTAACTTACAGGAGGAAGTCTATGTGAAACAACCTCCAGATTTTGTAAGTTCAACTTTTCCAAATCATGTCTATAAATTGAAGAAAGCACTATATGGACTAAAACAAGCTCCAAGAGCTTGGTATGACACTTTATCGTCTTATCTTCTAAGTAATAATTTTACTAGAGGATCAATTGATAAAACTTTGTTCTTCAAAAGAAACAAGGCAGATGTCATACTAGTCCAAATATATGTTGATGATATCATATTTGGGTCTAGTGATGTAAAATTATGCAAATGGTTTTCAAATTTAATGTCAAAACAGTACCAAATGAGTATGATGGGTGAATTAACATACTTTCTTGATCTGCAAGTACATTAGAAACCTGATGGAATCTTCATAAACCAAGGCAAATATGTTAATGACCTACTCACTAAATATTCTTTAAAAGATTGTTCAATAATGAAAACACCAATGAGCACTGCAGATAAGTTGGATAATGATCAGTCTGTTAAGTCAGTCTGTCAAACCACTTATAGAGGTATGATAGAATCCCTACTATATCTCACTGCAAGTAGACCAGATATCATGTTCTCAACATGTTTATGTGCTAGATATCAATCTAAACCTAAAGAATCACATCTCAAAGCTGTCAAAAGGATTTTTAGGTACCTTAAAGGTACTCCTAACCTGGGTCTTTGGTATCCCAAAGACTTTAGTTTTGATCTAATTGGTTATACAGATGCAGATTATGCAGGTTGCATATTAGACAGGAAAAGCACCTTTGGTGGATGTCAACTACTAGGTGGAAAACTAGTCAGTTGGTCAAGCAAAAAACAGAACTCTGTTGCTACATCCAATCCACTACAGAAGCAGAATATGTAGCTGCTGGTATTTGCTGTGCCTAATTGTTGTGGATGCAATAACAACTAGCAGACTATGATTTAGAGTTTTCAAGAACTCCAATTATGTGTGATAACCAAAGTGCCATTGCCATCACTGAGAATCCTGTATTTCACTCCAGGACAAAGCATATTGAGATCAGACATCACTTTATCAGAGATTGTGCTGAGAAAGGTAAAGTGATTCTCAAATATGTGCCCACAAACGACCAACTAGCAGATATCTTTACTAAACCTTTGAATGAAGATAGATTTTTGTATCTGCTTGGTCAACTAGGAATGTTCAACCCCTAGTAAAACTCTTGAATCTGTGTGATTCAACTCTCAGTCTGTGCCTGTTTTTCAATCTGTATGTCTGTATCTTCAGTTATATACAACCAAAAAGCACAGACTAAGAGATATTTTGTAAATATCTTATAGAAAATACCAAAAAGATCTTACAATTCTGTTACTTTCTCTCAGTCTGTCTGTTATATGGTTCAGTCTGTGTGGCGTCATCCAGACTCACTGCGCAGACTAACAATATACACTCAGATTGTAAAAGATCTTACAACTCTTTTTCTTTTTCTTTTTATTTTTTTAATTTATTTTAATTTTATTTTTTATTTTTTATTTTTTTTATTTTTTATTTTTACTTTTATTTTATTAATAAAAATAAATAAACAACAATATTTTTGCATTTAATGCTAAAACCATTTTTATGATAATAATCATTAAAAGTTTTGACGCTTGTTGTCTATTCATCTGCTCAATACAAAAAGTGCACATGCCTTAGCCTTACTGTTACAGGAAAAGGGATAAACCGTCAAATGGGTTTCATTTAACGGAAATTTAATTTCTTCAAATACCCATTTCTGTTTTCCCACTTTTTCTTTCACTTGTACTTGCACACCAAAAATACACAGAGTTTGTAAGCCCTAACCTAAATCGCTCAACCATTTTCAAACTCAATCTCAAGAAATCTTCACTAAAAATGGCTGATCAATGGGTTTACACGGCACCTGCCAACATCGCTGCGGCTAAACCCTTCAAACAGGGTAAACAGGTAAAACTCTGTATAAATAATCAAGTTGCTACCATTTCCATCCCTGATTCTAAAAACAACCAAGGATTTGAGAAATTAACAAATTTTATGTCTGCTCATCCTTTGAGGGGGGCATTTTTCAACACTCTTCCTCAAATATATCCTGATTTTCTTATGGAATGGTGGTATACTTGCTCTTCAAATATTACCAATACTGCAATTACTGGTACTATTGATCATGGTAAACGGGCAGTTACCATTGATCAAGAGCTAATTAGGAATGTCTTAGACCTGCCTATGGGAAATAATTTTGAACCCATTCCAATCAAAGAAGCAGCAAGGGCTTCTCTTACTTTGGTTGGATATACCAAAGAAAAAGGCACAATTTTGATGTCAGGATTCACCCCGAAATAGAAATTTTTAATTTCTGGCATCATTAGAAGTCTAGGAGGTAAATCTGGTAGCACAGGGGAGCTAAATGAGTTTGAAACTCAACTGTTGAGCTCATTCATCACTGGTTTAAACATCAACTTTGCAGAGTTGTACTTTCAAGAAATTTTAAAATTGGTGAATGAGTCAAACAGAATTTTTAATGTACCTTTTATAAGGCTACTCTCCTTGTGCATCCAATCCAGATTGATTGGGTCTGTATATATGTCCTTTAATAATAAAGTGACAGATATACTTGTCCCTGTGCTCACCTATAAAGTGTTTAACCATCCGGTTCCACTTTCTGGAGCACTTATCACTGCTGCTATGCAGCAATGGATTGATCACCCATATGTTGCTTCTGCATCTATGGAGGGTGATGATTCAGGTGATAGTAAGGGTACTGAGACCCAGACTGTTGAAAATCGTGTGGCTGAAGCGAAGCATACAGACTCCATTAACACAGACTCAACTCAGTCTGTGCACTTGGAGTCAGACTCAAACATTGCTGAGTCTGTTCCATCTTCAACAGAAGATGAAGGTTGTAATTCTTCTTCACCTGAGGAGATGGATATAGATAAACCTTCTTATCCTAGCCCATCCTCACCCACAAAAGAGAGTCACAAACAAACCAACCCAGATGAGTCACCACTCTGGAGGAATCACCAGACTCAACCCCCAAAAGTATAGCACAAATGGAATCATTATCCATGGAATTGGATGTCAATAGAACACCTTCCAGTGCTGTAGACCATTTACATTACAGCTCTGCTAGAGTCTGTAGTGTCAATGGCTAACCAACTGACCCAACTTGAACCTAGATTAGTCAGTTTGGATACCCACATTACTGCTACTACACTGACCCATGTAGTATGCATTGAAGAAGATGCTCCAATCCTGAGCACTACCATCCCACTCTTTACCCCACTCACAATGGCTAATCCTATATTGACCACTAGTCCTGTACTAGTTCACATTCCAGTGAGTCTTTCCTTACACCCCTCTACACAGATCGACAATGCCTAAATCATGTCACAGACTGAGGTACAGATCTCAACTTCTTTGCTCCATGATCTACCATCTTATCACCAGATGGTCAGTAAGGGCATACAAACTTCAACATCAGTTGCCAGTGATACTGTTCTATTACACCAGGAACTGTTTGAGGCAACAGGTGCTACACAATCAACTCCCAGTGATGTCTTATCCTATCACCGGATTCGATCTGAGGGAAACACAACTACACCACTCAATGCATATGATCGCTTTTCCATGCACAGGACACAGAATGAGGCAAAGAGTGCAACACCAAAAGATTCCAGTGATCTTGCTCAGTTTCAACATGAGTCAAGTGAGGAACATATACCATCACCCAATTCTAACCCTTCCAACCAGACCCAGTCTGTGCCTTCTAGTACACTTACTGATGTGCTTTCTGCCATCACCAAGTTGTCTGAATGGGTACAGACTGAGTTCGATAATAATAAGAAAGAGCTAGAGAAGATGAAGCATCTAGTCTCTACCATGGTGGATAAAGTGGATATGCTGGAGCAAACGGTATCCAATAGGTTAGATGATATGCAGACCACCCTCTCAAGCTTAGCTGCTGATGTCAAAAAGGGGGAGAAGATGAAGTCTGGGTCTGCAGAAGCTAAAACCCCAAAAGATAATTCACTAAATAATAAATCCTTAGATTTAGGGGGAGATAGTAGTGAGGGAGATGATGGAGATGATGGACCCGAAAGTGCTAGGGTGAAGTCTCAAACTGAAGCTCAGTCTGTGCCACAGACTGAGGGGGAGTCAGAAGGATTGCAGGTAAGTGAACACACTGAGATGGTTGCACAGACTCAGGGGGAGTCAACTATTGTCTTACACATAGACCCAATAGCAACTATCTCAGGCCTAGGTCAGATGGAGTTAAAAAGACCATGGGAAGAAGAAGATGAAGATGTTCAACCTCTGCAAATCAAAAGAGCCAGGAAAATAAAAAGAATGGCCAGGAGGATTCCTGAAAGGGATATCTTTGATTCCCAACCAAAGATGAAGGGGATCAAGACCTAGGATCAATTTGATGATGAAGATGATGATGCCATCAATCCTGATTGTAGTTCTGAGTCTGAAGTATTTAGAAAATCAGATGATGATGAAGATGATGCTACTTTTGAAGGTGTAGATGAAGGTGCCTCAAAAGTCAAGACTAGAGAGTCTAAGTCTGTGCCCTCTGAACCTGCACAGACTGAGACACAGCATTCATCACAGACTCAGAGCTCAAAACAATAAGCAGCAAGCATTGATGCTCCAATCATCAGTGCTGAAGCCATCCAAGCTGAAGCCAACCCTGCTAGACCAACCACAACAACTAGAATACTGCCTCCAGGTAGAAGTGAACTTGAAGACAAAATTCAATGGAGAAGTGCTCATCTAATAAGCACATATCCTGGGTCGAGTTCTACTCTGGAAGAAGTTGATAGGGTTAAGGGTAAGGGCAAGGAGATTGCCTTATCCAAGCAGGAAAGGTTAAGAAAGATCAAGAAGACGGTGGATTATCATGCTGCTGGTACAAGAAATCCTGAACTGTCAAATCTACAGGATGAACTCTTGCAACAAGAAGCTACTGCTCAAGGTATGTCTTTAACTGAATACTTAAATGTATTAACTGAAGAAGAGCAGAAGCTGAAGGAAGCAAGATTTGTTGACATGCTCTCCAAAGAATTAGAAGATGACGGTTGTTCACAGACTCAATCCAGAAGGAGTCAAGTTGAGCAACAGATCAAAGAAGATGAAGAGCTGTCAAGAAAATTACAGAAGATAGAGAGCCTAAAAGCTAAGCTACAATCCACTTTCAGAAAGTCAAAGCTCAAGCAGAAGATTAAAGACTGTCATCTGAATAAGATTGGACAGAAATTGAGGCTGGAGTTGACTTTGACCAAGAGCTCAAAAATGGTATGGGTGGATGACCTGTACACTCTAGGACTTAAAGAATGACAATCCATTGCTAATCTTTTGAAGAGTGAAGCTGACAAAGATCTGAAGAAAGAAGTTCTGGATGAGCTATCTTACCTGATTGAGTTAGTTCTCAGTCTGGGGCTTATCTCAGAAGAAGAATACAAGTTGTTCTGCATAGCAAACAACTTTGTAATAAAAAAGAAGTCAGCTGGGTTATCTACAGAGAATGAGCAGAGAAGGGAGCATCCTCTACCAAAAGGTATCGATTTTATCGTTAGATCCTATGTCCTGACTGACAAAGTTGAAGGTCTGTGCTACAGAGATATCAATGGGATAGAGTGCTTCCAGGATCAAAACAGACTGTATGGAGAATCTCTGCTGCATTGCATTGCCCTGCTGAAGGAATGCAAACATTCTCAAGCCAAGCCATTTAGAAGAAGACTAATTAGCTGGTTATTCAACAACCTTTCCAAGATCAGGATGATGATTGGATTTGAAGACATCTGCAAGAAGATCATCCTGGAGTATCAAGAATTTGAAGAAAAATCTGATAAGGAAATGGAAGTGTTGTTGAAGAGGAAAGTGGAAAAGATCAAAGAGATCATGGCTTAGAGAAAAGATTGAAGATTGCTAAATTTATGTTATTTACAATCTTGTGTAATAAGTGTAATATTTTTGTGAACTGACTATGATTTTGACTTTATGTATATAAGTCTTGATCCAAATGTTATGTTTCACTTTAGTATTTATTATTTCTCTATTATCTTTTGTAAATAGATTTTGACATCATCAGACAGGGGGAGATTGTTGGGAAAAACAATGATCAAACCCAAATTATAAATCTGAGGAGTCAAAATCTAACTTAGTTGTATTCAGAAAAAACTTAGTGATTTCCTGAGTCTGTGTTTCTGAGTCTGTGCTTCACAGACTGAAGAAGTATTTCTGAGTCTGTGCTCCACAGACTGAAGAATTCTCACAGACCGAAAGCCGTGCTCTCTTTGAAAACTTATGAATTCATCATCTGAAGAATGAAGATTGAAGACAGAAGACTTCACAGACTGATGATCACAGATTGAAGATCACAGACTGATGAACACAGACTAAAGAGCACAGATTGAAGAACAAAAGTACAATCGTACAAAAGAAGTTCTTCTTTCCCTAGGCTACGGTACAACTGAAGAGATGTTTGAGTAAGGTCAAACATTGGAGAAAGGTTTTCTTCTCAGCAAAGAAACCTTTTACCTTTTGCTTTTTCTATTTCCAAGAAAAGCAAAAAAGGGAAGAGTGCAAAGTTGCCCAAGATGAATCTGTTATTCCTTGGACAACTAACTGAGCTGGATAAAAGAGTTGATACTCAACTCTATAAATAGCAGCTCAAAAGCACTTCAAAACAATCCAAGACAATTAGTATACAAGACCTTTAAGCTTAGGCTAAAAGCATTACCACACTTACTGTTAAGTTTGTAGTGATAATTGTATCATAGTATACTACTTGGATCGTATTCAAACAATCTGTGTGTGTTTGAATACTCTGTCTTATTTGTAAGACAAACCATTTATTGTGAATAAAACTTTAATTCATAATATATTATGTGCCTTAATTAATCTTGTATTCCGCCTTGATTAATTAACCTGTTTGATATAACTTAGATTTAAACTAATATATTAAATACTTGTTATTTAATCTGTATCTAAGTTTTGGGACCTTCAAGACCTAACAAAAAGATCAAAGAGATCAGGGCTCAGAGAAAAGATTGAAGATTGTTAAATTTATGCTATTTACAATCTCATGTAATAACTGTAATATTTCTGTGAACTGACTATGATTTTGACTTTATGTATATAAGTCTTGATCCATATGTTATGTTTCACTTTAATATTTATAATTTCTCTATTATCTTTTGTAAATAGATTTTGATATCATCAGATAGGGAGAGATTGTTGGAAAAAACAATGATCAAACCCAAGTTATAAATCCGAGGAGTCAAAATCTAACTCAGTTGTATTCGGGAAAAACTTAGTGATTTCCTGAGTCTGTGTTTCCGAATTCTCACAGACTGAAAGTCGTGCTCTATTTGAAGACTTATGAATTCATAATCTGAAGAATGGAGATTGAAGACAGAAGACTTCACAGACTGAAGATCACAGACTGATGATCACATATTGAAGATCACAGACTGATGAGCACAGACTGAAGAGCACAGATTGAAGAACGAAAGTACAATCGTACAAAAGAAGTTCTTCGTTCCCTAGGCTACGGTACAACTGAAGAGATGTTTGAGTAAGATCAAACATTGGAAAAAAGTTTTCTTCTCAGCAAAGAAACCTTTTACCTTTTGCTTTTTCTATTTCTAAGAAAAGCAAAAAGGAAAGAGTGCAAAGTTACCCAAGATGTACTTGTTATCCTTTGGACAACTATCTGAGCTAGTTAATATAGAGTTGATACTCAACTCTATAAATAGCAGCTCAAAAGCACTACAAAGAAGCATCCAAGAAAAATAGTGTACAAGACCTTTAAGCTTAGGCTAAAAGCATTACTACACTTACTGTTAAGTTTGTAGTGATAATTGTATCATAGTATACTACTTGGATCGTATTTAAACAATCTGTGTGTGTTTGAATACTCTGTCTTCTTTGTAAGACAAACCATTTATTGTGAATAAAACTTTAATTCATAATATATTTTGTGCTTTAATTAATCTTGTTTTCCGCCTTGATTAATTAATCTGTTTGATATAACTTAGATATGAACTAATATATTAAATACTTGTTATTTAATCTATATCTAAGTTTTGGGACCTTTAAGACCTAACAGTTTTGATGGTGGTAGCTGTGTTTGTATGGGTTTTTGTTATATTATTATTTGATTGATGGTTGATAACTTGAGATATGGGTATGATTATTATGTTTTGGTAATTGATTTTGAACTGAGTAACCAAAAATGCAGGTTTACCTTTGGTTGGTGTTTATCCAAGATATTTAGCGGTTGGTGATTGATCATGTGTGTTTACCTTTGGTACAGGTTTGTACTTTGTACCATTGATTTATCATTTAACTAATATGTTTGCATTTTGTTTTCTCTACTTTTATTTTCAAACGAGGTCGTCCTACAGCTATATAAACCCGTGACTAAATTTATAATTTATTTTTTAATTTCATTTGTTGTTTGTGTGGTGTTAGTTATCGAAACTTTAAGATAATGTGAAGATGGATGATGAAGATATGAAGATCGATGATTAAGAGAACAACTTGAAAAATAAGATATGATTAAAAAATTGAAGATGGATATATGGATGAATGTACAAAGATAGATTCAAAGATCGATGATCAAAAGATTGAAGATGGATCTATAGATGATTATATACAAATGATTAAAAGAAGAACTTGAAAAATAAGAACCAACACTTTTATTAAGTATCATAAAGTACAAGTTGATATAATAAGATCAATAACAATTTTTTTTTTTAAAGTTTATTGAGACTTGACACTTCAAAAAATTTGTTGTGGTAAATCTAATCTCTGTATGTTCATCTATCCACTCAAGTGAATCGTTTTGTTCTAGTATAAAATTTAGTGTTCGTAAAAAACATATTTTGTTTTCTGAAATTTTTGATAATTTTGCATCATCTATTGCAAATTTTTAAAGTAGAATTGGTATTTTAAGTAAAAAGTTTGGTTAATAGAGGTATGGTGATTGGTGAGTTGGTGAAATGGTTTGACCTCAAAAAAGGTATAGTGTTACTTTTTATATAACAATGTTGATTTATTTACCATATTTGAATAGTGAAAACGAAAATGTGATCCAATTTGATGTGAATGTTATATATGTTATTCAATTCCTCACATAACTTGGTAATACAAGTTAAATATATGTGACGTGTTACCTAATTTCTCACATATAGGAGTAGTAATGATTCATTCTTATTTAAACTTAGTTGGTTCGTCTCTACTGATACTAAATAAGCCAAATACCGACATAATATTGAAAAGTTTTCACGAATTAGATGAACTAAAATTACTATCTATCTCGAACGACATCTAACTTTTAGAAAAATAAGAAAGTAACAAAAAATAAAATAAAAACCTCTTCATATATATATATATAGGGTTGAGTTCTAGTGAAAACAAGGAGTTAAAATAAAAACGGTGAAAACGATCTCAATTTGTATTCACAATTTTTTTTAGTTGTGAACTTTTATTTTCTTCGCTTCACATACTTTTTTTATTGTGAACCCTTACATTTTTTTTATTTTCCAAAAAGTTTTCGTTGTGAACCTTTTTTTTTTTGCTTCACAAAAAGTTAGAAATTTTTTAACTATGAAGTTTAATTTTTTTAGCTTCACATAAATTTATGAATGTGTGAAGCTTAATTTTCAACCTTCACAATTCGTAAATTTTATGTGAAGCCAAAAAAAATAAGCTTCGCATTTAAAAATTAAGTGTGAAGCAAAAAAGAAAATCAACTTTAGACTTTATAAAATTGTGAAGGTCAACTGTTTTCATCGTTATATATATATATATATATATATATATATATATATATATATATATATATATTGATCCAAGGGATGTGATCTGTTTTCACCGTTTTTATTTTATCTCCTTATTTTCACATGATCCCAACCACACATATATATATATATATATATATATATATATATATATATATATATATATATATATATATATATATATATAATATGTTCATATATAAACATAGTATGTATGTACTTTTGATCTATTTGTAGCATGACACATGAGTAAAGTTGTGCAAAGTATGGACGATAATGTGGTAGACCAAGCGGGTCATCTCGATCCCGTCACACCTTCTATTAAATATATATACATGTTTTCATTTTGAGTTTTATAGTTTAACCATTTAATAATATTTGTATATGTTGAAAGATATTAAATAATGCAACTATAAGTCTATAACCAGCCGTACATCAATCCAATATACAAATATATATAACAGTCATCAGCAATTAAAAATACAAAAATGAAATAGAACTATCAAAACTTTTTAGTACTATAAACGAAGTACAGTAGAGTGATAGATATACGGAGTAGTTTGTAACAAGTAATCAGTATAGTACTACTACACTACTTCTGTACATAATACCGGGTGAAACAATGATTGGTTTTGGAAACAATATATGTATGTCATTCAAAATTTACTTTTTTAACTTTATAAACTGATACTCCTTTCATATGTTTTCAATTATGCATCTTTAACTTAATATATGATAAAGTAAAACAAATTAAATCACATTTAAATGATAGTTCATTCCCGCTACAAAGAAAAATGTATTTCTCTATAGCCGCAATGTGCGAGCCAAAAAATATCGTAAGTATTTCATATGTTTTCAGGTTCACCTTTATTTTTTCTTTATAAAGTTTACTTATTACCGTAAGTATTTTATTTTAATTTATTGTTAACCTGATACTTAACGCTTTGTATTTTATTAAATAATAAAGGATTTGGAGTAGTTGTTTCTTTTAAATTGCTTTACCTATCTATAGTATATAATAATATAATAATAATAGAGTGAGGTTCAAATGAGAATGAAAATTTTTGTGAGAATAGAGGAATCAATAGAAATGTGTCACGTGTCACAAAACTCACTTTCACACATTTTTTAAAAAATTAAATATCTCAAGAATGGCTCATTGAAAATCATAAAATTACACCATAAAAATTAGCATTTTTTTCTTCGATTAGACATCTCAAATGATATACTTTCGATGTTTTTTTTATAATTGTAAAATATTAGTAACACATGTGATACTCGTTGGTAACATATGTGATACTCGTTTGTAACACATGTGATAGTTGTTTACAAAACCTAATGAAGACGAAAAAAAAGTTCGTCGAAAGTATACCTTGTGAGATCTCTAATCGAAGAGAAAAAAATGCTGATTTTATGGTGCAATTTTTATGATTTTTTGACTTATCGTTTAGGAGGTATTTAATTTTTAAAAATATGGGGAAAAGTGATTTTTGTGATAGGTGGCACGTTCTTATTAGGTCATCTATTCTCACATAAAGTTGTTGTACTCATTTGAAGCTTACTCAATAATAATAATAATAACATAACAAATACTTAAACCAGAATACCATGGTACAATCTGGCCCTTCAATGAGTTTTTCCAAATCAATCCGACGATCTAGATTTCATTTAGATAGTTACGCTTATCCCTATTAAACCCCCTAGAATATTAAGTTAAATATTATTTAATAAAAATGGACGGCTAAATAATAATCGACTATATAGTGAGATTCTCATCTAGATTGCAAAGTTTCCTGTGGAGAAAATTAGACAAATCGTCATTTAATTTTACCCTCAAATTTCACTGACATTTACAAAATTTAATTACACCAATGATTATTTCTTTTGAAACTTTTTACGCTAATAATCATTTAGACTAACGATTCTTAACTCTTTGTTAAAAAGGACCACAAATGAATTTTTTTTTAATTTTTCCAGTAAAATATAAATTATAAAATCTAAAATATGCATATATACAGTATTAACTATAAATAACATCATTTTCATCTTCTCCGTATCACTTCGAAAATTCATCATCAAAATTCGGTCATATTCTGCCCTCAAACATCAAATATTATAATCCACCACCATCTTTCACCACCTGAGGACCCTGCATCACCCATTCATCTTGACTTTCACGACTTTGGTAGCCAATGTATCCTCTCTTTTGCATTCTTTTCTTACTCGAAAAATATCTCAAACGAAACCCTAGCTTTATAGTAAAACAATGTTGAAAACTATAAACCAAATATGCGAATCGTAATCTTTAAGCCACAAATGTATGATTTGGTGGTGAAAGATGGTAGTGGATTTGAGTGCTAGACTATAAAATTTGATGTTTCAGTGGGAAAAATGAAAATGATGTTCTTTGCAGCTAATAATGTATGTACACCTATTTTAGTTTTTCTAATTTATATTTTACACAAAAAAACTAAAAAAATTATGTAACACCCCAAAATTTTCCGAATTTAAAAGTTAACTGAAATTTCTAATGTTTAGCGACACTATTAGAAGTGTCGCAGAAGGCGATACTTAGTCTAAAGCGACACTACTGAGAGTGTCGCAGGTAGCGACACTACTGAGAGTGTCGCAGGTAGCGACACTTTGCCTGTAGCGACACTATTGGAAGTGTCCCTAAAACCGCTGTAGTGGCACCATGCAGGGGTTAAAAGTGTAAATTGAGGTATTAAAACCCCACTTCGTACTCCCAAACTTTCTAGAAACTAATAGATCATAGTGTGTGTGTGTGTGTGTGTGTGTTTGGGTGTTCTAGAGAGAGAGAAAGAAGGAGAAAGATAGAGAAATCAAAATTTAACTAAGGATTAAAATTCTTGGAAATGTTCCCTGGTGTTCACAATTCATCCAAGGTAAGAATTATGAACTCCCTGTTAATTTTGAGAATAATACCCATTTGAATTGTTGTATTATTGGGTTAGTAGCTATAATTCTTAATTGTGAAGAATTGGGTTAAAGTTTGTATTGTTAAGGAGTGAGTTTTAGATGTATTTTATGTTGCAAATTATAAACAGAGACTTGTATGAGTTAGAGAATTAGAAATTAGTTTAAAACTTGAGAAAATTCGGAATTTTGCTGCTGTTCTGTTCATCAGGCGACACTACCTGCTGGTGTAGCGACATTTTGATAAGTGTCGCAGTAAGTGTCGCAGTGATGTGTTGTGCGACACTTGTGAAAGTGTCGCCATTGCAAATAGCGACACTAGGAGGGAAGTGTCGCACGGTCTAAACTGGAATATTAGTTTTAATATCTTGATTAAATTGTATGACTAATTATTTGTCGTCTTAAGTTGTTCATTCGGATTGACGATACTTAGATCATGTGTGTGGTTAAGTATTTACAGTACTGAGTTAATCATTGAGTGACAATACTTAGATCACGTGTGTGGTTAAGTATTGATTTTATTAAGATTGCTACTTTGAGCTAGCAATACTTAGATCACGTGTGTGGTTAAGTATTTGCTGTTCTGAGTTAATCATTGAGTGACAATACTTAGATCACGTGTGTGGTTAAATGTTGATCAATTTGAGGTAGATTATCGGATATGCCAATTGGAAGAGTATACAATTGAGCAATTATCCGTCTAGACTCGGGGAGTCAGGCTCGGGAAGCCATGTGAAGAATATTTATATACTTTTAAATTGAGATGTTGAGTTTGTAAATAGTTTATTATTTTTCTATATTTCCGTTTCTCACTAAGCCGTGAGCTTACCTTATTGTGTGTGTACTGTTTTGATAAGTACATCGAGCGGGGTTAGAGATGGAAATACGCGTAAAAAACCCGAAGACTGCTAATGGTGGAAACTTACTGTACTTTTATAGTAAGTTAAAATGTCTCGTAAATCATGCTCTCAGTAGAAAGGAGGCCCTTTTTGAGAAGACATGTATATTTTGAATTTGAATGTATATTTTGAAATCACAAGGTTGTTAATCTAGTCGAATTAGTTCCAAGTAAAGTTTGATAATTATGTATGAATTCGAGTGAGAAATGTTTAAAGTGTATCGTGTTAATATGATTTAACTTGTTGCTAAAAATTCTGCTCTTGGCGACACTTCTGAGTGTCGCATGTAGCGACACTTTTTTTTATCTAGCGACACCGGTAAAGTGTCGCCTAAATAAAAAAAAAAACAGGGCGTTTCAAATTAAAAAAATATTACCGTTTATTTTAGCGGAGAGTTAATAATTGTTAGTCTAAAGGACTTTTTGGTAACAAGTTTCAAAAAATTACCATTTTTTGTAATTTTAAGGTAAACTTAAAGGTAATTTTATCTTTACCGTGAGATCTTAAATTCCACGCATCAACGACTACCGCCGTCCTCCTTATGTCGGTACTCGTCAGCGTCTTCGCCATCTCCGCCACCGCCAGACCTTGCAAAACAATCTTCTTCATCACCTCCACCTCTTTGTCTTCCTTCAATCATCACCTCTAAAACTCTAATTCCCTTTTTTCAAAACACTAATCCTAACCCTAAGAATCCCCCTCATTTTCTTCATCACTGAAATCCACCAATTCCACCGCACTAGACCATTCCCCAGCCCGATCTTCATCGATCGTTACATGGATTCCCATCAAACGATGTTGTTTCGTCAAAACCCTATTACGACTGTACGATAGACATCCCGAGCATTGCAGGCACGTTGTTGTTCGGTGTTGGATCGCTTCCACAAGTTTTCGGGACCTTCATATTTCATCACAATTTTATGATGTTAACGATTCACTCTGTTCGTCCAGATTTGATTTCGAATAAGTATATTTTTCAATTTTTAATCATATTGCAATCTATTTTATATAAATTCTGTAATTTAGGTTTTTCATAGTTTAGATGTGATCTTGTGATTGTATTGTTAATTCGTTATGCTTTCCGTACAATTAGATTTTATCTTTTGTTATAATTTAATTTTGCGGTTTAATAGCTTCGTGCATATGGTGATCGCAGTATCTAGTGTTTATATCTGATATATTGTGTTTGAGGCAAGAACTTGAATGTCTCGTGTTGAATATTATTACATTCACATATAATATTCTGTTATATATTGGTGATTGATTGATTGTATCCGATTTTTGATTGCAGTTGATGAATCATCAAAGTTTGTATCCGCGATTCAAGGTCAGAATGGCTCAAACTAATTATATTGATTTTCTTTTCAATATGCTACGATAAAAATATTTTTTTGTTATTTATTTGAATATTCAATGATAAAATTACATTATTATATCTACTTAATATATTTGTTTTGTTCATTTGTTCAACCAGATATTCATCGAAAAATCAAGAATAAGAAGGTAACTGAAGAAAACGAAGAAGCGGGAAAAAAATTGAAGAAAATTCAGCTGTTGTTCCAAGTATAAAGAAATTCAGCTGTTATTGTCTTAAAGTCTGAATATATATTGTGACACCACAAAAAGTTAACAATCAAGTAGCATGTTCCAGATAGTAGTTATCTCTGTAACTTTCTACGTTTGATTTAATTGTTGCTTATAATTAAAAAGTTTATGTTAGAATGATCCGATTAACCTACTTTATATTTTGCTTAGCTGGAAGGATTGACATTGGCGTTTAAAATATCAATACAGTAAAAATATAGCATCGTTTTGAACAAAAAGGGATACAATGAACTTAATCAAGGTATTCATTAACTCTTTTACTGTTCGATTCGTAACAGTCTGCAAGGTATTATACTCATTTTGATATGTACTATGTGTTGTGATCGAAACCCCGATCAATAGAAGTTTAAGGTACCTTTCATATATCTCTCTATGTTCTAATCTTCTTACAGCTTATTTGTTTTTGTTTTTCTTTTATGAGTTGTGATTTGTGATAATCTTGGGTCTGTTTGTGGTTTGGTACAATTACTATATCAAATTAATCAGCACAACTAATTCATCTTTAGGTTAGAGTGCATATAGTAGTTGAAATGATCTGTATTAATTTGTATTAGGGATTAAGGGGATCATAAATTTGTGATATAACTTATTATGAGTGAATGTTTCAAACTTTCAATCTTTTAGAAGTACTAAATTTGCTTTGTACGTCTATGAATGTTTCAATCTTGTAGAAGTACTTAAACATGTTCATTTTGCCAATGTTCAACTTTTGAATCACAGTCATACAAAAGTTGTTACGCCATATTATTATCAAAACAATTTATTATCTGTACATTAGGTGACACAACTGACTGATTGTTGATACTATTTTCTGTAGGGCTCCTTCAGTATTCAGTATTCTTTTATTACTGCTTCCCGATTCTTTTAATTTCAAGATCGGGATCCACGCTGCTGCTGCATTAGCTGCCCCACCAACAATATTCGGTGAGTCACTTCAAATATAAATAGAATCCTATCCTATATAGCTAACCATGCCTTGTATCTCTATTGGACTCGAACAGTTCCATTTCATGTTTTCTTTGATTGTGTTTTGTGCAGATTATGGGAAGTCATACTCAGATGTTGTTCAAGGGGTACAACACACATTAGAGAATCTTGGTTCAGACCAGATGTTTGCTCCTTCAAGTTTCAAATATCGGCTTGCACTTGAGAAGCAGGTTCACCTTTTTTTTTTCTTTATAAAGTTTATTTATTACTGTAAGTATTTTATTTTAGTTTTTTTGTTAACCTGATACAACTCTTTGTTTCGCTTTACTACAGCTAACGTCAACCATATATGTTGCATGTCCTTGGGCTTGCTTCAGGAACTCATCATCCCCCTGTACATGATTTTCTTATCAAGGTAACATCTGATCTCATACACCACTTCTTCTAAATACCATCTTCTTATGCACTTCTAAAATTGTTTCCCTTCATGCGCATTTATCGCATATAATCGGATTTTTTACGGCTCATAATACATTTGTTTCCTTGTAGAAATCATCATTTCTTGAGGTGTGGCTCGAGGCATTATGTTCATCTCTTGTGAATCAGTTTGAAACTGAACATGATTCTACTTGCAACCAAAAGATAGAGGTAATAAATAGAGCGATACAGTCACTTGTCAAGGTATATGAAGACAAGGATAATCACACCATGGCTCAAAGGTTTGACAAACTGATGATAGTTTGAATGGGTGGTGGGCGTCCATTGTTGTTTGTTAATAAAGAAGGTCCTTGTACATTTTCTATATAAAATCTTGATTCATTTGAACCCAAAAATTTTGAAATCATACCAGCTAAAACAACACATGTAGTAGAAAGATCATAACAATTTACATACGTAGTATATGACAACTTCAAACATACATGATACATTCCCATGCATTTTTTTTATTACAGTATAATCAACATGAAAAATAAACCATAAAATATATTTGCGATATCTCGCATCACACAAACATATTCACCTGAAGTAAGGTAGCCTTTTCAGGCAACTGCACTCCAGTATCACGGGAGATTAAATCACATCCCGTTTTATTAGCATCACACCGCACACAAAAGTAAGATAGATGGCAGTACTTATGTATCTTGTACATATCCTGCATACCAATTAGCCTAATTGGCAGCTTTTAACGACGGAAGCTCCGGGCTGAACGTGGCACCTCTCCTTCACCCGCTTGTAGTTTGACCAATGTGTAGACTCCAGCTCCAGCCAGGGCTCCAAGTGTAGGCGCCAACATGTAAACCCATATCACCGTGTAGTTCCCTGCTGCAACTGCTGGACCTAGTGTACGAATAGGATTCATTGAACCACCGGTTGATTTCCTATCATACAGATATGGAAACAATTTTAGCATCTATAAATTTTTGCAATTGTATGCAACATAAGGGTGTTCAAGAAAGACTTCAAGTCACTCACCCTGCAACAAGAATGTTGAGCATAACAGTAGCCCCTACTGCAATACCTGCTAATTCTCCAACCTGAAAGTTAACATGTACCAATCAGATGTACGTACAGCAAGATTTATCATAAAAGAAAGTTGAAGCATAAATGGTGGGTGATACGTACAGCACGAGTATCAGTAGCAACAGCTGTAACTACAAACAGGAGGTTAAAGGTAATGAGGAACTCAAGAGCAAATGCTTGACCGGTACTAACAGAAGGAACAGTGACACCACCAGACATAAACGGGTGAAAGACACCTTTGAGAGCAAATGAAGCACATATGGAAGCCGATACTTGTGCTATGATGTATGCAGGGACCTGTGCCCATGGGAAATGACGCAGTGCTGCAAATGCAATTGTGAGAGACGGGTTCAAATGGGCTCCTGAGATATGACCTGTTGATAATATTATTATCATCACTGCTAGCCCTGCACTTGCTGCATTCCCTATTAGTGTTTCTGAATTTGAGTACTTTTCGTTCACGATTGGTGCTGCAGTTGCTGCGAATATGAGTATAAACGTTCCCACAAATTCTGCTCCCAACTGCAAATATACCAAATGAAATCTTGCTCATATATGGATCATTATAACGATTAACTACTGTAGATCTGAATTTTGGTAGTTTGGTTTTGGTCTAGAATCAAATTTAGCTTTAGGATGGAAAGTAGGATGGATCAACACATAGAGTCATGTCTATCAACTCAAAATGGTGATAATTTTTATGGGTGTTTTTGATTAACTTATTTTCCTAATTTATGAGCTTATTCGATTTTCAAAAGCCAATAAGTTTCATTTTGTTGCCTTATTAGCTTGTGAGTTTGAGCTTATCGTTTCTTTGAGCTCATAGTGATTACCTTGATTAGCCCTGTAAGCAAGAAAAATAGAGCTTTTGGAGTTTTGAAAATCCAATAAATTCACAAGACAAAAACAAGTAATCCAAACACTCATTAACAATAATTTATTATATGTTTATTACTTATATGTTTATTATATATTTCTAGAATTTACCAAATCTTACACCAAATTTTTTAATTTTCATTTAAACCCTTTTAATTATAATAAGTTTATTATATGAGTCCCAAACTTACAAAAGTAAAAGTCATTGCATTTATCATTCGTTTGAATACGTTTTACTTTGTCAACAAAGCGATTCGCTCGAACTCACATAAAAGATTTGTTTGTATATGTGATACTTTGTTTCCAATGAAACTTAAAACCCAAATCACTTCCAACGTATCGTTCTTTTGAATACGTTATATGTTATACTATATCAAAATTTCCACTTATTATCTATTGTAATTTGTAACACATATATACACATCATCTCAGTGATACTCGAACTTACAACCTTTTGATCGATTAGTTACTCTCATATCACTTGGTCAAACACCTCTTGATAATATAACTAAATATGTAATATTTATTCATCATTGGTTTTTGATAAATTTATCGATGTAATGATATTATTTTCATCATTGGTTTTTATTGAACTTTATCGTTATAATGGTATGATTTATTTATGCTTATATTGTTAACTTAATTTTAATCTATAACTTATAAAAAAAATAATTAACTGAACTAACTTATAATATAAAAATAGTTCAGGGGTAATATGTATCAATTTAGTGTAGAAATTTAGTACATACGTTCAAGATGGATCACATTTGGTGCGAATATATTTCTTAATAATTCTTTATTTGCATAATTTTGGTGTATGGTTTAGTGAAAGCATTCCAGATGTCCCAGATGAACAAAAACTGAACGATTTACAAGGGCTGAAGTTGCCAAATCATGAAAGTAGAGGGGGTACCTTTCGAGTGAGTGAGATGTCATTGGGTGAAGGGAAATCAGTGAAGCAAGAGTTTGGTGCACCCCATGAAGCTGCATCAATAGGCAAACACCTGCCACGTGGCATTGATTTCCGGTCATATGACATTGAGTCAACTCTCAATGAAGTGAACAAAGGTGCTCCCGGCGTTCCTGGTGTCGCCGGTGCTGATACCGGTGGCGTTGGCCCATCCCCACTTTCCATTTCCAAATATTTTCACTAATAATAATCCTTTTTTTTTTTTTTTTTTTTTTAATATAGGATCTACCAAAAACTAATGAAAAAAATGACTTTACATAATTTGTAAATTTTTATAAAGATATCGTTACACAATTGGATGAATTCGATCCAGATCGAATCGAAGCTTAGATCTTTTTTTCTTTTGTTTTTGTTTTTTGATTTTTCGAGATTTTTTTTGTAAATGAAGAAATAAATGGATAGTTTAAAGTTACATACTGGGTAGATTTTTATAAATGTTGAGTTAAGGAAGATAGATTTTAAAAATAGCCAGACTAAACAACTTAACTAGATAAAGAAATATAGATACAGTTTTAAAAATATAATCTTTTTTGCTTTTTCTGGGAAATCGAAGACGGAAACTGAGAATAATCAAGAAACAAAGTTACATGCTTACAAAGATTTTTATAAAAGTATGATCAAGGAAGAGCAATAAGAAGCAAGTGATCCAGACTGAAAACTAAGGTGGTGTTTATATAGTGAAAAATGGTCTAAAAAGAGAGTTTTAAAAATAAACAAAAAGCTGAAAAATGAAACCTGCTACCACTCTTGAAGATTTGTAATGAAGATGGAGATTAATGAGGTGTTGAATGCAGTGAATATGTATATATATGTATATATTTTGTTGAAAGGGAAGGAAAGAGAATGATAAAGTCAACTCTTTTGAAGGGCAATCAACTTCACAGCCTATTAAATTCAACCTTAAGTAACAATGCATACATCACAAGCAGTCAGATTCAACTGTTTCACAGCACTCATTTTTTTTGTTTTTTTGTTTTTTTAAAGGAAAAAAACAAATTTCAATTATTAAATTATTATTAACAACTTCAATTATTATATATAGAAAAGGGTACCGTTAACGACAGTCGTAAGGCTGTCAACAGTAAATTTGGACACGCATAAAATGATTGTATTTTAACTAAATTTTAGGTGGGCTAGTGACATTTTCACCAATGAATATGAAAAATCATTCATAACTATGCATTAAGTAATTGTACTGTACATACAAGTAATGCACAATTATGGTGGATTTATAAAATCCAATAGAAAAAATATCAACACCCTTTCAGGTGGGGTCAACTAAAATTAAGGAGGCCATGATATATATTATTGTAAAAGTACAAATGTTAATGTATGTATTAAAGTCTTATTGATAGTTCTTTGAGCTGTCATTATTATTTTCTAAAAAAAAACATGTCGTTAAATACTTTCTTACATAATTGAAATACATGGTTTGATTTATATAATAATTTAAAAGAATTAATTAATACTAGTTTTCTAATTAATTGTTTATTGTGGACGGTATCTAGAAACATGCATGGAATAGTTTTTGTGAACTAACTAACCATCTATTATTAATTGGTAAAATTATTTCATTTATAAAAATATTGTATTGTATATTGTATTGTATATAGAGATATACAGGAATAGTAAGATCCGACCAATATAACAATGTCAACCATCAAAATGGACTACATAACAACTAAGATTACACATAGAATTTTTGATCGAGACAATATGATCACACTAATGAGAAAGTCAAATCTTAAGAAGTTTAACTAATTGAGCCAATAAACAAAGAAAACAAAAACTATATCATATCAATTCTTGTCGCATTAATCTTAACACTACCGATATAGAAACGTATTTATATATATACGACACGCATCCATCTTCCTTCATCAGTATCTCTCCATGTCAATGTATTCTCCATTTCAATGTATTCGAAGCGTAATTAAGCATGTATTAGAGCTATTAGAGAATGTGTAATTAGTGTTTACTGTTTATTAGTTGAGCCAGACCTACTTGTATAAACGCTGTTAGAGTTTTTAGGATTTGTAGATAACTCTATGTGTGAATATTAATCGATGTACGTGATACATAAGAACATGTGAGAAATTTAAGGACACAACTTAACATCACCTTATTGCCGATGTTAAATTAAATCGAATACCAGTCCATGAAAATTCATGGCAAGTTGTGGTGAGAGAACTCCTTGGAGTGAATATGATGAACATTGATGTTAATTAAGAGACTAAAATGAACAAAAACTAAAGACAAAATTCCTCCCCGACCGGAAAAAAGTTTCTTGATAATTCACAGCCTAAATCAATCAACTAAACAATCGATCGGACACAATCAGAAAAAGAACTAAGCTACAAATGTTATTGGAAAAGTAGAATTGAAATAGTCCAAAGAAGTGAAATGTCATTCCCACCACAGCTTGACCATCACATCCCATCACAAAGATAGTACTCTTTGATCAAATTGAGAAATTTAAAAGCTAAAAGACTCACTAATTCTGAAAATGAATTTACAAGAAAGAAAGTGAAAGAGATAGCTATGTAATTAGTGGGCAAATAAGATTAGAAAAGTAAAAAGGTTGGAGTAGGGTTTTAGGGAGAGTTATAAAGATTACATATTAATTTACTATCTACATACCAATAATGAAAAAGTTAACAATACTCTTAGTTATTAACTATCTACATACTAATAATTACCTGTAAATGTATCGATCTTGTCACAAAATTCTTTTGTACGCATCCATAATCTAAAAGTTCTATTGTATACATCGAACTTAATCACTCATGTTGTATGTAATCATTAACCTGAAACCGGAATTTTGCTTATGTGGCACTGTTAATCAACTTTTGTCCACATTGTACACCACCTAAGAGCCACGTGGGACTACATAAATGTAACGAACTTTTCTAAATGTATCAAACTTTAGTTTTTGTCCCATTTCATCCATTCAAGCAAAATTATGTCGTCTTCTTCTTCTTCTAACTAGGGAGTTTCAAAAAAATGTTCACATGTTTGTGATTGTGACCATCGGTTGTACGTGTCTTAGTGGTGGTTATGGCGGTGTTTACGAGAAACATGATGTCGCCGGAAAAAATGGTGTTACCGAGAAATGTGATTGGAGTTGTAGATGGTGTTGATGCCGTTGAAGTAGAGATAATAGAGATATGTTGGTTAAAGTAGTGGTTGTGGTGGTGTTACCGAAAAATATGATGTCGCCGGAAAAATGGTGTTGTCGAAAATTGTGGATGAAGTTAGAGATTGTTGTAGAGTAGAGATAATAGAGATGTTGGTTAAGGTAGTGGTTGTTTTGGTGTTACCGAAAAACACGGTGTCGCCGAAAATAATGGTGTCGTCGGAAATAATGGTATCGCCGGAAAAATGTGGATGGAGTTAGAGATGGTAGTGACGACGAAGATATATGATTGTAAAGTAGAAATAATAGGGATGTTGGTTAAGATAGTGACTATGGTGGTGTTACCAGAAATTATGGTGTCGCCGAAAAAGTCACCAGAAAAATAGTTGAAGTTGATGGAGTTGGTGAATGTGTCAATCCAATGACATCAATGTGGTGAAAAAAAATGTATCCAAATTTTTGTTGAGGTGACGATGACATGGTAATGACAACTCAACAACCATTGGCCACGTAAGCAGGGGTAACCGGTTACATTTGTTTTCGGTTAATGACTACATACAATATGTGATTAGTAATTTCAATTCGATGCATACAATAGAACTATTAGAAGATGAATGCATTAAAGGATTTCGTGACAAATTCGATACATTTACAAACAATTAGCCCTTTATGTTATTTTAGCTACTACAATTACCAAATGTAATTTAACTACTCCTTACATATTCAAACTCATATACTACTATTTCAACTCATATAAAAATAATATAGTCATAAATAAAGAAATTGACATGGATATATTCTTTTTTTTGTGTATGTAATATAATTTTGCAATTTTAAAAAGTAGTGATAATAAAACTAAACTATAAACAAAACTATAAATGTTAAATAACATTTAAAAGAGAACACTATCATTATTAACTATAATCTTTTTTTAACAAGATAAGATTATGAATTTGAAAGTTAATCAAAAGAGTATTAATTTAAAAACATATAGTTAATATAATTATATTGTTATAAATATTATCAACATAGTCAAAATATAAATTGTAATCCCGTGCAAAATGGTGAAGTTTTTTAGATAAAGTTCATGGAAGAATAGAATAAGAGTAAGATACAGATTTAAATTCGCTATTAATTGAGTCCAAATCTTTATCAAATAAAACACTTTAATACCATCGACTTGAGAAAGTCAAAAACTATTCCGACCCTCTACTACAGTGCCAACAAAATGAAGGTCTTTTACGTTTTGAGTTTCGTAAAATGAGCAAATAACCTAAAAAGAATTACATTCTCGCATCTAAAAATATTTTTTTTATGTCCCGCCACAATGTGCGAGTGAAAAAAACTCGTTAGTGATTAATTATGGGTTTTTACAAACAGTAATTGTGGATTTAAATAAAGCAAAAAGGAAAAATCTGTATTTCATGTAACAAAACCAAATAACTAGTTGTAGTTTTTTATTATAAACATAATGAGTACATCTTTGTGTACTTTCCTACCACCTTGTATACGTTTGAGTATAATCCAAGTACAAGTACATGTGACAAAGAGTTGGATTTTTATAAAACCCAGCTCATTTTTATTAATTTTATGTTAAAACAATAACATTTTAATTATTGCATCAAGTATAGAATTTTTGCGGTTTACACAAATAGGGAAGATGCAAGCTAGTACTTCATCATATGGTCATATGGATACATACCATGTCCCATTCAGTATTCAGTATCATAGATATTATCCAAACACTCCTCAAGTTGTTCAAATACGTACGAATGATTGTGGGTTCATACTTTTAAAAATACAATCCATTATGTCAATTCATTTTTAACATTAATCATTTAAGTGGTCTTAGATTATAAATGCAAATAAGCCCTTTAATCATGTTTCAAACGCCTTTTTTTAGAACGACAAACATACAATCTAACTCATATTATTTACAACTATTGAACTACGATAAATATATACACTTACTTACACTCATTGACTCCAGTAATACCGTCTTGATTGATGAGTTCATCTCGTACCACTGAGCTAAATTAAGAGCCCTTACTTTTAATAACTTGATTAAATATATCTTTTGCACTTTCTTGCCACCTCCCTTCTCTATCAATCACAATCCACTTTTAATAAAGAAATACCAAGCATGTCTTTAATCACTTGTTGTCATATATATTTCTTCCTTAAACTAATATTTGTTGTCTAAATTATCATAGTTCCCACCCGTGGCGCACTCTGTAGGTACTTTTGTCTTCGTTCTCTCTTGATTAGTATCGCTTACGTACGTGTCGCTAAATCTTGTCTTCGTACAACCTTCCTCTCGTCCTTTTAATTTATTAATAACGCACATAATATTAGTATAAAGCCGTCATGTCACAATCTAATAATGCAAACTAAAGTTGGTAATTTGGATCGATTTACATAGAAGGTAGTAGCAAATCGAGTTACAGTTTATATCTAACCAGTCAAACGGGTAACTTTTACAACTTCACCAATAAAATAAAAAATAGTCGAATTTTGAGATATATAGTGGGACAATTTTAAAAATTGGCTTAATGTCATATGTCATTTTGTACAACTCATTGAGCGATGTCATGTGTTAGACCCAATCGTTAGACCCACTTTTTAGTCCATTTTATTATTTCTCCAAAACGTTACCAATTATGACACGTTTTAACTATATTTGACCCATTACCCAAACCATCGGCCTAGTATATCATGGCACACAACTAATGAAAGTAGACTATACCCGACCCAAACAAAACGAGCATAGTGACTTTGTATAATTGATTAGAATTATTTGTTGGTTTCTTCCTTTATTTGTCTTGTCAAAATAAGCATCTTCTTCTGGTAACATTAGCCATAACACCTGCCCCAACTTGCATTATATACCCATTTTTTTCCCTTTCACTAGGATATTCATAGCCTTCCAGCCTCCAACGTCGACTTCACATAATTCATACGATTACTCTTGTTTCGTTCCAATTGCCCTTCTACCGAACCTCCTTCCGTTTAGAAAATTAAAAAGAAAAACGTAATAGTCGTTAAAAATGATCATAATGTGATATCATGTGGGATTACTATTTAGTCTTTTGACTTATTTAGAAGTAGAAAGAGTAAAAAGAAAGCACATCATGCCTACAATAGCATAATATTATAAGCTTATGGTGGTGTTCATATCTTAAAGTATTGCTACATTATTGGTTAACACCTTCTCTCTTGAGTATAATAAGGAAAAAGGTGCTTCTTTAATCATTGACTAAAACTCGATTGAAAAATAAAATAAAATAAGATGATACCACCAGAAACCAAAGACAAATCAAATAAATCAAAGTCACATATAATAAAACTAGTTGATCACATGCCCATTTGATCATCGGCGCGTCGTTCTTAAAAGATAATTTTTAACGATTCAAGTGTCTGTGATGATAAACTAGGACATTATGGATTTTTCGTTGGTTAAATGACCCAAATATTGGTAAAAAAAATGAGCTTGCATTGGATCTGGTGCATATTCGATGATCATGAATCATATATGCTAAGTTAGATAACTTGATAACCAAAATTGGTATCGGATTCAGGCAAGTAGGCAACCCCAAATTAGGCTCCACTAGTCATGTGAAATCACTGCTTTTAAGAATGATTCCATCCACTAGTAATCTTGTGTTTACGACAACAGGTTAATTATGCAAAAGTCATTAACATATATGACATAACTTAGGAGATTGGTAATTCATTTGACTGTCTTTTTCTTCCCTTTTTACCTTGACACTTGACACTTCTTTATCTATTTTTAAGCTAGCCAAAAGCCGATTACACAACCACCAATTTTCAGGACCTCATCAAAAAATGGATTTTTGTTGAAGAATGAAATCTTGTCGGAACCGTCCATATCCCGTTCATCCTTCGGAACCATATCACATCCCGAATATGATGAAATAGGATGGATTGAGACGGTATTTTTAAGGGCTTTGCTATGACTATAATTTAGAGTATATGAAAAAGCCACATATATATGTAAAGGGATTTTAATCTTCAACCTATCTACACACTCGTTTATATTTTGGTTAGACTTATTATATATATATATATATATATATATATATATATATATATATATATATATATATATATATATATATATATTAAAACAAGCCTAATAGGACAACACAATCACTATTCATGGAGTTTGCAACTTGATATTATAGGTAATAGTTGTTGATAACAATACGTTATAAACTATTGGCTGTAATGATTTGGTTAGCAATATTGCTTTGAATGATACTTAGAAGAATGATACTATTTAATGAAGAACCAAAATGATACCTTCTGGCGAGTGATAGTATAATAGTAAAATTTCACTATCTTTGGCGTTGAGAATTTGAACTAGTAGGCTAGTAACATCATGAAACCAAATTTTTACTTCCAAAAGTTGATAGTCTGTAAGCAACATGTACTGCTTCATTCTATTTTTCCACATATCATACTCATCTGGCCTGAGTATGGGGATTTTGTTTGCTTGAGTTTCATCAGAAGACATTTTATAAAAGTTTTGAAAATAACTTTTAAACAAACCAAATTTTGACTTCCAAAAGTTCAAAGCAACATGTTGCTCTGATACCACTTGACAGGATCGACTTGATCAAGATCAAGATTAAATTTAACTGTGCTTGAACTTCTTAACAAGAAATGTGCGAAATAATACTTGTTAAGTTTGGAAGTTATATGTGTGTCTTGTATAAGTGTTTGTATTTAGTAAACAACAGAACACACAAATTGTATAACAAAAGCTCCAATATTATTTGTGAAAATAATACGAATACACTTGATTGTATTAGGGTTACAATAACCTTGAAGCTAACTGATATGTGTATACTCTCTGTCTAAGCTTACTCACTCCTTATTTTTTTTAAAAAAAAAAATTACAAAGATGGTATTTATACACCAGGGCATACATACACACATGCTATTAAGGTATGGAACTCTACTTATAAATTGTAGAGTTCCAATTACACGTTATAGTAATTAATGCATAGAAGTCAAACTATCTAAGCATGTCTTGTAGCCGTAAGGCAACCCATGCTTTGTTGTGCACGTTTTGTCAAGATTAGGTAACTGCAGACCCATGTGCGTCGCATATCCTCTGGACAAGGTCAGCAGTAGAAACAATGGAAACTGGTCTAGCAGTACTAACTCCAGAAATCATACCAGCAGTATTAATCTTGGAAATCATACTGGCAGTACTAACTCTGGAAGTGCACTGGCAGTAGAAATAGTTGTAGCAGTACTAATAATGAAGAGCAGTAGAAACTTTGAATAGCAGTACTAACTCTTGAATTGCTTGGCAGTACTAATCTATTATAACCCAACAATCTCCCCCTAAACTTATGCTTTCTTCCCAACAGCACTAAGTTTCTCCAGATTTGCCTTTTAACCAAATTGGGGTTCACTTCTTCTGCTTACTCATCCTTTCCAGATAATTTTTTAATTCTTTCACCAAAACTGCTGCAACAATCAGATTTGAGCATTTGACCTTGAGCATTAACATGCTTTTTATTACACCAGGATTCCAAGGATATTCTTTGCCCATCAAGAAATATCCTACACCTCCATCTACCTGGCCTACCATATGTACTCTACAACTATCAAAACAATACCAGTAGTTGGCAGGTGAGAATTCTTTCATAAATATTCTCATTTCAGCTTCAGGCAAGTACATCTGCTTCAAATATTCGAACAGTTGATGATCATCATCATAGCCTCTCTTTTCACCAAACTTCTTCATGCCTACTTCAAACATTTCATCCAAGTCTTTTCTTCTAAAAACCTTGAGCATTGAAAAGAAGTTTCTGTATAGCTCAGATGACCCTCCTGCTCTGACAATTTTATAGTGCCTCTTGTTTGCACTATCCAGTGTCTGGTACCAATCTATGATTGGATATTCCACCTTCAAGGGCTCACAGTCGGCTGTATCTATGATTACCAATCTTCTATTATTGTTATCCTCCTCTGCTTTATTATCTGTAAATGGCACCTCAGTATGCACATCTTTTTCCTTATCTTTTCTCTGCTTCTTCTGCAGACTTTCAAAATAGTTCCCATCCTTTGATCTCTCACCAGATCCTTTCTTTCTTTCAAATTTCTTAATACCCTCTGCAGCAGGAGTATCATACATCCCTTTTATTTTCCTCTCTCTCTCCATCCTTATATCTTCATATCCCTCTTTCAGGATCCTCTGCTTTCTCTCATACATCTCCTTTAGAGCATCAAATGACATTCCCTGAAGGATCTTCACATTTATGTCCAAAGCATTTCTTAAAAATGCTACATAATCTTTCTTCAGTTGAGCTTTTGTCTTTGGCTTGACCTTCTGCTTTTTATATTTAGCCTCGGACTCCCTTCTCCTCTTTTCATTTAATAACCTTTCTAGTTCAGTTTCCCTCTCCTCTTCTGTATATAGCTGCCTCTCCTCCTCCTGCAGCTTTCTGGCCAATTGCTCATCAGCCTCAATTTGATGTTTTCTCTTCAAAGGCCTATCTTCTTCTACCATTATCCCTTTACCCTTATCATTTGCTCCAATCTGCTGTGTTTTTCTTGTAGGTGCATGTTCAGATGGTTCTTGGATGCTCACACCTTTTTGCTTCTGTTTTTCCTTTTCTTTTGGGCTCTCAGACACCCTTATCAATGCCTCAGCAGCAGCAACTTCTTCATTGACTCCAACAGTACTAACTGGCTCATCTAGCCCAGCAAATTTAATATTTTCTTCATCAGCAGTACTAATTCCAATACTAGTAGTAGTAACTGGAATAGTATTCATCTTTTTCAACAGCTGCTTGACCACCCCATTCAATCTCACTATTTCTATACCTTGAGATGTCAGCATATCCCTCTGCTTGGCCACCTCTTCAGACAAATTGGTACATATTGCCATCAATTCCTTAAGTAAAGAACTATCCTCACCACTGCCAGAAGTGTTACCCTCTATTAGTAGATCATTGGAAGATTTAGCTAATGTCTCAGACTTAGTCTGAGCATCATTAGCCCCCCTTGTGGTTTCTTGGCACCGGGGACCACTAGATGCATTGATATCCACTGGATCTTCTGCAATAGGAGAATCCAATGGAATCTCTGCCTCCTGTGTTGCCATGGATTGGGTCCTAGTTCCAATATCACTGTCCTGTTCTCCCAATTGGGCAGAATCAGTAGTGGCAGCCCTTTCCATATGGTCACCTTCCTCTTCATTGACCACCTCATTTAGATCAATTGGCTGATGCATCTGAGGAAGAGGAGCCTCAGATGCATGTTTCTTAGCCCAACAATAGGTTTTATGATCATTACACATAGCCTCCGAAATCCTATTTTTATCGAGTAGTATTGCATAGTGCCTGTTAAATCCATTAGCCTCCCCTGCATTCATGCATGGAGCGACGAACTAAATATATAGCCAACGTTGTCTAATTCTGTCATCTATAGTCTTATTTGACATTCTAGTTAAGCTCTAAAAGAACATTAAGGCAAGTAGAAGACGGGAAAACATATAAAACTGGGTTGAGACATGACAATTATAGCACACATACTTTTACAGGTAACCTTTATTTACTATATATAAAATACATTAGGTGTTCATAATCACAACCATGTTAATATTCATAGCTTTTATAGAACAAGATCATATCTCACTAGAAGAAGGGAAAGTGCACCGTCATGAGGGATTAGGTAAAGTCTATCTGTTCAAATCTATAAAGCTATGCTCAACATGATCAAATTATACGGCAATTTTCTTTACTTGTAATGTATGAGTTGAGATATAGAATTGTGTATCAATGCAAATAATCTTAAGAATTGCACTAACATCAACCAATTGTTAGCAAAAAAACAAACTCAAACAACGTTCGTATAATTGTGTTACATCCACAAATAATAAGCTGATAGACAAATCATTCACTAAGCACTTAAATAAAGCAAACAAGATAATAAACATGAACAATACAACACGAAGATTTAAGGTGGTTATATCTAATCACCAATTTGAAGACTAGTTTAGTCTGAGGGGCCAAACAAAAATTTTTTTCACTATTAATTTTGTACCACCACAAGGTTTACAAGACTAGGGGTTACAATATATAAATGTACCAAACTTGCACAACATAAATATACCAAATAAGTTGAAACCACCACAGTACCCTCCGGCTACCATGGTGATCCGGCAGGGTACTTCATCTGTTCGTGTTTTCTTCGTTCGCTTGGTTTAATCTTCACACCCAACAAATAAATACTACTCCCTCCGTCCCAATTTTATTGTTCCTCAACTTTTTTTTATTGGATTTATGATAGATTGTATGAATGTCTATTTTACTTTTGTATTCAAGGCAAGTTTGACTGAATTTTATTTAAAAATAAATGATTGTGAGTAATAAATGAGAGTAGAATAGGGAGTTTAATAAATTTTAGTAGTTATTTTTTACAAGTAAACAATAGTTTTGTGACAGACAAAAATAGTAAGGTAGACAATAAAAATAACATGGAGAGAGTACATGATAACGACAAGTCAACGTGATTTGCTCTTCACATCGTGTACCCGAATAACTATGGGACAACGGCAAACACGAGAGGAGGTGAAATGGATTAAAATGCATACAATTTTACATTAAGAGCAAAGTAGCAAACATAGCAGATCTTATTTTAAACGTAATCAGATAAACGAAAAACTTGTAACATTGATAAATTCAGGGACATAACTGGCTGGCTCAATGTAGCAACTGAAGGCCAAACCATACACCATACTTTAGACAACAAATTTACTCTTCAAATTAAAACAACCCTCTACTCATTATGTAGATCATTTCTAGTATAAATTAGATAGAACAAAAAATGCCACTAGCCATAACATATGTAGATCATTATGTTTGAATGTACTAGCTGGAAAACAGACTTCTACCAAGAAATTTGAAAGAGTGAAATACACCAATGGTTATGTCCTTTTTCTTATGAAACCATGTATGATTTGGTTATAGCAATATTTGAAGATGAACCATATGGCTCAAGTGCTATATGATTTCATTATTTAGCGAGAAAGGACGTTTGTACTAATTTACCCGATTCATTAGCACATGTGGTTGTAACTTGTAACTTGTAACTTGTAACTTGTAACTTAATAGGGACATCCATAATGGAGAAACAGAGTGAAATTCTGTAGTTACAAAACAAAATTTCAAATATCATAACTTTGAAGAAACATAAATCGTTACATAAATTCTATAATTAATTACTACGACATCACAAGAACAAGCAAGCCATATAACATACACGTGTATCTCCTCATCACACACTTACATTCGCCCAAAGTAAACCCATCCCATTTTTATTAGTATCAAAGGCAGCTAATATGCATCTTACATATACCTTAGATTCCAATAGCTGACCTGGCACAACTTAACGACGAAAGCTTCGAACCTCACGTGGTAGCTCTCCCTCAGCTGCTTCAAGTTTGACTAAAGTGTAGACTCCAGCTCCAGTAAGGGCTCCAAGTGTAGGTGCCAATAAGTATACCCATAAATCCTTGTAGTTCCCTGTTGCAATCGCTGGACCTAGGGTACGCACTGGATTCATCGATGCACCACTTGATGGCCTGCCAAAAATATGATTTTTATTTCATCTGTTAATTGGAACATTAGGATATTCAGTAGCAAATATGTATGTAATATGTACTAATTAACCTACCCAGCAACAAGAATGTTGAGCAAAACAGTAGCTCCAACTGCAATACCTGCCAATTCTCCCACCTGAAGTACATCGATCCATGAGATTACAGCAAGATCTATACTTCATAAATAAAATTAGGGAAAATGAAGTGCTGCTTGCAGTACACATCTTGCATATCGTTACACAGTGGTGCACAATCCATAATATATATACTTTATGGCAGGATCACGCGTGATACAAAATGTAACATTGCACAAGATGCATACTGCTAGCACCACAGATCACTTTCATAAAAAATAAAGCAGAGATTATACGTACAGCGCGAGTATCAGTAGCAACAGCTGTGACAACAAACAGAAGGTTAAAGGTAATGATGAACTCAAGCGCAAAAGCTTGGCCTGTGCTAACATCAACATGAGGAATAGTGACACCACCAGACATGAACGGGTGAAAGACACCTTTGAGAGCAAAAGAAGCACATATGGAGGCTGATACTTGTGCTAAGATGTATGCAGGGACCTGTGTCCATGGGAAATGGCGTAACGCTGCAAATGCAATTGTTAGGGACGGGTTCAAATGCGCTCCTGAGATATGACCTGTTGATAATATTATGATCATCACTGCCAGCCCTGCACATGCTGCATTCCCTATTAGTGACTCTGTTCCTGAGTATTTTTCGTTCACGATTGGTCCTGCTGTTGCCGCGAATATTAGTATAAATGTTCCCACAAATTCCGCTCCCAACTGCATATAAATGCACAGTGCCACAATCAAAATCTGAACATTATTGTCATATTAACAATAAACCATATTAAAAAGGGTTTAAAACTCTAAGCCATATTATACTAGCAATTTCTTTTTAAAAAATACCAATATGAACAACCTACTTTTTAACTACCAATTAAAGTATTAAACTTTCAATATTGCTGCAATGTTCGCCACATAAGCGCCAGGGGCCTGGTGCATGCCACATCAGAGTCAAGTCATAAAAATCATATTTTATCCGGTAAAAGAGTTGCAGAAGAGAATATCAGAACAAAATTCAAAAGTTTAATGGTACCATGGGTGATAGAAAAGTAGGTTGTTTGAAAAGTACAGTGCTATTATATTGCTTAATGTTAACAATGACATTGAGCCACATCCACTACCCAATGCAAATATCGAATTGAACCATTTACTCATTTAGATCAAACGAAGAGTACCTTTCGGGTGAGAGAGATGTCGGGAGCAGGGAAATCAGTGAAGCAAGTGTGATGTGCACCGAATGATGGTGCGGCAAGAGGCAGACACTTGCAACGTGGCATTGACTTGCGGTCATATGACAACGAGTCGACTCGCATAGATGTAAATAATGGACCACCCGGTGTTCCAGGTGTCGGCGGTGCTGATACTGGAGGTGTTTGTCCATCCCTACCTTCCATTTTCGATTGTTATTTTTTTTTTTTTTTTTTTTTGGGTTTTAATTAAAGAAATGGATGGATAGGCTGAAGTTACATACTGGGAAGGTTTTTATAAATGTTGAATTAAGGAAGAGAAAGTTTAAAGGTAGCCAGGATAAAAAACAAGTGTACTAGATGATATATAGTTACAGTTTCAAAACTGTAATCATATGATGCAACTTTTATCAAATGTATTTGAAAAGAAGTTTGTAAAAGACAGTTGTTTTAATAAATGTATGATCAAAGAAGAGAAAGAAACTAGTGATCAAGGTTAAAGATGAGTGATGCTTATATAGTGTTAAAGATGTGTGTTTAAATAAGCAAAAAAATTTGAAACTTGTTGATGAATAGGTTGAATGGGGTTGTATTATCATGCATGTGGGTCAAGTATCTGTATAATTATTATAATTATTTTATTATATACTATGTATTAAATATTAAATTAAATAAATAATTATTAAAAGTATGTATGAATACCAAGGGGAAGGGGAGAATTAGAAGGTCAACTCTTGGGCAATCATCAAACACCAGCCTATCTCAATCAATCTCAACCATGATCACATCACAGGTGGGTTATCTTGGACTCTGTCTCACAGCCGATGGTCTCCGACTTTTAATTGCAAAACGTTGACAACCAACAACATTGATCAGTTTGATTTTTATTAGTTTTCCATTTGCTTGTAAACAAGCTTATATCTTTATCTTTATTTTCATCGATCCTTATTTGAAACGTAGAAGTCCAATCAAATATTAACATTTCTTTGCGATGTGTGGTTCTTGAAGTTATGGTTTTATGAAATTAAGAGTAACAATTAAAATAGTATGATTTCACTAATTTAATTATACCAACCAGCTAACTCAACTGAAACTACTATACAACAAAACTCCTGACAAAAAATAAAAGAACGTTCAACTACAAAAGGCTAAAACTCAACCAACTAATGATGCAACCACTAACTAATTAAGAGCCACATCTTAATAGAAAAACAATCCAAATATAAGGCCAACCAAGTGAAACGACCACCATCACCTACCGCGGGTTGCACCATATACCGTATTTAAAATTTATATAGCTAGGTGAAATAAAAATACCCCTCATTTTCTAAAGAAATCTCCAAGAACATAAAAATGAAAATCATGACTTTCCAAACCATTGGCAACCAAAGACGGCCATTGGTTGAGAAGATGAAAGATTGGAACGTCGTCTAGACATAGATTTTCGTTATAAATGTTTTGGTTACCGACGCCGTTCATGTGGCCAAATATCAAAGTACTCATTTACTAGAGATCAACATACGTATACATAATGGTAGACTCATACTTTTCAAATCCGTACATAATATTATACAAAACAATTATTGAAACAAATAATCCATACAATGTACACATATATGCCTTTAATTATTGATGATTGACCACCCTTATAATTAACTATTTCTTTTAGCACTTTCTTCCCACTCCCATGTCATCAATCATCATATTCTCTTTAAATTAATGGTCATATTTCATCTCTAAGCTAAATAAACGTCCCTACCCCCATCACACTCTGTCGGTAAGTTTTGACTTTTGCCATATTAATCCATACATCCTACATTCATCCATGTTTATCATTTTACATATAATTTAAGTGTTGGGCAATTTGTACCACTATTCAACCCTGCAAATACACCATCATGATATTGAATTATGGGTTAGAAGGATTTGTTGTTTTCTCATTCCTTTTTCTTAGTCTTGTCAAGAATCTTTCTTTATGTAACCTCACTCACAACAACTGCCCCTACATCCATTATAGAACCAATCTTTTTCATTAGGATGTAACTAGTACATTTGACGTTAGGTGGCTAATTGTTATTAGCGGAAACATCGATATATGATGATGTATCATAGGCATAAGTATGAAAATTTTACTCGGAAAGTGCCTAAAAAGAAAATGCATCATCACTAGAATAACATATTGTAAAGTTGTGGTGGCGGTGTTATACAGAAATGCAACATTATTGCATATCATCTTCTTTAATTATTGACTAAAAAATCAACTTAAACAAATACCACATGAAAAGGAAGGCACATCATAGGATGTATTAACATAAAGTGTGTATCTTGAGATTTATAAACTTAGCTAACCAAATATATATAAGACACCAAGATTACCAAAATGGCAGGAAATTCTAGTTTGTATCGGATCTGGTGCATATTGATGATTCTGCTACATTAAATATATAACTCGTGTATCAAATTTGGCATCGCATCTGATTCAGGCTCCACCACTCGAGTAAAATGATTGCTATTAAGAATGATGGAATCCACCACTAATGCAAAAGTCATTAGCACTATACAGAAACTTCCAGAACAACTAATCATAAGTCATTAGCATGATGCCATGATACATGATACAGTATATAGGAGACTATCAGTTCACATGTAAATCTCTCACTTTAAACCTGGTGTTGATTTATTACATCCCTTAATAGCCTAAAGGTAGGGACTTGTGTTTTTTTTCAAGTTTGTGCAATCTTATAAAATAATGGATTTTAGATGCATTGTATGCGAAAGGATCTGTTGATGGAAGAAGAAAGAACACAATCAGTCATGTTACTCTCTTAGACGTCCACAAAACAACATGTCCCATATAGATAAGAAGATTGAGTAACTTATAACCCCTAAGCTGTTCACTACTAATAACTTTCATCGAGGTTTTAAACCGAGTTAAAGGTTACCAGGCTATCGTATCAGTTTGGGGCTTAGGGGCATTACAAATGGTATCCGAGAAGTACCCCCTAGGTACAAAGGGAAAACATCTTTATTTGGTATGTATGAGATGGGAGCGACATAAGCATAACATGTGCCAAAAATAACAAACAGATTGGACATGATCACCATGAACTATAGAATACCAATTAGAAGTACTATCCATCTATACCACAAATTATGCAGCACCAATGGGCATCATCTAAAATCAGTCTCATCCATATAGCTGTTGGATACTATTATTATGTCCTCATGTTCCCTTGTAGTGCCACTGTCTCATCGTGTATACGGACTAGGCACTTTCCAGATTGATCAATTCATGTGCAATTTTTTAAGGGTTATCCACTAAACAAGAGATCTCAATGATCATAAAAACAAAATAAAAATTTATTCTCATCTTAGTACAACCTCTTGCATAGGATATTAGAAAGTACAAATCTTATGCCACATTATTCTAATTCGAGAGTAAACACAAGTTTCCTAAGCAACAGGTACACCCCATACAAAGAAGCAAGACTAGTGCCAACTTATATCAACAAACTACAAATTAAAGTGAAAACATCTTACATCAGATTCTATCTTGTAGATAAGCAGAATAAGTCAATGCTGTTATACTGATTGAAACGGCTAATAAAAGGCCTGCAGGAACTAATTTCCCTGTGTTAGCAAACCGGATCCCTGCAGCAAAAGTAGCAAAATAAAACGATTTGATTAGTTTACATACAAGAGTCAAGGTGTGACTTGAGAGGATAATTATGCAACACATTTTTTAAACGCATTTACCAAATATAAGTGCAAAAAGAAGAGAAGCTCCAAATGCAAGTGCATCGCCTAATTCCTTAGTCTCAGGTGATTGCATAAGATAGTATGCCTGCCAGGAAAAAACCATATATCACACATCCTAATATATTTTCAATAAAATGTTGCAGGACTAGTGCAAAGAGAGGTAAAGAACATTAACAGGGGAGCACTTACCGCAAACATAAGGATTGCCCCAGTAAGCCCGCCAAAAAGCGACCCTTTGCTTCCTGATTTGTTATCTGTTACCGAAACATCAAGTCAAACCAAAAAAATATATAATTTCCAAACGAATATCCCTCTCTCTTTTTCGTTAGTTTAAAAAACAATGTCCACCTTCAGAATTATATACAAAGTTCATCTTTCTGCTGCTAGTCACATGTTTTCACAAAAACTGCATATATGTAGTTAGTTGTACATTCCTAAAACTAAGTACAGACGTGAGGGGTGGCAATTCGGGTCGGGTTGGCAGATCGAAAGTACCCAAGCCGGACATGACCTGCATAACTCATTAACTTGTTTAGGTAAATGGATCAAACCGGTAGGCGAGTTGGTTTCCGGTTTGACAGGTTGATTTCAGGTCAAATTTGGCGTGTTAATTTTGGGTTACGTTGGTCTCGGGTCAAATTTGGTATATAAAGTTAAGAAAAAGGGACCTTCAAAAATTATTTTGGTTTCAGCAGGCTGACCCATTTACCCAAACACAACCTTAAAACAGTGTGGATTTTGGGTCATGAAGATAATTTCCACACAAATCGTTCCTGCTGCAGCAAACGGACACCGCCCGTTGTGTGAGAGTAAATTAATAGAGACATTTAACTATATAACAATACATTAACTATTTAGGCTCATTTCACGTTGGGTTCAGCACAAGAGATCATGTTCCTAACAATTTCGGTGGGTCCCACATTTTCTTTCATGAAGGAATATGACCTCTCAGGTGAGTTCATCCTAATCCGCTTACAATTTATAGGCTTATCTGAAAAGCATACAAGCTGACAAGTTTAAGCTTCCGACTTATTTTAAGCTTATAAATGCAAATTGATAAAGCTCATAAGTCACATAACGAGCTCACTGCCTTTTCCAATTTTCAATAACCGGAAAAATAAATACCCAAAGACCGCCCAATTTTAATACGGATGAAATGTATGAAAATAGTTTATGTAACTTACAGGCAAACAGACCGCCGCCAAGAAGAAGAACAGCATAACTTGCAGAAGCAACAGGTGCAAAATCTTGTACAACAAGTTGGGACTTGCAAATATGGCTACTGTTTGATCTTGAGTTCGACGGGTACGAGGATAACTTCCTTAACCTCTGTCGGACCTTACAACTACCGAAAAAACTTGATTCGATTACGGTGGTCGGTAACACTATTACACTACTATTACTCGCATTTCTTCTAACATTTACAAAATGATTTCGTGTAAATCCGAGTACCTGGTGCGTGTTAATTACCGATAGGGATCCCATTTTTCTTGTTGATTTTTTTCCACCTATTAGACTGTGATAGAATAGGGATGATAAAGATGAACTAGCCCTAACTCATACACATACACATTTTTAATAAATAAAAAGGTTATATAAGTAATATAATATAATTCAACGTTGGATTTTGTATAGAATATTTACCACTTTGGTGTTGGTGTCATGTATTACTTTGAATTATTAAAAGTAATTCAAAAAGTATAAAATAATAGATGATAAAACGGTAAATTTATCACTTTACGCGGTTTAACTCGGTCATATGAACGTCAGGTGCATTGTCCCGTTGATATTTCACGAACTAGATGTTTAATATACTCCAGTTTTATCATTCCTGATATAAATTTGTACTTAACTAGACTAGATGTGTTATATCATTCATTCATGTCGAACTAGATGTGTAGTGACGGAGGGTATAATATGTATTTATCGGGGCAAAGGATCAAATAAGGTGGTATTATTTATGACTCATTATAAATGTCCATTTTAAAAGTACACGCAGTTCACTAACTTTACTATTTTACAATTAAATATCATTCTTACTCACTAAAGTCTATTTTAGTTAATTAAAAATACAAAATGAACACTTATTTAAAAATAATGTAAAATGAAAATGTGAACGTTTTAAAATACGATTGAAGTATTATTTTACTAAGACGACTGAGAAATTTAATGTAGGTTACACCTGGATCGAGTATATGTTACGAACAGAATGACTAAGCATATTGTTGCATGTGTCATGTTTGTGTTGGTTCTCGTAAGAGAGATAAATACATACAGACAATGAGACGAGAGATTGTATAATATTTGCAATTATTTGCAGCAAATAACATTGGAAATTGGAAATATATGAAAGTAAAACTGGATACGTTTTAGATATATTTTTTTAACGATGAAATTGCGTTTCTTATGATCTAGATTTAGAAAATGAGCATTTCGTGACGGTTTCCTGTTTTAGATTAGTACGTGTAAATAACTTTCGCATCTTTAACCATATAATTATTTCAGCTTTAAAGTATTGTATTCTACAATGCTATTTTAAACACTTCTATTTTAAACGAAAGGTAATAAATAATATATTAGGTTTGATGCTAAAACAAAACCGTGCATTAACAAATTGTATTGTATGCACTAATGCACCAGTGGTATAAATTTTTTCATCAAATTGTATTGTTGGGCCTATTGACTGGCCCAATATGCATAGCCTGGTTTTCAAAGCCCTATCTCTAATAGTCCGTAATTCCAAGCGGCTAACTTTTTAACGGATCCACTTTTAACTTGACACTTGACACTTGACACTTGACACTCATCATGATTTCTTAACCGGTCATTCGCAATTTCCAATTTTTAATTTCAACGACAGACGACTCGTAGGGCAGTTTCTTGATCTTAAATTGAGACTTGGTGGTTGTGTATGTATCATCCTTAACTTTTTGTCTTTAGCTCTGATCTGTCAATTTAGTTTATTTGTTTACAATTTATTGTTAGGTGATATTTGTAGATTAGTTGCTGTTTGTGTAAATTTAGGATTGTGTTATCTGTGTAACATTACATTTTGGACTCAGAATCTGTTGTCTGAGTAAAATAAACCTAGTTGTTTGTTGCTTGTGTTGTTTGTGTTAGCATGTGTTACTACATACCGATCCGTTGGAATATTTTAATTTTGACTTGTTATCCAACCTGCCAAACCCCACTCCTTTTACCACATTTAATAAGTTGGACCTCATTGGATTAGAGTTACGGATTCGCTACTATTATAACAACTTATCGCATTGGCGTATTTTAATTAGCTTCAATTATGAAAGCAAAGAAAAGTTCTCATGCTCAACCATTTCCTATACCAATTTGAAGTTCTAACACAAACAAAAACAAAAAAGGTAGACAACTATTGGGAAATACATTCAAAGTAAGTTACTTACACTATCTACGTACAAAAAAATACACCTGCGTGTTCTTAAGTTTTAGTATCCTTTTGTTCCTCTTGAGATTCAGCGGTCCAGTACGTCTTAACAGCAACAAGGATCTTTTCTGCATTGAGTGGTCCACTTTCATGATCAACTGTTTTAAGTTTCCATCTCATACGTTCTGCTGTACTTTTAATCTTTCCAATTACATCCACTTCGTCTCTAAATATAACAGTCCCTTCAGGCCGCAGAATTCTATCCATTTCCAGTAGAATATCCGTAATATCACACCTTTAAACACACAAATATCATATCAGTTAACGATCATAATCTTGTAATCATCATAGGGGGTGTTTGACAGCACATAAGTGGATCCAAACACTCTTTTAAAAACTGTTTATCTGCATATTTTTAAAAGAAATAAGGGAATGTTTGGGATTACTTATTTAAAATACTTGGAAATAAGCAGGTTGGTACTTACTTATTTTTTGTTTACCTTAAGCAGACTAACACTTTAAAGTAAGTAATCTCAAACATCTCCATAATCAAGCAGTAAAAGATGCAAAAATATACCTATCTTGATACAAGCTGAACACACGACCTGCATGAATGAAATCATATGTTCTTGGATAAGTTGAAAACGCCTCACACCAATCGTGATACACACCAATAAACCCTCTTTCATATATTACTCCAAGTGTATCAGGTTGGACATTGGTTGGCACCACATTCATTACCCAAACTGGATACTTCATCAAGGCTGCTGAAAATCCACCAAGGTAAGCATTCATGTCCATAACATTACGATATTTTCCTTTAGCTAAAGCAGAAACCATTATTCTATAATGCTTCATTCGCTCTTTCCATAGTTCATTATCTTCATAGAATTTCTCTTCTGTAATACCCGTTACCATGTTGTTTTTGATTCTAGGAGGAACATCGTTTGAACGTTCTGGCCATTTTTCTATGGCTCCACCTGATACTTCATCCGGGCTGCTTACTTCTGGCATAGGGGTAATGCAAGTTTCCATTTCTTTGTACCTTATACATACCAAAAATTGTTATTATAATTATGTTAAAAACTTGAAACTTATAGATAATAATGAGTCAATGAGAATGAAGAAAAAAAAAGGAGTACCAAGCTTCATCGGGATTGCCTGATTTGCAAATATGTGGTTTGTGATGTGCCTTTCTGCTTTTGATGCAATCAATATGGTTAATTGGCTTTTGCCACACAGCAAGAGCATCCTTTTCTACGACTTTTTTCCAACAAAGACGTTTTGCGACATGTTCAATATCATCTTGTTCTTGTTTCAAATCTTCTGGAGTTCTTTCCCAGCCTTTCCATAGTTTATCCCATTGAATAGGAGGTCCAGAAAGTATCCAGTAACCACCAGGCCTTAAAACTCGGTCCACTTCAAGTAAATACAGTCCATCTGCACATTAATCACAAAACATTTAAATTTTTTGAAGTGTCAAGTGATGTACTAATGATATATAATTATAAAGCCTTGTTACCATATTTACTCCAAGGAATCAAGCATCTTGCACAATGAGCCATGTCGAATGCCCTTGCTGGGTACGGAAGTCTTTGTGATCCCATAATCCCAATCATCGCAGGAACTCCACGCTCTAATGCAAACCACACTTGTGCTTCGTGTGTGTCCTTTGGAGCGAAAGACATCGTTATTATGTCTCGTTTAAGCAGGTATGCACCCCAACTTGCTACCTTCACATTATAACATATTTATATAGCTATTAAGACCACCACTGTAGATTCAAATGTAAAAGATATGGGTGAAAATAGAAGTGGGAAGCTATGTACTTACTCCACAACCCGTATCAATTGCAGTGCGAATGCTTCCATTTGAGAGAGGAATTAGTTCATTAATATCATCAATGTAAGAATCAGCTCCATGACGGAACATAGTACCGCCTCCTGGAAATCTAAATCGGTCACCTTCAACTTTAATCCAATTTTGGCGATCTTTTTCTATGCTAAGCTCTTTGTGAGGAATATTGTTAAACCACGCATAGTCTCGGCTTTGTGGCCATTTAAAGGGTAGTTTATACTTCGGTGGTGCGGGTATGAGGCAACGAAGGAGTTCCTCTTTACTTGGACAATGTCTTTCTCTATATTTCAACATTTCTCGGTCGAATTTATTTGCTCTTTCTGTCTCTTGGCATGGAGTGTATTCACTAAACGAGATATTACATGGTGGAAACTCGGGTATCTCCTGTGAATCTTTGACTACTAGTTGATGGTGACTTTCAAAATCTAATGTCACAGATGATGATGGTAGTGATGATGATTGTGATGATACTGAATCAGCCGCTTCTTTAGATGAATTATCACATCCAACTTTATTGGTAATTTCGGTATGTGTCGTAGGGGCGATACTACTTTGCCACGCTCCTAACACATAGAATAAGATGCAGAGTCCGCTAACGGCTAGAATCAATGTGACATGATTTTTCCTTGCTTCCAACTGGTGATATTTTGGTGACCCGACATGTTCTTTAGCCATTCTAACGCACGTTAAAGAATTCTCGAAGTATGATTAAAAAAAATGTTTCTAGGGAGAAAAGAAAGATGATATTAGAAACATGATGCTGCCTTACTGATTGAGGCTTTTTTCTTACAGTAACATGTATCTTAGTACTTGATGACAGAAATTTGGAATCCAGTAAAAGTGGTGATGTTTGAACTTTGTTCTTATGTCGTGAAATGGATTTAGTCCACACATAAACATAAACATAAACATAGATAATAAGATCCAATTAATTTGGATCTGTTCCCAAAAATTAGAAGAAAGAAGGGTTTAGAGGGAATTCAGACATAATCATCCCTCCCATTTTCCATCCAATTTTTACGTGTCTAAGTTGGGTTGTTGTTTTGACCTCCATGGAAGTTATTCATCCTTTGACTTCCGAACAAAGATCATAAAACACGTAGTATTAACATCTCCAAGGTTTATTATAAAATTTTTTTTTTTTTTTTTTCTTTTTGTGTAGAAACCTTTTTTCTAATTAAGACACTAAATTTGGTATAAATATATGTGCAAATGAATATTACTTTGGCGTAAAAAGAATTTTTACAGCAAATGGACATCTATTATTTAAATTATTATATTAATATTTATTATGGTGTAATTTTATAATTTGTTAAATAAAACATTTTAACCATTTTTGGTATTTGATTGCTTTTATAACCTCATCGATCATATTAACTAGCTAGACTACATTCCCAAACCGTATGTTACATAACAATACATTGAAAATATATTATATACAATTAAATGTTATATTTAAAGTCATTAATCACATCAAATGTAATATTAATTGGACACTTGCAAAAGAATAGTTATATATAAAAAAAATAAAAAATAAAAAAAAATGAATTCAGAATTCTTTTTTTTTTTTTTTTTTTTTTTTTTTTTTGTAATTTAACCTGGTATACCACAGTGGAAAGATGATGACATGGTGCTTAGGTGGAAGCTTACTGGAGTGGCATGTGGATAGCAGCCTGCTTATTGAGCATAAATTATTGTTTTCGAGTTAACATACCCTTGAATGTGAGACTGAATTATGTAATCCTTTTATGTTCAAAAAATATTATGTACCCCACATTGAAATTTTTTTGAATTTGATGTTATCTTTTTCGGCATTTTTGTGGCAAAAGGTTGATAACTGACAATTTAGACTGACCTACAATCGACTGCCTATCCGTAATGTGGGACATACCTGACTCACTCATCAGTTGTGACTATGTGGGTGTCAGGGCTTGAACCCTTGACCTTCTGCTTTTTGTGGCAAAGATGCATCCACTTATTACCAAGTGAATTACACGTCATTAGTCTTTTTTTGACATTTTACCCTTAATTTATGGATATAATTAAGTAATCTACGTGTATACTTTCTTTTGTTTTCCTTGAACTCGATGTTTGAGTGACGCATGAAGTTAAGGATGTTCCATGAGAAAATTATGATTGAGGTAAAAATAATTTAACATTGAGAGAAGAACACAATCATATTATATTTATACTAATTAATATGGTCGTTATTTCAACATTTTTGTAGCAATTTGCAATTCTTTTGACAATCCTCTTTCTTATCATAACAATGTGTTTCATTCATACAACAACAATAATGTGTTTTTCCAGGGTGCTTGAATATAAAACAAATTGCCATTTGCCGTTTCGACTCTTCTATGCCAATAATCGTCCTACCTACACACCAAAAACAAAGTAACAAAAATATTGTATTGCCATGATATTTCATTAATTAATCGAATGTTAAGCATAACAAAGAATAAAAACGATCGATTTAATAAGAACTTACGACATTCTTGTGAAGGTTGTAATGTGAGAAACATTAGGCATATGAAGATCATATGCGTGCTTGTGACCTTAACCATCTGACTAGTGTTCTTACGAAGCTTTTTCTTTCTTTTCTTTGGTTGTAAAGTATATTGAGAATATGATATGAACAAGAATAGATATAGTTGAATTTATACTAACTATTCAACATAGATTTAATTAAATATCATTACAGATCGAGTAAATTTTATAAATGGTCCTTGTGGTTTACACCGATTTATGAAAATCATCCATGTACTTTATCTTTCAATTTTTTATTCAATAAGTTTACGTTTTGCTCGAAAATAGTCTATCATCCACTTAAAATGACTGAAATACCATTTGATCATTTAAATCCTTACTACCCGAAAATGAAAAGAGAAATGATACTTTAGTAATTCTATATATATATATATATATATATATATATATATATATATATATATATATATATTGCCGCCGGATCGCGTAACCGTCATTCTGTTGACTTCGAATCTCAACCTTTCGATCACGTTGACTTCAAACCCTGATCGTCTTCATTCATAATTTCGGTTACAGGAGGTTTCTATGTGTCAGTTACAAAGGTGCCCACTAATAATTATCAACCAATAAAAAATAAAGATGTGTAATTAACTTCCCTAAACTACCTTTCCCACCTTCTTTCACCAAATAAGTGAATAACTCCCACCAAATCAACTTATCGGTTCTAAATACATTTATTCGTATATGTATATGTAAATATGATGATTAGAGAATGTATATAAGTTTGTTTTATTTATCATAATAAAAAAATAAAGTTATAGTATTTACGTCGGTGATATACGTTGTTTGTTTGTTTTTCAAGAAGTATTGTCTATCTATTTCGTATTTCTTTTAATCAAATATTTTCCTTTTATATGTTTCGTTTACAGTATTTATATATTATGACTACTTCTTTGTGTTTATTAGTTTGCATAAATATGTAACTCATAATTCATAAAATTTTGCTTTACTGTGGTCTATAATTTATATTTTATAACTTTATGAGTATACTTTTAAAATAATAAAGTAATTTGAACATGGTGATGTGTTCGATACTTTGATACTATAGTACATGTAAACAATAAAATAAAAAAATGACCCACCATGCAACAGCTTCTTAATTGATAGTCTTAAATATATTATTAATTTATTTGCATATCATAAAGAAAGAAATAATATGAGAATTTCTCTTTAAAATTAAAAAAAAGTTATTGTTACTGTTCTTGCTTTACCATAAGCAGTACTCTTTGATTCTTTGAAGCTTCCCATAGTCTTAAATATATTATAAATTTAATTTCATATCTTAAAGAAAGAAATAATAATGATTTTTAATTAAGACAATATAATTTCGAGAACTAACCAACTGACTTGAGCAACAAAATATTTTAATATATTTGACATAGTTTGATTCCTTCGAATCTCAGAAGTCGAACTTGGTTAATATGGACTCTTTTTTCTTTCTTATAATTTTCTAATTAATTATATTACAAAAATTATGTAATTTCTTTTTCTTTTTCTTTTGTTTTTGTAATGTATAAGTGGTTTATCTTTTTATCCATCGAGAAGATAGAAAAGTTCTAAAAGTAGCCCTTAGAGTTGTAGTTAAAAAATTCAGACACGCATAAAAGATTTGTATTTTGATAATAACCACTCACTGTCTGAATTTAATTTCTCTCAATCAACTTAATGTACTACCACTTTATCCATAATTTTAATTCTTAATCATAGCCCTTGGGGCTACATTTAGCTAAATCATGTTAAGTATTAACCAAAAACTTCCTTCGTATATAATACTCATGAAAATTATTTTTAAATTATTCACCGCTACTCCAAAAAAAATTACTTTTATGTAATTTGAGTTTTATATAAAAATATAGTATTATTATAGTATATAGTATATACATTATATGATAATACAAATTCAAACACAGCATATATGGCTGCCGACAAATGGGTTGAAAGTCTACAGAATTAGTTTAAAAGGAATAGTGAAGTACTTCCTTTGAAATATAAATGATAGTTGATTTTTTATAGACACTTCACAAGTGATACTTTGTAGGTTCATCTAATTTGATATGCTTTTACAGGCATTTGATCGATGATATTACCATTTCCTATAAAATCGTGTCCTTTTGAGGTAAGACAAGTAAAGATCATATTTTTACAGGTTTTGTGGCTTCTAACAAATCATTTTTATTTGTGGCCAAAACAATATATAATTCTTGTGTTGTCTATATACTTTTTCACCTTTTACCTAAGCTGTCAATTTTTTTACCTTTCATTGAAATCAATAAAAGGTGGTAAAATTTATGTGTTGAATAACAAGTCAATATGAGTTGAATCGGGTCAGGTTGCATTTATTCACAATATCTTTTCCAATAATTCAATAACTAATGTATTATATAGCCTTACAAAACTTTTGTATAATATATTGTGTATCATTTTTTTAATTAGTCAACTAGAGCGTAGAAGACTATAAACCTTTTATTAACACTTCCTTTAAAGCAATCCGTCCATTTCAGTATAGATAGTTTTTATACTTTTGTGTGTTTACCCCGTTGTAGTTAGAAACTTAGAATATAATCTAAATGGCGGAAAATTTCAGTTCACCATTTATTAGGCTTTTCTTGACAAATTGGCCACTATAAGTGCAAAAATGTAAAGTAACATTGCAATATGCAATAGAAAATAGGATGAGAAATATGTCAACTATGACTTACGATTAATGAAATACTTTAAGCACAATGATCCTAATTAATGTTATGTTTTTACAGGACGAGTTCATGCATGGTTGCTCACTTGGATGAGGTTGAATTGGGCTGAGAATCTGGTTGTCAACGTTAGGAGGTGAGAATAGATGGACCGCAAGTCTAACATGTTGTTTAAGCGGTGGACATGAAATGTGTTTGTCTAGCTCATATATGATACCCTTATTAGATCATTCAAAAAAAAAAAAAATTCAGAACAACAGATTATATATACATGTCTTACATGATTTTTATTTTTATTAGTTTTACATGTATAAAGCATTTGCCTATAGAACTCGCAATTCGCATAATCTTTCATGGAGATAATAGAATTGCTTTTTTCAAGTAGAAACAGCCTTCTAAGTTCACTTATAAACCCTGTTATTATCTTAGTTTTATAAATTTATGTATAAACTTGTTAGTTTAAAAAAGTGAAAAATAAAGTATAGAGACGATTTTTATAAATCACTATAAATAATATGGATCATTTATAGAGTTTACTCTTACCAATCACAAAATAGTTATAGAATTATCACCATCTATCTATACTTATAAAACAAAGTTTTAGATTGCTTATGTGGCATGTTTAGAAACAACCATTGCTTATATGCCATGCTTAAGAACAATTATTACTTATGTGACATGATTAGAAACAATTATATAATAATTTCTATAATAAAAAGTAAAATAAAATATGTCCCATCTCTTATTATGTTACCTATAGTAACATTTGGAAAAGAAAGATCATTCTTTTTTTATAGTAAAATTTTGATATCCTAAATAGTTGTGTGTGATAGTTACAAATGATAGCTATGGCAATTTCAAAGTAATTTAAATATCCGGGCATTTAATCTTATAGAAAAAATCACTAATCGAAATACACAACACACCATAATAATAAATATAATAAAACAAATAATTTACATTACGTCGTCTTCAACCTTTAGTATTATATATTATTGCACTCAAATTTTTATGTTTATTTGCTTACATATAATGGATACATAGATTGTACATATTACTAATATAACACTCGTCGTAGTCATATTTTCAATCAAAGTTAAGGTCATTCGATTATGACAACAAAAAAGATATGGAAGGGAGAAAGTTCCGAATTATGAAACTAATGGTCATGGATGAGAAGGTTTGGACATCGATTTTTAAATCCTTATTAAAAACATGTATTCAAACTTATGGTTGCTACCGTGAAAAGTAAGTTAAGGCGAAAATACCACGGTTTTTTGGAGAAGTAGACTACATCATACGTGATTAATTAGTTGCTGAAAATAAGTAAAAGTCCATCCATTTTTCACATCCTTACCAAATCGTGTTTACTTATAAAACCATCGTTAAGGTAGCCCCACAACCAACGTAATTTACAAAGAAGTTTTGCAACAGTTGCGGGTTTCATACTCTCGCTTATACTATTTAATTATTAGTTTGTTCAAAACTTAAAAAAGCATTCTTTCCTATATAGTTTGTTTTATGTTATTAATTGATTTCATTTTAAATGATAATTTTACATTTAAAGTTATCAACACTATTTTATTGGTCATACTTACAAATAAATGTATAACTACATTTTTCAAACGATCGTGCATCGTACGGGCTCTGAGCCAAATATGTAATAGAATATAATAACATGCAATTGATAAATGACGTAATACATTTACCTCGAAAGAATAGAATAGATTAATACCCCTTATCTCTTTAATATAATATCAAATTATTAATATAATATTAAATTATCAAACTCTTATGTATAGTGACTTTTTATGATTTATTTTTATGTAACATATTATTTTGAATATATTCGTTGAAGGTAAATGTATCAAAATAAGTTTGTTGGTAATTTCAGTATGTGTTGTAGAGATGATACTACTTTGCCACGCTCCTAATACGTAGAATAAGATGCAAAGTCCGCTAACTGCTAGAATTAATGGTAAAACAAATACACATCATCCAACCATACGGTAAACTGTAAAAATAACCTCACAAAAAAAAAAAAGAATTAAATGCCCTTGTCGTTCTAAGGAACAAGATGATTCTATTGACAACATAGCACTTAGAACAAGGTGATTCTATTGACAACATAGTGAATGTTGAAAGTCTCGATTCAAAGGATATAGAAAATAGTGCTTGAAATAAAAGGATAAAATTAATACATAATCGTGCATCGCACGCGTCATAAAAATCAGTTGAAAATACGAGACTAAGGTAAAGATAATATAATTAAACATCGAGACAAAAAGGTAATAATATTATGTTTATACTAATAAATAGTGGTTAATTAGTAGTTATAATATCAACATTTTTGTTACACTTTGCAATTCTTTTCACACTCCTCTTTCGTATCGTACCAATACATTTCATCACAATGATCTTTCTTATCATAACGATATGCTTTAATCTTACAACAAAAATAAACTGTCATACCATCGCGACTAGTGTTGTTAATAAGAAGCTTTTTCTTTCTTTTGTTTGGTTGCAAATTGTATTGAAAATATGATATGAACAACAATCGAGATGGTTGAATTTATACTAACAATTTAGCATAAGATTCAACAAATATCATTACATACTTGACAATATGATTTTAGTTTTTCACAGTGATTTATGATAAAATATAATATATTATTCAATTAATACATGATATAATAATATATCACACTACTACAAAATTACATATTAAGAAAGTAATATGAATTTACCTAATATTTATTATATAATCTCTTATTTGACAAAGTTTGAATGTAGCTTTCGTATTTTATCATAAATGTAATATATCTTTAATTGTTATTTTAAAACACAAAGTTTAAATTTATCTGACTTTTTTTTGTGAGGATGTATGTTACTTTAAAATTAATTCAAATTATAAGTTCTCTCCTGAAAATCATTAATGATTAATGACTTGATATTTGCCTTATATAAGAGTAATTAATTTGACTATCCTATTTTGATTGTTTGCATTGTTTAGTTATTATAAGGGCAATTTAGTCATTTACTATAGTTGAGTCTAATTTTAAGATAAGTATCAAAATGCTTTATATGTATAGAGATAAGAATGTACACATTATATATTGAGAGGGATAATCAATAAAAATCATCGAGCTATTTACTCATATGGTATCAGTGCCCTTCTCTCTTTCCTAGCAAAACCCTAATACCGCCCGACCCCTTTTCTTTCAGTTTTCTCCCTTTTTCAATCATCAATCATGGCAGACAAGAAGCTCCATCCGGCTCTCCCAGTCAACAACATTCGAAATCTCGTCCCTATAACCCTCGAAATGGAAAATGGTCAATATGCTTCTTGGGCAGAACTATTTAAAACTCATTACAAGGCTTATCAAGTTCTTGACCACATCATACCTCCAAAACCCAAACCCTCCTCTTCAAAACAAATGGAAATTGTACCTGATGATGGAGAGTTGTTGATGATGATAGTAATCATGAATATGATTATCCAAATGAAGTAGTTATGAGTGATTATTTGTTTATGATAGATAATGATCATAATAGAGTTTGTATGTTTATAATAATGTTTGTTGTATTGTAATAAAGATAGAGATATCTACTATTCAGAATTCGATGAATTCAACAGAGACAAAAGAGCAGATATACTCAAAATATCAAACAAATCTTATTCCATTCTTGAGGCAATGCCTCCATTTATAGTGGACTACATAATTAAAAATAAAGACTAGGCCTAATGGCCAACACACTTATCTTACATCACTAGCTTTACATTATTGCTAGTGCATTATTTATCACACACCACACCACACCACACAAAACAGAAATACATGTGCCTAAACAGTTGGCACTACAATAATTACATTGAAAGAAGAAAAAACATATGCCTAAACAGTGGCACTTTAATTATTATATGTTTTTTATTCTGCCATTGATGATTCTGCTTCTGTTCTTGTACAGTAGCTGCAATCATGTCTTGGTGAATGTTTCAGGCTTGTGCATAATAATTTCTTCATGTCTTATGGTAGAAAAGTGAGATTTCCTGATAGTTCTTCAAACTGTTCTTCAAAACTTACTAATGCTTTTTGTCCTACTTCATTGATTTTTTCTGAATAGTGAGAATAAATTAGTAGATTTTTACTACAGTAATTTATTATAACTTTTTCTTGTTGTCCTGGTTCACTTCCAAACCTTGTTGAACTCATATAAACTCCTGCTAAAGAGTTTACGAAATGGTCTAATGTTGGAGTAGTCCTTTGAATTTCATCTCGTGTTGGATATTCACCGTCACTTACTCCTAATTGTGCTATGGTTATTGTTGGTACTTGTAACTGTAATTCTTCATCATCAAAAACTGGGTAGCTTGATGTCATGCGTAAAAATAGTTCTCTTCCTTTTGCAAAGCTATCTATGTAGTTTCTGATTACACTTTGTACTTTTAAAGGAAATTCTTGAATTTCCTTGAGACTTTCTCCATCGATGTATATAGTATCAATTAATCCATGAATATAGTAATCGTGAATAAATAGTGGTGATGCTTCAGGTAGAAATACTGCTTTTTGTAAAATCACTGTGTTATGACTAAGTTTTTTTCTTTTTTGGATAGAAAAACATTGTCGTATGGATGTCACTATAGTTGATTAAACTATCCCAACATCTTTGAAATTTTTCTGTCATTGGTTTTTTCATTTCTTCTTTTTCTCGTGTAGTTAAGATATTTTTCATTTTATTAATCGAGTTTAATTTTGCTGCCTGACTCTGCAAGTGTTGGTTGGTCTTGTTTTGCATGCGCTGATTCAGAGAAACAAACCTGGCCGATTTTTCTATGTTTTATGTAAAAATAGTTTTGTATGATTCTTCCAAAGCCTTCAGTCCTTCTTCTTTGGAGTTGTAATTTTTATGTGATATGTTGCTTTTACCTGCAATGTGATGATTTGCTATTGCCCATTCTTTATATATTCCTCTGTATGGTCCGTTAAAAATAACGTACCATTTTTGTTTGCCATGACCTGGTTGTTGAAGTATTTCTTCTTCGATTTCTATGACTTCATTTTTAATGGGTGTAGATGATGCTGCTGCTTGTGTTTTGGTTGTTGGTGTTACAGGTGGTGTGAAATCTCTTGTGGGTGACTCGGATTGTAATCTTTGAGTGGGGAAAGATTGTGTTGAGGTAGTGGTTTCTATTTTTTCGGTTTTCAAGCTATTTTCTGTGGATAAAAATTTTGAAGACCACATCTGTAATTCTTGTTCTTCTTTCGTGGCAGCTGCTAGCTGTTTTTGTAGGGATGCTATTTGTTCTCGTTTTTGTTGTAATTGATGCTGAACTTGTTTCTTTATTGCCTCCATTCCCTTATAAGAGTATCAGCTATTGTATTATTGTCGCTTTTTATATATTTGATATATAGATGATACTGATGTAGTTGTAATTGCCAACGAATGAGTCATCCTCTGCAGTAGTCTTCTGGGGGCTTATTTTTTCAAGAAGCCCCATAAGACTTGTTTGGAAGCAAAATAATCCTATATACAATGTTTTGAGAACCGGTTCGATCGGCCCAGTCCGACCGGTCGAATCGGAAAAATAGAGATTTCAGGCCCAAAATGAACCGGTTTTTTACCTTGTTTGACCAGTCAACGAATCGCCCAGTTCACCGGTCGGACCCGGTTGGACCGGGAACCGGAATCGGAATTGAACCGGGTTTCCTTCTTTTTTTTTAGAAAAAACCAAAACATTTATTGCTATTGTATTTGCTCAACTTTAATAACATGTATTGTATGAGGTGAACTTTTTAAAAACTCTATTGTATGCTTTCAATTTGCATACTCTATGTTTTATGAGGTGAACTTTCTAAAAACTATAAGTAATATGATATAAATTAGACATTCTACAAATTCTTTTAGAAAAGTTAATCTCATACAATAGAATGTATGAAAATTTGGAACATACAATAGAGTGTACGAAAGTTGAGAACATACATTAATAATGAGTGTAAAGTTGAGCGCATACGGAAACAATAAACCCGTAAAAATTAATAGAATATAATATAATAATAAGTACACATATTAAATAAATGGTTAATGATATCGAAATGTATTGAAGTTTTTTATTATTGTGTATTCATATTTTAGAAGTTCTATCGTGTGCATGAATTTTTTAAAATGTCCATTGTAGTATCACAAACTTTTACGTATATCGATTCATTTAAAACCTTAATCCCAAATGAAATGCAATTCCTCGGTTCTCTCATACATCAATTTAGCATGTCGTGTCTCAAATATATTCACACATAGCTCGTGAATTTTATAACTTTTTATTTGCTTCAAGTATTAGACAGAATATATATAGTTTTGTAGTTTCGCTTTTCGGTTATAGTTTGGTTATAGTTTTCTTCACCGATCGATAATTTGTTTTGGTATGACGAAACTTTCCATGTCCGCTCTTCTTTTTCTTCTCCTTCTTACCTTTATGGCTAAAGGTAAACCATTGGACAGTTTTTTGAGCTGATTATCTAAATAATACATAAATTTAAGCAAATACATACACTTGTACGTATATGCCTATACGTACACATCTGTGTGCGTACATGCGAGCGTACGTGTTGTAAATCGACATGATTAAACATACTTGATGGTCCTGCTAAAATTTCACGTAGTTGATATCATGGTTTGTTTGTTTGTACCGAAGTCAATGAAATGTTTTAACGGAGGCTGTTGTGAAGCTAGTCTCGTTCTTATGAATTACTTTCAAGTTTGTAATCTCTTTCTTTTTTCATTAGTAAGTAAATACAAATGTTTATTTTCTGTATAAAAAAATCCAACCTGAATCAGTAAACCTTGGGCCGGGCATACATGTGAATACGTAGTATATGTCAAAAGAGGCCCACTAAGCCATCACCATTTTGCAATATACGAAACACTAATTTGTTCCATAGTTTTGAGAATAAATTATAAAAATACTCTCTGTTTTTTTACTTTTTTTTTAGTTTCAGTCCATTGATATTATTATGTTTTTCGCATGTTCATTTCCAAATATGCATGTTTTGTTTACACACTACAATATTACATCCGAACCACTTTTATATATGGCTGCAAACGAGTCAAGCTTTTATCGAGCAACTCGAGCTCGGATCGAGCTTTTATTGAGTTCGAGTAAGAGCTCGAGCTTAGAAGTTCGCTCCAACTATATATCGAGCCGAGCTCGAGCTGTTATTGAGCTTTTCGAGCATTAATTAATATGTATATGTTTATATATAAATATCTATGTAAGTTTAGATTCGAAATTGATATTATTACTATATTTTAATATTGTTGGATTATTTTACAAAGTTTTTTTACTAGTTTTCATGAATTACTTTTGATTCTAAAGATATTTGAAATGGTTTTTGGTATATATTTTTATTTTTAATTAATATAAAATAAGCTTGAGTGTTAAACATTAGTTTTAATATAAAAATTCGAGCTTTTTGAGCCGAACTCGATTATGAAATATTTTTGAGTCGAGCTCGAGAAAACATCTTAAAAGTTCATCAAGTTATTCAAGCTATCGAGCCAAGGTTGAACTTATCTTAAAAGAATTGAGCCGAGCTCGAGCTTGAGCTTGACAAGTCATAGTTTCGTACTAAGCATAATGTTGACAATGCCCATTAGACAAATAATCCAATATCATATATCATATCCAAATTATAATAAATTAAATAAACTGATGGAGCCTTTAACTTTTTGTTTGTTTTGTGTATATATAGGTAGCAAAAGTGAGATAATGATTAAACAAGATTGTTACCCAATGGATGTTAATGATAAATTTGTGTATTGTTGCAAGGATGAACAGAAAGTTACACTCAAGTGTTTCCCTGTCTTCGACGACTGTCTTAAATGGTGTAAAAAGGTTAAAGCTACGAACTTGTAATTCACGAGCTTACAATACGTCATACGTCATGATTGTATAAAATACGTAAGATAATATTTCTACCACTAAATTTAATAAATTCGTTATAATTGTGCATTAAATACGTGTGATTCATGAGCTTACAATACGCCATGATGTATAAAATAATTTTTAAATATTATACTTTGTTTTTCACTTTGTCGTATAATGTTTGATTATCTTTTCTACAATCACATTCTTTATATGGACTTATATGCTAACATACATTATTTAGATATGAAACATCACAGATGTGACCTGGTGTTTGACGTTTTGATTTCCTCACAAAAGGTTCGAGGTTCAAATCTCACTAGGGTACATCTGAATAAAAATAATCGTCCTTACCGAATAACCTGAACTGAGAAAACCTTCTACATTTATTCGTTTATACATGATTTAGATATGAAGTAAGTCGAGGGAAATCGATGAAATTACACTTGTACGTTTTAATCATTTATTGGCAAAGATTATAGTTTGCACCTCTTATATGTCAAAAATTGAATCATATACTTATTTCTTTTTTTTAGATGGAAATTAGTATATAAATTTTTTGAATTTTATGTAATCTATCTTGACAATTTACTTTTATTTGTTTATGGTTTTTGAATATATTTTTCAGATCGGCCATAAACCAAAATTCATCAAAATTGTTTTACCTAGATAACTAGATCTTTAATTAGTTATTAGTAATATCAACAATATTAACTCTCACAAATCGGATGAAATCCAGTAGCATAAATAGCTACCAAACAACGGGTTAGGTTCAAACGAGAACCACAAAAAGGTACATAACTGCGAGAACTTTTAAATTACATTGTTTTTATATATGTAAACGCAACAAATTACATAGAAATGTTATTTAATGTTCATATTATTGACAAACAAACGTTAAAAGTAACAAAATACATGTTAAACTATAAAATATATGAAGTGTTCACATGTGCACATATCAAATGTGCACATGTGAACGAAAATATAAATTTGATTTTAAAGGTTATTTTGATGTTTTATCAAACTATTTTGCGTTTAACCTTAATCTACATCAATGTTCACATGTGATTGAATTATTAAACATGTTAAAATCCCTATAATTTAAAAGTTCTCGCACTTCTATACCTTTTTGTGTTTCTTATTTGAACCTTTGGCCCAAACTATATATATAAATATGTGTGTGTGTGTGTGTGATTGGGATGTGGTAAAAATAAAGGGTTAAAATAAAAACGGTAAAAACGATCTCAATTTGTATTCACCATTTTTTTTAGTTGTGAACTTTTATTTTTTTCTCTTTAGTTACGTTTTTCATTGTGAACAAGAAGTTAAAATAAAAAATCGTTCTGCTGAAAATAAAGAGTTAAAATAAAAATGGTAAAAACGATCTCATTTTGCATTCACAATTTTTTTTAGTTGTGAACTTTTATTATTTTCGCTTCACATACGTTTTTTATTGTGAACCTTTATATTTTTTTTTTATTTTCCAAAAAGTTTTTATTGTGAACTTTTTTATTTTTTTTGCTTACAGAAATTTAGAAATTTTTTTACTGTGAAATTTAACTTTTTTGGATTCACATAAATTTATGAATGTGCAAAACTTAATTTTTAACATTCACGGTTCATAAAATTTATGTGAAACCACAAAAAATAAGCTTTACATTTAAAATTCAAGTATAAGGTTAAAAGAACTTCAACTTCACACTTAATAAAATTGTGAAGGTCAACTGTTTTTATCGTTTTTATTTTATCTCCACCCCTTTATATATATATGTAGGGTAGGGATCTAGAGGGAAGTAATTTTTTGAAGAAAGGAGGGAAGCTAATCATACATTTTGCGAAGAATGATAATCAAACGTAAAAAATCATAATTTTACCAAGAAGTATTAATCAACACCGATGTTATAACTACTAATATTCATATATAAAATACTTTTTATAATTTATAATGTCATATGATGAATATAAAGAGAATTTTCTAATATTCATCATTAATGAATGTTAACCGAAATGGATAATGTCATTTCTTGGAAAAATTATTCGTTAAAATTCGTCAACGATGAATGATAATCAAAACGTATAAAACCATGTTTTTACCAATAAATATTAATCAAAACCGATGTTATAACTACTAATATTAATCAATAAACTATTTTTTATAACTTATAATATCATATGATGAATATTAAGGGAATTCGCTAACATTCATTGTTGATGAATGTGTAGCTTCCCTCTTCCCCAGAAAATAGTGCTTTCCTCTGAATTCGGTCCATATATATATATATATATATATATATATATATATATATATATATATATATATATATATATATATATATATATATATATATATATATATATAGGGTTGGGTTCTGGTGAAAACAAATAATTAAAATAAAAACGGTGAAAATGATCTCAATTTACATTCACAATCTTTTTTAGTTGTAAACTTTTAATTTTTTCCCTTCATATACGTTTTTCTATTTGAACCCTTATAGTTTTTTTGTTTTTGAAAAAGTTTTCATTGTGAACCTTTTTTTTTTTTTGCTTCACAGAAATTGAGAAACTTTTTGACTGTGAAGATTATTTTTTTTACTTCACATAAATTTATGAATTTGTGAAATTTAATTTTCAACCTTCACAATTATAAATTTTATGTGAAGCCAAAAAAAATAAGTTTTCACATTTAAAAATTAAGTGTGAAGCAAAAAATATTCAACTTCACACTTCATAAAATTGTGAAGTTCAACTATTTTTCTCGTTTTTATTTTATCTCTACCCCTTTTTATATATATATTTTGATTCAAACGTTCACCGCTTTTATTTTATCATCTTGTTTTCACAGGATCCCGATCCTCCCTCTCTCTCTCTCTCTCTCTCTCTCTCTATATATATATATATATATATATATATATATATATATATATATTGATTCAAGGGCTGAGATCTGCAAAATATATAATATATATGTGTGTAAAACAAATATATATTGTATTGTAAACAAAATTTCATATAAATATAAATAATATAGTAAACTTGAATAACCATCAAAGTAAATTGTTATTAGGGTGTTATAATTATTAAACAAGGTTTGAGATCAAAGGAGCATAAGGTTTTAGGAGGGCAAGGAGGGGCAAAAGATCCGAACCTTTCATTTTCGAGATCAATGGTGCAGATTATGCCATGTCACGATGGGACTAGTTTGCAATTGTTTTGGAAGGAGGGACTAACTTGCAATTTTTACAAAGTTAATATTGAATGGGTCAATTAGGGCAACCTCTCGTTCTCTCTTCACAAAAACACACACAAACACACAGAAACTCTTTCAATTCACACAAAAACACTCACACACTAACACATCACCACCACCATCCACCACCGTCCATCACCACTGCCGCTCCACCGTCATCGTCACCGGAGAAACGATGGCGGATTTTGTTACCGGAGAGTTGAGATGCGAACCACCGCCGTTGGTGAACTGGCCTCCACCGGACGTAACCAACCGTGGTCATTTCTCCATCTTCTCCCGCCGCTCCACCGCTACCACCACCGCCACCGCCACCACCATTTACGTCATCATCTTGACTCCACCACCACTTTGTAAAAACACTTAGATCTAAGAGGATATAGATATGAAAATTCGTAGATCTAGATCTAAAAAGTATATCTAATTTTCAAATCTAGATCTACTTTTTAGATCTGGAAAAAATCAACTGTATCCTGCATCTTAATTTACTGCATCTTAAATGTAATTGATGTATATTTGTGCTAGTACTTTATTTATCGCATCTTGTATATATTAGTTATTGCATCTTATGATTTTTAGTACGAAGTATATTACGCTTTTCCGACAGCTTTGATTTTATTTTTGAAATCGAAAAATTACTACATTTTTACTGCATCTTGTATATATATTTACTGCATATTATGTTTTCTCACATTTTATGTGTTGAAATTAAAAAAACTACTTATACTTATTTTACTGCATCTTATTTACTTGGTTTTATTTTTGAATTTTAAAAATTAATATTACATGTTTACTGCATCCTGTATATTTGTTACTGCATCTTACGTTCTTTAGCATTTTTTAATGAATGTTGCAAATTAAAAAAGGTTTTTGATTTAACAAATTTTTGGAAAATTTTCAGTTATTTTTTCGGGCAGGTCCAAAACTTTGGTAAAATTACAAAATAGTCTCTCCTCTTTTGCCCTTTGCTCCTCTAATCCGTTCCCATTAAACAATACCATAAATTAATGAAAACCGAAACGATTTTTAAATTGTTTAATAAATTGATCCATATATAATTATTACCATAAATTATCGAAACCGATCTCTTCTAAACACAAACGCACTCGACCAAATCTTGATAGATAACAACTCATAAAGTTTTTTTGCTTAGACAGTTGATTATAATCAGAGTATGTCATCATTGCCATATTTTAATGAATCGACACAACTTAACCCATTACGATAACCTAAACCATGTTTTAGGACATTTTTGAAGGCGGATGAATCCTTACTCGATTAGAACTCCAAAACTCCAAAGCTTGGTCATTTTTAGCATTCGTGGAAGTATGATACCACCCTCAATGCTCAATGATATGTAAGATATATCATTAAGGATGCTACTTCTACTTCCATGAAGGTTAAATAAGATCAAGTTTTGGAGTTTTGGGCTAAGGATTGATACGCCTTCAAACGTCTAAAAAAATGGTTTTAGGTTCTTACAATGGCCTAACTCTTGTCTATTCATCAAACAATTGCATTCATGATACTACTTTGGTTGAGATTAATCCTCTTGTAAAAGAATATTATGAGTTGCGACCCATCATGATTTGGACAGATGTACGTTATACATACTTTTGAGAGGGATTGGTTTTGATGATTCTACAAATAGTTTTGTGCTAGTTCAAAATTACTACCATGATTCTACTAGTAGTAATTTTGATCGACTTTCTTAAGGCTTTGCTTATGCCTCGATCTTTTGCACATTTCCTGCAGAAAACATGTAACCTCAAAGTTTGATCCACAATACTTGATCATTTTGCTCCGATTTGTCTGAAATCTACTCTTATTCCTCTTCTTCTTGATTACTTGTTTGACTAGGAACGAAAAATGTTAGAAACATTAAACATGTGTAATGTGTAATCAGCTACTATCGACTAAAATTGAATACATTAAAAAAAAAATTTAACCATTTCCTTTTCAAATCGATGCTAGAAAGTTTATGAGATATAAAACTTACATTCAAGGCTAATGAAAAATGTTAGAAACATTGAACACACGATGATGGCATATGTTTTCATAAGATTGTCCATAGAGACGAGTGTTCTTTGAGATCTTTGTCAATTTTTTTTATTTATTTTTTTCTACAGAAACATAGCTATTGATATTTATATACTATTAACGCTCATATTTAGTAAGTTGATTAATGATCATAAACACAATAATGATGGATTACTAAGATGGAATGGGATACAATCTTTATTAAATGTCTTTCTTAATAAGCAATATTTATTACCATAAATTATCAGCAAATGATTTGAATATATTTGTAAACATATATATTAGTGCCGGATCCAAAAGTTAAAGTGACTCGTAACACGATTTCTTTATAATATTAATTAAATAAACATTTTTAAAAACATGTACGATTTCATAAAAAGATAGGAGAGGGTTCATATACAATTAGGTTATTAGCGTACTAATGGTGAGAATCAATTAGGAGATGCCACCTGTCCTACTTAACCTTAAAAACGCACACTAATTAATTTTCTATTTTTAACGGACATAACGTTCGTCTAAAATCTCTCTCACCTCATTCAATTTGTATATAATCATCATCCTAAAACCCTCGTCTCATTCATTTATCCTTAATCCGACTCTCTATTCATTGTTAGCGGCATCATTCATTCGTAGATCAATCATGTCCGATTCTAGCTCCGATTTTGATTCAGATTGTAAGTTTTGTTTGCAATCGATCTCATTAGAGTTGAGTTGATTCAATTGTTAATAGTTTAAGCATTCTGATTTTGATTTAGTTATTTTATTGTAGCTTAATTGTTTATGTTTTTTTTCAATTATGATTTTGTTGCACGTTTATTCGATTGGATTTTTATATTTTCTATGTGTAAACAAAATTTTGAAGATGTTTTTTGGCATTTTTTTTATTTTATTAGAATGTGTATCTGTGTTTTTAGAATTATTTTAAATGTATACATATATTTAATTTTGAAAGTTTTATTTGTAGGACAGCAGGAACATATTTTATGTTAATGTGTGTATCTTTGTTTATTGAATTATTATTTTTAACTGATACACATTTTTAATTTATATATATATGTATATAATCATGTGTATCTGTGTTTGTTATTTTTAATTATAAACAGACACGCATGTTTAATGTGCATACTCTTTTTGTAAATTGAAACATGTTTGTTTGCAGTTTGGTTAACTGAAACAGTTCAACCTACTGGTATTCGTCATGAAACACCTAAAGATGGTGTTTATTGGATACCTAATGTTGAGTTAAAACTAATAGTTGGAACGAAATTTAGGTCTATTGGACAGGCTCTTAGTTTTTATAGGGAATATGGTAAAAAAAGGTGGGTTTGATGTACGTATAGGTGGTGGTTACAATCCTGATAAGAAAAATCCAAACTCTAAATATTTATATTGTGTTAAAGAAGGATTTAAACGGAAGGTAATAGAAGATAAACCAGTTGAATTTAAGCTTGCAAAATCCAAATCGGTTGAAATTCCCACTGAAACACAAGGTGACATTGCTGCTAAAGTTGGGCCTTCTAAGGATGGGCCTGCTAAGGATATGCCTGCTAAGGATGGGCCTGCTAATGATGGGAACAAAGAGGTTAAGAAAAAAACTAGAAGCAAACGACCAACTATCCAAACGGGTTGTCCTGCTAGAATATATCTCAAAAAAATTCATGGTAATTTGTACGAGGTATCAACTTTTGTTGAGCATCATAATCACTACTTAGTTGATAAATCTGATGCAATTCATCTTCGTTCTAATCGTAATCTAGTTTATACACAAAAAATTCTGCTTCATCAAGTATCGAATATAAATATGGGCTTGTCTGTGGGTTTAAATTGATGAAAGAAATGTTAGGCGGTTTTTAAGTTGTTGGTGTAAGTGTTGTTGACTGTAAGAATTTTAAACGAGATCTAAATAGGTATGTAGGTGAGCAGGATGCCCAAATGTGTGTTTCTAAGTTGTGAGATCTTAAAGAGTACAATGATGGGTTTTCTGCCGATTGGTTTGCTGATCCGGATGGAGGTTTGGGTGGTCTTTTTTGGGCTGATTTTGAGTCGAAGAGGTATTATTCAATGTTTGGTGATGTGGTGTCATTTAATGCCACTTTTCGATCCAACAGGTTAGATATATATATATATATATATATATATATATATATATATATATATATATATATATATATATATGTATATTATATTTTTTATTTTTAGCATGTTTATATGTGCTAATTAATATATTTTTTAAAAAAATTGATAGATGCCATTTTTATTTAACATGTGTTTTAATCTTATCAGGTATCATATGGTTTTTGTACCATTTACGGGTATAGATAATCACAACAAATGTATTACCTTTGGTGGAGGGCTGCTTCACAATGAAACGCACAAATCTTATAAATGGCTTTTAAAATGTTTTCAAACTGCGTATGGTGTTGATCCTAAAGTTTTTGTGATTGATCAATGTAAGTCCATGAGAAAAGCTATTGCCGAGGTTTTTCCAAATACAAGGCATAGGCTTTGTATGTGGCATATCATGAAAAAACTTTCTATGAAGGTATTATTATTATTTTTTTTCTTAACTGTGTATCAGTAGGTTGAACTGGTTCTGTTACATAAACTGCAAAACAAACATGTTTCCAATTAAAAAATAGTATGCATATTAAACATATGTATTTGTATTATAAAAAAGTTAATTAACACAGATACACATGTTATTATTTAATGTTTCTACTTATTTATTTATTATGGTAATAAAGGTGGGTTTAATGTTCGTATAGGTGGTGGTTACAATTCTGATAAGAAAAATCCGAACTCTAAGTATTTCTATTCTGTTAAAGAACTTAATTAAAAAATAGTATGCATATTAAACATGTGTATCTGTGTTATAGAAAAGGTAATTAACACATATACACATGTTATTATTTAATGTTTCTACTTATTTATTTAAAGACAGTAACAAGACTACATATTTTATTTATTGTTTCTAATTATTAGATATTTTACTTAACAGGTTGGTCATAGGCTGAAAACTAACAATGAGTTCAAGAAACGTTTGTGCTCGATTGTTTGGACCGATAAGATAGATCCTGAGTACTTTGAAAGTCAATGGCATTCCATAATTTCTGAGTATCATCTTGAGAACAATAAATGGCTTATGAAAATGTTTGGTCTTAGGCATGACTGGATACCTGCTTTTTTCCGCGATGAACCAATGTCAGGTTTGATACGTACATCTTCACGCTCTTAAAGTGAAAATTATTTCTTTGGACAGCTTACGAATACATATTTAACGCTTGTTGAGTTTTTGAGCCATTTTGAAACTGCTATGGATTCTCAAAGGTATTCACATAGCAAAAACGAACATGATTCTCGGTACACCAATCTTGATATGCGAACTGATCTCTTGTTAGAAAGACGAGCTGCTGATTATTTTACTCGTCCAATTTTCTATGATGTTCAAGATGAAATCTATGCATCCATGGTCAGTTGCTATAACAAGTCATGTGAACCTGTTGATGGATCTCTTCTTTTTAAAATTTGTGATAATGAAGATGTTCACATTGATCCAAATACTTCTTTCGATATTTTGAAGCAACGCTATTATAAGGTACCTTTTTTGTTTATTACTGTAAATATTCTTACAATTTAATCTCATTTCCGTAGTACCATAATAATTACATGTGTATCTGTCGTATTTAATATAATATTTTTAACTTTGCTACATCTCTTTACATAAAACAATTCTTTTTCTTTCTGAATTTACAGGGTTTTTTTCAATCCATCTGAAATGACTTTCTCTTGTAGTTGTAAGAAATTTGAGTGCTTTGGTATTCTATGTCGGCATGTTTTTTTTTTGTTTTTGAGGTTTACAGCATTAATGACATTCCTAAGAAGTATATCCTTAAAAGATGGTCCAAAATGCTCTCCCGTTAAAGCCTTACAAGAAAACATTTTCCGGTGGTGTAAATGTTGCAGAAGGAGTTATAAGGGAGATTTATTCTTGTGTTGATTCTGTTATTAATCGACTTGTTACAGACATGGACAGGTTGAATCTCTATCGTGACCAACAGAAAGAAATCACAGAAAAGTACGAGTTGGAGTTCCCCATAATTTCTCAGATCAATAAGGATGAGATGTTTGCTTCTTTGCTTGGTGTCAAGGTACCTGATAAACTTAACGTTCTAAATCCAAAAGGTGTTCGTAATAAAGGAAGTGGATCTCACAGCAGGTACAAATCAGCAGATGAGATATATCATGGAAAATCATCAAGGTACTATAAAGCTTGTAGTATTTGCAAATCAAGGGATGGACACAACAAGACAACCTGTTCAAAGAGATTTGAAGTTGGATCTAGTTCCTCATTTGCAACAAATTCTTCTACAACTGTGGGTAATGTTAATCATTTGTTTTCAAATGCAGCTGGTTCGTCTTCGAGCCAAACTTTTAATGCGTCAACGGTTACAATTCAACATTCGTCAACTGCTTCATTTCATTGGGATTTAAATGATTGAACAATTGATTTTTATTTGGTTTTTTATTTAGACATTCAGTCATAACCTTATTTTTTGCAAGTTGTAATGACTACGAGAACTTATTTTCAATATACAATGAATCTGATTCCTTTTTGTCTAAGTAGTTTTTTTTTTTGTTATTGTTGTTTTGTTTTGGCATAGTTTTTCATTTGTCTAAGTAGTCTAGTTAATATTTTTCTGGATTTATATGTTATAACTTAATGTTGGATGTGTTTTGTGTAGTGGAGATGCACACTTTTTTTATAAAGCAGATACACAATTATTTTTATATTTAATCGGTGTTTTTGATTATTAGAATCCCAACTTAAAAACATGAATGATGACCAGGAAGTCACCCAAAAAACAACCATGTATGTGTATATACAGATAACAGCAACTAATGTTAATAAGCATCACTTCAACTAACCCTTTTATACTGTCAAAAATTAACTGTTTTAAAACAAAAGCATAATTGTCAATGTATGACATTGCTAAATTATTGGTAAAAATACTCATAATTGTCAATGTATGACATTGCATATTTCAATCTTAGGTCCTCAAATTGTTTTTTCTGTTTTGGCCCTTCATTAGCAAGCTCACATTCGAAATTGGTAACCCCAGTTCCTTTGTAGACTTTCATATATCGCATAGCAAATATTATACAGTCACACAAGCTTTGCTGAGGTTTTCCATGGCATTTTCAATATTCTGTGAAAATGTTAGGTTAGGTTAGTACATTATAGTTAAGAAAATGAAAATTATAAAATGTTATAAGTTGATAACACACGTCCGTAACATCTCTGTTCATGTTGTCGAGTATATGTATATGCTGACTTTTCAAGTTGTAGCAGATTACATATAAACATGTGTATCTGTTTTAAAAAAGTAAATACTTGAATCAGATACACATATTAAGCAGCCCACACTTTTGACTTTTTTAATCAAATTTTCTCATTTGACAAATCAAAATTAGCATACATTTTCTTCAATTATTAATCAAAATTTACATAACCTCATTAAATCCTAATACATAATCTACAAAATAACAATCTTTATAGTACTAATTCATCATTAATCCATCAAATAGATATATGCATATAGAAGTAACAACAATTACCACATTTAACATATAAATAGAAACATATTTAGTAGAGAAAACAAGTTAGCTAAATACTTTTCATCTTATGAATATCATCCGTTTCAATGTTATTAGATGTGTGTATCCCTCATTTGCATGCTTCTTCGAATAATCTTTTACTTCTTCTTTTTTGCTGTATAAACAAAACAATGTATCAAATGGCAAATTTTTCCCCTATACTTTCCCACTTCAACCAAGAAGCTTAACAAATTGTACTTTTTCAAGAACATATAGTGTTAGCAGTAAAGATTCACTTGTGTTTTCTCGGAGCAATAGTACAAATAGTCGAAGCAGCAGTAATTTAATGTCAAGTAGTACCGGCAAAACTAGCCCAAATGTCTAATTATGGGCAATTATGGACTTTTAGAATACTAAATTAACAAGAATGGGCTTGACAAAAAGTCCAGTTGGGTCCATATGGGCATTTTAAGAAAGTTGAACGGGTCTAACTGGGCGATTGTTTCTGTTCCGAAATATAGGGTATGGTTAGGACCCCCTTTTCTTGATCAGCCTTTTCTCAGCGCAACAACTTACCGTCTTGTTTTCTTCGCTACTTTTTTATTTAAAATTTATTATTTTTTATATTTTCCGATAGTACTACGTCGCTTTATTATCTGAAAATGAAGCCGGAATCATTAAATAAATTATATATTTAAAAAAACGTTTTCCTACCCATCATTTTTTGAAGATTACATCCGGATTTGTTGAGAGTGTTTGGGGTTTTGATCGAATATGTAGTCGGGGTTTTGATCGGATTTGTTGTGTGCGTTTGGTTAAAAAGTAGTTATGTGTTGTTTGAGATCCACCATCAATTTTTCTTATTGTTCATACACAAAGTTATATTTCTGAGATGATACACGTATTTATATTTGTTAGCTGACACAAAATTGTGAAAAATTAAAAATAATGATACACAATTTTAATAATAAACTGATACATACAAAAAATGCAGATTACAACTCCGGCAACACAATTTGACGGCAAAACTCTGGCGACAAAAAAACGTTCGCATTTGTAACGGTGGTGTTTTTCAGTGAGGAGTTAACAAATTAGTTCGGTGATAGTGTTCCAACCGTGTGGGATTTTCGGGTTATGGTGCTGAATGTGAAGCAACTTGAATTTTAGAGTATTTTACATAATCAGATGGAAAAAAATAGTTAAACGTAATTAACTAAATACAAAACTTTAGTTATTATTAGATACACAACTTTAATTATATGTAGATACACAAAATATTTTTAACAAGACACCAGAATATACATCAGGCAATAACTAAATATTACCAATCAGAATATACACTAAATTTCTACCAACATGCATTAGCTACAATTTCCTTCTGTTGGGTCACAAGGTTCCCAAAACTTAGATACAGATTAAATAACAGTTATCTTAACGTGTTAGTTCATATCCAAGTTTATATCAAACAAGTTTAAATTAATCTAGGCGGAAAACAAGATTAATTTTGACACAGAGTTTATTATGAATCAAAGTATTATTCACAATAAAGTGTTTGTCTCACAAAGATGACAAAGTATTCAAACCCACACAGATGGTTTGAATACGATCCAAGTAGTATACAAAGATACAGTTATCACTACAAACTTCACAGTAAGTGTGGTAATGCTTTAGCCTAAGCTCAAAGGTCTAGTATACTAATTCTCTTGAATTTCTTGGATGATAGCAGTGCTTTTTGAACTGCTATTTATAGAGTTGGATGTAACTCTATATTATCCAGCTTACATAGTTGTCCAAGGGATAACAGATGCATCTTGGGCAACTTTGCACGCCTTCCTTTTTGCTTTTCTTGGAAATAGAAAAAGCAAAAAGGTAAAAGGTTTCTTTGCTGAGAAGAGAACCTTTATATGATGTTTGACCTTTCTCAAACATCTTATCAGTTGTATATAGCCTAAGGAAAGAAGAATATCTCCTGTACATTTGTACTTTCATTCTTCAATCTGTGCTCTTCAGTCTGTGCTCATCAGTCTGTGATCTTCAGTCTGTGAACTTCAGTCTGTGAAGCCTTCTGTATTCAATCTTCATTCTTCAGATGATGAATTCATAAGTCTTCAGAAAGAGCATGGTTTTCAGTCTGTGAGGATTTTCAGTCTGTGCAGCACAGACTCAGAAACAATTCTTCAGTCTGTGTAGCACAGACTCAGAAACACAGACTCAGGAATTTCACTAAGTTTCCTGAATACAACTAAGTTAGATTTTGACTCTTCAGATTTATAACTTAGGTTTGATCATTGTTTTTTCCAACAATCTCCCCCTATCTGATGATGTCAAAATCTATTTACAAAAGATAATAGAGAAATAATAAATACTAAGATGATTCATAACATATGGATCAAGACTTATATATAAAGTCAGAATCACAATTAGTTCACAAAAATATTACAATTATTACATAAGATTGTAAATCAAAAATTTAACAATCTTCAATTCTTTCTCTGAGCCCTGATCTCTTTCATCTTTTCCACTTTCCTCTTCAACAGTTCTTCCATTTCCTTATCAGATTTGTCTTCAAATTCTTGATACTCTAGGATGATCTTCTTGCAGATATCTTCAAGTCCAGTCATCATCCTGAGTTGGGAAAGGTTGTTGAATAACCAGCTGATCAGTCTTCTTCTGAATGGTCTGGCTTGAGAATGTTTGCATTCCTTCAGCAGGGCAATGCAGTGCAGCAGAGACTCTCCATATAACCTATTCTGATCCTGGAAGCACTCTATCCCGTTGATATCTCTATAGCACAGACCTTCAATGCTGTCAGTCTGTACATATGATCTATCAATGAAAATGATACCTTTGGGTAGAGGATGCTCCCTTCTCTGCTCATTCTCTGTGGATAACCCAGCTGACTTCTTCTTGATTACAAAGTTGTTTGCTATGCAAAACAACTTGTATTCTTCTTCTGAGATGAGCCCCAGACTGAGAACTAGCTCAATCAGGTAAGATAGCTCATCCAGAACTTCTTTCTTCGGATCCTTGTCAGCTGCACTCTTCAAAAGATTGGCAATGGATTGCCATTCCTTAAGCCCTAGAGTGTACAGTTCATCCACCCATACCATCTTCTTGCTCTTGGTCAAAGTCAGCTCCAGCTTTAATTTCTGTCCAATCTTGTTCAGATGACATTCTCTGATCTTCTGCTTGAGCTTTGACTTTTGGAAAGTGGCTTGTAGCTTTGGTTTCAGGCTCTCTATCTTCTGTAATCTTATTGACAGCTCTTCATCTTCTTTGATCTGTTGCTCAACTTGACTCATTCTGATCTGAGTCTGTGAACAACTTTCATCTTCTAACTCTTTGGAGAGCATGTCAACAAATCTTGCTTCCTTCAGCTTCTGCTCTTCAATTGATAATACATTTAAGTATTCGGTTAAGGTCATACCTTGAGCAGTAGCTTCTTGTTGCAAGAGCTCATCCTGTAGATTTGACAGTTCAGGATTTCTTGTTCCAGCAGCATGATCATCCACCATCTTCTTGATCTTGCTTAATCTTTCCTGCTTGGATAAGGCAATCTCCTTGCCCTTACCCTTATCCATTACTTCTTCCATGGTAGAGCTTGACCCAGGATAAGTGCTTATCAGATGAGCACTTCTCCATTGCATTCTGTCTTCAATCTCACTTCTACCTGGAGGCAGTGTTCTGGTTGATGTGGTTGGTCTAGCAGGATAGGCTTCAGCTTGAATGGCTTCAGCACTGATAATTAGAACATCAGTGCTTGTTGTTGGTTGCTCTGAGCTCTGAGTCTGTGATTGATGCTGTGTCTCAGTTTGTGCAGGTTCAGAAGGCACAGACTGAGACTCTCCAGTCTTGACTTTTGAGGCTCCTTCACCTACACCTCCAAAAGTAGCATCATCTTCATCATCATCTGATCTTCTGAAAACTTCAGACTCAGAACTGCAGTCAGGATTGATGGCATCATCATCATCACCATCATTGTCCTGTTCTTCTGCCAGCTTTTAGAACTGATCCCAGGTTTTGATCCCCTTCATTTTTGGTTGGGAATCAAAGATATCCCTTTCAGGAATCCTCCTGGCCATTCTTTTCATTTTCCTGGCTTTCTTGATTAACAGAGGTTGAACATCTTCTTCTTTTTCTTCCCTTGGTCTTTTCAACTCCAGCTGACCTTGGGTTGAGATAGTTGCAATTGGGTCTATGTGTAAGAAAATGGATGACTCCCCCTGAGTATGTGCAACCATCTCAGCATGTTCACCTAACTGCAATCTCTCTTGCTCCCCCTCAGTCTGTGCACCCATATCTTCAGTCTGTGGCACAGACTGAGCTTCAGTCTGAGACTTCACCCTAGCACCTTCGGATCCATCATCTCCATCATCTCCCTCACTGCTATCTCCCCCTAGATCTAAGGATTTATTATTTAAATCTTTATCTTTTGAGGTTTTAGCTTCTGCAGACCCATGCTTCATCTTCTCCCCTTTTTTGACATCATCTACCAAGTTTGAGAGGGTGGTCTGCATTTCATCTAACCTATTGGATACCTTTTCCTCCAGCATATCCACTTTATCCACCATAGTAGAGACTAGATGCTTCATCTTCTCTAGCTCTTTCTTATTATTATTGAACTCAGTCTGTACCCATTCAGACAACCTGTTGATGGCAGAAAGCACATCATTAAGTGTACTAGAAGGCACAGACTGGGTCTGGTTGGAGGGGTTAGAATTGGGTGATGGTATGTGTTCCTCACTTGACTCATGTTGAAACTGAGCAAGATCACTGGAATCTTTTGGTGTTGCACTCTTTGCCTCACTCTGTGTCCTGTGCATGGAAAAGCGATCATAGGCATTGAGTGGTGTAGTTGTTCCCTCAGATCTAATCCGGTGATAGGATAAGATATCACTGGGAAATGATTGTGTTGCACCTGTTGCCTCAAACAGCTCTTGGTGTAATGGAACAGTATCACTGGCAACTGATGTTGAAGTTTGTATGCCCTCACTAACCATCTGGTGATAAGATGGTAGATCATGGAGCAAAGAAGAGGGGATCTGTACCTCAGTCTGTGACATGACTGGGGCATTGGCAATCTGTGCAGAGGGGTGTAAGAAAAGACTCACTGGAGTGTGAACTAGTGCAGGACTAGTGGTCAATATGGGTCCAGCCATTGTGAGTGGGGTAAAGAGGGGGTTGGTAGTGCTCAGGATTGGAGCATCTTCTTCAATGCTTACTACAGGGGTCAGTGTAGCAGCAGCAATGTGGGTATCCAAGCTGACTAAACTAGGTGTAGGTTGGGTCAGTTGGGTAGCCATTGGCACCACAGACTCTAGCAGAGCTGTAATGGAATGGTCTACAGCACTGGAAGGTGTTCTGTTGACATCCAGTTCCATGGATGATGATTCCATTTGTGCTATACTTTTGGGGGTTGAGTCTGGTGATTCCTCCAGAGTGAGTGGTGACTCATCTGGGTTGGTTTGTTTGTGACTCTCTTTTGTGGGTGAGGATGGGCTAGGATAAGAAGGTTGATCTATATCCATGTCCTCAGATGAAGAATAAGTACTACCTGCATCTTCTGTTGAAGATGGAACAGACTCAGGAATGTTTGAGTCTGACTCCAAGTGCACAGACTGAGTTGAGTCTGTATCCCTGGAGTCTGTGTGCTCTGCTTCAGCCACACGTTCGTCAACAGTCTGGGTCTTATTACCCATACTATCACTTGAATCATCACCCTCCATAGATGCAGAAGCAACATATGGGTGATCAATCCATTGCTGCATAGCAGCAGTGATAGGTGCTCCAGAAAGTGGAACCGGATGGTTAAACACTTTATATGTGAGCACAGGAACAGGTATATCTGCCACTTTATTATTAAAGGACATATATACAGACCCAGTTAACCTGGATTGGATGCACAAGGAGAGTAGCCTTATAAAAGGTACATTAAAAATTCTGTTTGACTCATTCACCAGTTTTAAAGTTTCTTGAAAATACAACTCTGCAAAGTTGATGTTTAAACCAGTGATGAATGAGCTCAACAGTTGAGTTTCAAACTCATTTAGCTCCCCTGTGCTACCAGATTTTCCTCCTAGACTTCTAATGATGCCAGAAATTAAAAATTTCCATTTGGGGGTGAATCCTGACATCAAAATTGTGCCTTTTTCTTTGGTATATCCAACCAAAGTAAGAGAAGCCCTTGCTGCTTCTTTGGTTGGAATAGGTTCAAAATTATTTCCGAAAGGCAGGTCTAAGACATTCCTAATTAACTCCTGATCAATGGTAACTGCCCGTTTACCATGATCAATAGTACCAGTAATTGCAGTATTGGTACTATTTGAGGAGCAAGTATACCACCATTCCATTAAAAAATGTGGGTATATTTGAGGAACTGTGTTAAAGAATGCTCCCCTTAATGGATGAGCAGACATAAAAGCAGTTAGTTCCTCAAACCCTTTATTCTTTTTCGAATCAGGGATGGAAATGGTAGCTACTTGATTGTTGATACAGAGTTTTACCTGTTTCCCTTGTTTGAAGGGTTTAGCCGCAGCGATGTTGGCAGGTGCCGTGTAAACCCATTGATCAGCCATTGAAGAAATTTTAGAAATTGATTTTGAAAATGGTTGAGCGATTTAGGGTTTATAAACTCTGTTTGTTTTTGGTGTGCAAGTACGAATGAAGAAGAAAGGGGAAAAACATAAATGGGTATTTGTAGAAATTAAATTTCCGTTAAATGGGACTCACTTGGACGGTTTATCCCAGTTTCTGCAACAGTAGCGCTGAGGCACGTGCACCTTTTTGTATTGAGCAGATAAATAGACAACAAGCGCCAAAACTTTTAATGATTATGACCATGAAGATGGTATTAGCATTAAATGCAAAGATATTGTTGTTTATTTATATTTATTAAATAACAAAAAAAATAAAATAAAATAATAAAAAAATAAAAGAAAATGAGCTCAGTCTGAGTGTATATGGTCAGTCTGTGTAGTGAGTCTGGATGACGTCACACAGACTGAGCCATATAACAGACAGACCGAGAAAATAACAGAATTTTAAAAACTATTGCCAGCAGTGGTAACGGATTGATATAGCTAACAGTACTAACTTGAGAAGGCAGTACTAAAATTAACTAACAGTGGTAACTGCGAAAGCAGTACTAACATCAACTAACAGTGGTAACTTGCGAAAGCAGTACTAAAGTTAACTAACAGTGGTAACTGCGAAAGCAGTACTCACATCAACTAACAGTGGTAACTTGCGAAAGCAGTACTAAAGTTAACTAACAGTGGTAACTGCGAAAGCAGTACTAAAGTTAACTAACAGTAGTAACTTGCTACATTAACAGTGTTAATTGTACCAATCTTTACCAGCAGTGCTAAAATACGAATTCATGGGGGCAGTATTAAAAAGTCTTATCAGTATTAACCAGCAGTACTAAAATTAACTAGCAGTATTAATACTAATAGTACTACAATACTAACCTTATGAATTAATAAAGCACAAAAATAGAGGGTCTAATCTGAATGAATATGGTCAGTCTGTGTAGCTAATCTGGAAGAAGTCACACAGACTTAAACATATAATCAGTCAGACTGAGAGAAAATAACATAAGGTATAAAATCTTTTTGATATTTTCTTAGAAAGTATGTACAAAAACATCTCTTTGTCTGTGCTTTTTGATTGTATGTAGCTGAGAATACAGTTATACAGATTGAAAAGCAGACATAGACTGAGAATTGAATCATACAGATTCAAGGTTTTACTAGGGGTTGAGCATTCCTAGTTGACCAAGCAGATATAAAAATCTATCTTCATTAAGAGGTTTAGTAAAGATATCTGCTAGTTGGTCATTTGTTGGCACATATTTGAGAATCACTTTACCTTTCTCAGCACAATCTCTGATAAAGTGATGTCTGATCTCAATATGCTTTGTCCTGGAGTGAAACACAGGATTCTCAGTGATGGCAATGGCACTTTGGTTATCACACATGATTGGAGTCTTTGTAAACACCAAATCATAGTCTGCTAGTTGATGTTGCATCCATAGCAATTGAGCACATCAACTACCAGCAGCCACATATTCTACTTCTGCAGTGGATGTAGCAACAGAATTCTGTTTCTTGCTTGACCAACTGACTAGTTTGCCACCTAGCAGTTGACATCCACCAGAAGTGCTTTTCCTGTCTAATTTACAACCTGCATAATCTGCATCTGTATATCCAATTAGATTGAAACCAGAGTCTTTGGGATACCAAAGACCCAGGTTAGGAGTACCTTTTAGGTACCTAAAAATCCTTTTTACAGCTTTTAGATGCGATTCTTTAGGTTCAGATTGATATCTAGCACACAAACATGTTGAGAACATGATATCTGGTCTACTTGCAGTGAGGTATAGTAGAGATCCTATCATACCTCTATAAGTGGTTTGACAGACTGACTTGCCAGACTGATCCTTATCCAACTTATCTGCAGTGCTCATTGGTGTTTTCATAATTGAACAGTCCTTTAAAGAATATTTAGTAAGTAGGTCATTAACATATTTACCTTGGTTGATGAAGATACCATCAGGTTTCTGATGTACTTGTAGACCAAGAAAGTATGTTAATTCACCCATCATACTCATTTGATATTGTTTTGACATTAAGTTTGAAAACCATTTACACAATTTTTCATCAGTAGACCCAAATATAATATCATCAACATAGATTTGGACTAGTATGACATCTGCCTTGTTCCTTTTGAAGAACAAAGTTTTATCAATTGATCCTCTAGTAAAGTCATTACTAAGAAGATAGGATGATAAGGTGTCATACCAAGCTCTTGGAGCTTGTTTTAGCCCATATAGTGCTTTCTGCAATTTATAGACATGATTTGGAAAAGTGGAACTTACAAAACCTGGAGGTTGTTTCACATAGACTTCCTCCTGTAAGTTGCCATTCAGAAATGCACTCTTGACATCCATCTGAAAGATTTTGAAGTCCTTGAATGCAGCATATGCCAAGAATAACCGTATTGCTTCAATTCTGGCTACAGGGGCAAAGGTTTCATCATAATCAATGCCTTCTTCCTGCTTGTAGCCTTGAGCAACTAGCCTTGCTTTGTTCCTTATTATCACTCCATCCTTGTCCATCTTGTTTCTGTAAACCCACTTAGTTCCAATAATGGTTTTTCCTTTTGGAGCAGGAACTAGGGTCCAAACATTGTTTCTGTCAAATTCTGTTAACTCTTCCTGCATTGCTTCAACCCAATCATCATCTTTCAAGGCTTCTTCCGCTTTCTTTGGTTCAATGATTGACAGGAAGTTTGTGTAGAAACAGAAATTTGCAGTAGATAAGTTTGACACTTTAACTCTTGTTTGTACACCAGAAACATAATCTCCAATTATTTCTGTAATTGGATGATACTTGTGTTCTTTGACTCCTAGAAGTGATTCATCATTTGATGGTAAATCATTCTCATTTGGTGGAAGAATAGCAGGACTTGGTTCTGCATCATCTTCTATACAGGGCAAGTCTGAGTCTGTAGAGTTCACAGACTGAAAACTATCAGACTGAACACATGTATCAGAAGAGTTTGAATCTCTGGACACGGATTCATCTTCTGTTGATGAAGGTATTGTCATAGAATGAGCAGGTTGAGCATCTTCATTATCACTTTCAGAGTCCTGTTGTTGGTTAACAACAACTGGGATTTGAGATTCAGATCCCACAACAGATAAATCTTCTAACAAATGAACATCAGACTGAGAAACATGTTCATCATTAGCAGAGGAAGCATCAAAGGTGACATTGATGATTTCTTCAATTTTATTCCTTCTGTTGTTGTAGACTCTGTAGGCCTTTGAGATAGATGAATAGCCAACAAAAATTCCTTCATCAGATTTAGGTTCCATCTTAGCTAATTGATCTCTTTGATTGAGAATATAGCATTTACTACCAAAGGTCTGGAAGTAATGGATGGTTGGAACCTTCTTATGATACAACTCATATGCAGTTTTGCTATGCCTTTTGACCAAAATAGATCTATTTTGGGTATAACAGGCAGTGTTAACTGCTTCTGCCCAAAAATAAACCTTCTTTTGACCATGGCATAACATGGTTCTTGCAGCTTCTATGAGTGTACGATTTCTTCTCTCAGCAACACCATTTTGTTGAGGAGTTCTGACAGAGGCAAAGTTTTGAATAATGCCTTTGTCAGTACAGAATTCAATGAGAGTAGAATTTTTAAATTTTGTACCATGGTCACTCCTGAGTTGCTTGACAGGTGCATCTTTCTGCAATTCTTCTCTCTTGATTAGATTAATAATCTCTTCAGGAGCATCACTTTTAGCTTTAAGAAAGATGACCCAAGTATACCTTGTGTATTCATCCACAACCACAAGTGTATACTTCTTTCCACCCAAACTGCTAATGCTCATGGGTCCAAACAGATCCATATGGAGCATATGCAGTGGTTGTTCAATTGTAGCTAACAATTTGGATGGAAAATGGTTCTTGGTCTGTTTCCCTAGTGTACATGCAGGACAAAGTTTGTCTTTTGCAAATGTAACATCAGGCAGACCTCTAACCAGTTTCTTCTTTGACAGGAGGTTAATATTTTTGAAGTTCAGGTGGGATAACCTCCTATGCCATAGCCAGCTTAGTTCTGGCACACACTGAGTATAAAGACAGGTCTCTACATTGTTGTCTGCAGAAGAAAGATCCAAGAGATAGATATCTCTTTCTCTTTTGGCAACTAATATAGGTTTGCCTTTGGAATTATAGATAACAGCAGCCTTCTTTCTGATTCTGATTTCACCATCATCATCACATATCTGGCTAACACTAAGCAGGTTATGCTTTAATCCCTCAACATAGGCCACCTTTGTTATTCTGATGTTGCCAGCCTTCACCACACCATAACCTTTTATCTTGGCAACAGAGTTGTCACCATATTTGACAGAAGGTCCTTCTTCTTCTACAAACTCTGACAGATTCTCCAAAGAACCTGTCATGTGTCTTGAGCATCCACTGTCTAGGTACCATTTGCTGTTACCCTGCACAGGACAAACAAAATCAATTAGTTACTTTTGGGAACCCATCTTTTGATGGGTTCTTTAGAGTTGGTTGAAGTCAATTCTTTAGCAGTTTTGGTGCTAAGTCTGTGAAGTTGACTTTTAACCTCTCTATTTTTGATTTTGTTGTTTGTAGAAGACATTTGTTTGATCAAAGCAGCCTTTGGCTGTTTAAGAATGGACTTTGTGCATTTAATACCTTCATGTCCCAGATTTCCACAGTTGTAACATTTTCTGTTCAACATAATGGTCCTTTTGGATTTTGGGTTATTATTTGCACTAGATCCTCTGTTAAACTCTTGTTTTGACTCAACAAATGTTTTAAAATCTGTGGTTAACTTCATTAAGTTTTCACTAAGCAGCTTAATGGTCTCAGTCTGGTTGTTAAGATTTGACTTTTGAGAGTCAGACTGAGTGTTAACACAAACAGATTTGGAGTTAAGTTTGCCAGACTGAAAATTTATTTTTCCAGACTAACAGTTAGATCTCACAGACTGAGATCTTTTTAACTCCTTTGTTACTGGTTTTATGCCTTTAGATTTATCATTTGGCATATAATTGTCTGGACCAGTTACAGACTAAGATGTGGAAGGTTCAAACACATTGTAACCTTTCTGTTTATTCTTGATTCTTTTTACCTCTTTTTGTCTTTTTAAAGATGGTACTGTGGGAATATTAACTTTGCCTTTTATAAATCTTTTCTTTTCAAGTTCTATAGTTTCTAAAGATTCATTAGTGATTATAAGTTCAGGCTGTTCAGATTGAGAAGTTTCACAGACTGAGATTTCTGAGTCTGTGTCTTCAGAGTCTGGCTCTGTCTCATATACTAGTTCTTTAGTAACTATTTTTGGTCTAACAAAAGCATTTGTCAATATAACTTTGTCTCCCACAGTATGACTAAAAGTATGAGGTAAAATCTCAAGTACAAATATAGTAGGTTTTGAGTTTATTTCTGAATTTAAGTGACTTTTAAGATCAAACTCATCACCTATGACCGCTTGTATCTGAGCTGGAATCTGTTTGGATAAACAGTCCACATTTTTAAGTGATGAAATACACCAAGATTTACAGATCCTTTCATAATGATCAGCTTTGTTTTTATAAGCTTCCTTTTCCAGCTTGATCTTTTTGAGAAGGTCATATTGAGCATCAAGCTCAAGTTTGTACTGTTTATTTTGGTTTATTTCATTCACTTTTGATTGTAGGTCTTTTTGAACTTGACTGAGTTTGGTTTTTAAATCTTGTATTTCCTCCAGTCTTTTTAAAAAATCTACATAGATGTGTTCAAACATTTTCTGTTTTTCTGCATCACTATAGTAAAGTTTAAAATGATTTACATTGTAAGCAGATCCTCTGTCCCAGTCTGGATGAACACATGCCTTTTCTGCAAATTTGACATCTTTGTCAAACTGGCTCTCTGTGATAGCCATTAAGCACATATCTTCATCATCCTCAGATGATGAAGATTCTTCATCATCCTCAGATGATGAAGATTCTTCATCTATCCATTGTTCAACAACCAAAGCTTTCTCTAGTTTCTTTGGTTGTTGTTTCTCTCCAATTTTCTTGGAGTTGAAGTACTTTTTCTTGTACTTCTTGGCCTTTTCTTTCCACTTATCAGAACTTGAAGATTCTGCAATCTTCACTCTGCAGTCAGAAGAAATATGACCAACTTGCCCACATTTATAGCAAGTAGCTTTCTTAGGATCAAAAGTTGGCCTTCCTTTTGAACCTTTGAATCTTGCTTTTTCTAACATTTGGGCTAGCAATGCCATTTCAGCTTCTAGAGACTCAGTTTCATCATCTGATTCTGAGTCTGTAAGAGTAAGATGGTAATCTGCTCTAGAGAAAAGTTCTCTATTTTTCCTTGTTGTTGCAACAAGGGCAGCAGATGGATCTTTTGCAATCCTTTTGGCATTTAGATCCTTTCTGGCTTTGGTTTCTTCAAAATTTAGTAGAAGTCCAAACAAGCCAGAGAGATCATATGTCTCCAATTTTTCACTTACAATTAATGAAGTGATAACTTCAGAAAAAGTGTTTGGAATGACATCAACAAATTTTGCACAGATTTCAAACTGTCCCTTGATGATATTATACCTTTCAAGATCATTGATTAAGATCTGAAATCTGGTATGAATATCAGTTAATGACTCATTTTGGCCAGCAGAGAAGTTCTCATAATTTCTTATGAGATTCTTCTTCTTTTGGGATTGTACCAAACTTACACCATCATATTGGTCAGTTAGCATATCCCATATGGCTTTAGCAGTTTTGCAGCCAGATATCTTAGCAAAGATAGGCTCAGTAACTGCATTGCCCAGTATGGACTTGGCCTTAAAGTCTAAAGCATATAGTTGCCTGTCTAGATCAGTCCAGGTATTTTTGGCAGCCTCAACAAATTTTTCAGGTGTCAAAATAATACCATTTGCATCTAAAGTTGCAGGAACTATTCTGCCAGGAATAATAGGTCCTTCCTGAATGACTCTAAGCATTTCATCATGAATGCTAGCAAGAAACCATTCAGCTTTCAATTTCCAGTGGGTAAAATTTACACCATTGAAGATTGGAATTCCCTTCCCAGCCATAGCAATTGAAGAAGTCATTTTTAAGGAAGAAAAATGTAGAGAACAAATGGGTTTAGATGATTATTTGATAAACTGGGTTCCTTTGATCGTTAAAGATTAAATCTTTATTTGCTCTGATACCAGTTGTTGGGTCACAAGGTTCCCAAAACTTAGATACAGATTAAATAACAGTTATCTTAACGTGTTAGTTCATATCCAAGTTTATATCCAAGTTTATATCAAACAAGTTTAAATTAATCTAGGCGGAAAACAAGATTAATTTTGACACAGAGTTTATTATGAATCAAAGTATTATTCACAATAAAGTGTTTGTCTCACAAAGATGATAAAGTATTCAAACCCACACAGATGGTTTGAATACGATCCAAGTAGTATACAAAGATACAGTTATCACTACAAACTTCACAGTAAGTGTGGTAATGCTTTAGCCTAAGCTCAAAGGTCTAGTATACTAATTCTCTTGAATTTCTTGGATGATAGCAGTGCTTTTTGAACTGCTATTTATAGAGTTGGATGTAACTCTATATTATCCAGCTTACATAGTTGTCCAAGGGATAACAGATGCATCTTGGGCAACTTTGCACGCCTTCCTTTTTGCTTTTCTTGGAAATAGAAAAAGCAAAAAGGTAAAAGGTTTCTTTGCTGAGAAGAGAACCTTTATATGATGTTTGACCTTTCTCAAACATCTTATCAGTTGTATATAGCCTAAGGAAAGAAGAATATCTCCTGTACATTTGTACTTTCATTTTTCAATATGTGCTCTTCAGTCTGTGCTCATCAGTCTGTGATCTTCAGTCTGTGAACTTCAGTCTGTGAAGCCTTCTGTATTCAATCTTCATTCTTCAGATGATGAATTCATAAGTCTTCAGAAAGAGCATGGCTTTCAGTCTGTGAGGGTCTTCAGTCTGTGCAGCACAGACTCAGAAACAATTCTTCAGTCTGTGTAGCACAGACTCAGAAACACAGACTCAGGAATTTCACTAAGTTTCCTGAATACAACTAAGTTAGATTTTGACTCTTCAGATTTATAACTTAGGTTTGATCATTGTTTTTCCCAACACCTTCTATAAACAAATTCCGAGATGCAGGCACATTCTCCTTTTGCATTCGTTCTGCTAAATTCACATCATCAAAGCAGTCTATCAATAATAATTTTAAAACCATATATAGACATATAATTTTAAAGCAGTGTATCAATAATAATTTCACCAGTACTACAATCAATCTTTTTGATACCACATAATGCACCGATAACCATTCTAATCAAATAACATCAAAACAGTCAAACAGATGATATAAATTCTGTTGGCTACATATTGCTAAATAGCTATAGTCACTGATATTGTGTATTTTTAATAACTTTTTGCATCAAAGTTATGCAAGAATTTCTATCATACTAAACTGGTATACGTAGATAAAAAAGTATAGTTAGACAACTAGTTTTTCAACCAACTCTTTGCAAGGTACACTACCGCAATATTGGTCTGATCAACTTTGACAAACGATCATGAATCTTGTCAACTGCTTCACTCTTCATTTTCATCTTCTCAAATGCTGGAAGATTATCATACTTTTCCATCTCTTCAGTAACAATATCACGGTTTTGGTTGATTTGTGAAGTTAATAACTTCACGGCATATTTCAATCTCAGGTCCTCAAGTTGTTTTTTCTGTTTTGACCCAAGCTCACATTCGAAATTTGTAACCCCGGTTCCTTTGTAGACTTTCATATGTCGCATAGCAAATATTCCACAGTCAACAAAGTTTGTTGAGGTTTTCCATGGCATTTTCAATATTCCGTTATTTGCGGCATGCATCTTTTTCCATATGGATGGCTTTCCCGGAATAGATAGTCAGAAAATGTACGGTTCTGTATCAAAATAAACTAGGGACAAAATAGTCACTTTTATATTAAATGGTGTGTATGATCTAAAATGAAAGGTTATGTTAGTACATTATAGTTAAGAAAATGAAAATTATAAAATGTTATAAGTTGATAATACTTACTATAAGTCGAGGAGCATCACCAAAATAAGCACACACGTCCGTAACATCTCTGTTCATGTTGTCGAGTAAATGTATCTGCTGATTTTTCAAGTTGTAGTAGATTACATAAAAGTGATCAATATGATGCACGGGGAAAAAAACCTGTTCCAAATCCTCAACTTTATTAGATATATTTTTATTTTAATGTTCATACTATACAATTATATCTATTAATTTTATTCAGCAACATACCAGATCAACTTGATGAATGCTATTGAACTCGGAAGTTTCAAAAACTACACTCATTTTCTTCATGAACTTATCATCTAGATAATTTATGTTATTACTCTTTTTTATCATATCTTGACTCTGGATATCAATAATTAGATCAGATTCAAAATATAAACATGTGTATCAGTGGTATAAAATAACAGTGTATCTGCTTTTCTATATCAGTGTTTTAATATAAACATATGAACATGTAGATAACTAGTTATATTTACCATCATTTGAGTGTTGCAAAACAGTCTAGATACTCCTCTTTTATCACTCTTATGGTCCTCATAATTCATCAGCACTGTCCACATGTCAATTACATTGACAAGCACATCGAATCCAGGATACAAACTTTCAAAAATTCCCCTTATCACATCATAGAAATATGTTTTGAAGATAATATCCCTAAAAAAATAATGGCATGTCAAAAACGGTTGTATTAAACAATTATAGAGTAAATATAGTAGAATTAAAGAATCATTATACTTACTCTTCTAGATTGCGGGCTGAAAAGATTGAATCTGCAAATCTTTGTTCTTCGGTTGTAAGTCTGTTTGTTACACTTACAATCCTCAATAGATATGGAGAGTATGTCACTTCTGATGGTTTTCCAATCCTTTTGCTCCGTCTTTCACATTTTTGAGGTGGTACAACAGATAATGGAGGAACCATCATCGGTAACACATTGTCTGTTGTAGAAGTATTTTTCAATGACAATTCGAGATTCTGACTAGCAATCCTGTATCAATACATTTTTGATTAATAGTTAGTTTTTCTTTAAAATGGAAAATGTATATAAATGTATATTTCTTACCTTTCTTGCATTTTTTCATTTTTTCTGGAGTAGAGTGTTTTAGAAAAGGTAGTGTATTTATGGCGGCATCTATGTTATCTGGTGGTGTATCACAAATACCCAAACTAAATTTTGGCACATCATCATGAAACTTTTTGCTAACACAAGGCACATCATCATGTCCACCTTTGGTACCACTATCTAAATGCATCGAATCTCCATTTTGTGGCCTCACAATAGAAGGAATCTTTTCAACACTTTCGGGTCTGATCTTACAACTACATCCATCAAATTTAAAACTATATGCAGTTAATAAACATACAATTTGAAGAAATGAAAAACATATTTATGTTTAATTGTTACCAGGTATCATTGTTTGACTTGTAAGTTTTTTGTTTTGGAGTAAGTGATGATAACAAATTACCCTCTTCCCACCTATCAAAAAGTTTACTAACTGTGTTGTCTCCAAGATAAAGAGGATTAGCCAAATCTTCTTCATCTAGATCTATATCATCTTCAGTCAGTGTTACTTCCGAGTCATCTTCATATGGAACAATTTGCAAGGTTTTGACAGGCTCATTAACTTTATCATCCTTCTTATCATCTTCCTTGATTTCAACTTTTTCATCCTTTTCCATTTCAACTCGCTCAGATTTTTGCTTTTCACTCTCATCCCTCTTCTCAACTTCATTAGCATGTTGCATTTCAGTTTCTGTTTTGCTTTCATCATGCTCATCCTCATTCATCGTCTCAAATTGTTCATCATCATCTACATTCACCTCAACATTCTCATCATTGTTCACCTCTCCTTTTTCTTTGTTATTTCTTTCTTCTTCTTCTTCAGATAAATTGAAGTCATTATCACTCAAACTTCTTCCCCTTTTACAGTACATATCATTAAACTCATCATCACTTTTATAATCAACAAGAGCTTTTTCCTGTTTAGCATCAATAATGCTCTCAATTTTGTTCATTAAGCTCCAATCCCATTTTAATGCTTTCCTCATTTCCTAATAATAGAATTAAATTAAAAACACACACATATATATATATATATATATATATATATATATATATATATATATATATATATATATATATATAACTGATACACTAACAATTTACACTATGATACATAAAAAAAATTCATACTTTAAATTAACTTCTGTATTACAAAACAATAAAACAACAAAAAATAAAAGGATAAAACTGCTCACCGTTAACTATCCATGACCATCAAAATAGATCTCTACATGAACCATACACAAAGTAAGCATGGACCCCACCCAAAGTTAGAACAAGCATGTATACCTTCACACGACCAATCCTACACCTCTTTAATATATGTTTCAGTTAGATATATGTACTAGTGATAGTGATGATAGTGATTAGACTATTATTAACTTTCATCAATAGCATTTTGTTTTATTTGCATGGTGCAGTTGATTGTGTTTTGTTACCTCTCTTGTAGTTGGCGTATATTGACTGTAAAGTGTTATAGCTTTCTCAAACAGTTGTTCAGCTGACATTGAATGCAAATCATCCGTTTCTTTCACAGTTGATTTCGCCTTTCTTGTCCTTCTAGCAATGTGCTCATCACTGTCTTCTTCTGTACATTTTTACAAGTAGTTAAAGGCACTTTTGTCATGATGTATTATTCATATTACATGTATCTATATATATAATCAAAGATCTATATATACAATCAAAACACTACCTCTTTGATTCCTTCTCTTTTTCTTGTTTACAAATCTTTCCTTTGACTCCACATTTTCCATCGGAAATATTATTCCAGTTCTTACTTCTTCGCTCTGCACTTCTTGTAAAAGTTGTGAATTCCATTGCTTTATCACTGGAAACGAACTACGAAAGCCTTCTGTTTTTAACTTGATTGGATGGGTATAAAGAATCTGTTACAAAGAACATGTTAAAAAAAATTACATTAAATATCTAACATTTTTACCACACGGTGAATAATTATAGGTTTAATAACTTACCACCAAAAATACTATTGGACTATTGTAATGGTTGTTCCTGTTCCATTCAAATGTTGTCTTTTTTAGACAATCCAGCATATATCCGCATCAATCCATTTGTTTGATATCCTCTTCCTTCTTGATGCATGGGAGGAATTTTTGGTTTGCGGTATTGCATTTGATCCCATCCATCATAATTGTTACAAATATCACCATAAAGTTCAACTTGTAAAGTAGTCCTAATTTTGTTTGTGATTTTATAACTCCCAACAATTCACTAAGATAAATCCTTAGTTTATCGGGATCCTCAAACTGGTTTCTCCAAATCCTAGTTAACTCATCATCAGTTGTGCTTGCACTCAAAGCTTTAATTCCAATTTTCCCAAGTGGTATCCCAAGAATATCATTCACAGTTTGTCTTGTAATTGGGACATTTTCCCCCCTAACCTTTAGTGAGCATGTTTCTGGATCAAAACTATTAACAACTAGGTACTCTAGTTGTGTTGGCACATTCCTAATGGGGAAATCTATCATTGAATCAAATCCTATCTCTGTTAACACACTCTTTTGCTCAGCAGACAGATTACTCATAAGTTCAAATAAATTCAGAGGTGGTGATCTTATGCGTATTCTTTGTGGTCTAGCTGTTCTTTTTCTGGGTTTTCTCACTTTCTTTCTTATAGCAGAAACTGGCAGTGTTTTTGTTGTTGCTTTTGCTTTCAGCTTAGTCTTTTTGTTGGGTACCTTTTGTTGTTCTGCTGCTTTCTTCTTTTCTGCAACCACCCTTCTCGTGATAATCTTCTTCCGTTGCTGGTTAAACTGTTTTGGAGCCTTTTTAAAGTATGTGTTTTCAGCTTCCTCATCATCCGATGACATTTCATCATTTTCTTCTTCATATTCTTCATCTTCTGTTTCGTCATCTTCTGTTTCCTCAGCTTCTGTATCTGTAAGAAGTTTCTTACCTGCATTTTTGCAACTCTAGTGTGTAAATATAGTTTGTAATGAAATACACCAGATATCTGAATACGATGATGTATGCAGTTCAAAACTCTAGTGTGTAAAACACTATTAATGAATCTATTAAATATTTAAGCACCACACACCTAATTTCAATCTACGTGACACTGCATAACTGGTTTATTATCGTGTATTCATTTACAATTTATTTACACATTTCTAGACACTCATTAATCAAAATTAACCATGGATGTTACACACTTCACCAAACTCACAAAAACATGTTCATCAATAACCAACAAACACTTGGTTATATATTAACCAAAGAGTCATTTTAACCACCTTACAAATTAAACACATAAAAGGGGAACCCATAACCATTTTAGATACCACCATGAACTGATCCTATAGTATGTACCATAATGCAAAAATACGCAAAGTACATACCATACTACAAATTCATATAATCAACTAATCAAAGTATAACAATGATAATCAAATATTTTCTGAATACGTTACAATTATTTAAGAGATACACATGTTTATTTCTTAATTAACAAAGAGGCACACAATTTTCTTTAACAAATAGAGAAAGCTTAATTTCTACATTCATAATATATGACTATTTAAGAGATACACATGTTTATTCATAGTGTTAACAAATAGACACATTTCTTTTTTGCTCATAAACTCATAGTTCAAATTGATTTATATGAAGATCAATACCGATAGTCTTCCGTCTTCTGTATACATGATTTTCATTCTCTGATACTATTTCTGAGCTTTCATCATCCAAGTTTATAGTTATTGGAGGTAAGCTGCTGCCACCTCGGAATTTTATACTTAGACTTCTGCTACCTATATAAAACAATTACATGAATATATCTTATAAAATTACACTAAAATTAATTGATAATAATCATATATCCTTCATAATAAGATGATATTTAATTGATTAAATTACCACTTGCTTTTGGTTTCCTTGATGATTTCGGCTTCATTTACAGGTAAATGGCGACGGAGTATGATCGAAAAATCAAAAATACCGTGTATATGATCGAAAAATACAGATGATGTGATTAAACAACCCACTGGTTTATTTGCGTACGAGATCGAGACGAAATTTTTTTGTGTGTTTTTGATGAAATTGAATGAAACCGGATGAAATTGGGGGGTAATGAAGGAGGTTTTTAACGCCGTTAAATTTTTTAAGGTTTTTATGTTTTTGCCACTCAATTTCCAATTTATTACGATTATGCCACCGCGCTTTTTTATTGATCCAATGGCCATGATATTATCCTACCATTACCACCATAACCTACTTGAGTAGGTTAACCCCCCTCTAAAAAGATAATCTAATTAGCAGTTTTTAATTAAATAACATACAAAATAGGCTAATCATTTATTAAAACGGTAGTACAATTTATTTGGATATGTAACATTAATAATAAAATCAATTTACTTCATATGTCAAACAGACGCGCGTAAAGAGGATTGCTCCCTCTTCTACCTAATAATAAAATTATTTATTAAAACGATAGTACATTTTTTATTATTTTTTTTTTCAACGGTTGAGTCAGCCTATTTACTGAAAACTGAAAAATGTAACACAACTTCGTCGAACATGCCCACAAGAAAACTTTCAGAAAATTTCATACTGTAATTGTTGATTCGTTGCTTTCAAATAGCTTTTATTTGATAGGTTATGGCGAATGATTTAGGGTTCAAACTGTAATATTTACCAAAGCTTGTGAAAAATAAACAGCATAATGTAACATAAAGGGCTCAAAGTTTCATCATGTTCAAGTATTTCTTGAAAAGGTTCAGTTCCCAGTCATCAAAAACTGACTCATCTCCCACAAAAGGCCAATAAAAATACAGGCTCTTTAGACTACCACAAAACCTGAAACCATAAAATATTAAGAAGAAGGTGAAAACTGCACACCCAAAACCACAAACTCTCATAAAAATGCAATCTTTTTCAGCATTTCTTGCCAAAATTTTACTTCTTCTATTGACAATTCTATGTAAAGATTAAACCTTATTGTATCTACCTTTTTTTTTCTTTTTTTCTTTTTATGTGTTTCCCATTTTGAATATGACTACATTTGTCTCTTTTATCTATCTTTATTCACAGGTTTTGTCAAGATTGCTGTTACTGAAGAAGGGTTTTGCTCTGCATCATCAATAACTGATTCTAATTCAAACTGTCAACCCCTTTATTCAAAATTTATTAACCCCACTTTATCCCCTTCTCATTTACAAGGTTAGTGCCCTAATTCTTTTCATTGAAATTCCCAATGTTAATCAACAAAATGGTGTTTAGGTAAATGATTATTTGTGGGTAAATGTTGTTGTTTACAGATTTACCGGGCTTTACAAGAAGTGTTTATAAAAGTGATCATGCTTTAATCACTCCTGAAAGTCATGTTTTTAGCCCATTGCCTGATTGGTAAGTTAAAATATTCAAGATTCTTATTTATTGTTATTTTTTTAGTGCTTATGGGTTAATTGTAAGGTTATTATAAAATTTAAATTGATGATTGATTTGATTGATAGGAGCAATACATTGGGGGCATATTTAGTTTCACCAGCAATGGGTGCACATTTTGTTATGTATCTAGCAAAGATGCAAGGTGCATTTATAGTTATTTTTGTGGTTAGTAATGAGGTAACGTTGATTGATCATCGATCTGCTTACATGAAAAACTGGTTTCGTGTGTGCAGAAAGTTCAAAATCGGGGCTTCCGTCAAAGCATGTTGAGAGGTATCGATGTTTCCTTCAGTTTGTATGAAAATTTACTTTTGAAGTGATTTGGTTGTTTATGTTTAATATTCAGGTTTGTATTTGTGCTTCAAGGGTCGGTCACACTCACGAATCTTTCTGGTGTTGGCCAAACACTGATGGTAAATGACTAGTCTTGATCTTGAATTTTTTTTTCTTTTGTTCTTCATTTTGATGTTGTAAGATATACAAATAAGTTATCATAAATTTAGTTTCATTTTCATATCCTGCAACTTTGATGCATGATGTATCACTTAAAACATCTGATTCTGTGATATTGTGAAGTCTGAGTGCATTTTAACCTTCATGGACATCTGTATTGTGTGTTTTGACCTTTTTGCTAGGCATTGAATTGGTTTATAAAATTAACTTTGAAAGACGATCCATTTGCTCTTTTTCTTTTTATTTGCAATTTTATGGTATTCCTTTTCAAGGTTAATTCACCCTTCAACCATTCCCCCAAGTTTATATCGTTTTTCCGCGATAACTAGATAGCCGAATATATTCAGGTACATAAATGGCTAACTTTGAACAATAAACTCCTTAGAAAAACCTTTAATAGATTTTGAGTTTGAAAATACTTGGTTTCTTCCTGACTAATGAAACTAACATAAGCTAGTGCCAACTGAAATGATAGTATCAAATACTGTCATACGTGACCCTGCAGATAGTATCAGTTAAGATAGATAAAGGTCATTCCGTTTTAGGGTTAAAGATGTCTCCAATATTTAAAATTACTAAGATTTATTATTATACTTCCTAGTTCCTCCATAGTCCATACCATGAACTGCTACATTTTACTCTGCACATAATTAGCAGAGCATTCAATTACTAACCAATGTCTTAGATACCCTTGAAGCATGATAAAACGGAGGATCTTGTAGATTCAAATATCAAGTAAATAGTATATTTCAGTTAGTAATCCTTTAACTTGTACTTAAGTGATTCTCCGTGTTTACGATTTTATATGTCAAAATTTTGAAGATGATAAGTTTATTTGTCTTACGATGGTATACTAAGTGTATTTAATCCTCACTGGTGGGGTCTTCCTTTGAATGATAGGTAGACTCGTTTGCTTACCTACCTCCTAACTCAAAGCATCTCTTTGAAAGTTATGAATCTGCTACACTTGTTGTATTTGAAAGAAGGTATGCTACTCTATTTCTCTAATTCAGACTGCAAGAATCATCTCTCTCTCTCTCTCTCTTTCTCTTCATATATATATATATATATATATATATATATATATATATATATATATATATATATATATATATATATATATATATAGTTTAGGGTTCATTTGGGTTGTGTTGTATCTTATATGGGTCAAACTAAAAGAATTAACTGAAAGGGGAATGGGTCAAATGGGTTGAATTGGGCCACACCAAGTTTATTTTAATTCATCCTCCTAAATTCATTTTTAGACAAAGTGTTAGATTATAGTGTAATAATATTGTTTTTGTAATCAAGATAAACACATCAATCATTTGTATATAATCATAAAATTAATAGTTAATTATAGTTTTCATCCCCGTGGTTCATTTTTTAAAATTGATAGAACATAAAAATCAATTAAAAGATATTGACGAATAGATTGGAAGCGAACTCGACGTAAAGAATATAAAAATGAAAGTTAACCTCCTTCTTAAAAAAATATATATATATATTTTTCCCGGATGAACAGTATCGGCGATGAACAGTACTTACGGATGAACAGTGTTTGTTTGATGAACAGTACTTTTTTTTTGAGATAGATTATCAAAACCCCAAACGTGGAAGAGACCCAACTAATCGGAATTAAGATATGTTAGATCGATTACTCTGATACCACCTAATGTAGCACAAAGGCTACAGCAAGGTAGTTAAAGGCGAAGGCGAAGGCGAGGCGACATGCCTCTTTATTCCCCTAAGGCGAGAAGCAAAAAAAGGCGAATGCCCGAGTCAGCTAAGCTGTTAATCTATGCTGATAATGTATATCACATAATCCAACTAAAAGATTAAGAATAAAGACACAATATGAAGATATAAAACATGCATACCTTTTAATATAGTCGTGTTATAGAGAATAAACCCAAAGTAGATAACCTTAAATGAACTAAAAAACTCATAGCAAAGTAAAAGTATGAAAGTTTAAAGGTCCAATACTCTAATCATAAGTGGGTTATGAAAAATTGTGATGTTGAGATGTTTGAAATGTGGAGGATATTGGAAAAGGAAAGCTTATCTTTTATATATTTGAATTTTAGAATTAATTTAATCCTAATGACCTAAAAGTTTTGAATTATCTATAAATAATATCCATTAAAGCCGTTAGTGGCTGCTGGGAGAAGTTGAAAAGTCAGGAATTCAAAAGTCAGGACGTCAGTGAACCAAAGGCGATCGCCTGCTCGCCTTGTCGCCTAATTAACAAAGGCGTTTGCCTCGGTAAAACGCCAGGCCTGAGGTATGCAAAGGCGAATTACACAAAAACGCCTCGCCTCTTCGCCTAGGCGCTTGCCTTTCTCGCCTTTGACTACATTGGGCTACAGAGATAAATCACACAAGGGTTGAGAAAACTCTTCTCGACTCTTTTTATAAATCAAATAAAATATAATCAAGCTAATGAAAACTAAACAATAAAGCCCTATTTATACTAGACAAATAATAAACCTAATAGAATACTAATACTAATATCAATCTTAATCTAATAAGGAAACTAATATAATTAAAAGACTCCCTAAAATACTCTAACTCTAATCTCCCTCCTTGTTGACCAAGTAATCATCGAATTCCTTGCGGGTCAAGTTTCCTCCAGTTCTGTACCACATCACATAATAACCGTTCAACTGTTCGTCGTCAATCCTTCATCTTCTCCGGCCACACACACTCCCATCGTCGTTAGATATAAAGAGAGAGAAACCTCCAAGAGAAAAACAGTTTTGGGAACATAATTTCATTTTAAAAACCACGATAGATACATAATTGAAGCCTGGAAAAATAGTGGTCTAAACAAGTAGTTGTAGATCCACAAAACGAACAACTTTTTGGTTCGAAGAAAACACTTCTGTTCTACATAGACAATGCTGAAACCCAATGGATGTTGCATGGGTAACACGTTTGTTATCTGTAAGATGATAATAAAATCCATTTTCCAAAGCCTCTTTCGTGGAAAAAGGTTAGGGAAGTGGATTTTATTACGCGGATAGAGTCAACAAATGTGTACTCGTGTAGCTTCCAATTGTTTTCAGCATCACTTATGTAGAAAACAAGTGGTTTCTTAGAACCAACAACTTGGTCATTTTGTCTATCTACACCTTGCTTGTTTGCGCCAGTATCTTTCTAAGCGTCATCCCTGTATCTCTAGTGGTTTGTAAAAGAAATTATGTTCCCAGATATGCTATTCTCTTGGCCATTTCTCTCCCTATTAGTGGCGACGGGAGGGTGTGTGACCTGAGAAGATGAAGGGTTGAAGAATTATGTGTTTGCTTTGTTTCCGAAGATGGTTTGTAGCCGGAGATGTGTCTGGCTGGAGATTCACTGTGTGAAGGAGATGGTTTGTCCCCAAATATGTGTTGGGGATTACATGTTTGTATCGCAGTTAAAAGAAAAACAGTTGCATGTTTATGTTATAAACCCAGCTGCTGAAAAAGGGTTGACTTTTCTGTAGGTACACTTACCTGGAAGATCATATTCCTGAGCAAATTGTTGGTTCCACTGATCAGCAGCCACTACTTGACACCCCCGGAGAGGTAAGTACTTTTTGAAATTTGTCTTGCATTGCTTCTCTTCATCTAATAATTTATTATTAAATTATATGCATCTCTCTTGTAATGTTTTTTTCTTGGTGTATCAGGTATTCCAACTGCGGAAGCTTCTTCCTATGACCCTGCCTTACGACTTTAACATTCATGTAAGCGATAATTTAATTTTAATCGTAAAAGTGTTATTTTATACTGTGATATGTTTATGCTCATAAGTTGCTGGTTACGTTCTTAATTGCAACATTTGATTCAGCTTGTAGCTTAATGAGAGTCACTGACTAGTAATCATATACAAAAAAAATTTCAAGTGTAAGATAAGACTAGGTAGTAAATAAACCGTTTTCTAAGCTCTCCGACTTGTGATTATGCAGATCATGGACTTCCAACCCGGTGAATTTCTCAATGTAAAGGTATGTCACTACTAATTGTCAGGTTATAATTCGTCTATTTAACTCGAAATCCTTGACCAAACAGAAACTATGATATTTGGTTTTTGGGTTTTCTGTTTGTTTTGGCAGGAAGTCCATTATAATCAGCATGGTTTGTTACTTCTAGAGGGACAAGGCATTTATCGTCTAGGTGATAGCTGGTAAGTTTAATGGCAGAAATTGTTCTCTTTTTTTCACTATTAGTATTTGCGAACAAAGTTAGGTTTACCATTCAGCCTTGTGTCCCTGTGCGAACAGGGACCTATTGAAAAAATGATGGCAAATTTTTTGCTCTTGAACACATTTTGTGTTGAGATTTTGTGCACTTATATTACTTTTCTTACAAGGGTTAAGTGTGTCAAATTGTATCAAACTAATTGATACCAATCAAGTTAATCAATAATAAACATCCTAAAACTTGGTGATTCCACTTTTAGTAATAGAAAAGCTTATAAGTTACTTTAAAGTAGATAAATAAGTCAAACAAGAAAAGTTAAACTATACACGAAGTTGATAAACAACCAAACCACCAGATCAGCATAATCTTCGCCCGTTTTGCTCTGTTCTTGGTCAATTTTCTGCTCCTATCGTCTCTTGTCCAGATCTTCGACCTGAATAGTAAATACGACACAAATAAGAACCAATAATGTGGATTTTGCTATACAAACCGGCATATATTAGACACATATTGCGACCTAAAATATGTATATTTTAGGCGATATCAGTAACCATATCCTTGAAGTCATAATCATGCTTATAGTCTAAATCAATCTCCATATCCAACATTATCATTATGCACAGTTTAGATTACGGATTATTAAATGTTTTTCTCTGCCATAGGTATCCGGTTGCGGCAGGAGATGCAATTTGGATGGCTCCATTTGTCCCTCAATGGTAAGAATTTCGATGAATATTATCGGATCACCCGTGTCCTTACACAAATAATATTATTATTGTAATTCTTGTGTGCAGGTATGCTGCACTTGGCAACGTTCCCACGCGCTATTTGCTGTACAAAGACGTGAACAGGAATCCATTATAATAGCACGAGCAAGACCATATCAATGGAGCTCGATTGCTCAAACTATAGGTTGGTTAATGGAGATGAAAGGTTTGAGAAATCTGTTTGTATTTCATTTCATCTGCAAAAAGAATCTCTTGCAGTTCTCTGATTACACACTTATGATCCGATTCATGCATCCATTAAAACAGTTTAATCAATCCATTTAGTACTTAGATTGTACATTTTGTAACTTCTAGTAAATTAATGTGGTGTGGGTTTTGATAAGCGTATTGGGCTATAAGAAAAAATGAATACGTTTTACCAAATACAAACAAAAACAATTTGTTTTTGTGTTATTCATATACTTTCTCCAAAGTTATCACTAGTGGACATTAAGATCTCACTATTTATTCACATGTAGTCCTTTATTTAATTTTTGTCATCATATATCTAATCAACCAACCTTTTGATTTTATTTTTGTCCAAAAGTTGGATTCTTTCTATAAAATTTCATACTTAGATTCTCAATTGCAATTACAACTACCTTAAGGACGTTCCAACGATGGTTTAAACAATGTGATTATACAAGATCACGGATTCATGGAGCTTGATATGCACTTAATTATGCGTCTATTGTACTTTCCACAAATATTAACTTTAGTTAGGAGAAGCACAACAAAACTTTTGCCGGATCTGCATTTATTCGTTATGCTAATAGCTAGAAATCGATGAATGTACGCATTTTATGGATAAAGCCTAGCTAGATCAAGAATATATTGAATTGTTTGCGAATCAGTTGTATTTTACATTAACTTTTATCTACTTTAGAGGGATAAGCAAGTTTCCTCACATACATTGGACTCTTGATTCTTATTATCTTGAGCTGAAAAGTGATTTTTAGCTTTACATGACGTACCAATTAATCAAATACTTTTATGACAATTTAGCACAAGGTGGTAAAGTTGATATAGGCTAATAACTTAGTATAAACAAACACTGTGGCACTTTGTTGAGTGGCTTATTTTTTAGGGTTTATTGTCTACTTAGTTAAAGACCGAAGATAAGAAAGCGACAATTAGAAAATACAAACATATTTGCTATAAAAAGACAAAACGTGCATCAACGGACACACAACACATGTTCAATTCACCCTTTCATCTGTGATTTGGTTTGTGTACGATTTCAAACAGAATAATAGGTCGATCTGGGGGCGAAAATGCAAGCATTTTATCACTCATATAGTTCTTTGAGCCTTTCTAAAAGTTGGCACAATAAATCCAAAACCTTTGTAATTTGTATTATAATATAGTTCTTTTTGTTCACTGTATGTAATGGTTCTTGGCGTACGACGGAACAGCCAAGCACTTGAACCATTTGTTTAAGTTTTTCTTCACATAAAACTTCAGGTATGTCACCATCCATTGCATTGTCTTATAAGTACAAATTACATCTTCTTTAAGTGTGTATATGATAATAATATCACGTGGACCTTTTCATGCACAGAAATGGCAAACAGAGGACTTATCATTGGTTTCTCGGCGCATGATTATGGAAAGTTTGATTAAAAATTGGCAAATAGATCATGAATTTCCATCTTGATTGTTAATTTATGAGTCATTAATTAACTTCAACATGGGTTTCTTTTCTTGATGGCAGACACCAAATGTATTAGATTAACATTTTAACTATACACTGAGCTTTTGTGGATGATTAATGAAAAGAAAAGTATTTGAGGTCATGACAAGTGCTTTAAAACTTTTAGTAGCCTGTTAATGTCCGATCTATAACTGTTAGCATCTTGCAACCCTCATATGTAACTCATTTAGATATAGATCGTTTGATCTAATTAATTTAATTTATGTTTTTCAACAAAAAAAAAATGTACTTGTTAGCACATATGTAACTCATGTATATGTTTAGTGTAGGTGTATTATGGCTCATATTGGCCTTGATTGTATTTGGCCATTGGCCACTCCATGTGTATTATATATTTGAGTATAAAGTAAGACCCACTTGCAATTGTCATAAGCTTGGTGGTGGTGTAGCGGATGTCACGTCACCATCACATGGTGTCATGAGATAACACCACGAAGTGAGAAATCACACCAAACTATGTGATTGTGTTGGGCCTACCCTTGACCACATATTTTATTTCTCTTTTATTTTCTTATTAACAAAACAAATACATAATATTTAACTAAAACACAAACTTTAAAATAAAATTATCTTCTTTAATAATAAAAATTACAATACTAAAAAAGAATTACAATAGTTAAAAAAATAAAATTGCAATACTAAAAACATAGATAAATAAAGTACATAAAATGCAACAACTAAAGTATTAATTCAAGTTGCGAAAGTTGCTGGAAAGATTCCAAATCTGCTTGGTGAGATAATCTCGTAGTTGATCATAAACATCTTTGTCTCGTATTTCTTTTACTCTTGATTCACGATCCCTTACTCGAGTCCTCCAATTCTGACGGGTCGATTAGTCGGGTCGGCGATCATTTTTTTTATTAATGCAAACGGTCAAAAAGAGTTTTAAAAACAAAAAACAATGCTTTTATTTGAGAGAAAATAAAATAGAAGGTGGGCCCCACTTTTACCTCCACCCACCCCCGTTGAGTACACCACAACGCCGCTCGACCGTGCCTCCCATTGCCGACGTTGTGCCCCACCATTCCCCACTCCAAGAGGTCTAATGCACGGATTTCATGAGAAAAAATTGAATATCATAGTATCAGAACATTAATCGTATTATGGCTCATATTGGCCTTGATTGTATTTGGTCGTTGGCCCACTCCATGTGTATTAGATATTTGAGTATAAAGTTATACACGGATTTCATGAGAAGAAAAATGGAATATCACAGTATCAAAGCATTAATCATTTCCATCACTATCCTTTTTTTATTCTTTTGAGAAAAAAATACACAAAATCGTCTTTTAAGTTTACCTCAAATTTTACTGGCAGTCATTTACAAAATTTAATTACAACAATAATACTTTTTTTTAAACTTGTTACGCTAACAGTCCTTTAAACTAACGATTGTTAACTCTCCGTTAAAAAGGACCACATGCGATATTTTTTTTATTCTTTTAATTTTTTATGTAAAATATAAATTAGAAAATCTAAAATCTGTATAGATACATTATTAGCTACAAAGAACATCATTTTCATTTTCATCACTGGAACAACAAATTTTATAGTCTACCACTCAAATCTACCACCATTTGTCACCTCCAAATCATACATTTGTAGCTTAAAGATTACAGTCACATATTTGGTTCCTCGTTTTCAACGTCGTTTTACTTTGAAGTTAGGGTTTTCGTCTAAGATGTTTTTCGAGTAAGGAATGAATGCAAAAGAGAGGATACATTGGCTACCAAAGTCGTGACGAAATAAGATAACTGGGTGACGGAGGGTCCCTAGGTGGTGAAAGATGGTGGTGGATTAATTAATTTGATGTTTCAGTTCAGAAGAGGACCGAATTAAAAGAATAAAAAAAATATCATTCGTGGTCCTTTTTAACGGAGAGTTAACAATCGTTAGTTTAAAGGACTATTAGCGTAATAAGTTTCAACATAAAAGATCATTGGTGTAATTAAATTTTGTAAAGGACTGGCAGTGAAATTTGAGGTAAACTTAAAGGACGATTTGTGTAGTTTTTTCTATTCTTTTCAATTCTTTCCTTATTCTTTTCGATTATTTCCATCACTATTGTTTATTGTGACAACATTAGTTTAGTATACGTGACATCTAACCCGGTACAACACCAACAAAAGTAACATATTGAGATTGACATTCATTTTGTTCGCGATCAGGTTGCCTTGGGCAACATTCGTGATCTACACGTCCCCTCCCGATCTCAGTATGCATATATATTCACCAAGGGACATCCCGATAAAACTGCGGCGAATGTTAGCATATATCATGTATATATTTATTAGTATATATGTATTTTATGTATATGTTTAGTGTGCGTGTATTATGGTCCATATTGGCCTTGATTGTATATTTGTATTGGCCATTGGCCCACTCCATGTGTATTATATATATATATATATATATATATATATATATATATATATATATATATATATATATATATATATATATATATATTTTTTTTTTTGATATAATGTAATGCACATATAATGTAGTGACAAATTCGTAACACGAATTAATTTATGTTGATTCCCTGAATACTAGAAATAATTCCTTCTAATTTATGTTGATTCAAAGAATACCGCGATTAGGTCAAATTCAACCCAAAATTCAACAGAATTTGAGAGAAAATGTAAATTTCATAAAATCAAAAACTAATTGTTCTAGTACATAATGGTAGCCTTTATATAGAGGCTAAAAGTATTAAAAGTAAATTAACCTCTAAAATACCAAAAGACAAGAGTTAAGGAATATTAAAAGACTAATTAAACTAACTCATTAAACACACATTAACAACCCAAGAAACTTCAACTTCAACTTCAAAAGGCATGTCCAAATTCGGACGAATCTGTCTTCCGAATAGCACTGTTCCAGTTTATTCTTTTAAGTTGACCAAAATTCTGAAAAATTAGTCGTCTTGGTGATGCGTCCCGTATCAACAGATTTAATGGGAAAAAATTGAATATCAAAGACGAGTCACTTGGAAGAATATATTCATCCAACTTCGTGTTATTCGTGAGTATAAAAAACCGGCCAACAGCTAATATACAGATGCTACTCGCAATAACAAATAGTTGATTCTACACATATATGGTGTAATTCTCATGCTTAAAATGCGAAGATTTATGAACACGCGTGAAAAAATGTTTGGGTGACTAATTTCTTGTTAATCCTTATCTTAAAATATGGAATTAATCCAGACAAAAGTCTACACTTGAAAGCGTTAACAATTTGGTCAAACTTCAACCATGAAAAGGTTGATAGTTTCCGGAATTTTCATAACTCGATTCTTGTATTTCATGTGAGAAGGCTAGCTAGCTGTAGCTGGTTTATCAAAGACGTGTTTCTACAAATTTAAAATGGAATGCATATACATATATTGGTACGTGAACGTGCTGCATTTACTTATGTGCTTCTAGCAGCATCCATCATTTATCCGGCCAATTCTTTGAACAGCTAGCGAACGTTGCATCAAGGCTACTAGCTACCAAGGAGCTATGAAGAAAAGAAAAAAAAGGTACAAAGTGTATTATATTAATTATACATTTCAACATCTATTAGTTATAAGACCGAATCGAGTTTAGCTATTTTTTGTGTTCGTTTTCGCTCAAACCATATTGCATATTGTTTATTTTTGAAATTTTCATTGCCAAAACGTACAGCCAAATGAAAAATATCATAGACAAACCAACTTAATACTCCGTAATATAATACAGGAGTTAGGAGTGTATATACGTGTTTCTTTATTACAGAGAAATGATATTTCTACCATAAAAAATGATATATCAACCATTAAGTACAACTATTTATGTATATAGTACAACTGCTTATTACACAAGTTTAATGGAATTAACATTTTTGACGGTAGAAATATCACTGCCATTTATTATATTTCCTGTCTTTGCCATATATGTTATTCCTTTTCATGTTTCATGGTGGGTGATCTCATTGTTAGCACTAGGGCTGAAGTACTGAAGCTAAGTTCAGCTTTTGCAGAGCTCATCTAATATTTTAATAGTCGTAATATGTACCTTTCGATCTCATAGGTAGGCAAGATCTAATATTCGAAAAACAAGAATAACAAGGATTGGGATCATATGTTGCTTGGGTAAAAGGGAAAATTCATGTCACATGTTTCAGAACATGCACTCAACCTAGAGTTGTACCCTCAAATTTTGTCTTTGGTTTATTCTCTTTACATCCAACTAGGGTGTTAATTACATCAACTAGAAAGGATTGAAATCTTATCGTGTTTGTATCAATATGAGAGGTTACGTTGATCAGTTGGGACGATTTAAACAAAAATGAGGACCCACTCTTAATCAAACAAAGAAATAAGTGTCTCAAATTGTATCTAATTATGACCTCAAATCTGTTGTTTGTATTAAACTAAATTTTGGTCACTAACTTCCAGTTAATGCTATTGTATATATCTGATTGCTTATTTATTCGGAAGCTAATATTATTTTGATGATGTACAACTATATTTATAAGTCGTCATGATTTGTCGTTGGTTTGTTTTCTTTAGATCCAACTAGGGTGTTAATTACTTAATTACATCAATCAGAAAGGATTGAAATCTTATCGTGTTCGCATCAATATGAGAGGTTACGGTGATCAATTCTCTTAATCAAGTAAAGGAATAACTATCTCAAATTGTTTCTAAGTATGACGTCAAATTAATTTGTTGTTTGTATTAAACTTCATTTTGGTCTTCAACTTTCAGTTAATGCTATTGTATATATCTGATGGCTTATTTATTCGAAAGCTGGTATTATTTTGATAATGTACAACCGTATGTATAAATCATCATTTCATCATCACGTCATAAAAAACGGATGTTAAGATTACCAATAACAAGAGGCCATATACATAAATATGAATGATTGAAAGCTTAATACACACGTTAGGTTTTGAGTCATAGTTAGATATATTTATAGACACTCGTCGCTAAAATTTTAACATAAAAGTCTTTAAGTTCCAATATGGTCAAAAGTCTTGACTTCTATTCTTTTCCATATCAAATATGTATGACCCATGATATTTATGGGCTTGAATTTTCAATCAGGGAATGAAATTAGCCTCATACATACAAATACAATAATACATTTATCACAAGACAGGTTATATTCGTACGGTATATTTTCAATTAAAATTTGCAGAACAAACTCAAAGCTAGATTGGTGCAAAGTCAAAAGACAATTTCTCTTTAGAGAGAATCATATCAAAATATCAAATCAAAGTATATTATAACCTAGATTGATCCAGATCATTTTTTCTTTCACACACAGTTGACAGTATGATGTATGTATCTTTATGCTACACACCATAATATATTTAGTACATCTCCAATCATAGTTCACATGAATCTCTACTTTTATACCTTTATCAATCAATTTATATATTATATGTACCCATATGTACATAAAAAACAGGGTTTGTGGTCCAAAAGATCCTCAACTCATCCACATGCCCAAATGAGAGGCCTCCCTCATGGTGAGCTTATCGACCATTGATTTTCTTTTGTCACAATGATGTGTGCATTATGGGTGGCTTAATTTCTTTAATCTTTACAATTAAGCAACCCTTCGAGTAGACAATGGAATCAACGAGAAATGACATTTCACACGCGTATAAAAATTCTTGTTTAATTTTATGACGTGTAATGTACATAAGAAATTCCATCGTTATTACATACTATTATACGTAGTACATGCTGTATAGTTTAGTAGTGCATTTGTGAATTAGTAGACACGAGTTATGTGATAGAGAGTGAATACTCGGCTAAGTTGTAACATCTCGGTTCAATTTACCTAAAAATAGTTTATGTCCAAAAACTGTTTGTCATGTTAATACATGCATTGTGCAAACAAGAACACATAAACATTTTCGGGAATCTGATTGTGGGCAAAAAGATATTCAATTCTCTAGTCTTCTCACAACGAATCTCTTGAACCCATGCATCAATAGGGTCGAAATATCACTTTTAAAAATTATTTTTTTACACGATTCTAGAATATATCCGGATTAAAATCATTGCCCTGTTTACACTCAAATTCCCAACGGTACATACCCTGTTAGCGTTGATTTGTGCTCCATTATGATGTGCTCGTTACCAAAAGCGGAAACTAGCTTTTCAAATCATTTGGCTCTTAAAATTGTAATATTTTGTGGAAATTCATCTGAAACTTGGAAATATTTCACCTTTGCACCTAACCACAAACATGCTACGTTGTTAATTTATAGCTAAGTAATTATTAACATAATAATTAAATATTAATGATTGTTTTCCGTAGACAACGAACTAGTGGATCTTGTGATAGTGGCTTGTGAAAATGACACAAAAACAACTTTTTCCTGTTGTCGACTTCCATTTTATTCATTAGATTATGTGTTAGTTAATTCATTGAATTACATTGCAGCACTAAAGGAGGGTGGTTTACTGGTTTTCTTTGTCTTCTTTATTACCATCAAATTTATTTATAATTAACTATATTGGAACATATAAAAGCTTGCATATAGCAGAAGAGTAGGCTCTTTACTGCGTGAAAAGCTGCCATAATTTATAATACTGCTATGAATCTCTAAAACTATGGTCGAAAAGATGAAGATTAAATTAGTGATCCCTCGATTTCATTTTAAGGAATGAACACGTTAAGTTTCCAAATTCATGAATGGATAGATGTGTGTGGGATGAATGGTATAATCGATCGATAATCTGGATAAGGGTTTAGTGTTGAATTAATTTGATAGCTTTTACAAATTACAAGAGGATACTTGAAGATTAAGTTAACTTGGAGAATAAGTTAATTTAATAGATAAGTTGTGTGTTTGCTACTTTGCTTATATATATATAGGAGTTATGTTAAGAGTTTTTGGCAATGAGCTTGAGAGAGAAGAGCTTGCATATGAGAGTGGCACCGTGAGTCTCTCTCTCTCGATGTGTCGATTCTCCAAAGTTTCAATAATGTCCACGTGACTTCATTATTGTAATTCACCGTTGAGATATGTCTGAGGGTATTCACGAGTGCTGAAAGTAGTGTGCATTCTTGTAAGACCGCCCCATATATATAGTGGATTCGAAGCGGTCTAAGCGTCTCATGGTTTTTACTCTCATCACATTATATAGAGGTTTTCCAGCTAAATCGTTGTGTGTTATTACCTTTTTCTATATCATTTATTGTTGGCTAAATATCGTTCTCTGATTCTTGTTCTCTGATTCTTGTTCTGGTGATCAATCCATTTGATGCAAATTGCAAAGAAAAATAAATGACATGTTGGGAAAATCAAATACGGTAATACTTGCAGATATGGCGGTGATTCTTTAAGGATACATAAGATATGAAATTAAGTCACCTTCAGGCCTCAGTAAATAACTTACAAAAGCTGTAAGATGTTAATATTGACTAAGATAAGAAACTAAAAGCCAAATTAAAACAATATATCAATGGCAAGTTGGTTCATATATTCCAGCATTTAGTAGTTTCATAATCCTTTCAGCCTTCTCAAAAGGTCTTGCCAAAATATTCAAATAATATTGATCCATATATATGATCAACACAAAGTTAAAATAACAAAATTAAAAACAAAGACGAACACGTCCAACACAGCCAATTTATACATTACATATATACTTGAACACGTAACTTATTAATTAATTCTTTATGTGACACCCAACCACATATATACTGCTAGATCAAAGTGCTTTGAGTGAAAAAGAAAAAAACAAAAAAAAATCTTATAAATTCGATACTTTGTGGCATATGGTCGTGCAAGTAGGTATGTACTTTGGAGTTTAAGTCTTTTCCTGCACGAAAAGGTTCACTTAAGTCACAATCCATTGCATTGTCATGAATCACGACATATAGAAAACTTCATTATTTTTATAATTGTATGATAAGATAATTATATGAACTTTCTCCATGCAAAATTAAAGAAGCTAGGCAAATAGATTATTAATTAGTGGCTCGTTAATTGATTTGTAATCTTAGTGGTATATATTATTTCATTTTGTTTTTTGCTATAACAAATGCTCACGGGTTCTTTAATTTCCTGATGGCAGACCAGATGAATTGTTTAATTAGAAAGGGACTGATTATTTTGTTTTTTTATGCGTCGTCAAGAAAAAAGAAAACAATATTGTGGACAGGGCAATTAAGTGCTTAAAACTGTTTTAGTATGGTAATTATATATGAGTTAATTGGTTACTTGTCGTTTATGATGTCTTCTCCTTTTGGTTTTAGGCTTGCTATTTGACAGGTTCTCATTTTCACATTTTAATCTTTTTGTCATTTTATTGAACACCAATTATATGGAGAGCTTGATTTGTTAGAATTTCTAGCCCAATATCTCATCAGCGCAAACTTTAAGCTTAGAAAGAACTCCACACCGTAACCCTAATCGATGATAGTGAGAGTATCCATCGAGCTTATGTGTTACCAATGGAACAACTATTCTTCCACCAACGAGGGATTGAGTTTGAGCTCAAAATGATTTGTAAGTTTCTTGACGCACACACTCTCAACCGTATGAAGTTCAAACATATTATTATTCGGCATGATATTTTTCACAAACGTATATGGAACATATATTATAATAACTTCACATTTATGCGTTTCTTGTTCATCCTGTTTAGAGTTCCAATCAAAATTTAAGGTGTTTAAGGAAATGAGTAATTAAAATTAAATTGCTTAATTGATAGTGCAATTATATAGTTAATTGTCTAAAAACACACGCCGACTTCTAATCTTGTCCCTTTTTAGACAATGTACATTTTCATGTTCCACCTTGTTGAAAAAGGGACAAAAGCAAAAGTTCGTTGTGTGTTTAGACTTTAGACAATTAACGCTGTAATTTATAATATATGTAATTTACCCTACAAAATCAAGGAACCAAAACTGACCTCTAGTTAATCTGACATTTCTTTGAAACACGTACTGAAGCTAACTGTAAGTTGGGCAGAATAGAAACTGAAATCCGAAAAGCAACTAGCTCGACGCGCCATATTGAAAAGACGAATGTGAGAACTTGCAATTGTAACTTTACGAAAAGTGCTAATAGTACTCCAATCAATTCATGGTTGATTGGCTAAGAAAAAAGTAACTCGGGCCAGACTCTTCAGCAAATATAAGTTAAAATTTCACATCATTTTCAATGGATTGTCTCCACATGATTACACTATTGATCACCAACTACAACTAAAAAAACCTTTGACAAACTCAACTTAACATTAAGTGCGTAAGAACCAAGTGCTGTTGAACAATAGAACCCCGTAAGGTATTACATTAAGTGCGTAAGAACCAAGTGCTGTTGAACAATAGAACCCCGTAAGGTATTTGTGCATGTTACATTGATCGACTATTTATAACGTTTATATGAAAACCCTAACAATCTAATATCCCCCCGCAGTTTGAGTGGTAAAAAAACGGACGCTCAAACTGGAACGTAAATACATAAAGAAAAATGCAAAGTAAAATTAAAGTAGCAAAAGGCATGATGGCTGCAACATGAACTTCAAACTTAACGGCATGACGATAGCAATGGCAGTTGACGATGTAGATCTCCGGTAGCCAGCAATTTCTTTTCTTGTCTTTTTTTTATATATATATGAAAGTCTTCAAATTCTTTATATTTCTAGCAGCAAAAATATAATTTTAAGCAGAGAACGAATTGAGATTTGAATGAGAAGATATGATGCTAAAAAAAATGATTTTGAGAGCTCGTAGGAGAATTAAGTCTAGAAAGAAATCATAGATACTTTGCTAAATAGATAAGGTAGAGACAATAAAGGAGAAAACGATGAGAAAAATTTTAAATATGTTTTATTTTTTATTTTTGGAAATCAAATAAAATCGTAACAGAAAGAAAAGAAGATAAAGAAGGGAACAAAATCAATTAAAACGTTAATGAGATAAGAAAGAGATGGCTTTTTTTATTTTAAATTAAAAGAAGTAAAAAGCTTTGAAGACAAAGGTAATCGAATGGAGGCAGTTTGATAAGTTTGATAACTGAGATCATTTTATTTTATTATTATTATTTTACATTGTAATTAACTAGAAGGAGGAGGTTTAGTTAGTAGATAGTAATAATTTGAGAAAAAGAAAAGCAAAGTTTTGATGGAAGTTTGGTGAGGCAGAAAAGAAAAAAAAATGGTGAAAGAAGATCGACCAAAGCAATATGTCAATTTGGTGACAAACATTTGTAGAAAAGAAATAGATCAAGGATGAATTATCGATAATATTAATTAAAAATATATACGATAATTATAGACGCGGACGGGGAACGCGAAGGCGGAAGCCGTAGGTCAGAGGGTTAAACCCGTTCTGATACCATGTTGAACAATAGAACCCCAAGGTATTTGTGTTACATTGATCGACTATTTATAACATTTATATAGAAATCCTAACAATCTAATGGACCCCTAACTCATCTACACAATCAGGCTGAGCCATACCAATAATCTAACTAACCTATACTCTAATAAGTGCAATACATATGATTAGTATATTGAATATTCGTATAGTACGTAATTAGTAAACACTATATATTGTGTGTTTTAAATTAATGTAATAGTATGGCTATAACTGGCTTTTGACTTCCTAGTTGGTTTTGAAGATGGTGACATTTGAAAGCATCACAGGTTTATTTCTATCAACGCCAAAGAAGAAACTAATTTATTAGAAAAATTACTTTATATTATTGGATAAGTTGATTGAGCCACCATCTTAGCAGACCGCTAGATAAATTTAATTTAGCTCTCGTGTAATGAGTCTAAAGTGGTTTGATGTAGGCGGGTTAGGGTTCTTCGTTAAAATCTAATATTATTATGTAACAATCCATTTTAATGTGTAATAATCAACCTATGATAGTTTGAGTTGAGGTTAAATACGGCTTTTCTTTCTCTTTTGAGTTTAAATCCAAAGGACTAAATTAAATGTTAATTAGCTGGCGATCACACAAATTATATAATTCTATACATGCAAAGGAACAAAAGTTGGAAACTTTATAAATTTGAGATTAAAACATACTTTATTTCATATTGGTTATAGTAGATTAGATGCAATCAGTTGTCAATTTTTTTAATTTAAAAATTCTATAGCCATTTTCTCATGTCAAATACCTTCCTATATATACTTCGGTCGATTCAAAATAAAACTTATATGTTTGCTGTACTATAAACTTTCTGAATTCGTAGAAGATAAATGGGCTTTCGATCCTCGCCTAGATGGCAAAGCTTTTATTAACGCCAATAGGAATCTTCATATTTTACTCTGAAAATCTTTTGAACGATTTCTTTTATGGTGGAGGATTCTAGAACAATACCTCATTTGAAGGTAAGGAGAAGAAGACTTTTTTACTGCATTTTACGACAAATTTTTTGTGATTTATGATAACTACGATATTTTAACAACACTGCATTTTATATCTATAAATTTCACTGTATTTTAATATCAGTGCATTTTAATCCTTACAATTTTATCTAAAAATGCTATAAAAAGACTTTCATCCTTCTCATCGAATGAGACCTTTTACGAGTTAACTTTGCATCTTTCAAATTTTGTCTACTATATACATAATACATAGTAGGTAACTTTGGATCTTTCATGCAAAATATAGTTACGGTATCTATACTTAGTCAGAGGTGGTTAATTAATTATTTTATGAGTTTTGTTAACAGTAACCTCAAGGGTTGTCCTTAAATGTTCGACACGTATAAATGGTATGTGTACAAATATATTCAGGAGACAGCGAGTTTTTTTTATGATCTGAATACAAAATATTAATTATGTTGTTATCATTTGCCCTTGATAATTAATTCAACGGTCAAATCTTCTTAACAACTATTCTCACTAAAAGGAAATGTCAATTTACTATCATCAAAATACTTTAATTTAAATAAAGTATAATTACATATATTATTAACTAATTGTAATAGTAATAATTATACCTTTTGAAAATAAAATAGTTTACAAAATTGAAACTTAATACAAACTTAATTTTCTTCAATTTTATATTCATCCATATCAATATAATAATCAAACGCTAACTTAATTAAATCTTCAATGCGAACCAGATATAAGAAAACGTATAATTTAAAATTTCTCTCTCAACATCAACACACAAAATTTTCGCCTGATGTTGTGTGCGGATTTGATGCTAGCTTTATAGTTAAATATTGCAATGGGGTTTTGGTTGATGTTACGAGTTAATTAACTATAATTGTGAGGTGATATTACATTATAGTTTTTGAAAAATAAATCAAATCTTTTCATCAAAAAATTGTACTTTATATATATAAACAGGATAAAATTCTGATGCATAAATTATAGATCATAGTGTAAATGCCATATATCTAGAGTGAGGTTTAAAAGGGAATAAATTTTTGATGAGAACGAAAAAACTAATAAAAATGTGTCACGTGTTACAAAATTCATTTTTTCTCAAGTTTTAGCATGACTCGTTGAAAAATTATAAAAATTACACCATAAAACTCATCATTTTTTTCTCTTCGATTATACATCTCACATGATATACTTTTGACGAATTTTTTTTATGGTTTTTACAAATTGTACAATATTAGTATTACGTGTGATAGTCGTTGGTATCGCGTGTGATAGTCGTTGGTATAACATGTGATAGTCATTTACAAAACACATCGAAATTGAAAGAAAAAAAAAGTCGTCAAAAGTATACCTTGCTTGTAGGATGTCTAATCGAAGAGAAAAATGCTAATTTTTATGATGCAATTTTTATAATTTTTCGACTTACCGTTTGTGAGATATTTAATTTTAAAAATGTGAGAAAATGTGCTTTATAACATATGACGCATTTTTATTAGTTACTCCGTACTTAACCTATTTAATTTTACCTCTAAACATGAGAGAAAATAAAATTAAAGTCTTGAATACATGTTGCGAAACATGTGACATGATTTTTCTTTTGATCCAATCAAAGCAATTCACTGAGGTCGATATTGATTGTAACAGCGTTTCGAATATTCTTTCCTACTCGATCGATCATGAAATCGAGGTATATATGTTATATATATATATTATATTTTATATTATATATATAAATATAAATATAATGGATGAGATCTGAAAAAGCTGAAGTTGGCCTTTACTACAACTGAGGTCACCCACCATGGACGATGAAAAAGAATAATTAACTGAAGATGCAGTTTTATAATCAACAAACGGTCAATTATGTATAGTACTACAGCATATCATATTGATTTATTAAATTTTTTTATTGTTTCATTTGACATGGAATCTTCTTGTAGGTAAAAATAATCAAATTAAACAATTTTAATAGTCGGTATGATTTTAGTTCGGTAGAAATCTAGCTTTACACTTCTAATTGAAGTCCATGTACTTTGATTTTATAAAGGAAACATAGGAGAAACATTGTCACAGTAATTAACGGAGCACATATATACACAGGGGGCGAAGATAGGGCGAGGGCAGCATAGACACACACCCTCACAAAAATTTTCATATTACGTAAAAAAAAATTTTTTAAGTATTAACGAATTTGTTGATAATTCGCCCCCACAAAAATATAAAAGAAACAAATAATAAAATTTTTTTATCCCCCACAAAAATGTAAAAGAAACAAAGAATAATTTTTTTCGAAACCACCAGTTGAATTTTATAGCTCCGTCCCTGTCTATACATATATACATGTATGAATAAGATCTTGTGAAAATAAGGGGATAAAATAAAAACGATGAAAACAAATCTCAGTCCTTGAATCTATATATATATATATAAAGAGACGGAAATAGAATAAAAACGGTGAAAATAATTGACCTTCATAATTTTAAAATAAAAATTTTATAAAATTTTGTGGCCATTTTTTATCCTTTCCCTAATCTTGTGATAACATCAGAGATAGGTTCTTTGTTAGAACTGATACATAACCCAATAACATATCCAATATATAAGCCCATGGGATTATCTGTCGACATAATTCTTTTTTAGTTTCTGATGTGAGACATTAGTTTGCATTCAACACACCTCATCAGTAAACCAACTTAGAGATGGTTTCATTCAAGCTACTTTTGGCAATATAAATGTGATTTGTTTTTAGGCATCACCTTCGCTTATTAGTTTTGTTAACACAAAAGTTCATAACGAATAACAAAAGCAATTATATATATATATATATATATATATATATATATATATATATATATCCGTTCCAAATAGGCCGGCTGATCTATAGTGTTTACTAGCAATTTTAAGCGCACGTAGCTATACCATGTAACCCAAACCAAGATCAATACTTTCACATACAAGAGTCCATTAAGTGTTGAAATTTTGAGTACTAATTAATTCAAGTTTCTAAACAACTATGGACTTGAACAGTGATCATTCATTCGCATATATTCTTTATTTTAATACAAAAAATTAATTAATAAAAAGCCTATATTCATGGGTGGGAATGCATGAAAAGTTGAAATTAGAGGCTTATAGCCTCCACATCCATTCATCTATGCCTCTTGCTTTTTAGTAATTATTAAGTAAACAATATATGATCCCATTAGCATCAACACCAGAGGCTTCTTTGTATTCTTTTAATTTGGAGTACGTAGTATACAGATGAGACCAAAATGTGCGCTATTGTGTTTCATAATAAGATCGATTTATTGCCTTCACTCAAGTTCAAAGCAACCCGCGACACACGGTCACATACTATATATGTATCACATCTTCGGGATTGATCCATAGTTAATATTAAACAACATGATAGGGTCGTATTTTGGCTCGAAACCTCCTAAAACTCACAAATGAGGATGATTGGTTGATACTTTCCTCGTTTCTTATCAAGACAAAAATATATACTATACGTCACTTCTTACATGTTAAACCTAAAACATATAATAATAGTTATAATTAAAAGTTATGTAATTTATGATATTTTCTCATCGAATTGATTGATACGACATTCGTATATATGTTCTCATTGCCATTTATATTCTCATTACTTATAGTAAATATAGATATAGATATAGATATTTTGTACTTTTAAGTTTAAACTGAACTTGAATCGACTTCCATTCTTAACAAAATGCATATGCTATACGGTTATCATTTAAGAACAGTATATTTTTCATATATGATATGATATGGATGCTAATATATCGCATATATTTGAAGTATCTTCAACGTAGTACTAGGTATATAATCTTTCCTTTTCGCGTCATATCTTCTCATTTCCTTTTGTTTGGTTTACGAATGGAAAGTATATTAATTTACCTTTTTGTACCCTTGGATATTTGATCATATATATTACTGTACATCTTATTGTTTGTACTTTGTAGTATTTAATTAGAATATATACACTCACACACAAATATCACAAATATATACATTATTTCACAAATATTTCTAAAAGTACTAATCCTAGGACAAAAATCAAAACGCATTTTACTCAAAAATACACAGACGAATTAGAACAAATAGTCTCTCGAGTCAAGTCAATTATTCTTGGGATTTATGCAATGACAAATCATCTAAATAGTTGGCTTTAACAAAGTGTAATTTATGTATATAAATTAGCTAAGATGCTTGCCATATTCTTCAGTTTTTTCTAATCCAATCGATGACTAAATTTCAAAACATTTAGGTCAACCTCCTTTAACTCTCCTCCTGATCCCTCGTACAAATTCTTTTTCAAAATAAGATGGTTGGCTCTTTACAACTTTTCTTGCATGCTTCTATCCTATGGTTAGAAGAACCTCCTTTAAAAAATATTCTTGGGGCTTTCAAAAGCCATGTATGAGATAAAAAAGACCTAGAGAAGGAGGCTCACTTAGAGGGCAAAATGGTCTTTCAACAAAGATCTAAAAGACTTAAATCTAGAGTTCACCCTACAAATGCTTTTATCAAAAATCGCTAAAGACATTTGTTATGGTTGGGGAACCTCCCAATTAATTTTGACACATCAGTGTCACCTCATATTTTTCTTCAAATCACTTTTCACGACTTATACCCCATTATCAATCACTTTCGATCATTTTTAATTATCCCAACTAAAAAGTTGTACATAATACCAATAGTATGGTTGTACATTGGAACCATTAGCTACAAACCACTTTTAATTCGGAGTTCCTTGCCGAATTACACTTTCCGAAGCCGGCCATGACTGGTCCATTTTGGAACCATGAAGGACACCGATCGGGGAAGCTTGAACCTCCGATCCCTTTTGCGTATGGTCTGAACAAGAGAATGATCGAGTTTAACATGAAATTAAGAAGCTATTAATTAAATTGCCAAATGAAAGATTTTATTTTGTATTTAATTAGTGATGATATTAGCACTCTTCATAATGATTTCTATTATTCATCCCATGTCTATAAAGGAGTGGTTTGTGGAAAATCATATATGAAAGTGGGCATATCATTACACCAAAAGAAACAAACGATTATATTCTTTCTTCAACGCATATTTAAGACCGCCCTCCTCCAAAACAAAAACACACGAACTGCTAACCCTTAACTCAAACAATGGCAGACATTCATACCAATCAAACCAACATTTCTCTTGTCTCTACTTATTTCCAAACTCTTTCAAAAACTCCACAAAGACTAAGGAAAAGAGTTCTAGCCACATGGACACCAGACCAAGAACTCAACCAAATGAGGCTGAGGTCTGGTGCTGATATGAAAAGAAAACTCACATGGTATGACCTTATTGCCCTTGGTATCGGTGGTATGCTTGGCGTAGGCGTTTTTGTGACAACCGGACCAGTTGCTAGAGATAAGTCGGGGCCCGCTGTCCTTGTGTCATATATCATTGCTGGAATATCAGCTTTATTTTCATCGTTGTGTTACACTGAATTCTCCATCCAAGTTCCTGTTGCTGGTGGTGCCTTTAGTTATCTAAGAGTCACTTTTGGTAAGAAAATGCATAATCAAATGCACCAATAGTATATAACAGATTAATAATTTTCACACATTAAATTTTTTATCTTTGTTTTTATCTATAATATCTTGGAGAATAGAATCATTCTTTACAGCTAGTGCGGCGCTTCTTTCTTATATGTAAGACAATACGTAGCTATATATTGATTTGTTGCAGGAGAATTTGTCGGTTATTTTGCGGGGGCAAATATACTAATGGAGTATGTGCTATCAAACGCTGCGATCGCAAGGAGTTTCACAGAATATTTGTGTACGACTGTTGGTCAAGAAAACCCGAATGCTTGGCGAATTGAAGTAAATGGCTTAATGAAAGGTTACAACATGTTGGATTTCCCAGCCGTTGCTCTCATTATTCTTCTTACTCTTTCCCTATGTCGGAGGTTCGATTTTATTAACCTTTCTAATTTTACATTGTCTAGGTATTGCTCTTTGATGCACCTTATTAACCCCAATTAATAATCTTGGAAAGAAATCAAGAATATATTTTGCATTGATAGAGTCAATTGATATATAATTGTTAAATCAAATGAAAGGGAAAATATATTTCTGAGTTTGGATCAGGAAAGAGAACAAAGAACCTCGGGATGATGTTGTGATTATAACATTTCAGTTTTCATTTTAATATATGCCATTTCATCTATGATAAACTATCTTAAAAGGCCACTAGCTGCAAGATTAATATCAATTTCCATTATTCCATATATATATATATATATATATATATATATATACATATATATATAATATATATATAGGGTCTGGATTCAGATTTTTTGAAGAAGCAGGTTGATGAATGTTAGCGAATTCCCTTAATGTTCATCACTGTGATATTATAGGCTATAAAAACCTAATTTATTGATAAATATTAGTAGTTATAACAGCGGTTTTGATTAATATTTATTGGTAAAAATATGTTTTTATACGTTTGATTATCATTCATCGTGAACAAATGTTAACGAATAATTTTTCAAAGAAACTGATAATATCTACTTAGATTAACATTCATTAACGATGAATGTTAGAAATTTTTTTAATATTCATCATATGATATTATAAGTTATAAAAAATAGTTTATTTATGAATATTAGTAGGTATAACATCGGTTTTGATTTAATATTTCTCGGTAAAATATATTTTTTTATGTTTGATTATCATTATCACAAATGACTGGTTAGCTTCCCTATTTCCCTCAAAATATTGTTTCCCTCTTGATCTCTACCATGTATATATGTATTCCTATTGTGTTGAGTTTCTTTTTCTAATCTTATAATTCTTAATTAGTATATATTCCTATTGTGTTGAGTTTCTTTTATCAGGTCTTGGTATTATATGTGAAAGTACATGTACATATATTATGCCATAAGACCACTTGCAACGGGGCATTGTGGACGATGTTATGACCTAAGAACATCACATCGTCCGCAATGGACGTTGTGGTGGGGGCGTTGTGTTTGGCAGAACGGAAAAATGAACGCAAAAAGCGGGGTCAAAGTGATTTTTTTTCTTTTTAATTTTCTTATTCTATTTTTAGTCTAAACAAAATTAATTTAGTGGGACATACCTTACACAACACTCCACAACCTTTTTTACTATTGCAAGTGTTATGGGATAACATCATGTTATGTTAACGTGACGCCCACAACACTCATAACATTGTGTTACTATTGCAAATGTTCTAATATACTCTATGTGCACGGAAATGCAGTGTCTATATATGTTTAGTAGCTAGGGTTGGGTCAAATTTGAAGTCGATTAAATTATAGGAACTAGAGTGAACTATTGGTCAATTAAAAGGATTTTGCATTCTCTTCTGTGTATTGAAATAACAAAAAAATGTTGCTCAACAAGTAGAAAGTTATGAAGTAGTCGGATACATATGATTTATTATTATAAATGGTAAAGATGTCTTATATTTGGAGGGTTTTATGTGTTTCTTTGGGGGTAAAACTTGACTACTTAATTACTGTTACATGTATAATTTGAATCAAATTAGTCGAGAAAAAACAATTTAAAGGAGAAACAGTACGTATCTCATTTCATATGTGGATTATACTTAACATAATCATTTTGTGTCATAAAATAATCAAATATGGATGATTGTTTTGCTAGACAATGAACTAGTGGATCTTGTGATAGTGGCTTGTGAAAATGACACAAAAATTATTATTTTGTTAAGCGCTTTTCGTCTTAGTATAATTAATTCATTAATTTTATGTTAAGAACTTACTTTTCCGAATTTCAGTACCAAGGAGAGCTCCATCCTAAACATTATAATGACCATATTTCATGTGGTGTTCTTTGGATTCATAATAATTGCTGGTATATGCTATGGGAAAACAGAAAACTTAATCCAGCCAGATGGGTTAGCTCCATATGGTGTCAAAGGCGTCATCGATGGAGCAGCCATCGTTTACTTCAGTTACATTGGCTACGATTCGGTCTCCACAATGGCTGAAGAGATCAAAAACCCATCAAAGAGCCTTCCATTAGGCATAGTTGGTTCCGTTCTGATTGTGTCTGTGATCTATTGCCTTATGGCATTGTCCTTGTGCATGATGGTTCCGTATAACAAGGTAATTAATAATTTGTTTTTATTGGATAATTTATATCATATCAGTAGCACTCTATATATGCTGAAAGAAAGAAGAAAACAATAGAATGATTAGTCTAAGTTATTCTAGTTGGATTTTATGTCTTATCAATAGGAATTCTTCAAATGGTTATTCATAGATATCGAGTGCTGCATCATTTTCGGTTGCTTTCCAAAACATTGGATGGAAATGGGCTAGCAACATTGTTGGAGTAGGTGCTAGTTTGGGAATTGTGGCATCTCTTCTCGTAGCAATGCTTGGCCAAGCTCGGTATTTGTGTGTTATTGGTAGAGCTCGGTTGGTGCCATCTTGGTTTGCTAAGGTTCACCCTACAACGGGTACCCCTCAAAACGCAACAATTTTTTTAGGCAAGTAAATATTCGTCTTCTCACTTTCTAAAGTAATGATATCAATAAACTTTAGCTTAACTAGTGAAATAGAAAAAAACAATCTCTATTTCATTACAACACACTTGGTCAAAATTCTGGACAAAAACGTGTTTGCAAAAGTTATATTTTAAGAACCTTAAAAGGTTTATATTTCTTTAATAAACATGTAGGGTTCTGTCAAGCATCTATAGCATTATTCACAGAACTCAGCATCGTACTAGAGATGATCTCAATTGGCACCCTCATGGTTTTCTACCTAGTGGCCAACGCTCTCATCTATCACCGTTATGCTATCAACACCAACAATCCACCAATCTACACGCTCATATTCCTCTTTCTTCTCTCAAGTGCCTCAATCGGTTTCTCCATCTGTTGGAACTTCAACCACCTACAAAGATGGGGATTGCCACTATTTGGCGTTTGTGTGATCATCATCACTGCAACTTTTCACTACTTGATGCCTTCTGGTGGTAGCAATGACCGGCCAAACCACGAATGGCAAGTACCATTCATGCCATGGCCGGCTGCACTTTCCATATTTTTGAATGTATTTCTTATGGCCACTTTAAGAAAGTTGTCCTATGAGAGATTTGGTGTGTGGACCTGTTTCATAACTTTATTTTATTTGTTGTATGGAGTTCATTCCACATATCAAGCTGAAGAAATGGGAATGGAAGGTGATGGTGCTAGTGGTGTTAGAGTACATTGTCCTAATTCAAATGGAGAGCAACCAAAGGTTGATATTCAAGTGCTTTAATGAAAAGAAATGAGGCATTTTGTGCCATTGTTCAGACGTTCAGTTACTTTTTTGTCGACAATCATGAACTGTTAAGAGGAATTTTTGTGAACCAATTCCGTAAACAATGTTTCAAGGAGCTAAAGTCTTCAATGAGTATGGAACCAACAATTGTTATTTCCATCTTCGATAAGGGAAAATGTGGAAATAGGTAGTTAGGTAATAAAATTTGATACATGTTATTAATAAAAATGCATGTTAAACTCGTCAATTGTCTATATCTCAAAATGCATGCAACTATACCATTTATACATGTTATTAATAAAATTTGATAAAAAAGTTTGGCAAAAGAATACGAGGTGTTTCACAAGAAACCATTTCAACTGTCCAATTTCAAGATGTTTGTTTTGTATTGTTAAAACCAAAAAATCTTTATCTCAATGTATAACTATCGGCCAATTTTACATATTGAGCGATATCCGACCATTAGCCTATCTAAACTGTATCTACAAGTTGATGACAAGAGTAATAGTTAGCATATGTTGGTCTTAAATTTGTTGATGGGGTGAAAATGATTAAAAGAGTTGCTTTAAATAAGAATCTGTAATCAAATTTGATAGTATGAATCAGCAGTTCTTGATGCAGCCCAGCAACAGTATGAAACAAAATTTTGATCTATTGGGCTATTTCCAAGATGCAATATCTTCATAGATTTTCAAGAATCGTGATTTAGAGTTGAAAACTGAAACAACTATAGAGAAATGGAATCAAAACATAAAACTCAAGAAAGATTTTGTATATATTCATACATTCTAAACAAAGTTTAAACACAAACTATGGTAACTTATCATCAACTATAACCACATTATTGAATACAAAAACTAATCACATATCTTCGGATTTTGGTTGCTTTCTACTGTCGATCATACCTTTCAAGAACGCCTCCACAATATGTTTCTGTGATTCCAAGATCAATTGATTCCGTTTCATCTCTGTTTCCATTCGCATTCTCTCAATCTCACGAGCCATATCAATTTTCATTTTTTCCATCTTCATAAACCCCTCTCCCAATAACTTAATCGATGAAACCACTTCGTTAATCCCATCACCATTTCCTCTCTTCTTCCCCTGATTCGAATTCGGGTTTCTATTATTCTCATTTTGATAATTCCCTTGAAACGTATTTGGATTTGTAGTCCTAGGCACTTTAACCCACATTTCACCATCATCATCAACTTCATGATCATGAACCACCTTACTAAATTTTCTTGGGGCCGTCTCCGAAACCGACGGTTTCATCCGAATCCCACCTGAATACGGTGAATTCTTATGATGTTTGTAATCAATTGTAAGATCCACAAGATAACCATCTTCATTATCCTCTTCTTGATTAGAATTCCCCCAATTGGTCAAATACACAGAATTGGACGGATTTGGATTTGAAAACCTGGAATCAAAATTAGGATTATGATGATTTGGGGAATTAGCAGCTAAAGTTACCAAATTTTGAACAGCTGAAGGTTTAAACCGAATCCCACGACCTGGATTCAACACCTGATTATCCGACCCGGTTCCGGTCCCCTTCTTAATTTCTTGATTACCTGAATTCCCGTTTGCGGATTCGGAATTGGGTCCGTTTTCCATGGCTTCCATCGCTTCAAAATAAAACCAAGACGAGAAAAACCGGCCCCCAGGAAAGGCCGACGCTCGTTGTTTCTCAGCCCGGTGACGTTGCCGGAGTTTTTCCATCTTGTGGCGGCACTGGGCGGAGGTTTTCGGCGGCGTAACGTCAGGGCATGACGTGGTTACCTTTTCGGCAACGGCATCCCAATCGGGGTTTCTTAGAAACGCGCGGTGAAGCGCGTACCATCGTTCGCGATACGCTTCGATCAAAACAAGGGCTTCATCGCGTGTCCAGCACGGTGGCGGAAATTTCCGGGGAGGTTTGACGGCGACGGTGGACATGGGTCACGGCGATAGGATGATGGGGGTGATGGGTTCTCGATAAAGTTTGGATCTTGTAAAGAAAAAATGAATCTTGACGGTGGAAATTGATAAAGATGTGGTTTTTGTGGTGGAAAATGATGAGGGAGTAAATAGATGGGTGGGGTGGGTGGGTGGTGATAATGACGATGGGGGAATGCGATGGTAGGTGGATGTGGGTGTGAGTGACGTGTGTATAACCCACTAGTAAGTCCACCATCCAAACACCAAACCCATACCTTACAACCCTCATTGACTTTTCAATTATGCACCACCCCACAAAAGCGAAAGATTAGGGGTGGATAATGGTTGATGGAAGTGTGTCCCCCACTGTCTTTTAGGTTGTGTGTGTGGGTGGGTGGGGGCTAGAAAAAGTTTAGGGTAGTTAGTTACTAGTTAGTAGGGTGGGTTATTTAATATTTTAGGATGAATTTTTATGATTAAAAATATAATGAAATCAAGAAATCGATGTACGTGTGTTTATGTTATGTATTTACATAATCAGATATTCAGATAATCTAGAAAAGTGTTGTGTATTGTGTTTTGTTGATTTGAATTTGAATATATAATCTAAAATGTAAAGAAGGGAATGAGTTGTACATGTGAACAGAGATGGCTACAAATATGATACTCCGTACTAATTAGGTAGAGATTATATATGCATGCGAGTCAAATTTATGAATAGGGATGATACCATTTGATAATTTGGTCGCACTTCGCGTTCCAATCTTTCACCCATGCCATCCAATGTAATAGGAGATAATATTTACATAATACAGAATTATACATTTAGAAGGGGTATCATTTGTATTAATTAATGGTATATTAATGATTAATGATAATTAAATGATGATGCAACTTTCATTATCTCAAGTCCTTATGACTCGTGTATTAAAAAAAAAAAATTAAGTAGTACATCTAATTGGTATGTTCAAAACTTGACTTGACAATCATACCGAGTCTTCAATCTTTTACTCATATGGAAAAATCAAATCAAATATCAAATATAATAATAAAAAATAAAAATAAGTTGTGTTAAATATTAAGTGGATTAATTATATTTTTAGGTGTAAGTTTTTATTTTGTAGGTATACATTTCATCATTCATTTTAAAAAGCATCGAAGAAAGTCTCGTATTTGGGTACCGGTATATGAATCTATCATTATTCAATTTCGAACTTTGGGAAAATTCAGTTTTAAATCTCTTATTGTACTTCATCATTTGGGGTGCAATATTTACCATGTCGACTCAACATGTATCATCGTCATACCCATATAGCATAATTCCACACTCACACGACCTTTGCTGATCATTCGGTGAAACTGGTGAACGACACTTGCGTCTGAATAGATGGAGCAGCATACTCGTAGGGGCTTCAGATACTTATAGTGAGATCCCAAGTTCAAATCGGTTAGCTTCAATTACTTGAAGTCTAATAATTAAGAGTTTGCAGGGTATTCGTGTAGCCTCGGGTTTCTGTCAGACTAACAAACCTAAGGGGAATTTCCCTTGTTATGCATGAAAAAAGATCAACTTATCACATTATTAAACGGTAACTTCATAATACTCCGTTGAAGTATAAACAAGTAACTTTGAATGAAAACCTACAAAAAGGACTTGGACTTTTCAAGTAACTTGAGTAAAGAATTAGTGCTACTTGTATTCTTAACAGAATGCTGTAATGTAATTACACATGATGAAGAAAACGAAACGCAAACTTCAATTCATGCACTAAACTAGATATAATCACGCAAAGCTTATGGAGCATTGGATTTTATTTCAGTTTTAATTATTGTTATAATATAAAGTGTAGTTTTGTTTTACAATTATTCATCTTTTGGTGAAAACTTTTAACATGAAGAAGCTTACTGTGCTCACTATCTTTCTTCTCCTCACAATTATGGCTATGGCTATAGGTAAACTGTATATTTCTTCTCACTTCTATGGCTACAAGTGAATTGTGCAACAGTTTTTCACATTCGTTAACTAACTGTGGATGCAACCATATATACTACTAGTACTTGTGTAAAAACTTACTTGATAACTGGATGCATATTTTTAACAAACTAAGATAATCGCCATCGTTTTATTTTCATCAAAAAACCGATATCCCAAACATTGCATCAAAAATTTCGGCATAAACTATTAGATCTTGCTCTCTGTTTGTGTTTTTACTGTCTGTATCCATTATTAACCAGTTTACAGTTTTCATGTATCATCAATATATTCTTGAACTAGTTTTCACACTAAAACAGGTGATGAGATGAAGGGCGTACCAGATTTAGAGTGCATAGAAGAACGTCAAGTATTTAACTGTGACGGCTGCAACTTCGTTTGTCAAGTAGCACACATGCGTACAGCTGCTACCGGGCGTTGCTATTCCGTAGAAGGCAACCCTGGGGTTGTTCGATGCTTTTGTTTTTATGACTGCAACAACTAGTTTAATGACCTTCCTAATCAAGATTACTATCAAATGATGTAAAGATACAACTATTTAACACATTATTTGTACACGCCTAGAGGATCACTTTCACACCATCTGGTTGACAACCACAATATAATTTCATGTTATACTTCATAATTGTCTTTTTTACTGTTATAAGACAACATATAAAATGTCACATCTTACCGAAATAAAGTATTGATACCTTGTAAGCTCGTTTATCGCGTGCAACAGTCAAAGACAGAAGTTCCACTAGACTAATGAAGTAACGTGATCTCTGCACTTTCAACTATTAAGGAATAAGATCCAAAGATTACCTTCATCCCGACCACCACCAAAACCATTAAAAGACAACCCAAAATATCGACAAAAGATAGCAGTCACTGCTCAAAGTCTTCATTTGTTTGAAACAAGCTCATACATTTATTCACACTATAGCCAATGTAAAGAAAACAGGACAGTAATAGGATGAACCGCATTGGTACAAATTCAATCTCACTTATCATCATCAACATAATGTAAGGTTAATAATTACTAAACTACATGAACAATAATGACTATATATCAGAAAGAAAGATACATAACATTCAACAAAACCAAACCTTGAACTCGCTTATTATTATTATCGCATCATTGCTGTCTTTTTTTATCCTGTGATAAACCTTTAACAAACGCCTCAACTATCTGCTTTTGCGACTCCAACAACAACTCGTTACGTTTCAAATCAGCTTCCATCCGCATTTTCTCAATCTCTTGAACCATATCCATTTTCATCTTCTCCATCTTCACAAACCCATCCGCTAAAACCTTAATCGATGACACAATTTGCCCTATCGAATCACTACTGTCACTACTATCTCTCTTCACCCCTCTTTTGTCACTGTCACTCCTATCAAACCGCTCACCGTACAAACTCCTATCATTCCAATAACTATGATTCAAGTTCTGGTTCGAGTTTGATCCCGTCTTACTAAACTTCCTAGCCCTAACACCCGAGCTATCCAAATCTTGAATATTTACATCGTCAGATCGAAATCTTGTTCCGTAACTTTGTGGAGCCGATTTATGCAATTTTCCTAAGTTTTTATTAACCGGGGGAGTTTGGATATAATAACCCTCATCAAATTCATTATCATTATTTTCCTCTTCTTCTTCCTCTTGTAAATAATTAGGGCTATGTGAAACCCTAAGATTATTTGACCTAGATGCAACAGTAACTGAATTATTATCAAACAAAACCGGTTTAAACCTAATTCCACGACCCGGATTCAAACCCGAATCCATACCCGAACCCAATTGATTATTGCTTTTATAATTCACAATCTTCATATTACCAGGCGGTGTTTCTTCACCGGAATTAATTCCGTTACCATTACCGTTATTCTCCATTGAATCCATGGCGTCAAAATAAAGCCACGTGGATATAAACCTACCGTTAGGGAAAGCGAGAGCGCGTTGTTTCTCAGCTCGGTAACGTTGCCGGAGTTTTTCCATTTTATGTCGGCACTGGGCGGAAGTTTTGGGCGGCGATGCGCCGGGTGAAATCCGGCCGAGGTGTTCAGCGACGGCGTCCCAATCGGCAGTCCGAAGGTAGCCACGGCGGAGAGCGTACCATCGGTCACGGTAAGCTTGTATTAAAGCTAGGGCTTCGTCTTGTGTCCAGCACGGCGGTGGAAATCTGCGGGTAGGTTTACCGGCACTGCCGTTGCCGTTGCCGGTGCCGGTGGCGGACATTGAGATCTGGTGAAATTAGGGCTAGGGTTTGAAAAAGTGTGTTTTTTAATGTGTGTGAAAAAAGTAGGTGGTGGTAAAAGAAAGAGGACCACCGGATTGGGGTGGGTGGACGGTGATGATGTGAATGACGAGGGGTGAATGCTAAAATGCGCGTGGAGTGTAGGTTATAGTGGGGTGTGCGCACGGTAGCACTAGTAGAAGTACAACTAACCACACTCAAACGGTAGTCTAGTTGTAATTCTACCATCACACGGTGTTAGTGATTGTGTTCCCACCACCAAACTCATTGCACCCACCCACTGGTCTTTTTCTTTCTCTCTTTTACATTTTTCCTTTTTTTTTTTCTTTTCTTTTTTTCACTTTTGCTATGTTTACGATATTGGGTTAATCGAAGTAATCCATTCCATTTCCTAATAATAATAGGGTGAGGAACATCAAGTATTCGATGAAAAAATATTAATAATTGATTTGAACCTATTAAAGACGTTTTCGGTGGGATTTAAACCGTGTATACACAGTTAAATATAAAATTGATTTTTACTTATATACGAAGTATAATACGTTTACGTTTTACATGGTAAAAATATTAATATCAAATGTTTAATTTTAAATTGCATTATGTAATACAAGTATAAAATTGTGGTCGATGTTTTTACTATAGAAGTAGTGTGAAGTTATATAGGTTAAAATATACAAATTTAAACATATACAATTAACTTTGAATATGAGGTGCCAACCTTTAGAGAGATTATACTTTCGAGCTTTGATTAATTCACTAATAAAAGCAATATAATACTCACTTATTAGATTTTCTTTTTGTTTTACCGTTAATTTGTAATTTGAATAAAAGCAATGCTAAGTATGGAGTAAAACTTGTATTCATAATATGGTTTTTGTGAGTCACGCATATATCGTGTAGTTGTTTTTTGAAAGTTTTATAATTGAATAAGAGAAAAGAAATGAAAAGAAGAGTATGGAAAAAATTACAATTAGAAGGAAAATTCTTTCAAGTTTACTGTTCTAACTTTAATCTTACTTGAAGTTTATATTTCTTCATTTCTTTTCTAACCAACATGGTAACAGAAAAACAATAATGATACTATTTTTAACTCTCTATGTTGTTGTCAATTCTATCTATTCTTTTATCTTTCATTTTCTTCTTTCGAATAGTAACTCGGGAGCATAGAATTAAATGCACATAAAGGCGAATAAGTATGATAGCGTAATTTATGTAACACCTCAAATTTTCTAAGTTATCAATTATATTAAAGGTGTAATTTAATTTATAATTGTATAAGTATTTGGTATTAAATACAAATGTTATTAGTTGGGCTGAAAATATAATGAGGAGTAAGTTAAGGGGGCTAGGATATAAACTGAAAATATTAGAGGGATTATAATTGTCAACTGAGGATGTTTGGTGGTTAAGAAAGTAAATTAAATACATATTACTCACTCCTTCAAAATCTGGAACGAGTTTAGTATGTGTATTTGTGTGTTTCGTTGGTGGGCAAAGGAAGGGAGAAAGAAGAAACAAAAATTGAGCTAGGGTTTTACTTAATTAGGATTTTTAATCCTTTATTCATCATCATCAAGGTAAGAGATCCCTTCACCATCTATTTGATTGTTCTTGAATATTGTAGTATTAACCCAAACATGAGAAATTGGGTGGAAAAGGTGAGTTTTGGGTGTAGGGAGGTTGTAATGTTGTTATTGAGTATAAATGATCTTATTTGAGTATTTTGAACTTAAACGAGATGAGTTTATATAAATTTAGAGTGTTTGGATGGGTTGGTTAAAATAGACATTTTGATGAATGAGGTTGTTATTGAAAGAGGAGGTGGGATTCTTTGAGTCAAACTAGTAAATTAAGGATCCTTAATATCGGTTGTTGTATTGATTGTTAGATTGTTGTTACTTATGTTGTTGTTGATTTAAATTTCCATTACTTACTAAGTATGATGCTTACCTCATTCTTTTATTATTGTTATATAGGTAGTACAAGCGGGTCAAGGGGTAATTTGGGCAAGGAGATGGACTTGCTACTGAGTTAGTACGTCAATCCCTTCTGCAAATCATGCTCCACTCATGTTTAAAACCTCTTTTGAGTAAACTTGGATCATTTGAGTATGATTATTATTTTGAGTAAAACTCGATATTGTTGATATTGTTATCTATAAGAGTTTTGTAATGTTGTGGGTCAAGTGTACAAATGTAGATATTTGGTTATGGTTATGACAAGTTAATAGTATTTAGTTATGTAAATCGGTTGAAAGTAAATAAAAGTGTGATTATATGTATTTAGAAGTTATGTTGAAAGTTGATGTTGTAAATTTTAAGTTGGGTTACTTGTTTTAAAAAGTGTGGTTTGGATTACATAATTGTGAGAAAAATCTTGTTAATGGAAATCTAATTACATTGCGGAAATTTTCAAATTTATGGTGGTCAAATTGATCGTACAGAAATAGTGTTTTGGTTGCGGTAAAAATATGCATTTTTGAGTTGTGATCTGATGTTAAAATTATGAAATTTCACTTGGGTCAATAAAATTGTGTTTTGTTGTACCTGCAGGATTATCGGGCGGATATTCATGATACCCAGTTGGGTACCCGATGGTTACATTAGCTCAAAACGGATAAGCCCTTCAAATTTTTGAACAGAAAGTGAGGCGTGAGTGGCTGTACAGCAGGTACCCTTCTTAATTGACGGGTACCTGCCAGTTTTCATAAAACTATTAATTTGAGTCCAATTTGATTGATTGAGTAAATGTTATAACGAGTTTTATTAAAATTTTTGAGTTGTGGGGGCCTTTGTTAAAGGAGTTTTAATCCTGAGTAATTACTTTAGGAGGTAAAAAAATTTGGACCATTTCAATTTATGAATAAAATAGTTTAATTACATAAAATTTATTTCATTTAATAAGTAAATTAAGAAAAAGGATATTAAATCTACTAAATCAACTTTAAAAAATGTAGAGCATTCCTGTTGAGAGAAGTTATGAATCGTCATTTACATTTCATGTTATCTTTTACTAAATATTCTTTTGAAACAAAAAAAGATAAATAAAATGAAAACAGAAATAAAGTAATTACATAAATAAATGAAAAGGAGTTAAAAGTTTACTCTACAGTTAACCAAAAAGGTATTCATCAAATATCAAATCAAATATTGATATATTTCGATTTATTGATCAAAAGATATTTTCATTTATTGACCCTAAAAGTATTTTTGTATAGCGAAAATAATTGGTATTGTTGATTCTTGTGTTGTTGAGACGTTGAGTGCCATTACTTTAAAATGGAGACCTTAAATATGTACATGTCAAAAAAATTAAAGGGTAAAACATACAAAAGGTTATTGGGTTACATGCAATTTGATTGGTCAATAGCACAAATTATTCCCCTTTTGTATATAATCTTAAGAATAATAATCTGTATACACAAATGATTTCGTGTTATTAGCTTTTAATAGAGGGTCATTTACGTACATATAAAAAAAGTTGACTGTTAAAAATATAAATTGTGGAATTTTATTAGGTTGTTGATTGGCTAGCATCACAAATATTTTGTGTCGTCAACGACACCGATTATAAGCCCATAAACTTATAAAAAGGAGAACCTTCATCAAATAGATACACTAACTAGAAAACTATGATAAGTGGCAAATTTATTGTAAAACAACACAGATTTCACGTTTTTAATATATATGATGTCACGTTCTTAATATATACGTCGAATTGAAAGTCAAATTTATAAATGTTGAGTTAGAATACTCCCTTCATCCCATGAAAATGTATTGTCCCCTAATAAGTTTTTTTAATTTAAGATAGATTGTTAAAATGTCAGTTTTATCCTTTTATTTAAAGTAAGTTTGACTGAAAAATATTAAGAATGAAATGATTGACGGTAACAAGGATTATTATACCCATACGTTATGTCAGAATTTTCAAACAATGGGAATGCTTATAAACTTATTTGAAAATTGCATCATTAAAACGGTCTATGATACATTTATATATATCTAAAAGTGAGATTTTCTACTACCTTATTATTATTATTATTATATAGGGTAGGGATAAGAGTGAAACAATTTTTTGAGGAAAATATAGAAATTAACCATTCATTCGCGATGAATGATAATCAAACGTGAAAAACATATTTTATCAAGAAATATTAATCAAATATGATGTTATGCCTACTAATATTCATTAATAAACTACTTTTTATAACTTATAATACCATATGATGAATATTAAGAGAATTTTTTAACATTCGTCATTAATGGATGTTAACTAAAGTGGATATTATCAGTTTTTTTTATATTATTCGTTAACATTCGTCCACGATGAATGATAATCAAAACGTATAAAAACGAATTTTTACCAATAAATATTAATCAACCGCTAATATAACTATTAATATTCATCAATAAAATATTGTTTATAACCTATAATATAATATGATGAATATTAAGAGAATTACCTAACATTCATCGTTGATGAATGTGTAGTTTCCATACTTCCCCTGAAAATAGTACTTCTCTCTGAATCCGGACCCTATATATATCTTTTATTTAAGAACATATAAACAAAACATGTATCATTTATTAAATTACATAAGTAAAATAATATATAAAATTTCTTGTTTCTTTTAATTATTAATCTTTCATACCAGTATATATCATTAAAACTAGTATCATACACGTGCTATGCAATGAAATTTGATGTTTTATTATAAAATAGTGATTCGACGATAGTCATATATTATCTTTCTTCTTCACAGATTATACATGATGCATGTGAAGACTGAAAATTATGAAAATGATAAAACTATTATAAATGAAAATTACATAAGTGACCAATTATTTTAGATAAACAAAAATTATAAGGTAAACAATTAAAATGGAATGGAAAAAGTATTTCTTTTACTCCAATCCGAATGTAATACGTAATGGAGTAGTGTACCATGTCATAAATTAACAGTTTTTAATACTAAATTTAGAAATCCTAAACCAATTTCCAACGTAAAATGTTTTATTTTTCGGTCTATGTGTCATTTTCCAATCTACAATATTGTTTTCTATAAGTTAAATTAAAATCTCGACGGTCAAATGAATTGACTGAAACAAATCACGAATCAACCATGAAAAACATCTCTATATTTGCCATCTTTGGGCTTCTATGTTTCCTTCCCTTCGGTAATATTCTTATCTTAATATTGTTTATTTGTAATTTCAAAACTTTAATCAAATTAATTAACAACTTAATTTATGTATTATGCCATGCTAAAACAACCCTAAACGTGCTTAAAAAAGAGGATGTGTTAGTAGTGATACATAAGTAAAGGTATTTCTAATTGATTCAAAGTGTCATCGTATGACTCAATCTTTTGTTTTGTTTTGTTCATCTTTTTCTTGATGTGTTTGGAATTATTTATTTTACCTGTTTATTTCTTATATTTATAGCAAATAAACAGAAATAAACACTCTTCAAAAGAATGTTTATCTGCTTACTTTTAAGGTATAAACGAGACATTTACTTATTTTTTAAGCAGAAAATGCTTACAAATAATCAATCTCAAACACCCTCTGCTTGATTATCATGTTCAAATATAATATTCTTAATTTGATTTTTAAAAATACCAATCATTATTGTGTAAATGTAATGATCAGTTAGTACGTGTTTTGTATCTTAAAAGAAAAAGGGAAATATTCTTTATGGTTTTATAAATTTCAGGTTTCGTGAATTCAGATGGAGTTTTACAAATGTGCCAAAAGGACATCGTAATAATTCCAGGATTTTGCGTCGACAAAAAATGTAGAAACACATGTAAATCCAAATTTGGAAAGGAAGCTTTTGGACATTGCAAGAGTTTTTGGGTTTGCAGATGCCAATATACTTGTCCTCCAACTAATCCAAATCCAAATTAATGTTAATTGTAAACTTATATTAGTGTTGAAGTTCATATAATAAAATACTAAATAATATATAAAATGTTCTTTCTTTCTTTTAACTCTTAATCTTTCATACTAGTATATATCATTAAAACTAGCATAATATATGTGCTATGCAGTAAAATTTGATGTTTTATTATAAAATAGTGACTCAACGATAGTAGTATATTATATTTATTCTTCACAGATTATCCATGATGCATGTGATGACTCAATAACTCTATTATGCTGTTATGTAGTTTAAGATCTGGGATACGGTGGTGAACCACCGAAAATTATAAAAATGATAAAATTATTATAAAGTGAAAATTACATAAGTAAAATTTGAAAATGTTGAATCTTAATTTTATAAGTTGCTAAATATAAAATCTCAAAATGGTTTATATATTAGTAATAGATAATAGATAAATTTGAAATGTTTATGCTACAATAAATAGTACGTCCATCATAAATAATTGTGTAGATTTTCATTTTAAGTTGTCTAAATATGATATTTACTTTTAAAATACATTACCACATTTATTATTATATTATATACCTTATTTATACACTTTCACTAGACAGCTTTATAAAAGTGTGTACCTTATAAAGGCAAAATAAACATATGACTTTATGAAACACTAAAAAGATTAAAATAGCATTACTACTTGTTATTTAAAAATTTCAGAAACCCCATTTTTGATAACATGAAGATGAATAAAATAACTTTGTTTTTCATAAATGAAGTAATGAACAACTATAATTGGCCGGTTTAATTTCTTTTACTATGAAAGAATAATATGTTGTTTTAACCAAAGTATTTGTATAGATTTTGCTAAAAAATAATTCTTTCATACCTAACTTGTCAAGATATTTCTTTCACGCCTTAAAACAAGTATAAAAATAAAAATTTATACTTTAAACATAACAAATTCTATGACTCCCTGAATATCGATTAAGGTTCAATATTTATGTATGTGAAAACATTTTAATGACAGTTCTAATAGTTGTTCTTAACATAACTCTTCTTTTAAAATGTGTTAATCGGTTACATTGAACATTACTTTATAATTTTTTTTAATTTATTTAATGAGAGACATATTTTGGATATTCTGTACTTCATTCATCAATTAGCATACTTGCTTTTCAAGAGACAAAATAGTAAACAAACAAATCGTCAAGAGAAACTTAATGGGAGAGAAAGAAGAAGTGAGTTTATTTATTATCTAGTCATTTGAATTATGCATTAATCACATTGGAGCCATGCTTGGAGCCATGCTTGGAGCCAACATATCACTAGCTTCATCACAAGGCCTTAAGCATCGACATTTGAAAAAACTCTTGCATACTCCGCTAGCTCCGATACTAAACCTAGATTAACATGTGTTATTACACGTATTGTCGTTGCAAAATCCAGTTATTAATGTCAAGTCCCTATGGCATATCGGAATTCCTTCCTTGGATTCCTCTATCTCGCGTCCTGTAATCAAACAAATACGTTACATGACTTGTTGATGCAATACTATAAGTGAAGATGTATTATTTTTTGGTCTTATTTATGACATTACAAAATAAATAATGCAAGTAGGGTGATGAAGAAAATTACCGTTAGCAAGAAAGGAGCTCAAAAGCATAATGATGGCAAAAAATAGACGTGTTCTTCATTGTGGATATGTAAATTGTGAATACTGAAAAGTGAATTCTGAGTTGTGAATAAATTTGATAGAATGTTGGTAGAATTTACATATAGAGACGTGCAATTAACCATTAATGTAAGTTGAACAAACGTAAACAATTTAAGTTTAGTATCCTAATCAATGTTTATTGAATTAACCACTTGAAAAATATTTTTGAAACTTCAATTTCTATTATAATTAAAGATGCGTTATATCAAATTGAAGTTGCTAACTAGTTAATTAATTTAATTATAATATACTATTAGTACCACTAAACACTAATTAGAATATATAACTTTCAAATTTACGTTTCTTAAACTCTACACTAATTAATAGTTTTCATGTCTATAAATTCCACTTTCATTCCATCAAATGTATTCACAACTCACAATTCAAAAATCACATTTTCACAATGAAGAACATGTCTATTTTTGCCATCATTTTGCTTTTGAGCTCCTTTGTTGCTAATGGTAAATTTCTTATACTTGCATTATTTATTTTGTAATGTCATAAATAAGACCAAAAAATAATACTAGTATGTGCATCTTACTTATAGTATTACCTCAACAAGTCATGTATTGTTTTTGTTTGATTACAGGGCGCGATATAGAGGTATCTAAAGAAGGATTCAAGATATGCCATAGAGACTTGACGTTAATAACTGGATTTTGCAGTGACAAGACATGTGATAACACATGTAAATCTAGGTTCAATATCGGAAATACCGGAGTATGCAAGAATTTTTTCAAATGCCGATGCCTAAGGGTTTGTGATGAAGCTAGTGATATGTTGGATCCTAACATGGTTCCAAGCATGGCTCCAATGTGATTAATGCATATAATTCAAAGGACTAGATAATAAATAAACTCACTTCTTTCTCTAGCTCCATTTTGTTTCTTTTGATGATTTGTTTGTTTTACAAATTTGTCTCTCAAGAATCAAGTAATCTAATTGATGAATAAAGTACAAAACATTATAAGATAATGTTCAATGTTAGTAAAAGAAATATTTTGCAAAGCAAGGCATGTAAAAAAACTATTCCTATTATTGTAGCAAAATTTATACAAAAATACTTTGGTTAAACATCTTATTCTTTCATATAGAATTAAAAGGGCTACAAAAGGTTACATTCTCTCTTTTTGAAATATAATTGTGTAATAACACAAATCAAAAACATAGTTTGATTAATAATAAAGTACTACCAAAAGGATTTGAGATTTTGAGTCACCCTGTGTCTGAACCTCGTCTGTTAACATAAATATACATATACCAGTGGTAATGTCAACCGAAAATTGCATATGATCGTTACAAAAGTTTATTGCTAACCATTCACTAGCTAACACACCAAGTTGAAACAACGAAACACCAGACGCGGTCAAGAAAGGTTAAGCTACTTTAATTCAACCCGAAACATGAAATAAATGAAATTATGGTTTGAAATGTAACAATAAAAAATTTTACGACAACAAATTAAGGTTAATGTCTGGATTCGGTCATGTGGGACTTGACTCATTCTCGTGTTGTTACAACAAGTGTTGTTACAACAAATGCAGTGGTTGAGATTATTACCACTGGCTTATAAAGTGAAATTATAACAATGTGGGATATTTGGCATCGAGAAAGTCCCTCAGAATCTTAGCCGAATTCTGACCACCCATTAGTTCAGCAAGTCTTTCAACTGGAAGGAGCGCCAGATCAGCCAAACTGCTGCAACCATCCATTATGGCCCTGTAATTGGAATCGGTCACCCCTGGTAGTCGCCTCAAGAACTCAACAGCAGATGTATTGTAATTCTCAGCTCTGCAATATAAATAAATGTTCACATTTGATCATGGTCATTGGTCTATGCAGATATATTGTTGCCCAACAGTAATTTATATGAAGGGGTAAATTAATACATACCTAACGTCATCTTCTATAATACCTTCTTCTGAAGGTACTCCGACTCTAGTTGCCTTAGCTTCATCGGGCTCATCTTGATTCATTTTTAGAGAGGCAAAAATTTCTGCAGTTGCATGCAAGCTACGAGACCACACAATTCGCAAACGAGGAAAATGTAGAACCAGCAAAGATAGTTTTGATATGATATTATGAGGTGTGACATCATCACTAATCTCACTACTTGACTGCAAGATTTACCATACCATATTATTACAACAATAGCTATATAATATAGGGATAAGTGTCTGAAAATGACCCAAACTCTATTGTGTGTATCCAACTTCATTTTGGTTTGCTGTGTGTATCAAACTTTCAGTTTATTGCAATTGTATGTATCCTGTGACCAATGAAGTTGGACACACGGAATAGATTTTAGGTTGTAGTTAGATACATTTACAGACACTAATCCCTATAATATAATGTGTATCCTCTTCATAAGCAGAATAACTGGTAAGAGAAACTTACCTGAAATGAGAAGCTTTTGTCTTGTGAAAACTCGATTAAAAGCACAGGTATCTGGTAATAACGCACCATCATTTCAGCTTGGTGAAAAAGACGGCCTGATGCAAAACTAACATAAAGATCTTGTATGCTTTTTCTTTCGACACATATCATTGGGGACAAAATGTAATCTCCAACTTCTAGAGTAACTGGAATTATGTTCATGCCCTTCTGATGAAGTACGTTTGGAAGGCTGCTCATGAACTCCCTCATATCCACTATGACCTAAGCAAACAATGAAAGAGCATAATTGACATTTCTCTGGGATTGAACATTTTCATTTGTTGAAAGAAAAAACTAAAATAGCGATAAGATTGCATACTTGCATCTCTTTGCTAGCTTCCTTCTGTCCACCAGCTCTCCGAGTTACCATATTAAGTTTTGATGGAGATTCTGTCTCACTGGCAGAATTTAAACCGAGGCCATGAGCAACCTGATGATATTTGACATATTGCAATTATTATCTTTAAAGGGAAGTGAACACAAAAGATTACGAAGATAATAGGAATATAGGAGAAAAACTGAACCTGATCAACTGGCAGCATCATCATCGATTTCTGCCTTATCAGGGATTCAAATGCTCCATTTTCACGGCGTATACTGGCCTCAAACTTTTGCACTTCTGTAGAATCTTCATAAAACAAAAAATATACTTTCACCTTTTTTAAGGGATTTTCAGCTTTATATACTTCTATTTCCCGTACAAAAGCAATGTCAGGATGATAAACAACTATTGCAGATGGCTTCAATATGTCAAGTACTTGCTGACCAGTTTCATAGGCATAATAATGGACTGGAGGAATCTTTTTTCCATGACTCAGTTGCTCAACATCACCACCTTCCACATGTTTTTTGAGAACACTTCCACCACTTGTAATATTTTCAATCTTTTTGGGCTCAGATTCTTTAGTCACTGATGCCTCGCTTTTATTTTTATCATCTTTCTTCAAGGAAACATTTTTTGAAGGCTTCTTATTTCTTCCTTTTGGGTTCCCTTTTCCCCGTCCTTTACTGACCACACAATTTTCAGGTTCGTCTACCACTTCAATACCTTTTTGGGCTTGCTTACTTATTTCAGTTGCTGCTGCCAAGAGTGCATCATTTTCTTGTAATACTATGCTACTACTACCTTCTATTCCCTTACCAGGTGACAAAGTGACCATTCCATCAAGTACTCCAAAACCTTTAGGATTTTGGGGTTTCTTCTTGTTACGCTTTGGTAAGGCATGCAATTGCACCTTGCTGAGCAAATATTTCTCCCACTCTCCCCTCATGACCTGATAAGAATAAGAATCAAGTATATATGAAAAGCAAATTAGAATGGAAATTATAACCAATAAATATCACGGGGGAAAAAATATCTTTAACCTACATACACAGCAAATTTAATAAATCGTATGCTTGTGAAAGTTATATCACAAGATGAGGAGAACCTTATTTGGCTCGTTTGTGATACACTCCTCAAGCTGCACACAGGAGTGTTCATCTTTACATGCAACCAAAACAATGCCATTATCTTCTTGAAAAGTTTCAACGACACATTCATCACTGGATGTGGCTTGCTTCTCCCTCTCTGCTTCTATTTCTTCAAGAATCTCCTGAATTAGGTACAGCCAAAAGGTGAATCAACAAGCATAGACGAGTGGAAGTTCTAAGAAAGTCATTACAAATCATAAATCCACAAATAAGGAAATGTCTCAAAATCTTAAATTGATAAGACAGTATGACCACATATATCAGAACAAAAAATGGAACTCACTCACTCACACGCAACACTTTCCATTTTGGTGCCTCCTCCAAGACTTCCTCCAATATTACTCTACTATTCACATTCGTCTGGGAATCTATAAATCCACATTAAGAGAAAATTGTTATACTTGGTACATAAAATAGTAAGACATGTGACCTATTATAAAAACAATATTAAAAGCAATGGCCAATTTTGATGTAGTAAGGCTTCAAATTATAAAAAACATCAAGAAGCGATTGGCAAATGGCAATATCCTCACCTTCTTTATCCTTGTTGCTATTATCCAACTTCCTCTTTTTGGGCTTCACACTCTTAGCTGGGGAAGTCGAAGTTTCATCATTTGACCTCCCAAAGTGATAAACCCGTTTTTTTGCATACTCAAAGATCTTATAACTAGACTCTGCAAATATCCATACAGAGCGAAAACTCTCTGATGCCCTCAATGAATCCAAATACTTCAGATAAGTCACTGCATCATACCTAACCCAAAAGTAAAAACAATGGAAAATCAGATCACTACTTACTCTACAATCCATCAACCGAGAAATGACATGATAACACTTATATTAATCGTCCAAATGTAACACTTGGCCAAACCTAACTTATCATCAATCATTATTTTATAGGACAAAATTGAAATTTGCTACTTTATATATTAAAATCGATAACATCCCAACATGAAAATGTTTTCAGTAGTACCTAACAAGATAATCCAGCAGCTTCCTTAACGTTTTCAAATCTGAGACAAGTTGTTTCGTCTTTTTCCCCAACGTATGCCAAATTGGATCCAATTGCCGTCTGACAATTTCATCAAACGACTTAAACAAACCATTCTCCACAGTTAGATCCTCTACATCAACCTTATTAGTCTTCCTCATCTCCTTCAAACAAGCATCCATTACCTCAATCACTGCTTTCTGAATCCCTACCATGTAAGCAGACATGGGAACCCTAATGTCCACCACCTCTGGTGGATCCCTCTCTAAATCCTCTGATACATATACCTGTCATTATTTACATCACAACAGTTTAATTAATCTAATTCCATTCAAGATTCAAAACAGTAACTTTTTCGATACATACATATATATGGATTATTATTGTATGTATCCTACTTTATAGCTTGTAATTGTATGTATCCAACTTTCAAATTCGTTACTGTATGTATAATGACATGTTTGAAGTATGTTATATACAATAATTTTTTGTTTAATGTTAGATAAATCTACAAACAATTAACCAATTTCGTACCTGAAACCTAGGCCACAAATGAAGTTTTCTAAGAAACAAGCATTTAAGTGTTCTTTCAGCTTTAGCAAATCCAGATACCATAGCATGAGGTCGATCAGAAAACGCACGAACATATAAATTCTTATTAGAAGACCTAAGAATCCTAACAATGAAAGCTTCCGTACATGTTTCCGATAACGAATGCGCGTTGAGAAGAACGATTCCGGCAACGGCAGAGGTCGGAAGACGGCGCGTGAGAAGATCAACAATCAAAATTCGAGAAGTAATGAAAAAAGCGTTGCCAGAGGAATAGAGTGACAGACGGTGATGTGCCGGAAGGTCGGAAGTGATCTCCGACGGTGAATTTGTAATTTCGCTGTTAGGGTTAGGGTTTAAGGATGTGAGGATTAGGTGTTTTTGGGAAGGAGATGCAGAGAGGATAAGAAGAGTACCTTCAGAAGGATGATGTATGTGAAGAAGACCGGCGATAAGTTTGTGGAGACCGAGGCCGGAAGAAAGAACAACGAGACCACCACCGGCGGTGGGATCTTCAAGGAGATCGGAGATTATGTGGTCATGAAATTGAACCATTTTATTCTTCTACACGAGGGAAAAGTGAAATGAAGGATGCCTTTGATAATGCCGGATGATTTATATCCTGAATGATTAGGACTCTGATGGATCCGTCCCTGACTAGAAAAACAACGTTTAATAAGTGTTCTGAATAGACAAATTTGAACAAAAAATTCACTATCTTGACCTTCTGCATAATGTTGAATGAAATATTTGATTTGTAGGTATTTTGAAATGATGGAGTGACCATGGACTTTATAACATGAAACAAAATAATACAAGCTAAATAACATCATTTATTACATGCTTTATTTACTTTGAATATATGTAACATAATTTCTAATGAACTACACAAGAAACTTGATAACTGAAGGTACCATTGTTAGCATCATGATGAGGTGAATCATGTCAACTATCTCATCATCTTGGAGCAGATCCCGCAGTAAGAGAAAAACAAAACAAATAATATATGGGTGCTACTATCCCTACCATTTTTTTTTACTTTTTATTTTTTTTTCTAAATAGAAAATGTGCTCAGAAAAAGAAACGGCAACTGTCATGTCCTATGCAAGCTGTCACTCCTTCTCTCCTCTTTCCTCTCTCATACTCTCATTATATTTTTTCTGTCTCCAAAACAATTCATACAAACAAAACCCTAAACTTAAAACACCAAAAATAAAATCATAACCCTAGAACACAACCTGAAATATTAAAAAAAATTGAACCTTGAATATGGAATCAAACGAAAACTAATTTAGATAGATGGTGGTGATGGCTGCGGGAGAACTGCTGCTGTCGGCCGGAGAACCGCTGATGGCGGCCGGAGATGGAGTATTTTAAACAAACCGAGAATGCAGTTTTTGTTTGATGGTGTGATCAACGAACAGATCGAAACTGAAGGTGATTGTGGAGATAGAATATTTTCAGGTTTCCGGCGAACATTGCCAATGATGGAGGTGGTTTTCTTAATATATTTGGAATTAAATCAAGTGTTTGTATATGTTTGTGTGTGAGATTGATTTATACTCCGTAATAGTGAATTTGGTGAAAAATTAAGATTGGGGTTGGATGATAAATATTTCAATTTGAATTTGATAAAGATGATGAATAGTGTACAATTTTTTATTATTTATATAGTGTACAATAATAATATAATTTTAAATGAGGTGAAAATGGTTGCCATTAAAGTTCTACAAAATAACGAAAAAATAGGTATCGAGAGCTCACCCCTAATATATAATAAGGTAGGGTTGTTTGGGATTGCTTATTTACGAGTACTTATCTAGTTAAAAAATAAGTACATGTGAACATGTTTATGTTTAAGTGTTTTTTCCTCAACAAATAAGCAGATAAGCAGTTTTTGCAAGGGTGTTTGTATTTGCTTATCTACTGTTAAAATAAACAAATAAGCAAATAAGCGTTTAAATAAGCAATATCAAACATCAAGTAGCACCTCCTATTCTATATGTGATGTATACTATTATTCTCATAACCATTTTCAGGTGGCATTGCACCTCCTATTCTATATGTGATGTATACTATTATTCTCATAACCATTTTCAGGTGGCATTAGTGACTCGAGATAATCAAGTTACGGTGAGTTACAATCAACTAATCTCAGGGAGAGTTTGAGTAGGCTTATTTTCCAAGCTTATTGCTTATAAGCTAATAAACAATATGAAATCGGCTTATCCAAACATTAATAGGGGAGCCTATTACGTAAAGGTAAGCATATAAGCAATCAAAATAAGCTCACCCAAACACCCCTCAATTGAATCCTACACTCATACCTTTACCATATGGCAATTTGGTACAATTGTGTCAAATTGTAATTTTTCAATGACAGTATCATCAACTAGTATTCGGGTAATTGGATTTTATAATCAGCAAACAAATAATTAATCGGCAGTGGTAGAGGCTAAGCAAATAAATCAATATCAACAAAAACAAAAAGAAGGAAAAACTTATGTAATTAAAGTATCAAACCTGATTGATTAGCAACAAAACTCAAATGGAAGATTTCGTACCTGGTTACACGTGCGGTGATGATGAATCGACCCGACCCATATAGTTGAGAAATTGAGAAAGAAAATTGTAAAGGACAAACGAGAAAGAGAGAACCGTGTTGAATTTGGAAGCCTTGGTTTGATATCCAGAATTATAATGGGCTGGCCCATAATCAGAATCCTATGGGCTTCTTGGGTAACTTGTTAAACAAAACTCTAATTGCACAAATGTGAGTAAAACATTAGTACATAATTTAATTTAATTGCCTCGGTAGTGTTTTATTTTAGTAGAGAAAAAATGAGCTTTATGTTATGTTTAAACGCATCTTAATAATAATCAACTTAACTCAGTATAAGTCTAGTGTTACTTTGCATATGTAACATCCAAAATTATGTGCATCTTTAATTTAAATTTTTGCTGTTTTTTGAATAAAAGAGACGGATTAGGTGTGAACAAAAAAACCGAACCCGAAACCGAAATCGAAAAAAACCCGAAACTGAAACTGGTCAAAATCGGTTTTGACCAAAACCGGTTCTGACCAAAACCGGTTCTGACCAAAACCGGTTCTGACCAAAACCGGTTCTGACCAAAACCGGTTCTGACCAAAACCGGTTTGTTTTTACAAAAACCGGCGGTTTGGAACCGGTTTATATATAGTCGTTCGAAAACCGGTTAGAAACCGGTTTTACCCGAACCGGTTTGAAAAATCGGGTAGAAAAACCGGTTTGAAACCGGTTTTTTGGGCTGCACGAACTAGCCGTTTTTTTGCCCCTTTTTGGCTGTTTGGGAGCGGTTTTTGAGTGTGTTTTTAACCATTTTGTCATCCTATAATTAGTATAAATAGATATCTTGGATATGGTTTAGTTACAACACACAAACTTGCTCATTCTACTCTTAAAACACTCAAAACGTTTACGATTCGCGTACAAAACTCTCAAAACGCTCTCTAACACTCTCAAAACGTTTTCAAAATGGCAACTCAATCTTCTTCAACTTCCGCCGGTGTTGGTTCTTCAAATGCACCAACTATTGTTCAGGTTTTGGTAACAAACAAACGAAATTCGGAGATTTGGTGTAATTACGACAAAGTGTTGTTGTCGGATGGTACGACTAAGGCACATTATAAACGTTGCGGGAAATTTTTGAAAGCCGACTCCAACTTAACGTTAAAATCACATGCAACACGGTATTGTGATGGAGTCAAAACTAATCCGGAGGAGGGTCAAGCAACCATGTCACGGGATAGAGGTACTTTTACATACGAAGCGGAGCAGTGTCGACAAGCATTTGCGGGCTTTGTGATTCAAGAAAGTTTGCCGTTCAACCACTTCGACAACCCTCGGCTTACTAGGGTGATTCAAAATACTCTTCAACCACGATATAATCATGTAAGTCGTGTTACTCTTAAACGTGATTCGCTTAAATTGTGGCAAGAAGCTACAATGCAACTAAAAACCGATTTTGAAAACTTAAATACAAGTGTATCATTAACAACCGATGTTTGGTCGGCTCCTCATGGTTTGCCCGGTTCGTACCTTTGTTTTACCGCACATTGGGTTGATCCCGTAACTTGGCAAATGATGAAACATACCATTGCTTTTGAAGACTTTGAGTATCCTCACACGGGTCAAAATTTATTTTACATGTTACGAGATGTAATGAAAGCGTTTAAATTACAACAAAAGGCTTTTTTCAATCTCGTTTGATAATGCGAGTAATAATACAAACGCCGTTCAAAGATTAATACTAAAATACGGACCACCTTTGAAGGGCATTTTTTTATCATAGTCGATGTGTTGCACACATCATTAACTTGGTTGTGTAGGACGGACTAGCGGTTGAAGAAATAAGCGTAGTAAAAGACGCGTATAAAACTATGTTACAAGATATATTTTGAAGGGGTAAGGCTAGATACAAACATTATATGAAATTGTGTAAGGAAACGGATTTCATTTTTTTAACCCTTAATTGGGACATGCCCGTAAGATGGAATTCGACTTACAATATGTTTGTATACGGTTTACGCCAACGCGACACTTTATACGTTTTTCATGATCAACTTGTTCAAAAAGGTCTTGCAACACAATTTCCCTCCGAATATTGGGAGGTTATTCATAAGATAACCGAATTGCTCAAAGTTTTTAAAACCGCAACTACTTTATTATCGGGTGTTTATTATCTCACGATTCATTTGGTACTTAATCAAATTTTTTAATGACTTCAAAATTAAGCGAATACGAATTTTGTGGTGATGTATATGCAAGAATGGTGGCTCCCATGAAAGCAAAACTAAGAAAATATTTTCAAGAAATGCCACCGGTAATTACTTGTTCCGCCACATTGAACCCGTATTTGAACGTTTCCGGGGTGGAGTTTCTTATCGATAACATTTCTAACGATTTGGAGTTGAATGAAAAGGACCCATTTTTTCACAAAATACAAAAGAGAATTTTAACAAATGTTTTAAAAATTTATTTGGCCATTATTTTCAAAAATGTACTTCAACAACAAATGTTTCTTCTAGTTCGGTTTCCAGAATATTTGCTTTATCTTCTACCCAAGATCCGATAATTAACTTATATAATAGTTTAAAAAAGAAAACCATAAACGGGCAAAGGGTGATGGTGACCAAAGGGCCACTAGAGAATATGGGAGATATACCGGAACGGATTTTTTGTCCACTATTCTACCTAATGTATTCGCACAATTTGATATTTTGGCTTTGTGGAAAGAGATGGAATCTCAATTTTCAGTTCTAACCATCATGGACCGAGATTTACTAACCGTCCAAGCTTCTACAGTAGCTTCGGAATCCGCGTTTTCTCTTAGTGGCAGGGTATTATCTATACGAAGAACAAGACTCACACCGGCCTCATTAGAGATGTGTATTTGTTTGAAGGATCACTTAGACGTCGGGGAACGTATACAACACGTTTCAAGTCTTGAAGGTGAAATGGAATACGAAGGAGATATACACGATGTCGAGGTGGAAGCGAGTATGGTAATATCACTTTCCAACGAGAAAATTGCTCTCGACGAAGCTTCGTGCGAGGCTACCTCCGAAGAAGATTTCGACTTTTGAAGATTACGCATTTGAAGATGTTAGAAGAATTGAAGATTAATAAAAGTTGAAGATTTTGAAGATTATGAAGAATTATGAAGACTTATTGGTTTCAATAATATTTTTATGAAGATTTAGAAGACTTTGTTTTAAGTTATTGTTAAGTTATGTTTCTATTCCTAATGTACTAATATTCTATTGAAATTTTTTGGAAGATTACGTTGTTTTTCCCTAAAACGCTCAACGCTCGAAAAAATATACTTATATAGACTTATTGGTTTCAATAATATTTTTATGAAGATTTAGAAGACTTTGTTTTAAGTTATGTTTCCATTCCTAATGTACTAATATTCTATTGAATTTTTTTTGAAGATTATGTTGTTTTCCCTAAAACGCTCAACGCTCGGAAAAAAACATACTTATATAGACTTATTGGTTTCAATAATATTTTTATGAAGATTCAGAAGACTTTGTTTTAAGTTATTGTTAAGTTATGTTTCCATTCCTAATGTACTAATATTCTATTAAATTTTTTTTGAAGATTACGTTGTTTTTCACTAAAACGCTCAACGCTCGAATAAAAACATAATTATATAGAAAAACCGGTTCCAAACCGGTTTTTGTAACCGAACCGGTTCCAAACCGGTCCAAATTGGGTAGGATAGGTTTGGGTTTTTTACCCCCCATAACCAGGTCGGTTTCAAACCGGTTTTTGGCAAAACCAGTTATTGACCGTTGACCAAAGAACCGGTCCGATTTTCCAACCCGAACCGGTTTGCCAAAAAAATCGGTTTTGTTCACCTCTAGGACGGGTCCCTGGCAAAATGCATTAGAATAAATTGTAATTTATAAATTTACATCAGGCACACTTAACGGGTATATATATATATATATATATATATATATATATATATTATTAATATAGGAGTATAAATAATTGTTTTAGAATTTGCCACATAAGCAATCACATCACTTAACAATTTTTCAGAATTTGCTACGTAAGGAATTAATTAGATTTAAGTTGTTTAATAATTATATAATTAGAATTAGATAATTATTTAAATTAGAATTAGAATTGCAATAGGACTATTCTAATTGCAATAGGACATCTTTAATTAAAAGTGGGAGGGTAGTAATAATAATAATACAATTAGTGTAATGCTACAAGATAATACAAGGTCTACGTACACAAAATTTGTTTCAATATTAATAAATATAAATACTAATAATAATAATAAATAAATAAATAAATAAATAATAACAATAATTATAAATCATTAATCAGTTGAAAAATATATACATTTATATCTCTTTTGGTGGTGATTAACTTTTACCAAGTTAATCCATGAGCATGCGTTAATTAATAATGTGAACGTAGATAGGATGAATTTCATATGAATTGTATCTGTACGAGGGTTAAATTGCCCTTCACGATGCGAGCGGATGAAGTCAATGTTATCGTATTTTTAGTTCATAAATTACTCATGGTACTTGAGTGTACGATGATACCTTTGACTTCGATGCATTTTCATTAACATGCATGTTATCTTCAAAATAATTGTTTTTCTTTTCTAGATATGGATGCGATAACTTTATTAAATAAATTTTAAAAATTTGTATAATTATTTTACACGTTCACAAATTAAGAATACTTAGCTATGTGGCTATAAAAGGTCATATATAAATTACTTATTAGTTTAAACAATAATAACAATTTGGTATGTTAATTAATTGTTGATTGTATAAATTTAAGTCCTAAATACTATTTTAAATGTGTTGTTGATACATATAAAATGATTAGAGATAATTGAAATTAGAGTTGGAATTATAATTAAGAAAGTGGCTTAAGTAAAATGTAGAAGATCTTATACATTTATATTTATCAACATAAATTATAAATTACTCATGGTACTTGAGTGTACTTGAAAATTTCATAAGGAATATTTATTCTCATGAGATCTCACGTTTTTATCTCTTTAAATAAATCATGTTATATCACTTAAATATATGGTGATAAATTGGTGAGTTAGTCCACCATTTGAATATATAAGTGATAATTATATTTTCTTTTAAGACTAAGATAATAACCGAAGAAAATCCAAATTATATTAGGTACCAACTCGTTAAACTTCAAATCAGAACAAAACAAAGTTGATCGATGTAGGGTCTATTTGTTGAAGAGCTTTTACAAGCTTTTAGGAGCTTTAGCTTTTAATTTTGAAAAGAAAAGCTCCAAAAATTATAAAAGTCTTGTTTGGTATTTATTAGCTTTAACTTTTAATTTAAATGAAAAGCTCCAATTTGAAAAGCTTTGAGAAGTAACGTTTAAAAATATTACAAGCTTTTTGCTTGCTAATTTACTTGTATACCCTTCAATAAAATACAAGAATATTACTCTGTTATTTTATTTTTTTTCTCTTACTAACTCGAGTTATCATGCGGATACTATTTTGTCATTTTTAAAACCACTACACACATGTATATGACCCATGGGTTTTATCTATTAAACAAACTATAAATCTTTTAAACAAATGACACTTAGATGTTGATATATCTTAATGGTTATTTATTTTATCAGTAGTTCTATCAATAAGATATTAATATTCATACCTCAATAATATATGCAAACACTGTAACGTTTGTTTGAGTTTATTGTCGTTGTTTCATATTCCAAATATGTTAAATTAATATACGTAAACCGTGTAGTACGTGTCTATACAACTGTTAAATTTGTCCGAAAGAACATCTACTGAGATGAAACATATATTTAACATATTGCTACATTAATATGAAATGCACGTAGACAATAATTTTACGATCATATATATATTATGTTTCTGCTTGCCTTTTAATCATTTTTAAATTTACATGTATATGAAAAAACGACTATTATACTATCCAATCGATAAAATAATTTATGTATATATTGAATAATATATGTTAACTTATGTTTAGCCATTTTATCATTATTTTTCTATTGAATATTGATGTCCTTTTATGTCATTTTACACTTCTAAATTACAGCTACAACTAATTACCAACCAAATTTATACAAATAAAGCTACAACTTACAGCTCCAACTTACAGCTACAACCTACAGCTTCAGTTTAAAGCTACAGCTACATCCTACAGCTACTTTACCAAACATACCCGTAATACGTTGAAAGTTGTTGGAACGAAGATAAAAGAGAAAAATCGAACCTCATGGGTGGCACTTCTTTTCTTTCTCTCTCTTTTCTCTTTTGCTTTTTTTTTTTTTTTGTTTTTTTTTTTTAAGTTGTAAAACTATTAGTATATTTAAATCTGTAAATTGTTTAAGTGCCAAATTTTTTATTTGTTTCTTTCTAAGTTGAAAGAATTATTACCGGAGGTTATCATAATACTTGTAAAAAAGAAAAACTTAAACATACAGTACAATTTTTTTAATCAGATATTTTATTCTATATATTTGGATTCCAGTCCATACATAATAGCTTTGGATCACTCTTTAATTGTTTCAATTAAGTTGGGAGTGTAAAATTATGGTTACTAATCACAATAATATATAGAGATTTGGTCATGAGTTTGGATTAAGGTTTTCAGTGATTTTTCTTAGTTGAATTTTATAGGTTGATATTCATGGTTTAGAGGAACGATTTTGTTGTTAATGTCAGTCTCAGACTCACTTATAGATTAATAATTGTTAATGTCAGTACGATTTTGTAGCTGAAGAGTGTATATTATTGAATCAATAATTACAACTCAAATACTGATTGCGAAATAGATCTAGCCTATGCTAAGATCTAATCAGTATATGCTAACTATTACAACTCGCCGAGACTCACTGATCCAACTAATCGATCAAGTGATTACTCGTTGACTCGTGATCGTACTTAGACAAACTTAATCACTGATAGAACAAATGATTAATACTAAAATGGCAACTTTCAAAGTACAAAAGGTCATTCTATATATAGTTGAAATATCCCGTAGATGTCTCCTATATTTTTGGAAGAATGACACGTGTCGCTACTGAATTGACTATGCTTTACCTGAAGTCGGTTGAAGAACATTTTGTGGTCCCCATTTATGATCATGCGAATAGTGTGACTTGGTGATTCACCCATCACAACTGATATGACGTCATGCAATCCTTCACTTGTGTAAGTCTTGGATGTTTTGATGATGCTCTATGATCAGGAATAGTCAAGCAGCGAGTACAAAGATAGCTTCTGTAACTTTATTCTTATTCAGTCACTGGAGGAGAGATACTCTTCTTCATTCACTTCGAGCTAATATGCTCTTGTAGAGTAATTTCAGTGACAAGGAGTTAGTCTTCATCATTTCTTTCGAGTAATAATCATAACAGTATTTGATTGAACATGGACCAGTGACCCAACAGTTAAAATACAACTTATGACTTAATAGCATAAGATTTTATTATTTATCATTTTGTTATGTATTCGATGTTCAGTTACGATTTAATATCTTTTTCGTAGAATTGAATTAATTGATTCATGATTATGCATTTAAATTACCGTCGAGCGCATAGGTTTTCTCCTAGTATATATATATATATATATATATATATATATATATATATATATATATATATATTTCTTTAATTATAATATATTATTTAGTATTTATTTTGAAGAATTATAAAGATTTATCGAATTTTCAGGGTTGTTTGGATTAGCTAATTTTACAATTTGTCTGACATATCAAAATCTTAAAAGGACAATAAGCTAATTGTTAACATCTAATTATACATGTAGATTGGCCCACTTAGTGTTCTTTTTTTAAAGATACCCTATAAGTATATATCATCTAATGATAAGTGTAGATCAAACTACTCGCTGTTTTTAATTTTAGGTTGTTCTTTATTAAAACTTTTCTCCATGTAACTTCTTATCATTCGTGGTAAGAGAATAAATGATAGAGAAATGCTAGAATCACTCATTTTTTACAAATAGTATTTCACAAACTCACATGGCTTGGTGACTTATACATCCAACTAGGATCTGTAATTGTCCTCATATCTCTTATTTTTGGTTAAATATTTTTTTTAATTAATTGACTTTTTATCTAAAAATAATACGTATCACCAACCCTTAAACCTCTCCTTCAAGATTGGAGACCTCTCCTTCAAGATTGAAACCTACGAACCGTAACATCATCTTCTACATCGTGAATTAGTCTTCATCTTTATCTTCTTCTTCACATGAATCCGATCAATCTTCTTGTTTTTCTTCTCCTTTACATGATGACGATGATGATTATTTATTGGAAACATCATAATTACCCGAAGCATCAAAGACTAACGTATCAAAGACTAACGTGGAATATGATGAGGAAAGAACTGAGTAAGTCTTATATTGCTATAAAAAATCGATTTTTTGTTATAGTTATGAAAGGTATTTTACTGTATTGATAACAAGAAGTTCTACATAATGAAATTTTGTTTTCTTTGATCATAAGATTATATTTTTTAACTGTAGGAAGTATAATGTTGACTTGGATGAAGAATGTCATGAAGATGTGTGTGCTCAGGAAAACTGTAGTAAGAGTGTTCATTATGATGAAAGTGTCGAAGAACCGAAAGTTGGCATGATCTTTCAAACGATTGAAGAGCTTGCTAATTTTTATGCAACCTACGGAAAGAAAATGGGATTTGGAGTGTATAAAAGATCTTCTCAAAAGTCCCTGATAATGAAGAAACAAGGTATGTTACTGTTGCATGTAATCGGGCTCAGAAGTCAACTTCAAAATAGCAGAATACTCTTAACCCCCGTCCCATTACAAAAACAGATTGTGGCGCTAGGGTTAGTGCAGTCCTTGGCGTTGATAAAAAGTGGTATGTGTCGAAAGTTCACCTTGAACATAATCACCCTTTTAGTCCTAGTAAGGGACGATTTTATCGGTGTCATCGGCTAGTAAATCAACGTGTGAAAAGACAATTTGAAATACATCAAAGAGCTGGAGTAAGAATGAATAAGAGTTTCAATACACTTGTCGTAGAGAGTGGAGGATATGAAAATCTACCATTTACGGAAAAAGATTGTCGTAACTATATTGATAAAGTTAAACGGATGAAGTTTGGAGAAGGTGATGCTGAAGCAATTCAAGGTTATTTCATGAAGGTTCAGTCTACAGATCGTGAGTTTTTTTATGCATGGGAATTGGACGAGGAAAATAGACTAAAGAGTTTGTTTTGGGCGGATGCTAGGAGTAGGGCGGATGCTAGGAGTAGGGCGGCTTATGGGGGGCAGTTACAGATCTTAGTTGGATGTACAAGTCACCAAGCCATATCAGCTTGTGAAATACTCTTTGTAAAAAATGAGTGATTATAGCACTATTTTGACTAAGTTTGTTTACCTAGTTGAACAACAAAGTTAATAACAGTTTTGGTAAGAACAACTTAAATAAGATCATAGGGACAAAAATATATGAGTAGTTTTTATATATATAATATAAAAGTTAATATAAGAAAATCTATATTTTTTTAGAAACTTTTTCCAAAAATACAATTAAACACGTTTTCTAATTTTCAATTTCTTTTGTAAAAATTATGTAAGTTAACGCAGTGGCGGATTCAAAACTGATAGTGAACAATATTCAAATTGCTTTGAACCAATAGCACTTACGAAGAACATAATTATTTAGAATTTTTTTATTATACTACCCAAATTGAAACTTTCAAACTTGAAAAACTAATTGAAAACTAGGACTTCAAATGGGTCGAGTTTATCGAGCAATTCGAACTCGATAGAGTCGAATTTTTCTCGAATTCGAGCCCGAGTTTGAACTTAAAGACAGAGTTCGAGCTATTAAGAGCTTGGCTCGAACCTAGTTGGGTTGAGCCGAGCGCGACCATCGACTCAATAAAGTCCATACCGAGAACCGATTCTTTTCAAGACTTTCATTTAATAATACAAATTGGAAGGACATGTGGGCAAATTAGCTATTTATAGAATCGGGCTGCTTTCTTAGAACAAAAATGTCACAAGCTACCTATACTTTGATTAACGCTTCATTGACCAAATAATGCAAAAACGTGTTCGTTCCCTTTTCCCATTACTCTGCAGACCTATACTAAATTTTACCACAAACAACCATGAAATGCATTGATTTATTTTATTTCTGAATAAATTAATTAACTACTCCATTTATTTTTGTATCAGAATAATGAATAATCCTCCATGTCTCTGCATATACATATACTCACCAACCTTCGTAAATTTAAATGTATTTATATTTATGTGCATACATGCTGTATGAATCTAAAGAAACAGTCTTGGTCAAACTGTTATCATCCTTCTCCAATTTGACCCTAAACCCAAAATCAATTGAAATCCTTTCTGGGTTTGTTCCTCACTGATCAAACCCTAATGGGTCGAAGGCAGATTGACTCAGAACCCACTCGTTGGGTCTCACTGATCCTATTATTAATGGGTCTTTTTTCTTGTTCTCTGGTGTATATGTTCATGACTGTGATGCTAAGGCCCAATGAAGAAAACAAATTTTCATCAATTTCAGAAGCTGAGTCTATTGAAATCGGGGGAATTGATGGTGGGTGTTGTAGAGGGATTGATAATTTTGAGTTGTGGGGTGCTGCTGTGAAGTGGGGTTCAGATTTCAAGTTTAATTCTTCAATTGAATGCTGTGATGCTTGTAAGGCTATGTGTAATGGTAAGGATGGACCTTGTTTGTGTGATTCTTGGGTGTTTTGTGGTAATCCTGAGGATTGTGGATCAAAATTTGGCGAGGTGAGTTGTAATTTTGACCTTTGATCGTTTACTATTTTTATAATTGAGATTAATTTATATTAATTTGTGATTCTATTAATGTGCTATAGCTTAATTGAGAATAGTTGAATTTGTTTAGTGGTTTACCATGACATTTGTGTCGATTCACATTTTGTGTGAAGTTAAAGATACTTCGGTTTCTTTTAGTCAATGAATAGTGTTGTTGGATACGGAGCCTAAGAATGTAGTTATTCTGTTTTATCGTTTTATTTTGCTTAAATGACTTAATGTTCTGGGATTGTAATGAAAGCCGAGCAACAACCATGGATTTTAAGTTCTTAATAAACCACGAAATATCAAGCCTTCTTTTATGTTTCATGCAATTGAGATTGTGAGTGGTTAATGATGATAACACATGTAGGTAAAGATAAGCATAATAAATCAATTGTTATGTCAATTAGACATTTAGACTTAGACTCACCTTCGCAGTGAACATTTGATCCAAAATATGAATCTTGGTGTACTGTGATTTAGTGTTTGTTTGATCATCATATTTTTTTAACAAATGAAGTAATCTATTTGTTTAACCGATTTATCTCCAATCTCCATGTTCCATTTGTCCCTTTTCTTTAAGTAAGTAAATGCTATGGTTTTTATTTTCCTTCACCTCATATAAGTAAAATGGAAATGTTGAAGAATTAAATGGCCTAAACAAATATGATTAGTGCAAGATTCAATCAAGTTGGTGTTCTTATTGTCATTTTGGCTGTCATTTATGGAGTAATGAAAATGTGAATGTGGGTCTCATTTACTTGTAGCAGAGGATGTGACGGGACATTTGAAAGTAAATGGTTTAAAGCACCTGATTATCCATATTGACATGTGTATTCTTGGCACAGTGTTGGTTAAAGAAACAGAAGGATCCGTTGGCTCCCGATAGGCAACAAGCAGGAGGTGACAAACCCATTTGGACATCTGGCCTTATATTTGGAAAAGGCGAGGTAAACTTAACATGTTTATTATCTCTATTGTAGGATAAAACTGGCTGAATTATATCGTGCATTCCAAATTTCCAATAGGGTAAATGTGTCAACTGTCAGCAATTAAACATGACTGTCATTCTTATGCCTAGTGCTTGTGTTTGAGAATTTGTTAACACATACTTGTTGATAGACTATTTCTTCTATAAATATTATATAGATTTCCTAATTATATATCAACACGATCTTTCTATATATAGATACCATCTGTTTGCCTCGTCATTTTAGTCTGTACAGTCACTTTACATTAAGCGCTGATCTTCCATGGATTTTTTGGTTTAGAACATGGGGGACTGTTTTTGACTTTTGAGGTCAAATATTCAAGTTCTAATGTTCAGAAGCAATAAAGTTTCTGTACAACTTTATGGCCAAAATATTCCACTTGTAGCATTTAAGCCATGTTTAATATGGTTAACAAAAAATAAAAAAAAAGGTAATGGAAGAATTTAAATCATGATGGCAGTTGAAAAACAACATGGTTGACCTATATGTCAAGGTGAATAAAGTTGAATGAATTTACTCAATGTCATATAGATTTTAAACTTTATAGTTTGAATTACACGCACATGGATGTAAGATTTCAGTACAAAATTCAATTATATTTGTATATTGTTAGACTTGGGTTCATGTGATTAACAGAGCATACTGACTTTATTCTTCTTCAATTTTCTCTTTGCAGGGAATTGTGAAAATGGAAACGAAATATGGCACTCTTCACATAAAAGTAAGTGGAAAGTTGGAAACTGTAAAACCTTGCAAATCTTTCATCTCATATTCGTACTACTTATTGATGACTTGAACTTTTGGGGTCAAACAAGGTACTTTTCAAATTTATATGGGGTTAGTAACCCCAACAGTGCTGTTTATAAGTCTTAAACTATAAGGTAGGTAATTGTATTTTGAAGTTTCTTCATAAGCTACGAGAATTAAAAATCAAAATCAAGGTTTAAATAATTTTTGTTTGGCCTCAAAAGTCAAAATTATCCTTTACGACGAAGATAAAACTGAAAGTGATTCATGTTGGGGTGAAACCCTAAAACAAGTATGAGAAACGAAATGTGTTATCTTCTGTTTATTTTGTGTGTGTGTCATTCTAAACATGTATGGTCTGATGCAGCTTCTCCCCGAATGTGCCCCACATTCAGTTATGTACATTCTTGAGTTGTTGACGATGCGTCACTGTGCGGGTTGCCAATTTTATCGAGCTGAAGGCCGTGGTCAATCTTGGGATTCTGAAGGAAATCACTTCAAATCTGTAAGAGAAGCTTTCGCATTATTTCATCATATTAACATTTTCTTTTAATGGGTGGCATTGAAAAAACATGTCAGGACAAACTCACAAAAGAGATACTTTTTAAAAAAAATTATATAAACAGACTCAATTCAACTTCAAAGTCAAAATAAAATCTCTAGATTTCAACCTGATAACTTGATAAGTAATTATAAGACTATACATTAGTGTTGAATTTACAGTAAGTTTGACATTTGACCTTAAAAGTCAAAACAAATATTTTCGTTTCGGTGTCTTGATAACAAAGGGGAACATTAGCTTAATCTATAACCTCTTTGCCAGGCTTCTTTTGGACCTCCATTTGCATTGATTCAAGGGACACTTGAAGCTGAAGGAATTGCGTTTAAGAAACTACCAACGGAAGAATGTCCAATAATCCAAAGGGGTTCAGTTGCATGGATTGGGTCTGGACCCGAGTTCTTTATCAGCCTAGCAAATCATGAAGAATGGAAAAAGACGTACACGGTTTTTGGATACGTTCTTCCTGAAGATATGGAAATTGCAGAGAAAATAGCTACACTTCCAACGGTACCAGATGTTTGGAACAACATTAATGTATCAGTATTGGAAAAACCAGTGTCTTTCTCTTTTCGAAGGATTAACAAGGTTTCAATGCAAACATAGGTTCTTTCTGTTGCAAGTTCTATTATGTTGACATTAAATTTGTGATTTTATATCAATTAGAAGAAATGTGTTTCTCCTTTTTGCTTTGTTTGAAAGAGAATAGTTTTCATATGAGTTTGATTAGCATTTTATGTATAAACTTCAGAGAAGAACAGGATGAAAAAGTAAGAACTGAATTTGCTCTCGCATGATGCCTAAAGGGCTATTTGTATAACCAAGGTACTTGAAGGGAATCAAACACAATTCCTCAAGCCACCTCAATGTTAAGGGCTGCTGTTATCACTGACTAGATACCTTAAGGGTTGCATTTGTTATCATGAAGATACTTAAAGGACTGATGTTAAAATAAGCTTATTTGAACCCTTGAAATAACATGCTAGGAAAGTGGTCCAATAAGATACTTTAAGGACTGTACTTTTAATATAAAAACTTATTTGAACCCCTCAAATAACATCCAATGAAAGAGGTCTGATAGTGCCTACTCCTGTTGACTTGTGCTATATAATTATATAAATACCCTCTGTCACGAATGTAAATCCTCCTCTCTAAATTTAATTGTTTTAACTTTGTATGCATCTATTCAGCACTTTTAACTAAAAGAGTACAAATATGACGAGGTGTTGCATTGAGCCAAGATACATTCTTGCACCTCTGATAAACATTTTCCTTTCATATTCCCTGCCATTTAGATTCAACGAGGACGAAGTCAAGTTGTTGTTTGTATCGCTTATCGCCATCATCACATTGTTCATCCTCCTCATGTCAAAATCTCTTTCTGTATTAGCATCTGGAGCAAAGATAATGGTCGTCTTCCCCTGTATCGAGATGACAATTTTCTATGCTCTTGACGATATAACCAGTAAACAATGGTTACATCATGGAACAAGATCAAAACTGTCCGTCTTGCTAAAGAGTATAATAGAGAAACCATGAGCATACCTCACAATTAGAGCGAAGACTGTCTCATGGATTTGGGTGATTTTTATTTATATAATTAAGTTGACTCGTAAAACACATAAATTTTTTATATCAGTTGAATAAAACTTCGTCAGCATTTTGATTACATGTTTTAAACAACTTATCTAGAACCTCATTTTAATACTTAATTAATGCTCTTCAATCATATCTAGAACCTCAGCATATTAATGTTTTTTTTTTAATTATCTTGGCATCTGTTTACTTTGCACCAATTAATCCAACATATTATTCTATTAACTTCATTCCCGTCTCGACCTAATGTTTTAGCATATATAAGACGGAGATGGAGATGAAAAATCTAAAAGCGTCACTAATTCAGATTTTGAAATACAAACACGTGAATGCTGATGTTTCACTACAAAATTCAATTACTTATGTATCTTGTTTGACTCTGGTTCATGTGAATATGTGATTAACAGAACATTTTGATTTAAATCTTCCTCGTCATTTTCATTGCAGAGCAATGTGAAAATGGAACGAAATATGGCATCCTTCGGATGATCGTTTCAACATAAGTGGAAGTAGTAAAAAACTCAATGCTACTTGTTAGTACTTCTTGAATTTAACTATATACGGATTCAACTAATGCAATAGTTCCCTTTTTTGGTGCAAACAGGAAACATAACGGTAAATTTATATAGAAGTAAAACACAAACGACTAAACTTGCTATCACATGATACATAAGGGCTATATTGTATAATCAAGATGCTAAAAGGGCTTAAAACACAATTTCATATGTCAGAACCCAAGGGGTCACTTTTTTGTTAACTTTAGTTGCATGGTTGGTCCATGTAGTTTATATACAATTGAACAGTTAGTTTTCATACTTTGTTTTTCATCGGCAATTTCAAAACTTAAAAATTGGTACACATTTGGTCCCTCGTCCAACTGAAATGACTAATATACTCTTATGTTATTTTTTATTTTTGTTGAAGGACACATTTTGAAAAAAAGCTTATTTGAACCCCTGAAATTTTCCAGGAAAGTGGCCTGCTAGTTGCCTAGTGCCAACTCCTGACCTGTCTATATAAATAATCTGCATATTACATTTGTTTTAAGAAAATAATAATTCCCCCTACCTAAATTTGATTTATATGTTCTTCTGTCAAATACGAGTATTATTTGTATTTTTCTGTCTTTTATTTCAACTCAAAAAGAGAACAAATATGATGAGGTGTTGCATGGAGCTATAGGTGGAAAAAAAAACCGGTTTTTTTTAACCGATCGGTTAACCGAAAACCGGTTTTTTTTAACCGAACCGGTTTTGAAATAACCGAACCGGTTTTGACCGGTTATCAGTTTTGGGGAGAACCGATTTTTTTCCGATTTTTAAACCGGTTTTAACCGGTTATTTGAAAAAACCGGTTTTTTTCAAAAAAAATCAAAAAAAAGGCTAGTAGCCGTTGGAGGGGGGGGGGGGGACGGATTTTTTGAATTTTTTTGACATTTTGGCACCTCCAAATCCCTATAAATAGCCCTAGTTGGTTTGGGTTCAAAACACACCAACAAATATTCTCTTCTTCTCTCAAAAACACTCTAAATCTCGATATTTATATACTTTTTATTTGCGAAAAATGGAAAACATACAATCACAAGCTTTCGCTTCCGGTTCCGCTTCCGGTGGTAGCAATGTACGAAACAAAGTTTACACAAATGTTGATGTTGTGCAAATTAAATCAACGAATTGGAATCCGGAAATTTGGTCGAATTACGAGTTGTGCGTTATGAATGATGGGGTGGAAAAGGCCCGTTGTAAGAGATGTGGGAGGTTTTATAACCCCACATCAAACTCAACATTAAGAAGTCATAAGAACGGTTCTTGTAGGGCGGCTAGTCAAGATGTGTCACAATCGACACTTGGTTCGGATGGTGGGGTATTTATATACGATAATGATGCGCTTCGAGAAGATTTTACAAAGTTTGTCATCCAAGAGGCGCTTCCATTCAACCACTTCGACAACCAACGGCTTACGAATATCATCAAAAAGAGACTACAACCGCGATACCAACAAGTAAGTCGTACTACCCTTATAAACGATGCGTATAAATTATGGAAAACGGCTAAAAAAGATATAATTGATGGTTTTCAAAACTATAAATATGGCGTTTCTATTACTTGTGATGTTTGGACCGCACCACATGGTACGACAAATTCTTATTTAGCCGTTACGGCCCATTGGTTTCATCCCGAGTCTTGGTTATTAATGAAACGTACAATTGCTTTTAAATTGTTTGGTTATCCGCATACGGGATGTAATTTGCGAAAAAATTTAAATGACACTTTAATTGAATATAATTTAGACGATAAAGTTTTTACAATTTCACTAGATAATGCGTCAAATAATAATAGAGCTATGAATTTACTAAAATTACGTATAAAACCAATTTTAGATGGCGCTTTTTTTCATTCCCGTTGTGTTGCTCATGTTATAAATTTGTCCGTGCAAGCGGCACTACAAATATGTGCTAATATACGTGAAAAATTTAAGAGTTTATTAGTAACTATATATAGTTCGAGTAACGAACGACAAGCTAATTATAGACGTTTTTGTGCACAATGTGGTGAAACTCCCCTAGGACCTTGCTACGATAATAATACTAGGTGGAATTCTACTCACACTATGTTTGAAAATATTTTACGGCAACGTGCTACTTTAAGTGCTTTTAATGATATGTTAGTTGCTAAAAATAAGTCCGTAGCTATAACCGATTATGAATGGGATCGACTAAATGATTTAACTTCGTTTTTAGTAGTTTTTAAAGAGGCTACTACTATATTATCGGGTGTATATTACCCAACTAGCTCGTTAGTTTTAAACCAAATTTTTATAATGACCGAAAAATTAAAAGAATTTGAAACCTCGCAATATCCAATGTTTAGAAAAATGGTTAGAGCTATAAAAAAGAAATTTATAAAATATTTTGGTAGTTTGCCTTTGATTTTTACTTGTTCCGCCGCACTAAATCCAACTTTAAATGTTGGCGGCGTACAACGTATAATCTCAACAATTTTGAAAAATTTAGACTTACACTTAACTGACGACCCGCACTATATAGCAAATGAACTTTCTAAATTTGAAAATAATTTTAAACAATTATTTGGGATTTATGCAACAAAATATGGTCAACATCATAACCCAATTGTTGACTCAATGCGGGCGGGAACATCTCGATCATCATCCTACGACATAAATATAAATCTTTATAATGCTTTACTTGAAGACGCTACAAAGCGTCAACGAACATCGGCTCCAACAAGCGAGTTGGGACAATATATGTCTACAAACTTTTTAACCACTTTAACTGTTGAGGAGTTTCGTAATTTTGACATTTTGAGTTGGTGGAAAGAAAGAGAAGTACAATTTCCCATTTTATCTGCTATGGCTCGGGATTTATTATCCGTCCAAGCTTCGACGGTAGCTTCCGAATCAGCTTTTTCTACTAGCGGTAGAATAATATCGGAAAGAAGGTCAAGACTAACCGCTCAATCCGTAGAAGTATGTGTATGTTTGAAAGATTACTTGGACGGAGTGGATAGGATACAAAATGCAACAACGTTGGAAGGCCCACTATTAGGTAACGTTGAAGAAATTATCGAAGATGAAGAAGTCGAATTGGGAATATCACCTCCAACGACCGAATTAGATGAAGGTGAATTTGAAGAACTTGAAGTTGAATCCGTGGATGAAGATGAAGTTTGGGACGACATAACTAGTTAAGTGTATTCGGGTGATGGCAATGCCGAAGCTCGATATACTTACTACACGATTACGTTTCCGGGTGATGGCCATGCCGAAGCTCGAAATGTATTCGTATTTGTATTTTATATTTTTAGTTGTAATTGTATTGTTTAAATAAAAGTTATGTTTGTATTTTATAATTTTAGTCGTAATTGCATTGTTTAAATAAAAGTTATGTTTGTATTTTATATTTTCATTTGTATTATCTAAATTTTATTATACACTTATACCGAATTCGAATCCGAAAAAAATCCCGAAAAAAACTAACCGATTAAAACCGGTGCAAAACCGAAAAAAACCGATTCCGAACATTTAAAACCGAAAAAAACTGATTCCGAAAAAACCGGTTTTAACCGAAACCGGTTTTTCAAATAATCGAAAAAAACCGATTTTTTTGCACCTCTACGTGGAGCCAAGATACATCCTTGCATCTTTGATAAACCTTTTTCTTTCCTATTCCCTGCCATTTAGATTCAACGAGGACGAAATCAAGTTGTTGTTTGTATCGCTTATCGCCATCATCACATGATGTCATTCGAGGTATGTTCGTTGTGTCAACAAAAAAGAAGATCGAGCTTTAAGATTTTTTTTTTTAAAAAAGACTACCATAAAATATCAAGAAGAGCCTTAAGAGTTGTATGATACTGAATCAACAAATCTAGACGAATATTAGTATTATCTGATTTTGCGTTCTTGATGAACTTTTGAAGACCCATACCATGTGTTATTTGTAGTTTGTGTTCCATGTTTGATAACATTTCTATGAAGATATATATGGGATCATTCATATACACTTTTATGGGCATAATAGTATTATACAGTTATTTTGCAGTATTAACTACTACTTATTTTATCCTTTTACACACTAACATTGTTGCCATTGCGTAGTAAACAATATATGGTTACATCATAAAGAAAATTCATAACTTTCTGTTGGGATTTGGATCTCCATTGTAGTTACTGCGGTTATTTCAAGGGTTATTTCAAGAGTTACTATTGGTAGCTGTATTTACTACTGTTGGATATTACTACTGCTATCAAAGTTACTACTGGTTGAAGAATTAAAGCGTTTCTACTGCTAGCTCAATATTACTACTGTCATCGGTATTTCTACTGTTAGTCAAAATATAATGGTTAGTGTTGCTAGTGTAGTTTACACTATTGCTAGAGTAATATTGTATTGACTAGGAGATAGAGTCGTATATGGAATGTATTTACTTCTATATTTGTAGGACAACTTGTACAGGACTCTATACGATATAAATAGAGATCCTTAGAACCTAGATTAGGTTAACGATAGCTTCAAGGTTAAACCCTAATACAGCCGTGTATTCGTATTATTATCATTAATAATATTGAAGCTTTTGTGATTAATATTCTTGTTCTTTGTATTCAGTAATCGTTGTTTGTCATTGTTCTTCCTAAGTTAACAAGTACTACTCCGCAGTTTCTTGTTGATTATTCGAAGCTATATTCTTGACTAAATCATTCGATCCTGACACTTTCCATCCTCTGATTAGGATGTTTAAGCAGAAGAATGTCTGGTTATCTGGTAGCAAAGTTGTAAAAGAGAATAGAAAAGAAACGGCGCGTGAGCATAGCCTCCTATTAGAGCCAAAGAAACCATTTTTCACAACCATCTCATGGTTTTGGTGATCCTATTCATAAAGTAGACTCTTAAAACACGAAAAATCGAAGTATATGTTATATAAAAGTTCATAGTAATGCAGAATTTGTTACGAGTAACCAAAAACATTAAACATAAGCATTTTGATACTGACACGATTCGTGTTTAAACAAACTTATCTAGCTAAACCTTATTCTAAAATCTAATGCTCCAAAGATTCTAGCTGAACCAATTAATCCATCATATTAGTCTTTTTATTTTTCATTACCTTCTCGGCCTGATGTTATTAGCATTAGCATATATACGACGACGGAGATGAATCCAAAAGCGTTACTAAGGGCGCGTTTAGTTACAGAAAAGTATCTCAATTTTTTATTTTTTATTTTTATATAGTTTTTTGTCCCTTGACAATCATAAGGGGTTTAGAGAACGCGTTCAAATGTAAGTGATGAAGTTTTCATTTTTCAAATTAGGAAAGCTAGAAAACCTTAAATCATATATTTCATTTTCTTAGAAAACTCTCATGGAAAACTCCAATTTGAACGCGTTTTCTAATTTTTCAGTTTTCTTAGAAAAATTTTCAGAAAAATGGAGTTTTCCGTAACTAAACGAACCCTAATATTTTTGTTGAAGTTAGTGCAACAAAACCACAACAAGGAATATATGGATGCAAGAAGAGTGGAGAAGGTTTAGTCACATCTTCAAGAATCGATTTATATTCGGGGATTGAGCAAGTTTGGAGACATAATTAGTTATTACTAACTTCATGACTTCAATTGATAACTCCTGATAAACACTCATAAGTCATGACCTTGCCCTTTAACTCAGGAGATCGTAGTTCCTGCAATCTAGCACATTAATGTTAACCTAAGATGTTGCATATTAATAAAAATTAGCATGTCTCCATACCTGCACAATCGTAACACCTGCACCTCCTCAAAACTAGAAGATTGTGCTGGATTTTTCATATGTGTTGTCTCCGATTTACAACTGAAACATGAAGTAGAAGTGTGAGAACACATAAGCATTTTCTTGAACTCTTTCGCATCAGCTAGTAGTTCAAGAAAAAGATTCGACATATTTTTCTCTTACATGGAAATCATTTTATCCCAAACTTTATGCAATTTAGTACATTAAAGTTAACCTAAAGATGTTGCATCTCAATGAAATTAGCATATCCTAATACCCGCATCTCCGCGAAAATAGAAGCACATGTTTGCTTTTTCACCGATTTAAGCTTTTTTCGACTCTTGAGCATCAGCTAGTAGTTCCAAAAAAACATTCAAGATCACACTTAACTAAGCGTTTTTTTACTTGTTTAATTAACCTCCTTCAAACGGTACGGTAGAACAAATCTAATAGCAAATTCTGAGAGCCATCTTGTGGATGTAGAATGCCATCGCGTGGATTTTAATTGCCTAATAGTGGACAAAAAGCATGTTGAGGAATGTCAAAGTAATTTAGTGTAATTTAGGGATACAGTTATTAGACTTAAAAATAGGTTAGAAGGTAAGGAGTGTATGCCCATCAAGTTGATAACATCTGAGTGGTACTGTTAATCACCAAACAAAAGATTTAAACATAAATAATCACAATATGAAGAACACAAAGAAGATATCTGAAATGACCTAGTTTTTTTTTTACACCTCGTACGCGATCCTGGTAACCATACACGATTGCGTACATTGACCCAGACTAAGAGTACGCGATCCAACCAAGGATACGTGATCGCGTACTCAATACCTGAAAAGTTTCTGTTTGAGTTTTAGCACAAGTTACGCGATCGCGTAAGGGGTACGCGATCGCGTATCCACAACGTAAAAGTTTCTGTTTCATTTTCTTTACTAGGTACGCGATCGCGTGACCCTTACGCGATCGCGTACTGGGTCCTGATCAATACATTCTGCACAACTAAACTTTTGACCCAATTTGATACGCACATAAGTTTTGACTCGTTTAAAATCACGACAAGAAATTTTGCAGACATCTTTCGTACGACATAATAAAGGTTTCTCAATTGGCACTTTTCTAAAATTCACTCAAACGACGATTTTGGACTTAGATCCGAAAAATGGCTATTTGGACACTCTTTGAACCAATTCTTGCAACCATCTAAATTCAACTTTACATACCACTTTTCAACCAATCTATTGGCATAGTTCAACTCAACAATCTATGCCAAAAGGTCCAAATCATCATCTTTATTAGTTTTAACCAATTGACCCATTGGGAACCCATTTTGACCCTTTTTAAGATTTTCAACTAGTTAACATAATCAACATTTAGAAAAGGGTTATTTCAACCCAAACATAACTTCCAACATTATTCCTTACAAAACATCTTACATATATATTTCGTTACAAAAGTTGACCGTGTACAAAAAGCAACAAATACACAACATGGGCGTTTCTACACATCGAGAGCATGATCATAAGGGATTACTTACTACTAGCTTGTAGCAAATCCACCTCTATTCCCGCTTGGGCTTTTTACCCAATTCGCCCTTAGCCCCACTTTGCTCACCTACATACATTAACAACATAACTATAAGCAATATGCTTAGTAAGTAAGGAAATCATACATTAACATTAACATTAACATAACAACATAACATGAATTAAGGATCCTCAATTCTTTACATGTTGACTCAAGGAGTCCATACCATGGTGTCAAGGCATAACATTTGAGGTTTCTCAAGTCTCAAGTCACCCTTGAATTCCACCATTTAGTGTGATCATTGAATACTCTTGTATCTCAATGATCACACTTCATTCACAACATACCAAAGAGCAAATACTTGACTACTCAATGTAATCGAAACATTGCAATATAAATCATACTTATCCATTACTTACCTTTCAATTGAAGTTAAATCAAGTACAAACACTCTTTGCTCTTCAATCATCTATACATAATCATACATATACATGAGTTATTACAACTCATTTGAACTAAACTTAAACTCATTAACATCTAATTAGCTAGGATTTGAGTATGCTACACCACACACACCAAATCACTAACTAATTTCTCATACTTTTTATTTATAACATTACATATACTTATAGATGATTAAGTTATTATTTAACAACAATAGCAACCTATAATCATCATCATCAATAAATTTCTCTTCATACATAACTAGATAAGATTTAGACATCACCCATAATTTCATCAACTCTACTTCTTTTTATAATAACATCACTTTTATGTTTCCATACAACTCAAAACACATACTTATTCATTCCACATCTAATACCCACCTTAATTTGACTCCTTTCTCCTTAATAAATTTCTAGGGTTTATACATAATCATCAAAGGAATCAAATTAAGAGATTAGGAAGGTTATTCTTACCTTTGGGATGTAGAATTAGGTATTAAAACCTTCAATTTCAAGAATCCTAGCTTAATTTCGTTTTCTTCTTTCTTCCTCTTGGCTTCTCTTGACCGAGCACACCCACACAATCATGGACAGATTTTGTGTCCAGAATTTTCATAAAGAAAAGAGGTGTAGTTATACATTTTTCAGTTTCTACCCTCCACTTATACTCTTAACATTTTCAGCCCTTTAACTTATATTTCTTTTATATTTCTAATCCCAAAAACTATATTTGTATTTAACACCAAATACAAATATAACAATTTAATAACGTAAATTTATATAAATATAAAACTTACAAATTTTTGGGGTGTTACAATATCTCTCTAAATCATATTAATCAATGAAGAACAACTCAAAGCTCTAATCTTATTAATCAATAAAATTAATAAGACGAATACACAACTTGTATTAGGGTTTATCACCTTGAAGCTATGATAAACAACCTAGAGGAATAGGGGAAACGATCTTTCTTATGAGATCGTGGTTTATCAGAAGGTAAGACACCTCTAAATGTCTAGGGTTCTCTTTATTTATAAAGAACCTCAAGACTTACATTAGGAAACATATATCTATTAGAAAACTAAGTCCTCCTATCTTTCAAAGCCGATCTTCAATTGATTTAACTTTATCTCCAAGTCTTCTAGAAGTCGCCTTTAATGTTTCCTAATCTGTTTACACTTTGTCTCATCAAATCTATAGTGTGACATAAAAATTAATGTCACTTAATTTTCCCAACAACATCCCTGACTTAAAGCAATTGCGGAAATGGGCAGTTTTGACCCATGTCAGTTTTGACACATAGGGCAGTTTTGACCCATGTCAGTTTTGACACATAGGGCAGTTTTGGCATGTGTCAGTTTTGACCCATGTGTTGTGAATGTTGAAGGGTTGTATCTGCTGGAACTGTATGGTAATTATTGTGTTAATTAGCCATGAACTCAAAGCTTTTAGTTTTAGAAACTGCAAGAGAATAATGAAGGACATTATTGGACCATTTATTCCAATAGCTCCAATTATATTTGGGTGTTCTATAAAATAGAATAATATTCACATGAGAAGATAGACAATACAAAAATACTCTCTAGCAACCAGGTTATTGTATTGTTCTCAATTAAGAACACTCTTTGTCTTATTCTAAAATAAAATTCGTGTAACCCAATGCATATAGAGTCGAATTGTTGTTTTCGAAAAGTGATAACACGATTCAAAAGGATATCCAGTTATTGAAATCTTTACCCGTTACACTGTTCCGAAAACCCAACACGAAGTATAGTCGATTATTTTTTGACAAAAAGTATGACCTTTAATGGTCAAACAGAAACTTTGAAATGTATAGATAGGAAATGCAAAGTAACACTAGACTTAAAGAATAGTTTCTTCTTTGTATTGGATTGGGATATATATATATATATATATATATATATATATATATATATATATATATATATATATATTATATACTAAAAGAGTATAAATAATTGCTCCTTAATTTGTCACATAGACAAATATGCCACGTGGCAATTTCTTAAAAATTAACATATAATAAAAAATAAAATAATTTAATTATTAGTTTGATAACCATACAAACAACAAAAATAATTTTTTAATAATATATAGAAAACATATACGTACAATTTGAGGTATCATAATCATCTCACAACACATCCTAAATTTCTTAATTCAAAAAGATCTTTTTAAAAAATTGTTTTATATTTATTAAAATACAAACCACCATTTTTAATTTATAAGAAGTGGTGTTCTATATTGTATTTTATGCCAATTACATATTTCGAATCGAATATAAATATAATAAATCGAAGGATTATCCTTAAATACTCCGTTATTAATATACTTCATAAAAATTTAGTTTATGACAGAATTTGTAGTTGTGTATAGTTTCGAAGGATTAATCGAAGTGACGATTTATTATGATTTTAGCTATCATGTGATGTTGGTAAAAGCATATTTGATCTTGTCGTGCATCACACGGGTTTGTATCTAGTATATATATATATATATATATATATATATATATATATATATATATATATATATATATATATATATATATATATATATATATAAGATATATAGATATAGATATAGATACAAAAGGAGCGTATCAATTTTGTCACATCCATTCTTCGACTTCATATTTATCCCATTCTAATATTACTTTATGCTAACTTTAAGCCCAGCGACAACGCGGGCGACAAAATTACAATTGTTATAGATTTAATGTTTTATTTTTTATTAAATAAATTATTATATATATATATATATATATATATATATATATATATATATATATAGATATATATTAGTGTGTTAGATGTAAAGTGTTATAATTTGTATATGTATTATATAACCTCTCTATAAAATTCGTATATGTTATATGTAGTAAAAAAATTTGTAACCTAAGAAAATAACATATAATACCTTCCAAACTTTTGAGACTTTTTGGATGTTCCAAAAGAGGTGATTTTTCATCTATAAATCAATTAAAAAAGTTATTAGTAAATATAAATAATCGATCATAAATTAAATAATGCACATAATAATAATAATAAAATTATTTAACCTGAATAAACAACGTATAATACCTCTCAAACCTTTAGGACTTTTAGAATGCTCAAGAACGGGAAGTTTTTGATCTACATATCAACTCAAAAATACCAAAATATGTTAATGAATAGAAATATACAAATAATCGACTATAAGTATAAGAACTTAAATATTGAATAATTTAAAAATATAACCTAGCGAAACAACATATAATACTTTTTGATCTACATATCAACTCAAAATATCAAATATTTTAATAAATACAAATATACAAATATTCGATTATAAGTAAAAGAAAGTACATATTAAATTTTTTAAAAAATATGACCTAAACAAATAACGTATAATACCTTTCAAACCTAAACTTCGAGGGTGCTCAATCCAAGTGATTCTTTATCTACAAATCCTTTAAAAATTCAAAAATATATTAGTCAATACAAATAATAAATTATAAGTTAAAGAATACATACATCATACCTTTGAATTCGTTTATAAATCGAAAGTTAAAAATCATATAGAATTCTTATTTATATATCTCCATGCTTTAAAGTGATTGATAAACGTTTGAAATACTTAAGTCGATAAATTCATTAATATATAAATTAGTGAATGAATTTGAATGTATATATATATTTGCACCATGGGTATTATTTGTCCACTTTATTTACGGGTATAAATAAAAGATATTTATTATATTATATCAAACATTATATAGGAAGGAATTTTAATATAATATCTTTTATTGAGATAAGGGAGAGTTGGTTAACAGAATTTATAACCAATGCGAAGATGTCTACGGTGGTTTTAATTTTTTTGGGGTTATCTAATTTGTTGAATATTTTTAAATATTTAATTGCCGATTTTAATATTAATTGTCAAAAAATTTTATTGATAATATTAAATATTTAATTAATATTTAGGGGTTTTAGGGGTATAAAGTGTAATTAGAGAATCAATTATAGATCGTCGGATCGATTTGAAAAACTCAATTGAAGTGTCCAGATTCCTCAATTGTATATATTATAGATTATTGGAATTTGTTTTTTTATGTCCCTACCTTACGTACTCTGAAATGTAAGTATTTATGGTATGACATTAATAATATTTTGGAATATGTATGAAATAAAGTACTTAGACTTCCATCGTGTGTAATAAACTTTTAGAGTACTTAACCTATAAATAATCAATTTTAATTCTTTTCTTTCACTTAAACCAATAATTACCACACTAAAATTATCATAAACTACAAACTAGTAAGAGAATATATATATATATATATATATATATATATATATATATATATATATATATATATATATATAAAAGTCGGTTTCAGGGAGAAGGAAATTTAGGGAGAGAAGAGGGAGAAGCAATCTGATTCAGTATTTTAATACTATGATTCATATTTTTATTACCCATAACTTTTAAATCATAGAAACAAAGGACTAAATCTTATTAATAAAATATTGAAACAAAACAATAAAATGTAAAATTATAATAATAAAAATAAAAATTTGAATCATAGTAATAAATATTGAATCATATTGCTTCTCCGTTTTCTCTTCCTAAATTTTCTTCTTTTTTTATCCTCACGAATTTATAGTTTATAAATATATTTTACCAATTAAAGGTTCGTCTATATTTCCAAATGATTGAAATACATATTAAATAATTATCATACTAACATTAAAGTCCGTGTGTATATACGGATTTAAATGCTAGTATATATATGTATATATATATATATCTTCAGAAATTTCATCGTAAATCTGAAATACTTATACAAAAAAATGCGGGAGAGATAACCTAGAGAATCTCCTAATTGTTTCAGAGCAACTAGAAAGAGATTCTTTAACTAGAAAGAATTCCATTCAGATGTAGGATACCTGTCCAGAAGTTTTCGCAACTCAATCATAGATGACCTTTTCGAACTTTCAAAATGGTAGCAACATACCCCTTTTGTGGTTTCTTTCTATCAAAGAATCATACAAACAAAAAGATGACATAGATGTTATGGGTATCATTTTTTTGTAAGTTGGTTCGATCTTAAATCTAGCAATTTATCCATATATATAAACATATATATATATATATATATATAAATAAGAGTAGAATATATGGAGAAAGATTTTAAAGGGGAGAAAGATTTCTGACCACTAGATTTGTGATTCAATGGATGAGATTATTCAATGGTAAAAATGTAATATTTATCCACTATTTATATACTTTCATGGGCTAAAATGAACATTTACCTGATAAAAAAGCAAACAATTTAGTTTTATTTTTTTTCATAACCGTCCCACAAAAATAGGGATGAGATTTGTTTTTCAAAATCTTTAATATCAAATAATTTTTTTCTTATAATTCGGCATTCAAAAAGTTACCAACCAAGATTTTTGTGAACTTAAATGAATTTTTTTATTAGTGTTTGAAGAATTTAGATCACTTTATGTTAATTATTTTTATTTTTTATTTTTACTTTCTATTTTTTTTGAATAATTCAAGCTGAATAAAACAAATTTTGACAAGTGATTGTGCTTGACATGTTGAAACCATATAAATAAATGCATGTTGTTTTATGAGAAGTTTCAAATGATTCAATAGACTTTTATTTTGTAATGATAAAATGTTATAGACTTAGTGAACCAATCCAATAAATTTTATGAATCAATATTATAATTTTTTTTAGTCAATGTTATATATTTCTTAATCAAAATGTATAAATTTGTGAATCGGTGTTATAAATTATGCTACTATGGTAACTTATGAATTGGTAAATCGTTATTGCGATCAGCAATTGAGAATGTGAATCATTGTTGCATAATCAATTGAATCATTGTTTCATAATTAACTGAATCATCATGTGAACAACTAAAAAAAATACTATTACACACAATTGAATCATAGTATTTGACAATATAAAGTGACAATATTAAATCATTGTAATAATTTACAATCTACTTAAAAATTTTAATAATTTATTAGTTTTCATTTTTGGTGTGTTATATTATTGTAAATATTATGGATTAATATTTATAAAACTCAGTGAATCAATGTGATTATGTTATTGAATCAAATGATAAAATTTGTGAATCGTTGTGATGATATTTTTGAATCGATATGATATAATTTATGAATCAATTATATAAAATTTAAGAATAGATGTTACGAAACACATAAGATTAATATTATGCTAGACTTATAATAAATTGAATCATAGTGATCTATAAATTATTGAATGATTCATATTATGACTTTAATTCATAGCATGATCAAATAATGAACTTTTATAAATAACTGAATCATAGGCATATTTTTGTGAATCAACATTATATTAATGAATAATTTAGTAACTTATTGTGTGTTCAAACTTTCTTGAATCACAGATACATACTTCTAATTTACATGTCACATTATTTGAAAAATAAATTACTAACCAATTAAATAAACGTTATAGATATATGTCAATAGTATCCATACTATCCTTGTGAACATAATATGTATATATGTTGTATAATAAATTTATATAAATTTTGAATCATCTCTACATCACAAAATAATCTCATGCGTGACCATTATCTAAATCATAAATATTTTTCTTCGTTCATAAGTAACAATACGAAACCAATATTTTAATTCAATGGGTTGAGTTGTAATGCAAATTAAATCATCGTACGAATATGAGTTCTTAAGGGAAAAAAACATTAATTGATTTTGCAGGCATGATAACTTTAAGATTTAAAAATAGTAATAAAAAGTGATAATATTTTGACCTACGTAATTATGATGATGAAATCTACGATCGATCGATAGTGGTTGTATGATCAAGACTAAGTCTTCTATAATTTAGGAAATCATTAACTACCATGATCAATTCAAATTTAAGTATAATATATATATATATATATATATATATATATATATATATATATATATATATATATATATATATAATATTAATTAATTAAATTACAATTTACTAGAATACCCTTTAACCTTGAATTTAAATGATTGGTCCATATTGATTCTCCCCTTTCTCCACCCAAATTCCATTCTCTTTTGATCCCCTTACTATATACACGCACACGTATGTTCAAATAAGAAGACTAATTTTTGTAGAAACATAAAAATGACTTCGAAATTACTTTTAAATATCCAAAACATGTTTACAAAATTTTCTTCATAGCTCCTTATTCAAATAATTTTTAGAAGCTATTTTTCAAATAAAAAAATCAATGTTTTTAAAAATTTTTAATTAATTTTTTATTCATAATTGTTGGGTCACAAGGTTCCCAAAACTTAGATACAGAATAAATAACAGTTATCTCAACGTGTTAGTTTATATCCAAGTTTTATATCAAACAAGTTTAAATTAATCTAGGCGGAAAACAAGATTAATTTTTAACACAGAGTTTATTATGAATCAAAGTATTATTCACAATAAAGTGTTTGTCTCACAAAGATGACAAGGTATTCAAACCCACACAGATGGTTTGAATACGATCCAAGTAGTATACAAAGATACAGTTATCACTACAAACTTCACAGTAAGTGTGGTAATGCTTTAGCCTAAGCTCAAATGTCTAGTATACTAATTCTCTTGAATTTCTTGGATGATAGCAGTGCTTTTTGGAATGCTATTTATAGAGTTGGATGTAACTCTATATTATCCAGCTTACATAGTTGTCCAAGGGATAACAGATGCATCTTGGGCAACTTTGCACGCCTTCCTTTTTACTTTTCTTGGAAATAGAAAAAGCAAAAAGGTAAAAGGTTTCTTTGCTGAGAAGAGAACCTTTATATGATGTTTGACCTTTCTCAAACATCTTATCAGTTGTATCTAGCCTAAGGAAAGAAGAATATCTCCTGTACATTTGTACTTTCATTCTTCAATCTGTGCTCTTCAGTCTGTGCTCATCAGTCTGTGATCTTCAGTCTGTGAACTTCAGTCTGTGAAGCCTTCTGTATTCAATCTTCATTCTTCAGATGATGAATTCATAAGTCTTCAGAAAGAGCATGGCTTTCAGTCTGTGAGAATCTTCAGTCTGTGCAGCACAGACTCAGAAAAATTCTTCAGTCTGTGTAGCACAGACTCAGAAACACAGACTCAGGAATTTCACTAAGTTTCCTGAATACAACTGAGTTAGATTTTGACTCTTCAGATTTATAACTTAGGTTTGATCATTGTTTTTCCCAACAATCTCCCCCTATCTGATGATGTCAAAATCTATTTACAAAAGATAATAGAGAAATAATAAATACTAAGGTGAATCATAACATATGGATCAAGACTTATATATATAAAGTCAGAATCACAGTTAGTTCACAAAAATATTACAATTATTACATAAGATTGTAAATCAAAAATCTAACAATCTTCAATCCTTTCTCTGAGCCCTGATCTCTTTCATCTTTTCCACTTTCCTCTTCAACAGTTCTTCCATTTCCTTATCAGATTTGTCTTCAAATTCTTGATACTCTAGGATGATCTTCTTGCAGATATCTTCAAGTCCAATCATCATCCTGAGTTGGGAAAGGTTGTTGAATAACCAGCTGATCAGTCTTCTTCTGAATGGTCTGGCTTGAGAATGTTTACATTCCTTCAGTAGGGCAATGCAGTGTAGCAGAGACTCTCTATATAGTCCATTTTGATCCTGGAAGCACTCTATCCCATTGATATCTCTATAGCACAGACCTTCAATGTTGTCAGTCTGTACATAAGATCTATCTATGAAAACAATATCTTTGGGTAGAGGATGCTCCCTTCTCTGCTCATTCTCTGTGGATAACCCAGCTGACTTCTTCTTGATTACAAAATTGTTTGCGATGCAAAACAACTTGTACTCTTCTTCTGAGATGAGCCCCAGACTGAGAACTAGCTCAATCAGGTAAGATAGCTCATCCAGAACTTCTTTCTTCAGATCCTTGTCAGCTGCACTCTTCAAAAGATTGGCAACGGATTGCCATTCCTTAAGCCCTAGAGTGTACAGTTCATCCACCCATACAATCTTCTTGCTCTTGGTCAAAGTCAGCTCCAACTTTAATTTCTGTCCAATCTTGTTCAGATGACATTCTCTGATCTTCTGCTTGAGCTTTGACTTTTGGAAAGTGGCTTGTAGCTTTGGTTTCAGGCTCTCTATCTTCTGTAATCTTATTGACAGCTCTTCATCTTCTTTGATCTGTTGCTCAACTTGACTCATTCTGATCTGAGTCTGTGAACAACTTTCATCTTCTAACTCTTTGGAGAGCATGTCAACAAATCTTGCTTCCTTCAGCTTCTGCTCTTCAATTGATAATACATTTAAGTATTCGGTTAAGGTCATACCTTGAGCAGTAGCTTCTTGTTGCAAGAGCTCATCCTGTAGATTTGACAGTTCAGGATTTCTTGTTCCAGCAGCATGATCATCCACCATCTTCTTGATCTTGCTTAATCTTTCCTGCTTGGATAAAGCAATCTCCTTGCCCTTACCCTTATCCATTACTTCTTCCATGGTAGAGCTTGACCCAGGATAAATGCTTATCAGATGAGCACTTCTCCATTGCATTCTGTCTTCAATCTCACTTCTACCTGGAGGCAGTGTTCTGGTTGATGTGGTTGGTCTAGCAGGATAGGCTTCAGCACTGATAATTAGAACATCAGTGCTTGCTGCTGGTTGCTCTGAGCTCTGAGTCTGTGATTGATGCTGTGTCTCAGTTTGTGCAGGTTCAGAAGGCACAGACTGAGACTCTCCAGTCTTGACTTTTGAGGCTCCTTCACCTACACCTCCAAAAGTAGCATCATCTTCATCATCATCTGATCTTCTGAAAACTTCAGACTCAGAACTGCAGTCAGGATTGATGGCATCATCATCATCACCATCATTGTCCTGTTCTTCTGCCAGCTTTAAGAACTGGTCCCAGGTTTTGATCCCCTTCATTTTTGGTTGGGAATCAAAGATATCCCTTTCAGGAATCCTCCTGGCCATTCTTTTCATTTTCCTGGCTTTCTTGAGTAACAGAGGTTGAACATCTTCTTTTTCTTCTTCCCTTGGTCTTTTCAACTCCAGCTGACCTTGGGTTGAGATAGTTGCAATTGGGTCTATGTGTAAGACAATGGATGACTCCCCCTGAGTCTGTGCAACCATCTCAGCATGTTCACCTAACTGCAATCTCTCTTGCTCCCCCTCAGTCTGTGCACTCATATCTTCAGTCTGTGGCACAGACTGAGCTTCAGTCTGAGACTTCACCCTAGCACCTTCGGGTCCATCATCTCCATCATCTCCCTCACTGCTATCTCCCCCTAAATCTAAGGATTTATTATTTAAATCTTTATCTTTTGAGGTTTTAGCTTCTGCAGACCCATGCTTCATCTTCTCTCCCTTTTTGACATCATCTACCAAGTTTGAGAGGGTGGTCTGCATTTCATCTAACCTATTGGATACCTTTTCCTCCAGCATATCCACTTTATCCACCATAGTAGAGACTAGATGCTTCATCTTCTCTAGCTCTTTCTTATTATTATTGAACTCAGTCTGTACCCATTCAGACAACCTGTTGATGGCAGAAAGCACATCATTAAGTGTACTAGAAGGCACAGACTGGGTCTGGTTGGAGGGGTTAGAATTGGGTGATGGTATGTGTTCCTCACTTGCCTCATGTTGAAACTGAGCAAGATCACTGGAATCTTTTGGTGTTGCACTCTTTGCCTCACTCTGTGTCCTGTGCATGGAAAAGCGATCATAGGCATTGAGTGGTGTAGTTGTTCCCTCAGATCTAATCCGGTGATAGGATAAGATATCACTGGGAAATGATTGTGTTGCACCTGTTGCCTCAAACAGCTCCTTGTGTAATGAAACAGTATCACTGGCAACTGATGTTGAAGTTTGTATGCCCTCACTAACCATCTGGTGATAAGATGGTAGATCATGGAGCAAAGAAGAGGAGATCTGTACCTCAGTCTGTGACATGACTGGGGCATTGGCAATCTGTGCAAAGGGGTGTAAGAAAAGACTCACTGGAGTGTGAACTAGTGCAGGACTAGTGGTCAATATGGGTCCAGCCATTGTGAGTGGGGTAAGGAAGGGGTTGGTAGTGCTCAGGATTGGAGCATCTTCTTCAATGCTTACTACAGGGGTCAGTGTAGCAGCAGCAATGTGGGTATCCAAGCTGACTAAACTAGGTGAAGGTTGGGTCAGTTGGGTAGCCATTGGCACCACAGACTCTAGCAGAGTTGTAATGGAATGGTCTACAGCACTGGAAGGTGTTCTGTTGACATCCAGTTCCATGGATGATGATTCCATTTGTGCTATACTTTTGGGGGTTGAGTCTGGTGATTCCTCCAGAGTGAGTGGTGACTCATCTGGGTTGGTTTGTTTGTGACTCTCTTTTGTGGGTGAGGATGGGCTAGGATAAGAAGGTTGATCTGTATCCATGTCCTCAGAAGAAGAAGAAGTACTACCTGCATCTTCTGTTGAAGATGGAACAGACTCAGGAATGTTTGAGTCTGACTCCAAGTGCACAGACTTAGTTGAGTCTGTATCCCCGGAGTCTGTGTGCTCTGCTTCAGCCACACGATCTTCAACAGCCTGGGTCTTATTACCCATACTATCACTTGAATCATCACCCTCCATGGATGCAGAAACAACATATGGGTGATCAATCCAGTGCTGCATAGCAGCAGTGATAGGTGCTCCAGAAAGTGGAACCGGATGGTTAAACACTTTATATGTGAGCATGGGAACAGGTATATCTGCCACTTTATTATTAAAAGACATATATACAGACCCAGTTAACCTGGATTGGATGCACAGGGAGAGTAGCCTTATAAAAGGTACATTAAAAATTCTGTTTGACTCATTCACCAGTTTTAAAATTTCTTGAAAATACAACTCTGCAAAGTTGATGTTTAAACCAGTGATGAATGAGCTCAACAGCTGAGTTTCAAACTCATTTAGCTCCCCTGTGCTACCAGATTTACCTCCTAGACTCCTAATGATGCCAGAAATTAAAAATTTCCATTTGGGGGTGAATCCTGACATCAAAATTGTGCCTTTTTCTTTGGTATATCCAACCAAAGGAAGAGAAGCCCTTGCTGCTTCTTTGGTTGGAATAAGTTCAAAATTATTTCCCAAAGGCAGGTCTAAGACATTCCTAATTAACTCCTGATCAATGGTAACTGCCCGTTTACCATGATCAATAGTACCAGTAATTGCAGTATTGGTACTATTTGAGGAGCAAGTATACCACCATTCCATTAGAAATTTTGGGTATATTTGAGTAACTGTGTTAAAGAATGCTCCCCTTAATGGATGAGCAGACATAAAAGCAGTTAGTTCCTCAAACCCTTTATTCTTTTTCGAATCAGGGATGGAAATGGTAGCTACTTGATTGTTGATACAGAGTTTTACCTGTTTCCCTTGTTTGAAGGGTTTAGCCGCAACGATGTTGGCAGGTGCCGTGTAAACCCATTGATCAGCCATTGAAGAAATTTTAGAAATTGATTTTGAAAATGGTTGAGCGATTTAGGGTTTATAGACTCTGTTTGTTTTTGATGTGCAAGTACGAATGAAGAAGAAAGGGGGAAAACATAAATGGGTATTTGTAGAAATTAAATTTCCGTTAAATGGGACCCACTTGGACGGTTTATCCCTGTTTCTGCAACAGTAGCGCTGAGGCACGTGCACTTTTTGTATTGAGCAGATAAATAGACAACAAGCGCCAAAACTTTTAATGATTATTACCATAAAAATGGTTAAAGCATTAAATGCAAGGATATTGTTGTTTATTTATGAAAAAAAATATAATAAATAAATAAATATATTAAAATTAAAAAAAATTAGTCTGAGTGTATAAAACCAGTCTGTGCAATGAGTCTGGGTGACGTCACACAGACTGAGCCATATAGCAGACAGACTAAGAGAAAATAACAGAATTTTAAAAAAAAAACTTTTGTGCCAGCAATGGTAACAGATTGATATTGCTAACAGTACTAACTTGTGAAAGCAGTACTAAAATTAACTAACAGTAGTAACTTTCGAAGGCAGTACTAAAGTTAACTAACAATGGTAACTGGTGTGAGCAGTACTAAAGTTAACTAACAGTGGTAACTAGTGTGAGCAGTACTAAAGTTAACTAACAGTAGTAACTTGCTACATTAACAGTGTTAATTGTACCAATCTTTACCAGCAGTGCTAAAATACGAATTCATGGGGGCAGTGTTAAAAAGTCTTATCAGTATTAACCAGCAGTACTAAAAGTAACTAGCAGTATTAATACTAATAGTACTAAAATACTAACCTTATGAATTAATAAAGCACAAAAATAGAGGGTCTAGTCTGAATGAATATGGTCAGTCTGTGTAGCTAATCTGGAAGAAGTTACACAGACTGAAACATATAATCAGTCAGACTGAGAGAAAATAACAGAAGGTATAAAATCTTTTTGGTATTTTCTTAGAAAGTATGTACAAAAACATCTCTTTGTCTGTGCTTTTTGATTGTATGTAGCTGAGAATACAGTTATACAGATTGAAAAGCAGACACAGACTGAGAATTGAATCATACAGATTCAAGGTTTTACTAGGGGTTGAGCATTCCTAGTTGACCAAGCAGATACAAAAATCTATCTTCATTAAGAGGTTTAGTAAAGATATCTGCTAGTTGGTCATTTGTTGGCACATATTTGAGAATCACTTTACCTTTCTCAGCACAATCTCTGATAAAGTGATGTCTGATCTCAATATGCTTTGTCCTGGAGTGAAACACAGGATTCTCAGTGATGGCAATGGCACTTTGGTTATCACACATGATTGGAGTTTTTGTAAACACCAAATCATAGTCTGCTAGTTGATGTTGCATCCATAGCAATTGAGCACAGCAACTACCAGCAGCCACATATTCTGCTTCTGCAGTGGATGTAGCAACAGAATTCTATTTCTTGCTTGACCAACTGACTAGTTTGCCACCTAGCAGTTGACATCCACCAGAAGTGCTTTTCCTGTCTAATTTACAACCTGCATAATCTGCATCTGTATATCCAATTAGATCAAAACCAGAGTCTTTGGGATACCAAAGACCCAGGTTGGGAGTACCTTTTAGGTACCTAAAAATCCTTTTTACAGCTTTTAGATGCGATTCTTTAGGTTCAGATTGATATCTAGCACACAAACATGTTGAGAACATGATATCTGGTCTACTTGCAGTGAGGTATAGTAGAGATCCTATCATACCTCTATAAGTGGTTTGACAGACTAACTTGCCAGACTGATCCTTATCCAACTTATCTGCAGTGCTCATTGGCGTTTTCATAATTGAACAGTGCTTTAAAGAATATTTAGTAAGTAGGTCATTGACATATTTACCTTAGTTGATGAAGATACCATCAGGTTTCTGATGTACTTGTAGACCAAGAAAGTATGTTAATTCACCCATCATACTCATTTGATACTGTTTTGACATTAAGTTTGAAAACCATTTACACAATTTTTCATCAGTAGACCCAAATATAATATCATCAACATAGATTTGGACTAGTATGACATCTGCCTTGTTCCTTTTGAAGAACAAAGTTTTATCAATTGATCCTCTAGTAAAGTCATTACCAAGAAGATAGGATGATAAGGTGTCATACCAAGCTCTTGGAGCTTGTTTTAGCCCATATAGTGCTTTCTGCAATTTATAGACATGATTTGGAAAAGTGGAACTTACAAAACCTGGAGGTTGTTTCACATAGACTTCCTCCTGTAAGTTGCCATTCAGAAATGCACTCTTGACATCCATTTGATAGATTTTGAAGTCCTTGAATGCAGCATATGCAAAGAATAACCTTATTGCTTCAATTCTGGCTACAGGGGCAAATGTTTCATCATAATCAATGCCTTCTTCCTGCTTGTAGCCTTGAGCAACTAGCCTTGCCTTGTTTCTGATTATCACTCCATCCTTGTCCATTTTGTTTCTGTAAACCCATTTTGTTCCAATAATGGTTTTCCCTTTTGGAGCAGGAACTAGGGTCCAAACATTGTTTCTGTCAAATTCTGTTAACTCTTCCTGCATTGCTTCAACCCAATCACCATCTTTCAAGGCTTCTTCAGCTTTCTTTGGTTCAATGATTGACAGGAAGTTTGTGTAGAAACAGAAATTTGCAGTAGATAAGTTTGACACTTTAGCTCTTGTTTGTACACCAGAAACATAATCTCCAATTATTTCTGTAATTGGATGATACTTGTGTTCTTTGACTCCTAGAAGTGATTCATCATTTGATGGTAAATCATTCTCATTTGGTGGAAGAATAGCAGGACTGAGTTCTGCATCATCTTCTACACAGGGCAAGTCTGAGTCTGTAGAGTTCACAGACTGAAAACTATCAGACTGAACACATGTATCAAAAGAATTTGAATCTCTGGACATAGATTCATCTTCTGTTGATGAAGGTATTGTCATAGAATGAGCAGGTTGAGCATCTTCATTATCACTTTCAGAGTCCTGTTGTTGGTTAACAACAACTGGGATTTGAGATTCAGATCCCACAACAGATAAATCTTCTAACAAATGAACATCAGATTGAGAAACATGTTCATCATTAGCAGAGGAAGCATCAAAGGTGACATTGATGGTTTCTTCAATTTTATTCCTTCTGTTGTTGTAGACTCTGTAGGCCTTTGAGATAGATGAATAGCCAACAAAAATTCCTTCATCAGATTTAGGTTCCATCTTAGCTAATTGATCTCTTTGATTGAGAATATAGCATTTACTACCAAAGGTCTGGAAGTAATGGATGGTTGGAACCTTCTTATGATACAACTCATATGCAGTTTTGCCATGCCTTTTGACCAAAATAGATCTATTTTGGGTATAACAGGCAGTGTTAACTGCTTCTGCCCAAAAATAAACCTTCATTTGACCATGGCATAACATGGTTCTTGCAGCTTCTATGAGTGTACGATTTCTTCTCTCAGCAACACCATTTTGTTGAGGAGTTCTGACAGAGGCAAAGTTTTGAATAATGCCTTTGTCAGTACAGAATTCAATGAGAGTAGAATTCTTAAATTCTGTACCATGGTCACTCCTGAGTTGCTTGACAGGTGCATCTTTCTGCAATTCTTCTCTCTTGATTAGATTAATAATCTCTTCAGGAGCATCACTTTTAGCTTTAAGAAAGATGACCCAAGTATACCTTGTGTATTCATCCACAACCACAAGTGTATACTTCTTTCCACCCAAACTGCTAATGCTCATGGGTCCAAACAGATCCATATGGAGCATATGCAGTGGTTGTTCAATTGTAGCTAACAATTTGGATGGAAAATGGTTCTTGGTCTGTTTCCCTAGTGTACATGCAGGACAAAGTTTGTCTTTTGCAAATGTAACATCAGGCAGACCTCTAACCAGTTTCTTCTTTGACAGGAGGTTAATATTTTTGAAGTTCAGGTGGGATAGCCTCCTATGCCATAGCCAGCTTAGTTCTGGCACAGACTGAGTATAGAGACAGGTCTCTACATTGTTGTCTGCAGAAGAAAGATCCAAGAGATAGATATCTCTTTCTCTTTTGGCAACTAATATAGGTTTGCCTTTGGAATTATAGATAACAGCAGCCTTCTTTCTGATTCTGATTTCACCATCATCATCACAAATCTGGCTATCACTAAGCAGGTTATGCTTTAATCCCTCAACATAGGCCACCTTTGTTATTCTGATGTTGCCAGCCTTCACCACACCATAACCTTTTATCTTGGAAACTGAGTTGTCACCATATTTGACAGAAGGTCCTTCTTCTTCTACAAACTCTGACAGATTCTTCAAGGAATCTGTCATGTGTCTTGAGCATCCACTGTCTAGGTACCATTTGCTGTTACCCTGCACAGGACAAACAAAATCAATTAGTTACTTTTGGGAACCCATCTTTTGATGGGTTCTTTAGAGTTGGTTGAAGTCAATTCTTTAGCAGTTTTGGTGCTAAGTCTGTGAAGTTGACTTTTAACCTCTCTATTTTTGATTTTGTTGTTTGTAGACGACATTTGTTTGATCAAAGCAGCCTTTGGCTGTTTAAGAATGGACTTTGTGCATTTAATACCTTCATGTCCCAGATTTCCACAGTTGTAACATTTTCTGTTCAACATGATGGTCCTTTTGGATTTTGGGTTATTATTTGCACTAGATCCTCTGTTAAACTCTTGTTTTGACTCAACAAATGTTTTAAAATCTGTGGTTAACTTCATTAAGTTTTCACTAAGCAGCTTAATGGTCTCAGTCTGGTTGTCAAGATTTGACTTTTGAGAGTCAGACTGAGTGTTAACACAAACAGATTTGGAGTTAAGTTTGCCAGACTGAAAATTTATTTTTCCAGACTGACAGTTAGATCTCACAGACTGAGATCTTTTTAACTCCTTTGTTACTGGTTTTATGCCTTTAGATTTATCATTTGGCATATTATTGTCTGGACCAGTTACAGACTGAGATGTGGAAGGTTTAAACACATTGTAACCTTTCTGTTTATTCTTGATTCCTTTTACCTCTTTTTGTCTTTTTAAAGATGGTACTGTGGGAATAGTAACTTTGCCTTTTATAAATCTTTTCTTTTCAAGTTCTATAGTTTCTAAAGATTCATTAGTGATTATAAGTTCAGGCTGTTCAGATTGAGAAGTTTCACAGACTGAGATTTCTGAGTCTGTGTCTTCAGAGTCTGGCTCTGTCTCATATACTAGTTCTTTAGTAACTATTTTTGGTCTAACAAAAGCATTTGTCAATATAACTTTGTCTCCCACAGTATGACTAAAAGTATGAGGTAAAATCTCAGGTACAAATATAGTAGGTTTTGAGTTTATTTCTGAATTTATGTGACTTTTAAAATCAAACTCGTCACCTATGACCGCTTGTATCTGAGCTGGAATCTGTTTGGATAAACAGTCCACATTTTTAAGTGATGAAATACACCAAGATTTACAGATCCTTTCATAATGATCAGCTTTGTTTTTATAAGCTTCTTTTTCCAGCTTGATCTTTTTGAGAAGGTCATATTGAGCATCAAGCTCAAGTTTGTACTGTTTATTTTGGTTTATTTCATTCACTTTTGATTGTAGATCTTTTTGAACTTGACTGAGTTTGGTTTTTAAATCTTGTATTTCCTCAAGTCTTTTCAAAAAATCTACATAAATGTGTTCAAACATTTTCTGTTTTTCTGCATCACTATAGTAAAGTTTAAAATGATTTACATTGTAAGCAGATCCTCTGTCCCAATCTGGATGAACACATGCCTTTTCTGCAAATTTGACATCTTTGTCAAACTGGCTCTCTGTGATAGCCATTAAGCACATATCCTCATCATCCTCAGATGATGAAGATTCTTCATCTATCCATTGTTCAACAACCAAAGCTTTCTCTAGTTTCTTTGGTTGTTGTTTCTCTCCAATTTTCTTGGAGTTGAAGTACTTTTTCTTGTACTTCTTGGCCTTTTCTTCCCACTTATCAGAATTATTCTAAAGTAGCAGGAACTATTCTGCCAGGAATAATGGGTCCTTCCTGAATGACTCTAAGCATTTCATCATGAATGCTAGCAAGAAACCATTCAGCTTTCAATTTTCCAGTGGGTAAAATTTACACCATTGAAGATTGGAATTCCCTTCCCAGCCATAGCAATAGAGGAAGTCATTTTTCAAAGTAGAAAATGTAGAGAAAAATGAATTTAGATGATTGTTTGATAAACTGGGTTCCTTTGATCGTTAAAGATTAAATCTTTATTTGCTCTGATACCAGTTGTTGGGTCACAAGGTTCCCAAAACTTAGATACAGAATAAATAACAGTTATCTCAACGTGTTAGTTTATATCCAAGTTTTATATCAAACAAGTTTAAATTAATCTAGGCGGAAAACAAGATTAATTTTTAACACAGAGTTTATTATGAATCAAAGTATTATTCACAATAAAGTGTTTGTCTCACAAAGATGACAAGGTATTCAAACCCACACAGATGGTTTGAATACGATCCAAGTAGTATACAAAGATACATTTATCACTACAAACTTCACAGTAAGTGTGGTAATGCTTTAGCCTAAGCTCAAATGTCTAGTATACTAATTCTCTTGAATTTCTTGGATGATAGCAGTGCTTTTTGGAATGCTATTTATAGAGTTGGATGTAACTCTATATTATCCAGCTTACATAGTTGTCCAAGAGATAACAGATGCATCTTGGGCAACTTTGCACGCCTTCCTTTTTACTTTTCTTGGAAATAGAAAAAGCAAAAAGGTAAAAGGTTTCTTTGCTGAGAAGAGAACCTTTATATGATGTTTGACCTTTCTCAAACATCTTATCAGTTGTATCTAGCCTAAGGAAAGAAGAATATCTCCTGTACATTTGTACTTTCATTCTTCAATCTGTGCTCTTCAGTCTGTGCTCATCAGTCTGTGATCTTCAGTCTGTGAACTTCAGTCTGTGAAGCCTTCTGTATTCAATCTTCATTCTTCAGATGATGAATTCATAAGTCTTCAGAAAGAGCATGGCTTTCAGTCTGTGAGGATCTTCAGTCTGTGCAGCACAGACTCAGAAACAATTCTTCAGTCTGTGTAGCACAGACTCAGAAACACAAACTCAGGAATTTCACTAAGTTTCCTGAATACAACTGAGTTAGATTTTGACTCTATAGATTTATAACTTAGGTTTGATCATTGTTTTTCCCAACAATAATAATTACGTTTTATAACTTGATTATCAAATCATATTTTGTGATTATGCCAAACACATGATAATCACATCAAATTAAAGAATAATCACATGTGATTATCATGTTATATTTTGTGATTATCTTAAATAATCACAACAATAGTGACTGTATACACAATTCGAAATTTTTTTTATATTTTTTATTAGTATTTATATCATTACTTCTAAAAGTTATTTTAATAATAATCATTGAAAAAGTTTTGAAAAAATATGTTTTTAATAGTTAAACAATGTTTTTGAAGTCATTTTTGTATTCCTACGAAAATTAGCCTTATATATTTGAATAATGAACAAATTTGATAGAAACTTTTAAGTAGTTAGCTCGAAATTACAGTATTGTTTTGCATCTTGGAATGCCAAAAATTTTTTTGACATAAAAATAATAAGAATTTTTGCATTATAGCCCAAAAATGTCATGTAAGGTTCAAAATTTCTCAATCAAGGGAATATCACTTTTACCATCGCCCCAAAAAAGACCTCTAAATTTAACTTTTGTCAGAAAATGATTATTTTGTCAAAAATCTTAAATTAAGAGAAATATCACCCGATCAATTTTTTTAATACAAAGTTGACTCTTGAGACGATCAAGAGGTTCACATATTTGCATTATCAACACACAAAACAACCTTCAATTTCACGATTCACCATCTCTTAGTTACAAGTTTGTCACTTCAATTTTGGAACCCTAGGTTGTGTTCATGAACCCAAACGTTTTAAACACTAACTTGTGGTATAAAGTGTTTATAAATAGTGCACATCACTTTCAACTTGATCTTAATTTATAAATAAAAAAGTTGATCAAGCGATATTCCTCTTTAACCGACCTTTAACCGATCTTAATTGTAGGACATTGATGATACGAAGGAAGTGAAGTTTAGCGAAGCCTAATATTAAAATTGTAAAGGTACGTTTCTTCTAACCATATATGAAATTATAAAGGTACGTTTCTTCTAACTATATATGAAATTATTGCTATTGATATTTGTACTTTTTCGTTGGACATAAATATGGAATTCTCTTCTACATATACAAAAACAATTCAAAAACAATTTAGAAGACCAATAAATTGAGGTATGTTCTAGCATAAAGACGAATATAAATTGAAGTCGTTGTTTGACAGTTATTATAGCTCTTTTCTAAAAGATTATAATATTTAAATGAATGTTCATAAATATTATATAATTATATTATTTTTTAAATCTATATTTAATAAAACAACGATAAAGATTGCTGGTTTATAACCGATAAACAATTGATAAAAATTATGCAAGTCAACAAAATTTTATGCATATAAAATCATCTTATAATATCAAAAATATGTTAATAAGCTATCAACAACATTCACATAACAAACCTTTTACAAATCGAATTACTATAACAGAATGTCGTTCATCAATACCAGGACGACCTACATATGTTAATAATTAGTTCGCAAAAACATCAAATAATGTCATTTATTGTACTCCAATTGCATTGTAAACACATGATATTAAAAAATCAATATAACTAACAATATCCTATACAAATAAGATGACAAATGTGGTGTACAAATATATCCTACAAAGAATATAATTTATGCTCCGTATTTCAACTTAATCGCTTATACTTGCATCATTCTTCTATTTTTCAAACTATTCACTTGCTTATGTCTTCTAATTAGATACCTTACAATTAAATGTATTTTGACTAATATTTAAATGATTACGGTTGAAAATTTACTTTCTACACCATCGATTTCGTATTTTAATTTCAAACAATATTGCATATCTCTTAACTTATAAAAACATTTTAATTTATCATATAAGGGCTCTATTGATATTTATGAAAAATAATTACAAATTCACAGAGTCGTGTATATACACGGATTTTAGGACTAGACAAAAACAATTCAAAAACAATTCAGAAGACCGATAAATTGAGGTATGTTCTCATGAGCATAAAGATGAATATAAATTAAAGTCGTTGTTTAACAGTTATTAGTAGCTCTTTTCTAAAAGATTATAATATTTGAATGAATGTTCATAAATATTATATATATAGTTAGAGTAATATATTCATGCATAACAATTGATTGTTTTAGCTTGAATATATATATTGAAAGTTTTACTTTAGTTATCATTTGTCAATTGTGTTGATTATAAAATACTCAAAAGCTTTAGTTTGATTCTATTATGATTAACTTTTATTAAAAATAATTAAATTTCAAACTACCATGCACCATACATGCTTAAACTATATATATAAGTCAAAGGTTCAAATGAGAACTACAAAAAGATACAGAACTGCAAAAACTTTTAAATTATTGAAATTTTAACATGTTTAACGATTCAATCACATGTGAACATTGTTGTAGATTAAGATTAAAAGCAAAATAGTTTGAGAAAATATCAAAATAACCTTTAATATTAAATTTATATTTTTCTTTCATATGTGCACATTTGATATGTGCACATGTGAACACTTCATATATTTTATAGTTTAACATATATTTTGTTGTTTTTAACTTTTGTTTGTCGATAATATGAACATTAAATAACGTTTCTATGTAATTTGTTGCGTTTACATGTATTAAAACAATGTAATTTAAAAGTTCTCGCAGTTCTGTATCTTTTGTGGTTCTCGTTTGAACCTAACCCTATATATATATATATATATATATAAACACACACACACATTGGAAGAATATCCGTCCAATGCGGCTGATAATACTCTTCGTTCGATGATCTATTGAATCATACATAAGTTCATACTCTTTGTTCGACGTCCTTCAAATAATAAATTAATTAAATAATAATATAACATTAATTAAATAATTTGTTAACTGAAATTAAGATGTTGACACGTGTCATTCGTGCATTACGTGACAAATTCTGAAACTTTATTTTATACTTATTTAGTATATATATATAGATACTACTTAATAAAATATTTAAATTCAACATCTTAATCTCTTAAAATAGGGACAATACAAATGACAACTTTACCCTCTTAACATCTTAATTAAGCTTTAAAGTATTAAATGCAATACAATTTGATTAAATAATTTATATAAATTTAAAATATCATAATTGATTTAGGTTATAAAATATTTACCCCATAATTATTTGTACTTTTATAACTGATTTAACTTACATAACATATTAATGGACATTAAAGTGTCAGTTACGATTGTTTGATATAAAATTTGATTTATTTACAAATTATAGATATCTTCTATACTAAATTCATTAAGAGTTTGTCACGAATATTAATAAATATAAATACTAATATGGAAAGAAGAAGTCTTATATGAAAACAAACTCCTACATATTAATATTAATATTACTATATTATTATTAATAATTAATTAGAAAATAAAATATCATTAAACAATTTGACATATATTTAGTTACGATCTTATATTTAGTGTAATAACATGGACTTTGTATAAAATATTTATCATATTACGATGAACATCTCACATTGTTTTTATACTACGTACTAAACACAATTATATTTAGCAAATCGCTTGATAATTAAATGATTTGATTAAATTAATAGGAATAAGCTTTGTATGCTTAAAATTACTGTGCATTACACGGTCTTAAAACTAATATATATATATATATATATATATATATATATATATATATATATATACACACACACACACACACACGTTTGCCATAAGAAATAAGTCTAAAATTTTACAACAAAATACGGAGTAATATAATTTGTTGGGAAAATAATCCGTGACGTTGAACTGCACGGATGAAATGTGCTGTTAGTGTTAATAAATGGGTCATTTGTGTAAATATAAAAAAGTTTGAGGATCAAAAATATAAAATATACAAATTTTTTCGAACACTGATCGGCCAACAATAACATTGCTGCTTTGTGCTGATATCCCTAATTTGTTTCCGAAAATATACCAAGGAATATATTTTTCTACAAAGGTAAAATATCCGTCCCTTAATGAAAATTGTGAAATAATAAGGGGCAAAGTGAAACATATATATAAGAACATATACATAAATTAGGGTTTTTGAGTGGATCAAATACTAGGGTTTCAATTCATCTGCTCCCGCAGCCTTAAATCTCCCCTGTTTTTCTCTTCCTTCACTCAACACTCACAATCCAACAATGGCGGTCGGGTAATGTCTATACTCTATCAATCTCTCAATATCTGTACATATATTATGTGTATCTATGTATTGATACGATGAATTTTGTATTCATGATTCTTTTTTTTCAATTTGAATCATTCGCAGAAAGAACAAGAGAATTTCCAAGGGAAAGAAGGGTGGAAAGAAGAAAGCGTTAGTTTTTCTTCCAGTTGATTTAGTTTAATGTTTTATTTTTTATTTTTTAATTAATTAATGAAAAATATGTAACAGCGCTGATCCATTCTCAAAGAAGGATTGGTATGATATCAAAGCACCATCACTATTCAGTACCAGAAATGTTGGCAAAACCCTAGTTTCACGTACTCAGGGTACAAAGGTATTTTTTTAATACCCTATGTTTTGTAAAGATTTGATGAATAGAAATTTTAACAATATCATCATATAGGCAGCTATATATATATATATAATATGTTAGTTAGTCATGAGTGTATGTAATCTTGAAACAAAGAAATCAACAAGTATGCAAGGAGTGAAACAGATAAAAAGTAATGTGCTGATAATGCAAATTAATGTACAATAACTATAAATTCGTTAAATTGGTGTTTAAACTTGATAGTTGAAGGGATATACCGAATGTTTCTTGAACATAGATTTGTAAAAAATGCTGCCTCAATTTGTAGTTTTAAATAATTGGAAGCCTGCAATTTGCCACTTCTTTAGGATTGTTTGTGTTGTATTGCGCTGACATTTTTGAAATCGTACATTTTCTAGCCTCTCTAAGTTCCAACACGGGTTTATTATCTTGAAAATAGCAAATATAGACGTTCACATTTCATAAAGCTGTAGAAATTGAGTGGATTTGGGTTCTAGTTAGAATTAGACTTGGCTCAATTTGAAACAATATTCCTCATGGGCATTTTGACACTGTAATTTTTTTATTTTAAATATTTTTGTGTATATAAGTATATTGCTTATCCTTTTCGTGTATATATTTATGATACGATGGCTCAGGCATTAGAAGCTGAATGCAATCCTTTTTCTGTTGTGTTCAGATTGCTTCTGAAGGTCTCAAACATCGTGTTTTTGAAGTATCATTGGCTGACCTCCAAAATGATGAGGATCATGCCTACAGAAAGATCCGTTTGAGAGCTGAAGATGTTCAAGGAAAGAATGTCTTGACCAACTTTTGGGTATGAAACAGTATTTGAAATTCTTTTGTTATATGTTTAAATCTTCATACTAAGTTATAACTTGGTGCACCATTTTAGGGCATGGACTTCACTACCGACAAATTAAGATCTCTCGTGAAGAAATGGCAGTCTTTGATTGAGGCACATGTTGATGTCAAGACCACAGACAGCTACACTCTGAGGATGTTCTGCATCGGATTTACCAAGAAGCGTGCCAACCAAGTGAAGAGAACCTGCTATGCACAATCTAGCCAGATCCGACAGGTAAGCGTTAAAATATAAATGTTGTCTCTAGAAATGCGTTGGTGGTTATTTGTCTTCTTGATAGATTATATTTGATAAGTTGTGGTCATAAAACTTGGATATTTTATTTTAGATTCGTCGCAAAATGAGGGAGATAATGGTGACCCAGGCACAATCTTGTGACCTTAAAGAGCTGGTGCAGAAATTCATCCCAGAATCAATTGGACGAGAGATTGAGAAAGCTACATCCAGCATCTACCCACTACAAAATGTTTTTATTCGCAAGGTTAAGATCTTGAAGGCACCCAAGTTCGATATTGGCAAATTAATGGAGGCAAGTTATCTCTTTAATCTATTTTAGATTACCTCTACGGCTGAAACCAATTTTCGTTGCTATCCCTATCATCTGATTTGACAGTTTATTTCTAAATTTTCCACTTTTTTGTGTGTATATAGGTTCATGGTGATTATTCAGAAGATGTAGGTGTTAAGATGGATAGGCCTGCAGAGGAGGCAGTGCCAGAAGTAACTGAGGTAATCGGTGCTTGAATGAGATTCATGTAGTTTCTTTGGTTATCATCTTTTGCATTTTTTTTTCTTAAACCCAGACATGTAATCTTGGTTTTGTCTCAGAGATTAGTGATGAATTTTTTCTTTAAATTTGATATGGAATTTTGTAGTTTGTCCTTTTGAGGATATCTGAAGCCATAATGAGCTTGCCCATGCATTTTGACTTCTATTTTTGCTCTTTACGCTTTGTTCAGCTTTGAACAACCTCTGAATCACGTTGATGCTTTATTGAGTATTGAATCAAGAACCTTGAATTGGTTGCTCTTATTACTGGAAAAAGTTGAAGAAGCTTAAAACCCTTGTATGGCCTTCTGATTCTAACAAAGATGTAGAATAGATTACCTTAAAAAAGGATAATAATATTTCAGAATAATGCATTGTCATGCAATTTCGTTCTACTAAACAACCGAAAGGGTGGTATTGTCCTATACTTTCATGTAGGTTTTCGATTGAAGTTTTTGGAGTAGAAAATTACTGTATATACCTATTACATCATGCCTTTCCGATCTTTATCTCCTTGACTTGCTGAGGTTTGAGTGTTTAACATGATATTGCATGGATGGCAATACAATCTGACCTTTCGGTTGTTAAAACTTGTTTCTCTTTTTAAGTAAACACAATTCTTTTTATCATCTCTTCACCTCTTTTACACCACCCCCACTGCTGTTTTGTTCGAGTACAGTACAATGCTAGTCTTAATCAAGTGCATTAAATTTAGAAGATTTAGCTGAAAACTGTAACACGTCAGAACCAAAAGCTGTCTAAAGTGCGTTTTCAGTGCATGCAACTTCATAAGGCGTTATTTCTAAAACCTTGAGTCTACTATCCAATGTTTTAAAAACAAGTTCAACCGCTCCGGTCCCACCCGCCGAATCGGAAAATTACAGCTTACCGTCGAACCGCCCGGCTCACCGGTTGAACCTGAACTGGATTCCAGCCGGATTTCGTTTTCTCTTTTGTTTTTTTTTCTTCAAATAATGTTGATTCACGACGTTTTCAATCGTTTTGGAGTAAATATATCATCACCATTGTATTGGGAGTTCTACTAGCTAGATTTTGTATATATTTTTATTTGATTCGGAAAAGCCTCTTATGGCTCCACAGGTGGAAAACCGGTTCTTCTCTGTCTATCTATCGTAAAGTGAAACCAAACGATCTTCTTCTTCACCTCCGACCATCTTTCACCATTTTCGGTCGATGGCGACTGACATTGAACCAAAAAAAAGTCGTTGGTGATAGATTAACATTGAAAATGATTAATACTAAACGTCTAAACCAATATGTACTTTTACCGGCGAAATTAACGGTACACGATGATTCAGGCGACATGGGTATTGTCGGTGACTACTTCCGATCGGAGTAAAGAAAGAGGATGAACAATATATTGTATAATTGGAAGTGTTGTCTTTCATATTTCATATTTAATAAAAAGAGAGTGAGTTAACTTTCACTTTTATTTCTATATTTAATTTAATTAATATTTAATTGGAGATGAAAAGCATTGACAACAATATCTATAATAGTGGAGAGATGTGTTGGGTTTTGAAATTGACAACTCACTGGTACAAAAGCAAAATCACATTCCCATGTCACACCCCTTTTATATTGGAAATAAATTAGTCAAATTATAATAAAATTCGCATCATCTAAATTTATATAGAAACGGTTCAACCGGCCCAATTAAGCGGTTCAACCGGAACTAAAAAAACTACCGATTCATCAAATAAACCGGTTTTCAAAACGTTGTTATTAGAGCATGTGCATTGGCAAAGGGGTTGCTCAGGGTTCAAAAGACAATTCAGTGGGGTTGGGTTGGGGTCATCTTGGGGTTGGGAAGCCACAACCAAACTTTTCATTGCAATACCGAATTTAGTTCATTTTCTTTTTCATTTTTGTGCAGAAATAAAAAAAAAATAGCGTTCAACTTTTTTGTCTCTTTTCACAAACGGCAACAAAATTAAAAATACAATTTTTCAAACATTTCAATTTTACCTATAAATACAACCATTTACATATCAATTCACACACACCAATTCCATACATTTCTTTCTCTTATTCTATACAATTCACACTTCATACACACAACAATGTCTTCCTCAAATTCATCAAGTTCTTCCCGCTCGTCCAATATTTTCGAGCTAATGAATTTAGCGGCTAACAAAGCCATTGAATTACTCGAAGAAGATTCGAGCGAAGATGGAGCCGACGTACCAACTGAAAAGAAAAGGTACATCAAAAGACCACGGGCAACCGCCGAAGAACAACTCATGAACGACTACTTTATCGATGGTCCGACGTGCTACTTTCAAGAATACTTTCGACGACGCTTCCGAATGAGACGACATTTGTTTCTTCATACTGTTGAAGATATTTCTAATCATTCTCCTTATTTTCAACAAAGATATGATGCTCGTGGGAAAAAAGGTTTTACAACGATTCCAAAATGTACTTCCGCTATTCGTCAATTGTTATACGGGACGACACCGGATGCATTTGACGAATATTTAAAGATGGCTGAATCAACTTCACGGGAATGTTTAGATAAATTTTGTGAAGTTGTCATGTAAGTGTAAGGTCCAAAATATTTAAGAAAAGTTACACTAGATGACATGATAAATTTGTATGAGAAACACGACGAGGTTCACGGTTTGCCTGGTATGCTTGAAAGTATCGATTGTATGCATTGGGAGTGGAAAATTTGTCCGGTTGTATGGCATGGTCAATTCCATAGAGGTGACAAGAAAGCCCCTACAATTATGCTCGAAGCGGTCGCCTCTTATGATTTGTGAATATGGCATGCATTTTTTGGTGTTGCGGGTTCCAACAATGATATCAATGTTCTCAACCAATCTCCTCTATTTAATGATATGCTACTGGACAAGGGTCCCGAACGTGAATTCACGATCAATGGAACTGTCTACAAAAGAGGGTATTATCTTGCGGATGGAATATATCCCGAGTGGTCGACGTTTGTCAAATCATATAGTAAACCAACTGATCAAAAGCGTATACGTTTCACAAGGGCACATAATAAAGCAAGAAAAGATGTGGAACGAGCATTCAGTGTCCTCCAAATACGTTGGGAAATCGTAAAACAACCTGCACGATCTTAGGGTATGGAGAAAATAAGACGAGTAATGTATACATGCATAATGTTGCATAACGTGATTGTCGAAGACGAAGGTTATATGATCGTTGATTTCAGGGATGAGGAACCTCCACCACGTCCAAGACGACAACGTACTTTTGCAGAGGAAACAGAAGCAAGTCTTACCCAAAGCAAGGAACTACATGATAGAGACATTCACCATAATCTTCGTTCTAATCTCACAGAATATATTTCACAATAATACCTACCTTATATAGATTAAATAAGTTGTATTATGTTTTAATTCGTTTAAATTTTAATGTCTTTTTTTTTAATGTTATATAATACTTAAATTTTTAATGAAAAATATCTTTATTAGTTTTTCAATTTGTTGTGTTACAAAAAGAATTTAAAAAGTAAAATTAATAGGGGTTGAAAGGGTTCTATTGGAGTGAAAATGTGGTTGAAAGTGGTTAAAATGAAAAGTTAGTGAAAAGCTGATGTGACACTGATGTTTCAAGTGGGATTGCTTGAGGTTGTGATTACCATTGCGGATGCTCTTATCTAATCTTAATCTGGACTCCCTTATAAAGCATTCCCACATCATCATTAATGACGTGGAAAATGGAAGATGGGAAATTACCGTTCTACCCCTCCAAGGCTCTAACTCACCAACCGCCTTATGAAAACTATAAGAGCATCGGTCACTAAAATATGACTTTTTCTAATGTGTGCCCATAGGGCATAGATTAATAAACATTTAATGCTAATTATTTTCCTATTATAAGTGATACTAGATTTAATGATATACTAATTTTTGTATTATACCACTTATACCTTTTTCTGTTACTCCCTATTTTATTTTTGACATCAACCTATTTATTGTCCTTAAAGCTTTAATTTTAATATATTTAATTAATATTTATATTTATATTTATTTTCTAAGAATAGCAAATACGCACATATATTTATAGGGATACTCAACCATATCTTCTGACATCACATATTTACTAAGCTATCTGACGTTTAACTTGAATATTATATTGTGTTTATATTTTTATTTTTATAAAATCAATTAATTTTGACAAAATGATAGCAAAAACAATAACATAAGCCTATCTATTGCAATCGAATCACATACGATTTCTTGAAAATCACCATTAAGAACTCCATCTTTTGCAATCACAAACAAATCATCAGAAAGCTATTTCGGATTCACCAATTGTATGATTGTGTTTTTTTATTTTATTTTATTACAAGATTAACTATTTGATACAACTTGTATTCTTTGAAAATATTCAACAAACCTCCTACCTAAAATTTGTGATTTCATATCATTCATTTCTCTCGACTTTCCCGGTTTTCACATTATTTTATCTATAAAAATGTCTATTCATCCTAACAAATTATTTCTGATATAATATATATATATATATATATACACTTTAGTTTATGTTTTTTTTTTCTTACAAAAAATGCATAAACAATTTCTCTTTGATTTGAATAAAACTATAGATGAAAATTGTTCAAATGTCCATGAAGAAGAACTTACTCACAATGAAGGCTCACAATGCATAGAAGAAGTTTTTGATACTCCATTTGTAGGTTAATGCTTTCTTAGCGAAGAAGAAACTTTTATTTTTTTATCAGAATTTTGCAAAAAATGCGGGATTTTCAATTCGAAAAGGAAGGTTCGATAACAAGAAGAATGGAGAGAAAAATCGAAGAGATTTTTTTTATCACCGTGAAGGGAAGCCACGGGTTAAAATGGTGGATCAGTGAAAAGAACAAAGAAATCGGATTTCCACAAGATGCGAATGCAAGGCTTATATGAGAATAACTTTGAGAAGAGCGAATGAAATCTTTCCGGAAGAGTGGCAAATAACTAGTCTAACTCTAGACCACAATCACGAATTGTTGTCTACAAAAGAGGTTCGTTTTCTTCCATCTTATCGCAACATTACTACTGAAGATGAGAAACGTATACTCATGCTTAAAGAATGTGGTTTAACGGTAAGACAAATTATGCGTGTCATGGAACTTGAAAAAAATGTACAACATGGACAACTTTCTTTTCTCACAAAGGATGTTCATAATTTTTTTACTAAAATTCGTAAAATGCACTCTCAAAATGATGCAAATGATCTTTTAGAATATTGCAAGAAAAGCAAGAGTGAAAATCCCAATTTCCGGTATATGTTTACACTTGATGAAGAAAACAAATTAGAACATATTTTCTGGTCACCTAATAAATATTTTGATCTATACCAAAAATACGGAGATGTTGTGGTATTCGATACTACTTACAAAGTGAATTCTTATGACATGCCATTTGGTATCTTTGTTGGTATTGACAACCATGGAAAAACCATATTATTTGGATGTGCACTCTTACGCAATGAGACAAGAAACACATTTAAGTGACTTTTAGAGGTAAATCAACTTTTGTTTCATTGATGTATATATCTTGTTAGTTTTGTTTTTATCTAATTTTATTATGTTATAAATTGTAGAAATTTGTTTTATTTATGACACATAAGCCTAAGACAATCTTAACCGATCAAGATCCATGGCTCACAGAAGCAATTGCAAGCGTGATGCCTTCTACTAAACACGCTTTCTGCATATGGCACATCACTTCTAAGTTTAGTGGTTGGTTCACTTCAATTTTGAGAGCTGATTACTCAAGTTGGTGCACAGAGTTTTATAAATTATATAGATTAAACACAATTGAAGAATTTGAGCAACAATGGCCATCTGTGATTACAAAGTATAATTTGGATGGAAATAAACATGTACAAGGGTTGTATCAAATTAAAGAATTTTGTGTACCAACTTATCTTCATGGTTATTTTTTTGGTGGCATGACAACAACCGGGAGATCGGAAAGTATAAATGCATTTATAAAAAGGTTCATATCTCGTAACACGTGTTTGTCTCAATTTATTAGACAAGTAAGTATTCATATTTATTATTTTTTATTTAGTTAGTTCATAATCACCATTGCATAACAAGTAAGTAAGCATTTATAAATTTTTTTAGGTTGATCTTGCAATAGAAGATGTTGCACAAACCCAATTGCATAACACGATGTTGGAGAAATATAGGGGATCTTGTATGAGATCACAATCACCATTAGAAGAACAAGGATATCGTTTGTTGACTCCATTTGCTTTTAAAAAGTTTCAAGAAGAGTTTGGACGAGCAACTCAATATAGAGTTCACGAAGAAGCGTTTCACACTTTCATAGTCAACCATCATAACTATATACAAAGTAAGAAGCATGGCGTGATTTGGGATGGTAAGGTTGCTAAGTGTAGTTGTAAAAATTTTGAGTTTGTTGGGATATTATGTCGTCATATTTTAAGTGTGATGATTCATAAAGATTGCTTTATCATTCCTCCGACTTATTGGCTTTCACGCTGAACTAGGAATGAAGTTTCTTCATCACATGATGTATCTTTTGGTTTCACACCTATGAACAACGATGAGCTAGAGAAGGTTACAGATTTTGTTCAATGCCCACCTCTTTCAAAAACAAAAGGACGACCTAAAGAAAACGGCCGAGTGAAAGGTGGAAGGGAATCCGCAAGGAAAAAAAGATGTAGTGCATGTAAAGGTATTGGTCACAATATTACCACATGTTCACAAAAGGGAAAGCTCGATAACGATGAATTTGTTTCTACACTAGCTAGTAAGAAAAAGAAATTTAGGTTAGAACACCCAAATTTAAATCCTATTTTCACTTCGAAGATAAATTTATATGACTTTGATGTTCTGATCGGGAAATAAATTAGTACTTGTTTGTTCCTTTTAATCTTTCATTTGATGCAGTTTATCTATAACATTGTATGATAAAAAATTATGTATTATAATGCAAATCGTTAGAATATTTTATAAAATCAAAATAGATCTCTTAGTGGAGAATATTGTCATAAGTTGAACAGTAAATTAATTTGTCATCTAAACATTTTGCCCTTCAAAGGAGAACTCGATCGAATGAATCAATTTTGCAATTAAAATATTAATGTTACAATATTATTTAAATTTTGTACCACAGACTTACATTTTACTAAAGTTTGCATATTATTTTTAAAAAAATATCTAATTTAATCTAAATACAAATAATACGGAGTATTAAAGTTAATGATTTGAAGAGAATAAATTGGATGAACTAGAATCTTAAATAATAGAAAAGGGCATAAATGGTATAACCAGAAAAAATATTATGTCATTAAATCAAGTATTAGTTATAATAGGAAAATGAATTGTATTTAATGATTATTAAACTATGCCCAGTGAGCACACATTAGAAAGTCCCCTAAAACATATCGAAAATTAATCTTCTATTCATTTATTACTATCAATATATGATCAATTAGACGTTATATTGCATTGGTACACTTCTTTAGTATACAAATGATTTTGAAAGTTATAATGTTGTTTCTCTTGCCTATTAATTTTCTATTTGGTACCAAACATTTTTTGCAATGAAATATACATACAATTTGTTTAATTTTGTGTGGTTTCTGCTACTATTTATTTATTTATATTGGAAAATATATTATTAGTAGTTTGATTACGGGATTAGCGTTGATGAGAGTCATCTAATCTTGTGTTGTTTTTAAAAAATGATAATGTTGGTTTTTCTCATATTTTTGTGCTCATTAGAATTATCCACTCTCAAGCAACCTATGAGAGTTGTAACATTCATCCTTTTTCATGCTATCAAAATTATTGAAGATTGCGTTTTACGTTTCGCTGCCATAGCATGAGTAATATACTAGTTTTTATAAGGTAGCTTTTCATATCATATCTTATGTGTTACTTACTTATAAAAGAAGATGAAATTAAGGAAACAGTGTTTCTGGTTCAACCAAACCACACCGGTGTAGAGTTGCAAAAAAATCGGTTTTTTCGGTTTAAAACCGGTTATTTGAAAAATCAATTTCGGTTAAAAGCGGTTTTCACGGAATCGTTTTTTTTCGATTTTGAACCGGTTTTAATCGGTTAGTTTTTTTCGATTTTTTTCCGGATTCGAATTCGGTATAAGTGTATAACAAAATTTAAATAATACAAATTAAAATATAAAATACAAACATAACTTTTATTTAAACAATACAATTACAACTAAAAGTATAAAATACAAACATAACTTTTATTTAAACAATACAATTACAACTAAAAGTATAAAATACAAACATAACTTTTATTTAAACAATACAATTACAACTAAAAATAGAAAATACAAATACGAATACATTTCGAGCTTCGGCATGACCATCACCCGGAAACGTAATCGTGTAGTAAAGTATATCGAACTTCGGCATTGCCATTCCCGGATACACTTAACTAGTTATGTCGTTCCAAACTTCATCTTCATCCACGGATTCAACTTCAAGTTCTTCATATTCACCTAATTCGGTCGTTGGAGGTGATATCCAAACAATTTAAAAGTAATTGTACGTTTCATCAGTAACCAAGACTCGGGATGAAACCAATGGGCCGTAACGGCTAAATAAGAATTTGTCGTACCATGTGGTGCGGTCCAAACATCACAAGTAATAGAAACGCCATATTTATAGTTTTGAAAACCATCAATTATATCTTTTTTAGCGGTTTTCCATGATTTATACGCATCATTTCTAAAGGTAGTACGACTTACTTGTTGATATCGCGGTTGTAGTCTCTTTTTGATGATATTCGTAAGCCGTTGGTTGTCGAAGTGGTTGAATGGAAGCGCCTCTTGGATGACAAACTTCGTAAAACCTTCTCGAAGCGCATCATTATCGTATATAAATACCCCACCATCCGAACCAAGTGTCGATTGTGACGCATCTTGACTAACTACTCTACAAGACCCGTTTTTGTGACTTCTTAATGTTGAGTTTGATGTGGGGTTATAAAATTTCTCACATCTCTTGCAACGGGCCTTTCCCAACCTATCATTCATAACGCACATATCGTAATTCGACCAAATTTCCGGATTCCGGTTCGTTGATTTAACTTGCACTACATCAACGTTTGTGTAAACTTTGTTTCATACATTGCTACCAACCGGAAACTTGTGATTGTATGTTTTCTATTTTCGCAAACAAAGAGTATATATATATATATCGAGATTTAGAGTGATTTTTGAGAGAAGAATAGAATGTTGTTGGTGTATTTTGAACCTAAACCAACTAGGACGATATATAGGGAGTTTAGAGGTGCCAAAAGACCGAAAAACCCCCAAAAATCCGCTCCCAACGGCTCCTTTGAATTTTTTTTTTAAAAACCAGTTAAAATCGGTTTTCGGGAAATCCTATAACCGGTCTAACCGGTTTCGGTTATATAAAAACCGGTTCGGTTTTTTTAAAATTGGTTTTTCAAATAACCAGTTTCGATTATTGAGCCGGTTTAAAAAAAACCGTTTTTTTTTTCACCTCTACACCGGTGGGTTCTCCCTCTTGACTTGTCAGCTAACATACCCCAAAGGCCCAAACAGTTAATTTTGCCACCCTTACGTTGTGTTTGGATCTCACCAAGTTTTATGAAATTCAATGGAATTTGAATCAAAATATTATTCCGCAAGGGTATTTGGTGATCAAATTCTTCCACTCAAATCTTTTGAAATTTCATTTCCTTTGATCAATTCTTATTTCATCAAAGACATTCCATGAACCAAACACACCCTACCCTTGTTCAGCATATCTGCATTCCAGACTACCTACACCTTTCACAATCAGACATCTTTCTGACCGAGCCGCTGAGGAACACAACTATATCGTCTCCATATGTCCAAGTTGCATGAACACCAAACATTAAAAAACTAAACCACATCTCAAAAGCAAGAATCAAATCAGATTGTTCCACAAAAGTAAACCATATGACCAGATTGACTATAGTTAAGGCTTACTCTCCTATCCAGAGAAGATTAATCAAAAATGTACTTCGACATATCAATCACAAATTGTATACCTTAAATTCAAAACTTATTTGTCCATTACAGCATATCATTATGTGATCACATGAATGTCAACAATCCAGATAAATACAAACAGTACAAACTTGTTACATTTCAAAAGGTTAGGAAGAAACAGATCCTCAGATATGGCCAGAATGGTCTCCACTGTAATCAATCTCATTTTCCAAATCAAATTCCTCATCATCAGGATCTATTGATCCACCAATCTCCGCTTGTTCACCAGTGGTGGTAGAGCTTTCCCCGGGAACCTTCGCCTCTTGTATGATCCGGTTGATCTCATCAACGCTTTGCAGTGATTGGTCACGACTTGCATTCTCATAGTTTGTTTTCTCACCTTCAACTAGGTCTTTTGGCATGTTCTTCAGAAACCATGGATGTTTCTTGATTTCCTCTATTGTGATTCTCTAAAACAACAATGATTAAACTTCGGTTATGAATATTGGTATTGTAATAAAGAAAAAGGGGCAACAGATTTTTCAGAAAAGGTGGTACCTTGGAGGGATTTGCAACGAAGATATGAGAGAGAAGGTGTCTACAATCAACAGAAACACGCACATAATCTGGAATCGAGTACTGAACGCTAACGATTCTCTGCCAAGAACAATAACGCTGTTAATATATACTTATACTGCTAGGATCATTTGGCAGTCAAATGTAAGGATATCCAAAATTCAATTTCTATTTAAATCCTTTGAATTCTTCAGGAGAAGTATAATGTACATGTCAAGCTCGAAGCAGCAAACCATTCGAAAAAAGTTATTTCTACAAAATGCAATTAATTCCATTTCAATTTTGAAATTTAAAAATACTAGATTAGACCTCAAGGTCAAAGAGATCTCACCCCAATAGTTTTACGGAAATTCCGAGGGTCTTCGGGATCCTCAAAAGGGTAAGCTCCAACCAACATAACATACAGTGTCACCCCACAGGACCAAACATCTGCAATCTAAAACAAACAAGTTTCGCAATTTATTACAATGAGAAAGGAAGAGAAAAACTTTGACTAAATGAGTATATACTTAAAACAATAATACCTTTCCGTCATATTCTTTCCGCGATAGAACCTCAGGGGCAATGTAAGCTGGTGTTCCAACGGTAGATTTTGGTTGTGAGTGCAATAAGCCAGACTGCCCAAACACAAACTATGAGATAAGAACCGGAGAAAATGGAAAGACAGAGAAAAATGAAAACTTTATTTCAAAAGATGATATTTTGACTATTGGCAAACCTTTGAATAACCAAAGTCACAAATTTTGAGACGTGGGGTTGGACTCCCATCTAGGAGAGTGTTCTCTAGTTTCAGATCTCTGTGACAAATTTCCTGAAAACAAATAAACAATAATGTAAGAAGCAATTTGTACATTTTCATAACCTGTATTGCTAAAGAGGTATTATCATTCTCACCATGGAATGGCAGTAGCTGACTCCTGATAAAAGTTGTTGGAAGAAGAATCGCGCCTGTATTTAGAAAATGATTAACCACATGTAAATTTTGCTGAATGGCAGCTATGTTGCAGGAAGTAAAAAAAAAAAACACAAAACTTATGAAGTTAGAAGTGTGATCATACCTCATCTTCACTGAATCTGCCAGCACTGGTGATCTTACTAAAGAGTTCACCACCGGCTGCGTATTCCATGACTATAGCCAAATGCGTCTTAGTTAATGAGACCTGCGCAATAGCGATAAATAATTAAACAAGAAATCCTTTATCCTCAATGTGGAAATTTAGAAACTTGATCTTCATGTCATTGGATTATTAACTTCACTCAAAGTTCAAACTTACCTCCTTGAACCTAACGATGTTTGGATGTCTTAACGACCTGTGGTTAATGATTTCCCTTTGAACATTTTCATCAATCTGAAACAAGAAAATAAAGTTAGCATTCAAAAGTATGAGATGTGTCTCAGCGTCTTGAACTTGTCATCTTCTAATACAAACTCAAGTTCGATTACGTAAAACACAAAAGTTTATACCTACGATCTACGTGTGATTTTTACACATTGATAAAGATTTCTCATGTCTTTTACTAGATCATCTTTAAGTTCTAAATGAGCTTTTGAGTCATTAAGAGGTCTGTATCAAGTTTCATGTCATGGGCTAATTGGTTTCCTTTAGAATCCACGATGTCAAAACTTGAAGCCTTAGTTCTAAAATCTTATTGTACTTTGGAGTTCATAAAGTTTGCTCCAAGGAAGAAAACTCAAAATCTTGAAATATGGTTGACTTTATAATGGTCAAACCCTAGTCTATAAAAAAAGTTTCCATTTTTGTGAAACATCACTTATACTTCTATGGGATCACCAAAACCTCCACCCTAAAAGAAGATTAACTCAACAATGTGAATCACTTAAATAACTGACAACTAAATCAAGAAAACTACTTGCTCTTCATCATCTTATTCAGCAAAAGAAAAAAAAAATCCTAAATAAAAAATGGGAACTTATTTATTCTTTAATTTTCACACAAAATCAAGCAAAACCCATTAACCAGTTCCAAAGAAAAAGGAAAAAAGATTAAAAACTTTCCGGTAAATAAATAAAAAGAAAATAAAGTGGATACCTTTTTGCCTCTTTCAATGTATTTGACAGCAAACAACTCTTTAGTCTTCTTATCTCTAACAAGTCTTGCAACTCCAAAATTCCCAGAACCAAGTTCTTTCAATGGCTCATACTTTTCCTCCATTGTAAACATAATAATCAAGAAAATTCAAGAAAGCCCCAAAATGTGTTTAATTTCAAAACCCACTAAAAACAAGTCAAATTAAACAATACCCAGATGAAAAGATTTGAAATAGAAGATGGTGATTGCTATAAATCAAGACATACATACATAGAGACTGGGTTTTAGAAAGTTGTATTATAATTATAAATAGAAAGGGGTCATTGTTAGTTAATTTATTTTTTATATATTATTTTTACTTTTTATAATGAGTAGCTTAGAAGTTAGAAATCGAGTTCAAATTCAAAGGATCTATAATGAGAGGGCTTTCTTTTCTTTTTTTCAAGGATTAAAGTAGGCAATTAAATAAGATTTCGTTAAGCATCGGTTATTTTTTAAACAATTTATTTCAACTTGAATTATTGACTACGACATTTTTGTCTAGTTTTCGTTATACTCTTTTCATAATATAAAAAGTGATGTTTTAATTTACTAAATCTATTACTCCATACATCTGACTACAAGTGTCAATGTTATTATTTTGAATTAGGTCAAATAAATGTCTACTTTCATCTTACAAACATTCAAAAAAGACTTTAATAGATAGATATTTTATTTAATTGATAAAAATTATAGTTAGTCGATACTTCTAAAATTGTGTGCATAATCAAAGTAGACATTGTAACTATGACAGATGGAGTATTAAATAATGTAATGTTCATATGTCGATTAGCGATATCAAATAAGATGTACACGCTCCGTTCCAATTTAAATGTCTATATTACTATTTTTATTGATTCCAAAAAAATTATCCACTTGCAAAAAATAACTATAGAATATCATTATATTTTCAAATTTATCGTCATTTATCACTCTTAATACCTTATTTTCAATCAAACTTGCTTCGAATATAATGATAAAATTGACATTGACATTTAATTAAACTATTATAAATCTAATAATTTTTCTTGAAGAACATTTTTTTTTCCGAAAAGAGTATTATTACCTATTAGTTAATTCTTATTTCATCTCAAAATGAGTGTACGTGACACACAACTTTATAAAAGTGAAATTAATTTAAAATATTTAATACAACGAATACTGCTATGATTAATAATCTTATCGTTTTTTTTGTTTTTGATAAGATTGCATTAAAATTTTTATCAACTATCATAATGTAGTGTTTTTTGTTTTTTTAACAAAATGGGTCATATCTTCCGGGTTTTGAAAGGATTATCCTTAGTCGGTTGTAATTATGTGATATTAAATATTAAATTTCAAAACATAATTTGCCTTAAATTTTTTATGATTTTATCATATTTATTTCTAGATTTTTACGATATTAAATAATGATTGCTATTGACTATGATATTCCATTTAATTAAATGGAATATTAAAAAATAATTTATTTAGCATTACGTGGTCATTGCAACATCATCAGAACTGTTGACCCGTCATTTGACTCCGTCGTTAGAGGCCCACGATACCTTATTAACACTCGTTGATAATTTAAAATAATTATATATTTTATTTTAAGCTATATGTTAAAAGATATTAAATATTAAATTAGATTAGATTGCCTTAAAATAAACCATTTACTTATATTACAAATTGTAAGCTAGGAAATGAAATTATTTTAGTTATGAAAATGTCAATTTTCTTAGAACAAAAGAAAACACGTATAGTTTTGTTTAATAAATATATAATAAAAGTATATGTTATGGTAGCAAATTATTTTGACAATTCCTCAATGTGTGCAACATAGTCTTTTAGAGTTTTAGGATTTATTATTTTTTAATCTTAATCGAATATTTCTTATTTCTAGAAAAAATAAGTTACAGGTTTTGAAAATCTCAAGAGACATGGTAAGTTTTAATACTCAGCCTTTGACCATTTGTTTCTTTCGATAAGAATCGGTTTAGCATTAGAGAGTCGAGTAGTTTAATGAGGGAATGAGGGGCATACAACTTTAATCTTTGATTCTTTTATCTACGACTCAAATTCAGTGCATCATAAGTTCACTGGATCATAAACGTACACTCTACTGAATCTTATTGACTATAATAATCACTAAAAAACTATAATCATCCAATGATTTAATGTCTATTAATTTTACATAAAATAACTACCTATCGGCCACCTGCTGGGATTTTACATTCCAAATACCTATTTATTTTCTTTAATAAGTGCAATTTTATTAGATTTTATTTATAATAAGAAAATAGAGTTATGTTGGGTAGAAAGGACATGAGTATTTCACTTTCACACACGATCATAATTAATGCCATTAATAGCTTTTAAAGTAATAAAACATAATTAATGCCATTAATAGCTTTTAAAGTAATAAATTGTTTTAATTACATTGGCCGGTTCTACTTTTAACCGATTCAGTTATAAAAACAAATAAAATTCACCAATTTTTATTATTTATATTATATAATATGACAGAGATAAAAATTTACAGAACCTACAACATAAACGGTAAACCATGTTGGTTCAACGTAATCACTTTTTTGGGTAAGCCCAATTAGTTAGGCCTATACATACAACTTTCACCAATTTTTTTCCCTGTAACAACGTGTTTCTCTTGCGATGAGCGATTGCTGGTGAAGGGTTTAGAAATTAGTCATGGGTGTGCAACTATGCATAAGCTAGGCGACTATTAATTAGTTGGGTATGTTTGGTTTTCCCGTTTAGGCTTTCCGATTTGGGTTTTATTAGTTGAATTCGTTTTAGTTGCATGAAAGTGTGTACAAAACTAATTACGTTCAAGCTAGCTAGTATAGTACGCGCGCATATGATTTCAAATAAGCATGACGGGATTAGGTCACTACACAAAAGAAGTAGTTTTGCATAAAGCTATCTTATAGTTTTGGTTTTCGATCACCTACTTATCTCATGTACGGAACTAAATTTTCGTTTGAGTTTAAAAAAATACACATTACACAAATATATCAACAAATTTAACCAAAAATAGAAACATTGAAAAATTAAATACTATACTTAAACTCTTTAGGTAGTACCGTAGTAGTATATATAAGATACCACCAAATTACATGTATAACATATTAAATTCTAAATGCAAAAGAAAAAAAAATAAAAACAAAAACATGTTGGAAAAAATAATGATCAAACGTAAGTTATAAATCTGAAGTGTCAAAATCTAAATTAGTTGTATTCTGGAAAACTTAATGTTTTCATGAGTCTGTAATTCTGAGTCTTTGCAGACACAGACTGAAGAATCCATACAGACTCAAACCTTTTTGCTGTTACTGATTCCAAGAAGTAAAGCAAAAAGGGCGTGCAAATGTTGTTCCCAGGATGAATGTGGTATCCCCTGAACAACTGTTTGAGCTGGTCAATAGATTTAGTACATGCATGCGTACTAAACTCTATAAATATCAAGCTCAAATATGCACCACAAACATCCAAGAAAAACAAGCAACCAAGTAATCTTTAGCATTGTAACTGTCATAGTTTCTAGTGATAACTGATTACTTATATTCATTAGTTGAATATAAATCTTGGATCATATTCAAACACTTAGTGAGTTTGAATATCTTGTAATCTCTGTGATACAAACATTGGATTGTGAATAATATAAATATTCATACCATTCATAATTTGTGTTAATATAATCTTGTCTCCGCCAAAATTAGTAAGAGTTTGATTGAACTTAGATATTTAACAATATATTAAATTCTTATAATTTAATCTGTATCTAAGCTTTGGGATCTTGTCACTTAACAAAACAAAATAATCTAAATTCTCAAATACATAACCGATCTTTACGATACGTTAAAAAAATATGTTTAATCATTTTAGGAAGCCCACTGGCCAAATGTAATTTTCTTATCATGATCTAAACTGATCGGTAGTGTTTTCGAATTTTAATTACACGTGTTTTTATTTTGTTACTGTATTTATGAGTTTGATATACATCTAAGAAGATCAAAACGTTATGCACTCAACTTTTACGATAATTAGCAAAATCCGTGCTATGCGGCAGATAAAATTTTAAAAATCGATCAAGAGTAGTTGATGCGAATAGTATGTCTTATTGTTAATTTAGTCATATTGATAACTATATCTTGATAAAAATTAAAAATAAGATTTAAGTTGTTATCGAGCTATTTGAACAAACAAGAGTCGAGAACACCACTCACATTTGTTGTTTAATTTTAATAAGTTGAACTCTATCTTGATAACTAGTAATTAATGTTTTTTTTATAGAGCAAATTAGTGGTGTCACTCTTATCTGAATCCGAATAATCCATTCGATCCAAATCCGAATTAGGTTAAATGGATTGGATTAATCGAATTACGGATTGCTTAATCGGATTACGAATTGTTATAATCGAATTACGAATTTTTTAACGGATTACACGGATCGGATAAAGGATCAAACCTAAAAAAAATTGGATATCAATCTGAATAAGATTTTGATCAAATAAATAATATATTCTTAATAATATATTAATGTTTATCATATAGTTTTAATTAAGTTTAATTTAATTTTAGCTCACTGGGTGTAATGATTTTGTTTTCCAGAAGCTATTTGTATATATCTATTTGAAGCTCTCTACGTTTAAAGGATGTGAGTACTTTTATTTATATATTTGTAGTTTTTGCTCAAAAAAAAGTTGGTACTTATGTATACTTTATCTATAAAAGTTTAAACGTATACCTTTTGTTTGTTAAATTTGATCCCAATTGATATCACACATTCAACTTGAGCTAATTAGGATTAACCAATTTAATCCGAACACTAATCCGAGTCCGTTTAACCTATATCCGGTTAATCCGTCCGAATAACACCCCTAGAGCAAATGACCAGAAAAAAGTAATTTATTTGTCAAAATTTGATAATAAATGGAATATAACTTTTGCCGATGCCGAAAAGGACCCATATTTTCAGGTCGTGCCATAAAATGATTTAATTTGTCAAAAAAGTTCAATTAAAGGTAAAATTACCATATGAAATATTTCAATAAAATATCCATATGAAATATCTTATTATTTATTACTTGAAGGTTTCATGTGTCAAATATTTTTTTCATCAAGCACTAAAGTTTAAACATATCAAAATCGAAAATAAATAGATTAAAACATCAATACTATTTTCAATATGTATGTCCAATATGTGGTTTTATCTTGGATTCTAAACTCTATCTCTAAAGAATTGTTTTCTGGTTAAATATTTTCTCAACCTGCAAAAACTATGTGGGATAAACTTAAAAAGACTTATGATAAAATTGATGGTTCAGTTACCTTCACTTGACATTATAAGTTAAACACTATTTCTCAAAATGGGTCATATGTTTTTGACTATTATCATAAAGTATATTCTTTGTGGAAACACTATGATGCTTTAGTCAAACTTTCCGCATGTACTTGTCATATCAATACTGAGTTTAAAGCACATAATGACTCGATCAAGTTAATGCGGTTCTTAATGTGTTTGGATGATACCTATGTCACTATTAGAAGTAATAATTTTAGCTTCTCCAACTCTGCAATATGCCTTTTTCTATTATTTCTAGAGATTAATCTCACAAATATTCTTCTCAATCTGGAACTTCAAATGAGTCTCAAAATTCTTCTTTCTTGATTTCTAAAACTTTTGATAACAACAAAAGATTTGACAGATGTTCTAATCCTAATCTAAAGTGTACCAAGTGTAATAAACTTGGTCACACTATAGAAAGATATTATGAAATTGTTGACTATTCTCCTGGATGGGTAAAAAAGGGTAACAACAATATTGGTAAACCTGCTTTGAGTAATATTTTTATGTTTGACACAAATAATGATACTATGTCTCTAAAAAGCGATCAAATGTCTAAAATGATGGTTTAATTAGTGAAAAGCAAAGTTCAAGGAATGTGCAGATCAATGTGACATTTACATTTGTGGCATTTACATTTATGAACTGTAGCATTAAGTTCAATTCAAACTTCATACATTTCTTAACTTTAATGCATCATTAGAATTTATGAGCATTGATATGGGTTGGATTATTGATTATGGAGCAACTCAACCCATATTAAATAGTTTGATATGACATAAATGAATTTGTAATAACGAACTAGAGGGACTTGATAATGTACCTCTCACTTTTGGGCTCAAACATGGCTTGGACATGTGTTTCCTTATTGGAGGCTGACTCATTCCCATATATAATGGGATAAAGCCTAAATAAGAAGAAAAAATCGCACAACATTAAACACACAATATAGGATGGAGCCTTCATACTCTCCTCACCAAAAACTCATCTTTTTTAGACGTGCGCTCTCATACAACTAGGAATCGTCATCAAGATTATTAGAATTATTTTTTACCACCCTCGATTAGCTCAATCTCGAAATAAGCTACAACCCTTACGTAGACTAAAGAAGTGATTCCCCATCTCAACAACCTTAAGCTGAAATACTCTTGATCAATAGCTAAACTACCATACGTCATAAACTAAAACAGAATGCTACTTGTTTGAGTAATTTTGACAGGATTAAAGTTTTCTACGGAGTATAGTTTAATTTCAATGTGTACAGGCAGCAAGTAGCCAAAATTGGTTACCAGATTTGGGCACGATGTTGCCTGGCCCAGTTCATGTAACCCAGATCAAAGTCCAATGTCCATCCGTAAAAAAGCTCAATACTGGGCTCAAAATAACGATTGATGGGCCCAAAATAACGATTTACACATTCAAGATATATTTAAAAAACAAAAAACTAACGGCTGAAAAACACATAGAAATACGACGCGGTGTACACGTGGCCCTCAATCCCGGCCCAGTGTATATATTTGTGTATGCTGCGACACGAAAACGTGACAAATTCTCACGGGTTTCGTAAGGAAGAAGATCGATACATTCAAACGCACATATATTTATGCATTAAATTAATTAATAATAAATAATAATAGTATTAATTTTCCGTTTCCGGTTTCCGGCGTCCACGAAAACCGCATCTCTCCGTTAGGGCGGCTCGTTTCGTCCCCGCCGGTAATTCATGCATGCAATCTCTACATTATTTCATCATTATTTGTATTATATGTTTTATTTTTGGTTGTATAGTTAACCCATTTTTTTATTTAAATGTTATTTAGTGATTTATTTATATATCTATACAAATTTGCTTTATCATCAATATCACCATTGGGAATTATGATCTTGTTTCTTAAATTGTTTATTTGTTATTAGTCACATATGTAAATTATAATTATAAAATTTGATAATTTTTGGATGTAAACAAATTTTGTCAAGATTAAATCTGACTATATTTGAGTCCTTCATTCATCAAAGAATTTTTTTTTTTTTTTAAAAAAAAGAAGAACTTTCACTACTTAATTTGTCAAAAATTGAACTTTTACTACTTAATTTGTCAAAAATTGAACTTTCACTCTTTTGTTGTTAAGAGTTGAAGTTAATACTCCACATTGTTGAATCTACAATTTGACGCTGTTACGTTTTTTTGACGATTTGCCCATCTTGATTTAGTTAAAGAAAATTTTATTTCTAATCATTGTGATGAAGGTTCGGTTTAGATAGTCACTGTTTAACTGATAAACTTTTTTGTGTTTTATTTTGGGTTTGTTTTAATTCATAATGTGAAGGTTGAGATGATATGATGATAAATAGCTGTGAATCATTGTAATGCTCGTAAATTTGCGTAGTCTCAATGGGCTGTTGCTATTCTTATGTGGGTACTACAATTCCTGGCCGTGAAGACCCACAGGCTCTTGCTTCTCAAACAGCTTGTAAGTTTGTTCAATTCGTGTTACCATAATTAAGGTACGTTTTGCATTTGTTTTCATTAAATCGATTTTTTATTTGCAGTCAGTGTTAGTGAAGTTGAAGCACTATTTGAGCTATTCAAGAGCATAAGCAGTTCTGTAGTCGATGATGGACTAATTAGCAAGGTAGGTAGTTTTTCTTGTTCGGATTAGCAAATTAGAAATATAGTCTATATGTCAATTAATATATATTAAAATTAATCTGTTAAATATTATTCATTGATGACGCTTTTGGGATCAAAATTGTTGCTTGTGGAGAATTTCATTAGTACTAGTTGTTGTCATTGGTTGCTTTCATGTTGTTTTTCACCTCATCTTTAAAACATGCATATATATATATATATATATATATATATATATATATATATATATATATATATATATATATTTGTGTAGATAGCAATGAATGTTAATATTGTATTTTTCTTTATATATATGCAGGAAGAATTCTTATTAGCTATGTTCAAGAACAAACGAAAAAAGAATCTGTTTGCAAACAGGGTATGGTGTTCAATTTCTCCGATTTACTTTATATTTTGTGGAGCAAGTTACTAAATTTCCTGCATCACCTTTATTTTAAATAACATTGAGCATCGCTACTTATTACCATATCATAAAGTTAAGATCGAAAAAATAAGGTTAAGCATCATTAGTGTACCATTAATTTTGTGTGATGCTAAATATGTTTTGAAATGAAAAGCTATGATCTAGCCGATTGATACAATTAGTGTATACAGATTGCATATTGTATTGATTTTGTTATGATATCTTACGCTTATGAACTTATATGCACAGATCTTTGCTCTTTTTGATGTTAAGCATAAGGGGGTCATTGATTTTAGTGACTTTGTTAGATCACTCAACGTATTCCACCCTAAAGCTCCACTAGAAGACAAAATTGATTGTAAGTTAAGTTGACTATTCTTGGTCTAAATTGGCATTTCAAATCAATCTAATGATCATGTAACTTCGTTTTTGTTTTAGTTTCCTTCAAGCTATATGATTTGGATGGAACAGGATTCATTGAGCGCCACGAGGTACATAATGTCTCCTAATAAGTCTCTGTTGCATAATCATGAAATAGTTTTCTTTTCTTATCTCATTATATCATACTTTATATTTTCAGGTTAAACAAATGCTAATCGCACTTTTACGTGAGTCTGAGCTGAAGCTGGCCAATGAGACCATCGAGATGATACTTGACAATGTGAGTTTGTAGTTTCTTGTAGTGACATTTTATAAGCCAAAACTAGTACCTGGTACATTATCAAGACGATACGCATAGAAATATCATTTTAAAAGGTTTTACGTCCTCTTTTGAGTATTTGGTATGATTGGTACATTATCGTTTTCTTTGAACAGACGTTTTCAGATGCGGATGGAGACCGGGATGGAAAGATAGACAAATCAGAATGGCATGCTTATGTCGCCAAAAACCCTTCACTGTTGAAGATAATGACACTTCCTTACCTAAGGTATGTCATCATAATCATAATTAATAATTAATAAGATCTTAAAATATACATCAATTCATGAATGCATAAAACCTTTCATAACAGTTTATTAAAGAAAAGTTGGATTATTCATGTAACAACGTGATCTTTTAAATCTTTGTTTATAAACATGTAAATAAATTGACAAAAAAAAAAGTGTTACTGTGTCAACCTTATCCGACCAGTTTTGGCACGTACTCAAAATTACTCATTTTGACGTTATTAGATACCTCGTTCCCATAGTGCCCCCTGTGTTGATGCTTATATAGACGGTATTTAGCTTAAACATACTTTTTAAATGCAGGGATATTACAACAACCTTTCCAAGCTTTGTTTTCAATTCTCAAGTTGAAGAATGTGCAACATAACAATGGAAGGTTTTTGGCATAGTTCATGAATAAATCCTAGTGCTATTCTTGTCAATTTTAAACTAACAAATGTGTTGAAAATGGAGGTTTGTGTTATTTTTAACCCCCAACAAATAAAATAGAATTTTCATCATCATACAATGTACAATCAATAGCTAGGTTAGCCGATAGATTGTTATCGGTTTAAGATCACGATCTTGATTTATGAGAATTTTGTTGTTGATTGGTATTTGTTATTTCCCCTTTTCTCTACCTCACTTTCTTCTCCCTTCCTTTTTTAGATTACTCTGTTATGGATTTGGTTTATGCTTCAAAAAGACATAAATTGATATAAAAGAGGCGGTTCTGTACAATTGTTGATGTTTTCCTCGATGGAATTATTTGCCGTACCCATATTCTTGTTAAGCTAAAATTTGTGAAGTTGGTTCCTTTTTCTTGTGAGTATTGATGTTGAGGTGGGTTCCTATCATGGTTTTTAAAAAATTGTAGTGTTACCAAATACATTTCAAATTTTAAATTTCAGTATCAACATAAACCGTATCATTGCCTAGTCCTGCATTACTAAAGTTTGTCTAAATCATTTGGAATGGGGCATTTTGTGTGAATTAGTTATGAGGGAAGTGTATTTCTGCAGTTCCAGCTAAATTATGAAATTCAACATGATCTCTCATGTTGTGTTCAACATGAAATGATCTCAATCCTCCTAGAAAATGGTTTATTACAAATAGTGAAGTTAGGGGTGGCAAATTTCGATACAGGACGAATCGGACACCAATATAAACAGGTTAAGGTTGGGTCTAATCGGACTGGCGAGTTAAAAGGGTCCAACCCACCAACTCGTTTTATAAATGGGTCGTGTTTGGGTTGTGATTTCAACATGGCACCCAACCCGACACGTATTGCCATCCGGAGTGAAATCATCAAAACAAATAAATTCAAAACTCTGAAGCTTAATATATGGAAAACTTGAAATCCTCTGCCATCATAATTCTAATTGATTAAAAAGCTACTCCGTAAGATTTAAAATAAATCTCATGTACTGTAGGCTATATAGGTTTTTATTCGGAAGTTGTGAACTGATGTGTGAATTCAGGTAGGTTGTGCATCAAAGAGCAAGTATAAAAAGAAATGAAAAGAAACTATATAACATCATTGAATTGAATTAAATTAACTTAAATATTACCTTAGATGTAATTCTACTTGTACCAAAATCTACATACTATACAAAGCTAATACAAAAACAGTCAATCTGCAGTGCCTGTTATACTTGGCATAAAATGTGACTCAATTATGAAGCACGATAAGCAAGCGAAGAATACTTTCTGGTCATTCTCCCTTTCATGTTTCTCATTTTCGCATCAACTCGTGCTGATAAACCTATCTCTGTTTCTTGTCTCGCCTTATCTTGTTCGCTCTTCCACATCTTCCTATCGGTCACATCTTTCTTCAAGTTCTTCATTTCTTGAAGAACATGGTGATCTTCTGGATTATAACATCTTTGATACGATATGTGAATAAGATACGGCAAGTTACATAATAATGTGACAAAAACCGTCGATAAATAGAATTTATGAGCTGGCCCAAGAACTTCGGGAAGTTGATGGTATATGTTACCAGATGACCATTTCACTGGCATCATTCCGTATATGTAAACTATCAAATACCATACAACGATACTACCCCATATCGTGTGTAATTGTATTCGGGTCAGGTAATGCGATACTAGAAAGATCTGCACATTAACCACCCAAATGATGCTCGTGAACATAGCAGTACCAATGACATACATATCGGCTGTTTGTCCTTCTTTAAGAAAAGATTCAGGACTAAAGATTTTGAGATTCACGAGATAGATAACAAAAGAAGCGTAAACACCATTTGCTAACCACCCGATTATTCTGTACCAATCGAAGAACAAGTTTTTTGGGCCTTGTTGATATAATGCAGGAAACTGTAAGCAAAACTCTGCACATATATCTTTCTCCAAAACTCCAAGTGCAAGAACTGGACACGAGGTTAGAAACACGTTGTAAAGCAACATGTACCAATCGTCGTAATGCATTTGTCCTGAAAAGCCCGTTTCAGCTTCAAAGTAGAATAATGTAAGGGCTAAAGTTATGTTCTTGTAGAAAAAGTAACATATCATCTTTGAGATTCGCTTGTAACACCAGTGTCCATGAACAATCAATAGTCTTTCCAAGAACCGAAATTGTGCAATTGAGAAATCACTAGCCATAACTGCTTGCATACCTTCAACGCCACTAATACCTATTCCAATATCCGCTTCTTTAATCATACCAACGTCGTTTGCACCATCACCAATCCCTAACGTCGTTCTACCCGTCCCTTCTTTTACTAATCTAACCACCAAAGCCTTTTGCTTCGGTGAAACTCGGCAACATATGACAGACGCACAATTCACCGCTAGGTTTAAAAACTGAAACTTTATATCGTCTTCTAAAGCATATGTCAATGTTTTCCCATCTATGATTAAAGCAAACGGTGCACGAGTATCTTTCTTGCTCTGTATCATTTGCGAAGCACTTGTGATTTGAGTTAATATATTCTCCTTTATAACATCTTTAGCAGCTTGAGCTAACATTTCAGCATCTACAACAATACAAATCTGTTTCATACCTTGTCGTAACAAACTACATGAAAACCCAATATTAATCGCTGTTTCCATTTTGTCACCGGTTAAAACCCAAATCTTGAGACCGGCTAAAGCCAATCTATCGATACATTCAGGAACGCCTTTTTGTAACTTATCCTCAACAGCAGTTGCACCGACGAGAGTTAGTTCTCTTTCCATTACATCCGATAGTTCTTCTAGAAGCTCCTCTCGATTTGGGCCACTCGCAATCTGAGCCTTGTGGAACTTTTCATACCAATTCGAGTACTCGGTTTCTTCAAGTTTTTTGTAAGCAAGTGCTAATGTACGCAACCCAGCGTCCCCATAATCGTTTAAGTTCTTTGTTGTGGCTTCCAGGTACATTTTCCCATTACTTGCTAACCGATCAAAAATGATTGTATCTGCACCCTTACAAAGCATAAGAATTTGGCCAGTTTCATCGCGAATAATTACTGACATTCGTTTTCTCTTGCTAGTGAAATCTAGCAATGTTAGGATATTGTATTCCTTCTCAACGGGTTCGTGGTCCTTAGAAAGGCGTTCACGAACCACAACGCTATTTTGAGTTCTTTTAATAAACTGAAACCCGAATTCACGAGCTGCAACAAGGAAAGCACCTTCATCTGGTGACTCTGCTTCATAAGTTAACTCCCCGGTTTTCTCATTTACTTCGGGTATTGCTGTGTGACAAACAGCAAGAATACGAAAAAATAACAAAATGACATCTGCATTCGGCTCTTTTAACCAATTCCCATTCTGTAAACGATCATCTTGAAAACTAAACCCTTTTATCGTTTCCTTCTTGTTAATATTACCATCATCGGTTATCGTTATAGCCTCTAACGACGCAGTATCACTCACCCCATCTGAAGATTCTGCATCGTTCGATTCAAGTTGAGCAGCAATTTGTTTAGCAGCCGCGAGTTCAACTTCACTAAGTCGTTTCCCATAAGGACACCCTGCGATCGAACACTTTAAAAAGTCCATTTGATTGCAGGTTAACGTGCCCGTTTTATCAGAAAGAATCGTATCAACTTGCCCCAATTGTTCATTCAAATTGGACGTTCTAGCATTCGCAGGGACACCAGTAACCTCATCATACAAATGCAAATCATTGTTGATAAATCTCGCTTGAAGAATCTTCACCGCTTCAATAGAAACATAAAGAGAAATCGGTACTAAATAACCATACAACATTAGTGCAGTCACAAGATGTCTTAGTCCCGAAATGAGGAAATTGTTTATATCGAAATCCTCTCCGGCTACATCGGGCATCAAGTACCACCATAACGGAACCAAATTCCTTACGAATAAACCAAACCCCGAAGCACTAACTATCGAGATAAAAATCAACAACCCGAATAACAAGTATATAATCTTGTCCATTTGTAACTCAATTTTGCTTCTTTTAGATGGCGATTGTGTCGTATTTTGCATAACTTTAGTATCATTCCCAGTGAAAACCGCAACACCAAACAAATATTCGGTGTTTCTAAGCTTCGAATCTCTAAGAAGAAGTTGAGCCGGGTCAAGGGGATAAATCCGTCCATCGTACTCTAAATTCCCCATAAAAGTATAAAGATTCGAGTTAGGATTTTCACAACGAATCGTCGCTCTAAAATCCTTAAAATTAGAAGTTTTATCATTGTCAACCACAGGGAATGATAAATTTTGTAAAGCCCTTTTAACTTTCAAATTAGTCTCACCATCTAAATTCATAGTTTCAACATAAGACATACCATCTTCATAACTAGATTGTAACAACAACAAATCAGCAGGAAAAAACTCATCTTTTTTAACTTTTACAATATCCCCAACACAAACTTCTCGCCATTGTTTCGAATCAAACACACCGTTTCCAACATGAACAGTCGATTTCCTACAATTGGCAGCTTTATCTTGCCAATGTCTTTGAAGATCTTCATACATCTCTTTTGCAAGACTAAAACCAACCACCAATGCTAATGGTACAACTTGACTAGGCCAATCAAAAGGTGCATAATCGGTGAACGTTAAACCGGCTGCCACAAGGAAATAAAAGTTGGCCACACGATTAAATTGTTCGAATAAAGCTATAGGGAGAAAGTTATAAAAAGTATATTTAGTTGTTGATACATAGTTTGAACAAAAGATTGGTGGTGACGTGTCTTCTGGGACGATCGGTTGGTTGACGTGGATGACACGTGGATAACCGGATAATTCTCCGGCTGCCTCTTCTTTCTTGTATGATGGTTTTGTACGGACGTTAGCTAATGTGTATAGGCTGCTACGAAGCAGCTTTGCTCCTATTCCGCGTTTTCCCATCAAAATGAAATCGGAATTTTGGTACTAATACACATTTTCGATTAAGGTAACCACGGTGGGGGTGATCGGAGAATGAAGCTCCGGCAATGGAAGGTAGGATGTGGTGGTTAGGAGGATTTTTTGTGGGATATGAGAAGAGAAAAGAGGTTGAAAAATTGAGGAAGAAAATGATTGAGTAGGAGCATTTTACGTTAAATGGAGAATTGACCAATATATTTGTAACATGTACAATATATATGTTGTCAATATATATGTTGTCAATTTTGAAGGGTATTTTCATCATTGATTTTGATAAATGTATCACTATTGTGCATTAAGTATTTATATTGTACATATAAGTGCACAATAATAGTGAATTTATTAAAAAAAAACTAGCATATTGCCCGCACGATGCAGCACGATAAAAAATTTACGTTTTTTAATTTATTTATCTAACATGATAGTGTGTAGTATATCATTTTCTTACTATTTGCAATGACGGTCTCGTCACGACTTGAAACTCAATACGAAACCAGCAAGTAAATAAACTGGTTAGGGTGACACATCTAACCCGTCATTGTCAACCTGTTAAGTTAGAACAGCCAGTGCGTTTAGCTTTTCTAGTCGGGTTAGGTCAAGGTTCGGGTTACTGGTCCAACCCGCTATTCTGGAAAAAAAAATCTAAGTTATACTTTTGTAATAAAAATTTTAACCCGTTAATCGAAAGCCCAACTATATTTTCACTTATATTTATATCAAATCAATCGTAACCGACATTTTAATATCCATCATTATAACATTCTTAAAAAGAATTAAATAATTACGAGGTTATATCTTTTGTAACTGAAATTAATTATGATGTATTAATTTTTTAATTATATGTATTTGACCTTAATTTTGATTTATATTTAATAAGATGTAAAAGGGTATAATAGTAATCGACAATTTCTCCCTTTGTTTCAAATCAATTATAAAATATCAACTCCATTCTGGAGGGCCTCATGCTAAGTTTTCTAACTATATATTAGTGTAATGTAAATGCAATCATTCTTTTACTTGCTTTGTTATAACAAAATATGGTATGGTGTGGTGTTCCACAATGTACGGTTTTTTCTTTAGCTTTGTTGTGTAACTTTGTAATGTATATATTTTATATATGTAAGTTTTATTTTCTTATAAATATTTTATTATAAACATATTTCCTAGAGTAAGTGTTAGGAAGTCATAAAATATCCCGTGATCATCAAACATAAAATGTAAATATACATCATTACAAGTTAAAGAATGAATGAAGTTGTTCACTATCTTCTTACAAAACTGAAGTGATAATCACCTTTTCAAATGGAGAATTTTTTTTAGATGAATGGTCTACGGATACTTTTTCAACTTATGATATGTGTCAGACCATTATCCAGACAAATGGACATTGATCCCGCAAGAATGCACCTGCGGGTATTCTACGTGGTTGGATTTTACTGAGCACGTGAGATTTGTCTTTAATTGTGGGATTGCAGTAGACATGTGGAATTTTTGTGCCAGGTGTCGAATTTTTATTAGTTCCAAGATGTCACAGAGCCGCGAGTGCATTTCATCGGGATCAGTGTCTATTTGCGAGAAAAATTTTCTGACACAGATCATTGGCTGAGAAGGGTTTCGCTGACTGTCCTTAAAAGAAAAATTTATCTTTTAAAAATTTCTATTATAGATATACGAAGTGGCTTTTAGAGACACGATATTGAAGTTCAGACCATGTTAATCTTCTCAATCTATTATCCTATTGGCTTCATCGTCATAGATAGAAGTTTACGTCAATTGAAACTTGTAGATATATAGTATATAGAAACATGTCTTATAGTCTTAAACAAGAGAGGTCATGGAGAGTTTGTACAAAATCCACTTTTGTGATTAATATTTGACAGATAGCCTCTGCTATAAGGATTATGTGTGATCCTCTACTATAAGGATTATGTGTGATCCTGATTTAGACATAAACTCGATTCTTGATTCTTTGGAAAATGGATTCTCAAATTGATAACGACACGTGTATTTAAATTTCACATTTTAAACGGTATCTAAAACTGCACAGGTTGAAAATAGAGTCATGACCAATATTGAACATATTTTATCTAATTCGATTGGGTTTCGATTTTACCTTCTAGCCTGTTGCTAACCAAGCCACTATGCACTATCCACTTCATGTCATGCCATCGGAGCACTAAACGTACAATAAGCACAGACGCACCGTATGAACCCTACAACCGGATACACAAAATCTAATCCCCAAAAAATTGTTGTTGTTCCCGCCGATAAAATTATATATTATATTCCCAAAAACATCACCGGCACCCACCGGTTTCTATCTTTTTTATCACACACACTTGCTCCACTCAAAAACGACGAATTTCACAGAAAACACAAATTAAATAAAAAAAGGAAAGACAAATATCATTTAATTTTATAAAATTAACTCTTTCCTTTCACCAGGAAAACCCTAATCCCCTTTCTATTTTTCCCCAATAAGTAATTAGGGTTTCAAATACAAAATTAAAATGTACAGAGAAAGAGGTGGAATAGGATCCAAAGGTAAAATGGAACGATCTTCAACGGCGACAAGTTCTAGAGTCGGTGGAACAGGATTGAATTTAAGCAACGGAAAAGAAACTATTATTAATAATAATAGCAATAAAGATCGTTCGTCACCTGGAAACCCTAAAGTTTCTTCGTTTTCTAGGTCTTCTTATCCTAATAAGAAACTTTCCAAAGGTTCGTTTTCCATTATTTTTCTTTCCTTTTATATCTGTATCGATATGTTGATACATATGTAGCTGTATGTATGTGTAATATGTTGATATATATATGTATATGTATCTGTTTACTGAATTTTTTTTGTTGTATGAGTTATGAAGGAGACTAATTTGGTGTGATATTTCTGTTTTGAGAGCGAATTGTAAGGTCATGTTGTTTATGAGCTGCTGGTAATGGTAATTGTCTGCTAAGTTAAAGATGTTTATGAGCTAGTGTTTCTGTTTGTTCTTCCCCCTTGTGCTCATTGTATAGAGAGATGCTATACGTTTAAATGTTGATTTTTTTATATGTAAAACGATGATTAAACATTGCGTATTATACTATTATTTCATGGCTTGAAAGAGTTTTAGATGGGTGAGTGTAATTTTTAGGTAAAGATTGTGATTACTTAGCTTTAATATGATAAGGATTCTTATTTTGGGTAACGGGGATTAGACCCCGGCAAAATGATAAGGATTCTTATTAGGAAATTTATAAACATGAATCAGGGGCAGCCGGTTAGTAGATTAATATTCTTGATTCGAGGAGTTCATATGATATTTTTAATTGAGTGTCAAATTTAGGTTTTTATCGTTTTTCTTATTATTGTTTATTTAAATTGTGTGCTCAATTATCATTATATATAAGCTTGGTTGGTTGAAACTATGAAAGTAGAAAACACTGAATGTTTGAAAAGAATAACTGTGAAAATATTAGGATTCATGTCTTCCCTAGACAGTTACTATATTAACTGTTATATACTATCTGCAAATTGTGATATCAGCTTAGGTTCTGATAATTGATTCTTGATGGTTCTTTCTGCTGTTATTTTTATCTTGAATATGTGATCAATTTTGTCTAACGAAGCTTTCTTTCTTTCGATAGGAGAGGAAAATGTAGTAGAGGAATCTGAAACAGATAGCGAGGAGTCGGATGTTAGTGGCTCTGATGGGGAGGACACATCATGGATATCATGGTTTTGCAGTCTACGTGGAAATGAGTTTTTCTGTGAAGTTGATGAAAATTACATTCAAGACGATTTCAACCTGTGTGGTTTGAGCAGCCACGTTCCCTATTATGATTACGCTCTTGATTTGATTCTGGACGTTGAATCGTCTCATGGTAAAGTTCTTTCTTTTTCTAGTTTTAAGTAAATACTTACCAAATATGTCTTCGAAATTCATTGTACAAGTGTGTATCATCTTAGTTTCCATATGGGTTATGCAACTGCGCATATATTAGTTGTTTTTATGATGTTAACTCACACAGTTCCTTTATATTCTAACTAGTTAACAAGTAACATCATAGTTCTCGTGATGACTGATGGTTAAGAACTTAAGATTTATCTTTTGGCTATCTTTACCATTAGCTAGTAAACTAAATTGTTTTAACTATATGATAGTTACTCGAACTTTTGTAGAATGGCAGACCTACTCCCTATCCCACCAATTATATACAATTACACATATTACACATTGCCACCAATGAGACTCTAACCCACAACCTCTTGTTAAATGGGCTCCTCACATACCGCTAGGCCAAAGGCCCTTTGTTATATGATAGTTACTTCTAATGATCAACTATTGGTCTTTTGCTTATGGTTGGTCAATTGTGGAAGACTAGGCCTTTTGTTTACTAACTTAGTCATTCTGTGATTTGGTGATTAATACACCTTATTAGTTAGAGACTTGATTACCAATAAATTATTTTAGCACCAGCTCCTTTCATCCATTCAGAAAATGGGGATTACCGGGTACTGCATGCCATGTCCCCTGCTAACTATTGAATAACAGATAAAAATATGCAAATTTGCACTGTAACTAGCCAAAGGCCAGAAATAATTCCTCATTAAAAGATTTTTTTTCGTACTTAATTGAAACTTATGATGATAAATGAGATGTGAAAGTTTATTGGAGTTTGACGTTTTATCAACTGCTTAAGGTTTATGGTGCCCATGTACCTCACTTTTCATCTCTAACATCGTGTCCATTACCATCTCATGTGCTACTTGATCTCTTGACATTTTTATACTAGAGGACTGATGTGTACTCCATTATAACAGTTCCAGCCTTATTTTTACCCCTCTCAGCCCCTCCACCCACTCCCAGAGAAAAAGAAAGAAAAGAAAAAGAAACAAAATGAAACTACAAATTAGGTAGCTATACTATAGAAAAATATCTTTATAGCTCTTTGAAGAGTGTAGTGCTTGCATGCTGAAGGGTCCCTGTCCAGTTTTTGTATAGAGCGTCACTATGTTTCTTCCCCTTTTTGGAGTTGGGTGTGTTTCGATGTACGCTTTGGGAATGAACTTGGGATCTTGAGGAAGCAGATAATCAGTTGTAATAAAACGGGTTGGGTGTATTTATATGAAATTGTAATGATTTAATGACGTAAAATTTATACACATTCTTGTGAAAAAAAGAGGTACTCTCTGGCGAGATTAGAGTTGAAGTCTCAAATTAGGTTAAAAGAAGGGGTAATTAAGTAACTTCATTTTTACCCTTTGATAATCTGTTGTTGTATCTACTATGAAACTGATTATCCAGAGTTGATTATTTAACCCCTAATATCATAGGCATAATATTTTTATCAACATTCAATATTAAAACACACCAACCAAAAAAAAAAAGAAGACAATAACGAAAAGAAGAAAGAAATTGTTTATATGTCTAGAAGCTTATGTTTCTTTTCTGAATGAACCCTGCTCCGATAATCCTCATTGCTGCCTACTTTATAGCATTTGTCATTTTATCCATGTGATAAAATACTATAATATTTTTCTGAAGGATATTAATTGGATTTCTATTAGTTAGGGTTAGTAAATTGAAGTGAAGAACACATATGATATTAAAGATCATAGACTGGAGGTGAGGTAGCTTAGGATGATGAAACCATACCTTCTAACTTTCGGACTTTCTTGCTGGCTTGACATTTTTAAGGAAAAACCACTATGTATTGCTTCTGATGTTTTAATGTTACTCCCCAAAGTTGATGTTTGGGTTTCTCCTTCAATTGCTGTATGTTCCCATCTTAAGCAGGTGATATGTTTTCAGAAGAGCAAAATGAAATCATTGAATCAGCAGCCGAGATGCTATATGGTCTAATTCATGTACGATATATTTTAACCACCAAAGGATTGGGTGCCATGGTAAGAATTTGCTCTGTAACTTCAGTTTTTGTTTTCTTTATATATATAGTTATGTGAAAATTAACAGTGGAGCAAATGATCCCTATCGGCAGCTTGAGAAGTACAAAAACGCAGAATTTGGCAGATGCCCAAGAGTGTACTGCTGTGGACAACCATGCCTTCCCGTTGGTCAATCAGACATCTCTCGACAAAGCAATGTAAAAATTTTCTGTCCAAAATGCGAAGATATCTATACCCCTCAATCCAGGTTTCAAGATAGTATCCTTTTTCATAAGAACTTATTGCCAGTAGTATCAACATGCTTTTGTAGATACTTCTTCCAGTATCAATAGAGTCCATGTTTGACATTTAGATGGTGAATTATTTACTGTTTGATGTTAAGAGTTGGTAAAAAGGTGTTTTAGTTTAACCAATAGAAATTGAAAATAACATTAACTTTTAATACAAGTCCTCATGAACATGAACATTTTCCATTTCGGTTCTTTAAGATACACTGTTTAGTTTTCTGAAAATATATATTTTGAAGAATTACACCTATTTATTCATTAGCAATCGTTCAATTGATAACTGTCATAAGATTGTGCCATAGCTTTTCTTAATACATAGTAATGATTTATTTATTAAAAGGGTATTATAAGTTTTTGATCATTCAAATAAAAGTTTCTAATTAAGCTTTATTTGTAAAAAATATTTGAGTTTTATAGCCGAGAGTCATCAAGTTAACTTTGAATTCGAAAAGTAAACTCTTTTCTGGTAGTGGTTCTATTTTGGTGTGTGTGGATCTTGCAATATTTCTTTAACAGCCTCTAGACCTAGATGGAGCTTATTTTGGGTCAACATTTCCTCACTTGTTCCTGATGACCTATGGACACCTCAAACCACAAAAGACATCACAGAATTACATTCCTAGAGTCTTTGGCTTCAAGGTTCACAAGCCATGACTTCAATCCTGGATCCAAAGACGTGCCTCCGAGGTCGTTTCTCCAGGCTGCCTGCTATTGGCACCCTGATAACATTCCGGTTCTTTCTCACTTAAGCAACAATCGCAACTTCAGTTTAAAGGCCTGATAAGAAATCAAATCACAACCCGAGGATCCTTCATATATGAAAACATCTAAATTAGAAGAAAAAAGTTTGTGTGGTAAGAGTGTTATGCTTCTTGTTTTCATCATCTTATTTGTATTAGTACTGATTTTGTCAATTAGGAAAGCTGCTTCTGTTTCCCTCTTAAATGCATCGAACTCTGACTCCTTGATGAAGAACCAAAAGTATGTATTTGCAGTTCATATTATCAGTTTCATGATACAGATTCACTCGGTGGTCACTTGGCATGTAATTGTTCTTTTTCCTTTTTATTGATGATGATGATCATCTATTCTGCGATAAGAATACATTTTTGCATCTGTTAAAGAAACATAAAAAGTTTGGGTGTCTAATCCAGATCCAAGTTCTTTATTAAACACAATACTGGTAAAAGTAGAAGTTAAAAAGATCACGTTTCTATGTGGTTCAACACAATACTGGTAGGGTTGATTTTTTAATTTTGAGTAAATTACATTGCCAGTCCCACTCCCAGTCCCTCGGTATTTATGTTTCACTCTCGGTCCCTAACCTTAACGACAAATAATTTTACTCGTTAAGTCATCTCACGTGCTCGACACGCGAGGGTGAAAACGACTTTTCAAATGCTGGAATAAAGGTATGTGGAGGTTCAAAGGCTGGAAAAAGGAGATGAAAAAGTCGTTTTTGCCCTCGTTTGCCACGCACGAGAATGACAATTTAATTTACTCTTTAATTTTCTAATTTTTCGCATGTTATCACTTATATTATTGTTTTAAATATCAAATATAATCTAAAAGTGTGTATTGATTCAATTTAACTGGTTAACATCTATAGACTTGTTGACTTGTTCATTAATTTATCAATAGTTTAATGGCAGTTAATTCATATTTCACTAAAGATTTCTTTTTAACAAAGTGAGGTTCAAATAAGAATGAAAATTTTTGTGAGAGTGGAGGAACCAATAGGCATGTGTCACGTGTCACAAAACTAGGGGTGTGCATGGTTCAGAATCGGACCAAACTGTCTCGGTTCGGTCTCGGGACTCGATTTGTAGCAGATTTTTGGATTGAAGACCGGACCATATGTCATCGGTTTGGTTCGGTTCGGTTTCAAAACGGGCCTGCTCGGTTCGGTCTAAAAGACCGACCCGATTGTTTATGTGTGATTTCATTGTCATTTTGTGTCTAGCCGATGTTTAGTGGCTGTTGACGTGAGAATTTATTTAATCACCAGTTTACATGGTAATTATTTGTTGGATTCATGTATTTGGGTCTTTTTTTGGGGCCTACTTTAAAGTCATATATCATGTGTATGATTGTAATTTGTGAATGAGGTTCAAGGGGTAAAAAGCTACATAAGCATTTTCATATATCATTTTTTCAGTTGTGAGACAGTTTAAATTGATGGCACTCTAAGGGTTGAAGCTTGAAAAATAATGATTAAATAAAGGAGCTATATATTTTGGAGTAAGTGCATAAACAAATCCAAGTATATAGGTTTAAAGAAATTAAACAATAGGCCATATTGGTTAAATAAACAATCCAACGCTTTTAATAGTCACCCCAAGATGTATTGCTATAAAGGTCTGAACTCGAGACCTCTTGTAATCGGGTATCAGGATGTCATCCAATAGACCACCTTGGTGATGGTTATGTTGATTATATAATTTAGATATAAAAATTATAGGGAACAGAATATGAAGCAATGAAGGTGTATAAATGTAACACCCCGAAATTTGTTAAATTTAAAAAGTTGTGTACTGTTATGCGACACAAGGGCTAGTGTCGCAGGTAACGACACAGAGCCCAGTGCGACACAAGGCTTGTGTCGCAGTGTCGGGCAGAAAGTCGGTTATGAGGGGTTAATTGTGTAATTAAGTGATAAATTAAAAATAAAACATATTCCAAACATTTCCAGAATCAGGTACCAAGTGAAGAAACCTATCTTGTATGTGTTTTGAAAGTTTTAGAGAGAGAAAGTAAGCAAAGTCAAAGAGAAATCAAGGAGAAATCAAGAATTGTTAAGGAATTGAGTTTTGAAGGTGTTGATTGATAATTACAAGCTATCTCAAGGTAAGAATCTGAGTTTATTATGACTTTGAAAGTGTTAGTTTGTGGGGTTAGTGAGGATGAAATTTAAAATGTAAAAATTTAAGAATTGGGTAAAAGGTTTTGTTTGTTAAAGCTAGCTTGGATGTGTTGTGTCGTGCTTTATCATCTACAGAAACTTAATTGAGTTGAAGAGTGTGAATTTTACCCAGAAACTTGTCAATCTCAGAAGGTTTCTGCTGCCCTGTTCGTCATTGCGACACAAGGCTTGTGTCGCAGCTTGTGTCGCAGTGACGGTATCGCAAATTTAAAACTGTTGCTTTAGCGACACAAGGATTTGTGTCGCTAGTTTCTACTGCTAGTTGGTACTGTTGCTATTGCGACACTAAAAGCTAGTGTCGCAGCTTATGTCACTTGTTTCCACTGTTAATTGTAATTATTGTTTTAGCGACACTAAGAGCTAGTGTCGCAGGTTGTGTCGCAATAGTGTGTTGAACGACACTAATTTAGTGTCGCCAGGAGGTATAGCGACACTAGGGGGTAGTGTCGCAGGATTAATTGATATTTTAAATAATATTAATTATTATCAGAGTTAATTGAATACGGTCGCCTCGACAGTTATTTCGGGTAGCAATTCATAAATATCTGATCGTCGTCCTCGAGGTAAGTAGTAGGAAAGTAAAGAATTTAATTGGCTGATTTTGTTAATAATGATTGTGTTACAAAGTTGCATTGAATAACTGAGTATATCAATGAGTTGAGTGGCCAATTGCTGAGTGAACAATTGTGGCCATGAGAATGAGTTGAGTGGCCGATTGCTGAGTGAACAATTGTGGCCATGAGAATGAGTTGAGTGGCCGATTGCTGAGTGAAGAATTGTGCCTATGAGATTGAGTTAAGTGGCCAATTGCTGAGTAATCAATTGTACCCATGTATATGTGAGTTAAGTGACCAATTGCTGAGTGACCAATTGTGTCTAGCTGTATGAGTTAGGTGGCCAATTGCTGAGTGATCAATTGTGCCGATTGAATATATGTTGAATGTAGTAAATGTATGATTGAATGCATTTTTCCTTTACTTACTAAGCGATGTGTTTATGTATTGTTGGATGTTGTGTTGATAGGTACGCCTAAAGGGATGAAGGGTGGGGATCCGGGCAAGCGACCCGAGAGCTATTAGTGATGGACTTACTATGGCAAGATAGTAAGGAGTCGATCTTGAAAATCATGCTCTGTATAAACATATGACATTTTGTGAAGATAATGTACAACTTGTGTTGACAATGTTAAAATTTGTTTACATTAATATATAAAGTGTTTTGTCAAATTGAGTATATATATATAAATAAAAAAAAATATCTGGGACGTTTCAATAAACATATATACACATGATGATTTAAAATAGCCAACCGAGTTCCACATAGGTAAAAAGTAATTTGGATGGGCAATTATTTTTTTGACGATACATAAGGAAGTTATATGAAGTTATATGTTATATTTAATGAATGTATACGGAGATTCGGTTCGGTCCATTTTCCGTTTTTCTCGTGTTTGGTCCAGGACCGGACCGAGTCCCGAATATCTAAAAAGCTATGGACCATGGACCGTACCATATATACTCGGGTATTTCGGTTACGGTCCGTTTCCTCCTCGGTCCTCGGATATTTTCGGTTCTTCCCATTTAATGCACAACCCTACACAAAACTCATTTTTCCTACATTTTTAAAAATAAATATCTCAAGAATGGATCATTGAAAAATTATAAAAATTGCACCATAAAAATTATTTTTTCTATTCAATTGAAGATCTCACAAGGTATACTTTCTAAGACTTTTTTTTTTTGGGTTTTACAAATTGTAAAATATTAGTTACACATGTGTTACTCGCTGATATCGCATGTGTTACTCGTTGATATCAAATGTGTTAATTATCCGGTTAAAATTACTTTTAAAATTAATACTGTATTAATCCTGTACAGAAAACTGAAAAAGTAGCATTTTCTATTTTTCTTAAACTTTTTCTGGAAAGTAGTTAATAAAGCTGTTGAGTGTTGACCTACGGGTAAGTCATAAGTGAGAAATCAATTCATTCACAGTTCAAACCAAACCCCAATTAACAATGGCGGCCGCTGCTTCTTCTTCTGCTTCATCAAATCTTCTTCATCATCTTCATAATAATACGACGTCATCATCATCCTTATTAGGATTTCACCATCGTTCATCTTCACTTTCTCTCCGTACAACTTCCTCCACATCACCACTCATTCAATTTTCCCCAAAATGTAAGTTTTATTTATTTGAACTTTATCAACATTTTACATTCAATGTATTAATCTTCGTATTTATTATTACAACTAGGTTTAGCAAATCCGTTATTTGTAGCACCAGTAGAGAAGAAGAAATCATTACTTCAAACAGAAGCCGTTCGTCATTTAACCGGTTCGCTAGTTAAAGCCGAGGGTTTCCGTTTTGCTATTGTTAGTTCCCTGTCTCTATTTTTAATGCCTTTATTATTGCACAGTTTATTTATCGGTATGTTTAGGCCAAAATTGTATGAGTAGCTTTTATTTTACAGCTAGGAGCTGAAGTGCTTTTAAGTGTTTCAAAATATATGGAACTTTCACTCAATATTCTATTATATGTATTTATATCAAACTTTTAATTATTGCTATTGTATGTGCCAGACCTGTTATAGCTCATAAACGGGTGACATCACCGGTTTTTGATGGTGTGACAATGTCTCTAGCTGTCACATCAGCAAAAATCCAGTTACCTGATTAGAAAGTCATAGAATGCATACAATAGCAACAATTGGAAAGTTTGACATATACAATAGAAACTGTTGCAATTGGATACATACAATAGAATATCGAGTAAAGTTCGATGCATATTGAAACACTTACCTGGAGATGCTTGTAAAATGACATAAAAAGACACTCAACTAATGCCCTAAAATAAGAAAAACAATTAGCTACAGGTTGTTTTAGATAATTGTTTTTTCCATACGCTAAAGCTTCTTTTCAAAATTTACTTCAAGTAGCTTTACTGTTTTTAAAGCTTTTTATAGTCTTCTAAAATATCCGTTCACTGCTAAAGTGTTAAAGGTTTGAGCTTTTAGAAAACATAAGATTAAACTCTAGTAAGTTACACGTCACACGTCACACGTCACACGTCACACATACCCTGCATCATATAAATTATATTTCATGTGTACTTCTGATATGGTTTATCGGTTTGTTATATAATACTGTTTTTCATGACTTAGGTGGTTGCAAGGTTTAATGAGATTGTTACAAGGCCTCTGTTGGAAGGTGCTTTGGATACATTTAACAAGTATTCAGTGAAGGAAGAAGATATTGATGTATGTATTATTTTATAATTATATAGATGAAGGATCATGCTCAATTTTTTTAATTGAATCATATAAGTCGGCACGTTTAAGATAGTTCACATTCTTATATCGTAATTGAAGCATCTAATAACAGTTTGATGCATGAAAGTCAACCAATTATAGATTTTGATATCTTCATTTATTCCCGTTGCATCTCTGTTGAATCTATGGGATAATCCCATTTCGTGCATGTGTCCGTGTGTATTTGAGTTATAAAAATGTCTATTTTGTGAATTTCCCATTTATATGAATTTAAAATAAATCTTTGAGCCTTCTTACCGTGTCTATTTTAGAAGTGTTCTCTGAATATCCTTACCCTATAACTGTGTGTGCGTGTGATCTGATCTAGTTTTTTTTATGCTTAACTTAACTTTGACTTATGTTCAAACTTATTAGGTTGTGTGGGTTCCTGGAAGTTTCGAGATTGGTTTGGTTGCTGAAAGGCTTGGAAAATCAGGGAAATACCATGCGATCTTGTGCATAGGAGCTGTGGTGAAATATTTATTCCCATTTATTATATGTGGTGTTTTAATAACATCACCTAACAATTGTGATATGTGTTTTTGTGAAGAAGAAGAAGGTTCTTCCTTCCTGTATTGTATTCTTTAGCTAAAACATATGGTGGGTGGGATGACTTTTTAGATGTGTACGTAAAGTAGGATTTGGTTCTTAATGCATGAATTTGATGTTGTGCTTTATAGATGTAGTATCTTACAGCAAAGTGATTACACATGCTTGGCATTTCTTTCTGAATACATATAGCTATTTATCTTTTTCTAGGTAAGGGGCGATACCACTCACTATGATGCTGTTGCAAATTCAGCTGCGTCTGGAGTCCTTTCAGCTGGTCTTAATTCAGGTTCGATTTACCTTTGAATTAACATTTCGTATCTAACTAGAAATAATAAATAAGCTTAGAAATACTGATAAATAAGGACAAGTGAAAGTGGCATGCAACCAAAAGAAAAACAGCGAGGGAGATGACTGATGAGTACACATAAATAAAAAATTAAAGATGATTGTTGTAGAAGACAAAATGACAAGGGAGGTGAATGGCACATTTATTACTGATTTTGGATGTGTTTATGGGTCTGCTACCATGTATATTTTTCGGTCTATAGCACAACTATTGATAATTATGGTGCTTGGTTTAGTACGTAGCTATGTATCGTTCCCCTTTCTAGTTTAGTGCGTTTTGTTGGTTGTTGATTTGTGTGTCTAGGGTCATTTGTGTTAACTTTTATATGGATGAAGTTGTGGAATTTAACTAGTTTTGGGATTTTGTTAAGACAAAGTAAGTAAATCTATAATCATATAAATAATGTGTTCTTTAAAGTAGTTCTATACGAGACGATACCACACGCTATTAAATCAATTATCAGGTCATTGAGCTTAAAAGTAGAAATTAGGCAACATGTTTTTTCTTTCTTACTCTATCATAATGACTGGAAATAAAGCTTCATGATTGGTAGGTAGCAAAAAAGTTGTGGTTGCTTTTCACAAAGTTGGCCATGTGATTGCTTTTGTTTCCAGACTAAATCTGGACAGTCGGATGTTAAATTGAGCCTTACTGATTTCTTGCATAGTTATTTTTTTAGGAGTTTCGAATAACATGCATGTTTCTAATCGGAAACTAAGCATCTTGGCAAGTTTGGTGTTATGATTTACCTATATTCTTCAAGTCGTCAAGGGACATATATTTGGCTTTTGTCAAGAAGTTTATATAATTTATACTTGATCCGTATTGAGTGATCTGTTTGTCAAAAAGTGCATCCGACAATATACGAGGAGACACCAACTTGGCCCTACAAAGGTGAAGACCATATTTAGCAACAACCTTATGCCATGTTGGTAGTTCGCTGTATGTCTTCCAATGTACCCATTCACACGGCCTAACATATCACTTTCTCTATAACAGAACCTCTAATAAGAGGTTACTAAGCTTCCTCACAACTCGTCGACACAAATAAATTTTTTGTCGTTGATGGTTGGAGTATTGTAGATAAACTTTTGATCAACATGTGGATGTTGATTTGAGTTTCAGATCTTATTAGTATACCAAATCACTATGGCTCACCTCTGACATCGGGTTGTCTGACAATAGTTTTACCTTTGGAAACAATATGCTAGCAATCCCATGGTGATTTGATGTCAACAAACGACAACAATCTGGATACTTACCACTCTTGAAGTTTTCCTTCTATTGCTGTGTCACATTATACAAAACCTATGATAAGTACAAAAAACATCTTGCTATATTTTTACTTTTATTAACCAAATAGTTTGATTTGATATTGTCTCCAATTAAACGTTTAATCTAACAAAGCAATGTTTTAGTTGATATCAAAGATAGGCCCACCTTGTAAACACACACCCACAACTCGTTCAAAATGATGGCTGATACGGATGCATCTATATGCCGAAATCACAACCAGTTGAGCTGACTAGTATATATTGTAAACAATGGTGTTAAGTGTGCCATAATGATGTAAAGCCAAACTCAAGGGAAGACATGCTTTTCTTTCAGTCAGATTTATATTATTTGCTTATTCAATTACAATGTCACAGGTGTACCCTGTATATTTGGAGTCTTGACATGTGAAGACATGGATCAGGTATATCTATGCCTGTCTACTACCCGTTAATTGTTTTCTTAATTATTGTCTTTATGTATGTATCGAGACGAAAAGGTGTGTGTTTGTGTCCAAATAGAACTAGTAACCCTCTCAAGTTTATCTTAGCTCTGTGCCCAAATCTTTTATTTTTATTACTAAAACAAGCAGATTTTACATCTATCTTACTTCAAAACCTTAAGCTCTCATTTACTCTAACGGATCTTAACTTTGGAGTTATAGAAGTAGGTCCTTATACATTTGTTGTTACATTTTATGGCTACAGGCTTTGAATCGTGCTGGTGGTAAAGCTGGGAACAAGGGATCTGAAGCAGCTTTGACAGCTGTAAGTTCGCTTTTATTCTATTGTGTCATGTGTACCGAGGTTTCAGATTTTTGTTTTTGTTATGGTCTGAATGTGGATGCTTGGTTCATCTTCCATTTGTGCTTACCTTTCTGATTCAAATATTTCTTTTCTAGTCTTTTCTGATTTTTCATTTTACAAGGGAAAAAGAACCAAAGAGAAAGATTAAAAGAGAAAATCATACTGTAACAAGGAACAAAAAGTGTGGGTAACAAAGTTAAGTTTGGTAATTAGGGGAAAATGTTTGTCTTCTCTAGGGCGTTTGTAGTTATTGATCAATCATATTTTATAGGTTTGAATTGTCCATCGTAGGATGATTGATCCCCGTCAACGATTAACCCACATCTTAGAGTTGTGAACTATGGTTTTCTCGGCGATGGCAATATGGGCTCAGGTCAATTTGGGTTTTCTATTTAGTACTTGGTTATCTTATCCTTCTTAAATAAAAAGATGGCAAAAAGGGTGGGTTGCGTGACGTGTCAAAATGTGTTTGGGTCAATCTGGTTATTTATAGTATTAGTTGGGTTGGGTTGACCAACATGCTTATGTAAATTGTCATTGGAAGTAGTTAGTGTCAGATATGATTACTATGATTACAGTTGTTTTATCTCAATAATTATGTAAGCTTCTGAGTAAGATGAATTAAATGAGTTTAATGGATCAAAAGTACACTTTAGGCGTTCTACCCGTTTGACCCATTTCCTTTCAGCTATATGCCTATATTATATCAAGTTTTTTGCCCGTTTGATATAAGACATAACCCGAATCACTACCACTATCGGAAATCAGGAACAAACTGATTTACCGACTCTCGTTAAGTTGGGCAGGAATTGGTAATTTTCATTAGGCAAGAAATGCAAGGTTGTAACAAGACTCATTTCTAGTCCTCGTTGAATTCTGTTAATATTTCCTAGTAGGCATAATGTTTTCTTTTGTATTTGTAGCTAGGTGATATGTCCAGAGTTTTGGAGAGTTTTTTTTATGAAGTTTTCATATTTTAGGCATCTAGGAACTCTATTCAGTCATTTTGAGACTGTGAGGTGAGTTCACGTGTTTGTTCATGTAGATGTCTTTCAAGCGGGTCTTCGCTCTCATCTCTTTGTATGCAGTCTACTGTATTCTCTTCTGTTGAACATTGTTTTATCTTTATATATTTTGGTTTCTTCATTATCGTAGAAAATTCAGATGTCTTTTATTACTCCGTTTCTTGAAATTTTTTGAAAGTATCGAGCTAAAAATTAAGAATGTAAGAAATGATGGTTGAATCTTACCTTAAAACACCAATGGATTGTATGACTGAATCATGCCTATAATGTGATGCATTGTTTTATGTTCGTGAATTACGTTGGAAATTGTCTTTCTTTACTCCATTTACATGAGGCAACTTACAGTTTTGTTCCAATTTTGTTCACTGAAGCTTCTACGTGTATTGCAGATTGAAATGGCGTCTCTGTTTGAGCATCATCTGAAGGAGTAACAATTGTGCTAACATAATCTTGTAAAACTATGTCATCAGAATTCAAATTGTTCAGAGATAACGTTGGAATGCAAAGACGAGCGTTACTGGGGGTGTTTCGTTGCAACAAAGACAATAAATCAAAGCGAATTTCGTCGATTAAATATCTGGAAGAGTCCATTAATCCTTTTTATTGAAATAGTTTTTTTTCCTCTTCTTTTTGGGAGTAAATTTGCTGGAATAATCATTGTTGGGATTTCGTTGAGTACATGTAATATGTCAACTTAATAATGATGAAAACCAAGTGGAAAAGGTTGAGTATGCATCTTGATTTCAGCAATTAGACATTTTTACGCTTAATAATATGGAATGTATAATCATATACTTCTTGGGCGCGTTTGAGTCACAAACAGACTCGACGACTCGACCTTAGATTAACATGAACAGTGGAAACTTTTTCTCCATATAATCTTACATATACTTCATACATGTCTATTAAAAATTGATTTGTATAAACTAAATCAAAGTCGATAGAAACACTTCAAAATTTTGAAATATTTAAAAATGCAGAGTTAAGTTAATGACATGTTATCTACCTCAAGATAAAAGTGAGAGTAAATTAGAAATATTTATCCTTAAAAATTATATAATAAAAGGTTTAAGGAATAATAAAGGATAATGTTATTGCTTGGAAGCAAGGCTCACCTCCTTGTAATATGGAATTAAAAGATAATAAATTTGTAGTGACAAAAGGATCCACATCTCACTTCAAATTGGATGGCTTGTTCCTTGTTGTGTGCTTATCCATTTCATGTCCTTTTTCAAATTGTTCAAAAACCAACCATTTTAAATTGTAAACCTTGTAAGAGTATAATACTCATGCAAAACTGTTATCCATTTGCACTTGTAATCAACCATGAAAAAAAATAAAAAAAAAAATAAAAGTTATTTAGGAGATATAATCGATGGCTATTTTCATTAAACCTCACTTTCAAGAAGATATTCAAATTCAAATAAAAACCTTTGCATATTTGACAAGGAAGTGTGTGAGTCCAAAAAGATAAGATAAGGCCAAATACTTGGCACAATATCTTAATTAAACATCCTTTTCAATTATGCCTATCAACAAATACACACTTCCCAAACTTTCTAATATGTATATTGTGGGCGACAATCGCTTGATTCCTGATGCTTTCGGACTTTCTAATTTATATAATTATTGTTAAATATTTTGTCCATAACAACATATACGAACTCAAATATAACCACATTCCTAATTTTCTCCTTCTTATAATCTTCACATTTTATTTTAATAAATAAGTCTGATACTATGATGGAATTGCACTTTTTTTTTCTTCTTTGAAATCTATTAGTAATTAGTAATGAACCTAAAATGCTTGTCCTAAAAAGTAATGTTAAATTAGTTCCTTAATAATTTATACAATTATTTATTAATATGAAAATGATAAAATGTTTGAGGTCCACTAGCATCCTAATGATGGGTACCAATCTCAGGCCTTTGCAAATGAAGGGGTCATGGACCATGGCTGTTCGGGTCATCAACCATACTTGATGTGGATTTGAGAGATAAAGGAGTTGTACTTTCTTTTGTATTCTTCATCACATTTGGACCCCGAATTTATTTTTCATCAAAAATTCCAAATTTTAGGATGACCACTTTTTTCTTCATTAATTGAATAGTTAAAACTAGAATTTCAATATTCGGCGCATTTATTTCTAGCAACAGTTATTTATTTGCTATGTATAACTTAATTCGTTTGTCAAAATAGGTCTTGGTGTGGAAAATGAGGGACATACGATCTAGTCGTTGATTTCTAGGCAACGGTCCATATTCGCAACAATACATCTTACGTACATACTACATTTTACGTAAAGTGCAGTGTTGTTAAGATGCAGCGAATATGGAGCGTTGATTACAGAAATCAACGAATGATATCACATGTTCTTCATTCTCCTCAAAACGCAGCTGCCACTTAGAACATTGCCCTATATTGTTTTACTTGATAAAAGTTGAAATATTGTTTCTTTTCCAACTTTAAATGGGGCTTTTGTGTATTCTATTCTAATAACCAAACTTTGTTATTTGCGAAAATTATAGAACAAGTTACTTTAGTTATAACACCTTATGTACCTTTTGATCAAATCAGTTTATTGATTTTTTCTCGTCAGAGTAAATATATTTTAAGCTTACAAGTTTGTTTTTAATCATTTAAAATCAAATTAACAGTTAATAGAGAATTAAAAAATAGTTTGTCGCGTGAGTCTGTCCATTTTACTGCATCTTAGTTTATACTTGATATGGAAGCCTTCTCTAGGCCACGTTTGGGTGGATTAGACTAAATGATATGATGCAGTCTTATTCTTGCCAACGTAGTTTTAAACTAATGGTTAATAAAATATTGCGGATTAGAGGTTTTTTTTTTTAGTTTTTTATGAGAAATACATAAATAAATGGGTCTAACGACAAGCTAATTAATTATGGGTGATACATGAGATGATTTGACAACCATCACGAAGGTAAACTTATGTTGGTTGGTTGACGTTATGATATTCTCACAAGAGGTCTTAAGTTCAAAATTCAATAACTGTACATCTTCGAGGTAACCAGAGAAAGGGTAAAACAGGTCACCGGAATACTTCGATTAGTTCGCGTACATTTCAATAAAAATAATAAAAACGTATTAAAATTAGATGATTTGACCTACTCTTTTTACTAATTTGTATTTAGCAATATAAAAATAGTAGATCTTATTGAGAGAATTTTTTTTTTTCTAAAATCTCTTTCTAAAGAAACTACTTAAAGTACCTTTTGAAACATAATCCTCAACTACAATCCTCAGTCATAAATTTCAGTTTCAACTACAAACATACTCAATATATTGTGTAACGGGGTGATGTATAGACTAGCTAATCTAAGCAAGAGTTAAAATAGTACTTTTCCGTTTCATGTGTAAATATTACGACCACCGAAAAAAGAATGATAAATATAATATTTTGTTACTCAATAGTGTAATGCTTACACCTTTAGGCGACGTTTGGTATGTACATGTAAGGACCAAGGAATAGAATGATTTCCCTAAAGGTATGTTTGGTTAGTAGGCTTTTGAAATCAAATATAGGAACAAATGAATCCCATACTCCCATAGGGCCATAGATCGAAACCTGGGAGGAGTGGAGGGTTTTGTGATTCATTTCCACTTTATTTCTTTGTCGATTTTTCAACATATTCCTATTTTCTCCCTCATGCGATTAGTAACCATCACTATAATTGTTCAAAATCTTTAATACAATGGTTTATTCTTTTCAGTCATACTCATTTTCGTTCTCTCTTAAAACCATACCCATATGATTACTGATTTCTAGATTCAAACCAAACTCATTCTTATCACAGTCGTATTTTTAAGTGAACAGTGAAATTAAAACCGAATTAATGAATTTTTAAAAATACTGGAAAATGTAAAATTGATTGCTGTATTGTTCATTGAAAGAGGCATGCCTAAATAAAGTTGCCGAAAGTTGGTTTGCAATTTGCATATTCTCGTCATTATTAGCTTAAGACATTGACTAGTACCCAAAACATCACCTTCCTAGCTATTTCAATTTCCCAAATTACACTACTAAACGTATCACATTTGCTTTCTTACACATAAAAACAAAAAGGGTTAACTTTTTGCCGGCTTTCTATACTTACTTTATATAGGATTGTAGCGAATTAACTTTAATGTTTATTGATCATTCATTGATATCGAACAACACTATGTAAAAACGTTAACGAGTGTTTTAGACAAAATCATATTATGTCAAAATAGAATTGACATATCTGATATTGCTATTTTATCAAAACACGAGAAGTGATCCTGAGTTGAAATAAGTGTTGAGTTTAACACCGAGATCAATATTTGTAGTAAAGTGGTTCAATGTGTAAGACGATGTTGAAAGAGACCGATAAAAATATGTTTACCAAAGAAACTAAAGGAAACAAAGAAAAAAATTAAGCGGAACTTACATGACCCTTCCACCGACGTTGGTAGTCCAACATCAAGGCTTCAACTTTGACTTCAACACTGAAGGGGTGGTGTTACTCAGTGTCTCAGTATTTAAACTTCAACTTTGGTAAGCCGGACTTACCTGGTCACTTTCTAGTCTAACATTAAAGTTTTAACTTTGACTTCAACACTCAATGAGACTGATTTTACTTAGTTTTTAAACTCTTCAACTTTAGCTTCAATATTGTTCCATTCTTGTCATGCCTTGTCAGCTAAGCTAATTAGCTAACTCTTTTCAAATAAAATAAATTATGTGATGTGCGTATATAATTGATCTTTTATTAGGTTATTAGAAAATTCTAGAAGAATGGGTCACGTTATGCTCTAAGTTTCTATTAATTTGGGTATTGATTTCGTTTTTCCTCATCATGTAGATGACATAACAATTAACTTAAAAAAGATTATTATGTTTAATGCTTTCACAAACTTTTTAAACATGGTTAAATTATGTTAATAGAAGATTATTATTGTTGCCTTAGGCATAATATAAGGCATAATATAAGGGTCATGTCCTTTCACTTAAATAATTTAAACAGTGTTTTATAAAGCAAAAAATCTAATGTCACTAACAAGTAAATGACTATTCAAGTCTGTCTTATTTTTTATATTTTACAATATTACTTGACATGTGAAAATTATATTTGTTTTACCGTTAGACTCGTCATTCTTATGGAGCTTATAGAACAATTTATATATGGTCCTATGGAAGTTAATATTACAACAACAACAATAACAACACTATTCAATTTTGTTGAAGTCAAGGTATGAAGGAAGTAAGATGTAGACAGTTATATCTTACTCGAAAGTAAAGAGGCTGATTGATTGTATGAAAGACTGGTATGGATAAAAAGAATGCATATCAATTTGGTTAATAATATTTGAAAATTAAAAGTCAAATATGGGTGAGTTCACATATTCAACTATTTAAGCAAACGAAAATAATGCAACCCCAAGATATGATAATTTGATTCAATCCAAATCACACGTCGGATCGGAGCCTTACCCGTTTTTTTGGTTTCCTGCATAAAATAAACAAAAATCAATCATCAATATCAATATAGATGAGAACCCTTATTTTTTAATTGAAAATAGAAATATAAAAGCCACGTGGCAATGGTTAATCGTTAAATGGTCATCCACAAGGGAAGTTAGGATTGGGAAGAGGCGAAGCGACCCAATGGGCAATCACTTTCACTATATTTACATATTTAACCCCGCCACTTTCACTTATTAGTCAGATTTGTACGGATACTTGTTATTGGATATTATTTTATGTAACTTTTTTTCTTTCTTTTCATTTTGTGTTTTGTTCTTGTAAAATCTATGGTCATCGTCTATATTCAATGAAATGAGTTCATTAGAGATGTCGACAACTTTAATAACCGGACCGATCACACTACTCGTTGTTTTAGCTAGAGCTTTATCAATAATTATATTTTAATAGTGACCATTCGAACAATTTTACTCAACATCTTCTGTCTATTATGTTAGCATGTTCAGTAAATATCAAAAGTGTATTTGTACTTCAAACGATCGTTTCATACTAACAAACTTCAAACGATCAAATAAAATCCAAACCACTTGATAATAATCAGTCGTTTGTATTTGTATTATGGTTTGTATTCCTGCTTTGTCAGAGATCATTGGAATGGATATAAGTGGGGATACTTTTGTGAAATATATGTCTTTTATTATATTTATTTAAAATTTATTTATTTAATATATCTTAGTACATTTTTAATTCAATTTTCGTCCGGCTTTAAACATATTTTCAGCCGGAAAGATTCAAATAAGAACACTTCTTATGGTGAGAACAGTAAATAACATTTTTTATTTTTTATTTTAAGATTAATATTTTTTTCATAAAACTATTATATCAAAATTATTTGAATTTTATGCTCTTTAATATTAGATAAATTATTTTAAGTAAAATGTGATACACATTATAAATTTTTTAATGTGTATCACAGTATCACACAAAAGTTATGATACACAACTTTAAGTTGTATATCATATTTTATTTTAAATTAATCTTGTACTAAAAAGAATAAATTTTAATAATTTTTGTATTATTTTTCTCTCGAAAAAAATATACATATGCTTAAAATTAAAAATAAAAAAATGTTCTTACGGTTCTTACCGTAAATAATGATTTTATAACAATCCTTCCTTATTCTTATTCTTAGTTCTTAAAGATTCTATCAACGTCAAAGAGTATTGGCCAAGAAATAATAAATAAAGAAATACCAATTAATATATTTTTACGGGAGGGTTATTGTAGAATTATTTCTTATGGTAGGAACCATATGAATGATCTTTTTCATTTTTAATTTCATCATATATATCTCTTTGTAAAATAAATCATACCAGTATTATTAGAATTTTATTCTCTTAAATATGAAATTAATTTATATCTAATGTGTGTGTGTGTGTATATATATATATATATATATATATATATATATATATATATATAATGCATAACTTAAAGTTGTGTATCATAACTTTTTGGTGTGATATTGTGATACACACTAAATCTTTTATAATGTGTATCACATTTAAAAAAAATTATTTTATTTTAACCAACATAAAATTCTAATAATTTTAATATAAATTTTTTATCAAGAAAAATTAGTATAAAAAATTAATAATCTTAAAATTAAAAAAAAAAATATATACGTTACTCGTCATTACTTTTGAGGGCTTTAGTGATCGGCGAATATCCAAGTCGATGATTACAATTATTTTGCTACAGTTAAAATACTAGTTTTTTTTGTCGGATATCAATTAGAGCTTTATAAGTAACGATTAATTTTGTAACATTCAACCTCGGAACCTGTGTAAGATTTAGTCAAAGGAAGATAACTTTATCTTTAATAATTTTTTAATATACAAACAAATTAAAAATAATTACGCAGTCTGGACAATATTTCTTAAGATATTTTAAAAGTCTTTCACTTTTAATCTCAAATCATGCGTTACATGAAAATTATTAATGTATAATTTATGGAGTGTGATTCTATTTTCTAATATAGTATAACTTGAAGAGGAGTTAATTTTTAATTAGTAATTTGATTTGTAATCTAATTAGAAAATTATTGTGTGTTGCCTATATAAATAGGAATAATTGTTGTAGTGTTTTGGTGAGAAGATTAAGTTGAGAGAAAAAGAGATCGCGTATGAGAGTCGTCTTTCTCTGTTCCGTGTGGTAGTTTCGGTAATTCGATAACGACGACGCGAATTCTGTTATTATAATCTACCGTTAAGAATGGTGTGTGGATATTCAAGAATGTCGAGAGTTAAGCGTCTCCAATTTGTAATATCTTTCATATATTGGATGTTAAGTGGCCTCTAGTCCAGTGATTTTTACTCTCTCTTGAAAGGTTTCCTATACAAGGTTGTGTGATTCGTTATGGTGGTGATTGATCCCTCCAAATAGTATGAGAGCGGAATCGATCCTAACATAATTTTTCAATATAATATTTTATGTGACAACTTTTATATAGTAGTAACAAAAGCTATTTGGTAGATCTTTATAAAATAAATTGATGTTTTGTTCAGTTATTTGAATAAAAGTAGCTACAAATTATTGAAGAAACAATACATTTTAACATTAAACTATGTGGATAATATTGGTGGTATTGACATCATAATAATTAGGTGTTGTTATGACCAATCCAAGTTTCTATATTTTACATTTTTGGTATTTGAACCTTTTCATTTATACACGATAAATCCATCTTAAAGCTAAAAATCACGTCATCTTAGGTGTTGTTTGCTACATATAATATTTTTCCTTAAATTATATATATGTGAGCATGTTTACTTTTATTAGCCACAAAATAAATGTAAATTTCTTAAAATAAGAAACGAATTTGAGTTTGTAATTGGCGAAAATGAAGTAAATTTACTCGTACGTTGACGTCGTCATTTGAGAAATATGAATTTCTTCGTCTGATAGAATTCAGATAATTCAAATTTCGTTGCATTTATGTTAAACAAACACAATGTAATATAATCTGAATTCTATCTTACCAACTAAAATAATGAATGTAATTCATATTTTCAATTCCATAAGATTCCTATGGATTATGTGAAACAAACGGGCCTTAATGTATTACTTGTTTTTGTTTTTGTTTACTTTAAAAGTTTATTATTTAAACTTTTTTGTTATAAAAAATGCAAAGCACTGCAAGTAACACGGGGAATATATTTATTTTTCCTAATTTAAATATTCATACTATCAATCATCAATATCAATATCAATATGTTATCCTAGGGTGAAAAAAGAATTCTTATTAAATAATAATTGATTAAAAGCTGTCTTTATTAAATTATGATCAACCAACCACTCTTAGACTATTTTTCTATGATGCAAACTATAGATCACAAGAGGTCAACTTTGAGTTTGCTTCTTCAATTTCAACGCCCACTAAAAGAGTTTTTGGTACGAATATGTGTAGTCCGTAATATTTTTAATAATTATAAAGATATTTTTTTATATGAAATTGATGTATGTATTTTTTTTAAATAAAGACAATTATAACATTTATGATGAAGAGATGGTCAATAGTTCAGTCAATGTGAGAGTCAACGGAAAAGTTAACGCGACAAATACACTTGAAACATATTTTGTCGAAATACATTTTCGGTTGCGGATTGGGCTGAAATTCACACGGTCACTCGGAAACGGCCCAACGAGTCTTGTTCGTAGCTTCGCCTCGAGCCCTGTCAGTTTTCGGTGTTCCGAGGTCGTCAAGGGACCGAAAATGTCAATTTACTAATTTTCGGGGTTTATTTTAAACATTTAGATTTTGTTTCTTTTTATTCCGTAATCATCTTTGTATGAGGATTCCTTAGAATCCTTAAATACGTTTTTAAGGCTTTGTTTTTCATTACGTTTTTTGACAGAGTTTGAGTATTGATTTAATAAGAGATTTTCTCTCCTTGAGAGTTTCGATTAGTTCTTGACTGCTTATTGTTATTGTTTGATCATTGTTTATCGATCCGCATCAATTTAATTTGAATGTATAAAATATGAGTAATATTTTTTGTATGAGTAGATGCATAATCTAGTGATTACTATGGAGTCAACTTCAAATAATGCAATTATTATACGGTAGTATATGACAATGTTGATTTGAAATTAGAGATAAAAGTTATTTTGGGCCGTCTGATGTCGGGGTGTTTATTGGTTAGATTTTCGGTTTCTTCGGTTTATTTGGTCCGAGTTGTTCGATTTTGAAATTTTGAGAGCAAAACCGAAAATTGAACCGAAAACCGAGTTCACATTTGAAAACCAAACCGAAAACCAATTTTAAATTCGGGTCGGTTTCGGTTAAAACCTAAAAAAACAAAATTTAACCAAATAACCATAAATAATCGATTTCGGCTTTAATTTTTCGTGTGTTAGGGTTTCACTAGTGTGAAAAGTGAAATACGTGAAGTTAATTTAAAGTTGAAATGGAAGTTTACTTGTTTAGAAATTTAAATATCACATATATACGACATATGTTAATAATTAATATATTTTTAATATGAATTTGGTTTTGCATTCGATTTTCGGTTTAACCGAATACAAAAATCCAAACCGAAAAATCCAAACCGAAAATGAATTCAAAATTCGAAACCGAACCGAAAATCGAATTCGAATTCGGTTCGATTTTTTTTCCAGTTTTAATTTGGTTTGATTTTCGTATTAAACGGTCTCAAATCAAATATTGAACAACCCTAGTCTAATGTTGTCACTTACGGAGTATTACGGAGTATTACTTATTATTGCCTCTCTTTTTTACCACACTAGCAGAATGCTCCCGTGAGGCAGCGGTTAAAATATATAAGCTTCATGTATATTTGATATGTATTGTCAAATTTATAATCAAAGTTTATATGAGTGACACTACGATATGTCATTTTGTAATATAAAAAATCACCTATTTATCCTTTCAACAAAAAAAATTAAACAAAATACCCCAAAAAAGATATATAAGAAATGTTCTTGCGAACTCGATGCTCGGGATACGGGCTGAGATTATCAAATTGCACGTTCATATTGGACAGGTAGAAATTGTGATGTCTGAAATCGTTAGTTGGGTCGATGATGTACTTTTTCCGTTATAACTAGGAAAGTTATACCTAAGAAAGAAGGGTGCATGATCTCGCGAATTACTTCTGAATAAATTCAGAAATCATATGTAAGAACTATAGCATTTCGTAATTTATTGGAAAATCCACTTTGATTCTCTATCAACCAATAATGTGGGACCATTAACATGGTTAAAGCTAAACTGTTTGAAATCCAGACGCAACATGGTACTCTTTCTACCACTATGTTAATATAGAGATGGTTTCAAAATCAATCAATATCAATATTTTATCAATATAGAACACTCATATCGATAAAAATTTTAACCATAAAAACTTTTTTTTACTTGAACATTAGATATTATGCATTATTTACGTGAAATTGAAATCGTAAAAATTGATCAAAAATAGAAATTCTAAAATATAGGAATTGAATATGCAAATACAAAATTAAAAATGTAAATAAACACGTAAATTTATAATTTAATAATAAAACACTATCGGGAGTTTATTTCTATTTTTTTTTTAACACATAAAAATGTGTGAAATTGGGAGAAATTGATTTTGAAAGTTTTGGAGATGGAATTTGACTACAAAAGGTGGACAAACAGCCTTTGACAGTTTGCTAACACGATTGTATCGTTTTGACTTTTTTTATCGATAATTGACACGTCGCGTAACTCTTATAGTTAAAAAGTTATTTTATTTAAAAAATAAACTATTATTGATATCAAAGGAACTTATATCTTATAAAAGTAACAATATATTCGATGTGACTAGTGGTCAAAATAAATGATCAAAGATATAAAATGATTGTGCAAAAAGATTATTTATTACATGAATTACATTGAAATCATAAATCATCTATAAATCAACAGATTTTTAGCCCATATACCTTTTAAAAGTAAAGGCCACATTGGTTTTTCTTGGCGACCAGTCAACTACACGGGACTATCAAGAGGTCACCTGGTCTGGTACTACTTTCGTTAGAGCATGATTAACTGCAGAGTTTTATCGGTAACCGATGTGCTTGTGTTGCAAATGCATTGCAGCTACTAAAGAGAAAATTTACCTTATAATCCAAAATCTCTCATGAGTTATGTTTACGGTCGATGTGAAATTCGTTCAAAATGTTGGAGCAGTTACAACTATGGACATTAACTATATCAGTTGTGTCATCTGATAACCGCAGATTTCTTCAAACATTACAAATACAATGTAGTTATTTATTACCCGTACAATCGTACATCTATCTTTATTAATAGCCATGTTAAAATTGATATGGTATTACAATGCAATAGTAAAGCCATAATTAAACATTATGAGAAAATTGTAACAAAATATATAATTTAAATTCAACATACTAGGGACAAAGGTTACTTAACATATGGCATTATGCTTAGTAGGTTAATTGTATGATTATTTTATTAAGTAAAAAGATTAAAAGAAATGAAGGAATGATGAGGTGGAGCGTGGGCGCATGGGGTGCGTACTTGAGGTTAGGGTTTAGGAAAGCGTAGGAGACGAGGCACATGGAAGCCGATGCGAAGGCGTTGTGACTTGTGAGGTAGATGTTGGGTGCACGTTATATAGAAATATATTATAGCTTATTTTACTTAAGTTATTACTCATTCATCCGGTTCCAATATTATTGTCAACATTTATATTTTGATATGTCCTAAAATAATTGTGCACTTTCAAAATCAACCAATTAAAATGTTTTAAAATGACCAAAGAGCCCTTGACCTAGCGGTATGAGAGGAACCCTTTAACCAATAGGTTGGGGGTTCAATCTTCACTTGGAGCAGTGAATTGTAAATATTCACAGTGATTGTACATAGAATGTGTGTTAGATTGTAAGTTTGCCGTCAAAAAATAAAAATGCTTCAAAATGGAAAATATGAAATTTTATTAGTGGTCAACCCTAATAAATGCATTTTTTAAAAAAACTGTATATTTTTTTATTTGGTGACAACAATTTTGCGACGGAGGAGTATTATTTTCTTCTAAAAGTACTAACGAAACTTTAATAACATTAAATTTATAAATGATTAACATTGTTAATAATTGTAGCAATCTTTATTCATATAGACGTAATAATCTTTATAGGGTCTACAAATTTTAATTAACAAATTAAAACATGTCTAAGCTTTGAATATTTTTTGTCCAAGATAAAATCAATATTAGCTAGTATATTAAATGTTTTTAGCACTGTTTTATATATCCATACAACGTAATTTATCCCTCATACAATATATTCTTCTTATTTTTATTTTATTGCTACAAGTATGGATAAGTGTAAATACTTATAGAAAATATAGTATACATGGAACGCATTTATGATATTTTAAAATATATTTGTTATTCACACTTTTATAGTAAAAAATGAGAAAATAAATTAATTAAAAACTATTATCAGATAAATGACTTTTTGCTTTTCCATAAATCGATTTCTTCTACCATTTGATTTGAAAAATACATCAATACTTTTTAATTGAAGATATATATATATATACTTACGTTATACTACTTTTGTCTAGCGTCGCGCACCACTTCCAACAATTGTTCGTTGCTTTCACTAGACACACTCAACCACAATCGATAACCACAGTCGATATTATGTTTATTATTCTCTTTTACACCGAATGAAGTATTTAAAATGTAAAAAACAACATATGTATTAATAAGGTATTTATAACTTTATATAAGATAAATGTATATGAATTTTTAAGAATATATAATTCTATAACAACAACTAAAATATATTATCCTACAATACCTAACTTTAAATACATATTTAATTGAAATGTTTTTCTTATGTATATAAATTTTATTTAATTGAAATTATTTTTTTTATGTATATGAATTTTATTTATAATTAAAAACACTTCAAAAAAAAAAGTCACTATTTATGGCACTATTGCACAAATAGTATTGACAAGTTTGTAAATGTAGGAGTTGATAATTCATAGTACAATTGATTATATCACTTTTTTACATTAAAAGAAACTACTCCACGAGATGTATAATGCAATCAAATATAAATGACCATTGTCAATTAAAGGTTGTTAAATCCAATTTTAGGAATTTAAGTCGCATCAAATTGTATAAATAGCAAGTCAAAAGAATAAAATGGGTTGAAAGAATAAGAACTTGTCTAATGATTTTTTTTTAATATCTACTTAATATTAATATTTTGGCTACTTATGAACTTTTCAAGATGTAAACGAAATAATTACAACAAGCAAAATCGTAATGCCAAAACCTGATTAATCTAAAAATGTATATAAAAACTAGAGTCTAGTGTGTCAAACTTTACACATTTAACTACTTTATACATTAATTGATATTCTTTTGTAAGTTATATACGTACAATAGTAAGTTAAATACATAAATTTTGACTGTTTTAAAACTTAAATACATACAACAAATTTTTTAAGTTGAATGTATATAACATATAACATAAAAAGGTATAAAATTCAATACACTACCAAATTATAAACTCTTTAAAGTATTATCATCAAAGGATATACGTGACTTATAGTTTATGTGAGTTTATATTTTTTACATTAATTTTTATAAGCTACACTCCTCGTTAATAAACACAACTAAAATAAAGTATTTACCTACGTAACAAAAATCAGAATAATCTTATTGAAAAACTAAGCTATTTAACGTAACTTTGAGAAAATAACCTACATATATTTCGTGTTTGATATTTTGGTTTTCATTTAAACATGTGCCTTTCATGTGATTTTGTATTTCTCAGCTTCTTAAGCTCAATTATTTATTTAGAAATTTTTTTGATAACATCGTTACCAATTAATAAACTTCATGAATAAGTAAAAGTGTAAACAATTCGTGTAGGATAAAATGGACAACCATCTCTTCTCTATCTCTACCGAAAATAAAGTAAAAGAGAAAGAAAACCCCTTCCCAAAATATCCCTAATCTATAAATAATTATTTTTTGTTAAAAAGTTGAAAGTAAAGCAACAAAAATACTTTTGATGAGGCGGTGAGATTTGCAAATATTACAAAAACAAAGGTCTTAAAAGAAACATTCAGTGGTCCCAAAATCCAAAGTTACAAACCTAACCCCATTAATTTACATAAATGGCACAATCACCCCTTGTATATTTATATCCACCATAGCTTCCCCACTTGAGCCTTTTTGTGTTCCCTCTTCCATTTTCCAAAAAACCAGACGACAAAATATCACAACCCACCTGAAATCCCCAAATTCAATTTCATCTACAAATTAATTTCAAAAGCAAACTACACGAAATTCAAAAAATTAAAACAGTTATTTCTAGGGTTTTGGTTGAATGATGGTGTAATCAATTTGGGTATTTTTATTTTGAATTTGTTTTGCAGTCAATGCGTCAGAAAAAAACCGGTTTTCAGATCGGAGAAGAAAAAAGCTCTTCCCCTGAATTTGTATCAAGAATCCCACATCTTCAAATCCAAATTCCATCAAGAAATTATAATGAGCAAAAAAGATTCAATTTTTGTGAAACCCCAATTTCAAATCCACAAAAGAGACCTGTTATTATGAATCCCCATCAAAAAACATCACCTCATCATCATCTTTATAGTCACCCCAGAAGAAATTCACATCAAAAGTCATTAATTTGTTGTTCATCTTCAGAAGCCCTTTTAGCTACTAAAACAATTGCTTTAAAATTGTTGAAGTTCACTCATGTTAAGCTTTTTTGGATTAAAGTTCCTTTTAGGGTTTTAATCCTTCTCTTTTTACCTTCAATATATTACTTTTCTTTAAGTTATAGATCTTTTTATCTTTACATACTCTTTGTGATTGCTTTCTGTAGTGTTCTTTTATCTTCATTTAATATCAATAGTTTTCATGCTACTAATCTCCCTTCGATTCGGTTATTCGTTGCTCGAAATTTCCCAAGTCTGAAACTTTATAAATCAGATAATGAATCAAAAACAAACCCACAAGTTGTTTGGTCAATTGGGTCAAAAGCAAGATTTGAGGATAACACGAATTCGGGGTTCTTGGTAAAGGTGTATAGTAATGGTGATGTTTATGAGGGTGAATTTTATAAAGGAAAGTGTTCTGGAAGTGGGGTGTATTACTATAATTTGAATGGGAGGTATGAAGGTGATTGGGTTGACCAAAAGTATGATGGGTATGGGGTCGAAACTTGGGCGAAAGGAAGCCGATATCGAGGACAATATAGGCAGGGATTGAGGCATGGTTATGGGGTTTATAGATTTTACACTGGGGATATGTATTCTGGTGAGTGGTTTAAAGGGCAGTGTCATGGATGTGGGGTTCATACTTGTGAAGATGGTAGCAAGTATTCTGGGGAATTTAAAGGAGGTATCAAACATGGGCTTGGCCACTATCATTTCCGGTGAAATTTTTAACCTAATCTTTTTTAATTTTTAGAAAGTAAGAATCTTCAATCTTAAAGATTCGATAAGTGTATGTGAATCTTTGTGATCTAGTATTATCTTGATTTGAAGTTAAGTTTCACTTGTTCCCTTTGAGATTTAATAGTTTTGCTGATTATCTTTGACTTTAATAGTTGTTGATGCTTGCCTGACTTTTGTTTCAAATTTGGTTTTCCCCTGTTCATCACTATTAAGCATCCTAGGTGTTGGCCTGTTTATGTGGGTGTGTTTCGCATAACAAGTTTGAATCTGGTTTTTTTTATATATATATAAAAGTGTTTGCTAATATAAAGAAGCTATAAAATGTAAAATTACATAAAAAGACACACAAATATAATCCAAAATAGGAAAAGGAAATAACTAAGGCCTATTTTTATGTAATTTTATTTTTCATCAAGCTACTTAGTAGATTATTTTCTAGAGGTTATTTTTTGAAGGCTCATAAAATATATGTCAACCAAAATAATGCCAAAAGCTTGAACTTTTAGAAAACATTACATAATCCTAAGCTTTTATAAGCTACATGCCAAACATACCCTGTGTAGTGTGTAGGGCTAATTTGTGACTATTGCCTAGTAATTTTTCTAGTTTAGTATAGGAGCTGTAAGGTCTATGTTAATTTATGAAACAATCATCAAACTGATACGCTGATGACTTACGGGTCGGTACATATCTATGATACCATTGATTTAGTAGCTTGTAAGGTCTATCATACCTTTGTGGCTTACATTTATATCTATGTATAAGCTGGAACTGTTATTATAAGTTTTACATAAAAGTAGTCAACAGAGGTTGGTTGGTTGGTTGGTTGGTGAATTTGTCGTTGATGATTGCTTGTTTCATGTAGTTTTGTATTTAATGACCTTAAAAATGATTACTAATTTAGCACTCCACTAGTCCAACTATAATCGCAATTATTTACATTATAGGATGCCCCACAAAGATGATAACATTAGCCCATTTTCATGGTTACAAATTGTCAATACTGTTATTATTTTATTTTATATATCGTTTTAAATTTTTTTTATTTTTGCAATAATTAACGTACCCTGCAAATCTGCAATTGTAATGTGTATATGATATCATTGAGCTTATGTGATTGGTGATTACATGATGATGCAGAAATGGCGACACATATACTGGAGAATATTTTGCAGACAAAATGCATGGTTTTGGTGTCTACCGTTTTGCAAACGGACATCGGTACGAGGGTGCTTGGCATGAAGGAAGACGACAAGGTTTTGGTATGTATACTTTCAGAACTGGAGACACTCAATCGGGTCACTGGGATAACGGGGTTCTCACTGTTTCAACCTCTCAAAATACATCTCTATCTGGAACATCGTCTTCCATTTCTCATGCCAAAGTTCTTAAAGCAGTCCAGGTAATTGAGGTCACTACGACCATTATCACGTATTTATTTTTTATTTTTTTAGTTTTTTTAGAAAGGTAAACAATCACACACCCTTCGCGAATTTTTCCAGTAGTCTTAACCAATGGCCCTTTGGTTGTATTTATTTATTTTACCAAACAAAGGCAATGTGTTGCTTTTCAGGAAGCAAGACGTATAGCTGAGAAAGCACTTGCTGTGGCTGATGTGGATGAGAGGGTGAACAGAGCCGTGACCGCCGCTAACCGAGCAGCGAATGCCGCAAGAGTGGCGGCAGTGAAGGCGGTCCAAAACCGAATGCATCATCATGATGACAATAATGATCTACCTCTAGACGTTGTCTGATTCTCCTGTGTTTATTTGACCTCTTTTAAGAAAGTAGTGTTTGAATTGCAATGGTTTTCTAGAAGTAGCTGGTGGTGCGAGGAGGTGGTGCCGCCTGGAACCGCAATCAGCTTAGGATATTGAAGGTAGTAACTGATTGAGGAGCAAATGGTATCCCTCTTTCTTCTGGCTACAAATAAGTATATGTTTATATATGATATATGCGACTACGTTTACCACTAGGTTTATGAATTCAAAGAGCACTAAAGTGCTCGTTGCTTTTTTCCGGTGTAACATGAAATCGAAAGGATATATGAGGAAGGGGCTACTTACAGCAATAATACTGCTGCATAGCCACCAAGATTCATGAGAATTAGGAGGCCTTTTTCTTGTCCTTTGCCTCTTTTGTTCAAATGTAAAATGTACATGTTTGTGTCTTTACTTGGAAAAGAATCAACATAGTTAGTGTTGTATTATCTTTGTCTCCGATGAATCTAATCTTTCGTTATGCTTGGTTTTCGAGAGGTTTTGTGATACACCATCCAGATTTAGTTTCAAGTACCAACACAAAAAGATCTGCATGTGGGGCCCACATAGGTAAATCTTCTTTGGATATATGCACATGTGCCTTTTAACGTGTTTCATGCTTATTTTTCATACTTAAAACTCAATTTAAATAGTCAGAGTATTAGCAAGTAATCATAATAATTTTAGTTTTAAATATATATAAATATTAATTTTAATTATAAGTATCTTAGATAATAGTATAAACTTTTGAATATAAAGTTTTGATATTATAGTGCTTAAATAAAAAATAAGAATTAAAGATTAAAATTAATGATGATGTGGCAGTCTAATGGATTTGTGAAGTTTAATGGATTGTGAGTGTTTTGTATAGAAAAGTAAAATGTTGATGTGGCAGTGAGTTGGCAGCGCAATGAACTCAGAAGGGTTCAATGCATTGTGAATGCTCTTAGAGGCATATCCGCATATACATCTTGCTTTGTGGCTTTTTTATATGGCCTTGAGAAAGTCCTGTCTAGTCTAATTAAGCGATCACTAGAGGATCTTCGATGCGGACCTGAGACAGGATGTGTGGTTCTCACATATGGGTCCTGTATATGTTGGACATACGTGTGAAGTATGATGAGTTTTTTTTAGTCTGTTTATATCTTCTTGTTGGTACTTGGTTTCTTTTAAGAAAACCTGCAAACCTTCATGTTCTTACATGTGCTGTTCTTTTTCTTTTTCTATGACAACCTACTTCCTATATCAATCTTGATTTCAACAACCAAATGTACAAAGTTTAGATGATCCAAATGTATTGTAGGTAGTTAGATTAGACAACCATTTGTTGTGAAATTATACTAATCTTAGATGAATTTACATGATCAGAGTCCAGAGTGTGTATATGATGGATTATCGATTTATAACGCTTTAGATTCTGGAAATTATGGGTAATTAGCAACCACATTGGAGGATTAGTGGCATGAAAACTGTTGACATAAAACCTTCATGTTAATCTAGATGTGCCCCCTGTTTTCCTGTACTCAAAATACTAGTCTGCACCTCTTTATTACTCCCTCCGTCCCAGTCAAAGTGTCCCCTTTGGCTGGACACAAAGTTTTAAGATTCTCCACTAACTACAACTTTCACCAATTATATACCATATCTATCCACTATAACCTATTTTGATTGGTTGAAATATAAAATGGACATTTGTTTTGCGACAACTATTAATAGAAAGGATGACGCTTAGGATGAGATGGAGGGAGTATATATTTGCCAACTTGAACATATCTGTAGTGTCGCGAAACCAAATTAAAGATTGCAACGCTCAACCAATATCTTTAATCGCTATATTAAACAGGTTTTCCGATATTTTATTGCTCAAGAGAATAAGAAGTTTTCCTGAATCATAATGGTTTAAAGAAATGAAAGTTAATAGAAATGTATACAAATTGTTGATTAATTAATAAAATTAAAGAAGTGAAAGTTCATAAATAAAGAGATAAAAATGCACAAATAGGATTTACTTGAAAACTTAATTTTTGAAAAGGAAAAAGAGTTAAACATCAATAAATAAACATAAGTAGCTTATAATATATTTCAGTCTTTTTTTTTCAGTTTTAAATCAGTTTCATTCTTTAACCAGTTTAAACTTATTTAAGTCCAGTTTTTAACTAGTCTTCTTACTGAAAGTAGGACTGAATCAGGACTGTCAGACAATCTTAGGACCAGTCCAGTCTTCGTCCTCTTTGTTTGCAATTCAATTTTAAAAACCGATATTTGTTAATCTTTAGGAAATTAAAAAAATACAACACAATGTTATACAATTTATATTGATTAAAGCTATTTACAATTCAAAACACAGATATAGATATTGTCAAATTACCATTTCGCAAGAAGAGAAGCACGAGCAATTAGCATAGGAGATGAAATCCTAAACCGTTTTTATGTTTTATACGCGAGCAGACAGGCTTACGGGTTTGATTTAATTATTTACTAAAATCCCTCTTTATCCGATAAAATTAAATTTTATATATTTAGAGAAACATTATAATTTACACAAATTTATGGTTTATTATAGTTTTTTGTTTGGATTTTGCTAAACATTGCTATGTCCAAAAATACAACTACTACAAACTAACCATTAACTTCTACTGAAAACCGTCAACTGTTCAGAAATTGCCAACTGTATATTGTTAAATAGTGAACATTAAATACTTTTTATCAACTACCAATGATTTGTTAGTTGTTATCCATAATTCTTAGATAGTCTTAAAGACTCTGTTTAGCAAAATTCTTTTTGTTTTTATTCAATGAGTCATTTCACTATTTAACTATGGTAGTTATTTTACGATAGTTTATTTTATTTGTAGTAAGTACCAGCGTTTTTTATTAGATTTGATAATTGATAATTGATAATTTTGTAATGACGCATTTCGATTTTTTACATATTCAACGTTTTGACATGTTTTACATCCTTGGTTATTTTTGTTTAATTTTTTTCTTTTTTTTTTAATATAATTCTAAGTAGATAAAATAGGTTGCGAATAAGATAAATAAGAAGAGACTACAGAAATAGGCATATAACACGATAAGTGACGAACACACGGTATTCTTTAACAGGTGAAAGAATAGTTCGGTTTGTGTTCGTCACATGGCTGCGTGCTTGTTGAAGTCTTAGCTGCTTGCTTTATATAATAACTTGCACCCGTTTAGTTTCCTTTGATCTTACAATGTGGGACAAACACCTAGCCCTCACTTCAAGTCTTTAGTCTCTTTCCCTGCTTTATTACCAGTATTAGCTTGTTTATTTTGAGTAAAAGTGTAGGCAAATCTGAGTTACATGCTTTGACTTCCCTATCTAAAATCATTGAGAGATTACATAGTCGATTTGAATGTAACACTTGAACTTGAAAATTTCACTTTCGACTTAGCATAAAATCCCCGCACAAACTGAACCCAACCGAACATTAAACAACTTGCTTGTTACAAGCTATTAAGAGAGGCTGTAGAAATTCAAATGTTAGTTTAGTTTCGGTCGCACAAATTTAGTTTTCATACAACTTTTTCTATCAGTGAATACTAAATATCGCAAAACCTAACCCTTTCGATAAGCATAACCAGAAAATTGTAACAATGTCTCATTGCTTTCAACAGTAAAATACAAGTAAAATTTTGAACTGACAATTGGTTGGAGCCCTTCAATATAAGAAGAGACTCTCCAAAAATAGGCGTATGCCACTGAGTGCGGCGAACACACGGTATTCTTTAGTAAAAGGCGAAAGAATAGTTCGCTTTGTGTTCACCGCGTAGCTGCGTGCTTATTCAAGCTCCACCTGCTTGCATTATATAGTCACATCCACCCCTTCTGTTTCCACCTAGCAGCCAATGTGGGACAAACACCTACGGCTTACCCCTCACTTCAACTCACTTTTTATGTTTTCCCATCAAAGAGTTATTCTGAAACCACATCTTTAATTCTTTAAGAACCGGTAATCAGATTAAACGGACTATAATTTTATCTTTTATAACCTTATAATCATCGTAATTTATTATATTTATACGTAAAGATGGAAAAAAGACAGTTCAAAATCATTCTTCTTATTTTAATAAGGTTTATGTATATGTAAAATTGTTTTCTTATCGTACAAAGAAAGATGAAAGATCACTATACTAACGAGACTATAGTTGTATTTTGTAAGAGCTAGTAATATAATATCGAAAAGAGTTACCAAACTAATCGATTCATGTAACTCACACTCATATACTCGTAATTGAGTTATAGTCTACTTGCACTGATAACATTTACTCCGTATTAGTAATGAGATAAAAACACATACACCAACTGTAAGGCCTTATAAAAATTGAAATTTTACTCAATAATGATAACCATCGAATTAAATTTATCCAGTTCCAGGTTGTCTCGTTTTAAAAAGAGATCTACACTTCACACGGTATTCATCGGGTTTTCACAAAACGAACCACCTTCTTTTCACATGCTCTCCTCTCCACAAACAGTCGTCATGTCATTATCTGAAGTTTATTTTATAGACATTTTGCAGCATTGGCGTGATAGTTAATTTCATTTCAGCTTTTACACATCAAAGATTAGAAAAAAAGATTTACCAAAATACATAAACCTAACCAAAAACTATTGAAGCTTCTAAAAGCTATCTGTTTAACAAGTAAAAAGACCAAGTAAACCGCACGTGTATTAGTTAACAGTGGTATCTCCCCTGGTGCTGAATAACAATCATCCTAAGTCCCAACATCATATCTCCTTCAGAAACCTGTAGGCACAAGTACACATAAACTGGAATTAATTTAATGTTGGATGGGATTTTTTTTCTACAGTAAAACTAAATAAAAACTTTATGGTTTAGAAACACAAAACAGTTCCTATTTAGCGCAGATAAGTCATTTGCACCTGGATCAGCCCTTACTAAAACTCTTTAGAAATATCTTAATCAGGAAATCAACATAGCATCAAGCTTCTTTATCCATTCAATTCAATATGTATGTATAACAGATAACGAAAACTATATAGGATATAAATTTCTAGTTATCCCAAGTGGTTTATTAAAGTCAACTGAAAAAAACTTTCAGAGATAATAACACAGATGTGAAAATAGAATGATACACACTCATCAATTTTGCAGGTCTCGATATAACATTGAAAAAAGGATCATAACTAGAGCAATTGATCCACCAAGAAGTTATGGGTATGCATGCATGATTAATTTGTTCCAGATGAATAATACTGGTTTTGATAGCAGAAACAAAAACAATAAATAAACATAAAAGTGTAGCATTGTACCTATGCAGTCTGTGAACTGTATCGGCCCGAAAGTGTTAATTAGATCTGCTTCTTTTGGTTGGTAAATCACCTTTTCAAACATGTGTTGGAGGCTGTCATGTTGCACCATTGCTTCTAAAATCTTATCACCTGATACTGTGGACGATATTTTAGGAGTAGAACTGTCTCTATTTTTAGAAGAAAAGACCAATTCTGACAGTTGGCTCTTCTCAACCTGCCTAATATATTTCTCACCCTCCATTGATCCAGTAACAAGATGGTAAACATAAACAATTTTTTTCTGACCAAGCCTGTACGCCCTGCTTATAGCTTGTCTCTCCACAGATGGATTCCAATGAACATCAAGCAACACAACCCGAGAAGCACCCACCAAATTAATCCCTTCAGAACAAGCCTTAAGAGATGCAAGAAGGACCTTTACTTCACTTTTAGGATCATTTAATGTATTAATTGAGGTTTGTCGAAGCTTCTCTTCTTGTTGTCCATCCATGTACAAAAATTCTCTGCCTTCAGTCCAATCACAGTTAGTTTTCAGAAGCTCCTTAATAAATTCCAATGGCTTAATGTACTGGCTGAAAACTAAAACCTTCTCATTTAACGCTCCACTGAGCTTAATAAGTTCCATCAAGAATTCAGTCTTAACTCCACAACGAGGAACGTTTTTAAACGTATTAAGTGTTTTCCAAAACTTATCACCATGAGCATAACATGGGGGAAGAAGTGAAGGATGGACAGACACTAATGACATCAAATGATTGTTTTCTAATGTCTGTTTTGATCCCGACATCTTTCCAAGAAGTGTTTGTTGCGTTTTGGTTGGCTTTAAAACGACCAAAGCATCCCTTAATCCAGGGAGTCTTTCTTGAAGAATTTTTCCTTTATGTACATGCACAAAAGGGTCAATCAAGCCTTTGAGGTCTTCCAATTTTTGTCGATTTTTCTTGACAGAACTTGTGATCGAATCCCATTGCCCTCTTGCTGAATTGTTTTTCCGCCCATGCTTCTTGCTAAAGTCGTCATTTCTTAAAGATGAAAGCCCAAATGTAAACAAAGGATTCACCAAACAGAAGGTATTATATAACTCGTCAAAATTGTTCTGGAAGGGAGTTCCGGATAAAATGATGCTCCGCTTTGTTTTGACATTTAGCAACGCCTTCCACATAAGACTTTGCTCATTCCTGGGAGTGTGACCTTCATCAAGTACTAAAAGGGTAGGAACTCGAAGGAGAAATTCTTTTATCTCCTCATCTTCATGATTGTTTACAGATTTTTTCCTCTTCCCTTCTTCACCAGCAAGGCTTTCAAACAATCTATAGGTAATCCCCAAAACACTAGAATTTTTCTTCCAAGAATATAACTTTAACAAACGAGAACCGAGTAGAGATTTAGCTTTCCCAGATTGTTTTAGAAGGCTGGCAGCCACTGTATTTTCCTGTCCCGAGCACTCGGTGTTGTTCAAGTTGTGAAATGGAAAATCAACATTCCATTTCTTAAATTCTTCTTCCCATGTAAGGAGCATCGAACGAGGAGCGATAATCAAAGGCCTAGAATCTGGATACATTTTCAAAAACGCCTGGAGAAAAACGATCGTGAGACGGCTTTTGCCAGTTCCAGGGGCATGAGATATAATGCATCCACTTCCACCTGCGGAAAGACGCTTTTCTAACTTATCAATATAAATCCCGCCAGCTATTTTCTTCCAAATGAACTCGAACCCGTCACGTTGATGTGGATACATGGATTCTTTAACACCAGGAACCAAGTCCCAAACAGTCCCTTTCTCGTGTTCACTTCCGTTGGAATCATGATGGCAGTCAGATAGCTGAAGGTCAGAGAATTTCATATTGTTTGTTTTGTCATGGTCATTTTCATGCCTGCCATGCCCTCCCTTTCCGTTCTTACTCTGCATATAAGACCACACAAAAGAACTTTATGACGTGTGAACCCATGGTTTACATGTAAATAGTTACATGCTTGTGGTTCCTCATAGAAATAGACCATTGATTTTGGATATCACATGTTTAATCTATTAGTAGACAGGAGCATTATATAAGATGAGTACTAAAGTCGGGAAGCAGTGAAATAATTTTAATATAAAATGCTTAATAATGTTATGTGCGAGAGATGAGGTCTGGTAGAATCGTTATCACCCAAATTACGAGTGATAATATCAGAAAACGAAATCTCAAATGGTCCAGTTAAAAATAAGTTGTACATATATAAATAGGAATAAGTTGAGACTAACCAGTGGGGGTAAAATATCTCTAATTTCAATCTCAACATAAGAACATCGTCTACAGATGATCCCAAACTCATCATTAACAGTAAGAAGATGTTCTCCTTGTAGACAAAATTTAGATTGATCAGCTCCCTCCACCATAAAGTGACCATGGCCACAATTAACCTGTGCATAATATGAAAGCAATTTAAATAGTTAACACCTTTGCATTTTATAAAACTCGAGTATCATTCTCATCAACCAAAGTCACTTTATTACCCTTCAAGGATTGTACAAAGCTTATGAACCAGAATCTCTGTGAAATATGATAAACAAAGATAACCATCTGGAAACATTTTGCCTAAACTGCAACTTAATTTTCAAGCATCTTGCATCGGTCATATTACCATAATTAATAATGGGTTGTAATGTGTAGCCGTTACTCAATACTGAATATCTAGTTATCTAAGTTTCCTTACAATAGTTTCCCATAAGCGATGTTTAACCAAAATCTTATGATGACATCTTCAGCGAATTACTAATAAGTAAACACGTACTAACTGGCTTAAGTTACTCAGAGACGGAAAAATACTCTAACCAATCCACTACAAAGAAACAAATGACAGCAATTTAAGCACGGAGTCACATATGTATGCTAAAGTATAGATCATTAAATATCTCTGTTTACATAAACGAATACTTACCACAGAAGTGCCAGAGCAACCAATTTCTGAGAACTGCAAACACAGGTTCAGCTCCTCAAAAAGCCCATCCATTACAATCTCGCTTTCTAATTTCTCCGGTTTAATAGACTCCTCATCGTCAAACTTAAATCTATACGATTGTACTTGCTTAAGAGGGATTTCTTCCACAGGTTTGTCTTCCTGAGGACTTTCTTCCATCGAGCTGATGTAACTTTTAAGCAGCTTATCTCCATCCCCCTCCCTTAAGGTATCTGCTAGAATCCCTATAACATCAACTTCTTTTCCAAATTGATCGTGCTTTCTAGTTAAACTCCTACCAGTCTTTTGCACAAGGGCATCTGTGTCAGTCTTCCGCTTCTTCAAGTTGTCCTCAGTAGCCACCCACATGTCATCACCACTACCAGGTCGTTTTTTACTAACCCCGGGCTTAAAAACCTTAACTTTCTTGTTCTTCATCCCTACACGGACACCATATTCTTCATATTCCTCATCTGGTACTTTTCTAGAAACCTCAGTCCAAAAAAGCCCGTCATCAATGGTTGACGTCTCCAAAACAGTAGAGCCCTTGTCACCATCATCCATGACCTTCCTATCTTCTTCATCATCCTCACGGTCACTAGAAGAACTCACACTATATACTTTACCGTCCATATCATCATCGTTATCATCAGCAACATCAGCATTTGTAGTTGGCTCCATGTCCAGCCGATCAGTATCATCCTCATCAGGTGTCTCCAACTTCTCTGGATCATCACCTTCATCTTCAGATGCCTTTAACCCGTGTAAATCATCAACGTGAGCATCATCAGAATCTGCTCGAATGGAGTCCAGCTCTACTGGACTCATCTTCACCTCATTGCTTTCCACACGAGAACTATGTGAGGGATCATAATCATCCAAACAAGCTGCATCATCACCCAAGTAAATCACAGCCTCGTCATCATCATCATCACTTTCATCAAGGAGACCACCATTATGTAAACTCACACTAGTATTACCTTTCCTATCATTATCACACAAATATGAATGAGCATCATCATCATTAGTTCGTCGTGATTCATCAGCTCCCATACTCTTACGTCCCTTCACTGTTTTCTTCATTCCCCTTTTCCTTCCCATACGAACCCTATCTGAAACCGAAAGCCCTTTTCCGAACTTTTTCTTCTTTTTCCCACGTCTAGAAACCTTTTCGACATCACCCTTACTTTGATCATCATCATCAACATCGATCTCATCAATGAGACTATCTTGACTTACATCCTTACATTTATTCAAAGACACTCCCCATTGCAATTTGTTATCAATCTTTATCTTTTCCCCCAATTTCTTATCAACCCTAGCTTCAACCTGATCTCCGTCACTCTCCCCGCGTGATCGGTGCGGCCTTTCATTACTTCTTTTCTTACTAATCTCTGCGTAAAGTTTATCATAACATGAACGTGTCCGCTGATACAACTTCGTCTTCGAAAAATCCATCACTTGTTAACTCAATTCACAACATCACACTTCAATCACACACACATACACCAAAAACACACACTATCAGTTTACAAACTAATCAAAAGTTAGTTGAACACACAGTACAACCACATTGATATTAATACTGATACAATATAAATATAGACATATATAGACACACACATACAATGCATTAACTTCGAGTGTGGCGATTCAATATCGACTTTAAATTGAAAACCTAACTGCCACAATGTTAGATTAAACCTAAAATTAATTGAGTAAACTTAATCAATAGAGAAGATATTGCATTACTCACCGGAAAAAAGACGGCGTCGTTGAATAATTTTGAAAACCAAAATCACAAAATCGACGTGGAATTGAAATTTGAAAGCGAGTCGCCGGAAGTCAAATTAAATTCTAGAGAGAGAAACAATAAATTTGATAGAAAAAATATATATATATATATAAAAAGTGAGATACGATGACAATATTGACGAATCTGCTGACTTGTAATTCTTTCACGATAAAAAAGTAAACGAAAAGGCGCGAAAAACTCTGATTTATTTACGGAAATCTTTATGCGTAATTGGAAAATAAATTTTAATTTATGGTGGCCCCACAAAACCTACCTCTGTTTGTTTTGCACTTTACGTGTTATACACTTTGCATCGAGTATTGTACCTTTTTTTCCTGCAAAGTAGAAACAGGGGTTTAATTTTGATTCGAATAATTTACTGTTTGATTCCCCTTAAAAAACTATACGCGACAAAACAAATAGGGTGAATGAGTTAGTCAGTTTTACATGGGTAGAGGTTAAAGTGGATCATACATGGCATACTTGTCAAATTTTTGTGTCCGAATGGTAGTTTGGTTATAAATATTAAAGTAATTTTTAAAATTTAATACTGTTTTAAATATAAATAAAATAAGTTAAAAATACTTTATATACTTGTAATTAAAGTCCGAGCATCCCTTCTACAGGTCAAAACTACTCGAAGATGTTTGTCGATTATATAGAATTTTTATGTGCTCTTAATTAGGCCTTAGGCTTAAACGAACCGAACGAACACGAACGAAGCCTGTTTGTGATTCGTTCATTAAGGTTTTATCGAACATACGAACGAACACGAACGGATAAGCGAACGGATTTTGTTGTTCATGTGCATTCACTAAGAAAATTTGTTTGTTCACGAACGCAAATGAACAAATACATAGTTTAATGATTGTTCGTTAATACCTTGAACAGACCTCAACAAACACGAATGAACATATATATATATATATACATCTATACATATATATACTATATAACTTGAAATACTGCGATGCATATTCAACATTACTAAACGACTACAATATGATACTTAATTTTAACATAGTAACAAGTTTTATAAGACATCCAATTGGAGGGAAAATGTGATGAGGAAGGAAAATATTGGAGGGATATGGGAGGGAAATGTTAAGAGTAAAAATATCTAAATGTTTAATATTATTATATTGAGAGTATTATATTTAAAATTTGGATGAGATTAATAAAAGATATACAATATGTATTAATTTAATTAAACTATTAGTTAACAAACGAACATGTTATCGAACGTTCACGAACATGTAATCGAACATTCATGAATGTAAATGAACGAACGAGACCTATGTTCATGTCCGTTCATATAATTAGACGAACGTAATATTTTGTTCATGTTTGTTCATTTAACGAAACGAACGAACATAAACGAGCTTCCCGTCGAACGGTTCGCGAATTGTTCGTTGAACGTTCGGTTCGCTTACATACCTACTCGTAACCCTCAGTCAGGATGGCACAGAATAGCAGATCAAGTATACAAGTATTAGTAGCAAAGTACCCACATAATGCGTTAGTACCTTATACATAAAACGCGGTTAGTTTAACTTATCAATATTATTTGATCTATATAACTAATTGAGGATAATTTATTTCCTATGTGTCACCTTTATTTTGTTGACAAATAAACGAAAATCATATGTGTCATTATCTTAACTTTCCCAAAAATCCTACATGTCATTAATATTGAAAATGCTTTTGAATCCATCTAATTTTTAGCTAAAAATTCTCACATTAAAATTATCACTTAAAAATTCTACAAATCGTATTAAAAAAACTCAAAAAGTACGACATATTACATATCTAAAATGAAAAGTTACGGATATCCAGACTTTTAAACTCAATTTTTCACATAACACTTTATTATAATTATTACTTAATAATTAATTAATCTATCTTTCAAAAAGTTTTGTACTATATTTTATTATTGTGTCCATTTAATTAAAGTTCTAGTAGGATTATTCATTGTTATTATTAATATTATTAATAATATAATTGTAATATATTAATGTAAATATTGAGTATATATTTATGATTTGATTCGTATTTATGAGGATTATCAGGTGAAAATATGCAAGTTGAAACATTTAAGATTAGTCTCAATGTTGCTAATTGCGAATATGTTGATTTTAAGTTTTTTTTTAATTAATTTTATTTGTTTATTTTTTTTGCAGACGTATATATGTTAATTTCGAAAAGAATAAATTACAAAAAACATCAATGTGGTGACATTTTTTTAGAAATCATCTCCGAATTTCAATAATATCAACAACCATCCTCGTGAACGATAATTTTTTACAAATTACATCATTCAGCCATTTAAAAAGACAATATTATTTCAATTATTACTCAAGTACATATACTACAACAATTTACACAATAATATTCTGTAAGGAGACATATGTATAGTCAACACCACATTAATTTTCATGTATAAAACTCATATTTTACACTAACAGCATATAAGTTAGGCGTTGTTAACAAAAAAATAACATTTTCGCATTATGTATTCGTAAAATCGTTATTTTTTTACATTTATCATTTTTCAATGTATTTATGTTTACGCTAGCCGTGCATCGCACGGGCATAAAATCTAGTAGTAAATAAAGTACTTCGTAATACTTTTATACAGATAGTAATTTATCAACATATTTATTTTTAAACTGTGTATAAGAATAACATGATTATAAAAATATTTATAATATGCTTGTAAATATATATTAGAACTTAGAACAAAGTAAGTACCACATATACGTTATAAGTATCTATAATCTAAACTTAGTATGCACGTCTAATATTTAATATTTGTATGACATTCAAAAATTTCGAATACTGAATTTTGTTTGACTTTGGTTAATTTGTACATCTTGCTTCCTATTATTGCCTTATACATTGACGTCATATATTAATTTGACAAATCCTCTTATTACTGTCTTATTTATTAAGATCAATTTAAATTAAGTTTCTTTATTTAGTATATGAGTAATTAAAGAGGGGCAATTTAGTTATTATTACTTAGAAGTTGAGTTTAATTTTAAGATAGAAAACAAAATGCTTTATATAAAGCAGAGATATACGAATATTTTTTTTTTGCCAAACATAGATTATTTTACCATGAATTTCCCATTTATATATTTATATGACAAACATGAATATATAAAAATTAGAAACTCAATCAATTGCGATCCTTAAGAAGCGTCAAAGATATGTCAAACACACATGATATGTTTTGTCGAATGCATTGATCACTTTATTACGGCGTTCACATTTTTAAGTACAGATTTTAGACGTATTTAGTATTTCTGTTAATATATTTGCTAAACTATTTTTCATGAAACATGTGATATATACACAAAAGTTATATTGTAATTAATGTAATTATATCATGAGCTATGATTTTTTTTTATTTTATTTTGTAGTGTGTTTATCAATTTATTTGATATGTTTATCACATCTTTTATAAAACAAATCTGAGAGACAGAAAAATCTTATCACAATCAACTTTGGTGTTAATATGTAACGTTCATTTGCTTGTCTCCTAGAAACATGTTTTAGCAACAACAGTGATCTAATTGTTTAGATACTTCCCCATGTTTGTGTTGGATGGATTACACTAATTAAGCAACACTCGAAGTTTCCTGCAAGTGTTGTTATCGGGTTAATAATCCTATAATAGCTGTCACAATCATTAATAGTAAGATTACATCACCAAGACACCGAACAATAGATAGTTAAGCTATTAAAATTTCACGAAATGTTCAATTTATGAAACAATCCAATTTGTTTAACAAAAAAGTAACTTAACTTTTAAACCTTCACCAATGTGAAAAATGAAGCCGATAAGGATTCATCGTTTTGAACAATTTTATAAATTTTAGTTATCCATGTACACATTTTTATAAACTTTAGTTACCCATAAACATATTGTGTATAGCTAGGGTTAATTTAAGTAAATAATTTTTTGATCATTCCCTAAATTGACTGTGAAAGTTTGATGTTATTGCCGTCTATTAACCTGTTGTTATCAATTGAATTTAAACAAGTATATCGTTTATGGAACTATTAGGAAGGTAAAAGAATAATTGAGGGTAATTGATTAAAGTTAAGAAGATTATAATTGCGGTTTCCTTCCGTTTGTGAGAAGATGTTTTTCTAGAGTTGTGTTTACCGGAGAAAATGCTTTTTCAAAAATGCATATTAAGGGTTTGAAAACTAAGATAATCAATTTTTAACGTCTTAACTCGCATATATAACACTGTAATATAACACTGTAAGTAGATTATTTGTGTCAGAATGTAATCACAAACACCCTTTTTAAATGTTCATAAATAAACATTTTTTATCCGCGCGTTGTAGCGGTAATTTTTTAAAAAAAGATAGACTTTAATATGAAATAAAATCTTTAAGAGTTACAATATATAATAAATTGTGAATCATAGTTTATCTTAATAGTAACATGTTGCATTTCTTCTAACAATTTAAGAAAAGATCAAGTTAAATAGTAAATTTTTCTTCAACTTATATTTTATATTTTAATATGTTTGTTTTTCATTGTCAAATAATATTTTTTCTATACGTAAAGTTTATGACATAAACAAAAAATGATATAATATTTAAGGTAAGATTTGTTTTCATATTATCAATATCGCACTTAATAACAACACATCTTTAATTTGTAAAAAATTGATAAAATAATAACGACACTTAACAAAAAATGATATAATATTTAAGATACTTTCTCATGTTTGTGAGATAATTAATTTTTAAAATTTTGAGGGTCAGTGAATTTTTGTATATGTGATGCATTTTCATTGGTACTTCCATTCTTTCAAAATATGTTAGTACTCTAATAATAACAATAAAAAAATATATATAACTATAACATAATAACTCATCAAAACAAGTCGCTGAAAGCATTTTATAACCGTGATGACGTGGAATTAAATTTGAGAGTGAGATAGCGTGACAATAATGACGAATATGATGTCTTATACATTAATTAAAGTTGTTTCAGGTAAATAATTAAACAAAAAGGCGCGAAAAACTCCGAGTTTACGACGTACAAATGTAAATGAATTTGTTATTTTTGAGCTTTACGTACGTACTAGACCTGTCTTTGTACGAGTATTTTATAGGTATCTGTTTGTTTTGCTTTTTGTTCCTACTAAATATACCAACTTTATTTTTAGTTTTATTAATCCTACCGATTCAAACATTACTTTTAACAAAGTTTTTAGTTTAAGCAATTTTCAGGTAAATTTGTTTTTCATCTTTTCTCTCTATTATTAATGAATTTCTTATATTTCTTAAGGTATCTTATTTTACGATTTTGCTTACATCACCGTCAAAATTTTAAATATTTTTCCTTTATGTTTCTTAATTAATCGTAGTTAAGAATGTAAATCTGGAAAAAGAGCATTGCAATATCCAATAGCATGTTAAATTCTCTTCAACGATAAATTTATTTTCTTTTTTATCGTTTGCAATGATGATAATGTTCATGGATATTGAAATTAGTCATTCTATTACTTTGATCAAAGTTTAGCATTCAGATATTAACAGAAAATAACCGAATCGCAACCGAAAAATCAAAAAATCGAATCCTAGAGAAATCGGAACTGAACTGTTTTGATTACGTGAACATCTGAAATATTCGATTCGATTATACTTGAATACATTTTTTTGTTTATAGAGGGAGGAGTTCATGGTTTTTGACTTTTATTAATGAAACTAAATTATTTAATTAATCGTGACCTTGAATTATTCTACATATTACTCAGCTAAGTGAAACCTTAAATTTTAATACAAAAATCAAAAAATAAAATTAAACTGGACAAATAAAGTATTTTAATTGAAATTTTGAATTAGAAAACTTAATAATTACGAGTATTTTAATTTGGAAGAATTACCTATGTTAAAGAGAGAGAAATTAATGATTCACCTGAGACAAAAAGTACAATTGATAAAATCTATGTCTGTTGACATACTTTTTATTAAAAAAATACAATTATCTATGATAAATTTGGCAGATCGAGTAATTTTAATGGTATATATAGAATGTCCCTTGCTTTTTTACCTGGTAACTATTCTGCATTTATACACTTATCCGACAAATAGTGTTTGATTGTTTTGTAGGGATGGAGTATTATGATTTGAATTTTGATTTGCTTTTTATATATGTGACAAAATTAAGTAATTAACTAAAGGTAAAGGTGAACGAGTTTTGACGTTTAGTGACAATTGTTAACAAAAATAAAATTTCGAGTGTAGTTCTAAAGAAAATGAGAAATTATATAAAAAGATAGGAAGTTAATTAAAAATTGACATTTGACTACCTCCCACTTCTATCTCTCTTACATTTTTTTTTCTCTCTTCCCTCCCCTCCTTTATTTATAATAATCTTTTTTCTTACTTTTTTTTCGAACCTTTATTTAAAAAAACTTTAAATTCACTTTTGTATATATTTTCACCTAATATTTTTTATTATTTAATTTAACAATTTAAACTTATTTAATGTTTTCAATGTTTTTTCAGTCCTTTTTCTTCTTTAATGCATTTAAGCTATTTTAAACCCGATTTAATTTTTTTTTTGTACTTCTTAATTTAAAATTATTTAAACATTTTAATTTACTTATAATACCTTACTTAAATGATAATGTAGTGTTTTTATTAATAAAAAAAATGTACCGTCTAATTTAAATATGACGAATTATTTTTTTTTAAGTATATGGTATAGTATATCATGGTAATAAATAATACAATGTATCACTTTAATGATTGCATGCATTATATTTAAAAAATAAGTGCATCATAATAATATAGACCACGTCAATTGCATCATAGTTGAAAGTGTAGTGCATCACGTGTATACTCTAACGATGCATCGTCGTAATAATGTATTGCACCGGATTTTAAAAGTGTGTAATGCATGATAGTTGAATGTACAGTGCATCATAGTAATTTAAATAGTAAAAATTTTAGGGCATCAAAGTTAGAATTATAGTGTATCTTAATTATACAATTACGGTACATTAAATTTTTATTTCTGGTGCATTGTAATCCACTTATTTTTAACTAATTATGCATCAAAGTAATGATTGCATTCATAGTTAAAAGTCAAGTGCATCATAATTGAAAGTCAAGTGCATGATAGTTAAATGTCAAATACATCATAGTTAAACGTCAAGTGCATCATAGTTAAATGTCGAGTACATTGTAGTTAAGTTAAACGTCAACACTCATAGCCACTAAAAATATTAGTTGAATTACGGGTAGAATTTTTTATTTTTTTTTAATGAAACAACAATTCCTACTAGATTCTTGTATACATCTAGTTATTTTCTCATTTGAATGATGAAAACTTCTTACCCATTTGATTCGTGAAATGTTTATTATGAAATTGAAATTTCATAAAAGTTGAATCCTCCAAGTGAATAAATCTGATGAATAACATATTAACTTATTTATAAACTAAACACCCTAACCTTATGAAATATTTATATTTCAATTTCATTGAATTCTACATGGCCCTACGAACTAAACGCAACATTACTTTCAATCTTATTTATATCGACCGGTGATAGTTATGCAAAAATAGATATTTTATTAAAGAGTAAATTCCATAAACGATCTCTGTAGTTTATATCGATTTACGAAAATATTCCATAACCTTTTTTTCGTGTTTTCAGTTCAATAAATTTTAAATTGACTAAAATACCATCATTCTCTTATTTGTCTAATTTTATATTCTTTTATTACTTTTTAAAACCAATCAATAATTAAAAATTAATACATACGATTTTGTACATTTTTTAACACCCTACCGTCAAATAATCAGATCCCCAAATCACAAACGTTCACCCAACATTCAAGTAAAATCACGGTTAATGAATATCAATTGGATATCAAAAATTATTAAAAATTATGATCATCGTAACATAGTTTGTTAAAAATACCGAGAAAATATAGCAGTTAAAAATGTTAAAAACACTTTATCTTTTGTTCTTTATGTTGCTAGACACGTGTTGATCAATGTTTACGACCGGTTGGTACGATAGTTTTACGAAATTAGCAAAATGATGTTCTAGTATAATTAGCGATGTATACATTTCGATTTACTAATAGTATATAATGAAAATGACGATAAAAAATCACTAATATTCACTAAAAATTTCATAAGTTTTAGCTCATACATAAATGTATATGTATATTTGTACACGTATATATGTATTTTGAGTGATAATGTACTAAAAATTTCATAAGTTATAGCTCATACATAAATGTATATGTATATTTATACATGTATATATGTATTTTGAGTGATAATGTATTAATCAGTGGATGACAATTTAGCATCTACATTCGATTCACTAATTATCCATATCCATATCCGATATACATCCATTTAGATCGTACACATCAACTACTAATGGATGGATATGGTGAATATCCACCGGATCGGATGAATGATTGTCATCCGTAGTCACCACAACACCGATTAAGATATCTAAGGTTCTAATATCAGTTGCGATGATATTGCCATCTCCGGTCAGCCAGCACAGATTTGCCTCCGCAAATACGGCTAGCAACTGATGCAAACCATTTATTAACTACCGGAGATATTAATTTATAAAATAAAGATGTAAGGGTATTTTAGTCATTATAAGTGAAAGATGACTATTTTCGAGCAAATTGTAAACTTATTAGACTGAAAATACAAAAAAAAAAGTTTAAGTACTGTTTTTATAAATCGATGTAAATCACATGGACCATTTATCAAGTTCACTTTTTATTAAATAAAAAAAGATAAAGAATAGGATTTGAAATAATCTTTAAAAATGCTTTTTAGAAAAAAGTTATAAAACTAATTATTTTTAGATCACCAGTGATAAAATAATAATGGCTTATGTGATGGTTGATTACAAGAAACAAAATAAAAAATATTGATGCGATAGTTTGATGCGAGTATTTGAAGAAATAAAGGGTGTCCACGGTAGGATTCACTTTGCATATTTGAACGCCAAATAAGCTTGATAGGACAACATTAGACAACTATTATTTTTTTTTCGCTTCACTACGTTTTTTTATCGTGAACATTTACATTTTTTTATTTTTATTTTTCAAAAAGTTTTCGTTATGAAACTTTTTTTTTTTGCTTCACAAAAAGTTAGAAATATTTTAACTGTGAAGCTTAATTTTTTTAACTTTACGTAAATTTATGAATGTGTGAAGCTTAATTTTTAACCTTCACAATTCGTAAATTTTATGTGAAGGTCAACTGTTTTTACCGTTTTTATTTTTATCTCCACCCCTTTACATATATATATATATATATATATATATATATATATATATATATATATATATATATATATATATATTTTGATCCAAAGGTTGTGATCTGTTTTCACCGTTTTTATTTTATCCCTTTGTTTTCACATGATCCCAATGTTGTTGGCTAATTTTTATGTCTAAAATGCAGGATCTCGAATAAGGATGTCATTATATTCACAGGTTTTCAAGATCTCGGATACATTCAGGATCTCGTTACAGGTTCAGGATCCCGGATCTTCAGTATCCCGGGATCATATGCTTTTAACATATGTTTGCTTGTTTGATCAGGTCATATGAACGTGACTTATTGACTCTGTAATATACGGAGTATGACTATTTCAAATTCAAACGGAAACAAGTAAACGCGTGGAGTAACAAGTCAATGAGAGCCCTGGGTAATCCAAGATATTTCGGGATAGTCAGCAGAGTCTTTGTTGAAGACCGGAGGATCCCAGATATTTCAGAATTATTGTTATATTGTATCTAGTATATAAATGAGGCATATGATCGATTAGAAAACACTTCGGACGCACTATTAACACATCACATTCACGATTAACACTCCATTACTCATCTGCTTACGATCAAAACTCATTTTTACTTATCTTTTTACGAAATTCATCACACACACACACACTTAGACCGATCATATAGTGCTTTTAGCTTGTACTATCCTGATTTTATTTAATAAAAACAACAAAGGCAAGGAACGATTGTTCCTTCCCGAGGTTTTGTGCCGGCGATCGAACAAGATCAAGGGTTTTCCTCGTATATCCTTGTGTCGACTACATTTACTTTACATTTTCATTGTTAATCTTGCTTTATATCAAGTTTTCATCGCTTGTTAAACTGGTTATCTTGAAAATCTCTTAAGCACTCTACCTCACTTTACTAATTTGATCACGGAATTATATTTGGTAATTTTTGGTCAAAACACCCAACCCTATATAGGAATGAGATCATGTGAAAATAAGGGATTAAAATAAAAACGGTGAAAACATATCCCAACTCTTGTATCAAAATATATATATATATATATAAAAATGGGTGGAGATAAAATAAAAACGGTAAAAACAGTTGACCTTAACAATTTTATTAAGTGTGAAGTTGAATTTTTTTTGCTTCACACTTACATTTTAAATGTGAAGCTTATTTTTTTTACTTCACAAAAAATTTATGAATTGTGAAAGTTGAAAATTAAGATTCACACGTTCATAAATTCATGTGAAGCTAAAAAAATTAAGCTTCACAGTTAAAAATTTCTAAATTTCTATGAAGTAAAAAAAATACATGTTCACAATGAATTTTTTTTGGAAAATAAAAAAAAAATGTAAGGTTTCACAATAAAAAACGTATGTGATGCAAAAAAAATAAAAGTTTACAACTAAAAAAATTGTGAATACAAATTAGGATCGTTTTCACCATTTTTATTTTAACTTCTTATTTTCATTAGAACCCGACTATGTATGTATGTGTATGTATGCCAGTTAAAAAAAAATAAGATGTATCTTTTAAATTCTAATAATGAGATATTGAGGATACATGAAGAGGATTGTGCGCATGAAAGGGAAATAATTGTAACTTTTCCACCGTGGCGAAACTTTCAACGTTTATGTAAGGGAGCCAAAATAAATTAAATTTACGAATTGTATTTTTATGTATACCAAAATGTCCATATAGTTGTATAAAAAGTAGAACAATAAATTATGTAGAGAAAATTATTAGAAATCCATTCGACAATCTTTACTATCATTTTATTCATCAATTAAATATGAGTTAATCTTATGATAATTTTTTTGTATATAAACAGAGTAGCTATGTATGCTATTAACAAGTGGGTAAATAGTTTTTAGAAATTACTCAAGATTTTACGGTGACAAATAAATATTTAAGTAAAAGACGTTGTTATCGATGTGTAACACTCAAATTCAATCCATTTACATATTTTTAAGAATAGAAGAACAAAAAGAAAAACGTGTATATACATAAAAACCCAATAAAAGGTCATTGGTATTTAGTCCATGTTTTGACTTTGAAATATCCGAAGAAGTCAATTTCTACGATATGTTACACTTGAACCCTTGTACTATATGTATAAATGACAAGACCATTGCCCCTATAATGATTTGCCTATGCTTGTCCATGAAGAGCAACAGGCAAGAGCGATGGTGTCCTCGTGGGAAGGGAAAAGACAATGGTCGTTGATCGAAGGAGGAGTGGAGACACTAAGCCTAAGGGAGCAAGAGGTAAGAGCAACGATACCCTGTTGGGAAGGGAAAAGACGATGGTTGTTGATCGAAGGAGGAGTGGAGATACTATGCCTAAGGAACAATGATAAAAGTGTTCGATCAACTTTACTTTGGTACTACTTGTTGGTATTGATAATCACTCTCGAGGGATACTAAAACTTGCGGGACCTGTAAGCCGTTTAACATTGACTATAATGAAAAATATTACAAGTTGAACACGCTCAACTCTTGACACTATTAAATATCCTCACATCACTCTCACGTTATATTTTAATAACGGAACTCCCGACCTTATAATGAATTACCAGAGACTCACCACACGGGACGGAGAAAGACTCACAAATGCGACTCTCATACGCTCTCTACTCTCAACATCCTCACTTGAAACCCTAACACAACGCCTATATTTATATGTAAACACCAACTTGTACATCAAGTTATTTGTTACCCAAAAAAAATCTGATTTCTAAATCTCACTAATTTAGAAAATTGAATCATATCCCAACAAATCATCCATTGATTCAAATTCCCTACAACTTCTTAGTGATATGAATGTAACATCCCGAATTTACCGTTATTAATAATAAATATTTGCATTATTATGATACGAATAACCATGTTGAAATATATATAAATCAATTAAGTTTTATGATTTGTGATTTAATTATATCTAACTTGAATTAAAAATGTAAGGAAACACTCATCTACATGCTAAAATGTGACCTCCAAAAATACGAGGGCTCAAAGTGGAAATCTTGCGTAACAATATTTATGAATAATATTAACCAAATATTCGTCAAAATTCCCGGAGGAATGTCGATGGAGAGGAGGGAGAAAGAGGCAGCCAAAAGTTAGGGGTTGCAAGAAAAATTGATTCGACTTTCGGTTCAGCACAAAAATATAATGTAATCACCACGATGTTTATCATACTTAAAGGGGAGTGAAGAAAACGAATTCAAGATCACTAATTTAAGGTAATCACTTATGGAAAATTCGTGATTAAGATTCTTTACTGTTCAATTATGAATTAAACGAAAATACAAATTAGATTGTATGTTATAAATTATCTGAAAACATTTTAGTATTAAATTCGTCTAAAATCTTAAACAACTCCGAATGACTTGAAACATGTGGTTCTCTAATACATGACTGATTGTATACAAATTAAGATACATGGTTTTGCATAGTTGATAGTTGTATAAAATCAGATAAAAATTCAATTGATATGAACTTTGGTATCTGGGTAACAAATTATGTTTTCTACAACTTTTTAGTTTTGACTTTTTGCTAATTTGGACACGAAACGGGTCAAATAGGTCAATTTCTAAAATTGAACATATTGTTAATGAATTTAGCAACATGATATGTAAGAAATATATAAAATCGAGTTTGACACCAAATTGAATGAGATTATGGATTTTTAAGTAGTTTAAAATCATAAAGACCTGATAAATATTGTTGTAATTGGAATCTTACAAGTAAGTCAAATGCATTAATTTTCAGAAAGAGTAAGATGCTGAATTTGATCAATGCACGTGTTTCGGGTTGAATCATTATTAAAGAAATTAATCAACTAATTAGTTGGTAATTTTCATTGTTAAAAATTAGTGGGAAAATCCTATGAACCATATGGAACAAGTTGGGTTAGTTAATTATTGATTTTGAGAAGTAAAGCCGAATAATATCGTTTCTAGTATGTCGATCAAAATATTAATATAAGATAGAAAACGATATCTAATTGTATGCTATGTTTCTTGAATATGATGAATATGTTATAAAATCACCTTAGAAGCATCCTGATACTAGAATTTGATGGCTAGCACTAAAGGTAAGATAACGTTTGTGAAAACCGATTACACGATCGAAAACTAAATCGGCTTAATAAGCTTAACTTGTTAACTACACTTGTTTGCTTATACTAAATGAGTGTTATATTTACCATGACCTGCGAGTTATACTTGAGTTTTTGCTGTCACATGTGGGATGGGAAATTCTCGGGTATTTGATTTATTACTCTATGTTCATACATGCTTATGATTATTTATGCTTGATTTATATGAAAGTACATTAGACCTATTTGGATGACATTTCGGTTCACGACACGATTAGGGACCCTATTGTGAATTCAATGAATTAACGAACAAGTAAACGAACTTGTAAATATGATTACGATCAGAGATATCTCGGTGAGACCCGAAAGAGTTTCATGATGATTTCTCGTGAGGGGTGATATGGCTCGTTTTATACATATTTTCTATAGCCATATCGTTTTTTTTATTGTAATTATAGTTAACTTTATGAACTTTTGGTACTTAATCATTTAAAATATATCTTCAGGTTCAAATCAGAAAAGTATTGCAAAGGAAATGAAGTTCATGTTAAAAGTTGCAGTTTTGGCGAGGCGTTAGTATTTTGGCCATAACTTCCTCATACGGAGTCCGATTGAGTTGATTCAAAAGCTAAAATTTAGAGAAAACAGAGGGCTACAACATATAAGAAAATAAGATTATTTGGACAAAGATAGTATAGCGAAGCAATCCTTGATGTTAGCGACGCGATTGTAACCCAATCGAGTAGCGATTCTACCATAATCGCGCAACGATTTGTCACTGATAGAGCCTCGATCCCCAGACAATAGAGGCTCCATTCCCTATAAATCGCGCCGCGATCTTTATGTCGGCTAGAATAAGTATTTAAACGAATTTTACTCACTTTCTTAGGGTATTCTTCATTCCAGCCGACTTGGGAGTTTAGAGGACGACTTTTGGAGATATCCTAGGTCCGAATCGACCACTTTCAACCGTTCTAAACGTGGAGATTCATCCTAAATCATTAAACAATTCAAGAAACATTGGTTTGCTTAATTTTCATTCGATTATGAACATGTCTTTGTGTTTGATTTCTTGTTTGACTTCACCCACCATTATGAGCTAAGTCTTTAATGCTTGTTTAGGCTTAATTGACATCTAGTGATTTGATAATATTTCGTGATTGGATTTATATACTTTGATTTCATGTTAACGATCGAACGATTGATACTTTTGATTGATTATTTAATTCAAGTAGTAAACTTTATTGCTTTGCAATTAGTGACAACTTTTACATGATATTGTTGCTTTATCAATTGAATCTTTGATTGTGAATTCTAGTTAGACGTAATTAGAAGACTTGAATTGGTTAGTTGATTGTTAGTATTCGTGGACCATAATTTAGAGATATCTTGTATGGTTATTGGTTTTTATGAAAGTATAACCATTAGTTAGATTGTGATTTCACTGGTTACATATTTCATAGTTAAGAGGTTTTAAATTACAAGGACATTTGGATTGTATAATCTTAACTAGGTGATTAATTTAGTGACAACCTGTTAATCCGAATTGTGTTCTCTAGGTGGACTAAATCTGATCCAGTTCTTAATCCAAATATCCGATAGCTAGATATTAAACGGTCTAAACAAGCATATCTTCTCTATTTGAGTAAATCTATCTTTTAATCGCTTTACTTTATTTAATTATTAGTTGAATAATCTCTCTTTGACTGTCTGTCGTTAAAAGATACAAAAACGTTAATTATTTACTTGCTTTTTCTTTAGTTTAATTAGTAGTTGATTAATAACTTAAAATACATACTGTTCTTGTGGACAATACTCGGACCTTATCATAGCTATACTATTGTACGATTAGGTACACTTGCCTAGTTGTGTTTTAGTCTAGATCTTTGATATTTTCTATTTTATTTTTATAACCTGATTTTAGCACATCAAGGGGTCATTATTATATGATCATGGCCTAGGATAATGGAGACTATTCTAGGGCACCACCGATTGAACCGTATGTGGTTTACCACATACATGTAGTACTGTTCGGGAATGGACGAATCGGTAGTGACTTGTCATTCCCTAACGACAACAGAGAGATGCATTAATTTGCTTCTCACCACGTCGGTTATATGATAACGAACACGATAACGAATACGAATACGAGTAGGCACAATTATAAGATCTCATTGCTTGATATCTTGTTTACTGTTAGTTGATTTAATTTCCATGGTTAATATGATAGTTGTTTATACCATTTGCGATATTATGACTATTTTAATTGGACTTGATTTATAATTAACATGTTATGTTTACTTAGCTATTTAAAGGTAACACTTGCTTTCCTACTTGCCCGATCGTGTATCCGTGCAGGTTCGGTAACGATGAACATTTATGAGTGAGATGGGTAACTTGACTACATGATTAGCAATAAATGCCTTAGCTCAATTATTAGACATACGACTTATATTTAATGCTTTCATTTATTATTGTGAGATACGAAATAAGTAACACCATTTTGATATATTATTTGCCAACTATGTTGTAAAACTTTGTTTAAGACTTATCGTGTCCACCCCTATTCTTTTATCCACCAGGCCCCACTTCAAATGTGCATCATTTTCTTCTTCTTTTTTTCCAGTTTTTCTTTTCCTTTTTTTTTTCTTTTTGATTTGTTTTGCTTTTGTCTTTATTATTTTTATAAATATGTAATTTCATTTATACCATCAATAAAAAACTTAACAATTAATGATATTGAATAACTTTTATGTATTTTAATATATATACTAATTGAAAAATATTGAAGAATTTCTTTATCAAATATAATTAGAGATATATTTTTTATGTATGTAAAACACAGTTTAGAATAAACATAAATTTAAAAAAATAATTTCAAATAATCTTTTTGGTAATTTTTAATAATAAAAATTTAAGTATTTTTTATTTATAAGTATTTATAAATAATATAAGTTATATTTAAAAAAATTGGAAAAAAAGAAGAAAAATAGAAGTGATAGGTGGATGTGATAGTTTGAAGCTTTGAAAGTTTGAAAGCTATTAAAATCATGTAAAAGTCAAATGTAAAGGGAGGGGAGGGGGTACGGTCACCACCACCCAAACCATTGTTTAATTTAGTTATGAGACTTTTCGCTTATTTAGTCTGTTTCAATTAAAGGTTTTTGGAACCCGTACTTTGGAAAACTCGGGGGGTGTTACAATGGATCGTCTTTCCAAATTCCAACGATAGTGAGTGTGATCTTCATCTTCTACCAACACTTTTCTTTACCGGGACACGCCGCCCAACAACCTTATTGTTAAGAACACTTTCGACACATAGCCCTCATGATCAACTTACTCCAGTGAGTCTCATCATCTTTGCACCGCTAATCATCCACACTTAATCAATGACGTAGATCTTCTTTCCAACAATAACATGTTGATCTAATCATCTCGTACAGTTGTTCTCTCTACTTGGACATGCCACTTGACCATACTCAATGTCAAGAATACTTTCAACACAAGGAACTCCCATGATAAACTTACTCCACTGACACATCTCATCATTGTTGAACTGCACTACATCCACGTCATTCAATAAACCCCATCAACTCGACCGTATTCATCTAAACCGAAAACTTGCACAAAAAACTACTCAACAACTTCGAAAATCATTAACTCTCTATAGAAACTTCCAATCGCAAACCCCACTGGTCAATAGTATATCAATGTGTCTTGAACCCCTTGTCAAAATAGTCACAACGATCCAACGGTTAACTAATCCACAATGCTATCTTTGTCACAGCTGCGCAAAAAACTCATGAATATTCTACTACAACTTCAAAATTTTATATATCTTGATAGAATAATGCAATCAAAAATCTCGACGGTCAGATTGTTTAACCAGATCTAAAGCTACAATTTAAATTTAATAACGAATAGATTCTCACTTTGGTGAGCAGAATATGATGGATCACACTATGTTTCTCTCAAATAATCTTCCTCCCGGTTGCGTGATTCTTTCTCTCCAAATCTCGCTCTGATACCACTAATTAGGATCGACCTTGCTCTGATACCACTTGTTGGGATCGATCACCACTCTCAAGGGACAGTAAAAACTACGAGATTTGTAGGCACTCAACATCCACTATAATGAAAGATATTACAAGTGAGAGACGCTTAACTCTCGATACTCTTGAATATCTTCACACCACTCTCCCGATAGATTTCAATAACGAAACCCTCGACCTTATTGAGTCATCGAAGAATCACCACAGTAGACGGAGAGAGACTCATAATGCGATTCTCGTACGCTCTCAACTCTCAACCTCCTGACCTGAAACCTTAACACAACACATATATTTATAGGTAAACACCAACTTGTCAATCATTCCATCAATATATTGATTTACAAACCTTACCAATTTAGAAAATTGAATCATATCCCAATAAGAAGTAACGGCTAGTTCTGATTCATGTTAACGTCATGTCATCTAAGTAATGGCTGCACTTTGTATGTTATTAGACGGGTAAAAACAAATCATTTTTACATATTTTTGTTTAGTTTTGAGTATGTCAAAATTAGACTAGTTGAAAATTATTGGGTCTTAAAGTGGCGTCACTGGTTTGCGAGGTGATGAATGTTTTATTTTTAAAATAAGGGAAAATAATATTTTGTTTAAATATTTAGCCGAATGTCTGGATGACTAAGTGTGTTTAGTAACCATCTTTTAGGGGCTATTAGGGGATTTCAGGGATCAAATTTTTAATTTTTACTTGTTCAAACTATTATGAAAAATAATTTTTATTTGACAAACAAAATTAAATTGAAATTCTTGAGAAAAAAAGCCGACATAACTTCTTAAAATATTAATTTTTTTTTGAAGTAGGTTATAGAACTTCTTAAGGGACATAATCTAGTCCTAACCATAAGCTTCAATTTCAGCCTTTTGTTGTCAAATAAGATGGTGGTGACTGCTATTTAAATATTTGTTTAATCTTACAGCCAATTTAGTAAGTGAAAAATACATGAGAACATAGAAAGTTGTTAGTGACTTTTTATAACAGAAAAGCTAAATACAATTTATGATGATATCTCACGGACATGGACCATATCATAATCATATTATAATCATATTTTAATTCCAACCAAAATATATAGTTTGTTGTCATTCCATATAATATACATAGACGTGTCCGCATGGAATAAGCCAAACCATTAACTATGGTCCAATAACATGATCCTTGGACCCACTCATCGGTTTAAACGGCCGAAACTTAGGCCTTTGATTTTAAATTCATTTCAGTACAACAATTGCTGCGTAACGTACAACATAAATTACTCCGTTAACAACAAAATCACTCGTCAGTTTAAGATTCACAGCTCATGTTTTTCTGTCTTTATATGTCAACAACATCCGAATCAGCATATGATTGATTCATCTCTGAAGTTTTTCAATCGGATCTGTGTGTAATTAACCTGCATTGCTCTGATCCGATCAGTTCAAATTCAAGTTTGTAAGTTCAATTCGTGGTTTAAGTTGTGTAACATTGTTCGGATCTGATTTGAGGAGGTTTAGTGTTTTGTGATCTGACAAACATTTGAATCGACTGATGATGTATTAGAGGAAGGAAGTATAGATACATAATTATTGTTATATATCTATATATTTGTTTGATTTTGATTGAGTCGATAAGAAATGGCGTATTCGAATTCGGCCGTTAGCGAGGAGCTTGATGAGATTGAAGGACAGATAACCGATATTTTTCGAGCACTTTCGTAAGCATTTCATTATTCCTAACGTTATTGGTTATATTGATTTATCACTATATGATATCGATTTTATTTGTATGTATGTATTATGTATGAAATGTAGATGCATACGCTAAATTGAAGAACCTAGGCCTTATTAGTGTTTAGAGGTTAGGGAAAATCAAGAGAATCAACTGGTGTTTATATGATGTAGTGATGTATATAATGTATATATTAGTTAAGTTAGCTTGCAGATTACTTGATTGCTATTTAGTTACAAAATTTATGCGAATTAGGATCGTAGTTATCTCTGGTGAGTCAAATTGGTAAACAATAGTAATTGTTACATTGAAGCTGAAAGTGATACGAATATGTAGTAATTTAATACTTATATGTGATTTGATATCTATCAAGTATTGGAAATTTGTATGTGTATCATGTAGATACTGAAAAGGCGGACTCCTATGTCCCATGTATTATTCAGTTTGACAATGTAGAAATGTTGTTTATTAGATTGGTCCAGCGTTTTTTTTGTTTACTTTCATTGAAGTTTGTAACCCGAATAAGGTATTTGATGGAAATGTTATTGTTCGAATTTTGGGCAGAAATGGATTTCAAAAGTTTGAGAAAATCAAAGACGCAAATAGACAGAGTAGACAGTTGGAAGAGCTCACTGGAAAGATGCGCGAATGTAAAAGGTAACTTTTGACTATTTGAAGTTTTTTTAAGAGAGGTAGACTGCTCGTATTTGGACAGTCACAGTAGGTGCTTATTTTTTTTTTTAATTTATCATCTGGGTAAATTGCTGGTATAATTTGTTAGTATGACTTCATTATTTAGTGTTAGCAGCTTGTCTAGAATGATAATGCTATTTACGTGACTGAATGTCACTTTTGAAGGTCTATACTAGTAAATAATGAGAAATCAACTAGTAAGGCCTTGGGGTCAACATGAGGAATTTAACCCAAGACCCAATTGCTTTGTTTAGTTTTTCAAATCTCTACAGAACTGCATCATATATTTTGCTGCATGCACCCATAACATATATACAAAGTGCTATTACTCGGGACATTATCCTTGCCTTGATGATTTATAGATATACTTATGACATTAAATCTTAAAAATAATAATTGAAAACCAATTCTTTCATTAGTCGCATAGAATATGAGGAGCTGAATGTTTATCAGAATTGCTTATTTGTATGCATTATTTAAGATTATATAGGATAATGATTTTGATACAGATATAACTTGACTGTAGAACTTTATCTATGTACTTCTCATTAAATGATATATAAGGTGGTATATTTTACCTCTCTGTTGCCTACAGATTATGATAAGCTAATCCCAAATAAAACATTTAAATTGCCAGGCTTATCAAAGAGTTTGATAGAGAAGTCAAGGAATTAGAACATACAGTAGATCCTGATACCAGCAAGATACTGAACGAGAAAAAACAATCAATGGTGTAGTCCCATTTCAAATCTTGTTTGTGCCTTTGTGCTATACACATGATTGCATTGTCTTTTATCTGACGAAAATATGCCACTTATGTTCAGGTCAAGGAGTTGAATTCCTATGTCGCACTGAAAAAGCAGTAAGTCATGAAGTCTTCATTCTGGATCCCGAGTAATTCATGAACTGAGCCTTACACCCTTTTTGAACATGGAATGGACATAAAGCTTCCCTCTCCTTAAAATGTTTACTGTAAAATTCAAATTCTCTATCAGTATATTGTAAAAAATGGAAGGAACTTTCCATTGTTTATGAAAGTTAATTTAAAAGTTTTCGAATGGTGATGATGATTCTTAATTTGGAAAAGAGGGTTGTTAAGAGAATGTTATGTTAAATATTAGATTTTGGTCAACTCAGGTCAGGATTTTAGGTCCCGAAAGGCCCTCTTTGCTTTACCTTTTTATTTTAAAAATTAATTTTCTACTCCATTTATATATAATTTATAAAAAGTGATGCATGGTCGTGTGCATGTCTTAAACACATACCAGCACAAAACAGCTCATTCCCGTTTCTTGTTATTTTAATTTCTGCTTATTCAATCATGTCAATCATGTGCATGTAAACTTGACTCTAGCTTTTCCCTGGCCTTCCTGTTCCATAAGTATTACTTCCCGAGTTCCCGTAATGCATCTAATCATGGTGTTGATTCATCCCTGTAACTTTTTGTGATCTAGATATGCAAGCAACATTGAGAACAAACGAGTTGATCTTTTTGGAGGGCCTGCTGAAGGATTTGAGGAAGATAATGGCTTGCTAGCCTCATGTAAGAATGTTGCAATAAATTTGCTGACTTAGATTTTGGGTTTTCTTATGCAATATGCCTGATTAAAATTTATGAGGCTACCTACCTAATTACCTTCAATTCCATGGGTAAAATTTGAGGGGTTTGTGTGTACATTTCAGCTATGACAAACCAGCAACTAATGGACAATGGTCATCAAATGATGGATGAAACCGACCAAGCTATTGAACGTTCTAAAAAGGTTGGTATTTTATAGGAAACAATTATATTCTGCTCAGTGCTTTAGAAGTTGTAAAAAAAGGGTAATTTGGAGAGTACCTCTGACCCCCGTACCATATTTCAATGGTACGCGTTCGCCCCACCCACAAGGAGCATCAACGCCGGGTAAATCACCTGTCCACAAATCAACCACATATACTGAGGAATGGATTCGAACCCTTGACCTATAGGTCACACATGTGGAGTCTGGGCGTTTGTGGTGGCGGTACTACTTGAGCTATGCTCAATACTGCTAGGAACTAAGTTTTTTAATATGCGTCACACGTTTACGCATATGGTATTGCAAGAATATCCATGTTGCATTTGGTCTAGATTTTGTCAGTTATACATATGCCCTTTGATTTTGTTTATAGGTTGTTCACGAGACGGTAAATGTTGGAACTGAGACTGCAGCAGCACTTAAAGCGCAAGTATGTAATTATTCTTACCTCGCTGAAGTAGTATAGAATCGTTCAATTTCTTGGATCACTTGGAGACTAACATTATACTGTTCTTGTGTACCAACAAAAATTTTCAGACAGAACAAATGAGTAGAATTGTTAATGAACTTGACTCGATCCATTTTTCAATCAAGAAAGCTTCTCAATTGGTGAAGGAAATTGGTAGGCAGGTCAATCTCTGAACTATTCACAAACCTATTTCCTTAATTTTGATATCTTTGTTGTTGTTGTTGCTTATTTCAACTCCCAATATAGGTTGCAACTGATCGATGCATTATGGCATTACTCTTCCTTATTGTGGTTGGTGTCATAGCAGTCATCATCGTCAAGGTACATGCTTACTTTGACTTCATTTAAGATCTACCAAATTCGTTATATAAACTTATACTTAAGAAGAAATAGTCTTTTGTTATAATGATGATATACTCCGTGGTAATTTGTATTTTGCTAAACAACTGTTATCTTAGACTGACCTCTGACAAGTCTTCACTAAATTTCAGCTCGTGCATCCAAACAACAAAAACATTCCGGATATTCCTGGATTAGCGCCTCCTGCTCCTAGCCGAAGACTTTTATGGATCCCTGATTAAGGGCGTCAGAAGCTTAAAGTTCAAGTTTAAATGGATACCTTGTGGGATCGTATTCTAACCCACCTGGACGTGTGCCTTGTTTTGGTAAAGCTCTATTTGAATACAAGAAAACGGACTGCAAATACACATGATCTGACACGATTACGTGATGATGGTTTCATATGTCTGTTTTCTGTTAGCAGATTTTTGTTTGAGAAACTTGTCGGCTTTTGGATTGAGGGAGACTGTATACAAAATTCTGGTTATACCAAGACATTGTACAAGTGTATTTTAAGTTCTGTATCATTGTTCTTTGAGTACATCGAGTGAGAAACCTAATTACTACCATAACTTCTGTTCGGATGCCTGTCATTCATACTTTTGCATCAACTGAGCGTTTTTCGTGCGATGTATACATGGATTACGTATAAGCGAGTGCATACATACTTCCCTCATTTTTTCTCTGTTTATCTTGTTTCATTTAAGAAAAAACGGCCATTACTTTTCCGTGTATTTGTTGTTCTTGATGGTTGATTACCTTAATATTCGTTTATTGACACCTTTTATTATTCATGAGATTAGATTAGATTATTATTTGTAATGAGCTAATGACAAGAAAGCTTCCAAAGTCCCAACAACTTTAGCGTCAAACATAAAACCAAGTTGTAATCTAATCATCGGAAAATATTTTATAGACAACACTGAGAAACATAACTAAATCCCATATGTTTCTCATTATCTTACCATGGATAGTTGAAAAGTCCACTTAGACAAAAAGTGCCCGTTATTCTCGTGAGATAACTTAGGATATCACAAAAATCACAAGTCTTGTTTAAGCTTGAAGTAACAAAAAATTCATGGTTACTTTAGTTTATTTCACACTCTCCCATTAGATACGTTTCATTCTTTTGTCTTAGAAATATATATTATAATATATAACGCAGGTCCAAATTTAAAGAAGACATCCTTCCCGATTCAATTATGAGGTTTGGTAATGTGTCTCGTGGCCAAGCACACCATAAAGTGCTTTAAATGAGCTCAACATTTCATTGGATATGAAAATTTCATTGCTTTAAATGAACCGATGCCGTTGGCACGGTGGCGTCGGTGGGAGCCGTCAGTTTTTCTCGTTATTTTTTAGAGAAGCTTCGGTGTGTTTGGCTTCTTTTTTTTTTTATTTTTTTTTTTTTTATTTTTTACTTTTTATTCGGTTGCATATTTACATAAGCAGGAAGCCAGGAAGGATGAAGACGATGATAATGAATAGAGTGTTAGGGTTATTTTAAAAAAGTGGGCTTGAAAGGGGTTTTTTTTTTTATGATAAATGGACCACAATTTTTTTAGTTATTTTAATTAGTTTTTTTCATGATAAATGGGCTTTAAATAAGTGGGTTTTTGTTTTAATTTTTTAATTATTTAATGTTTTCTTTTCAAATAATTTAATGTTTTCTTTTTAATTAATTTAATGTTTTTAATTTTTATGAAAGTATTTTATTTAATTTTGTAGTTTAAATAATTAAAGTAAATAATGTGTGGGGTCTAGAAAAAACTGAAATGATGTTACTGTTGGCAGTGTAATGTCAGTTTTGTGTCAGTTTTGTAAACTGCTGACGTGATACTGATTTGGCAAAAACTGACGCATCAGTTGTGTTCACTGTTGACAGTGATCTAATAGTATGTGTATAGTCTCACTAAGCCACATCATCAAGATTTCCTCTTTATATTGGTCCAACTCGGCAGCATGACATCAGCGTATATTCCCTTTTAGTATCCAATATAGATATACGTGTGAGTGAAAATTGAGGCTCATATCATATTCTAAAACCTTTTAAACACAAGCGGAAAAAAAGTTATGTCTTGAAGCACCGTGATCTCACCCACCTAGATTCCACCACATCGGGATTGATATGGTAACATAGGTGTGGTTCTTTCTTACAAGTTTCATTCGTCGAAAAAAGAATCTGTACCTTGAAAACGCATATATAAATAATCAATCTTTTTGAGCAAACAATCTACTTTTTAATTCAAAAGTATCTCATCCATAATCCGTGATACAAATAATTCAAATTCAAGGAGCGAGTGAAGTGTGAACTGAAAACCAAACATGACCAACTGAATGAACCGTGTAACACGGTTGACTAAATTAACCACCCGTCAAAGTCAGTTGTACGTTTTCCCTCCATATATAGAATTTTATTTTTCCGTCCAACTATCATAAATTCATAATCCCTTCATTTCCACTCTCAACAATCATCCACCCAATCTACATCATACAATCAATTTCTTTAAATTCCATCTTCTTTCCCACCTGGGTTTGCTTTTAATTGTCATAAATTTTCTAAAGTTTCATACTTTTTTTTTCACCATATATTGTTTGCACACAAATAAAGGGATAACATTAAACACCTTCGATGATGAAGTGTTTTAACATATTTCAATCAAAACCAATTGGGAAAATTAGGTGTTCACCAGAATCAAGTGATAAAAACCAACCAAGAAAGTCAACAAAATCAGCAGCAGGATTAGCCAAGTCAACTGACTTAATTTCTTCTCCAAGAAGAATACCAGAAATCTATAAAGAAAAAGAACACAACTTGATGAAATTTTCATTTTCAGACCTCAGGATTGCTACTAGTAATTTCAATAAGCTTTTAAAGATTGGTGAAGGTGGGTTTGGAAGTGTTTATAAAGCAAGAATTAGACTTTTTGAAAGTCAAAAGAATCCTCTTGTGGTTGCTATTAAAAGGCTTAACAAACAAGGCATGCAGGTAATTCAAAATCTTTGAATTGGGTGGTCGTTATTTTCAGATTATTTTATTATATTTTTCTGAAAGTTTCAATCCTTTTTATAGATTTTTAGTTATAGGGTTAGGCAGGTTCCACTTGACATTCAAGAAAAAAAGTGTTACAATCTTATATATGTAGACTTTGAATATTTTGAGTACAAAATTTGAATATGTTGGGGGTTAAAGTGACTCTTAATTTGAAAAGGGAAAGGTAATGCAATCAATCTGTATCATGAGTTACATAAAAAATCAAAGATTTAAAAATCAACATTGCCCAATATTTAGTGTTTTAATTTTTGAAGGGTCTAAGAAGACTAAAAAAGTTATACACGAATACAAGCTTAAGGCAAGATAGCCATAGCTTTATCAGAAAATTACAATCTTGATCTTGAGGCCATCCACTGTTAACTTATGCAGTACAAGACCACTCATTTTCATTATGGGGTTCAAGTATTTTGTTGTGTTTTTTGTGATATGAATTTGTAGGGGCATAAAGAATGGCTAACAGAAGTCCAGTTTCTTGGTGTGGTTGATCACCCTAACCTTGTAAAACTCTTGGGATACTGCTCAGTTGATGGTGAACGAATGCAAAGATTATTAGTCTACGAGTACATGCCCAATAAGAGCTTAGCAGTTCATCTGTTTAGCCCAAATTTGCCACCAATTCCTTGGAAAACAAGGTTACAAATCTTACTTGGCGCAGCTGAGGGTTTGGCTTATTTGCACATGGGGATGGAAATTCAGGTAGGGTACTTTTAGATCTTTCATTACTTGGTGTTGAATTGATAACCTATAATGCTTTTGTCATCCGTTAGTAATACTTGCTTGTTTTCGTTAATATATGGGATCATACTCAAGAGTTTTTGTAATGTTCCATTTAGAAAGGTTTTGATCACTATTTGATGACATTCATTGTTTAATGTTACATTTAGAAAGGTTTTTTATCACTATTTTTTGACATGTTCAGTTTAATGTTCCATTTAGAAGGTTTTTGATCACTATCCGTTGACATTTTAAATGTTCAATCTTAAAAGGTTATCTTTCGTGATTTCAAGTCGTCAAACGTGCTATTGGATGAAAAATTCAATCCAAAGCTTTCAGACTTCGGTCTTGCTAGAGAAGGTCCACAAGGGGACCATACTCATGTATCTACTAAGGTAAGTAGTACATTTTTTAGGACCAAGAGAACATTGTTTAACAATTGATCTCTACATTTCCAAGTGTACGTAGACAAGTTATAGTTATTCGCAATATATTTTAAAGTGCGGAAACTCTAAGTAAGTTTAATACTTTCAGCCTGTTGGGACATATGGATATGCTGCTCCAGAATACACCGAAACAGGCCATTTGAAATCAAAAAGTGACGTATGGAGCTTTGGAGTTGTACTTTTCGAGATCTTAACAGGTAGACAGGCAGTTGATAGAAGCTTACCGAAAGGGGAACAAAAGCTTACCCAATGGGTTAAACTATACCCTGCTGATAGCAGGAACTTTTGGATGATGATGGACCGACGTTTGAAAAACCAATATTCTCTTGATGCTGCTCGAAATATCGCAAAATTGGGTGGTAGCTGCCTCTGCAAGAACCCTGATAGCCGACCAACGATGAGCCAAGTCGTGGAGCAGCTGAGAGACGCGATTAGGGAATCAGAAAATGGGCTTTTATAAGTGTAATATATAAAGTCACGTTCACGAGTAATTTACATGTAGGATGGGTTATATACTTGTATGAAGCTCTGTAATCACTACATGGTTTTCCTAGAGAAACTTTAATGTAGTATCTTGTGCATTAAAACTTGTACCATGTGCTTTGGAAAATTAAACATGTTTCCTGGAGCATATCACCACATCAGTTTCTGCTCGATCACTATCATGGATATCATTCACTCTTACAAATTTTTTTATCATTTACACAAATAATAAACTAACTTAAAAATCAATTTTTGTTTCATAAATAGTACATATTTCAATGGTGCGCATCTGCCCTACCCGCAAAGCGGATCAACGCTCATATTCACAAATCACCCACGTAAGCACGAATTCAAACCCCTCATGTGGAATTTTAGTGTTTGTAGTGGCGATACCACTTGAGTTATGCTCAATAAGTGAAAATTAGATAACAAAATAGAAATTGTTAAATATTGTTAGATGTATTTATAGGAGAAATTGAGGTTAAAAAATGTTATTTTTTTTTCTTTTTCGAAAGTAGCCTTTAAAAATGGAAAAGAAAAAAAAAATTGTTTTGAGCCATGCCGATGCTGAGCCCACAACGTATGCTCTTTATACGCACACTTTTCTAAGTGGTACATGAGTATATCTTATTCCCGCTTAATAAATTTACACATAAACTTTCGGCACAGTCAAGTAAATAGATTGGGTTAATAGATATTTACAAACGGTCAAAGGGAGTCTTTTCATTAAATAAACGGTGCCAAGGAACTTTTTCAAAAATAGACAAAGAAATCGTCGAAAATCAATAACACATTAGGCTATTTCCATATAGGCCAACTAATTCTCGCCACGTGTCTCAAAATTTTCACCGGTAAACACAATTCGACAGTCAACGAATTTTTCGCCTAACACTTGATTTTCGCCTCCTATATTAAAATATCGCCGAAATGGTAATTCCCTTAGGCGACCAACGATTGTTTTTGAAATTTCGATTTGCGGTCGTGCTTTGCTTTTGTGAGCATTTATATTTGCATTCATAGACACTGAATTCGCCGAAATACATTGGCGAGGCTAGCGAACTCTCTTCAAAATCTCCCGTTAACCTTTGAGCATCAAACTTGTCTCTCAGTTGGGGCAAACGAATTAAACATACATTACTTGTACTCTTTGTATCAAAGCTTGTACATTTCTTTTAAACTTATTTACAACACTTGTACTCTGTACATAAAGACTTGTACGTATACTTTTAAGATTCTCTCTCATTAATCTCAAAACAAACCAACACTTCGCCGACATTTTATTTCGCCGGCCCTTTAATTCTGTTTAGGCGAAGTTCTGGTGTCACGTGCGAGCAGTAATTGGCTAATAGTTGGGCGATTTTTATGTCTAGTTTTGAAAAAAAATCTGACACTGTTTATTTAATGAAAACACAGCCTATTGACCGTCTATTCCCGTAATTTTCTCTTGGGTTAAAGTTGCAATATGTGAACCTGTCAACACATCAACCTATATACGACACGAAATCACGAATTGATATCTCAAATTGGAACCACATGTAAACGATTACAAAGGAAGACGCTGTACATGGGCCTGGGCCTGGACAGTGTTTGGGCATGGACAGTTTATGATAATGTTCGTCGATCTACATTATCAACAATTATAAATTTATAACCAAGATTTGAGATGACAGAAAATTTTAATTTAACATTCACTTGGATTCATAAATTTAGACCAAAATATCCAACAATATACAGCTTTTACAAAGATGTAACAGATAAAAATAATCCACCTTTCTTAGCTTAAAACTTGTTCATTTTCGTACTCTAAATATTTCCATTTATCTTATATATATACTTGACTTGATCCCATTAATTAATCAACAACTTATTATATATAAATAATAATAATAATATCTACACCAATACAATCTCTTTATCCTCCTTCAACTTATGATCAACAAACCGAACATAAAGATCAGTTCTACTCGAATCACTTTCCGGCAACTTCACCCGTCCGCCTTCCGACATACTCCTAACAAAATTCACCAATTGCCGCCAATTCTCCGCCTCAAACAACCGCTTATTCAATCTCAAAAAAGTAAATGCACATAGCCCGTTTCCTGAATCCGATCTACTTGTAGCCAAAACTTGTCCGTAAGCACCATCATCATATCTTTCTAATGCATTTTCACCAGCTAATTCAATTCCGGCAGTTTTAACCGCTGATTTCACTTGCTTTACCAACCCTTCAGGCGAACAATTCGCATGTTGTGGTTGCTCATTATCCCTCATTTCCATGCACGTAAAATTAAATACAACGTCGTATTTTGCTAACATTCTAGCAATGGGTAAATACCCATTTGAATGTCTAGTGTTATAATATCCAGCTGTTAATTCGGCCGCATGTGACCTTGTTTTGTAATGCCAATGAATTCCGGCAACTTTGCCGGAAAGTTTTGTTCCGGTTCCTCGGAATATGCTGTCAGCCGAACCTAAGATTTTGTCACCGTGTTCGAGTAGTTTCCCCGAATACCATTCCATGAAAAATCGGCCGTAATCGGTGTCCCATGTACCGTCTCGCCGGAAAAACCCTGTGTCCTCCGGGAACTGATTGTACTGGCCGGAATCATGGGGCCCACTATTTCCCCAAGCTTTGTTACCATTTGCATCTGCTGCTGCTTCTAGTGATGCTTTCATATACTGTTTAACATAAAAACATTCATTAGGAAACACTTTCTAAAAATGGAAAGTTAGGGTTAGGACTTGTGTTAAGGCAATACATGTATTAACTAACCACTTGTACGGTACAAGTAATGAAAGCATGTAATTACCTTATCATAACATTGGAATTCACCTATTCCTGGAAACCTCCATGTCCCATTACTTTCTGGATAAGATGGATATCTTAGCTCACCACATGGACCCATGCCCACTTGGATTTCCTGAAAATTTAAAATAAAATAATTTTATTAAAGAAAATATATATTAAAGTTGTAATAATTTTTATGAAGTGGAACAAAAGTAAAGTTTTATACCACAACAACATCTCCTAGGTAATTCTTGAATTTTTGTTGGAAACTTCTCATGAAATCAGAATAAACTTGAATGGGTGTTCTTCCTTTAAGCACCGGAACCGAGTCGCAGCCTAAAGAGATGTACTCGGGATTTCTACGGCCGGATCGATCGGTGTAGACCAGATCGGGGTTGTGGCTGATTTCTTCAAGAACCCATGGTGGTAACGGGATGCTATAGTGTTTGAAACCAAATTATGATGTTATAATCTATAGTATAAAAAGCATTTTGTATTTACAGTAATTTAAAACAATAAACAAAATGAAGATTAATCTAGTCTATCCATTCATTTAGTATAATTAATTAATTGGATAAATTAAAAAGCTTTATATGAGGTATATTAATTAACCTTTGAGATAAACAAAAAACATCTTACAAAAAACGTTTGGGATTTCCCCCCATTAGTTGATTATATATATATTACAATTACAATTCAATTATAACTACAATTAAATATTTAGAATAATTAATTAATGATAATTAAATAACACATGTATATATAAATCTTTATCAGTTAATAGTGCCCTAAATCATGCATCAAATTACTATTTCGTGCAAAAAATATTATATCATATCACATAAACTATTTAGAGAATTAATCTTCTAAAACTATGTTCCAAAATAAGTACTTTATAATAAAGAGCAAAAAGTATATATGCAATTATAACATAGAATTTGTACAACTAATTAATTCATTAACAAACATTAATTTCTTATCTTGATGTATGTGGTTGAGAAATAATTTCGATCTAAATATCATTTCTATAGTCCCAAATTTATTTGAATGATAAACATAAACCTTGAATAAATTAAAAAAATCTAATTAATTAATTAGTACATATATATACCTGCAAGAGTCTCCAACATTGCCTCCACACTGATGAAAAGACATAACAGCTTGAAGCTTTAATCCATGTTTCTGCACCATATTCACAAGTTCAACATACCCTTCCCAATTATACTTCATTGGTCCATCTTTTTCAACTAGACCCCACCAAACATCAACCATTATACCTTCAACTCCTGCGCTTTTTAACGCCATTAAACTCGCGTTCATAGCTTTTGGTTTATTCAAATGGCCACTTAGTGTAACAGTATCAAGAGGCAACATAACATAAACAGGCACCCTTGAGTTGTTTTGTGCTTGATGACCACTCGATAACGCGTAGAACTTTTCCGTTTGTTCATCGAATAAACCATGATCGAAAGGCGACATCATCTTTTGATCATCACGAGTAGTTAACTGAGCATCTTGTTGTAACGAATTTTTGGCTCTCAAACGACGTGTAGGTTTAATTTGTGTAAAACAAACGGTGGCGGAGAAATCGTCTAGGGTTTTTAGTGTCTTGATGTCTTTTAGATTTAAAAAAGATGTAGAAGAACGAAGAGTTAAAGCCATTTAAATTTTAAGAAATTTTTGAAGAAGAAATGAATGTGGGAATGTATGAAGGGTGCGATGCAACTTTATAAAATGAAATTTGGATACAAGACAATATTTGTGGGTCCTTTTTGTAGGAAAAAGTGCATAAAATATCAAAATTGGTTAGACTATATTTTCACACAAGAGACGCGTAAGCATTATTAGAACAAAAGAAAAGTTATTTAAATATTACTGAATCTCAACGACGTTTATTTAGCTTTATCATATGTTTATTTTTCACAAATTTTCAAACTATGACAAAATTCATTGTGTGATTATTTCTATATTACCTCTGTCATAATTTATTGTGGATTAAAGAAGTGACATATAGTTTAAAAAGTGTAATTATTATACTATTCACCGATATAATTTTATATTCATTTACTTAAGTTCAGAATTAAAAATGATTAGTTATATCGGAACAGACAAAAATAGTATGATCATACACGAAAAGCTAAATTGGGATGGATGGAATAATGCTGATACTATATTCGAATTTAACAACAATTTGACGATGACAAAACTCGATTTAACAAAGTTCAAAAAATAAACTCAAAGAACAAAAGTAGTTTTTAACGATATAATTATATTTCAAGCTTAACGTAATTTGCCTTTGTGGTTAGGGGTGTTCACGGACGGTTAACCGAGAACCGGTTAACCGAAAATCCAGTTCACCAATTTCTTGAACCTAAACCGAAACCGAAAAGTTCGATTAACCGGTAATCGGTTAATCGAATTTTACGGTTCGATTATGCGTTTAACCAACTAACCGGCTCTTATCTACTAATCATATTAAAATAAGAATGACACACAAATACACATTCATCAAAATATATTTGTTAAGTCTTAACATATATCTAAATACATTTCAACATCCGTTGGCGAATATTTATAGTTAAGTATGCCACCAAATTACAAAAAATACATATCCGTAACTTGCAAACTGATATATAATTATCTAAGTTAAATTTTTTCATTAAAAAGTATTAGCCACTTCACAAAAATTTACCATTCAATCTTGATCCCCCACTTTTTACAAATATACGTCCATGTCATATAATTAAGTATATATTTATATTTGGAAATATACATATTAAAAATAATTAATTAAATTTTTCGGTTAACCGGTTATCCCCAAAGTGTGAACCGAAACCAAAAACTGAAAAAATGCTGGTTCGGTTAACCGAAACCGAAAAACAAAAAAAATCGGTTCGATTAACCTAAAATTCGGTGCGGTTCACCCGGTTTGCGGTTCGATTTTCCAGTTTCGGATTATTATGAACACCCTTACTTGTGGTGATAGTTTTTTTTTTATAAATAATAGTATAGTATAATTTTGGAATAAAATTAAGATAAGTCAGAAATAAAGATTGACGAGAATATGTCATTGGTAGACTCAGTCGAGTTGTATTTTTGGTACGCTTAATTCGACTTATAAAAAGAAAACATATTCATTTTTAAAGATATAAAAGACATCTTTATGTTGAAAGAAAAAAAAATCATAAGTTTGCTTAGATATTTTTATGCATTTTTGTAGAATATTCCATGTGCAAGTACTTGAATGGTAACTTCAATAATATTGTTATTACTCCTTTTTTTTTTTTTCCAAAATAATTGTTCACATTACTACTTATATTTGTTAAAAAATAATTATTCACTTGTAAAAAATAACTATTAAATATCATCAAACTCTAAACTCTTCATTTTACTCTCATTTATCACTCAAAATTATTTATTTTTTAAATAAATCAGGTCAAACTTGCATTGATTAAACTCTCCATTTTACCCTCATTTATCACTCAAAAAATTTAGGAGATAATTTTTGTGGGTCGAAGGGAGTACTATTTTTTTTGCGCAAATTGTTGGACCTTATCGGCTTATCTATTCGAATACGATCCACACCATAATTAAAACTTGTACATAATTAATCTGAATGAATTAATTTAAACCAAATAATCATATTAATTAAATTTATATGTTGAGATAAACCTTTTTTAGCATCGTAACGGATCTAAACATCTATTTTGTGACATCCGTACGTAAAGTTTGAATAATGTCTTGGTTATTTTTACACATGCATATGTGATTTGTTAATGGGATTTACAGCTGGTAGCGTACTTTTCGTTCCTACGTGGACTCGAGTTATCACTTTTGTATTTGGTTGGAGGATATTAACACCTTATCTTCTTTTTTGGTCCTTTTATCTTCTACACCACATGTCTACTCAAAAAACGCTCCCCGGGTTCGCCAAATATATATCATCCAAGTGTATATTTTTTTGTCGACTTTATTTTATTATAAAATTTAAATAACATTATTATCAAATAAAACATATAAAATCAAATATATATATTAAGGAGAAAGCTGCACGAAACTCAAGTGCATCTATCTGTAAACTAGGATGTATCATGTAAATGTATGAAAGTTATAGGGTATTAAGCGAAACGTATGTACCGCTAGATTAACATACATGTTATCTTTCATATATTAATTTGCAACTTTTAATATATTTTTATATACACTTTCGCAAGTTTTATCTTATAATTGGATCTCAAATAAGATTAGAGATGTAACAATTAAATGGTTAAATTGGACATGCCACCCTAAAATCGCCCGTTCAAATTGATCTATTGCACTTTCATTTTCCTTTTCCTAGCATCTTTTGCTAGTGTACTTTTTAATGAAATTCCGCCATTCAACAAAAAAGAAGAAGAAGGGGATGTTAGTTTTGTTTATATTCGTCCTCATAGATCTAATATACGAGTGATGTTCAATAAGAATGCGCTACGTATCACAAAATCTACTTTTCTTTACATTTTTAAAAATTAAATATCTCTCAAACGGTAAGTTGAAAAATCATAAAAATTGCACCATAAAAATCAGCATTTTTTTCTTTTCGATTAAAGATCTCACAAGGTATACTTTCGACAAATTTTTATTTTTTTTCGTTTTCGTTGGGTTTTGTAAAGCAGGTAACACATGTGTTATCAACGAGTAGGGGAACCAATAGGAATGACGTTTTTAAAAATTAAATATTTCAAGAATGGCTCATTGAAAAATTATAAAAATTGCACCATGAGAATCAACATTTTTTCTCTTAGATTAGACATATACTTTCGACGACTTTTTTTTTATTTTTTTATGATTGTACAATATTAGTAACACATGTGGTACTCATTGGTAACACATATGTTACCTGCTGGTAACACATGTGTTACCTGCTGGTAACACATGTGTTACTCGTTTAGAAACCAACGAAAACGAAATTTTTTTTTGTCGAAAGTATATCTTGTGAGATCTCTAATCGAAGAGAAAAAAACGCTGATTTTTGTGGTACAATTTTTATGATTTTTCAACTTACCGTTTGGGAGATATTTAATTTTTAAAAACGTGGGGGAAAGTGGATTTTGTGATACGTAACGCGTTCTTACTGGTTCTTCTATTCTCACCTAAAATTGTTGTACTCATTTGAACCTTACTCACTAGTTAGATAATGTTTTGTAAGTAATAATGTTTCGCTATTATCATCATAGGCAAAATGTGTGCGAATTACTAACATTATTCCATATGAACTTTCATTTATAATGATAATAAATAATAAAAATTGAAAAACCTTGCATAATAGAGTACAATAATTAAATATTTAAAAATGTGAATGGTCAGAAATTGAAACATTACGTGGAAATTGTACTTTATTTTTTGAAATGTGTTACAATTTGGTCACATCAATTGGTGGTTTTTGTGAAAACATGACACTTTTCCGAATAATGATAAAATGAATTCTCACATGGTGGGCAGTCGTCTGCCACCAACATTACTTCCAAATCAATCGCACCCACATGTTTGAAGCTAGACTTTTGTATGTGGCTTTCATTCATAACAAAGTTTAGGGGTCCCATTTGACATATGTGTAAAGTTAAAGTCCCGTCTTGTAAAACTTCCTACCTTCTCCAACTTCACAACCCAAAATTGTGACCCGTGTGTTGTGAATTTTCGGTACATATGAAAATTGGGACACAACATCTAATAATCTAACCACGATTCATAGGATGACACTTATAAATATTTTCTAGGTGTATATAGGTTGCAAGTATCATATCAAATTGTCGCGATCTCTAATGGTGTGGTGAGTTGAAACTGCTTTGTAAAATGTTTAATTTTGTCATGTAACATTATTAAGTATGTAATATGTGTCATGCATTGTACGGGTTTATCAATTCAATTTTTAACTGCCGTTGTACGGGTTTAACAATTTCTCTTATAACTTTATTTTTAACTTACTATAGCCCATCATAAAATTCGGTAAAAGTACAAAAAACAAAATGTAATTAAAAGCTAGGCTTCCTAACAAGTCTTATACGTAGTACAATATATACACGTCTTTCCTAATTTGAACCTTTCATATATAGGAAACATGATAAGCAAGTATATTACACATGAATCGTGACAAAATAATGGTGATCCATGATCTTTTGACACTTTTGTGACTAGAAAATTTCATTTTTGCAAATTTTGACACCCGAAAAAATAAAATATTGTCGATGGAAATGCCTCCAAATATTTCAAATTATAAATGGTCCCATAATTCGGCATCTACAATTGTAACTTTTCTTTTTAATTAAACTTGTGGTTATAAATCTCTAGTCCTCTAGATCAAGACGTAAACACTCGTAGTTCCACACAAGTTATTTTCTTACAACTTTCTGTTTTTTTTATAACCGATATAAAAGCTCATAACATATATTGTCGACACTACACAGCTAGAAAAATATAATGTAACACGAACTGTATGATCTTTGTAACTGGCTAACCGCTAAAAGGAGATACCGTAATAATGGGAAACGAGACCTATAGTTATGACTTTAGTTAAGAAAACAAAGTAGAAAAGAAAACATGTTTGTTACTCATGTTTTGATGCTATGGGAGTAAAGTAAACTTATCATGATGGATTATTTATTTAATTATCTATTGTTTGTGTGTTCATGTGTATTATCTTTGCGGTCAAGCAAAAGTGAATTATTGATCAACACTTGGATGATCAAAGATTAGTAGTAGTTGGGAAGAAGAAAATTGAGGAAAATATCTGGAAACTGTTTTGTAATTACTTGAATAAAATGTGTAACGGAATGAAAAATATCTACTACCCTGTGGATATTTATGTGGCAAAATGATTCAGATAGTCATTTTCACTTGATATTTTCGAATTATGTTTTTATAAGCATTTTGATAAATGGTAAGATCACTTGTTTGGAAGTATGAGGTTTGTAATTTAAGCTTATCTTTCTACATAAGTGGAAGAAACATCTTATATAATGACTTCCCTACTTGGAATTTACAGAATCGAGCAGTCTTCATGCGTCGGTCATTCTTAAAGAAACCAACGTACGGTAAGATCAAGTCTATTCCTGATGCAACAATATATGGTAAACTTATGAAAACGGAATGGATAACGAAATACATGTAGAAAAACTTGTGGATTCAAAGAACGAATTCTCAAGCTCAAATTCGGAATAATAAATTAGGCAGTGTAATGGAAGAACCTGCAATCTAGAAACGACCTCACAATCTTGGTGGTACTGTCTATAAATCAATAATGTGAAAAGGGGATTGGTTTAAAAAAACTGAACTATTTGTTATCCTTTTTCCTTTTTACAATCTATCTATATTATTGATTATAAACTCCATACAAACAATACTTATTATGCATACATTTACATCCCCACTAATACCAGCAAAATTATCCTGTAAATGTACCAAAATTTAGCTGCAAATTGTACAAACCACCTTGTAAATCTTATTGCCTTTCCTAGTCCTAGATACCACTCAGACTACTTCCAATACCAAAAAAGGAAGATGAAATGTCCAAAATAGCATAAATGAGGGCCTAAATTTTTGTACAAGCTGTACATAATGAAACAGTATTCTAGTTACAAAAACCGTGAGACGGTCATCAATGACCAGATGTTGATGACGAAGCTTCTGACAACGATACTGATGGATGAGAGGAGTCCTCAATTACTCTCATAGGTTTCCAGTCTGCATCTTCCCTAGGCTGGCGTAAGGCTACAAAATGCAGAGCTGGACTTCGTACTTGATAAATGCAACAAGTCCAAGGGTAGGAATCTGGAGCAGACCAAATCTGTTGATCTTCAAATGTTGTTTCCTCAGCAATTGATTCGGCCATGCAGTAGGCAAGATCAGGTTCTGGCTCGTTGAAACCGGGCATAGCAACACAACCAGCAGAAACATAACCTTCTGGGGGACGTGGTCGCCAAATGGATACTGGGGTTGTATAATCTTCTGCACAATTTCTCCAAACCTGCATAAAAAAATATTTCATAAACTAATGTTTGTATTTATAATATAATAATTAATATAATATAAGAGCATTTACCATGACTTGATTACTAATATTGCCACAAAACAGAAAAGAACATTTCTTTGTTGCAAAATATTGATCTGGCAGATTCTAAGGATATCTTCACCATTAGTAAACGAATTACTCATTTTCTAGATTTTTTTCCTATCAGCATTTCATAATCAATAATTAAAGTTTCCTACAACCAAGTAGTTATTTCAGAAGCAACAACATATATTCAAATACAGGAATTTGGTTAATCACAATATTGCCTTTAGTTTAATGGAGCTCAGCTTCACTAATAATAGTTCTGAAATTTTATGTCCGTATTTGTTTGAGAAATAGATTAAATAAATTACTCCATTTGTAACATCAAATGTGTTAATTACAAGTCCTTTATCGATATTAGTTATTAATCCATCCCCATCCCATAAAACTCTGGTATTCGATATGAAACTTGGTTTAACAAATTCTAAACTTACCCCATTGCAATAGTTCAAGAAGAAAAATCTTACCAGATCAAAGCCCAATGGAAGTGTAAACAGTTTATCTGTGTTCTGATATACCGCAGCAACATTTGGGGGATGGGTTCCAGTACGAGCTATATCGCCAACTGAAATATACCTGGATAATGCATTTGCAGGTACTTTATATACATATATACTAGCATCTTTTATAATGAAGAATTAAAGATATTAAAATCGATCAATGAAAATCCCACCATGTGAAAAATTTGTTGGCCCAAAACAAATATATTTATATATCACCAAAACCAGCTACTTGAATCCAGCTTGAAAACATCACTTAAATCTGAAATTAATTTGACCACTAGGTAAAATTTCTCAGATGTTGTATTTGTAAATTTGAAAATATTTATTAATTAAAAACGCCATGCTGAAATTTTCAAATAGACTAGACTGAGCTCCAGTTCTTGTCCCGAGGTACCAAATGAGAAGGTCAGCCAGGTTGGGTAATGGGTAGAAAAGGGTAATCTTTTGGTACGGGTCAAAACGGATTAGGGATGACCCAAAACACTTGATGATTTTATTTTCTCGTAGATAATTGGTGTGTTAAAATATTATCACAAAAACTATATCGTTGATTCATTTCTAACTTTATTTGTTCGAACAAAAAGACTTAGGAGGTTGTATGCATGACTTTCGACCTGTTAGAGACATAATCCGAATCAAACCATTAGACGCAAAACATAACCTGCGTCAACTTCGAATTTTGTTTCACTTTAAAAGTTGATATCAACAGAGTCAAAATTACTATGGAACCATGCCATCATCATTGGAACAAAGAAAAATAATGTCATGTTAGTTAGGACCATAGAATGTAGAAGATACCCGTCTGGGCAGATTGGCCGCCAAATGCTGCATATCATGTTGTCTTCTACAACCTGACGAAAATAGCAATGCAGAAAAATGTGATCTGTGCAACAGATTGGCAAACCAACTGAAAGAGTAGCAAAAACAAAGGTTGAGATGGTTACATTCTTTTTGGACAAAGTGTGGCGCCCTTTCAATTCTAGTTCACTGGTCCAGACTTTTGTAAAGTTAATTATGTGTTTAACAAAGCTTTCTTTGTCAGATGTAGACCTGGGAGACAAGAAATCTCTGGACTTTAAGATGGATTTGTTTAGGCTACGAGAGTTTTTCCAATCAGTCTCGTTCCAAGCAAAAGACACATTTTTCTGGCTAGAAGGGACCTGCAGATGGAGGATAACATGATCTGAGTTGATTGTGAGCAATGTAATACATTTACCTAAGGTGGCAAGACGGATGAGGCCGGCAAGTTGGGCAACGGATCAAACTGGGTCACCTTTGTATTTATTCTTCTAAATGAACTCATTATTTCAACAATAATTTAAATTCTTTGACAATAATTTAATTCTTTGACAAAACGATTTCAGAGATTGTATATATCACCGACACATCTGAACAGTCTGAAAGGTTGAACCTGTTCCCTTTTAAGCTAACGATTCTAATTTTACCCGTTTGATGAGTTAGAAATAAATTTAACAGACCCACTTACCTTCAATGTCAGGCTTTTCAAGCTAGACTGATGAGCTTTCCACATCTTACGCACCGTCAAGCATATCCTAACAGCTTGGGAATCTCTTCCCTCAGACTCGTCTTCGGTACTACACTTAATGACTCTGACAAAGCTCTCTGCTCTTTTGAACTTTATAAGATGAAGGATTAAATGAGAAGGTCTTGGATTACCAGCTTTTGCCAACTCTAGTGCCATCAGATCTTCCCATGGCACATCCCACATAATCTTACATGGTCTTTTATCCATCTTTTCAGGAGACAGACACTGACAACGCAGAATACAAAACGTATTAGTTTTACTGCATTTCAAATTGGTTAGACGAGCAATTGGAACTGGACAGCCTACAAGTACCTGAAGCAACATGACCCTTTTGCTAGTTACTAACACGATCCTGTGATATGGGACGATGAAATGATCTTCGTAAAGATCAGACCATGCATACTTCGAAGGCTCCTTGAATATGTCCGTGCAACCGAATCGACGACTGGCTTCCGCTAGGTAAAGTATCATCTGAAATAAAGAAAAGAAACTATAAATGACTCTCATGGAAATATGCCTGCATATGTGACCTTAAAAAGACAATGGCAATAGTGGTAATAAAATTGGTCGTGAGAGATTTACTCCTTAGGGAAAACTTCAATTAAAAATGAGTAGATACATTTTAATTATTATGCATCAGCAGTTTGAAATGTAATTTGAACATAGAACAATTTATAATTAATATCCATATGACAAATGTTAAAAGGTAGTGGTCAAATGAAATGCATAAAAGAAGCCTTCAAAGTTCAAACCACATAGTTGCTAATGATATTCAGAGAGAAATATAGTGGCCTGGCTTATTGAATCATAGTTACAGGAGAACAATATATGTGTATGTTATTTGTTGTTAGGTTAATTCGTCAACTTATAGACAGTACACGATAAAGAAGGAAATAAAATTACGTAGAAGCTATATAAACTAGGAGAGTTAAATAAACTGTAACCATTATCTCAAAGAAAAGGCAACAGGTGAATTACCAAGACAAATGAGACATTTTTGCTAAATGGATGCAGTTATCTTTTTCAGGAAAATTTATGCAGTTCTCAAATGCAAATGAATTACTAGGAATTCTTTATAAATGCTCGTTCTGTGAAAATAAATTCAATTCGTTCTTTATTAGAGCAGTTAGTTCAGCAATCATTTATTTAGTACTCAACACAGAAAATGGACTTCCCGAGAGATAATGTCTAGCACACAAGTGCAAGTTTACCCAAGAAATTTTTATAATCAATTAAATGAAGATTTAAATTGCATTGTTTCAACAATTTCAAATTATTGAAAAACATACCTGCCCAACAGCTTCTGTCTCAGAATATTCTCTAAGGACATTGTCTGCACGAATGGCCCGTGGATTTCTAACCCTTTGAATGATGGTCTTATTGTTAATAACCTCTAAGCACCTGGAAAAACTTGCACCAACTCCATCGACAGTCAACGAGAAGAAATCCAGTGCACCACTTACAGGTTGTACAACGAATCCCAGGCAGGCCCTCCCAAGTCCATGAGCAAGCCCAATAAGACCATTCTGTCTGGCACTTTCAACAGGTTTTCTCAGCACACCAGAGACCCCAAAAGCAACACCTTGTGCAAGAGCTTCTGTCCCTTGTAAAAACCCATCTCCTACCCCAGTTATCCTTCTTGACCAAACCTGAGCCCATTATTTATTCAGCAAGTATAATATAACTTAGTGTATCGTGACAAGAAAAACATTACATAAAAATAAAACATCCAAACCTGCTTTGAGCGCAGTTGCAGAAACTGTCCATCGGTCGACAGCTCAGCAAATCCTTTACTTAAAGAAGCCAATGTGGAGCTTGTCATACCCAACACATCCACAGAGAAAAGTAAATGCAAAGGATTGTGAATGAGATCTCTCCAGATGCGGTTACTGATGGCAGGAACAACCGAGCTTTTTCTCATATATCTGTCTTTGTGCATTACTTTCCTCAGGTGGATCTGGAGAATAAAAACCTTTTATCAATGCCACCAGAATTTTTTCTAGACTATGGCCTGAATAACTCTGATCTAAATTGTCCCTTCCAAAAAACTCAATTCTTGGATGAAACAAGATAGGTAAATAATATACAGAAAATAGCACCCTACTTCTTTCTCCCATAACAGGAAACCAATTAACAAAAGTAGCAACCTACTTATAATGATATATAAAATCAGAAATAGCAACCTACTTCCAATTGTTGCTAAATTACAAGGAACTGAAAGTAAATAGCTATTTTGTGTAAAGAAAGTAATTGCCTAGATTCAGGATGAAACCGTAAAACCAAGTCATAACGTACTCTACCATAACGTGCTATACGCGGTGCGGCACTCAATACCAGAAAAAAACAGTTTTCGGTAGAGTACCAGGATGGATGGGGTCCAGACCAGGTTATTTTCTAATTTTCAGTTAAAAGGCGTCGTTTTGGTGAAATAGTAAACTAAACTCAGTTGCTTTAAGTTTGAGTCCGGTTCTGAATACCGTTCGGAACCAAAACCAGAACCCTACCAAATCTGATACGGTCTGGTATTGGCACGGATGTTCTTAAAGTTTTGGGTACCAAGCTGTTCAGTTTCATACCATTGTACACCCCTAAACAACAGTAGGTTGCTGTGTTATGCAGTTTGTATTATCAAAATGCCACTACTCTACAGAGTGAATCAATCTGTTAAAATTAAATTAAAGAACCTGAAGTTTAAATGCATTCCCAACTGCTGATAATATGGGGCTCCATACACCAAGAGCTCCATGAGGTCTTTGAGCTGGTGCAGTCTCCAAGGATAACTTTAGCCGGACTTCTGAAACATCTATCAGACTGCAAAAAGTAACAAAAATTGTGTCACTGTTTGATTTGCCGAATTAATCTGCCACTGTTAAGATTCAGAGAATTTTTTTTCCCATTGTAACATTCAAGAGCAATGTATCTTAAGAATACTAACTATTGACATATATGCATAAAATCAAGAATAGCTCATAACCATTACGCATGATATTGTAACTATAAAAGAGTTACTACAGACAGATAAGAAGGGAATTCATTAATACTTGACGCGTATCTCTGGATCAACTTGTGCCACACTTGAATTTTGGGGGATGCGATTAAGTTGAAGATTCCTGAAGAACTCTACCGATGCCCAGATTATTGGTTCATGAATATTCAATCTCCAAATTTTATCAGTTACCTACAATATCAAAATCAACACTCAACATTGGAACTAGCGTCAAATACAGAGCATTTCAAAGAAAACAATAAACAAGCTCATTACCCGTATGTAGACGTACGGGTAGACCTGGATACCATCGGAGTTCTCATTACTTATTGTGATCGTCATTTTGAAAACTGGGTGATTCATATCAGAGGCTTCTTCAGGTGCCAAAAGTACAGGCATCAATGTCAAAGGAAGTTGGTTGTCAAGCTGCAAATGACCTAGTATCAGCTTGAACCTGCCATTTTTTAACAAGACAACATAAGTATAGAAAAATTAAAAAAGAAAAAAAAACAATCATTATGACTAAAGGTGGCAAGATATGCTGATCGGACGGGCCGGGTAACAGGTCAAAACCAACTTAGGCTGAAACGACTCAAGTTTAGTACGATTTGGAACGGGCTGTTTGGCCTCCAAATTCCTTTTTCCAATTTTATTGAACTATGTGTCGTTGCTAATGCATCAACTAGGATGGTAAAATCATAGTCACATGGAACTGGGTTCATTCCGTATGATTACTAACGCATCAACTAAGAGTTTAAGACTAAAAAACTATAATTACCACTATAATCTAATTATTTTTACTAAAAACAATTTAGGGAGATGTATGTATTTAAAATAAATTTTGGGGAGTTTCAATCCGTATGAAAATTTTCAACTCATTCCCCTATTAGCTAAATTTTTACTTGGCTCATTTGACCCATTTGAGAGAGAACACAATTCCAACAGACCCATTCATAAGTAAACAGGTCAAACTTCCACCAAAGGTTCAGATTAGATTGCAGAGGAAACTTTAACCTGTTTGTGGTCCCACTATCGTAGCCCGTTGAGTAAGATATGAAAACCCTTTCCAGGTACAGATAACAGAGCTCTTTTGGTCTATGATCCACGAGAGAAACCCCAACAACTCCCAATTCAACTATGAGCTCCATTGGAGATACATTTACCTGTTCCGTGCTTGGCATGTTCGCACTCCTCCAATTTTCAAAAGATGTCAAAGATCTACCAAGTGCATCTGAACGCGATCCTGTTGTCTCGTCATCCACAAACCTAGCAATCCTGATATTACCCATTTCCACAACATGGAAGAGTAACCCTAAACCTTCACCACATTCTACACAAACTCCTGACCTATCCATTTCTAGTTTACACACGGAAACCTGATTATCGCTGTGTACTTCAGTATCTATAAATTTTTCACCATATGGGTTGACCCACGAAAATTTGATACTCGCACGAGGATCCAATCGGATCCATGCATCATCACTGAAACCAGACTGGCGAATTCTTACTACTCTGCTTGTTGTTCTGTTTTCAATCCTGTCAAAAGAATTTCACATATAAGGCAGAGTTTGGATAAAACTTTGGCCGCCTGAACTATTGTTGCAGTTGATGAATAAGATATATCTTTACAGGCCTGAATTACTGATGTGTTGATAAATATAAAAAGTCATGTGAGCTACCTAATAGGCCCATCTTTTGGCCCACGTCGGAATACAACAACGAAACGCGATCCCTCTTCATAACCTCGAATTTCGGTCCTCAAAATATCTTGAGTACCATCTTCCTTTTTCAGAACTAGAAATATAGTGTCCTCGCTCTCAATTTGAACAGGATATGACCATTCTGTATCTTCAGCACGGATCTACAAAAAAAATGATCAGTAGCAAACGAATTAACAAGGAAGGTTTAATGACATTTTCAAATTGAGGAATCAATATGTATGTTACAGAAGTTTCCAAGCCAGAAAAACTCTGTGATTCATGCCATGAACTCATGTGATAGAAAATTGTATTAATAATGGTTTAACAGGAAACGTTTAATGACATTTGCAAATTGAGGAATCGATGTGAATGATAACAGAAATGTTCAAGCCAGAAAACTCCATCTCCGATTCATGCCATGAGCTCATGTGAAAGAAATTGTAAAAATGATCATCATTTCATACCGTTGGATCATATGATGTGGACACGAGATAAATTGAAGTATTCAGTATAGTTACTTTGTAATTTTGTATATCAACAGCTTATGCATCTCAAGACTGCATATGAAATAGACACAAAAAGGGTCTCTACTCACCTGCAGTTTACTAGGTTCATCAGTCTCACGATAAACGAAGGAGACTCGTACATCTGTTGCTCGCAACAACTTTGGCGGATCTTCACTGCTCAATTTCACATATATATCTCGACCAAGTCTATTGGTAAATGTCATATACGGATGCACGGCAATTACCTAAGGTGGATAATGAGAAAGTAAGTTCTGGACAAAATATAGAGGTGGCAAGACCCACAAGTTGTGTAATGGGACAAAACAAATTTGGGTGTAATGGGTCATTTTTTGGCTGAGATAAAAATGGGCCAGGTCAGATTGGGTTGACCCGCAAACAGTTTTTAAGTTTCTAATAACATTTGTTATATATGATGAGTGTGTAAATTAAGATTGCAAAAGATTTAGTATAACAAAAGAAATTCTAATCTTTATATAAGCGACTTAGGACTTTGTATGCATTGAAAATAATATTTACATGACTTCGAACCCGTTTCAAACGTTTTCCTCTTTTAGCTAATATTTTGATTTGATCCAGTTGAGATAAAACATGACCCAAATCAATCCTTCATAGATAAATGGATCCACATATGCCACCTCTAATACAACCACCTAACACTTCAATAACCTTTGTTGGAACCGATTGATAGGAGGTTGGTTTAGAAGATACAAAGAGAAGCATGCAGTTCTTGTCAGCATCATAAGCAGAAACGCCCAGCGAACCATCCTAACAAAATCACAAAAGAAAAGTAATCTCATAGAATTCATAGAATAAAAGGAAAAACTGTTAAGTGGAGAACAATTATTATTACCATGTCACCAAGAGCAGAAAGATCTCTTACATCCCCAAAATGATCATGTCCATTGTCACTAATAGAAGCCGACATGCCCAACAACTTAAAATTCAGAGCTGAAGCTATAGTATATCCTTCATGAAATTCCTCCTCGGTAATCTCCTCCAAGACCACTTCATTAACTTTTTTTGACTTGAAAGGAAGAGAAAGTTTTGGTTTTGTCTTTTTTGATGACATATCTACAAGCCTAAATGTAAGTGGTGGACATCGAGCAATTGTCAACCAATATGGAGAATAGACTCTTAGATGTTTGGGTGCCAAAGGCCTGTCATTTTCAAAGTTCTGCTCAAGAACTACATGAACAACCCTACATATACCAACAGCAAAGGAAAATGAGAAAATGAAAAGGAAAAAAAAAAGCTACGAAAAATACTATGAGAAATATATTTATCACCTCCCAGAAACTGAACTTCTTAAACCCAATGTTTTTGCTGAGTCAAGAGAAGGATGAGATATAAGCACAGCCTCCTACAAATGACAACATAGTACAGGAATTACAACAAGAAACAAATCATGCCAGTTAGAGAAAATAAATGTAAGATCTTACATGTATTGGCAGCCACCCGTGTTGTGGTAGCAGAGAGAAGTATAGGGGGTTTCTAATATCAGCATTCAGGACCTTCACAGTTTCCCCGGGAGTAAAGACACCTCTAGAGCATGGAACAAAATGACCACTTGTTTGCATTTCAAGAACAGAAAATTCAGCTGCCAAAGGAAGATAATTGGTAATAGATAAAGGGGATTTCACCACAATATTCCAATCCTGAATAGGGTTGGAACAAATGTCCTTGGAGATCTCAGATGCTTGAATATCCAAACAGAACCACATTCCATGTGACCTATTGGATGATGTTCCACTTATCTCGGAGCAGCATAGAAGTACCTCCGACTCTTCCAGACTTGAGACATGTATACCAGAAGTTTGTTTGGGCCTATCAACATCTTCTGATAACACATGCTTATCCCTAACAGAACTCCATGAATATTCTGTATCATCATTCAGAGCAGAAGGTCTCAACTGCAGAGCATATAATCCGGAATGGAGAAGTCCAAAAAGTGGAAGTGGAAGACTTTCTCCTGGTTTCAGTTCTCCAATAAAGACTTGTTTCTGTACATCATTTGTCTTTATTTCACTGGTTGGGGAATCCTTTCTGGCATCTTCAGAGGTATCCAAGCTTTCGTTAGAAGCATCTAGCTGGAGGCACAATTCAAGTACTAAGTCAGTGTTGTTAGAAACTGAAACCAAGGACCTGATATTAACATATCTATTGCCATCCTCCACAATGACTTCGCTTGCAACAACAGCATTGCCTAATGGCCAGCAGGCAGCATGTGCAACATAATTTAGTCTCACTGTGGTCCAGGGGCCTTCTTTTGTAGGACTAATTTGTATGTAACCAGAATTTCGTTCCCCAATGAAGCCTTTTGCCTTGTTAGATACTCCTGATCGTGGTGAAAGAAGCACAGCACACTTTATTCTTCCACGTGTGGTTTTGGATGCGTGTTCTTGAGTTGACTTCTGCAATATGAAGATTCAACAAACAAACTTAATTGGAGTCACTCAGTTACAAAATGGATATACTAGTGTAATTACTAGAAAGAGTCGCACGGTAGAGTTAGCCGGTGACAACTCAAGCCACTTATATAAACTCCCTGCTGAATCATCTAGCGCTCCTTGTAGCTCCTTTAAAGAAGCAGAAAAGTACCCAACAGGAACACCTACAAGAAAAATAAAGGTAAGTGTAGAACCATTAATATGAACACATGTACTCTTCATGTAACTTGCAAGTGAGTGAAGAACATCCTGTGTCGAACACTGCATAGCAGTACAAATCAATACTGATCTCATTTCAACAAAGAGAAATCCGGTTCTTCGGCTTTTTATCAGCAGAAACTGTATGATCGACTTTCTAAAAGACTAATGGTTAACAATATATGTACCTTTCCCCATGTCAGTTGCTACGAACTCCAGCAGATAGTCATCCTGCATATAGTAGATAGTCATTTGCAAGGAATGTTTACGTTTATTTGATTATATGTAAAGAATCGTAATCGTCTATTATAGTGGAATAAATAATGACAATGACCCCGCAGCAAAGATGAAGAATATTCATGGGATTAGTACACCTCAGCAACAATCAGAACTCAGAAGTCCCTCATAAACCAAAATTTAATAAAAAATATTCACAGTGTACAAACTAAAATGACTAACAGACGGACCTGGAAATTGTAACAGAAGTTATTGGTAAGCTACGGGAATAAATAATAATAATAATAATAATAATAATAATAATAATAATAATAATAATAATAATAATAATAATAATAATAACACAAAAGTTGGAAAGAAAAAGTTACTGATTAAATTCAGAAACCATCATTGTGGTAGCGGACGATCCAAAGTGTTCAGTGAAAAGATAAGTTGGTCAACAATCTCTCACTATTAATATTAAACTTGGATGACTTTCTAATAAGCCTAGGTGTTCAACTGTGTTTTCTCTAGATATAATGTACATGCTATATTCCACCTCAGCTTTGCTGTAAACTTTTCTGTTAAGGTAGAACATAATGTAATAAAAGTCTTTTGGGTCAATGACTAACCAGTGGATCTGCTTTGAAGAAGAAAACTTCATTCCACGTGACCAGTTCCAGATTAGAGGATTCATCACTATCAGAGCTGGCACCACACGTACGTGCACTTTGTCGACCAAGAAGCACGCCACTGGAAAGGCTTTGCCCAGGAGTTAGACAGACAGCAATGCCATACTGGTGAGAACCCAGTCCTTCTACTCTAGGAAACTGTAAAAATAGAGCACACGAAATCACTATCGAAACTAATAATACACGTAGACCCTGAAATATGCACGAAGAAATAATCCATCAAAATTCAAGAAGTTCAGTTGAACAGTTGCCTAAAACGCACACAAACCACGAACAATTCACAATACTCCTTCACTTTAGCCGGATATAAGATTTTGCTTTAATAAGTACCTTACATGGAACTTGAGTTGAAAATAGTATTTGATACTTTTTAAAGATTCTGTTAAAATAAACAAAACAGATTATTATGCACCTCATTATAATCGGTCCATATATTTTTCCAAACAAACACAGATAAACAGTCCTCACTCGGTCACTCATGTCTCAATGGCATAGTTTGAGTTTTATCTCTGTAGATAACACGTTCTAAAGCAGAATACTTTACATCTTATTGAATATGAATAACACAGGATGAGAGAAAAGTCACTTCAATGATTGATTCAGATGTAGGTAAGAACTTCTTAATTCACTACAAATCGGCTTTTGGTCATAGTCCTAGTTGCATAGGTGGGATTGCTAAACTTTGAACAGAAAGAGAGTAAGGTCAACATAACTTAATTATAACACTCATGTGTCGGCCAACTTAGAGAATTCAAGTTATTGATAACTGTGTTACTGATTATGTAAACAAGTACTCCTTCCATCCCAAAATAATCATCCACTAGAAAAGATGTGCACAGCTTTCGGAATGTGCAATTCTTACACTTTTAGATAAAAATATAAAATTTGAGGAATGCACTTTTGTAAAATATGTGATTAAAGGTAGAATGGGAAATATGATAGATTATATTGAAAGTGGACCACATTTTTGGGACAAACTAAAACAGAAAGGTAGACAATTTATTTGGGACAGAGGGAATTATAATAGGACAAGTTGCAGTTCATGTCAGGCTGCCTAATGAAAGACTCCGGTAACGTAAGTTAAGAAAATCATTAAACCCCAACTACGGACACACCTGTGCTTGTGAAATGATGACTGTCACCATTGCTCGGTGTTTCTTGTAGAGATTTCCTTTCAAATGAGATTCCAACATGTTCTTCGAAACAGGTACTTTCAAAGGCTTCTTCTCTCCAGATGGCATCTTGATTACATGCGGAAGGCCCCTGATTTCAGTAGCTCTAACATATATATCCTGCCCAAGTTTATTTTGAGGGATTACAAAATAATTTTTCCTGTGATGAACATCAATGCTAGGTGCTCCACCAGACGGAGAGATTGCCTCCTGTAAAAGGGACCATATGAAGGGAAGGATCACACAGAAATCCAGATATACTAGACCACATAAGGTGAAAAAACAAACAAGTAGCAAGGGGATGTACGCTGACACTAGAGGGTTCATGAACTTGGCTAAGATTATTCCAGCTCGCATAAGCTTGAATAAGCATATTAGCATTGGACACTGTTATATTAAGGTTAAGATCCCTAGTAGATGTTAATCGTAACTGAGATGCAGCACTTGGAGAATTCACATCATATTGATACCTGTACATCACATCCAAACATGAATACAGTAAGCAAACACAGGGGGGGGGGGGGGGGGGGGGGGGGGGGTGCGAAGAGGAGAACAACCTTAAGACAGCATCGACTGGTTCAGCGAGAGGCTCCCAAGCTTCAAGTTTATCATTATATGATCTGGCAGCCAATGAGAAGCTAATAGTGGAGTTCAAATAATCAGGCCTTTTATGCAAACTAAATCCTACACTGCTCAAGGATACATTGAACAATGGCGTCATCTGCAATTCCAAACGTATGCAACAGCACTTAGTCAAATACAATGTGCAGAGACTTATGAGCGAAAACTTATGTCACATATAGTATGAAAAATAATAACATGAAACCATTTATAAGTTTATAAACATGAACTATTAGTACAATGGATGATACTATCTCCAGGACTCCAACAAAAATAAGGTGCATACCAAGCCGCCATAGTCATCAAAAAGTGCAGCAGAGAAAGTTCTAATTTCTGCATCAACAACTGTATCATCTGATCCACTTGGCGTGTCAGAATCTACTAGCTTTACAGCAAACCTTTTGGGAGGTTTCTTAAATCCACTGCGCACCATGAAGGTTCCAAGCTCACTACCAACTCCCCATATACTAAATGATTCTCTGGAGAACCGTACATCAGAGGTATCCCATATACTCTCCTCCAAAAAATCATCACCAGTCACCATATCACTTCGCATGCATCTCAATGAGTCAAAATCAGATTGCTTTGGTGTACCCTTAAAAGCTACACATCCCAAGGATACATAGCCAGGGGGAGCCTGCGGCAGCCAAAAACCTATGCTTTCAGTTCCTCTATGCTTCTTTATTTGGCCAACCATTTGAAAACAAATAGGGGCTTTAAATGGCTCATCGTCATCAGGAAGTACTACGCATGTGTTTGGAGGCTCATAGCTGTAATAATGAACATGCAGTATCTAAGTCAAGAACAACATGAATGAAAGCATCTGTTAATCTACAACAGAAAGGAGCCAGTGAACAACTCAAATTTTTAAGCAGGCTACTATATAGTGAACATTAGGAGGCTAAATATAATAGTGATGAATTACCAAAAAAAATAGTATGACATACCCTCTAACAGCAATATCACCAAAATACACCATTCCTTGTGGCAGTATAGGACGCCATATGGACAGTTTCTTTCTTGATTTTGAGCCTTGATTCCACCATACCAAACGAAAACTAGCAACAGCTTGAAAACGCCTACCAGAATTTGCATTTGATGACCGATCTGGTTGAACATTATCATGATCCAATGGATGTGCCTGGGTGTCTGAATTCTTCAGTGTCTTTGAAGATGCTCCTCGGAAGCCAAAAAGTATATGGCGTAATTCATAGGCTCTACCAATTACACTCAAAGTCCCAGGATCTGCGGGAAGAAAAGTACCGAGAGAATTATCCACACGCCAAAATGCCAATCCAGAAGCGCTTCTGCGAATTCAAAGAAGAAAAGGTCATGAAGCAATACAATCAGTCTCTTATTACTACATTTAGAATGAAATGTTAGGCAAGAGTATAAAGTTAAGCATTTTCACGTACTTATCACCAGAGCGTATTGTGATACAGTCCCTAAGTGCACATGAAGATAGCAAAGAGGTATGTAAGCAGAATGCAGAAGAAAGTGAAGGCTTTGTCCTTCCAGGAGAAACCACACAACCCAAGGCAACATATCCTTTTGGTGCCACGGGAAACCAGATGGAACAGCTATCTGCCCCATCTTCAGGGACAATGCTTGGTACAAACTCAAGGAGACCATCACCTTGAGAATCAGAAGGGGGCCAAACTAGCTTGAAAGCCTCGGGTTTCTTGATCTTTACATACCGAGTATTCACAGCAAGAACTCCCTTTGTTGGTGGCTTGTCACTGTGATGAAGAGGCAAATTATGATAAAACAGGATAATAATATTTTTTTCTTTCTAAAAGAAGTAAAAAAATAAAAAATAAATGATCTTAAAAGATTCACAAACATTGCTGTCAAGTAGTCGCCAAGAATAGCAAAGCCAGGTGGTGCATGAGGTCTCCAGAATGCATATGTTTGGTTACTGCGGGTATCTGGGGTACAGTAAAATCAGATTTCTTGTAAGAATGAGATGCATTTTAACATGGTAGCAGGCATAACTTACGGACAAAGGAGAGCAAGAATCAGCATGCTTGAAGCATAGGTCCAAGGAAAACTTAAATGATGCAAGTAGAGGTAATGTGTGCTTGTGTGCGTGTGCGTGTGCGTGTGCGTGTGCGTGTGCGTGTGCGTGTGCAGGGTGGGGTCAGGTCGGGGAGAATAACAGGTCAATATAGGTTCGGTTGAAACGGGACGGGTGGAAGCAGATGGGTCGGATTGGGTTTATAATATAATATGCATTATTTTACTCTCTCGGAACAATCAATTCATTTAACTCATTCTACCCACCATCCTTATAGCTAACACTATGAAGATAAAACACAACCCAAGTTGACCCATTAATAAGTAGACGTCTCGAAATTGCTATATCTAGATTTAGCATCTATTTTTTCTCATGGAATAAGTAACACCTCAACTAAAATTGATTGATAAGCATGTCTGATGCTCTCAGTATCAACAAAAAAGCACAAAAGAGTTTTTCATCTGAAGTATAACATACTTTTGAATGTGCCAAGCTTGTCAAACTCGGAGCAGTCAACCGTCATTTTTCGGGATGACATTCTTAGAAACTTTAAAACATCCTCCTCGACTGCGATGAATAGTCGTAATGCACTGAAGGAAAAATTCATGAATATATCTGAAACTGCAACATGAATGTTTGTCTTGCCAGAAGCATTTGAGAACTTGACAGAGGTATCAAAAGGTTCTAGAATTCTGATCCCATTGCTCTCCATTGTTAAACCAAGAGCATTCGCACTCATTTCTATGGTATCACCCTTCAGCACAAGCCTACAGACAGCAGATAGACATGAAAAGTTTCATCACATTCATCAACAATATAATAAATACATCTTAAAGCAAGTCAAAACCTTCAAGCTCAAGCTCATAAACATGGAACACGCCAAATTAATATATGAAAGAACCATTTCTACCTATCTCAAAATATGCAATGATGCCTCACCTAACCAAAATAAAAAAATATGGTACTCTTTTAAAAAATTCTGTCAAAAATAACTCACAATTTATTATTGGATGCTATTTTTGAGAGTCAGGTTTTGAACTCATCCCTCCACCACACACAATAGCACACAAAATCAGATGACAAAATAGTATGTTCTATTTAAATAGGAATAAGAAGTAAACATAGAATAATCGTAGATCATGAGAACCTCCTATAAAGTAATGTATTATCTTCATGCCATTTAGATGACATATAACTATTTAAGGATGGATAAACACAATGAAAAAATTAAGAAATATCAGGTTTAGCACATACATGAATGATAGAAACAAAATGTATAAGCATTTTGATAACATCAACTGCTTCAGTAATAAGTGTCCTAGCTAATAAGCAATACTGGCATTAGAGCGAACAGACCAAATACAAAATTAAGGCAGCTCATGGAATATAATCAATGCTATTCACAAAGGAGAGGAAGGGAGACCTGCAGAAGGCATCCAATCTTGCATGTAAAAACTTGTTAGAGAAGAGAGGAGACTCTCCTACATATCGTGATGAATTGAAGAAAGTGAGCTCGGGACTTATAACCTGCAAAAAAGTAGTATAACATATAAGAACAAATGAGGTATTACAGAAGAAGAAGATGATGATGGAGAAAAGAAACAATACGGAAACAATTCGACTCATCCCAGAAGTATCACTATTCTTAATAGGATCATGACGGTCATCATAAAATGTAATAAGAACAACGGAATATACTATGGCACTTAGTTACTCCTACTACAAAGGCCCAATCCGGGAATTGCGAAGGCCAAAGGATGAAGGAATAACAATTCTTTAAGACTATTTAGCTTAGGAGCATTTAAGTGCATAGGAGAAATTTAAGGAGATAGAAGTACTTATTACATGAAGGAAGTGAATATGCTATCAGAGGATGTAAACGGATACAAATTGACATCATTACTATATGAAATTTGATGATCTCTCCATAGTTTATTAAGTGTAGCAATATACTAGAAAAAGAACAATAAACAAATTTAACGATGTGCATCATAATGTCCTTTTTCTGGTTATGTCTCACATTACATCAGGCAAAACAAAATATAGTGCATAATTAACTACCACACTAAAACCTCCAGTTCAGAGGGGTCGTTGGTTGACAATTATGGTTTCTGGAAGTATTATCTACAGTACTTCTCAGGTTTTAGACCAACATACTTCTGTAGTTACAGGTTTTTCTTACACATTCAGACATTTGCGGAAGGATATGGAGCAAGAGACATCAAGAGAAGAGAAACATGCCAATCAAACTAGATCCAACAATCGACGCGGAGCTGGTATATACAAAGTTATGTGCAAAAACCCTACTTTCAGGGATGTTATCTTCTGAATGTTGTGATAACTTGCATCTTCCCTTCACAACCTTCTTGTTTTTCTTTTTGTTCCAGTCTAGCTTTGTTATGACTACAAACTTAAACTCACATTTCAGTTTGTTTTTACCATCCATTTTACATTTGGATCTCGTAGTCACTTAAAGATGAGACATTCAATCATAAGAGCTGGTATATATAAAGTAATCAGAGTTTTGTGCAACATCAACCTTATTGCCTTAGTTAAAGAAATAATGACTTAGCCATGATAAGAAATCAATTATGCTAACACCAGAAATGTTTAGAGAGGTTACGGTTCTGTAATCCCATCTTCTAGATTCCCGCAAGTTTATAGCCACAAGTTTAGCAATGATTAAATAATAAAATACAAAGGTAAATCTATCCTAAAGAATGTATAATCACAATCGTATTTTCACCTGTAACTCAATGGATGTTTCTGTGGGTCTGCTCAGTGTACTGCTTTGAGGAGGAGAACTCTTACTGATTCCATTTTGAACATTTGGTGAGGCACTTTCCTCTCTCTCTTCCAAAAAAACTTGATCATCTTCCAAAGCAGAGTAACTGCTGTTAGACCCTAGTGAAACACATAAATCCAAATATTGACCATTCTGCATCAACAATATAGATTCATTAGTTCAGAAGAACAAATAAAGAAAAAGAATCAAACCAGCATCCAATACAAACACACCTTGATAATGACATTTTTGAATTGCAACCTTTTTCCACTGCCAATATAAATTAAAGTTTCTACGGTTGTAGAAGTTATCATTTGACCCTCTCTGTCATGTAACAACAAAGTTTTACCTCTGCCATCATAAGTATAATGATCAAAATCTTCATCATCAACCACCAAAGGTCGCTGAGGAGAGAGTGTGAACACCTCATCGCTTTGACTAAAAGTTTGTTTTTCCAGAACAAGCGCATCAACAACATATGATGATTTATCATCCTCATCATTTGACAATATCTCACGTACTGTAGGCACAAAAAACTCAGCAACCGCCAACAGGAAGTCAAGTGCAACAAGCAATTGGGGCCTCTGGATACATAAAGACAAGGATGTTGAATACGGACTAATTTTAGCATCAAGAATTAACATTGTTGGAACTCCTAATATCTCATTATATGTCACAACATCTGCTTTAACCATCTCATTATCTTCATCGACCACCTCATAATCTGGACTGTGCTGGATACTCTTGGGCTGTCTCACAGCAAGCCTGAGCTCTTCTTCTGTCCCCTCACGGTCATCATTTACAGTAAAACCCTTCAGGGTCGCAGAGAGAAGACCTTCTCCCAGTGTATTAGCTTTGTAAAGCATCCATAGACCACTGACCTGCGACGATAAAAACCCTATTATTGAAGGAAAAGATCAACTAAAAAAATTTATAAGACATTCCTCAAACTCTCATAAAAATGCAAGATAGTTGTGGTAACTTCCGTAAACTTTACAAGGTATGCCCTAGTTTCAGGATCTACTTGCTGACACCTATACTTAGCGAAACAAGAAGCTAGGATGCTCTAGTTTCAGGATCTACTTGCTGACACCTATACTTAGTGAAACAAGAAGCTAGGGTGCTCCGACAAAGTTCAAGGAATCCCCAATGGCTTTAGAGTAGAGAGGTGAAACAATCAGAGGTGTCACTAACAGACCTAACAATAACATGCTTCTACCAATTTCTAACCTAGAATAAAGCAACAAAGAATATATTTACAACCATTGACAAGTACAGGAAAATGCAATACATCCGATTATTTCTTCCCAGTTCTAGTGTAAAGATAGATAACAGTGATGAGTGTGAAACAACTAGTATACCCTTATCTGGGCAACATACGGACAAAAAGGGATCACAAAAAAGATATGGATTGTCAATGCTTACCTGCAACGTTGCAAGAGATGCATCCCTAGCCATGCCATAATGAAGAGACATTTCAACTAGACCAACAACAACAGACACCTTCATAGAAATCCAAGCTTGTTCATTTTGATCTTCATATTCATGAACTTCTGAACCTTGACGAACTAGAGGATCCATAACATCAGCAGAAGCTGACACAACACTGTTGTTTAAAAGAGGAATGGCATTTGGAGTCTCCGAAAAGTTGGACAATGCACATTCTGATATGATATGATATTCTTTATTGGAGAGAGCTGCTTTCAATTCATCTATCTGAATCAGTGGCAAAACACACATCATATAAAATTGGAGCCTTTATTAATATCAGAAGTCACAATAGTGAGGTTGACGTTTTGGCAGACAAAAGACAGCAACAACTACATGCACAGATGCATTGTTAATACCTTGATTGCAACTTCTGTATTTGGAACTTGATGTAACAAATCACGAAGTGACCTCCTAATAGCAATGCAAACACCCTTCACGTCATGAATTATACTTTCACCTAATTCTGTCCCTGTGCCAACATTTAAGTTTATGTCCTCTACCTACGCAAAAAGAAAAATTACGCTCAGTAGATAAAACATTATAAATCACTCAGCTTCCATCCCAAATACAGATGGAGAACAAGTCACTACAACAAAGATAACTTTACAGTGCAAATGGAGACATATATCTAACAGCACAAACTTCACCAGAAAAAACGTATCACCTTTATTGTCATAATATCCAAATGAACAGCACTTATCTCTTTCTTAGTACCCCCAAACCATTGGAATGTGTTCTGGACAGTTATATGAACGATATCTAGCTTCAGATAACTGCCAAAGCAAACCAAGGACAATGTATATATGTGATATTAATCAATAAGTCTATTGAATATAAAGAGAACATCCCGCAAGCTCAGGCATAATATATGGTGGATTAACACAAAGTATTATAAATCTTACTCGAGGCTGTCTGTTCTCCGAGGCATTAGAATTATGGGCTTCCTCAATGAAAGGTCCAACTTCACAGCTGGTGAGCCTTCAATTTCACTGGTCTTAACCCACTTCTCTGAATTTGTTACCTGATCTTTTACTTTTACAACATCCACTGAGTTATTAGGAACAAGGCCCATGAAGTAACTAATAACCTACAAATGCCAACATAATGCCAACCTATGTAATGGCAAAAGAAGAGCAAATCTTAAAGAAGATAAGAAATTAAGAATATTTACCTCCTGAATAAATCGATTCAAGTACACCAATCGCACTTCAGAAAGCTGTCCAATAAGGCTATAATCAAACCCAGCATAGTCCTCATCATCAGCACTGTACGAACTGAACAGCAACTGAAGATTTTCACATATAAGAACATTGTGATTAGACTTGAAATGCTGTGTATGTGTGAGTTGTTAAAAACAAAAAAGAAAGACAAATATAAAACATACGCCATTAAACTATCTAACAGCACACAAAAGACCAAGCCAGATGAACTCTATACTGTTATCAGAAGTGATGTAAAATCTGATCAACACGGTACTGACATTGCAGACAAGTAGACAATATTCTCTCCGAAACAAAACCAGATCCGTTAATATATTAAAAGGTTCAGAAAACTATTATTTCACGACTGAACAGATAGAAAACAATTTCATGTCGCTGCACATTACTCTAATCCTAACAGCGCCCACTTGACTTCAATATATACTAAATCAATAACTAATTACTGAAAAAAGTGAATGCTAAATTAAAAATGACAGTAAAATGTTAAGCTTGGATTCATGTCACATGCCTAACATGTGCACATATAAATATACTAAAGGAGTTATACCAAGTTACGGGAATGCAAGATTGCTATTAATAATGTCTTGCAACCGAGGGAATCTCTTCTTTATAACTTTTGATGCTTATCTTTTATAATACCTGAAGTATTCTTAAATGCAAGGCTTGTTGATATTGAAGGTAAAAAGAATAATAAAACAAAATGGATTACCTCCACAAATGAACTACCACCTGGATTTCTCATATCACAGGCCCAGAAATACATATGACCGTTTTGAAGACTATCATCGCTTATTTTCAGGTTTCCAAGGGATGCTTTTATGCTAAAAGAAGATGGGAAGACCTGAATAAAATAAAAAAGAAAAAGAACAACAACAACATCATATCAGATTGCGCATATTATACTGCTTTGTAAACATGTCATTTTGGATACCATTTAAGGAAGAAATTGTATGAACCTTTATATCAGTTAGGAAATTATCTTGAGACATAGTCGCAAGCTTAGTCCCATCTTCTTTCATTAATAGAATTTGAGCACGAGCCATATTCAGTGTCAAAAAGAATACAACTCTGGACCTCCCCCTGCCCAACAAACCTCTGACTTTGGACTCATCAACCACAGATGACAGATTAACTACTTCAATATCCCTAGCACTATCATTCACATTGGCTGTTGAAGAATGGTCACTGAAAGATTCGCAATTGTCATCCTCAACATTGATAGCACCAACAAAGTCCAATATTGCTACTATAATAGGCCTTCTACAATAAAACGACAAGGTTGCTAGAGTAACAGTCACCTGAATTTAGGAAAACAACATGGATAACTTCAGTTCCAAGCAAAACTTACAAATAAAACCCCAATAAACTAGGAAAACAAACTCACACGTTTATCAATGTTGTCGTAGAAAACAGAGTTCGAGTCGATGAAAACTATTTGAGCTTTCACAAAACTATCTAATGTGTCAGAAACATCCAACTTATTTTCCCCAGCTTGATTTGCATCATCAGGTAGCAAACCAGCAACCCGGTTAAAACTTGGGGTCCTCAAAACTGCTCTTTCTGATGGTAGAGAACTGAAGTACCCAAATTCATGTCCTGGACTATCAACGGGATCATTTAAGCTATCTGATGCCTCATAAAATTCGTCTGCTTCACTTTGATATTTATCGTTGCCGCCATAACCCTGATCTTCAATTGTACGGAACACAGAAGGAGCATCTGCATGATGAATAAATGAACGTGCCAAGTAACAAGGTCGAAGACCCTCCTTGCATGATACCAAGTCTTCTACTTCCAAAGCTTTTAGAACAGTTCCAATGAACATGTTGTTTGCTCTCATCGAAAGCTCAACCTGTCCAGAAACATCAACGAAATGAGAAATAAAGTTGATATGACATGAGGAAAGGATTACCAAATTAATCTCACCCGACCACCAATTGCGCGCAGTTCAAACAAACGAATCTCCTCAGCCAGAAGCACCTTTATATAATTCCGATCGGTCTAAAAGAAACAAATTGAAATTATAAGAGATGTCAGATTTAACGAGTGCTCATGCAACTGCATCCAAAAAATCAGGCGACTTTTACCTGAGTACTATAATTAAAACACAGTTTTAATTCGTCTAGGACACCAGTTATAAACAGTTTTTCTGCCTTTGAAGCATCCTTCATATCAAGCTTTTGAAACTCTTCTACTTCCGAATCTTCCGACTCCGATGAAGTTTCCGATAGACCAGTGATGGGAGCGGAACCCTGCAAGAAAACAGCTGAAGATCCTTTGATATCTTACAGACAATGACATTAAGATATATGGTAAAAAAAATAATACGATCAGATCTGTACAGACATCAGGGAGCGCACAATCTCATCATGCATGTGCAAGGTGTCTACTATCTCAATGAGATGCTACAGTCCAAACCCGCACCCTATAACCCATACGTTTAGGCCAATAGTATCAGTTAGGTATTACTTACACTGAATTATAATAGCTATTTACCAATTAGGTATATTTAATTTTTCTAAGGCATGGTGCTATCCTAAGAATGTGATGTTCCTAAAACAATTTGCAAAGTTAGACCTATATCCCAAAATAGTATACACACAAAACAAATACGTAAGCTAATGATTGATAAATTGTCCCCTCACCCCTGTAACATAGTCATTCTACTTTTCTCACTCCCCTTGAAACAACACTCGACGTGATGCTTCATCCCCTATTCGTGAAACAGTATCACCTCAATCAATATAAGAAACCACAGATAGAGAAAAGACCAAAAAGGTCACCTTCTAACTTACACAAATGCAATCACACAAATAGATATCATGCAACAGAGCCAAAAGAAGTTACCGATGCCCGGTATATAGCCGCCTGCAACAAGCGTTTCCAGTTTGTAGTCGATTCGTCTGATTCACAGCGTAATATCAGGGCATTTGCATCTTCCACAATCTACATAAAAAAATAAAAATATGAATACGAACCATTTAACTTATAACATATATTCCAACATAAACTGTGTTTATTTTGGTTAACCCAAATTCTTTATTCTACTAGAACTAGCTAAACAACCTTGCTGGTAGATCGTTCTGTACGACAAACAGCCAACACATTTTCTACATCACCAATAATTTCAGGTGGGATGGCATATACTTGTTTTCCAAGCAAGCTACATAGAACAGAAAGAACTGATATCAGCACAACCACTTTCGAAAGATGTCACCTAGGATTAGAGCAACACAGAACACGGAAGTGGAAATCAGAACAGGTTTGTGTTTCAGTTTGTTCCATGCATTTAAACATTACCGATATTTGATAATCAGCTTATCATCAAACATTTTATGTTTAACATTTTAACGCTCGTAATATATAAATTTCAATGCACATAGAACTAAGACAGTGAGTGACTTATTGCTGTATGGACCACATGGTCATTGACATATCAACATGGCATCTTGACTGTTGGCTACCGCCATGATTCACTGTTGAGACAAGTATAATTCCAAAACACAGTATATGCATTCTCGTCTAAGTTTATTCTAAAAGGTGAAATGTTCATAGAAGTGCCTATTTGTTATAAAGTGAAACCATGCCCTTTCGAGTTTCAATGATCATTAAATTTTGCAACCCATGCTTTTCTGATGATTGGTTACCTGAAAGTAACTCAAATTTCCATACAAATAGAATATATGGGGTGTCCTAGTGTCCTCCCTCTTCAAAGTGGAAATTTAGCACAATATATCTCTGCTTAGTGGAAGAATATACATCTACAACCCTTATAAAGGGTTTACAACTCTTCCTTAAAAGTTTGTAATATGAAGATGAGAAATGTCCATTTTACCCCTAATTACTAATACAGCAACTCTAATGATTAATTGCTCAATTATGATATTATGAAAAGTCAAAAATTCCCTATACAAATCCCAATGGAAACGCTTTACACACATTATGTATACAATATATTACACCATCAAAACAATATATCACATTGGAAAAGAGATTGTCAAGTAGTTTTGTTTGCATGCATCCCCTTTTTAAGTTAGTTTAGAATTTCTAATAGTAACTTTCTGTGTAGTTAGAAATTTGGATGTATAGAATCACACATGCAAGTATATGTATGTCAACAATTTTCAATATTGAAAAGTATGGTTCTTCTATATTTATGCGACATTCTAAACGTCTAGATATATGTTCCACTTCATAAATATTATGTCATATTTATGGGTGTGGTTCTAGAGAAAAGGAGAAGTTACGTAGGAAGATAGGAAGTCAATAGGAGAGTGACATGTGGCCCCCTCCCACTTCCATCTCCCTTATATTTTCTTTCTTCTTCCCTCTCCCTCCTTTTTGGTAATCTTATTTTTTTTTTACTTCTTTTTTTTTACTTTTTCTTTTTCTTCGAACCTTTATTTAAAAAATCTTAAATTCACTTTGTATATTTTCACTTAAATATTTTTTTAACCTATAATTTAACATTTTAAACTTATTTTAGTTTTCAATATTTTTTTGTCTTTTTTCTTCTTTAATACATTTAAGCTATTTTAAACCTAATTAAATTTTTTTTTGTACTTCTTCGTTTAAAATTCATTTAAAATTATTTAAACATTTAATTCACTTATAATACCTTTATTGAAATGATAATGTAGTGTTTTAATTAAAAAATATATATATTGTGCCGTCTGATTGAAATACAATGCCCTAATTTTTTTAAGTATAAGCATAGTGTAATATGGTAATAAATAATACAATGCATCACTCTAATGATTGCATGCATCATATTTAAAAGTCAAGTGCATCATAATAATAAATACACTACGTCAATTGCATCGTAGTTGAAAGTGTAGTGCATCATGTGTATACTCTAACGATGCATCGTCGTGATAATGAAGTGCACCGGATTTTAAAATTGTGTAACGCATCATAGTTGAATATAGTGTATCCTAACTATACAATGACGGTGCATTAAATTTTAATTTCTGGTGCATCGTAATCCACTTATTTTTAACTAATTATGCATTCATGGTTAAGAGTCAAGTGCATGATAATTAAAAGTCAGGTGCATCATAATTAAAAGTCAAATGCATGATAGTTAAATGCCAAGTGCATCATAGCTAAACGTCAAGTGCATCATAGTTACACGTCAAGTGCATCATAGTTAAACGTCAGGTGCATCATAGTTAAACATCAAGTGCATCATAATTATATGCATGATAATTAAAAGTCATGTGCATCATAATTTTAAGTCAAGTGCATCATAGTTAAATGTCAAAGTGTATCATGGTTAAACGTCAAATGCATCGTAATAATATATACACCACGTAATTTAAAAGTCAAGTGCATGATAGTTAAATGTCAAATGCATCATCATAAATGTCAAATGCATCATAGTTAAACGTCAAATGGATCATAATAGTATGCATGATAATTAAAAGTCAGGTGCATCATAATTAAAAGTCAAGCGCATGACAGTTAAATGTCCAGTGCATCATAGTTAAACGTCAAGTGCATCATAATAATATATACAGCACGTCATAGTTAAAAGTCAAGTGCAGGATAGTTAAATGTTAAATGCATCATCATTAAAAGTCAAATGCACAATATTAAAAGTCAAAACGCAATAAAAAAAGGTAAAAAAAAAAAGAAGAAGCTAAAATCAGTTGCAAATATATTGGAAAAAAAAATATAAAGTCAATTAGTTATTAAATGCTTAAAACAAAATAACTAAAGTTAAAAACATGTTAAAAAGATTAAAAAAAACTTTAACAAAAAAGTTTAAAAAATATTTAAAAAAAAAAAAAAGTATGTGGAAAAGTAGGATAGAAGAAGACGGAAGGAGAAAGGAGAGGAGAGAAAGGAGGGGGAGAAGAGGACACTTGTCACTTCTCCATTGGCCTCCTATCTTCCTACCTAAAAATTATTTGGTATTAGATCCAATCTCCATATTTATTATTATCATCATAATTTATCTTTTATGTGATTTAACACACATTATTCACATTAACTATTCGACGTTTAATCATATCATTTTTTGTCGATTTCAAAAATTGAATCCGCGGCATAGTGTGGTTCTCCTACTAGTATTTAAGTAATTCATTTGCCAAGGCACGGGAAAATTGGAACTAGGGTTCTCACTCAAATCCCTTAACATCACCAGATCAACTCAATGCCATGACCCCTGTTAATTCAATCATGTGTCGAACGTTCAACACAACACACACACACAGACATAGACAACACGCGCGCGCACACACACAAAAACGAAGTTATGCTATCAGGTTCTATTGTGATGTGCTTTAAGCTACGACGTGTTAGGAGTGATTTTTAACATGATGCATGGGCTCCACTCACATACCTTCTACCTACATACCTTCTACCTACAGCAGTACCATGAAGAAATCTCATGCAACAAAGTGGACATTATTAAATCTATTGTGTTGTGCTTTGAGCTACGACTACTATGGAGCAATTTCTAACATGAGACAGCCCACTCAATACCTAGGACGAGCTAACTAACTCAAAAGAACTAATACGCATATAATTTGATTTAAGAACGAGGATATTATCTGCCCGAGCTTCACGTAGAGATCAAGTTAATATATATAAAACTATAATCATGTATTTATGTCTGAAAATAAATGTCCATTTCTATATTTTTATTATTCCCGTATATATCTTTACATCCGAACAGATTTATAACGTTTCTAGTTTTATTCTTATTTTTACATGTTCGCAAAAGAAATTTTTATAAACATTAGACTTGTGGTTATTTTTATAAATAGTAATCATTATTAAATCCTAACAAAATTGTTTGCTACTTCTGTAATAGGCACCTATGTTGAGACCAAAAATATAAATACTCCAAACAATTTTTTATATCATAACCGTATTAGAAAAAAACAATATGTGTTTTGTAATAACAAATAAAACATTATTTGTTATTTAACTTACTGTATTGATTAATAATATTTTAATCTAAATAACAATGTTGTACCATATATAACAAAGTAAAATAAATATATAGTATTAATATTATTCATATAATAAAGTTGATTCAAGACCAATCAACAAATAGGTGACAAACAAAAAGTCAAACATATCCAGCTAAGTGCAAAGGAAAGCAAATTATACTGTGACATGTCGGTTAACATTGAAGCTTCTAATTCTACTGTTCATAAGGCTTCAAAAGTTGATAATAAGGGAGAATGATCAACACATATAATACCAACTATAGACATGGAAGAATGAAAAATGCCCAAAAGTTAAGATATTTGCACCTGAACGATTGCTTGTATGACCTAGAGCCAGGCGCTTCAAGCACATAGAGGAAAGGCCCCACCAAACAAAAATATCTACGCTGCCAGACAGCTTCCCTACTTCCAACACCCTAAAGCCAAGAAACAGATGAATACATATATTGCACAAGTTTAAGAATTTAAGATGCTGATTAAGTGAAAGCACAGAAAGTTCTCAAACCAGACAACCTTCCAACTAAGAACAGATAACCACCCCTCAAAGTCAGCTAGATCCCAAGGGCGAACAAGATCTTCAGTATCATTATCCTCTCCCTGAAAGATCTTTGCAACTTGCATCAGCCGATGATAACGCGCTGGGGAGAAGTGAAACCCAAGAAAAGGAAGCCGCACGGCCAATCTTGTTGTGGGAAAAGAGGGGTCCTCTGATCGGATCTAAATCGAGAAATCAAGCAAGATATATCGGTTATTATATAATAAACGTGTTTTGAACTTCAAACAAATCATCACATAGATACCTGTTGAAGCTTTAAGGTCACACCACACTTATCAATAACAGGCAAATAACTAATGATACTAGACTGCAAAGAGTGCTGAGCCCCATTCAGAGAATGTTGTCTCCAGTGATAATCTCCATCAACAAAAAAAGCAGATACATCGCTTAAAAATACATCAAATTGAAGATAAACATCTTGTGAAACAGCCTCATCTTCATCCTGATAATAGGATAAGTTTAATGCAAAAGGTTATCATCATAAGAATATTTGAGCTAATCATTGAGATATTAAAAATGGACATACCTGGGTACGAATTATCAAGTTTCCCAGATCAAGCAAGAGTTTGGTGGAATGACGATTGTCCGGGAAAAAATCAGTTGGAATCGTGATCTTGGGGGCAGCTATATCCAAGTCCAGGAAGAACCTAGCAGCAAGTTAATTCAAGTTTAACAACTTTACTTCGCTGAATCAAGATTTCTTCTTAGACTATACTAACTTTAAAATGAAAAATATGGATGTACAAACACTAATCATGTTATAATCATGCGAAGAATGTGCATTACCAGGCAAACCAAAATAATATATACATATCAATTGTTCACACATAACCGTTAGGACAAGTGGGATCTCCTCTCGATCGCATTCTGAGGTTTGAGTTTCATATGAACTACAATTAAAAATGATGAGGATTTTATATGGTTTTAAAACAATGATCTATCTATAGCTCATCCCCAAATATAATAACTATAGATCATCCCCAAAATAATTCATACATATCAGTCCTCAACAAATAACCATTAGGGATAAGAGGCATTTCCTGTCCATAACACATCTGACATTTGGGTTTCAAATGAGCTACTCCTTCCAAACTTGACTCTTCTTTGTTCTTTTTTGAGGAAAAAAAATGGATCGTATATAGAATATGGATCATCCCCAAGTATGATAACTACACCAGACTATGCGAAAGGTTCTCTATAAAACTTCAAGCCCTAACAAAAGACATCTAGTACTATATAAACTAAAAGGGGATGTTTTAAAAGACTCAAAAATATTAGTAGAGACACTAGCAATGTAACAACTCTCCTTACAACACCATTGATAGCCTTTGAAAGACAGACAGATTGTATCGATATCACCAGAATAATTAAATTATTAAGATAATCAAAAAAATCAAAAGAATATTTGGGAAATAATAATATAACGTATAGAAATATAGACCTCTAAAACACAACTACAAACATGGAGAGAAGATTTACACCATGTAATTAATTATAATTAACTACAATACCATTTCCCAATATGCCAATATGAAGGAGTTGGACAAGTTTATTATCACAACATGAAGAAAGTCACACACCTTGCATGATCCTTCAGGGCCCTGTTTACTTGCTGCTGTGCAGAGCGCTTAACCTCATCAATCGTAAGCTAAACATATAACGTACATGTCAGGGACGTTAACGGAACTGATCAGCTTAAACCTCAGACAAAAAAGAACCACACACTATATAAAGGTATTTTTACAAGCACTGATAACCTATGCAGCACATTAGAAAATCCATCTATAGGTATTTCTCGACTCACAAAAGAGTAACGCAAAGAACACTACAAACTTCACCTTACACAACATAATTTTTCTGGTATAAATTTAATGTCAGAACCTTCAGGTGTGAACTACCAGCACTGGCTAAATGGAAAGCTAGGAAGCATATCTTGTATTGAACTCCCACAATAAGAAGTATCGTCTTTATGCTGTAAACCTCATCATAAAAGTTAATTTTGTGCCCATGGAGGACAGAAAAGAGAAGACGAGGGGATTATATGCCATGTCCAAACTCCAAACCAAGTCAAATATGTATATATTATCATTAATACAAGTTAGTCAAAATTCATCTAGCAGTTCTAAGAAAAGTAAAGATGATCAGTCCATCTTCTATAATCCCAGTGTCCCTAAAGCAATTACAAGAACACTTCACATGTAGTTGATTTTCATCCCCAATTTCTAATACGGGTGTGGATAAGTACAGAAAAGAAAATGGGAGGAATTTCAGCCTATTCACATATGTTAATCTTTATCGAGCTCTTTTAGGAATAGTATCAGAACCAAACACTATAGTCGTGACTAGTGACTACTTTCATGATTATAAATATTTAATCCAAGTTGATATTTTGTCTCAAAAGGATCTGGAGAAGACGATATTGCTTTAATACAGAGAATTATAGAACAGGTATTACAACGATTATTGGAAACAGGATGTATTACTACACGGTGTAGGTCAATCACTCAATCTGCCCATCTAGTGAGGATCAGGAATGGTCCTAACAGCAGATGATGAACTCTCAAACCATCACATGATAGAACCTCCATCCCCTGGACATGAACACGGATCCCCTTATAGTTCATATGCATCTTTATTTGCTAAATGCACGCTAGAGTGGAGGCATTACACTCTCAGATTGCATTAACACTCTGGGATGGTATTCATCAAGTTTTTTTCTCACAATAAAATTATATAGAATTATAGACAACCAGTTTCAGGATGATCTTAAATGTCTAGGCTATGCGCACACACACACACACACACACGAAGCACGTAGATTGTGGGAGAAACGTTATTCTACAGTATTATAGAAACAAAACCTGCACGGCTGCAGCTGTTTCCAAGGCTATCTTCTGGCTCACAGCAGCATTACTTTCAAAAAAGTTAACTATTCGATCAACAGGGTTCTTCAGATACTGAACAAAGGCAGAGGCATCTTATCAGCTAATATATTTCAATTGAAAGCAAAAACTAATAAATTTAGAACTTACAGTCACATAACATGGAGAGGCCTTAGCAACCATACTCCAGTCCACTTTCGCATTAAAGGGTTTATAGTGGAAGACCCCAACTAATGAATCATAGGATGTCGCGCTCTGCATGAAATGATAAGAACATGTGCCTAAACCATCATTCTCAGGAGTATAAATGCATGCACGTCTGATTATATGTAGAAAGACAGATAGGAATGAAAAGAACCAAACCTCTGCAAGAAGACCATCAGGTGATGACAACCGATAAGATCCCAATTTCATGTCAAAAACTTTGGCATCTTTGTAGAACTTCATCAAGCAATCAAGATTCTCGCATGATAATTCGGCAACAAACTCATGAGCTTCAGTAAGTCTTGAAGCATTATGTTTCATGCGAACCTCCAGCAATGTATAAAGTACATCCCCTCGGTCATCTTTATTCAACAACTGTTCACTGTTATCACCTTCTTTGTACCCAATGATTTCATTCAACTGTTTCCAGTCCTCATCAGTGAAGTGCCCAGGTTGATTGTTATCTTCAGATCCAGTGTTCCTGAAGTCGCACAGTAGAATAACTAAAAATAAAATAAGGTTCACCATTAAGCTTTACTTGAGATGTAAACAGGGTGAAGGTATTACCATCCCAATAACCACCACGATTTCTTTGTATTCTGCTTCTTCAAGTAAATATCAGTTGACTTCTCCAAAAATTTGTGTGCTAACATCCTGTTCAGGTAAATTTCACTCATAATGCAAAGGAGTGGGAATAGGATCCTGCTATAACTTTAAATATTTCATACTATACGATATCAGTTGGATGATGTCAACTGACAAAAGAAAAGGTCAAATGAAGTTCTCCAAACAAATCGAACTCCTTTTACTTTGTGTTCTTAACTGTTGTTTATTTTGAATTTCATTTTTTCTTGATTCCCACACATTTAACAAATCGCCGGTCTCTCTATATAAGATAATAGAAGTATTGAGCATAAACTGGAAGTATAACTGTGCACAATAAATAAGGGAAGTGGTAAATTTATCCCTAGGTCCATAGATGTGGGAGTGTTTTGCAAAAATATTCAGTACAATTTGGTGATTTTCATTAGGTTCTGAACGCAAGTCTGCACGTATGCGACATCCATATATATGCCATCTCCATATAATAGAATTACAGACACATGCATGCATCATATTATGAAGGAGAAGTAATCTTCTAGTTTCAACACCCTGGTCAATTTGATAACAGATATTAATAGTTCTTAATGAAGCATAAAAATCTTGGAAATAAAACTATACCTCCATTGAACTATGAGCTCAATATCAAGTTCACGGTCTAGTTCCTCTATGTCTTTATCATCGTCAATGATTTCTCGACCAGGGTCAGCTTTTAGCAGTGAAGCATACAGAGATACGTATTTTTTACGCAAGGTCGCATACTTCAGGACCTGCTCCCAAGACATTTTCCCACTGCCACCAGGCATAGCATACACAATTGTTAATTTGATATCAAACTAGAAGTACAATGATTAGAAAACGCATTCATCTGAACTAAATATATTCTTTCAATATTAATTTTTTGAAACGCAAAGACTCATACACCCATTGCTCAATTAAGACTTGAACCTGCAAACTCTTGGTTGATGGGCCACCCAGATAGAGCTAGGCTAAAGGCTTGTTGTAATTCTTTCAATAAATTTCAAATAATAAAAGAACAATAGCTGTTGTGGTTACTGCAAATTACTAATATTATCAACTACACTTCTATAAATCAAATCTTATTTTCAACATCAACACAGTTTAGAAGATCATCTGACCATCATATATTTACGAAGAACCTAAAAAACGGGAAGCCAGAAATAGCAAGTGAAAAGAACATCTAGATTAATTAAGCAGATAGTCCTCTACAATTATACATATATGTGTTGCCAGGATTCCCTTTAAGAGTTTAGTATCGGATTCTAACCTAGTATTGGTACCCGTTACGTATGTTGAGCTAGTAAGCCCAGAAGGAAGAAGTCGTAGCTGCTACTACCATCTTGAATATTCTAACATCTTACAAATAAGTCAAGCCGACTTGCCTAAACTTTATCTCAAATGATACCTGGTAGGCTGAAGATTTAACCCGAATGAATTCAAAACTTGATTCAGAAAACTTCGCAAATCCCTCATTTAATACGATACAACCAACAGGACTCAAAGTCCTAGCAGTACAAAGGTGCCCAGCCAACCAAGAGGTTGTGCCCAAAAAGGACGAGTGTGCGCGTGATCTGCCATTAAAAGAAATACAATAACAAGATACAGCAGGTAGAAGTGAATACCTTGCCTTCTTCATCTGGTCTGAAACAACTCTGTAGGCGTACTTCCACCACGATCTCGGATCAGATCTGACGGGGACGAGGGGCCGAAAATGTGCATACTTTAATCTTTGATTAAAAGCAGAAAAATTATCAGCTAACTTCAGCACATCCCTGTAACCACTCTGCAATTTTGAGAAGGAAATGCTAAATAGAGCAGCACAAATCATCCGACATACTCGAAATGCCATGAAGTGACCAGTAGACTACAAATTCATTAACCTTTGACAAAGAAATTGTCACATCGTCCAAGCTCACTGTCGCTTTCTGTAAAGGTTGATCCCGATTAGATGAATTTGAACGCAGCTTTGAATAACTGGCGTTTCCAGTTACAGGTTGCAGAATATATGTGTGCTTTTGAACAAGACCATTGGCTGGCTTGCCGTCCTTTGTGCCAAAACTGAAGATCTGAAGTGAATATTAGTACAATGAAATGGAACAGAAAGCCAAAAGATCAAATTAGACTGTTAACATATATGAATAATACCTTATCCCACTCAGAAGGTTGCAAATCTTCCCAGGGCTTTGTAATGTGCCACGGACTAATATCAGAATCCAAGTAGACAGCCAGCTTTTCAAGTTCTACAGACTGTAAACAGTTATGACAGTAAAACAAGTTAGACCATGATGGCAGGATGGGAAAGGGACTTCTCGGAGAAATGACTACAAGTTTTTTAACTGATTCACATATGAAACCCTTGCCACTTGGAGAACAGAAACACACTTAAAGACTAAAATTTCCAACAATAGCTAATAAAGAAATCTAAAAAGTACCAAATACATGATCCTGAGTAATAGATACAAAGTAATATTACGTTAATTAAAACAACGTGATCATTAGACTACTCCAAATAATATCAGATATGCTTAGGGTCAACAGATATTATTAGACATGCATTGCAAAGCTTGTATCTAAAGAAGGAAACCTTCTGGAGAAGCTCTAATGCACCACCAGTGACAAAAGCCTCCTTCCCACTATCATCAACAGTCGAAGCAGAGAGTTTCTCCAAAGTCACACCAGCTGCAAATGGGTGGCCAGGATTGCTGAAATACAAAAGGAGTTAGCTTGGAAACACAAGCAACAAGGCAATAAAGAGAACTAAAAGTTTATACCTTTCAAGGTCTTCGTATCTGATATGAATACTTGAGATTGATAGCTTTAAATTTCCAATTATTGTGTTGATGAAAGACCCCAGCCATGATTTATTCTAAAGGCCGATAAAATGGCATGTTATACAATTGAATGTTCAAAGTCGGCATACATTGTTTTCAAAAGGTTATAGCTTCTCATTAAAACAGAAACTCTATATGTTTTTAACAGTTCCATGGATCTTCTTTTAAAGGAGAAAGTGGAACTGTCTAGTACCGTGCAAGTACAAAGGCTTACAAGATGCTTGTAACATAGGCATGCACAAACAGAAAATTTTTAATAAAAGGCACCACATTCCTGATGGGAATGCTGCAACGAAGTAATCAATGCAAGTTTTATATCAAAACTTAAATATCAGTTCCATAAATCCTCTGCTACTATGCTGTTCCTCATCAGACAGGAATAAGTGCTTGCACACAAGGTAAAAAATATCATCACTCATCACAGTCAGTGTAAGCACTACGTATAACAAGTTGTGTTCAATTTTAGGCACATACCATCTCTGTAGTCAGTATCTGCCTGCTCTCCAGCATCTTCATTTCCATGTCCTGTTGCATTAAACTACGTTATTTTGAGGATCATCAATCAGACTTCCTAGAGCAGTATGCCAACATCTTACGTGTATTCGGGACTTCTTAGTTTTTTGAACAGCATCCTCACTATACCCTTCAACTTGTGTCTCGGGTTCAGCTAGCAAATATATACGATCAAGATATACCAAAACAGGTTCTTGACCAATCCTGCTCCAAGGAACCTGATATATACAAATATATAACGACAATATTACAGGGGATAACATACATGAAAATTTCGTATATCCGTATTGATTACATGTGTCGGTGTTTCCTTGCAGAGAAAGTATACCGTATTTTCATCAATGCAGAAAATAATAAACATGAGGATGAGAAGTACACAATAGATTAGCAATGAAGTAACTACACTACTATTGTTTGCGCAGTGGTATTTGAGGGAACCCAATAATAGCCGGGCACTAGATGGGCCCATGTGTGGGGACTACCAGTTTTAGTTCATTGTATACTAGTAAACCACACACACAACTCCCGCAGTCTCACCACGCTAACACTTACAAAGTTAACCATGATCTTACTGAAGGAGAGATCAAAAAACACAATAACGTAAAGTTGCATACTGTAAATGTAATAAATTTGAATGAGCAGATATCACAAAATGCAATTAGAAGACGACTTATCAACCAACCTTTAGCTTCACCGATCCAAGAAACCCTGCCTTAACCTTTACAGGCAACTTCAGCGCATTAAGCGCCTCCGGCTTCAGTTGCATATTCGTTAATTCTACATTACCTGTTACAAACTCAAACAACCCGAATTTCAAAACAAAAATAACACAAAGGACTTAAAGACATAATTTGGATACTTCACCAAAAAGATACATAACATGAGTTTCATACTAGATCAACAGTGACTTCACATACAAAATTCTTCACCAAATATATAGCATGAAACTGACAAAAATAACAGTCATATACCCCAGAACCACTAATTAAAGTTAGTATATAACTCAAATGCACCAACACATTCATATCAAGGCTACTACCCTACGCCAAAGTTAACAAGGCCTTATTAGCTTAAAAAACCTGCAGTAACAAACTCAGTAAAACATCACACAGTAAAATCACATTTCATGCTCCCATTCCGTGCCCTAGATCAGTATCTACACCACTGTTACCAGCGTTACCAATTCAGTCATCAATTCAACTTCAAAAACTAATACTATTCCTCATAATATCAAACAATCATTCAACTGTAAACTCTTCACAAAACACAACCCTAGGTCGAGTGCACAAACGGTACTTAAACCCTAAGTAAACAATACATCGAAATAATATCAACGAAAACGTAAACATAACGAAACTGTACGATTGAAATGATCATACTTAAATAAATAAAATATATATAAACTAAAATATAGATGAATGAAGATGATGATCAAAAGAATGATGAATACACCTTGCCAAACGCTAATACTGAGAGCTTCTTTACTGAGGCCACGAACATAGTTACCGAGATACCTCTGTAACAAATACGCGACCTGATCCTCTAACATATTAGATACAGATTCTGTATATAATTTTGATTGTGAATTGAAAATTTTGGGGGGGAAAGAAGGAATCCAGAAGGATTCGTTCGGTGCAAGTGAAGTATCGAGTCTGAAAGATGATAAACGATTAATTGAAGGACACGTCTGAATTGACGTCTCCAACGGAACGAGAACGTGCCATAGTTGGCCCACGTATACGGGTTTTTTTGGACAGGAGGATGTGAGAAAATGATTTGTGTATATTTTTTGCTGATCACGTGGATGTCACGAGATTAGTTGACCGTCGACTCATTTTCAGTTTCAGCAATTAAAATATCTGAATGAAGTCGGTTAGGTAGAGCCGTAGAGGGGTTTGGGACTTGAGAACCCCGGTGTCATGATCAAGGTTGTTGGACCAAAAATTTATTGAAGAAAGATATTTATATGGAGGGGTTTGTTAATAAGTTGTAGTATAAACTAAAAATTAAATATTGAGGGTTGTATTATTTTATGTTTATATAACATATATAAAAATTAAAATATATTACTCATAGTGTTTCAGGTGTAGAAGAAAATGTTTATATAAATAATCATGAAAAACCAAACACATGGATGTATTTCTTTTCTTTATAAGAATCTTTTTTATCTAATAATTCTAATATAATATACTCCATAATACATATGCATACTTTTGTATTAACTATTTAGTTATATCTATACTACTATATAAAGTATTTGAAGAAAAGTCTTAAAAGGAGAAAGAGTCAATGACTATTATACCCTCAACATCTTTGGTCAACAACTCATATTACTAACTCTTCTTGACATTTCATTAGGAAAGTAATAAACAAAAAAAACTACTCATTAATATTCTATTCAATGCAATAGAAACAACAAATAACCCTATAAAATATGAATGTGTAATCACACCTAACCAAAATAATTATATACGTGTATAAGCCTGTAAAATATGACGGTATTATATCTTAAACCTAAATAAAAAATTATATTTTAATGTTTATCCAAAAGTATAGCCTATAAAATATGATTGTATTATTTATCAAGCACAACCAAAAATAATTTGATTGTATTATTTATCAAGCACAACCAAAAAATATATTTTACTATATATCCAAAAATATATTGCAATGGAACCAAATCTGTCCTTCAAATTTTCACGATCACAACATTATGTTCACATCCTGCCATAAAAATAAACAAATATATTTAAAAAGAAGTCAAATATTTATGACAATTATAGCCATGGCTGAAAATCTGCAACCTATAGCACAAATGATTTTGTAACTGATCACCTCTTGCTGCAAGTTCTGCTGGAAATCAGCCACCATTTCCAAATATATATTGCAACTGATTTGCCACCATTTATCTATAAATAAGATGCTTCACAAAGAACATCAACTACACTTGATCAACATATATTTGATACTCACCACCACAGTCGAAAATGAACTCAGGGAAGGACCTTAAGACTAATGCTCATGTTGCTGCCAATGTTACTCCTGTGAAACATAGCCTCACGGTAAGTAGATTTCGTACATTTTCTCCATTTTCTGTATGAAACCTACATAATCCAACAATTGATTAATAATATACCTACTACCTCTGACATATTAGGTTGATAGCACAAAATCTGAAAGAAAAAGAAAACGTGAAGCAAATGTGGAGGAGTTGAAGTGGAACACTAATATCATTGACCTAGAGAGCTCCAACGATAAGGTTGTGAATTGTTACTTTTTGTTACATTTATATTTATATAAATGTTTTGTGATTTTAATGTTCTAATGAATTTTATCATTGCAGGATGTTTTTGATTTGGTGGAAACATTTAGTGATCTAAAGATTGAAGATCAGACAAGTGACAATGCAAACTTTGATCAAACCAGTTCCATGTCCATTGAATGTATCAAAGAAAAGATGAGGAATCAGGTTAAGCTTTTGAAACAGGCTAGAGTTTATAGTTTAATTGATGAAATCGATGAAGTCAAAGGTGTAACTGAATAAGATTAGTATCATACTTTGTCCAGCCATAGACTAAATTCAGTTTAAATTCTACCTTCTTTATGTTTCCTATTTGGCTGCTTTGCACCACTATAAATAAAAAAATGGATATTCTTTTTACTTGCCTAGCCTATGAATGTTACCATGCATCTTTAACACTTTAAAATGACCACCTCAAAATGACATGAATTAGTAACTGAAATGATTAACATCGATTTCAACCTTACTAACAGCTATATTACCATGTCAAATTACATGCCAACTCACTATATATAGCATAAACTAAAACTCACAAACAGTAATAACATTAGTCATATACATACCTCAAAATTCTATAATTCTTGGGCACTTTTTACATCAACACAGCATTCCATCCAGCACTAACCAGGTACGCTTCACTTTCTTCTGCGATTCATTCATAAGTTATTGTGTTCAATGTCTATAAATGCAAATAGTATTCACCATAAAATAAAATGTCAGCCTTATACAGTAAGTTGAATGCATTACATTGAATTATATAGTAGAAAGTTATACACCACTATAAATAAAGAAAGAAATGGTTGTTCCTTTTACTTGCCTATGAATTTACATTGCATCATTTGTATCACTTCAAAATGACTCCACCTCAGTTGCAACATAACCATCAAATCTATGGGAAAAACATGTCATGATTAATGAACAATACACTAAAAGAACAACTTAAATATTGCACAGTTTAAATGAAAATATTTACCACTTGCTACCATTAATTACCATTAATTTGCAACTAAAATGTGTATTGCACTAAATTCTGGATCATCCTCTAACTGTACACTAAATCCCAATTTCAATATAATAACTACTTTTAAAGCATTTTATGAAACTAAAAAATCAACAAACTTTGAACAATTTATGCTTGGTTAATTATTGTATATACTATTAACTTTAAACATACTTATTAGCTGCAAATTTAAAAGAACAGCCAACAAAGTTGCTACGGATACAAATAAACTATATTTTTTTATAGATTCATTTGAAATGATTGGTATCCAAAGGTTTCTAAAATTTACAAATTTGTATTCCACCCATGTCTATATGCTTTACTGATAATATGCATAAGTGCAACACATAAACTATATTATTATCCAATTCAATGATCAAATCCTCAATCTATCATAATCTCACATTTAATTTATATAGTGGAAAAAACAGAATTTATACTCAATTATAAAAGATTTAGACATATCACAAATAATTGTCAATGTTACCATGAAACTTGACTGGAAAATCTAGCCATAATTGGTTCAATATGAATAAAATAATGCTCTACTAAATATCAATATTTTCATGCCACTAGATTTGGTACATTTAATGACATCCAACAATTTTTCAGCCATATTAATGACATGAATTTATAACTGAAATGATTCACAACGATTTCAGCCTTACTAACAGCTATATTACCATATCAAACTACATGCCAACTCACTATATATAACATAGATTAAAACTCACAAACAGTAATCACATTAGTCATATACATACCTCAAAATTCTATAATTCTTGGGCACTTTTCACATCAACGCAACATTCCATCCAGCACTAACTAGGTATGCTTCACTTCCTTCTACGATTCATTCATAAGTTATTGTGTTCAATGTCTATAAATGCAAATGGTATTCACCATAAAATGTCAGCCTTATACAATAAGTTGAATGCATTACATTGAATTATATAGTAGAAAGTTATTTACCTTACCAACTGTTGCTTCTAAATGACCACATCGAATTGGACATCTCTTTTAGCCCACTTGCTTTATTTTCTTTTATGTCTATATATAAACCCAAAAATTAAATTGTGTCAGTAATATATAACTTTCAGTCACCTGTTAAAATAACCAGTAGCATCAACATAAATCCAACTCCTACATTTTTATTAGTATAGATTACTCCACCTGCTTTATTTTCTTTTATGTCTATATATAAACCCAAAAATTAAATTGTGTTAGTAATATATAACTTTCTGTCACCTGTTACAATAACCAGTTGCATCAACATAAATCCAACTCCTACTTTTTTATTAGTATAGATTAGTCCACCTGCTTTATTTTCTTTTATGTCTATATGTAAACCCAAAAATTAAATTGTGTTAGTAATATATAACTTTCAATCACCTGTTAAAATAACCAGTGGCATCAACATAAATCCAACTCCTACTTTTTTTTATTAGTATAGATAATAATTACACATAACAAAACTCAAACCAAACCAACCCAACCAAACCCATAAGATTACTATAATTATAATTGCAGCTAATAAGCAATAAATCTATAAGAAGATATCCAGTAGAAGGAGAGAGATACTACCTACGCGTCCTTTTGTCACATGTTAAAAGGCCTACAAGCTTTGAATATCTTTATACGGTCAATGGTGTAATATACTCAACATTCCGGAAAGCAGCTCTTGAGAGAGGATTGATAGAGAATGATGACAACATATCACAATGTTTAGCGGAGGCGTCTGCTTTTCAATTTCCGACTGCTCTGAGAAGACTCTTTGCAACTATCTTGATCTTTTGTGAGCCAGGAGATGTTCGAAAGTTATGGAATGATCATTATGACTCACTTTCTGAGGACTACAGACGACATTGTGAAAGTGTTGAGCGAGTTCAAAATATGATTTTGAATGACATTACGGGTTTTCTTCGATCTATGGGTAAGAGTATCAATGATTTCGATCTACCTAAGGTAACCACAAATATCAACTCAGAATCTAGCGCTTATCGTGAGGTACAAGACGAATATTCCATAGTTGTTCCAGTTGATGACTTACGTGCTCGAGATTCTCTCAATCCTGATCAAAAATTTGCATATGATAACATCATGAGGCACGTTGATGAGAATTCCCCAGGCGTCTTTTTCATAGATGGTCCGGGGGAACAGGAAAAACATTTTTGTACAAGGCTTTGCTAGCAGAGATCCGTTCCCGTGGTCATATAGCGCTTGCTACTGCTTCTTCGGGTGCTGCAGCTAATAACTTGCCCTGAGGGCGGACGACTCACTCACAATTTAAAAATCCCATTGTTCTTGAAAATAACTCTATTTGTAACATCAAAAAACAAAGTGGGGTTGCTCAACTACTTAGGTCCGCCAAATTAATCATATGGGATGAGGCATCGATGGCTAAAAGACAAGCTGTGGAAGTGGTAGATCGAACATTGCAAGACATTACAGGGGTGAGACTCCCATTTGGTGGAAAGATAATGGTATTGGGAGGTGACTTTGGACAAGTTTTGCCGATTGTGAGACGTGGAACCCGAGCACAGATGGTTGACGCAAGCTTACGAATGTCACCTCTTTGGACGGTGATTAAAAAGATGAGTTTAACAATAAATATGAGAGCGCGAACGGATCCATGGTTTTCAGAGTATCTGTTAAGAATCGGCGATGGAGATGAAGAAACAATCGACGAAAACTTTATCCGCATACCTGATGATATGGCTATTCCGTACACCGATAAGGTTAAATCGAAAGATGAGTTGATTGATGCAATATTTCCGTCTTTGCAAACCAATGAAGGTTCTCCGGATTACATAACTTCTAGGGCGATATTATCAACTAAGAACGAAAATGTCGATGCAATAAATGATAAGTTGATAGACAGATTTTGCGGAGAGGAACAAGTTTACTACAGTTTTGACGAAGCAGTAGACGATAAGAACAACTTCTATCCTGTAGATTTCCTAAACTCGCTAAATGTTCCTAGATTGCCCCCTCATTACCTTCGACTAAAGATTGGATGTCCGATTATACTATTACGGAATATCGATCCATCAGATGGGTTATGTAATGGCACAAGATTGATATGCAGAAGTTTTCAACCAACCGCTATAGATGCAGAGATAGTCGTTGGCCAACATGCTGGAAAAAGAGTATTTTTGCCAAGAATACCTTTGTGCCCGTCTGAAAATGACATGTTCCCTTTCAAACTGAAAACAAAGCAATTCCCCATTCGTCTCAGTTTTGCAATGACAATCAATAAAGCTCAGGGACAAACGATTCCAAATGTTGGTGTTTATCTTCCGGATTCAGTATTCTCGCACGGGCAACTTTATGTGGCACTCTCTAGAGGGATATCACGCTCCAATACAAAGGTATTAGTGGAACCCGTCAAAAAGTTTGATCAACCAAGAGTTTACACCTCAAACGTGGTTTATCAAGAAGTTTTACTTGATAGATAAACTACATTAGTATGTCATCAAGCACAAATGATTGTAACTTCTATTTTGTCAATAATAACATATTCAGTATTTGTTTCTTTTTTAAATTGAGTTGTTTAATTAAATTTTTCCTTTAGGTATTTCAAAATAAAACTAAATACGTGAGATAATAATATTATCATTTTCTCAAATTTAAGTGTTTTATTAACTTTATACTGTCACAAACATTTCAAATCATTTTAGTGTAATGAAAAATACTTATTGTACATCAACTTTATTGGTCATCATCGTCTTCTCCCTCTTCCGGTCTTAATAATTTTGTTTATCATTTCGAAACACCATCATTTTAATATAAAGAGTGCCGCCGCAACGCGCGGATACTCGACTAGTAAATATATATACTAGGGGTAAATATGTGAAATGCACGATAATCTAAATAACTTTTTTTATTACGATGTAGTATATGTTACACTGATCATCACTCATTCTATATTAAATTTGAAATCGATCAAAGATTAAAAAACAAAAGGTAACTAAAATTTCAAATCTTCTTTCATTACTAAGCGAGTCGTTCGAATATCTTCGTATACATTACTTTTTTCATTGTAGAATGATCTCTTGAAAAACTACATGTTCCATCAAATGGTTAATGCTTGCTACAAATCTCGTGAAATGTGAATAAGATTACCAACTACTAAGATTATGTTCATTATTTTTTTTAAAGATTTAGAAACATTCTTTCAATTAGAAGATATTTATCATGTTATAAACAATAAAGTCATACTCAAACTCTCGTGTCGAACGACTTTTCCAAATATCTTAATAATTATAATGTAATTTGATTCAATCAAGTGTGTCATTGGTAATGATTCTACTACCGTATACAACTCTTAATTATTATATACTTCGAATTTAATATTATTAATAATAATAACAACAATAATAAAATAATAATAATTACGTGGCAAAATTGGAATTTCCGTTTATATTCCTATAGTATAGTATGAGGTATGGTAAGTGGGAAATAATTCTTGTAAAGTAACCGGATGTCAAATAAGGTTAGCACATTTATTTGGTGGGCTAGTTTGGATCGTCTTCCTGATTTGTAAAACTTATCTAAATATGGTATTGGGGTGGCTTTAGTTTCTTTTACAATCTGCCAATCAAGTCCAGAATCTCGAGATCATATCTTGATTGAATGTCCATTGGTCATTTTCTATGACAAAACATTTTCAGTTGGTGGCGGGTTACTTTCCCTTAATAGATCTTATAAATGGTTTCTGTCGGGTTGCAAATTCGTCTTCATCATCGAACTTCTTTGGATGGAGTTGTTTTTGCTTTGAAAATGGCAAAATATGATTGTTTATGATGATGATGAAGACAAACGTTGATTTATATAAAGGATTTTGTTATGTGTTTAACCAACTTAGTTATCAATTACAAACAGACGATTCAAACGTTTAATATTAAATTGAATTAACAATTGAAAGTATAAAATTGAAGTGCGGAACTAAATCATTAAAAACGATGAATCAATTTCGTATTGATATTTTGTATAAGGTTTTTACAGATCAAACATTAGGTTCTTCTAAACCTATGACTCCCTATTTATACAAACTATTAAAGATAGGAAACAAAATCCTTCTGTATCTCTAATATATCGGTTGTAAGTTGTAACAAACAAAACCGATAACTATGGAAACAAGATAAAACTCTAAATAATAATATCTTCTAAGCATTTGAGTTTATTTTCAAATCCTTCATATACCAGTTGTTGATATGATCTTCTAAGATTTCTGGATCTGAAACTCCAAATATGTAAACGTTATAGTCTGAAATTCCATGAAACTTGTAAGAGTCTGAAACATGTGTTAAAGTCTGAAGTTTCAGACTCAGTCGCCATAGTCTAATGTTTCACACCGAGTCGCGAAATATCTCTTTTCAGACTGTAATTATATACTTAGCATATTTTACTAGACTAAGACATTATGACTCATAAGATTCATAAAATATGATTGATCAATTTTCTTTCCCAACAGATCTCTTTGTTGGTGTTCAATGTTATCATTTCTAAGGTTATTGAGTAGATGAAACAAATTTCAATTTTGTTGGAACACTTGGATTCGTAATCTAATGGATATGATAAAGTATTGAAAGAGCGAAATTTGGTAACTTTAGTAGGTCTCTAATGTTTAGGTGTTGTTCTTTTCTCTTCTTTTTATAAGTTATACTGAATATACTGAATTTTGTTGAGGTGGCAATTCTCTTCCTGAGAGATGCACCTACAATTTCTTGTACTTTACTTTCGCTCCCATCTTTTTCTTTTGGTTGGGTGATTTAATTTTTATCGTTGTTCTAAGTAAATAGGTATGTCACATAAATAGCCGAGTAACGCTAAATAGACGTAAGTTATATGATTAAAAATAAGTCTAATTCATTCATCATTTGACATGTCATTTACATATATTCTCTCACTTTCCAACTATCATTTTACCACCAACCAATCAATTATTTACTTATGATCCCTTATTCTAAAACTTAATTTGTAAAGGACTTTGGATTAGATGGTTGTTTGAAAAAGTGATCAAGTCATCACGATTGGAACTTAACAATGAGTTTGACAAGTTTTAATAAAGCTTATGAGAGCTTCTAAAGCATATCGTTCAACTGGTTAAGGAGTAATCACATGTATATCACGAAGTGTAGATATTAGTGAAGTTGTCAAAGTGGCAACTTCCAAATGTGAGTGTAATGACCTAATCAATTAAAAGAAATAGGAAGTGGAAGACTTTGAAGAAAATCATAAGTTGAAATCGTCTCCACCTTTTATATTTTAGCCAAAAGACCGTGTTAAGTTTTTTTTATCACTTTTCTTAACTATAAAAAGGATCGATTTGCGAGTCTTTTGATATAAAAGAACGTCAGATAGGTATAGAAACGATATTTGATGTAGGATAGAAAATGTGTAAACATTAAACACGCGAATAATGATATATGTATCTATATTGGTCTAATACCGTATTACCATATGACATTATATTATGTAAATTTTTACAATCAACGTATTAGGTTAACTTATTGATCATCTTATTTAAGTAATTGATCATTTTTTCTAAGCACATTTGGTCACTTGTTAGTTGTTACTGACACCACAATATTTAGGTACTTGAAGAACACAATTCAAGATGCTTGTTTCATCACATCTTCTGGGTCATTGTGCGAGCAGTGAAATGAGAGCCCTCATAATGAGTTCGCACATGTTGTTTACTAGTGTCCACATATTTCCGATTTCCAAACTTTGAATTCGGAATGAGTGCTATAAATTAGAGAAAAGGTATTGATAAATGAAACACGTGAAACATTTGGAATTAAGCTGGGATGTGCACGTGTTATCAATTTACCATTTACATACACTACAATGATGATAATTGACCATAAAAAAATATGGAATTAGGATACCAAATTACCAATGTTCATGTACTAGTATTTATTTTAAACAGTGAAAAGAAAAATGGTTGGGCTTACGAGCACTTAAATCCATACAAAAGTTTTAAGAGTTGTGGGCCGTTGATAATAGAGTCTCAAATGCCTACCCAACCCAACCGCACAAATCCATACAAATTCCTGCAGTTTTTTCATCACGTAAATAATAAATTGAATGGAATTTTATTTTTTCCAAAACCAACATACAAAGTGCAGGTTATAGCGTCTACTATAGACTTCAAATCAATTTTAGTTTAGTAACTTTTAAAAGTTGTACGTCTCCTTCAAATAATTGGTACAAATAAATGCAATAACACGTCTTTTGTTATGTATATTTTTTCATTTTAGAAATAAAGCCCTACAAACTAAACTAACCCACATATCACGAGGTCAAAAAATGATTTTAAATTCCAAGTACTATTCAAATCTCTACTTTCTTTTAGCTTAAACAAACAAGTAGTACCCATTCGATTTTTAAAAATTGATTATTTAGTCAATCATTAATAGTGCTAGTACATATATTATTGCAAAAACCGACAACTTATTTCTATGTTAAAATATATATTTGATAATAAACTAATATTAAAAATACATAATTATGTTTAGATATCATTTTCAATAGATTAAACTAAGTATATACACTGTTGAATTCCACCTAAAGATAGCTCATTTAAGTATTAATTAAAATTAAGATGTTACCAACTGTCCAAAAGCCAAAATATATATAAATTTACATAAATATCAAAAAGTGAATAGAGAAGTGTCAACGAGTCAATATGACTAGATCTCTTATGAGTTTTGACACTTTGAACCACAAACTCATACGCATATCTTACGGTACATAATACTCCCTCCGTCACAATTAAATTGTACACTTCAAATATACATACAATCTACGAAAAATGCATTTATTGCACTGTCAACCAATAAAATTCATATTTCTCCACTTAAACACTTTATAACTGATTGAAATTGAAAATGGACAATTATTTTGAGACATTCCAAAAGGAAAAAAATGGACAAATAAATTGTGACATTCTCAGATAATAATTTGTACATTAAACACTTTAGTATTTGAAAGATGATAAACAATTTCAAATGTAACACATGTTTTAGTACATTACTAATAATTTACTTCAATATTAGATGTAAAAAGTTAAAAATGAAATTTTACCACAACACGTTCTCACCAGAAAAGGCTACCATATTTATAAGTTGTACGCTGTGCATCAAATAATAGTCACAGGTACACGTACAATCCAATACAAGATTAGTAAAGTACAATGGTGCACGCTTCAAATAGTTGTACTGTACCACACACCACTAGTTCCTTCTTAATTAAGTAATTGTAAGTTCCACAATTACCCTCGTCATTCTAAATGTCATATCACATTGAAAACCAAAACTAAAAAATAATGGACACAAAAATATACTCTCTTTTTTTTTTTTTCACAAACTTGATTTTTAATATTTTTTTCTAGAGGAATTATTTTCTTTCCCCTAGTATTGTTTTTTTAATTAAAAGAAAAAAGTAATCAGGCAGCAGCAACTGCATCAGAATTTAAAGGGTAATTTGGGGAAGATTTACTAGTATTAGATTTCTCACGCTCTTCTTTTTTTCTCAATGCTTTAATTGATGCAGACAAACTTCGTTTCTTTTCTCTGGTTTCATCAATCTCAATTTGTTGTGATCGACACTCTTCGCTACAAAATGGTGTGTCGCCCCTGCCAATTTACCAAAATACCCATATCAGATTTTCGGTTACTAGACTAAAAACCTTGTAATTATTAAAATACAAAACTTAATAATTAAAATGTGATTTTATATGAAAATGATGACATAATTTATAAAAAACAAAAAAAAAATGTATGTAAATAAACATCATTTCGCTAGAAACAATTATTTTGAGAGATAAACATTATATTATGGTTACAAATTATAAAATTTTGGTAAATATGTCACATTTTAAAAATTTTAACTTAAATACAATTATCTACCATAACTAATTTTTTTACCTTTAATGTTATTTGAAAATATGTATAAACCAACCCCTCACCGTTTCTGGTTATCAAAATTTTACCAAAAGTAAGCCTAAACTTGTGTCAAAATCAAAATTCATTTTTTAAGATACCTATTTAACATATTTTTTAAACATATATAAATTATATAAAAACTTGTAACGATTATGGATTATGTAATTATGTAAATCAATAGAAAAGGAAAGTACCTGTACATAAAGATGTCTCTGTTACAACCAAGTGTTTTTTTGCAACGAAAACATGCATCTAAAAAATAAGGTTGTTGTTGTTCTTGAAACTTGCTTCCATTAAAGAACATTCCAGATCTTGAAGATGGAAAAGAGTACATAGTTGTTAGCCGTGAGATCAAAGGGAATTCAAGATCTGAAACAGCAAGACGACTGTTTTGTTCAATGAAACATTGATTTTTTGTTGTTGTTGTTGTTAAAGAGTCCATTCTGTTGTTGTGGTGGGTGGGGAGAAACAGGGGAAGTAAATGGTGAGGAGTTATAAAGAGAAAGTTGGTGATGATAGAGAGTGGTGTGTGAATCAAGGCAAAAGTCGTGGAAGTTAATTGATTATACTTGTTTTAATTTTAATTTAAAGGGTGATCAAGTATTACTCGTACAATTTTATAATGCAATATTAAATGTGTGCATATAAATTGGAAAATCATTTTGCTCCAATTTAGAACGTATATAGATTTGGAACATATATCGATTTGCCGTAAAAAAATGACGATTTGTTTGCAGGACTGCAGTTTGTGGCCCGGCTCGTATACAGGTACGTGTCCGTGAATTGACAGATCTGCGACCCGGAAACAAATTGTAAATTTGGGATTTGCTTCTTGCTATTTGCTTCTTGCGACTTGCTACTCGGCTATAAACAAGCCACTTTTTGAAAACCGTTTTTTTCCTTTTTTACTTATGGTGGACGCAAATTATAACGTAGGACCCAATCTTGCGACCCGTTCACCGCTTGCCATATCTCGGCCACGTTTGCCATTGTACACGAGTCGCAAATCGTGATCTTGCGATTTGCTTCCGGGTAGAGCATATTGTTTTTTTTCCCGATTGCAAAACGTTATAGAAGTCCGAAAAACATGACAAAATGTTCAATTTCCAGTATAAATTAGCAAAACCTATTTTATAATATCATAATAAATATATTACATTTTATAAAAAGCTACACACATAAAATCGTATAATTGGTGCAATTTTGAATTTTATAATTGTTTTTCTCTTCAAGTTTCACTAATACGATGGACAAGGTGTTAGGATTGTGAAGACTTAGCGAAGAAAATAAGGGTTGCTGATTGAAGGGGTATCGCGGCGCGATGGAGGGTGGTCACCTGTGCGATAGAGATGGATCGCGACGTGTGGTGGTCGCCGGGCGAAGTCCTGTCGTCCAGATTTGTTATTTCTTATTCCCCGAGTTAAGTTTATCCTGTAAATATAACCTTAATGAATTTGTAACCCTGAGCCATAAAATAATAACGAAAAACTCTCTAATTTGACCATGTGGACTAAACCTATCTCAAAGAGAGGTCGAACCAGTTGTTGGTCCATCAAAGAAATTAAAATCTAGAGATAGCTCAAGGAAACAAGAAAAGTGAGAGCCACTTGAGTGTAAAACATGCCATAAAAGGCACTTTGGAGAATGTCGTTTAGGACCAAAAACGTGTTGTCAAAATGGCAGAGAGGGTCATTTGAGTCGTGACTGCCCTGAGCCGATTCGAGTATGTTATATTTGTCTTGAACCTGGACAAATTAGACCTGAGTGTCCCAAGTTGAAAACTTAGACAAACCCTTCTACACCTTTTCAGAACGTTGAGAAGAAGGCCACGGGACATCAAGGCCTAAGAGCCATTCATTTCAAACGACGGCAGAGGAAGCCCAGTGGGCCCCCGACATTCAGACATGAACCCTTCTTGTGATTCTCTTACCTGCACATATTAATGATTCGGGAGCCTTGTGATCCTTTGAATGTGAAAAGTTGTGCCACTGCTTCCTTATTTTCTTAGTTAACGTGCATTTCACTTGGTGTTAAAAAAATTCAAAGAATGAAATTGAGTATGTATTGGAGGTATTTTGTAGGATGATTTGAAATTTGTGACGAAATATTTGTAGGGGATTTAATCCTTATGACAAGAGTATGTTTAATGTAGTAGTTCATATAAATTGAGAGAGACATTGACATCTTCAAGTGGGGGAGTAATGGGTATTAAGGATAAGTTTTCTTATTAATTTGTACGTAAGGTTGAACTGAATTATATTTAGCACATGAGAAACCGAAGAGAAGAATAAATTATATAACTTGATGTGAACCGGGATTGAATTGTGAGGACACAATCGTAATAAGTGGAGAAGAGTTGTAACACCTCAAAATTTATAAGTTGTAAATTAAAGTAAAGTGTGTATTTAATTATATAAATATATAAATATGTTAAATATAAAATATTGAGTTTGGGTGGAAATTATAAATGAGAAACAAGTTGAGGGGTTAAGGGTGATTAGTAAACTTGAGGGGCTGAAAGTGTCAAGTAGGATTGCTTAGGGGTGAAGAAAGTAAATTAAATAAATAAATTCTCTCCTTCTTCAAAATCTGGAAATAAAACATATATGTTGTAGTGTGTGTGTGTGTGTGTTTTGGCGATCAAAAGAAGGAGCGGAGGAGAAGAAGAATATCTAAATTAACCTAAGGTTTTGATAATTTGTGCTTACTAATCCCTAATTCTTCATCTCGAGGTAAGAAAACAGCTCTTAATCCTATTAAATTGATGTTTATGAGATTGTAATATAAACCCTAAAATTTGGGAATTTGTTTGTAAAAGAGATGAGTTTACAAATTGTGGGTGTTTGATGATTATATAAAATTAGTGGTTTTGTTAGAATGAGAATTGTAAGTTGTTGTTGTTCTTGAAAATAGAAATTAAACACTTAGGCCTCTCCCAATAGTACTCGTCAGTTTCCGTCGGTTTCAACCGACGGAACCGACACCGATGGTACGGGTCCATCGGTTCGGTCAGTCGGTTTGGCTCCGTCGGATAACTGACGCCCCATCTGTTTTTTTTCTTTTCTTTTTTCGTGTGTGTATAAAGTAAAGGTAAATTGGTAAATGTGGGCCCAAAAATTAAAGTGACGGTGTCACTAATGGCAGGGGTCTGTCAGTTTTGGAAAAAAGCTGACGTGGCACTGACATGGTACGTCGATTTCTGTCAGTTTTAGTCTAAGGTTGGGAGGAATCTTAAAAGAGTATGCACTTTCAAGAAAAAGAGTAAAAAGAGTATAAGTTGCTAGTTGGGGGATTTTGGTGTCAAGAATCATGAACACCTAAATCATTAGTTAGAAAGAGTAAATGAGTAATAAGAGTAAGGTTGAAATTAAATAGTGTTGTGTGTAACCTATATCTATGTATTAATATGAATATGTGATCAAGGGGTTGGAAGCATTGTAATAAGCTTAATAAACAATTTCAAGGTAAGTAATGGATTTGGTAGAATGAGATAGTATGATTTGAATTACATGTGTAAATAATTACATATCAACTAAATGAGGGTTGAGCCAAGTAGTGCCATTGAGATACAAGAGTATTCAATGTGCATTAGCTTGATGAACAAGAGTTGAATTGCTGAAAATAGCCAAGTAGTGCTATTGAGATATAAGAGTATTCAATATGCACTAGCTTGATGAACAAAAGTTGAGTTGTTGAAAATAACCAAGTAGTGCCATTGAGATACAAGAGTATTCAATGTGTAATAGCTTGATGAACAAGAGTTGAGTTGATGAAATTAGCCAAGTAGTGCCATTGAGTTACGAAAGTATTCATTGTGCACTAGCTTGATAAAATAAAGTTGATATTTAGAGTTATTTTTGTTGATGTAGTAGTTGTTGTTGTTATTAACATTAAAGTTGTTGTTGTAGATATAGTTGTTAGAGTCGTTGTGTTGATATAGTTGTGGTTGTAGTAGTTGTCGTCGTTGTTGATATATTTGGGATTGTCGAAATAATTATTGTTGATGTTGTTATTTATCTCCATTACATACTAAGCAATTTGCTTACGATATTATGTGGTTGAATGTATAGGTGAGCAAAGCTAGTGGTGAACTTGCTACGTCGATAGTAAGAAATTTCTTTTACCATGCTCGATATGTGAAACCCCTTTTGAAGGAAAATAGGATGTTTTGGGTTGTCTTTTAAGTTTAAAATGTTTTGTGGTAATGATGGTTAAAATGAAATTATATATTTTGGTTAAAGTGTTGTGTCATTATAGTTATGGTTGTCAATATAACTAGTTGGTGAATGGAGAAGCTATGTTTTGATCCAAATGATGTTTTGGTCATAAGTGTTGTGATTCTTAAGTTTGAATCACTTGTTTAAAAGGTTGATTTTGGTTATTATTAAGTCAAGTTAAGTTTTGTGAATGTCTATGGCAAAGTTTAATTGATTAAAATTGAGTTTGGATTACATGAGAATTTGATCTAATGGAGTTGAATTAGTTGTTAAAAGTGTTGTTTTTGGTTGTTAAAAAACTAAACAAAAGAATGTTCAATGTCTTGGTTAAAATTTCTAGAAAATTATTTGAATTAAAATGGAGTTGTTGTATCTGCACCTTACCCGACGGGTACCACATGTACCCCATGGGTATCATGCGTACCCGGGTGGTATACTCGGCAGGTACCTCATGCCCAAACGGGTAAGTCCTTCACAAATTCGATCATAAACTTGTGTGTGTCGTGTACCCAGTGATTACCCTGTCTACCCGGCGGGTGCCTGCTAATTTGCAGAATTTTGTGTTTTGTGTCCAATTCGATTGTGCGATTGTTTTAAATGAGTTTATAGCGTTACATTACAATGTCAGGATATTATTAAATGATTTAAAAATAAATCGGGGGCGTTTCATCCAGTAACAAACAAAGCTGAAAAATAGGCATAATTTTACCATACACTATACAAAAATCTAAGCATTAACAAGTGGAATTTAAAGTGCAAACAAAACAAGACGATTGTTTTTTCAGATATGCATGATAGCTAAATTAATTAAGCTCTTCAGAACTCTTAGAATCTTCAACCGTTTGAGGAGTTAAAGAACTCCTAAATGAGTCAAGTAGGTTGTAAAAGGGGTTTTAAATAAATTTTAACAGATTGAACACATACATGGTTGAATTAAGATGTTACCTTAACGTAGATCTGAATGAATGAAGAATTTTAGGAAGAAGGTCAGAGAATGGAGAACGATGAATGGAGGCGGTTAGGGTTTGAGTTCTTTGTAAAGTGAAAGTGTGAAATGTGTTATGTTACAATTACTAGGAATAAAAAGACTTTTATAAAAAATAAAATATGACATATATAATAATAATAATATAATATATTATTATTTTAAATTCGGTTTCTGGTTAAACCGAATTCAAATATTTTAAAATCGAAAACCGAATTCGAATTCGGTTTTCGGTTCATATCGATCCGCAAACCGTTTTTCATATTCAGTTTAGATTTTTTAGTTTTTATTCGGTTCGATATTCAAATTAAACGGTTTCAAATCGAATATTGATTATCACTATAGACTTTCCCGGTAACTAAAATATTTTTAGTAATTAATTTATAGTAATGTAAATTTGTGTTTTAAAGATACGGAGTAATGTGCAAGTAAAACGGGTTGAAATCGTATGATTTAATGATGTAATCAGAAGAAGACTGAGATCTGGAAGTGTTCGTGAGTGGCGTGTACGTAAAATAAGGCCAACTTGGAGGGGGTGATAGTGGGGAATAGAATACTCGTTTTTTATGGGACCCACATCGACTCTCTACGTCAGCAAGAAATCAGAATCTTTGATTTCCCTCCTTGGATGCTTCAAATTTTATACTAATATTGTCAAGTATATTCTCTCACTCATTAGGGTGGCGCGTCTTAAGTACGATATCCACCGTCCAAAGATTTTGTGTCCCTCTTTTGCTTCTACGTGCTTGGAGCATTTTCAATGACAAAAAACTTTCCAAAATATTTTATATGTCACATCATTTAATTTTAAAAAAGTTTATAAAAAAGTTTTACATCTAATGTAGAAAAGTTTTTCAAAGACTTTTTAAAACCAAATTAGAAGGTGTAAGTGTAAATATTTAGAGAAAAAAACTTTACACAAAAAGCTTGAGAAATCTCAAGCTTTTGGTTGAAAAAGCCTTTCACCCAATGATAAAAAGCTTTTCTAAAGCTTTTTTTACATAAAAATGTTTTTAAAAAAACTTTACTTGATGATGCTCTTATAGGAGTTATAGCCTCCCAAAAAGTACTCGATTTTTTTTATTACGAGTACTTTTTAGGGTTAATTTTTGTTTTCTTGAATTTTATAATTTTTTACGTTTTGACAATTTATTATTAGCTCGATCCTTAAATTTAAAGCATTTTGTTTGCAAATGAATCATCACTATTGTTTTAACTTACTCGAAATTGTCTACTTATAAGTGAAAACTAAGATGAACGACAAAATATGTGTTTATAAATATCGGGTTTAATGATGTCATAATTCCCCTTCCCCACCCCCACTTTTGTTCTCCATCTTTACAAAAAGAATTTCAGGAACACATGTGATTTTTTGTCGGCTTCTTTCATCTTCTAACGAAAAAATAACTCCGGAGCGAGTCATAAACAAAAATGGGTCAACTAACTATTTATTTGGATAAAAAGTTTTGGTATTGCAAAGTACACAAACATTAACTCTGTAACTGACATGTTATAAGTCATTAGCATTTTGACTGTTCACATATTAACGCTATTGACTTCTCGTACGTTTCCATCCCTTCATATATGAGGTTGTTTTTTTCACTTGAATTTTCTATGTTTTCATACCTTCTAAAAATTTATTTAACTATATTAAACTCCATAAAACTGTTCATGACTTAAACATGTGTACTGTTTGATTTAATGAAATTAAATAAGGGTTATATTAATTTTCTTTTAAATACTGAAGTACATATTAATTCGTAGACAGTTTGGTCGGTCAACGGTCAAGTTGTATATTTTAGACGCGTTTATGTCACGCGCTATAATATGCAAGTTTGGGAAAATCGAGAGCAGCTATAAAGTACCGTACGTGAACCCTAAAACCCACTGATTTCAATACTTGCAAGTTGCCAACTCAATGAGTCAGTAGAGTAGCTCGCACTCCAACAATGCCCAACACACCGGTGATTGTTGCGATCGAAACCCTCTTACGCTGTTCGTTGTGTTTGATTCACCCACCGTAATAAATCACATAACTTTATATAAGTCAGTAATAAATCACATAAAACAAAAAAAAACACGACGCATATAATTTTTGAGTGAAAAAACCCTCAAGCGAGAGTAAAAACCATGAGACCTGTAGACCACTTAATATCCAATGAAAGATATTATAAAATTGTAGACGTTTAATTCTCGACACTTTTGAATATCCTCACATCACTCTCAACGGTTGATTACAATAACGGAATTCACATCGTCATTATTGAATCACAGAGACCACTACACGGGACGGAGGGAGACGACTCTCATAAACTCTCTCTTTTTATCTCGACCTCCTCACCTGAACTCTACAAACAACTCCTTTATAAATAGTAAAACATCGACTTGTCCACCAAGAAACTTGTTACCCAAATTATCTTGATTTACAAAATCTCCTACTTTAGAAAATTAGAATCACACCTCAATAAATCATCTCTTGATTCAAATTTCCTAAATCTTCACCTCTATGATGCGGATCTTATCGTTGATCGTCAACGATAATGAGTGTGATCTTCATCTTGTTACCGCTGACTTTCTCTTTACCGGAACATGCCGCCCACCAACCTCACTGTTAGGAATACTTTCGACACAAGAAGCCCTCGCGATCAAGATACTCCTCCGAGACTTATCTTTTTTGAACCTCACATAATTCACATCATTCTTTCATCTCCATCAAACCCGATAGTTCTTTTCTAAAATGAAAACTTGCACAGAAATTATCTCCGAACAACAACTACTTCGAACAATCCTCTGTCTAAAAATCACTGAAATCCGACGGTTAACGAACTCGCAACAATTATTCCCCACAACTGCACTAAACCCGACATAAATTTCTGTAGCAAACTTCGACAACATACAACTCTCTATCGAAACCTCAAATCAACAATCCCAATGATCAGATCTTAGAACAATCTCTTATGAACCTACAGTTCAAATTTCAACGACGGTTAACGAACTCACATCGTCAATTCTCCCAACAGTATACAGTACGTGAAGTATATAAAATATTAATATATGTGATCTTATGATTCAGTTTATGTTCTGAGTTATACAACTTTTTAATTACCAAGCTTATAGTAAGATGTCGTGTGTAATAATTTCTCCACGAACAAGAACATGAAGTTTAAAAAACGTGTACTATTTGTACCGTACAATCAATATGATTTAGTCTTTTACCACATTAAAGTATTTTAATTGGTTGAAAGTACAGAGTGGGCAATAAATTTGAAAATCTCAATATGGAAAGATATAGTGTAAATTTAGAACGGAGGGAATAAGAGTTTCACAAAAATCTAATATACTACGGAATAATCGGAAAAACAAAAGATTCATTAATTAATACGGTTAATATATCAAAACAAATCGTTGATTTGACCAAAAAGGCAAGTCTCTTTCGGCAATATAAAGCTATTTTACAATACTACATCATTCAATCTTGACGGACGGGTGATGAAACTGGTTGTAGGTTTGACTTTTCACTTCAGAAACCACGACTTTTTCGTTATTTTTCAAACTATCGAAATTGACTAAGGACGAGCTTTTAAAAGTTAAAACAGACAGGTACTAATTATTCAGCATTACAATAATCAAGTATGACTAAAGTATTGCAAAACGAGTTGCTCGAAATTAACGAAACCTTTGATATTAATCATGAATTGTAGGTGATGATTTCCTTATTTCATTATGGAGTTTAGTGGACGTAATTTTGAAGAAAGTAATAGAGTGGCTTAAATGCTTACTGTTACATGAGTTGCACGTTTATAACCCTTGAAAATTTATACAAAAGTAAGGATTATTGGTTACTATATAATAACAATAAACTGCATTATATATGATTCTAAGCAAGGTTAATTAATCTATAGCTTTCTAAAAAGTTACGAAATTACTTGTATAAAATAAATAAATATGATCCGAAAGGACCGAAAACATAAAAAGGGAATGTGGGCCAGTTTTAGTTAAAAGTTAAGTTTCGGCCCAGAGGGGGTATTCGTCGGATCAAATTTATCGAACAAAAATAGATAATTATCTTCCTTTTTTTTTATATCTATCTATATAACTAATAAAGGATAACTCTTTCTTATGTGTCACATTTATTCTTTTGACAACTAAGCAAAAATTCTATGTGTCATTATCATAGCTTCCTAAAAAATCCAAGTGTCATTCAAATTGAAAAAATATTTAAATCCACCTATTTTTTAGCTACTAAAATTTTTAATTTCAAGATTATTGACTATCAATCGTAAATTAGTTATTACATACATTTCAAACTCTATTTTCACGATCCAAAATAATTTATCAATAGTTAACTATTTATTTTGTGAGTTTGGTCCAAAATAATCAATAGTTAACTATTTATTTTGTGGTTTATGAGAAAGATCAGTCATTGAGAAAATGATATTGTACAATCATACGTTGTTTCTCAATTTCAACAGGTTTTGGTATAATCATTTTAGATGTATACTAGAACCATATAGTATCTAGATTATGTTATCATTAAATTTCTTAAGCATTCATAAATACAAATTAAATATGTATTTAAAAAGGTATGTACCTATTTTTCACTAAAAAATAATATAAATCGACAGTCATTTTTTTTTTTTTTTTTTTAATACTCTACTAAAAAAACTACATTTTCCTTTAAGTTCTCACCGTGCATCACCTGGGTGGCGGGTTGTTATTTCAAGTTGTCCCACTATAAATGTCTACTTTGATTTTTAATCAATAAAAAATAAACTTTACTGCATATAGATGATATTTAATTTGTGAAAAGTAAAGTTTACATTTTGACTGAGACGTTACATTTACATTTTAATAAAAAAAACTTTAGATAACTTTTGATATATACATTGACAAAAATAATAATTTTGACTACATCGTTTCATATATCATCTAAAACACTAATATATATAAAAATATTTAACCGTCCATCAGACGGGTATAAAAACTAAATATATTATATATACTTACCAAATACATGCACTTATTTTCTACATAAAGGACAAAAATGAGTCGGTCGTGTTGATCATGAAATGAGTTAAAACGAGTATTAGTGTTACAGAGTTAGACTTGGCAATTGGCATACCTAAAAATGGGCCAGGTTGCGTTCACTAGTTCTCCAATCCATTTTGATTATCTATTTGCGTGATGAGTATGACTACATGATTGGTTTTTCGATATAATTAACATTAGCGAAATGATATTAACACCCAGGTCGTCAATAAAAAGTCTTTGAATATATTAATTAAACTTAAAGTTTCCTTTATAATTAAAAATCATAATTAATACATCACAAATAAAAGAAAAGTTCCAATAAATTAAATACAAACCTTCAGGGTATTATTTATAATTTTGAATAAATAAGAAGACTTTAACTTCAATAAATGCATAATTTTACTCTGATTGACAGCCCTCGTCAATTCTCCTAACACTAATGGTAATTCAAAGACAAGTTTGCCTTAGTTGTTTGTCACAAAAAAGTTAATTACTTGTTAAAAAAGTTAAGTATCATAACTTTAATTACTTAAACTAAGTTTGAGATGATTAGCTTGAATTAAGCGTGGTTTGAGTTTGACATAATAGATCTTATAAGAAAATGACCTAATGCGATAAGTCATAAGTTGATCGACTCCATTGCATCCCAATCCTATGAGCCACAATGTTAATTATACTTTTAGCCTATATATTGTCCATAAAAACGATGTTTATACGTACTTTGGAAACGGTTATACTAATTTGAAGCTACAAAACAAGTTGAATGTTTGTTAGAGCAATGATTATGAACTTAATGTTCAAAATATCTACAACTTCTAACACTAGATCATGTGATTTGTTATAATAATGGATTGACTTTAACCGATAGTTGTCATACTGTTAGGGCATCTGAGAAAAGCTCATTAGAGTATAACATTTTTTGAAAAAAATAGAAGTACCAATGAAAATGCGTCACGTGTACAAAAATTCATTTACCTCCAATATCTTAAAAATTAATTATCTCACAAACGGCAAATCGAAAAATTATGAAAATTGCATCATAAAATTCAGCGTTTTCTCCTCTTCGATTAGACATCTTATACTTTCGACGAGTTTTTTTTAGTGGGTTTTACAAATTACTAACATATGTGTTAGTGTTCGGTTGTACATTTGATTTAGGGTTACGGTTAGGGTTTAAGGTTTAGCAGGGTTTAGGGTTTAGAATTTAACAGAGTTTAGGGTTTAGGATTTAGATTTTAGTAGGATTTTGGGTTTTGTAAAGCGTTTCGGGTTGAGGGTTGAGGGTTTAGGGCTTAGGGTTTTGCAAAAAACCTTAAACTGTAAACCTTAAACCCCAAACCCTAAACGCTAAACCCTAAACTCTAAACGCTACATGTTAACACATGTGTTAGTGTTGGATATAGTGTCCAAGGTCATAACTAATTAGTAAGTATATCATTAAAAGTAGAGTCATTTTTGGGTCGCCTCAACGAACAGTTAAAGAGAAATAAATGAGAGATAATATTAATTAGAATTAATATTATGGTTAATTATTTAGTTTATTAATTATCATAGTTGATGAATTAATTAGAAACTAAAATAAATAAAAGGAATATTCTGGAAGCCAAATCCAACTACCGGTTGGAAGGTTCAACCGGCGGCTGAAGTTAGGCGGTGGAGCACGCGGTTCGTGGCTCGGGTACTTGGACAGGAAGCAAGCCCAACCGTTGGCTGGATGGTCCAACCGGCGGTTGGAAGGACGAATCAGCTTGTCCCACATCGCTTAAGGGAAGAAACCCTAGCTTCTCTCTCCCTATATATATAGAGGGCATGCCATGGCTTCAAATCATACAAATCTCTCTTTCTTATTCCCACTCCTTGTAAGAGTTACTCGATTATATTCGGGACCTTAGGAGTTGAAATTTTCTCTTTGGTTCGTGGGTGTGAGCCATTAGAGGTGCTCTGGTTTGAATACTCACCTCCAAGTCAAGAAGGTCTGCTAAGGTGGTCTGCGTGTGAGAAATCCAATTTTCTCAAAGGTTAGTGTTTTCTTATTTATTTATTTTGTTTTGTTGCTTATTATTATTAAGTTAAGATCCTTTAGGGTTTAGTTTTCTTCAAACCCTAGATTAATTGTTATTTCCGCATTATATGTTAATCTAGTAAAGGAATAGAAAACCCATCAGTTAGTAATTTGCAAAACTCACAAAAAAACGAAAAAAAACCCTCGTCGATTGTATACCTTATGATATGTCTAATCGAAGAGGAGAAAATGCTGAATTTTATAGTGTAATTTTCATAATTTTTCAATTTTCCGTTTGTTAGATAATTAATTTTTAAAAAGATTGGGGTAAATGAGTTTATATACACATGGCACAATCTAATTGGTTCTTCCATACTTTGTATAATTGTTGTATTCTAATGATCTCGTCTTTAAAGCATCTTCAATCTATGTACTATTTTAATGAATCAAATTGCACTATTTTAATGCAACATGAAAATCTTTCGAGAATATATTTACACTAAAAAAAAGTTGCTCCAATGTGTTTGCACTAAATCTTTACACTAAATCCTTTTTAGTTGATTTAAAATACACGATTAAATAAAATGATATTAAAATTTTATATAACTATTAAATGATCATAAGAGATATAATAACAATCACTATATTTAAACATTTGAAAAATAGAAATAAAAATTTTATATAAACATTATAGTTAGTAATTTTTAAAATATTAATTGCGAATTTATAACTAATACATTTTAATTATTATATATATTATTATTTAATATAAATAGTATTTATGTTTAGTGCTACACTAATATTGGTGCATCACTAAATATTATTTGTCACTGCACTAAAATAGTTTAGTGTTTAGTGTTAACACTAGAGTGTATTTTTTGTATTTTTGCCCTATTTTAGTGCTAAAAATCAATTTTAGTATGGGTGCTATAAAAAAATCGTAAAACCGACCCGACCCGCTTGATCCGAATCCGAAAAAACCGTAATCCGTAAAATCCAAAATCCGATCTAGTATAGGTCGGTTACGGTTTTGGATTTTTAATATCCGGGGGTATCCAAACCGAATCGATGTATAATTAAAGAATAAATTATATACTAATCATACATACATTATTTATTCCTTCATTATTGTATGACTATAAAAACACATTATGCTACGATTATTATTTTAGAATGTCAATAGTTAATTTAAGTATGATTATTGCATAGTGATATTATTGATACAATTGTTATATTTAGGCAATTTTAGCACCATACTATAATTTTTCGACGGTCACTAAATCTTATAGTATAATTTTTACATGTATATGTTTTCATTTTAATTATTGTAATGAGACAAACTTTGTATGATTTAATCTTTACAAATCATATATATTACGGAGTATATTAGGTTAATAAAATATATGTTTGACATCTTTTTATTCGGCTAGACTAAATAGTAAGTTTTATAAACGGATTATCCGCAACTCGAACCGTGAGTAACTACTTAATTACAAGTATCTGCCTAGTACGGGTCGGTTACGTATAGTAAAGTGAAGTATCTGATCCGTATACACGGGTCAAAATTTAAGTACTATCCGAACCGATCCGACCCGTGAATACCCCTAACTTTTATTACATATATTGGAGATGCTAGTAGGCCCAATTCCATCTTGGTATTCACTTCACTAAGGACTTACATTTTCCAAGTTTGGTTCATGCCTACTTTTAGAAAGTAACAGGACTCTGGAGATACTCATACCATGAAATATGGAGTAATTACTAGATAAAAAAAGAAAAATAAAAAGTAAAAGTGAAGGCTGGTAATTTCAGAAGTATTTAAATAGTGATGACAGAAGGGTAGCTGAAGAAAACAACAACACTTTCAATACACTCTCAAACTCTCAGGAATTGTACATTTCTCACCGGGCCCCTAATACTCTTCCTTTTTAAATTTTAACCACTACATTTCACACTAACCTGCATCCCTGCAGGCGGCAACCACCCAGAAAACACATTTACCACTACTTGCAACTTGCTAGAAATCAAAAACTTAGACCACTACTTGCAACTTGCTATGTATTGTTTGAATTTTGACGTAAAATCGTTTAACTCACATGCTACTAGCAGTATATATGTTACGTTTACAACATTATACTACGTAATATTTTGTTTGATATATTTGAAGATCGAAGTAAGAACAATGTTCGTCCGTAGTTGGACCTAAGTTTTATACTTAACATCTTACTTACTAGTATACGATTTATTAAATAAACTTTCTTGAGACATCAATTAGTATCTTTTCTGCATCTTACCAATTATTATCATTATGTACGAATTTCATTTAATGTTTCTTACATTTTATAATGGCAATCTAAAATGCAACCATTTGTGTCAATAGTTTGTTATGATTTATGACATGAATTTATTACAAAGAATTATTTATTACAAGTGGTTTAATTTCCTAAGTTTCTAAGGAAATTAATTAACATATCTTAAAAAGAAAATAAGAAATATGAGTTAAAATCCAGGAAATATAATCCTCGGTTTGCAGGATTATTATTATTTTATTGTGAAGAAAAGGACAGCGCGTCTCTTAATCACACTCATTTTCATCAACCTAGATATCGTGTCAGCCCTTTTCGTTTTTATATAATCTGCTACGTATTGTAAAAATGTAATTATATATGTAAGCTAATACTCCGTATAAAAAATCAAAGAATGTGTTATTGTATAAAGCCTGTAATTAAGGTTATGTTACTCTTTTTGTTTTATAAAATCTAAAGTTCTGTCACTTCTCTTACAAGCATGATGGTATGTGTACATTATGTATTTTTCTTGTTTGTGTAATAATATCATAAATGAACACCACTGTAGTAATAGTCCAGTAGCATCATTTCTCCGGCACAAACGTCCTAATGATTCTTGAAAATGTGGACTTTTGTGAAATAGTTCATGAGTCCAATCCCAACTTTTTGCGGTTTCACAAGAGGCAGTTGAACATTGTCTGAGGTGTGATCTTTGGGTGGGTCACATCGGATCCCAAATTAAGATCGCCCCTCGAAACAACTTTTTTGCATGTGAACAATATGATACATGAACAACTAATACTTACTGAATAAATCCTTCTTTCTAGTCTAACGGCACCCGTAATTGCAACTAATATTTTTTGTTAACTTATATTTATTTGGTTTTGAAGGAAGGTTGATCTAATCTCGGTGAAGCCAAAAAAATGAAGTTTTGTAGAGAAATGGAGAATGAAAATAGAAGTTAGGGAGTCATCAAGAAAAAAGAAACTTGATCATGGAAAGATGCTTGTGATGCTAACATGGTTAAGAATCAAGGCACAAGCAATCAATGTCAATCACCCACAAAAGAAACATCATACCGTATGGAAAAAAGCTTGTGATAAAGCCAAGAAACACCCTCATATCTATATTTTTTTTAACAATAAAATACACATACATCTGTGTATTTATGTATGCTTGTGTGTTTGTGAAGGTGTGATGAAAGGTGTCAATTTTATAATCCTTAGTTGTTTATGGGTCAAATTGCGTAATAATTTTGAGATGATAGGGTTTTGTTGGGTCTCTCTCTATTTTTTTAGATGGATCTAAATGGGTATATCATATCATCTCCAATTGTATAACAATTAACCAACATGTCTAGGTGGATCTAGCAGGTAAATTATTTTTCTGAACACCTCATTTCATTTTCTTTTTTCATTTTTCATTCCAATAAAAAAGGTTTGTTGGAAACTCGATGGGTCAACCCAACTCGTGACACATTTGACCCGATTCATTTAGACCCGTCTACCTAAATGATTCATTTGGACCCGGACTCGTTTAGACTCAAACCCATCTAGACTCGTGATCCAACCCAACTCGACCCGACCCTATCATTTTGCCATTTATAGGTGTGATAAAGGACATATCCTAGGCCATGTATGGTAAAGAGATCTAGATCTATGTAGAATGTGAAATAAAGGTCAAAATTTCGACTCCCTTTGTTTATGATTAATTCCAAGCCAATAATAGTATTGTAAGTTTATTTTAGTTCTTTTGTTGATATAGCTTTATTATATAAACACAAAGTTACCAAAATAATAAGGGGAAATACGTTGTGCATCAAACTTGCATGTAGCAAATGTATTTCGAGGGACTTGTGAACATTTAGAATAGTTAGATTAGAAGCTTAATACTCCGTGTGTAATATTTTTAAATTTTGTTGTCTCCGCTATATTAATTTATGTGCAGCCAACAACATATTTTTCGACCCTTGTAAAAGTCTGATAATAGTTTATATTTTCTGAAAATAATTTACAAGAATTTGTACATTATGCCTACTTTAATTTGAATAGGGTGGGATATTAATTATTTATACTCTACTAGTAAAAAAAGTGTCAATGTCTTTATTAATCTGAAGTTTTCTTTAGTGAAATTTGCAGGCAGATTTTGATTTTCTTATCACAACATAAGAAAATCACACCATTTGTATAACAAACACAGTAACACACATATGAGCAGAAATTGAAAATAACAAATTTAAAAATCTTATGATTTTTTCATTTTTATACGCCATGCATCATTGTTAACAAAACCATTTATTTAATATTCAGTACCTTTTGATTATTATAAACTAGATTCTAAATTCGTGTATACACATGTACATTATTACAAACCTATCTTACATTATTACAAACCTATCAATAAGATGACTTTTGATAATAAGTACCGACGCTTGTATGTATCTGCATATGGATGATGACACAAAATACTTGAATTAAAAGAAAAATTAAATTGTAAACATGAAATTTTGATAGAAATTCTTTTAAAACTAGAGTAAATTATTTAAATCGTCCCTGTAGTTTCACGTTTTCTCCACTGGTCGTCTCTAACTTCTAAAAGCTATTTTAATAGTCTATTTTTATGAAACTTTGGTTCACCGATAGTCCATTTTTACAAAAAAAATATATTTTAATAGTCAATTTTGGACTACCGATAAACCAAAATTTCAAAAAATGAACTATTAAAATAGCTTTTTAAAGTTAGAGACGAACGATGGAGAAAACGTGAGATCAAAGGGACGATTTAAATAATTTACTCTTAAAACTATTTTTTCTTTTTAGAACGTCCACATAGCGACTTATACAATTTTTATACTGCATTATAGATACAATCTCCAATTGAAAGTGTTCTAACTTTATATGGACACTTTTAGCTATATAGATATGGTATCCTAAGAAAATCCTGATATATATTGGTTTAATTAATTGATATAGAGCATTAGTGTACTTAATTTGCATTTATATATCGTATATACTTTTTATATTTATTTCTCTTTATAAACTTCCCAAAAGTATAGTGTAATTTACTTGAACTGTATATGTTGATCGATACCTTTGAATTTTGTACCTTGAAAAAATTGATAATTTTATTTTTGATTAGATATCTATAGAATTTTCTTAGGTTGATCAAATTGAAATAAGAAAAATATATATGTGGTTTCTTATGTCAATTACAGTTTTATAAGGTTATTAATATCAAAGCTTTTTATATTAACATTAATATATTAGTAGATTTAAACCCATATATACACACAAATTATATAAAGTAAGATAATTCTACAAACCCGTGCATAACTAAGCTAAGACAATGCATTATCTAGAAACATGAAAAATACATATCATATTTGTAAAATAAATAAAGGAAGAAAGAATGAAATGAATTCGAGCTCTCTTACTACTATTGATTGTTATTATATTATGAAATATGTAAATTATAATATATATTACAAATAAATACGATGAACACCCTAAGGTGACTAGCACTTAATAATAAGTGATAACATATGGGTTGTTCAATATTGTATGCACATACGTATGTATTTTGTAAAATCTATTCGTTTGATTAGTTAATAAGGGTGAATTTTAAAAAAAATTACTTTATCAAAGTTTCCTATTATTAATATTTATTATTTATTATATATTATTTATTATATTAGAATAGATTAGATTAGATTTAGATTAGACTAGAAAATCCATAATTAATGTAAAAATATAATATCGAGATGGGAAAACCAACTCTATGTTATTGGCTTATCACATGTAATTCCTTTTTCCGTTAATATCACCTTCTAGATTATGTGTAGGTCAATATTGGAAATCTTTATGGTTACACGTGAATCAACATTTATCATTTTTTTTCTAACTAAACAAACTATTCAACTAAAGTAAATTATGACGGGTTCATCACCTAATTTGTTAACCCTATAACTTTTTATTGTTTTTGGGACCTTTTACCTAAATTTTATGAAACTTGACTCTTAAAAAGTTCAAAGCCTCTTGGGAATTGTCAAATATATATACGAACTATAGTCAAACTTAAGTTCTAAAACCATGCGTAGAAGACAATAGATCATTAAATGAACTATTTGGTTCATCTAACATTCATTTTTGACGGCAACTTAACCATTAGTCCATTAAGTGCATTTCAATATGACCGGTGTTTTTCTAGAGAGCAATCGTAAATTTAGACTAGAAGATTGAGACGTGCTTTATCAAAACAACGTTTTGAAAACGTAAAATCTATTTTGAAAGCACAACATGATACACCATGAAAATCAACGGTGATTTATAATAACAATTCATGATCAGTTTTCTCTTTGCTAAATGCTAATTAACGTAAGGCTTTGTTTTTTAGTAACAAGTTTATACATATTTGTCATGACAAAATCCCCGTTACCGATAATTTCTAATTCCAAATAGTGGCATTTAAGATTTGAATATTCCTTAAAAGGAAACTATGGTATTTACGTTCTTGTTATAAAAAGCAATATTGCTATCTATCAACATAAACACTCTTTCATCCTTGATTCAGGCTTCGTTTGTATTTTTATTTTTGTTAAGTTCTTAACAAAAACACTGTCTGTTTGGTTATATATATATATATATATATATATATATATATATATATATATATATATATATATATTTTGTAAGCAAAGCTTTATTAAAAATCTCAGAAGACCTCACTAAACAATAGAAATATGCTCCAAGTTAAAGCACACCACCACAAAAAACAGACACGGAATGAAAAATAGCTCTAAACATGAAACCAAGAAAAGAGAAAACAACAGAGAGCCCAAAAATTATCGAGTCATTCCCTTATGATTTAAGATCCAATCCTTCCGCTCAAACTTTCTGCCACACCTATTAGAAGTCCAAAGAAGCGATAATCGTTGTAGAGAAGGGAAGAGATCTTTGTTCCTAACTTTTTTCAACTCTGCTTCAGACGAGTAAAGGGTACGATTCCTCCGATTCCAAATTGACCATGAAGAGTGACAGGATCGAATTGAACATTTAGAGTCAATAATTATAGCAATTGAATATTTTATAGAAATACCGCGGAATAGTAATCTATAAATTTAAAAGTAAAATTAAATCTGTTTTAAGGCATGACAGGATCGATTGAACCTTTCGGGTCAATAATTATAGCAATTGAATATTTATAGAAATACCGCGGAATAGTAATCTATAATTAAGAAGTAAAATTAACACTGATTCAAGCACAAATTAATAATAAGTAAAAGCGAAGGAATTATCAAAAAGCTTCAATATTATTTGCTTGAATAATACGAATACACTTAAGTATCAGGGTTACAATTAACCTTGAAGCTTACAAATGACAATTATACAGGCTAGATATTGAGATGCTAAGATTCTGAGATATTTTCTATTGAAGGTAAGGAGCTCTTATTTATAGAATTATAGAGCTCCAATTACACGCTACAGTAATTAATGCAAAGAACCTTTCTATCTAATCCTCCTATCGTCTTGAGCCATGCTCTGTTTTACTGAGCGCTTTTGCTTTTGCAGAGAAGACTTTTGATTGGCCCACTTGGTTAAAAAGATGCTCTAATCATAAACAGTAGAAACTACACGGGCAGTATAAACTTCTGAAGAACCAGTAGAAACTTCACCAGTAGAAACTTTGTACTGGCAGTAGAAACTTCACCCGGCAGCACTAACTTTGTTCTAACAGTACTAACTCAATCTTTTCTACCAGTAGTAACTGTTTCTACTGGTAGTGTAAAACCCGGTAGCAGTAGTAACTTTTGAACCAACAGTAGAAACTCCTCTTCACTAGTAGTAACTAGCAGTTGTAGTCTAACCAGCAGTGTTAATCTTCGATCAAGTTCTCTAGCCATCTTTAGACCCAACAATCTCCCCCTAAACTTAATCTGTCTTCTACAGATTCCAGTTTCTACAAAAATCTTCAAATAAATTCAGGGATGCTAATATACTACCTTCTTCCTTTTGAAGCTTCAGTCTTCTGATGTATCTGATTTAGGATCACGTGAAGAAGAATTCTTGCGGTCTCTGAGTCCTCTGGGGTGATCAATTTGACTTGAATCATGCATCTCATCAACCCCAGATTCAAGTTGTATTGTCTTTCAGTAAATATGAACAGAAGTTCTCCATTCGCTAAAGCAACTTGATGGACACCAGATCTTGGAAAGTACATCCAAAATTTGACTACTGAGAATCTACTGAAGAGATGAGGTACTCTTTCAGGTTCAAACATCATAAGGAAGTATTCCCAGAATATTCTGTTCATCACCTTCCCAACCAGTTTTCCCTCATACTTCATCTTTCATACTTCATACATCTTCTCTATATCATCTCTATTCAATTTCTTCAAAATTTCCTAAAATGACCTATAGAACTCTGTAGCTCCATCTTCCCTTGTAACTTTGGTCAATTCAGGTCCTTTGTGCACCAGTTGTACATGATCCCAGTCTACTATCTTTGGTGGCTTGGTAGCTAATGGATCTACCCTCACCCCATCATCCCTCAAGATCAATAGACTAAGCAGCTGTGCTTCATCTCTTTCTATCTCATTTTCTTTTTCTTCTTCTCCTCCTTTCCCTTCATCCTGACCCTCCTTATTACTCCTTTCCATCTTTTCTTTCTCGACCTCCTTCTTATATAGAAATTCCAATTTATCAAAATTCATACTCTTAAGCTCCCTATCTGGAATCAAACCTCCCAATCTCCCAATGTATGTCTTTCTTAGCTGGGCTTTGGTTGGTTTCCTGCTTCTCTTGGCAGCTGCCCTCTTTTCTGCCTCTGCCCTGTTCTTATTTTCCAGCAGATCTCTTAGGGCCTGCTCCCTCTCTTCTTCATTATACTGAGCCTGCTCTTCTGCTTGTAGTTTAAGGGCTACCTCATGGTCATGAGCCTCCTGCTCCTCCCTGGTAGTGAATCCCCCAAACTTTCCTTTAGGTTTCTTAGCAGGCTCTTCTTCAACTAATAGACCCTTTCCCTTATCCTTAGGGTCTATTTTGGGCATCTCACCTCCAGAAAATGTTTCTGTAGGTTCAGAGAATGAGACCCCTTTCTCCTTCCTCTTATAAACTCTGGGCTCTTCCTCTGCACCCTTGGGCTCTGCCTCTCCACCCATTTCCTCTTCTCCCCTGGGCTCTTCCTCTTCACCCATTGGCTCTGCAGTCTCAGGGACATCCTCATCTTGTACCCAGATGTACTTCTTCTTCTCATCCAGGCACTTCAGCAAGACAGTCTTCAAATCATCTATCTGCCGTTGTTGATTATCAACAATTTTGTATAGCTCCATGATGTCCCTGTTCTGCTTTTTAACCACCTGCCTGTGGGTTTTCACTTCCTCCCACATAAACTCCAACATTTCCGTCAATTCTTTGTACAGTCTATCCTCATCACCTTTAGGATGTGACTCCCTTGGTGAATCATTGGAAGTGTTACCTGCTGCCTCAGGCCTAGCCTGATCAGCAGAGGCCCCTTGTTTCTTGGTACTGGGACCTGCAGCAGAATCATCTCCTAAAGGAGATTCATCATTTGCAGTTGCCTCTGGTTGGATCTTATTTATGTTGACCCTGTCCTGCTCTGCCAGAGGGCTAGAAGCAGTAGGGTCAGCCATTCCATAAATGGTCACCCCACTCCTCATGGACCACCTCCTCTGCTACGTTTGGCTGAGACTCATTGAGGGGAGGATCCTCAGGTTGAGCCTGTTTTTGCTTCTTAGCTTTGGTTGGCTTGGGGGTCCCTTGTTTTCTTTTGGGAGCCTTTCTAGTGGATGTGGGTTGGGATACAGATGGGTTTTTTGTTCCCTCATCCCTAGTAGCAGGTACACTAAGCATTGTGGGAAATAATGCAGTGACCTTATTTGAAAATCCAATGTTCTGTCTCCTCATGTTTGAAAAAACTTTGGGAGTATGAGACAGAACTTTCCAAATTTTGGAATGTGCATTTAAATCATTTATTTCTTCATTTAAGAAGATTTGCACAAACCTGGGATACATTAAAAACATTTTGGAGGATTGCTCAATATTTCTGAGCATCCCATTAAAAATCATTTCTGAAAAATTGAACAGTTGGTCTGTGGCTAGGCATACAATTGCAGAAGCAATTGCACTCCCAAACTCATTCCATCCTGTTCTTTTAGTGGACAGACACTGTTGTATTGTATGGATTAAGAATTTCCACTGGGGAGAAAAAAGCCCTTTATAAAAAGTAAATTTGGTAAGATCCCCTTCATAACCCATATTTTTTAGATTTTCAAAAATTACAGTGCCTGAAAGTAAAGAAATACCTGTGTTGTCTCCTAGATGGAGATGGTTGCGAATAGACTCCTCTGTGACCACCACCCTTTTGCCCTCTACCTTCGACACAATGAGTTTAGTGTCGTCGATAGATTCGATATTGGCGTGGTTCCAGAAGGAGTTAATATGCTTGTAGTAGACTGTTGGGTTTACAGTCAAAGCATAGTGGATATGACTTTCCTTCAAGAAATCGATGATTTCATGAAAGTCTGTCGCATCCTGGGTTTTAACCAAATATGCGAGCATATCGTGGTTATCTACAATCGGAAGAGTTGTAGTTGATGAGGATGAAGACGCCATTGATGTTGAGTGTTTGATTTGAAAGTGGTTGAGTTTGAAGGTGGTTGAGGTTTCTGCTGTTTTTAGGTTTCTGCTGTTAAGAGAGTGAAAGTGTTTTTGATACCTTGATACTGTTGTATAAGTAGTACTGCCAATCCCTAGAATTTTGCAATCCGTAGAAACTTGAAAGTAGTATTAACTATGCTAACAGTAGTAAAACTATGCTAACAGTAGTAAAGAAGCATATCTTAAAAACAGTAGTAACTTCCAACCAGTAGAAAGATACACACTAGCAGTAGTAATTGATAATCAGTAGTAACTTGATGCCAGTAGTATCTATAAACAGTAGAAAGTGTGAAGACAGTAGTAATACTCTTATAGTTCTATTTTGACAGTAGAAAGTGTACAGGCAGTATTAACAACTGGCAGTATTAACTCTCACACTGAGTTAAAGAGCAGTACTAATATTGCTAACAGTACTAACTGGTTATAAACAGCACTAACCGACCAAGGCAGTAGAAACTTATTACAAGCAATACTAAGAGGTTTTAGCAGTATTTTTTTTTTTAAGTATATATATAGGATAGAGTACTAATTAGTGAAAATAGTAGTAATAATACATAACAGTATTAAAATTACTATAAGCAGCACTAACTAGTGTATCAGTATTAATCCTTGTTCAAGCACAATAGAGATTTATGAGAAAAATTATTTATGAAATATTGATCATTCCAATACTTGTAATCAAAAATGTAAATCTACCAACATCAAATGCTTTAGTGAATAGATCTGCAAATTGATTATCAGTATGAACTTTAAAAATTTGAATTAACTTTTTCTCATTACAATCTCTAATAAAATGATATCTGATTTCAATGTGCTTGGTTTTTGAATGTTTAACAGGATTATTAATAATACTGATTGCACTATTATTGTCAATAAACATAGGAGTATTTAAAAGAATCAAACCATAATCCATCAATTGATTTTGAATCCAGAGTACCTGTGCACAGCAACTTGATGCTGCTACATATTCTGCTTCTGCTTTTGATGTTGATACAGAGGTTTGCTTTTTACATTGCCATGAGACCAATCTACTCCCTAGAAATTGACATCCACTAGATGTTGATTTTCTGTCCATATTTGATCCTCCATAGTCACTATCTGTATATGCAGTAAGATCAAAAGATGACATCTTTGGATACCAAAGGCCCAATTTTGGTTGACCTTTTAAATATTTGAAGATTCTTTTGACTGCATGTAGATGAGATAACTTAGGATTTGCTTGAAACCTGGCACAAACACATACAGCAAACATAATATCTGGTCTTGAAGATGTTAGATATAATAAAAAACCTATCATAGATCTGTATAGATGAATATCTACATCCTCCCCCTCAAAATCTGCATGTAAGTGCTTCTGTTTTTCCATTGGAGTGGTTGCAATCTTTGCATCTTTGAAACCAAACTTTTCCAGAATATCATTTACATATTTTCCTTGACTTATAAAAATACCATCCTGCTGTTGTTTAACTTGTAGTCCAAGAAAGAATGTTAATTCTCCCATGGAACTCATCTGGAACTTTTGATGCATGAGTTTTTCAAATTCTTTACAAAGAGAATCCTTTGTGGATCAAAAAATGATATCATCCACATAGATTTGAACAAGAAGAATATCATTATTGATTTTCTTTGTAAACAAGGTTTTATCAATAGCTCCTCTGTTAAACTCATTCTGCAGCAGGTATAGTGACAAAGTGTCATACCAAGCTCTAGGAGCTTGATGTAGACCATATAAGGCTTTGTCAAGTCTATAAACTTTGTCTGGATGTTTTGGATCTTCAAACCCTGGAGGTTGACAAACATATACTTCTTCTTCAATGGTGCCATATAAAAATGCACTTTTAACATCCATCTGGTAGACTTTGAAATTTTTGAAGGAAGCATAAGCTAAGAATAATCTTATAGCTTCAATTCTGGCAACAGGAGCAAAAACTTCATCATAATCTTCTTCTTGAGTGTACCCCTGAGCCACCAATCTGGCTTTATTCTTGATCACTATGCCTCTTTCATCCTTTTTGTTTCTAAAGACCCATTTAGTGCCAATAGGTCTTTTTCCTGTGGGAAGATCTATCAATGACCAGACTTCCTGTATTTTGAATTGAAGCAACTCCTCCTGCATAGCTTCAACCCAGCTTGGATCTTTTAGAGCTTCTACCACTTTCTTAGGCTCTGTTTGTGAAAGAAAAGCTGCAAATAAACATTCACTTATAAAACTTTCACTTTCTGAATCTTGGTGAACAACAGCTTTCCCTCTTGTTTGAATTGCAGACCCTATATCCCCAATAACATTCTCTAGAGGATGATTGAGTTGAACCCTTGCAGATGGTTGAAAAGTTACAGGAATTTCAACTTCCAAATTTGTGAGATTCATGTCTGGACTTCCTGTTTCTTCATTGTCTGCTTCATTAAGAGGAAAGATAGGTTCAGAAATCATTTCTTCACCTGCAATATCTTCTGTGGTTTTGATATTGCTTCCCTGATCTTCTGCAGTATCAGAAGTTTCTGATAATTCTTCTGTTTCTTTATTATCCTGTTGAGATGGTTGAGATATTTCTGGTGGATCAACAGACCAAATAGGAAAGATAATATATTCTGATTTATTTTCTTTCTTCTCTGCAACTTCTTGTTCTGTTATTCCTGCATTTGATGATCCACACATGTATCTAAAAGATTCTGTTAGTGCATTAATATCAAACAACCATTCTGGACCTTTTCCTACCGTGTTAACAGACTGTTCATTAAAGATCACATTTAAGGTCTCTTCAACAATTCTGGTCTTATGATTGAATACTCTGTAAGCTTTACTTTGAGTAGAATATCCAACAAAGATTCCTTCATCTACTTTGCTCTCAAACTTGTCTAAGTAATCTTTGGTATTCAGAATAGTGACAGGACATCCAAATGGTTTAAGAAAGCTGACTAATGGTATTCTATCAAAGAATAACTCATATGATGTCCTATTGTGAGGCTTGACAACTAACACTCTGTTCTGAACATAGCAAGCAGTACTAACTGCTTCTGCCCAGAAGGTCATGGGTAGCTTAGCATATGCTAACATAGTTCTAGCAGCCTCAATTAGTGTCCTATTTCTTCTTTCTGCAACTCCATTTTGTTGTGGAGTTCTAGGAGCACTAAATTGTCTTTCTATCCCCTTGAATTTACAGAATTTATCCATCTCAAGATTTTTAAACTCTGTACCATTATCACTTCTAATGATTTTGACCTTTTTATTGGTTTGATTTTCTATCTTAGTAATAAATGATCTAAATATTTCACCTGTATCATCTTTAGTTCTAAGAAAGGAGACCCAATAAAATCTGTTAAAGTCATCAATGATCACTAAACAATATGATTTATGTCCTATGCTCCTTACATTTGTTGGTCCAAATAAATCCATATGAAGTAGATGTAAGGGAGAACAAATAGAATTCAAAATTTTGGTCTTAAAAGAAGTTTTGTGTTGCTTGCCTTTTTGACATGCAATACAATGATTTTCACATGAATATGTCTTCTCAGGTAATCCCCTGACAAGTTTTCTTTAAGCAAGTTTATTGATTGTTTTGTAATTCATGTGACACATCCTTCTATGCCATTGATCAGATTCATCAACTGATGCCTTTGATAAAAGACAGTGTATATTTTGTTGAGGATTCAATTTTGTCAAATCACAGCAATAGACATTATCTTTTCTGGGAGTTCTGAGTAAAATTTTACTTTCATCAAGTTTAAAATCTTCAGAAAGAATAAAGCATTCTGTGTTTGTAAAAAGAACTGGGTTCCTTTTATCTGTGATTTGGCTGACACTTAACAAATTGTATTTGAGTTCCTCAACAAAGTAAACATCATTAAAGTTCAGTCTTTCACCTTTCACCATACCTTTTCTTGTAATTTTTCCTCCTTTTGAATTACCTCCAAATGCTACATGTCCTCCATTGATTGATTTGAAGTTCTGTAGCTTGGACCTGTCTCCTGTCATGTGTCTAGAGCATCCACTATCAATATGCCATAAGTTTCTTTTGCTCTGCACATTAAAAGAAAGAAAAATTAATTTCTTTTGGGAACCCAAACCAGAGAGGTTCTGGGCTTCCCAAGTGCATCAATGAAATCAACTCTGTTGAAGGTCATTGATTTTAATGCACTTTTGGTGTTTGAAATGTCTGTTGCCACTGGTTTCCAACACCAACTGATTTTTGAAATGCTTTTCTTTAAAGTAGCAGTAGTATGATTAACAGTATTAAAATGTTTAGCAGTATTAAAATGTCTAGCAGTATTAACTGTTCTCACAGTATTAACTGATTTAGCAGCATTAATATGCATATTTGTTTTTAATACTCTCTTCTTTGTTTTACTACTGTTAGTTTTCTTTGCTTTCATTTCTTTACCAGTACTAACAGAGTTTCTTTTAAAATTTGTTTGATTGACTCTGTTAGTTGATTTCCATGCTGAATGTACTATCCTTTGAGTATTCTTAGGATTATAAAAACAGTCATGTTGAAGATGGTTAGATCTTCCACATATAAAGCAGTTCTTTCTTTTTATAATTGAAAAGTTTTGTCCCAATTTTTGTGAAACCATTTGGTTCCAGTTTCTTTGATTTCCTCTTGGGCTCAAAAAGTTTTGTGAGGAGAAGCTTGCTTTACATTTGCAATGAACACAGTTATTATTAACAGTTTGCCTTTTATTCACTGCTTTTGTTTCCTTTTTCTCATATCCTAATCTATTTCTAGATCTTTGATTCATTTTTGCCTTTGCTTCAAACATTTTCTTACCCTCTGCTAGCTTAGTTTTACCAATTTTAGATGCTAGCTTAGTAAGCTCGGTTTTTTCAGTTTTCTCAAGCACTTCTTTCTTTTCTCCAACCTTATCATGTTTTTCTAGACTTGTTACTATTTTTGCCTCAACAACTTCAGTTTGGACTTCTTGCGTTAAGTCACTTGTATCTATTTTAGTCTTTTGAAAATAACTATTGTTATAAGGTGGTGGAACATTAGAGTAACCTAATCATGTTTTAAGCTTATCATGAATTTGAACATTTAGAAGATTTTGAAGTTTAGTGGAAGCATTATCTAAATCACTTGCTTTTAGCTTAATGCTATCCTTTTCAATTTTAACTTCTATCAGCTTTTTATTGAGCTCATCTATCTTATCTTGTAAGCAATCTCTTTCCCATCTAGCATATTTAAGATCATAATCATACTGTGTTTCATTTTCTTGATATGATTTGATTTCTTTTTCAAATTTTTCAATGGTGTTGATGTATGCTTTGTTCATGATTTCACTTTTGTCAAATTCTTTAAGTATTCTAGCATTATGATCTCTATAATGTGTAACAATTTTCTTACAAATAGAAGAGCATAATTTGCTTTGTACCTCATAAGGAATTTCAGAAGAAGGTTCTGATTCAGTGATTGCCATAAGTGCCTGATTGTGCAGTTCTTGTTCTGCATGGTCACTCTTGTGATACTAATGCAGTTGATTTTTGAATTTGAATACTTCTGTTTTGAGCTCCATTGAAACTTCTAGTTCTTTGATTGTTTCCTTCTTTGATTCTCTAGCAAAGTGACCTAGTTTATAACAGTTAAAACATTCAACTTTGCTTTTATCAAAACCTACACCATCATCTCTTTTATATGCAAAGTTGTTTCTACCAGTTTTTTGTATGAATCTTTTTGCTCTTAAGGTTAACATGACCATTTGCCATTTTAAGTCCATTTCTTCTAAATCATCAGGATTTACTTGTTCTAGTTCTCTATTAGTTAGTGAAGAGTTCACATGACTAGCAAAAAAAGCTTCTAGAACTGAGTCATTTGGTTTTTCATTGGAAGATGTTCCATAACTCATAGAAGTAGTTCCATATTGATTTAGATTTTCAGATGTTTGTTTATTTATGGACAGAAAAGCAGCATTATTTGAGGAAGTAGAGGTTTGTTTCTTTCCTTCAACCTCTGATTCAAATGATCTTAAATCATTATAAAAGTCATCTAAATCCTTCTCATCAAGATTTTTCCCTTGTCTCAAAGATACAGTGTACATGGTCCATTTTTCTCCTAAGGACCTTAAAAACTTTCTATTTAGATCATCTTTGTCAATATTGATATTATGATTTTCTAAGTCTCCAACTAATTTTGAAAATCTGTCAAAAGTTTGAGTTAGAGTTTCAGTTCTTATACCCATAAAGTTTTCAAACTCTTGTTTCAAAATTGATCTTTGAGTTTTCTTTGTGCTTTCATTGCCACCAAAACGCTTTGCAATTGCTTTCCAAAGGTCTTGGGCATCATCAAACTTTTCAAATCGTCTTTGGTACTCATATGGTATGGACATCAACAGAGTACTTAGAGATTTTAATTCTGTGGATCTTATTTTTCTTTCTGCATCATTTGTTGGTGGTGATCTAGGAATTCTAGAACCATCAGTATTTAATGCATATTTAGGTCCACATTCTATGACTTCCCATAAAGAATAATCAGTAAGAAGCATGTATTGCTTAATCCTGGTTTTCCATTTTTCATACTCATTTGGTTTGAGCATGGGAATTCTTGTGGCCTGCACTCCATCACTAGTTTCAGAAGTCATCTTTAAAGAATATTTCAAAAACTGAGAGACTTCAATGGAATAGTGAATCTTAAAACAAATTTAAAGAAAAACAGAGATTAATCAAAACTTAATGGAACAATGATTTTTCAACTTCTTTTAAATTTCAATGCTATTGAGACAGCGTTCTGATATCAATTTATAAGTTGATATTAAGTAACAAAGCTCTGATACCAATTGACAGGATCGATTGAACCTTTCGGGTCAATAATTATAGCAATTGAATATTTATAGAAATACCGCGGAATAGTAATCTATAATTAAGAAGTAAAATTAACACTGATTCAAGCACAAATTAATAATAAGTAAAAGCGAAGGAATTATCAAAAAGCTTCAATATTATTTGCTTGAATAATACGAATACACTTAAGTATCAGGGTTACAATTAACCTTGAAGCTTACAAATGACAATTATACAGGCTAGATATTGAGATGCTAAGATTCTGAGATATTTTCTATTGAAGGTAAGGAGCTCTTATTTATAGAATTATAGAGCTCCAATTACACGCTACAGTAATTAATGCAAAGAACCTTTCTATCTAATCCTCCTATCGTCTTGAGTCATGCTCTGTTTTACTGAGCGCTTTTGCTTTTGCAGAGAAGACTTTTGATTGGCCCACTTGGTTAAAAAGATGCTCTAATCATAAACAGTAGAAACTACACGGGCAGTATAAACTTCTGAAGAACAGTAGAAACTTCCGAGAACAATATAAACTTAACCTGTAGTAAGTTATAAACAGTATTAACTTACTCCACCAGTAGAAACTTTGTACTGGCAGTAGAAACTTCACCCGGCAGCACTAACTTTGTTCTAACAGTACTAACTCAATCTTTTCTACCAGTAGTAACTGTTTCTACTGGTAGTGTAAAACCCGGTAGCAGTAGTAACTTTTGAACCAACAGTAGAAACTCCTCTTCACTAGTAGTAACTAGCAGTTGTAGTCTAACCAGCAGTGTTAATCTTCGATCAAGTTCTCTAGCCATCTTTAGACCCAACAAGGCATAAATTAAGAACAAGAAACAGCAAAGTAATTATCAAAAAGCTTCAATATTATTTCTTTGAATAATACGAATACACTTAAGTATCAGAGTTATGATTAACAAATGACAATTTTACAAGCTTATCAATCTATTGAATATACTTATGATATTTTCACTTCTACTCTTCTAAGATCTGTATTCTATTGAAGGTAAGGAGCTCTATTTATAGAATTATAGAGCTCTAATTACACGCTACAATAATTAATAAAAAGAATCTTTCTATCTAATACTGCTATCGTCTTGAGCCATGCTCTGCTTTACTGAGCGCTTTTTGCTTTTGCAGAGAAGATATTTGATTAGCCCACATGGTTAGAAAGATGCTCTAATCATAAACAGTAGAAACTTCTTGAAAATACACGGGCAGTATTAATTTCTGAAGAACAGTAGTAACTCCAAGTAACAGCACTAACTCAAGCAGTAGTAAGTTATAAACAGTATTAACTTACCCACCCGTAAAAACTTTGTACTGACAGTAGAAACTTTACCCGGCAACACTAACTTTGTTCTAACAGTAGAAACTCAATCTTTTCTACCAGTAGTAACTGTTTCTACTGGTAGTGTAAAAACCCGGTAGCAGTAGTAACTTTTGTTCTTTCAGTAGAAACTCCTCTTCACCAGTAGTAACTAGCAGTTGTAGTCTAACCTGCAGTTTTAATCTTCAATCAAGTTCTCTAGCCATCTTTAGACCCAACAAAGAGATCTATGGATCTGATGTGGACAGTGGAAGTTGACGGAAGAGCAACTATATGTCGTTTATATTTAATGTATGTTCTAAATAAGTCATATGTAATTATTCGTTGTTTGTTTTACGTGTTAAAAGTTTGAGTAGCTAAAAAAACAAACGGTTATAATTAACTTAACTGAATAAATAAAACATTTTTGGTATTAATCCACTAAGTCAAAAACAAACGGGGCCTCAGTTAAAGTTTAAACAAACGGGGCCTCAGTCAATTGTACTACATAGAGATTTTAGAGCTATGGTTACAAGTTTAACTTTCATAAAAAAAACCCCAAACGTTCAAACAGCTGGTTAAATGGAGAGAAAAACGTTACTTATAACACAAGTAGGTAAGTTCAGATAAAGATCTTCAACGCATTAGCTATTTATCTAGCATTATTTCAAAGGAAAATATATGCTCACTTAAAAGAAAATAAGATGCAACACTTAAGTGAGCATATATTTCTTTTGTAGAAAAATTAGTACCAATACCCGCGGACCACGGTTACAGCATATTCTGTTAGGATATGGTCAATGTCGATGAAGTAGTAGGGTTTAATCGACAATTTTGACAAAGGTTACTCCTAAGATGTTCCTTACAAAAATTGCAATTTTGTCTAAATTGGCTAAAAAGAACAGGGTATAACTTTTGAAGAATAGCTTAGCTGGTTTTGAATAACTTAGGGCGTGTTTACTGACTAAAGTTTATAATATTTTTCCGTAATTAAACGCGTGCTTAATTTTTTAAAAACGGTTACGTTGTTTTAAGTTTTTTACTACGAAGAGACACGCTTGTTAACGATCCCCCTAGTCCAATCTGATCCGCTAATTCAATGAACATTGCTTCCTTTTCTACGTGTATACTCTTAAAGTGAAGCATGTAAAACTGGTCAACGTTACTAGTTAGGGTTTAGAAATCGAATGTTCTAACAAAGTAGAATAATACTTCAAGACCCTTTTTGAGTGGGTAAAAAGGTAACTTGTGAAATAACAATATAATTAGTGTTAAAAAAAATAAAGAATAAAAGTCGCAAATAATTATTTTGTTAATAATATAAGATTTTTTTTACGTTATATATATTTTTCCTCACATTTTCTATTTTTTCCTCGCATTTTAGCAAATTCATTTGACCACTCATGACATGTAAACTTCAATGCTAGAGGTTCTAAACGAAAGACATAGCGGGCAAGACTGCACAACGTCGTCACAGTCACTACAAACACAAAGGTGCCGACACGGTAACAACACAACTGATGCAACTCGTTTCCCACACGCTTTACATCCGGGTCCACTCACCACCACAACTCGTTCAGGGTCAATATACGACGACTCGGCGTCCTCCGCATCACGCGCCGCCACTTCCTCCCCTGTTGATACACACGCGCCGCCAGTAACCATCGCCTGCTGCAGCTGCGCTTGTAACGCCGCCGCAACCGCTTCTTGTGCCCTAGCTTTCGCTTGCCAAATCTCGGCTTCTGCGCTTAGCTGTGACGCACGAGCCGATAGCTCGGCGTGGCGCCGAGCCGATTTCTCGGCTTCCGCTTCCTTTTCTTTTATTATCTGTGATGCTGATTCATTTGCTGCGCCGATTAACGCATGATAGTGCCGTTGCCTTGTTTCTGCTAACTTACGCCGAAACTCTTCACCCTTATATAAAAATGTACGTAAAACTTTTAAATTAATTTGTGAAGAAATTGAAAACCCATGAGAAACATTGAATTTTTTTTAAGGGTTTTACCTGGGATTGAAGATAATGATGAATTTCATCTCCTTGTTGGTTGATTAAATTTGATAAATCTTGTGATAATAGAGATGTTAAACCAGAGGATTGTTGTTGTTGTTGTTGATGATGATGATCATTGAAGGCTAATTTGAGACCTGTAGAAACATCAATGTTTCTTGATTGAATCTGGGAAACATCCATGAATTGATTACAATGAGATTGTTGTTGTTGTTGTTGGTGATGATGGAAATTAGATATGAAATGATTCATTATTTCTTCACTTCCTCTGTTTCTTTGATTTGTACTACAATTCTCAACTGCAACAATAACCAAAAAAAGCAGAAATAAATTCCATTATTCCAATGTATTTTATATAAATTAATATTATATATTATAAATTTATTTATGTATACACATACCAGGGAAATTGTTGATTAAAGAATTGTTGAAAGATTGATGATCAAGAATAGTAGTGGTTACTCCACCACCACCACCACCAATATGGGTTTTGCCTTCTTGTATATTTCTGCATGATAAAAACACATCATATCATATATCATATATAATTATATGATATGATTCAAAATCAAAATGGTACCAAACCTGTTAAGAAGGGACCAAACCTGTTAAGAAGGAGAAAATTGGATGAACATTGAGCTTGAACCGCCATTGTTTGTTTTGTAAGTTTATTTGGTGTAAGTTTTGAATGAATAAATAATGTGATAGACAAAATGTGAAGAGTAATAAATAGTAAAGAGAAAATATGGTAGGAGTAATAGAGAGGAGGGGTAAGAGTTGGGTTAATAAATGCGAACACAAAAACGCATGATTCAGAAGACGAAGAAGGTGCCTTATTCAAAACATATTAGGCGGAGTCTTCAATGTATTTTTTTTTTTTTTTTTTTTTTTTTGAGACAATTATGAATGAAAAAGAATAAATCACTATTTTGTATGGTGTTGAAATGATGAAATCTACTTTTGAAATACTTATTATGAATGGGAAATGTTAAAAGTCTATTGTGTGACACTTTCATAAGGACTATTGTTTGTCATGTATTGTATCATGTATGCATGTATGTGTTTGAAAGAGAGGATGTACATATGATATTCACATGCTATGTAATTAAATTTATTTATTTACTAGTGGATTAAATTATTATCGACCAACGTGTCTTTAGCACACCGGTATCATTCTTTCAATGCAAACGTCATCGTAAAACACGGAAGGAAGGATTTTTGTGAAATAGGTCGTGGATTAAATCAATACTGAACCTTACTCGAGGTGCAGTTTCATGAAGGCCAGGTCACATCGGAGCCAAAGGATCTCACATTGGAGCCTGACAAGCTTCAGATGTTGGCTAGACGGAAATTGAGTATGATCTCAGAGCATGAACCTACCCGTGAATATTGATTAGACGCAATGCTCGAATAAGGAAAATCACTTCAAAAGCTTGTTAAAGTTGGAAACAAAGGACGCTTTTGAGCACAAACTCGATGAAAGTTGCATCGTTTAGCAAAGCTAGTGTTAGAAAATGCTAAACAATGTTACAAGATGTGAGTTTATGTTCAAATTTAGATTTTTGTAATTTAATTCGACTTGTAGAAATAAATGGTAATATTTCTGAAGTGTAAAAACAAAAATGAAAAAATTGTTCACGTATTGTCGCAAATAATAAAAACTTTCTAGTGTGGTAGGCTTAGTCGCGAGTAATAAAAACGTATTGTCGTGATATTAATTGATGGTGATTGAATTCCGTGATATCGTGCTCTCATAATTGATATATTTTCAAATTTAATTCAATTACGTTGAATGTTATAAACCAAAACCATTTTCAATATTCTTTTATGATAAAAGATTTGATTCTTACAACCAATAAAAGGGAAGAAATTTTTAGTTTTTTTATTAGCAATATATCATCATATAGAACTTGATATTTTTTTATGGAAAAAATGCTAATGGTATCAATTAATCTCCTTGACGGCTTGACCCATCGTGCTGTTGACTATTATTTGGTCAATTAGGGGATGTATATTGTATGCCAAAAAAGATGGATTAGGCCAAGTGCCCTTATAGCAGTAGCAATTTCTTTGCAGGACAAATGCAAATCAAACAAATCTATAAACTTTGATGTATATATGACCAAATTATCATAATTACATGATACCAAAAAATTTTAAGATTTTGTACAACTTGTTTATGGTATCTAATTTTATGAGAATGAAATTACAGAAATACCCATGACAACCATATGGACCATCATTTGGTTGGGTGGTCATAAGTGATTGCAAAGGAATAGAGAAAGCAACACCCATCTTTTTATGTTTGAGCATTATTTGCTTTGTGGATTATGACTATTTGACAACACCAAACCAACCCAACCCTCAATTCGATGCTTAAAGGCATGACTTTAATTGATAATTATAGGCAATTTCTGGTATAGGAGTGAACAATAAACCAATGGAGACTTTATAATTATTAAATTTAATGAAATGCACGACCTTTATGGGGGTCATGAATTTGTCAAAGATCACTATTTTCAAATATATGTAGGTAACAAAACTAATGATTTTGCATGATTCGGGTCCATTGTTGTGATCATTAATCTAATGCATGAATCTTTATAATTCTAGTCAAATAATAATAACATGTAATATGTAATAGACATGACAAGATTTTGTTTAATCAAATCGCCTTTTTATGGACCAAAGTTTTAAATGAGGTAGTTGATGAATGGTATATACTACCGTATATAACGATAGTTACATTTTCGAGCATTGTCTTTACTAATTATAAGCACACATAACCTAAAACGTTATAGCTTAATTTTTAGACGAGTATGGTCTTAACTGTTTTTAATATTGTTTCGTTAAAAATGTATTATCATACAATTGAGTAACAACAATGTGTTAAGTATGTTGTAAATCGTAGATAACTATTTTCAAATCATACAATATATGATCGTTTTTGTTGAAAATTTATTCGGTTTCCTTTTTTATGTTAAATAGGACTATAGTGAAAAAAAATATATACTTTTCTCTTTGGGTAAAACTAAATCACATGAACTAGAAAAGGGTAAAGAAGAATAAAGTGTGCAAACAAATATCATCACCATGAAGATTGAAATCTTGAATGATGGAGAGAAAGAAGAAAAAACCCATCATCCCATTATCTCATTTTCAACTACGTACGTAAAAGTGGGAATATATGCCAAAAAAGCTAAAGAGTTGGTGGTAGTGATGGTAATTAATCCTTAACCAAGAAGGGTATTTGTTTTAATTAATCAAAGAGGGTGGTAAGAATTAAAGAGAAAAACCACCAAACAAAAAGTGAGAGACTTGAAGATTAAAAAACACAAGAATGTGAAAGAGAGTGCTAGGAATGGTATCATGCAATTTTTTCTTTACTTTGGTCCCATGGTGGGTCTCCTTTCTTTGATACACAAGATCATATGACAACATCTTTCAATGTCTTTTAATTATCAAAATAATATTCTAATTTTTTTAATAATGTAAGGTACAATTAAATATGTTAATGTAGTTTTACACTAATAAAATATAATACCATAACTTGTTTTCTCTTTCACATGCACACAAAAACAACTCATGAACACAATTGCTCTTGTTTTCTCCCTCTTGATTGAGGGTTAGGACATGCTTTGCTTTTGTTTGAGGAGTTAGTATTGATTTAAACACCAAATCTTTGGTGCTCTAAAAAGTTTAAAAAAGAATCCTCTTTTAACTTGCTTCTAGCTTTTTCTTAAGGGTTTTGCTTGTGCATGATTACTACTATACACTATACTACACATCAATCGTGCCTTTTATAACTTTGAAATTGGTGGTAACCTGCCTAGAAACTTACAAATTACAAAATGTCACTTTGTTTGTACCTTTCATAGGGGGCTGTAGATGCTAAATATATAAAGAAACCAACAAATCTGGATTTGAGTGCATGTAATATAACATACATTTTGTACATATATACGGGGTCCTGTCAAAGTCTAACTTTGACATCACGATTTTGTTGTATTTCTAGGAAGTATATTCGTCCCATATTGTTCAACGTACATGAGCAAACAATTGATGATTCGTTTCCTAGCTACCTATCGAAATGCTTTTTATCCCATTAGCAAAATTAACTAACCTTATGAACCAGGAGTTACGTTAGTACGTAATATTAAAGTTCGTATTATACTAAGTAATTACTAGTAGATAATAGTAGAATTAAGGTATGATTACTCACGGAAAACAAATATCCAGTGATGTATTAACTAAATGACCGGTTCTTTAGATGACGTAGCGCCAATATATGATTCAACAATATTTGCTACGTCCTCACCACATCATACTATAGCACGTGACAACTTATCTCTTACAAGTGATGGAAGCGAAAATACATCAATCGTAACAAGTTTTTAAATTTTAGTACACACAACAAAGTTATTATTATTATTAATTTTAATTTTATATCATACACCCAGTAAAAAAAATCAATAAATAAGTTTAATACTTTATGATGTAATTTATTAACCCATACATAAAGGAATCTAAAAAGAAAGCCTAGCTACATGTATGTTAAATTAGCGGTATATGCATAATGCACGGTAGTCAGTTTATGCAGGTTAATAACTTGTATAGTTTCGATATGATAAATTTTATGATCACATCAGGTTATGCACATCACTACTGTACGAATTGAAAAGGAGCCCTCCCCTTCACCAGAAATCGTGCAGTATTATCACATCAGGTGATGCAATGTGTGTGTATGCATAAATGTGTACATATACCGCCAAATATAAAGTAAATATGGTAGAGCTGAAACTTAACATGGAACCTACCATTTATTCAGGGGAGTTTACCTCTAGATCATACATTATTGGGGTATTGCTCAATTGCCTAAAATAAGAAGATTTGAAGATGGAGTTAATTTAGGAAATAAAAAAAGTTTAGTTTTGCCTATTTAGATAGGAGTTATTCGTAGGATGTTGGTGAGCAGGTCGATAGAAAAAGAGAGGGCTTATAAGTCGTCACCCTCTGTCCCGTGTGGTGGTGTTGGTAATTCAATAACGACGGTGCGAATTCCGTTATTGTAATCTACTGTTGAGAGTGGTGTGAGGATATTCAATAGTGTCGAGAGTTGAGCATCTCCAATTTTGTAATATCTTTCATATGGTGGATGTCAAGTGGCCTACCGGTGTAGTTTTTACTCTCCATTGAGAGGTTTTTCACGATAAACGTTGTGTGTTTATGTTTTTCTGTTTCGTGTGTTTTATTTATCGCCTTATATATGGTTGTGTGTTTCTTGATGTGGTGGTGATCGATCCCAACAAGTGATTTAAGAGCGGGGTCGATCCCAACATACATGACATGCATTGAATTAAGGGTGCGTTTGGTTTGTGTTTAGGAACGAAATGGGTATGCATTTGCATAAAAGGTGGAATGGGATTAGGTTTCAAATTGTAGAACCATCCCTCTAGATCGGTATAGATTTGATGAGTTGTATTCCCAAATTTAAAGTCCGAAGTTTTAAACCAAATATTTTATTTCATACTTTTATTATCAAACCGACAATCGAAATACAGGGCATGATAAATTATTTTGTAATGAAACTGGCCTGGTTATGTGGTGTTGACTGAAAATGCCATGTATTGGGACCAAAAACAAAACTTTAGACTACCTTGGATTACGTATCATTTCAATATTAATGCGTTTTAAGTTTTTTAAAAATTCTTACAATATATAAAAGCTATGTACGTCCTAGGAGATTGGACATCTTTCCTTGTCTCCTGTTTTAAATATTAATGAATTCTTTAGGTAGCAAAATAGAGATTGTTTTTGTTAACCTTTTACTGTTTTCCACGTATACGGTTTAGATAACTAAGCTAAAATAAACTTATGTGATTTATTTGGTTCATGTATCTTAGGATTTTATTCATCAACTATATATATCTTGGTTGACCAAATACTTTGTGTACTTTCATACACCTCGATCTACCATGTGTTGAAATGGTTTTAAAGTGTAATAGATCTAAACCGTCGGTGATCATTGAAATCAATCGTATTATGAAATTCCTACGACATAACAAATACTTTGTGTACTTTTTTTTTTTCATTTTGTAATAGATATTTAAAATTCCTATGTTACAATCAAATTATACAATTTAAATCACTAACTCTAATCACATGTGAATAATCAAATTTACAAATGATAAGTTTAAAATCAGATAATAATAATAATTTATTTGATAATTTAATACAAAGAAAAAATTAGTTGTAATCACATTTGATTAATTATTAAATTAGTAATCACATGCGATTAATGTGTAAATAAATACGGATCTCAATTATTTTCTATAATTATACATGTAAATAAATATAAAGGTGAAATCACATGTGAATTATCAGTTATTATCAGATATTTCATTTATAAAACAAATGTTATTAAACCTCAAATCAATAATCACATGTGATTTTGGCCCTAAACGAATGCAATTTTCTAAAATCTTATTTATATTTGTTTATGTGAATGAATAATAAACTGTAATCATTTGTGAGTTAACATCCACCATTGATGAATACTCGTGTACCAATGTTATATTTACTCATAAATCACATGTGATTATAAATAAAATCACATGTGATTATATAAGTCACATTTTCTACGACATAACAAAAACGAAAAAAAAATCGTCGAAAGTATAGATTGTTGGATCTCTAATCGAATAGAAAATACGTTGATTTCGAATATGCAATTTTTATAATTTTTAGTCATGGCGTTTGTAAGATATTTGATTTTAAAGATACGAGTGAAAATTGAGTTTTAAAGGAAATTGAGCAATCTCATTGGTTCTCATATTCTTCACTTTTTAGCATTTTTTATTGAAACCGCCCCTTGTCAATAAAAGGTAATTACCGCCGAAACAAATTTGTATCAAAATTAATGGTTCACCTTCAATATTTTTTTATCAAAATTAATGGTTTCACATTCATTACTACTTTTAATTCGGTATAGATTTGTACACCACCTATTTTTCTCCATACACCACTAAATATGCTCTAGGGTATTGTACTGTACAAGAACCTAAAACATGTTTAGTGGTGTATGGAAAAAAACATGTTATGTACGAATCAATACCCTTCTTAATAAGGTATATGTATATGTATATATATAGTGGGATGATCTAGGGGGAAGCACTTATTTTAATGGAAGGGGAAAATGTTATTATTCATCACGAAACATTTTAACTTCGAAAATACAAATCTCACAAAAAACGAAGTGAAATTTAGTAAATGTTAATCAGAATTGATACTATGATTGTTAAGCTTCTTTGATAAATTCTTTTTGCGAATTATAACATAAATTTATGAATATTAGATTTAAAATTGTTAATATTTATCATGGTGAATGTTAGTTAACATTCATGGTGATGAATGTTAAAATTAAAAATATTTTTCAAATAATGTGATGTTTTAACATTCTTCGTAATGAATGTTAGTTAACATTTATCATGGTGAATGTTAACAATTTATTAAATAAATATTCATCAACTAATGTTATGACTTAAAAATGAAATTCTTTCGTTAATATATTCTTTATAGTATCGATTTTGATTAATATTTATTGGTAAGAATATTTTTTTTGTTGACATTTTGATTGTTAAGTGTAATATTGTTCGTGATAAATATTAACGCTTCTCCTTCCCCAAAAAAGCACTTCCCTCTTGAACGCTTCCATATATATATATATATATATATATATATATATATATATATATATATATATATATATATGTGAAATTCCGTGCGACGCACGACAATCTAAATCGATTGTGTGATATTTGTAATTCAATGATACATACCAAAATTAGACCAAACATACCTCATAAGCTGCAAAATTAATATCACATTTGTGATTATGGCTAAACTTTCTATCAATATGTATTGAAAGAGTATAAGCGACATCAAAAAAATCTTATAACCTCTTGTGTGATATCATTAGAAGAAAGGAGGATGAATTAATAACCTATCGAAGAGTTATATTGAATAGGATATAAACAATTGTAGTTTCTATGTTTGAATAGGATATGTGATAGTTATTTTAAATTAAATATTGCAAATTTTAACATTAGATGATTATTGAAATTATTTAAATGTAATTTATTTTATTAAATTAAAATTATGAGAGATTGCCACGTGCCATTCCAGTCTATGTGACAAATTATGGAGCTGTTATTTATAGTACTTTAGTACCTGTCAAAGAAGAAAGTTCACTAGTTATAAACAATTCTTTTTTATAAAACATGTGCTATATCTTAATAATTTCTTTGGAAAAATTTCATCTTTGAAAATTCATATCTAAATGGACGTTATAAGAATAATAAGAATAAATAAATAAATAAATTGGTTTATAAGAATAAATAAATTATAGAAAATTCTGAAATAACCCATTTTTTTTATTTATTTTTATTATTCATATAACGGCCATCTAAATATGAATTTTCAAAGATGAAATTTTTCTAAAGAAATTATTAAGATATAGCACATGTTTTATAAAAAAGAATTGTTTATAACTGGTGTAATGATGTGGTTATACATTCTATACTTTATAAAAATATATCTGCTCATCACCAACTTAATTATTAGTATTTGCTTTTTATTAACCACTATTTTCATGGGGTAATATAAGATCATATATGGTTTTGTAAACCAGGTAAGGGATTTAAGAATTTTCAAATCTCCACTAAAATTGAAAATGTCATAGTAAGAGGCTGATAAGATCTTAATGACGCTGGATGGGCAACCAAAGCATGTGCCATGTGGATTACCAAATTGAACTTGTGCAAGTTATCCCAAGGGTGTAAATGGGGCGAGTTTGAGACTGACCAGTAAAATGGGTCTAGATCTGACACATTAACTAATTGGCCGTGATCCGATTTAAAATTCAACTTATAAATGGATTTAGCTCTTGATCGACCCATTTGCGGTGATGAATTTTACTATTTTATGTTGATCTACTATTCGTGTACGTAAAAATTAATGAGTAACACCAATTGCAAATTCATTTTTTAGTATACAAAATTTAAGATATTTAACGTACTCCTATCGATGTACCAAAATATACTAACTTTTAACAAACTCCACTATCTTCAATTGAATATTCACAAATTGTTTGTTTGTATACTCAATTTTTAACTTGTAATCATAAATATTTTATAAGGTTTACTTTTTTTTTTACTATAGTTAATATGAAATTTATTCACTTAAATTCAACAAATGGTATCAAAACGTTGCAACCAAATTATGTTATAAGTATTTGGATCATTTCGACCAATTATGATGGTTCTTTCTTGTTTATAGTCTTTTAATTTGAGTCTTTATTTTACATATTATATGTAGTACACTCATACTATTTTTGTTATTGTTACTCATAGCAAAAGGATGAGTTGCATTTTCTATGAAGTTGTATTCTCTTTTTGGTGATGGTAATTTATTTCTTTCCAAAAGAAATAGCCATCAAAATATGATTGTATGTGAAGTAAATGGTGAAATTGTAGAATTTTAAAATCTTCATTTTTAACGAGTCGACTCATTGGATCCATCTTGTCATGGGTCACCCCAAGTAGAGATCCATCTATATGGATCGACCCATTGGATAACTTATTGGGTCCATGGATCTAGTTTTTCGGCTCATTGAGTCACATATATGTGTTGGAGCATTTTATGTATCATTCACTTGGTCAATGTATAAAGTCAAAAGTTAAACACTTAGTGAAAATTTTGTGTCCATAGCGACACTTGCTAAGTGTCGCAATAGCGACACTAGCAGTGTCGCATAGGTTGGCCAGACTAAGTGTACCATAGCTGACAGTATATATATACGAGTTTGGGTTTTGAGTCAGGTGACACGTAAGTTTTGTACTTGGACGATAGTTCTTCTATAATAGTCAACGATTATAATCAATATACAACAGAAGATTGTGATATTACGCGTACATTTATATTTACATTTACGTTTAAACGATTACGATATATTATACGGATTTCGCACGTACGTATAATACGTATACGATTCGATTTTGATTATGAGATTAAGGGACCTACAAAGTGGGTCAGAGCGGGTCGGATCTATATCAAGATCTGCCCATTTACACCCCTAAGTTAACCTATGTAAGCTTAATTATTATTAAGTTATATAGGCATTATACCAACTATAATTGTATACATTATCATCCTTCAATGGAGATCAATGGACAATTTTAGACAAATTTAATACTACTAGTCTTCTCTTCAAGGTCCTACATATATAATCAACCATATCCAATGACATTTCATTTTTTTAACCATTAATATTGTTATTATGTGACATTTTCTTGCATATCTTTTTATTCACTAATAATTGCTTCAGTTCTTCTTTATATCCGAGCTTCAAAAAAGTCGCACTAAGGGAGAAAAAACTTCAGTTCTTCTTTATATCCGAGTAGAAGGAAAAGAGAAAAGTAAATAACTTAGAAAAAGGACCATAAATTCAAAGTACTATGTGGTATCACTTGGATTGATGAGTCCATGCATATAATAATGGTGGTCACAAGGGACTTGGGAGGAGGAACCCATTTCAAGACACACATCTCATGAAGTCAGTGAGCTAGCCATTAGGTCATGGGATAAAGCAACAAAAACATAAGGCAGGGCGGGCATGGCATGGCATGTTGGTGCATGGGGTCATTTCTACCTTATTTTGCTTCACTGTGGTCACCCTTTTGGTTTCTACCATTTTGTTGTCATAAAATGCATGTGGGTTAAGTTGTACATGTGAGGAGAATTGAGTACATATGTTAGCTTGTTTCGGGGGAATATAATCGTGTACTTCTAAAATAATAAAATCTTTGAGTAAATTGCCTTTTTGGAAATAAAATCTTTGAGTAAATTACACTGATCGTCCTAGTGGTATAAGCAAATTGACATTAATCACACTTCACTTTTCGAAGTTACATCGATGGTCTTTACTTTTGAAATTAGGACACACATGGTCCCTAGTTTACACGTTTGCAAAAGAGTCCTCTTGAAAATAATAAATCTTCAAATAATCAGTCTTTGGTTTTGAAATTTTACACATAATTTTTTTAAGGAACGACTGATGCTATTTTGAAAATTTTCATGTCCTATTTTAAATTAAGTAGAGTTAGAATGTGAATGATTAAATTATGCTAAATAGCACACACATCAAGGCTCAAGCCATAGACTCGTGATTCACTCTTTATATATATATATATATATATATATATATATATATATATATATATATACTAAAGGAGTATAAAACAAAGCTTCAGAATTTGCCACGTAAACACGAATGCCACGTGTCAACATTTTAATTTTAGTTAACAAATTATTTAATTAATATTATATTATTTTTTAAAAATTTTTAATAATTAATAATATTGAAAGAATGAGTCCTGTTTGAAAACAAACTCCTACAAATTATTTAATTAATATTATTTTATAAATTATTTTATAAAATATGTACTACAATTATCATTTAATCACGTAATATCTAAAATAACTTTAGTAAATTACCGTGAATTGCACGGGTCTTCCACCTACTATATATATATATATATATATATATATATATATATATATATATATATATATATATAATATTTGAGACAAAGTCTTGAAAGGAAAAATAGTAATTTACTATTTTACCCTCCACTTCATAAAAATGTCTTCAATTAATGTACAACTAAATACTTAATCAATGTTATTAATTATAAACTTTAATATATTATAATTAATTTCAATTTCAAAAGTATATAACTTAAAATTATAACTATTGTATCTATATCTATATCTATACTTACTATACAAAATATTTGAGACAAGTTTTGAAAAAATAAATAATAATTTACTATTTTACCCTCCACTTCATTAGAATATCTACAATTAATGTACAATTAAATACTTAATCATTGTTATTAATTATAAACTTTAATATATTAGAATTTATTTCAATTCAAAAATATGTAACTTAAAATGATAACTATTGTAACTTACATAACATATTAATGTATATTAAAATGTCTGTTTTGATAGAAATATTGTTACATAAATGTAATATTTTCTTAAAAATTATAAGCATCTTTATATCTTTATAATAATATATAAGAAGTTGAAAACTTTATTAAACTTTTAATACAAAGATACCATAACTTTTTTTACTACCCTTTTAAATATTTTATTTAATATCTAAATATTTTTAGTTAGTTACATTTAAGTAAGGGCAAATTATCTAAAATAAATACGAATTATTGACATATTTAAAATCCAATCAACTATTAAAATTATCAAGAAAAGAAATCAATTATCATTTTCGTCATATTTTTAGCAATATCTTACCTCGAAATTCGGAGAAATGATAACATGTCATGTACCGTACTGCTAGAATTGTGATTAAATTATTTGCCCTTCAAATAATAATAAAATTTAATCTATTACCGATATAAAATAGTTGGGCCGTTTGTTAATAATAAAAATATATAAGTTACTATTATAACATCTTAGTTAGTACAACATCTAATGCAAATAGTACAAACATTTGAAACGATAATTTTTTTTTATACTTTCTGAAATGATAATTGATTTAACTATCAAAGTTAATAGTCAATTTAAAAGTTCATAATTCAATTTTTAAATTTTAAATTAGGTAAACAACTATTTCTCTTTCGCCCAGGGGAACGTGACAATCAGAGAAGAGATAAGGGTAGACAATACGAGTCGAGTCAAGTTAGCGGGTTTGAAATTTGAGGTACAAATTTCAAAACCTAAACTCGACCTGATTTTATAAAGGGGTTGACAAGTCAAAAATATTCAACTCAAAAATTATCTGCATAACTATTTAGGTAAACGGGGCATCATTTTGTTTTTTTTAAATATTTTTTTGGTTGATCAACCGACCCGTTGACACAAACCTTAACTCGAATCCAACCCTAAAAAACATAAATGTTTGACAGGTTTTAAGTTGTAGATTGATGGACTGAAAATTCAACTATAACTTATAATAGTGTATACAATAAAGTAAGAAAATAATATATCATTAAGTTTTTTCAATTTTCATTAAATGACGACATACAATTAAACAAAAGAATACCGCAAGTAAAACTTTTTGATACCGCTGCATAGCGCGGGTAAAATACTAGTATATATATATATATATATATATATATATATATATATATATATATATATATATATTTCTCAACTTGTCATTAATAGTTAGAAGCCTTAATCTTCTAGTTTTATTTACGTTTTATCCACAAATAAATTAAAATTACGTTAGTGTCAAATATCAAGATTGCATGTTTAAAGTATGTCGTATTATATATTTTCACAATTTACAATGAATAAAATATGGTTTAACCATATCTTACTATGTAAGACCGCTATATAGTAATAAAATATATTTTATTATTAGAGAAAGGTTAAAAAAAAGTACACTTAAAACTAAAGTACAAGAGAATGCTCTTCAACCACCAGATCATTTAATTCAAAGGATCATATTTGTTCTTGTTTTTTAAATACACGATTACAGCAAACATATACAATACAAGGGCTAAGGGCATTATCGTAACTTCAGTGTTGAGAGGTCCCTATCACTCAGACTTTACTTTCACACACATTATCATCATCCATTCATCTGTACTTCTCTCAAATCTCTTTGCTCCTCTCAAATTTATTCACACAATTTGAGTTCATTTTCTTCGTTTATCACCGTCGTTGTCTTTAACCATTGTCGTCAATTTTTGAAATCACCTCCATCAAAACCAACCATCACCGTCACCATTAAACCTCGCTGTAGTCATCAGAAACCGTTGTTGTCGTCTCTATCAACGGTTTCACTATCCCCACAAATCTTCACGGATGTCACCATCAACATAGACGAAGATCGATCTCTTGTAATTGCTTTTAAGTATCGATATAATCTTATTACAGAGTTCTCGAAGGTTGCGTCCGTATGGCTATCAGTTTTGCAGTGATAGGATTCGTAAGGTTTTTTGGTAAGCTTATCTTCATTCATATGAACAATGAGACGACACTATAGGCGCTAACAAATTTTAAAGAAATGTTGTAAAAGACGAGTTTAGTGAATAGAGACTACTCGAAGGGGATATGATGTAGCTTTGTGACAAACGGAGGAAAATTGAAAATATATGCACACTAGGTGTTTGTGAAAATGCATGTGACAAGTAATTATGAAAATATATGTCGATGTTCTATTTAGGACAAGTAGATCTCCCTTTTTTTAGTTTTGAGAATAATTTTGAGTTGAAAGTATATGCACACCAGGTGTTTGTAAAAATGCATGTGATAAGTTTGTGTAATTAATAACGAAAAAAGATAGGAACTTAACGAATTGTTCGAACACACATGTAACTTTGAAAGAATAAATGATGAGAAGGAAATTGATTTTAGCTAAAACTTGAACAAACTTTGAACATAAAATAAAAGAACTAAAAATGGAAAGTGAAGAATAATGTATGCTATGCTACTACGATAACAACCAATATCACATGTGCTAACAACTATTAATACATGTGATTACAACTAATATTACATGTGATAAAAACTCGTAACACATGTGTTAACAACTGATAACACATGTGATATTGACTAATATCACATGTGTTAGAAACTAATAATACATATTGATATCAACTAATATAATATTTGTTAACTAATATAACATGTGTTAACAACTAATAACACATGTGATATCAACTAATATAATATTTGTTAACTAATATCACATTATCACATGTGTTACAACTAATAAGACATGTTAACAATTAATAACACGTGTGATATCAACTAATATCATATATGTCAACTAATAACACACGTGTTAACAACTAATAACACATGTGATATCAATTATAATCAACATAAAATTGTCACCATATAACAATCAATATCATGCGTATCTACAACTATTATCACATGTGATAACAACTATTAACACATGTGTTAACAACCGATATCACACGTATTAACAACTATTAACACATATGATTACAATTAATCTTCGTGTAACATTAAACAAAACTAAACTTTACACGAAGAAATAACAAGTCGTATCACATGCAAAATAAAATTTATCAAGAATGACACATAAAATTCAAATTACATGCCAATATCACATGTAGGGCTGTAAATGAGTCGAGTCAGCTCGCAAGCTACTCGAGTTCGACTCGTTAAAAGCTCGATTCGAGCCGAGCCTAAACGAGCTCGAACCTGAGCTTGAACATATTTTGGAGCTCGTTTAATAAACAAACTCGAGCTTCTTATATCGAGCTCGAACAAGCTCGCGAGTCTAAACGAGCTTTTCAATTATATACATTAATAATTTTTTATATAATAATAATAATATAATATATAATTATACAATAATAATAGTCTACATATATAATATTACTTAATATAATAGTAGTTAATCGTATTATATGTAGCTAAAAATTAGACAAAGAACAAATATATATTATTGATTAATAATATAATTATTTAAATAAAGAATATTATGGAATAAACGAGCCGAGCTCGAGCCGAGCTCGAGACTGTATAATATCGAACGAGCCGAACTCGATCTTTACATACTAGGCTCGAAACGAGCCGAGCTCGAGCTCGAGCTCGAGCTCAGTGAATTTTAAACGAGCCGAGCTCGAGCCTAGGCGAGCTCGGGCTCGGCTCGGCTCGTTTTCACCCCTAATCACATGTGTTGTTAGAGTGTGAAAATCTTAAAACCCACCAAAAAAATGAAAAAAGTATATCTTGTGAGATGTCTAATCGAAGAGAAAAAACACTTGTTTTTATGGTGCGATTTTTATAATTTTCCGACATACTGATTTTGAGATATTTAATTTTGAAAATGTGAGGGGAAAGTGGGGGTTTTGTGAGAATGACTATAATACCCCTACACATGGCATAATCTAATTGGTTCTGTCATACTTTAGAAAATTATTGTACTCTAATAATCACATCTATTTATTATTAATCTTAACGGTTACAAACTCACCAAGAGATAGTGCTCAAGTCTTCATTGTTTTCCTTCAAATGATTGTCATTATGAAAATCAAAGAAAGTAGACATGTATGCATTAGAAGGTGTAACACCATGTGGTGGTTGTTATTGTCAGACTTCTCTTCATGTTCCTTCGAGTATAAAGCGGAGGTAAAAAGTTTCGCCTACCCACTTGTAACAGTGACGCTGTGAAAACATAAAACCTTAGGTTTACAATTTCTATTTACAAGTATCAACAACTTGTTCATACACTTACATTTCTGCTAGTTTTATCCCGACTATGTTGTTACATTCTTAACAATGCAACTTGCTTAACAATATATTCATTATTCTCCTAATATGACTCGATGTTCTGCACATCCAACTGAACCATTTTAGTTTACTCCAAAATCTCAAATAAACTCTCAATATCCAATTAAAGGTTTTTTTTATAGTATAATTGTCATCAGAATTGGTTAATATTTTCATGAGTCATAATATGCAAATTCTTGATTTACATTGGTTACTATTTATGCAACAAAAACATGCTAAATGGATGAGTAGATTGTACGAAGATAAGAAATTTGCATGTTTGACCAGTGCATCTCATATGTTTAATCAGGAGTGTACGAAGAAAAAAACATGTCTACATAATTAACAGCCCGTTTAGGGCCCACAAAAAACATGTCTAGATAACGGCCCGTTTAGGGCCCACTCTAACTTTAGCCCAATGTTAACGGCCCCTTTAGTACAAAACTTGCTCTTCTAAGCCATGAAAAACAAATGAATAAGAAACTCTTCCGTAGAAAATAATACACAACCAATTTCTAACTTTTGTCTTATATTTAAATCGATATTATATAATCACAAACTACCAATTATACATTTTTAATCAAATACAATTACATAAATAAGTAACTAGCTTAGTGTATATAAATGTGAAGGTTATAAGTTTAATTCTATTCTCAAAGACCTTTAACCGCGAGTTACGTTAGCTGTAGCATCGGTCATAAAGCTGTCAGAGTGTCAATTTTACCCTAATTACACAAATAATCTCTTCCATGTTAACCGTAGTACTAGTTGGTGGGACTCTGAGAGTATTGGTGTTAACTCAATTACACAAATAACAAATCTTTTTGGACAAGAGATTAAACTTAATTTTTTTCTTTTTCTTCTATCAAAAACAAATTAACAATTATTATTATTAATATTATTATTATTATTATTAATTATAATTAATTATATATTATATTATATTATATTATATTATAATATTACTCCTTAAAAGACATTGGCATGAAATACGTATAAATTGAAACCATGTAATACGAGTATAAAACGGAAAAAATTTGCGTAGCTGTGACCTGATCAATTTCATTTCAATTTCAAAATCAACTGCGCACAATTCACAACTACCGTAGGTTTTTTACTTAATCATTATTTCATTCTTCTAATTTGATCAAATCAAAATCAACAAAATGCCGCCAGTATCAGCATTAGCAAAGTACAAGCTGGTGTTCTTAGGCGATCAATCAGTCGGTAAAACCAGCATTATCACTCGATTTATGTATGATAAGTTCGATACATCTTATCAGGTAATATAAATGTTATTCATATAGCACTTACTGAATCGGATCACTGTATATTGTTTTGTTTAATAATTTTATCAGATCAAATCGGCGATCTGATTGAACAGTGTCGCCATTGTATGTTTTTTTTTTGTTGATTATGTTCAGATCTGTAGTTTTATTGCCTTTAATGCTATAGAAATTGATTTTGCTAGGGTTTTAAGTTTTGTTAAAATTTTAGTTCATTGATTATAACTATAGGATCATATGATTAAATGAGATTAAGACCTAGTTTATGGTGCAATTGATGCTAAGTTTCTACGAAACATGTTTGTGGTTTCTATGATATGTATTGTTAGTCAAAATACAGCACGACTGGCTCGTTTCTTATGTTTTTGATGCATTTTGAGATCTGCAGTCCAATGGACAGTCTTTTGGATGTAAAATCAAAATTGATAACTGTTATAGAGAATAGGTCGTTTATGGTGCAATTGATGCTAAGTTTCTACAAAACATGTTTGTGGTTTCTATGATATGTATTGTTAGTCAAAATACAGCACGACTGGCTCGTTTCTTATGTTTGAGATGCATTTTGAGATCTGCAGTCCAATGGACAGTCTTTTGGATGTAAAATCAAAATTGATAACTGTTATAGAGAATAGGTCGTTTGGGTCAATGATCGCAATAATAGGGAACTCAATTGTAGATTTATAGAGTCATGTAGACATATACTGTTATTGTTGAGTTCTGTTGAATTGGTTAATTAAACTTGTTATGACAAGTCTTCATGGCCTTGTTGCATATGGGCCTCCCTATTACACTTTTATAGAATAGTATAATTACGTTTATCTGTTTAACTTGACTGTTATGTTGTCTAACTAAGTGAATTGTGTTATCATATGTACTTAAAGTTTCTTACAAGATCATTACGAAGTTAAAATAATGGATGTGTTGTAGTTTAAAGGTTGATATTGACTTTTTCTCTTGAAAATTGAGCTCAAATTCATATGTGGTGAAATAATTGTGTTCTATATTGATCAGGCAACCATTGGAATCGACTTCTTGTCGAAGACTATGTATCTTGAAGATCGGACAGTTCGCCTGCAGTTGTGGTAGGATCTCCTGCTATAATGTTTCAGATCTCCTCATGCAAGTTCACTGCATTTATAGTGCATCTGTTTTTCAACAAATACGACATCATAAAGTGCCAGTATCTTTCAAACCATTATTATTGGGCATTCACCTCTCCAGAACATTCTCTTGCATTTTCTGTTTGATGATTATTGTTCACTAAAATTTTCCAATATAATCTCAGGGATACGGCTGGGCAAGAGAGGTTTAGGAGTCTGATTCCAAGCTATATAAGGGATTCTTCCGTTGCAGTCATTACATATGATGTTGCAAGTATGGCATAATAAAGCATGCGTTTTATGAACTATATTTAAGCTTAGGGTCCGAAAGATATACTAAGTGTCAACATTTCCTGCTTCTGTGTTTTAGGTCGACAGACTTTTCTTAACACTATAAAGTGGATTGAGGAAGTCCGTGCCGAGAGAGGTAGTGATGTTATTATTGTTCTGGTTGGCAACAAGACTGACCTTGTGGACAAAAGGTAATCTTTTCTAGCCTAGTAATATGACGCCATGACGGTAGTTGCTCATATTATGTAAATTCAAATTTAGATGAACTGCTCTGTTTGATACTCTGTTTGAGTAGATCGAGGAAGACCACTAAACATACCATTAAAATCACTAGTTTTTTTCTTTTATCAAATAGAATATTATTATGAAGAAACCATATGTGCATTAGTTCACATATTTAATGGTAGCTACGAATTAGTCCCTAAGCAAGCTTCGACAGGTGAACCCTCTTAGTATAGTCTTATGTTCTGAATCTTCTGATTAATGGTCAAGTATTTACCTGGTATATTATATCCTATTGTTCTGTACGAATTGCCACGTCATTAAAAAAAACTAAAAGATTGTTAAAAGATTGAACGCAATCCATTGTTGTGTAGTACTTCTAAGGTTTATACCTACATTTTGTCTTTATGAATTGTCTTGGTGATGAACTGCACATGAGTTCATGTTGTCCTTTGTTGATGATCCCCAGGCAAGTTTCAGTAGAGGAAGGAGAAGCGAAAGCTAGTGAACTAAAAGTCATGTTTATTGAAACAAGTGCTAAAGCTGGGTTCAACATAAAGGTATTTAACATCCCTACAAATGCCCAAAAAAAGTGAAAAATAAACGCACGCATAATTTTACAGATGTATAAATATACCCGAGGCTTTGCATGTCTCGAAACAGATTTTTACTATTTGCTAGCCCTGATGCAGAACATAACAATAGTCAAATCAATAGATCAAAATTTGGGTAAAACAAAAGATATACCAGGATTGAGAGGCAGTATATGATATTTCTCACAGGGAGATGTAAGAGGTCTCACAATGGTTTACAGCTTGGAACTGTTAATTATGCTAGATGCAGTTGTATTCGTTTTGATTAACATGTCACTGATATATACCCCTTTTAGTCCCCATGTAAATGGGCAACATTTAATGTGATACATATTTTAAGGTAAAAATTCATTTTTCATGGTACCGAGAGAGTTTAGTAGTTTACAAATTAGGAGGATTTCATGGTACTTGATATGTCAAGTTATGCTTCACACGAACAAGAAATGTTATATTATTGCTTTTTTCCGATTAAAAATATTTACTGGTGAATTATTAATATTACAGGCTTTATTTCGGAAAATAGCAGCAGCGTTACCGGGAATGGAAACACTTTCTGCAACAAAACATGAAGAGATGGTTGATGTGAATTTGAAGTCTTCAAGCGTACCTTCATCCCAGCCTGAATCAGGTGGGTGTGCTTGCTGATCAAAACCAAGTCAACATTCATTCGATATTTCTGCACTCCGGACGATGGCTGTTACACTCGTTCAACAATATGTTTCCGACTGGTTTTAACGTTCCAGGGCACATCTGCATAAGGTTAGAAACAAAAATATTGAATTTGAGGTATTATCATTCACCACAAATGTATGTAACGATTTGTTTGTTTGTTTTTTTTTTTCTTTCTTTTCTTTTCAATCTATCTATTTGTAACGGAAGTAGAATATCCTTGTGTACTTGAGCTATAGTTCGCCATGTCTAAGAAGATTATGTAGAATCTCCGAGATTTTGACTTCATTTTATTTTGATCAATGATGAAACAAAATACATGATACGTTGTGTTCTGAATCTTTTTTTTTTTTCTGGCCGACTTTGTACGTTTGTTTTATATTAGAGCTGTTTGTTGTAGCATGTCATTCGGTATTTCCAGTTGAGCTGCCCATGGTCATGACAATGTGTTGATTTTCATGTTAAAAAGTATTGAGTTCAGGGTTTCAATTGTCTTGTTGAAAAACAATTGAATGTTACTTTAAATCATTCATTTTCATATTTTAACAAGGGTTAATGTACAGCAACAAAATGTTCAATTTAGAGAATTATAAAAAATTGTTTATTTAAATCAACTAACTAAAGTTTATAAAAATTTATACAAGGATAACTAAAGTTTATAAAATTATTTAAAATGATGAATCCTTATCGGCTTCATTTTCCACATGGGCGAGATTTATAAGGTCAATTATTTTTTTATTAAAAAATTAGATTGTTTCCTAAATTGAACATTTTGTGAAAGTATGATACCCTATCTATCTACCAACCCATTTTAATATGAGTTTGCAACAAGATAAAGTTTAAACCTATTATTTTTAAAAGATTAAAAATATGTTCTTACCGGTGCCAACAGACATCGGTCCGTGGCGTCGGTTTTAGCCGATGTGACTGACGCAGTTAGCACGGCCCCGTCAGTTGCCAGCGTCGGCTTTTGGCGTCACTTTTTCGACGGGAACGGGCGGAAGAAGGGTTGGACCCACGAGCTTTTTTGTTTTGTTTTTGTTTTATTAGTTTTTATAATTTAAAAAAAAATCAAAAAAATAAAAAAAGTTTAAAAAACTATCCGTTGGCACCCCAAAAAAAATTTTCAAACTAAAAAAACTTACCTTTTTAGACTGTAAATAAACTCCTTTCCCACACACACCTTTTTTTACTACCACCAACTACAACTTATCTACTTTTTTTTCCACACAAGTTTCATCTTATTTCTACAATTTTCATATATTTTCAACACTTTTACTACTACATTCAAATGTGGTCCGATCCTGATAAGGAAGATTCTTATGCCGTCAAATAAATTTTTTATCCGATCGCTAGGCTTAATAAGCTTGACGCGGAAGACACAGATTCGGACGATGATGTTGAACCATCAATCTGTATACCTCGAGCACCAAGACAATATTTACCTAGAGATCGAGAAGGTGCCGGTCAACATTTGTTTCACGACTACTTTGTCGAGCACCCAACATTCCTTCTAGATTACTTTCGTCGACGTTTGCGGATGAGCAGACCCTTGGTTATCCGTATATGTCAAGGTATATTGTCGTACTCTCATCTTCCATTACCAGACTACTTTGCTTATTTTCATCAAAGTCAGGACGCGACCGGAAGATTTGGTTTTAACGTTTACCAAAAGGTCACTTCCGCCATACGCCAAATGGCATATTGTGCACCGGACGCGTTTGATGAATATTTATATATGTGTCAACAAACATCGTACGATTGTTTGGACAACTCTTGTAAGTGTATTTTTCATCTATTTTCGACCGAGTACTTAAGAAGACCAACACTCCAAGATGTGCAACGGTTACATCAACGTCATGCGGAGTTGCATGGTTTTCCAGGTTTGTTCGGAAGTATTGATTATATGCACTGGCCTTGGAAAAATTGCCCAGTGACAATACAAGGTCAATACACCCGAGGTGATCATGGCCATCCGACAATCATGTTCGAAGCGGTTGCCTTTCACGACTTATGGATTTGGCACACTTACTTTAGCCCTGCGGGATTGAGCAACGACCTCAATGTCCTTAATGAATCCGATTTATTCAAAGACTTACTTCAAGATAGAGCTCCAGAAGTAGTGTACAATATTTCAGGGACTCAATTTAATAAAGGATATTATCTCGCTGACGAGATTTATCTAGAATGGGTGACGCTTGTGAAGACGTTTAAGCATCCGATAACAGAAAGCGAGATGAGGTTCAAGAGATACCAAGAATCTGCCAGAAAAGATGTGGAACGATCTTTCAGAGTGCTTCAAGGTCGTTGGGCAATCATCAAAACCCTGCTAGACAATATAGCGTCAACAAAATACGTCGAATCATGTATTGTTGTGTGATTTTACACAACATGATAACCGAGGACAATGGGACGAAACATGTGTCGACTTGAGGAAGAGTATACGGCGAACCTGGAAAATATGCCCCGACGCTCGTGGCAAGAAAGGGTTGCAACACAAATACGTATGGACAAGAAATTACGTGACCGTGAGGTGGATCATCAACTTCGTGAAGCTCTTATCCAATACATTGCCACCCTCCCATCAAATTTCCGTCAAATACTTAATTAGTCGTATTTTATTTTCAGTAAATGTACTTTTATTTTTAGTTATTGTAATATTTTATTTTGAATTAATGTAATATTTTTAATTTTAATGAAAGTGTTTTATTTAATTTTGTTATTTAAATAATTAAAGTAAATAATGTGTGGGGTCTAAAAAAACTAAAGTGATGTTACTGTTGGAGTATAGTGTCGGTTTTGTGTCAGTGTTGAAAAGGACTGACGTTACACTGATTTGACACAAACTGACGCGTCAGTTTGTATTCACTGCTGGAATTGGTAAACAACTATTGAACTCAGTTACCGAGTAAATGAGTAAAAACTTGTTTTAATAAGTTACAAAATCAAAAGTGTACATCCATTATCCATTACATGTTTTAAAATATAATTTTCTTTTTTGTATAATCAAATTTTATAAATAGAGGGGTATCCTATTAATATGAAAGAAATAAAAAAGCACATAGCCCTTGAAAAACAGTTGATCGGATGAGGCCTTCATTGCCCACCATTCATCTAATCTAAAGATAACAAAAACTCTTGTAAACACACCACTACTCAATCCCTATCATATCTGCTTATTCCTGACCCAAACAAACACACACTCACAAAAAACACACACACTTAGACACTAAAAATGGCTCTTAGAATGTGGGCTTCTTCTACAGCCAATGCTCTAAAGCTATCTTCTGCTACCAGACCTCATTTCTCACCTCTTTCAAGATGCTTCTCTTCAGGTTTTTTACATTTCTACCCTTCCAATAGTCTCCATATATGCTGTTTTTCTTGAAAGTAGTCAAGTTTTAGAGGACAAAAATGTGAATTTAATATATGTGCATTGGTGTCTTTTTTGTGTGTGCAGTTTTGGATGGGCTAAAGTATGCAAATTCACATGAATGGGTGAAGCATGAAGGCTCTGTTGCTACCATTGGTATTACTGACCATGCTCAGGTTCTTTTCTTTTCTTTATAATTATAAATTACTCTTATTTTGGGCTGTTAGGTATAAATTAAGTGTCACGCGGGGTGATTATGTTCAAGTGAAAAAGTATAAATTTTTAAATTTTGTGCTGCACCCAAGTTAGTTTATTTTAACATCTATGTTATCCACTTGAGTCGAGTCGAGCCGAGCCTAGTTGAGTTCGAATTTGGCTGCACAAAAGCTTGAGAGCGCACTTACGGTGAGTTTGTGTAAACTCATATATGCATATAATAATTTCTTAGAAATATTACACATAAACCTTAATAATTATAGGCAAGGTCGCAAGGAGGTATAGATGAGGGTTTTTATAGTGAAAATTGCAGGAAGGATTTTTTTTTATGCTGAAACGTGTCGTGATGCAACATTTTTTGTTATAGTTTAATACACCAAACAGTTGGGTGCATCAACACACGTGTGAGCGCTAATGAACTCCATTCTTATAGACTAAACTCCTCAGATTTTTCTGCATAAGAGTTTTTATGTTGATATATGTAATAAATATTAGGTTACAGTAAGTAGCTTGTAAGTGTTCACATAAACTCGTAGGGTCTCAAGCTCTACTAGTCTTGACAATTAGATAATTGTGTGGGGTGAATGACTAGTTAACATGAACCAACTCTTTGTTGTGGATAAAGGTTGTATATATTCCTACCATAAATTTATTGTTTTGGTTGGTGCAGGACCATCTTGGTGAGGTGGTGTTTGTGGATTTGCCTGAAACCGGTACCTCGGTGAGTAAAGCTACTGGATTCGGAGCAGTAGAAAGTGTCAAAGCCACCAGTGACATTAACTCACCGATCTCAGGAGAGATCGTTGAGGTGAACTCAAAGCTTTCCGAGACTCCTGGTTTGGTAATTCCCGCTCGTCCCAACCTTCATCTTCTTGATTCCATTTGTTCATATATAGATTGTTTGACTTTATAAGGTCAAGAGGGTTACTCTTTTTTTACTTCAAACAGTTGAAAGTAATACTAAATTTTCATGACATTGGTTAATAAACTTAATAACAACCTCAAACTTGATAAAAAACACTACAAGTAAGAATAATTACGCATTACATATGTACGATAGTACATGTAGATTTTCAATTTTAAAAACAAACTAGGTGACCTTCACAAAGTCATATCTGTTAAAATGTTGAGTTTTTTATGACTAACTATTAAAACTTTGTGGGATGTTAAAGATCAATTCGAGCCCATACGAAGATGGATGGATGATTAAGGTGAAGCCCAGCAACCCATCAGAGTTGGAATCTTTAATGGGTTCGAAAGAGTATACAAAATTCTGTGAAGAAGAAGATGCTTCTCACTAGATTTGAATATACATCATGTCCTACCATTTTTTTTCGTTTCTTCCTCAACTTCGACTAACTGAAATCTCAGTTGTTTCAAATAAATCATATTATTCGAAGGTTTGATGTTGATTTATTTCTATCTATATAAATCATGGTACACGTTGAAGTATGTTCAATCTAATTCTGTTTATACCTTTCTTTAAGGTCAAACGTCGATGTATTGTAAATAAGTACGTATGATTCACACGCTTTTCAACTTAAAAGATTCAGGTGAAATGAGCCAAACATTGCGACATCATAAAAGCTTTGTTCAATGTTAAAGGGGAAAAACAGGATCGTTCAACGAAAATAAAGAAATCGAGCCATTTTACATCATACCAACATTACATGATACTCTGATATTCAATAACTCATTAACAAGTAATCATTTTTAAACATAATATATTGTACAAATCACAAAATAAATAATACAATATGGTACAACCGAAAATTCATAAGTTGCATGATATTCCAATTGAATATACGACAATAATTCGTTTTTTACAATGCTGGTACTGTTATTAGAATGTTGTGGCTGTTTTCATAAAAAAGACCATGAAACTATGAAATTCATATTTATACGATCAAAGCATAAGGTTCAATATTAACATGAACGTTTTAATATACTGGAAGAATTAAACGTTACCCACCTAAACCACCGATGGGGTATAAGAAGCGATAGACATTAGTTTGGATCTCATGAGTTCATCGATCACCGCCACTACATTAGTCTCAGTAGCCACAGCCACGATGTTGTCTTTTGCGATTTGAGGTTCACAATAAGAGATGGCGATGAGCAATTCCCTCACACGCACTAGTGAAACCTCTTGTGATTGTGGTCTATAATCCATATGACGAATTAGACTAATGTGTGACAAACCTAATACAATTTCACAAACAAAGCGAGTTTTATTAGGTTTTTTTAACATAACTTTGTAATCCGAATAATCATATACTTTTGGTAAACTCATTTTGTTTCTCAAAGAAAAAGAAAAATGATACTTAAGAAACAAGGAAAAAAATGTTTAATTTCCTTTAAACATGAATAAACCTCTCACAACTAATACTCAAATTAAATAGACATACAAGGCTACAAAAACAGAGGAAACCATAGGGTTAGCAAAATATGATCCTCTGTTTCAAAATATAACATAAATGAAAAAAATATCATATTATTAAATTATTGAATTGTTTTTAAAGGAACTCAATTATATTTGTTTTGAGAAAATATTCCAAAAAACAATCAAACGAATCTAGAATCCGGATAAAAAGATTTATATAGGCATACAATATAAATATGAACATACGATATATATGTATATGAATCTGAATACCTAGGCACAGGTTTATGGCGATTAATAAGGGCGATGAACTAACCAACCAATGGCGTGATCTGTGCCTCCCTCCGTCCGTCCGCCGATGGGTGTTTGGGAGGCGTTTTTTTATTGTTAGGAATGAGATGACAAGTTTTGGTCGGTGGGAGAGAAAATAGATTCTTTCTTTCCTTCCTTCCTTCCGTTTGAATCTTTTATCTTTTCTACGTCAAACCTTTGACTTTTAATTTTGACTCAATTCGAATCCTGTTGTCGTCTGATTTTTTTATTATTCCAAAATTAAAAATATATGTAGCAGTAATTCGATATTGTTCAATTATCATTACAATTTGCTATGTCCCTTGGTTGAAACGAGTATAAAATTTTTCTTGAAAACGGAGGAATGTAAGAACACTTCACATGTTACAAAATTCATTTTCTCTCACGTTTTTAAAAATTAAATATCTCTCAAACAGTAAGTCGAAAAATCATAAAAACTGCACCATAAAATTAAGTATTTTTTTCTCTTCGATTAGAGATCTCACAAGGTATACTTTCGACAACTTTTTTTTTATAATAATTTTCATAATTTTTGTAATTTGATACTGTTCAATTATCATTACAATTTGCTATTTCCCTTATATTTATTATTATTATTAGTATATTTATTAGTTTCAATAATATCTTATTTTAAACAGTATCTGTTACTTTATATATATATATATATGTATATATATATATATATATATATATATATATATAATTATTAGAAAATGGAAACAAAAAGGGTGTGACAAATCAATTCAGTAAAAAGTTATCTATTTTGAACCATTAATTATTACCGAGTCGTTTGCTTCACTCATTTTCAACCTCTTAGGTGGCCGGCAAGAAACTACTACAGTATTTGGATAGAAAGATATTTTTGGTTTATGTCTGCATGCCTTCTTTATCGTGCATGTGTACGTACAACGTTTCTTGGGGCCAATATTACTTCGTTGAAATATGGGTTCATTGATGCCATGACATAGACAAGTATCATTAATTAAAGACAAATAGATAAATGTTTAATAAAACATAATAAGAAAGCGAATGAATTTATAAACGTTCGAGATCGATAAATGACTTCACTTCGGTACTATATATATATATATATATATATATATATATATATATATATATATATACACACACACACGTAAATATGAAAGATTTTAGAGAACATTAACGCATGTTTGGTTGGGAGGTTTTGAAATGAAGAAATGGATATGGATTTGATTAAGATTGTTTGGTTAGGAAGAATGTATTAAAAATATAAAATGAAACCTGGATATAGGAACCCCTCAAACCCATGATGGAGAGGGTTTGGAAAATACCTCATTTTAAATGGAGTATTTTTTGCCTTTTACTCAACAAATTTATCCACCAATTTAAAGTTTGTCATTACAAATTTATAAACTTTTTTCCTTCTCGAAATAGCAAATGTTATGAAGTGTTATATATTACGGGTAAATCGTACTTTTAAACTTTATAATCTAATAAAACCAACTGATAAACTAAAATAAATAATTTTGCATACATTGTCTGTCTAATGCAAAAATATGTTAAATATAAGATTAAAAAAATTTAATTATTGCATTTAATCCATACTTACAATAAATCAAGCATTAGCTTTGAAAAATAATACACAAACCTAGTGTGCAACCAAAACAACAGTTTTCAAGAATCATACACATTCTCGTTCCACCATACCATAAAATTCATACTCATAGTGAATTCTCACTACAAAACAAACGCACCCTTAATAACGTACAAAATTCTTGTATAATGAAAGTTACTCCGTACTGAATAATATAATTATAAAAATATAAAGGTGGCCGACCCAAAATTCATATGGATATATCTTTTTGGAATAGTATTGATCGATCAGGCCTTTTGGATCATCAATTTTTTTCTTCTTCCTGAAATCAAATATTGGCCACAACTAACATATTTATTGCCTTTTATTGATCTTGATCTTTCAACATTCTACCACACTGAGAAGCCCTAAATGACATACTAGTCACCAACATGTTACAACAAGTGGCACAACTTGTTCAAATCGATCTATACATGCATCACAATCCCTCGATAAGCGCGATTAATTCAAATCGTACTTCATGTACGTCCATTAATTATATTAAGTTCGCTATAACACATGAATCAGTTTTATATATGCTTTGACATATGCATAGTACTTGATAAATGTGTAGATTATGCGCTTGTATATATAGTTGTATGAAGAAATGAGGTATAACTGAGTAATTCTTAATTATATGGAACTCTATTTTTAAAATCTTCATAAAGATCCCAAACTTTTTCCATGCTTTAACTTTAAGCAAGTTGCTCGACTGAAAACGTACACCAACTAATGTGTTTGATTTTATCAAATATAATCAACAAATTAAAGTTTTGTACTTCAATCATACTAGTAAGTTATTTCTTCGATACGGTGATTGAATCTGTTTTATGGGTTCTATGGCGATTCGAAAACGCAATGGTATTTGACGTTTACCTCAAACCAAGATCCGATACAATCGGTGATCAAAGTCAATTGGCTAGAGTGGAATTGTACTCCTAAACATGTTCGTTCAACTTGATTGTATTTACTTCGTTATCTAGCAGCTTTTAAGCGTAACGTTTTGTTAATGAATATTCTAGCAGCTTTCTAGCCTAACTTTTTTCATTTCTCTAGTTATGGCAGGACTCTTATATGAAACTTCTGTTTTTGTTACTGTATTATATATTAGTTGCTCTAAGATTTATATATACCAACGACGACGAACGATCGAAATGTGACAAGATGGTTTCCAATGTTGTTGAGTTACGCGCTACATTTAATTTATTCGTTATTTTTGATGAAACACGTACCGGACACATGGAGGCCGGTATAGAAACCATGACCTAACTTATGAAAAGATGTCTCATAATCCTCACAAGTTTATCTTATGTTGCCACGTAAGAAAATCATATAAAAGATTTGCCACCATGTATATTTTACTAGGCTCAAAATCTATTTCAATTCATCATATATATATCCTAAGTAAACAATATTTAATGAATGATAAAATCATATCATATATATCATTAAACTAATAGACTACGTTTACCCTACTAAATACACTTGTATTGTATAGTATCTCTCAATCTTTACACGAATACGATTGATCGAAAAGGATGTTTGTGGACATAAATAAACAAAATTCCAAGTGAGGTATATACTATATATCATGGGTTAAATTATAATGTAGGGCCTTATTGGGCTTTCACTATAGCTAATAAACTTGTTTGCATATCCTACAACTCTTATAATTAGTTCAAATCTTTCACTGTGGGTATTATATAGCATGAAATGCAAACAATATTAACATAAATGTGTCATATGATCTTTTGTATCCAAGCATACTAATAGATAGATAGATAATAGTTTATATATAGGTCGATGATAAAACTGAACAAATCTGAAATCTAGTTTCTTGCAACTTGCTAGAGTACAATTCATCATGTCGTTCTAAAGAAACGATAAACACTTCTACCTTAATTTCTTTTTGTTATCGACCATATATAATGCTACCGCCAAAATAGAATACGTATAGTAGTTGTGCAGGGTGTCATCGTAAGTTAATTAATAAGGTAAAAAGTTCTCGACCTTAGAAAATATGAGACCTTGCTCTTATGTTTGGCTTTTTAGGGTTTCGGGGTGCTTTAGTTAGACCTATGAATTGAATTACTAATATATACTGTGTATGTTAATAAGAACATACGAAAATGTTTTATCATTAAATAACATTCAAACTCGGAAAAAACACGATGTGTATTGTTTATAGGGTTCCTTCTCATAATTAAGTCTCCACAATATGAACATATCAACGAATCTGATAAGCGGTACGTCTAGTTACAGATATGCGCGACAAAATTAGTTCTGATCGATCAACTATATATAAAAACAATGACCTAATTTTAGAAGGTACCCACCAATAATTATTCAGAAAAATGATTATAGTAATTGGCCTATATATACTTTGATACTGATGTTTATTGAAAATGACAGAATTGAAATTGGTGGCATCTGACTATTAAGATTAGGCCTTTAAAGTTATAAATTAAGAAAAAGCTTACCAGTGTGCAGTGGCTAATGGAAGACATTACAACGACTTTCAATTCTTATGTTCTCATAATTTCCTCACAAAAACTACACCATTTGCATGATTTTATACATATATACTTGAACAAAGTGTTTTTGATACCTAGCTTTTTTCATTATAAATTTGCTCAAGAAGGAAACATTATTACGATTTAATTAATAACGGAAATTACAGGATAGAGGTTAGTTTTGTTGAATCTTTATTGGATGTGAAAATAGTTTAGCTTTATAAGTGGCCATGGATTATGCAATGGTGCACTTTCGTAATGTCATAATCCGACTTATGAAAGTTGCTGTATAACGATCGATAAGTGCAATTCATTGTCACTTTTTGGTTAAATATTGTTGAAAGTGAACCTGGCTTGGCCTAGAACCAACGTGTCCGATCTAGTCTTATGTGCACACAAACTAGGACAATTTGGTTTGATCTTGGTCTTTGAATATTGTTTTATAATGCTAAAAGTAGACAAATAAAATCTTAGTTTCAATTCTTATAGAGCAACCCTACTTTAAATAATATAGAACTGTTTTTTGGACCAAATCTTGGTGTCCTATGCTTGTATGACATTGGTTAAGAGGTTAAGATCAATTTCTCTTGAACATTATGTATATAGTAGAGTAAAACGAACTGAATAGACCCTAAACGTGAGCTTAATCAATATGACACCGTACGAATATAAATGATCTCTTTTATGATCAAATGTGTAACGTGATCTTGATGTCGTCATAGCACTTCCAAATGACACCATGATCAGCGAACAGGAACAATTGCGTCGTTTTGTTACCATGAATATCCTTTTTCGTTTTCTATTATTGGTACATTATATATTCATGCTCACAAGTTGTAATCTTTTATTAAACTTTGCTTTTTGTGAAAAAAGTATGATATCAAATTAGGTAAATCTCATCACCTTTTATATTTTCAGATGATTTGAACAGAATGGGTTGGTGTCCATTTATATATATGTTTTAGATGCCACAAGTCTTACAAAAGTAGGTATGTTTGATTTATGGACTTAGTTTGCCTTTTTTGTATTAAAGTATGCTCAGTGCGCTAAGTGATCCAAAATGCGTATTACGAAGATAAACCTTTGGTTAATTAGCCGGAGTTTCTAAAACGATGTCGACGATTTGCAAGTTAAGTAGAGTTTAAAACTTGTTATGGCCGGGGTTGGCATAATGGCAAAATTAGTGGCAGCTGATTTCAGAGATGAATCGAAGCATCGATCATGTCTAATGTTTGACTCCCACGTACCAGTCAAAGTTAATAAATTCCATGTATATATATGGGCCAACTTTGTTGCATGGTAAAAGAAATTGAAGTTTGCAATTTAAAATAGCTGTTTATATATGAGTTTTCAAGTAGTCTGAACTGACCGGATTTTCTAGTTGAACCGGAGAACATGCCGGACTCGTAAAAATTGATTATCTTTTTTAGAAATATCGACAAATTATTCACACACATTACTACCACAAATGTCAATTCGGATTAAATTCGCCTCGAACGAAAACTGATAATCCATAAATATCTCAATAATATCTTATCATATTCGGATTAAATATTAAACTTAATAAGTTTGACGTTTCAAAATGGGCAACTTTTTGAAAAGGTGAACATATAACTAGTAACAATTTATATCGTCACAAAAAGGTTCAACGTACGATTTCCAACTTTAAAAAAATAAAAATATGAGAATGCATCATTTTATAGATTTTATTTGTAAAGTTTTCGTAACTTTAGCATTTCTTCAATTTGTGATCTTGTTTAATTCACATAATGCTTTGATATCAAAGTAATTAAAATCAAAATACATTGAAACTTAAGACTTCATTTGGTTTTTCAATTTTTTTGAGTGACAACTTATTTAGTACCAATGAAGTATACTAGTAATTTTTATTGTGTTTGAATAATATGTTAAAATGATTTTATCATATAACAATATCATTATTTTCTATAAACTAATTTATATTGATATTTTATAATAATTAATATATTAGTTATTTTGATTAAAAAATTAACATCATAATTTTCTCAATAACATAGTTTTGTGTAATTGTCTAATAAAATGATTCATAAGGTTTAGAAAAATTTACACCGGCAAATTTTTTGTTAACTGAAATAACTAAAATCTAGCAAGAAGCTAGGGGAAAAAACAGAGGACTACATATACAGACATGGATTAAGAGTATGGTCGACATCTATTTTAGGGTTAAACTTATAAAAATGTACTACATTTATCCTATAACTATAACAAGTGTCCACGTTTCTTTGTCCCATTAAAATAGACTTTAGTGGATAAGGATAATATTTTATTAGTAAGTGAAATTAATGAAATTTCATAAAACTTTGTGTAAATTTAAAGTTATAATGGGACGCAAAGAGTAACATTAATTTGCTAAAAATATTAATAATATATTTGAACCTTTTATTTTACACATATAATACATGAACTTCTAGTTTATCCTACACGTGAAATTTTCTCTTATAATGACGTGTCATATTCTAAATATAAAATCAGATTTTCTCTCAAAATTTAAACCTTATTAGAGTATCACATAGTACGTGGCATAAAAGGTAAACGTCATTCTATAATGTATATCAGATACAAATATGTAATAATTTGTACACCACCAATTTTAATGTAATGTACAATACTTTAAAACACATCAGACTGAAAATTTAAAATTTATGTTGTACAAATCACTCATTGTATAATATAGTCGTTAGATCAGATTAAAAACATGTCTACCTGTTTTCGCTATTATTTTGGAGAAAATCCAAACTTGATATTTACACTACACGTTCCTTAAAAACAGTAAAATGTTTGATTAATTAGTTGTTTGTATATGATTTTTATTTACTAGAATAGTACGTAATATGATCGACCGGTCGTTGACTTGGGTTTTGATCTTATCTAACTCATCGTAAGTTGTTCCATATTTTGTGATAAGTAAACGTTACATATCAAAAGATTTTCATTTTTAAGATAAGTGACTTCTTATCTTGTTTTTTGTAGACGACATTACATACGTCATTCACAAACGAGGTTTATATTTCATACCATTTTGATCAATATATATAAAATATATTTTATAGTAAAAAAAAAAATGAATTATTACAACCGATGTCTTGTTTGTTGATATTTAGGGTTTATCGCATACCTGATAAAACATTTATTATAAGATTAATTAGGAAACCTTATCTATATCTATTTTTAATTATTTTTAATTTCTTTTCGCATCAACTACAACACGTACCCAACTGATGTACTTATTTCAGGAGCTGTACGGTCTAAAATATAAGACGTGCTTAATTATATGGAACTTTACTTGAAGAAACTCGTGGTAAGTAATTAAATTCATAATGTATCAACATATCGATTTTTAAGTAACATTATTATTTAAACATGGATTTTCATAAATGAAAAAACTACACCTATAACCTTTCTTAATGTCCAAGTTAATTACGCTTATGTCGATTAATATCGTCATTCGGAATGTCTCAACTTTTTTCCTGGCTAAGCGTGTCAATCATTTAGTATGAAAGTCTTCTCTTCAAACTAGGTCTGCCAGACTCGTTTGAGTCCCGTATTGTAATTTATTCACTACCTAATTAATCTAATCTAGAAAACAAATTTCACTTTAAATTAAGTTTATCATCAAAAGCAACTTGTAATTATTATGTTAAGTTTTTGCTCTAAGCGAGAACTTAACAAGTTTAGGTACATTATTCGCGGAAGATCATTAAAGTTTTTGAGCGATGCAAAACACTGCTAACGTGGATGCGAGATCGTTTGTCGTGGCAAACCCAAAGACTGCACGCAACATCATGCACGTATGTCATAAAATGTGGATCCAAAATGAAAAGAGAAAATAATTAGTAGATAAAATGTACACATTAGGATGATATATAATGTATGACAACAAAATCATTTATCTTTGTATTTACAATAATAGAGCATGAGAAAAAACGATAAAAAGGATTGCATCATCGAGGGGAAAAAGCACCCAAATTAGAAGGCCAAGAGAAAGTGATGTTTGAAAAGGGGCCCCATTTATTTAGGTATGTTTAGTGCGACCACAATTGAAAACAACTAAACATTTTATTTTACTCATTAAAAGAAAAACAAAAACCTATAACATATCGCATAGAGATATATTACCTCCTCCAATGAGTCTTGATATATTTTTGTTATTTAATAAAAAAATATTAGACGCTATACTATTTAATTCGTATACTCTGTATTTAAGTATACGAATATAGTTAGCACCTATTTAGAACATCTTCAATGTTTTTTAGGAATGCGTTTAAGATTTGGGAATTAAACCTCTAAAAATTGGTGTTTCTCAAAGCCATCGACGATCTTAATCCAATAAATTCAAATGTAAATCAAACTCATACTTCGTAGTTTAAGACATAAGACGTATGCTTAATGAACTCGTTAAGTTTTTTAACACCCAAACAAAGTACACCGCGTGAGTTTGCATGATTGAATTTAATCCAAAAAATATACTTTATATGATTGCTGAGTTTATAAATGTGTGACTTAAATTTTTTTCATTTAAGTATATAAATCGAAAGATTTAAACGTGTGACAACTATAAGCCGTATTAAATTATAGCAGCTAACCTAACACGTTATGTTACAATAGTACCTAATTATGTTAATTAGTTAGATAGGAGTATTATTTTGTTTGTTATCCAAATATAAAGCAAAAACAATGTGAAATCATACATAACAAAATTAATATAAAAGGTGAGAAAGTCTTTTCGCAATTTCTTCGATCATTTGTTAAGTCATTAATCATCAATTCACATCAATAAACACTAATTGTACAATTGTATTATCACATTTAGAAGGTGTTTAAATTCTCACCATATTTTACAACTCAATTTAGGTTAGTTGGGTCAAGGTTTAAAACGTTGTCTACAACAACAATGCTACCGATATCCTTTTTCAAGAATAATAATAGATACTAAAAATAGCATTTGTTTGTATTATTATTTATTTATTTATTTATTTATTTTTACTATTATTATTTAAAAGAAAATAAAATATGTATGTGGTTGATATAAAATTTAAAAAATTTTCTTTTGAAATGATCTGGACCGTTGAATGTAGTAAGAGAAGGCCTATAAGACCACCTCCCATTTCTACTCTTGTTTTGTCCATCTCTCACTCAAGCCTCTTTAGCAAATTTGTCTCGATACATTTTCACATACCTTTTTTTCTTTCATTTCTCTCTCAAAATTCATCAACAAAAATGGAATCTTTCAATTTATCAAAGAAGGTGGTTCATCTCTTAAATTCCCTCCTAAAAGATATATACCTTATTTATTTATATTTATATTTACTATATTTCATATGATTTTTAATCTAAACTTTTTCAAGAAAACTACTTTGTTGTCAACATGTGGAGCTAAAATTTGTTTGAAAAGGCCTTTGGGACAATATTTCAATGTAATTCAAGTTATGAACTTGGATTTTACATCATTTTTATCATTGGGTGGCAAATATTTTGCTTCTTGGCATACTCGATTAATTCATTGTCTCAAAACTTGTTTTTGCCCACAACATTATCATATTTTGTAACTTTTCAAGAGTAATTTGGGTATTTGGTTACTAATTAATCAAACTACTTGTAATCACATTGTGTCACTTGCACCATTAAAATCGTTGTCTCCGACACTATTTTATATCAATAACATGTGTCATTAGTCGAATTTTCAGTTCTATTTGACGTGTATATATCATTTTTTAAAAAGATGATATCTTTTTGATAGGTTAGGAACTCGAATGTCTTTCGAGACTTGACTCGTGATTTGGCATTCGTTAAAAGGTCATTGACTATGTGTCATAAGATTTGAACACGTGTACTTGTTTTAAGAAACTCAAAACGGATTATATTTTCGACTAACACATCACATGCATATTTTAGGTTACATTTGCCAAACTCATATTTCTAGAAGTCTCTTGAAATTAAAAGAAAATTGTTTTTGTGTAAAAGATGGTTAATACTACATTTAGAAGAAATATATACAAAAAATGACGTGTACTTGTTTGTAGAGTAAATTATTTTAACTTATTTTCTATTTCTTTTAATACTAATACAAATACAAATACAAATAATTTTGTAAATTTTTTTAATCATATCGTAAAAAATAAATAAAAATTGTAAGTATTTTCAACTCGAGTTCTAACCATTTGACTATTTGAGCGTATCCTTCTTAAATAAGAGTTTAACTACGATTGTTGAAGAAAATATTGAGATATTATTGGTATAAATTTAAATATTATTCAAAAATGTAATTGTGACAATGGCAGGTGAAGTGTATTAATAATGATGAAGAAGAAGAGACATTACGCACCCTGGACGGAACTGTTGATTTCCATGGACGACCAGCTCTCAAAACTAAAACTGGTCGATGGACAGCTGGAACTATCATCCTCGGTATGTATGTATCTATATATATATATATATATATATATATATATATATATATATATATATATATATATATTAATATTTCGCTAAAAAACAAAAACCTTAAATAATTGAGTAAAAACAACAAAAACTTGATATCATACTCTGCTTATCTTCATACGTAGTATATACTACATCATTTTACTGTATAGTATATTCGATAAGACAAGCTATTTATCCAAGTATATATATCTAAAACAATAAATGTATCTATACGGAGTTAAAAACGTAGATTATACGTGTAAAATAAAAAATTAGTTATCAGTTATAGTTATAGTTATAGCTATTAATAATTAAATTAAAGTGTAAAATTACGCTAAAAATAATTATATAAAGATTTGGAATGGTGGAGGATTATTTTATCTTAAATAATGATAGCTCTGTGTGTGGATATATTTTTATATAATTTAAAGTTAATTTATTAAGTGGCCTTAAATTAAATAATTATTAATGACATGGTAATTTCAAAGAATTGTGCGTGCTGAGATCCTTGAAAACGACACAGAATTTTGTAACTAGTTATACAAAAATGCAATAACTTTTATTATATTGTAACACCATTTTCTTATGAAGAGTTTTAATCAAATAATTAATAATCTTGAAACTAGTGTTCTTTTCTTCCATAAAATGCAATATTTTTTCATAGAAACACATCTTTTTATGATGATGTTTGTAATCACATATATAAGGATACTTGGTTTTGTAGCATGTGTTTTAAAGCCACAAGAACTATAATTTTTAGTCCTTTTCAATATTGAGAATTCTTGTTTTCTTTTTAATAAGAAAAAGGTGTGTTCCACCATACATATTTATTTAGAACTACTTTATTTTATACTTGTTAAAGTTTATAGATTATAATTTTTTTATATACATTTTTATTTGTTTATTTATTTGTATGTATTTTTTTTTTGTTAACTAATAGTCCAAAGTTATATATGGATATATATAAATATATAATTGATCCACGTATGACTAAAAAATTATAAATAATATATATATATATATATATATATATATATATATATATATATATATATATATATATATATATAGTGGAGTGTCCAAATAAGAACCATTAAGAAATTGAAAACTTGTGAAACCACTCGAATATGTGATTGTTCACATGTGATATTGTCAAAATATTTATAAAAATGTTACTAAAAATCATGTATATAAAGTTAATCACATATGAACATTTACGTATTCTTTATAGTTTTCAAAGTTCTCAAATTTATAGTGGTTATCATTTGAACCTTTCTATATATATATATATATATATATATATATATATATATATATATATATATATATATAAAACTTAAATAAACCTATATTTTTCAGATTCAAAAAAGGTATATTTCATGAAAATGAAAGTTTATTTAGTGATGGGTCTATTACATATAAGAGTCAAAATATTGATGTGATGTTTCTCGAACAAAAGCTTTCAGATTTTGGGATACTTCCTACCACACGACATTGTTTATATATATATATATATATATATATATATATATATATATATATATATATATATATATATATATATATAATAATAATATCATCATCATCGTATAATTTATAATATATATAGTAGTAAATATATCAACAAAACGACAATGTTTATGAAAAATTAGAATCTACTGTATTTCGGAAACATAAGCACATACACGAAATTTTATAGAGTATGATCCAGATATTTTAAATGCGAACTTCGAAGTTAATTTTTTTCACATATATAAAATAGTTGGATTATAAAATGTGACAACTAAACACTTGTTCAACATGCATGCATGTTGTGTTGGAAGATATTTTAAGAAGATAAAAATGTTTTATTGTCGATACTTTTATAAATAACAAACTTGACTTGACTAGTGTCTTTATTTTATTAATTTACATACGCCAAATATATATATATATATATATATATATATATATATATATATATATATATATATATATATCTCGGAAAATACATTCAAAGAACTTGCATAGCCATATGGGTTCTGTAAATAATAATTAAGTTACATCTTTCTTTTAACTTATAAAAAGAAATTAGTATTCCGTCTAGTAGTATAATATATAAAGTTAACTTTTTCTAGAAAAAAAAAAGTAAAAATATTAAAATGAATAATGATTAATAGTTTAAACATATATAGTTTTAATCGCAGCAATTATGTCTGTATATGATATTTTAATATTTTTGCTTTTTGATCGGTAAGTAAAACTAACTATGTGTTACGGTACCTTTTTTTCACTCACTTTTTGATCGGTAAACTTTAGTTTAAGAAAGGGTAAATAATAAATATGGGAGGAAATAGTGGGCATGTGTTTAGATGAAAAGCATGCAAAAATGAGACGTGCCCGACACGTGATATGGTTGAACAGGTTGCATGACGCAAGCTGATTAGGCAACGTGGCATGGTTACCAACGTTTTATGTGGTCGCCCACTCTATCATTCCAATTCACGAGGTCCCAAAATATAAATTGAACTAACATTTTACTCCTACACTTTGTTAATTGTTACACCAATTTTACATTTTTATCATCTTATTTGATGATTGATACGGAGTATTTTTTTTTTCTTAATTAAGAATTTAAGTAAATTACGTCCTCTGTCTCTGTCTCTGAGAGATGTTATTAACTTTACTTTTCATAATCAGATTTTTACGAGTTTAGTCCCTTAACCCGGTTTTTCATTTCACTTCTCGTCTCTCATCTATCCTGAATCACTTAAAATTTTAAGGCACTTTTACCCTTTGAAGGACGATGAGTGAAACGAAAAATCAAGTCAAAGAATTGAACTCGCAAAAAATTAGACTCGATAACGAGAAGTAAAATTAATGACATATTTTAAAAATGGAAAATGTAATTCTAAGAACTTTATGTCATTTTCAAATAATAAGTAAAACACTTTTCTATTTTTATTTAGTATTGATTAATTGATAAAAGATAGATTCAGTGAACTGTTTCGTATAGATATATAACGTACGGTTCAATGATGAAATTTGTCAGGTCGTATCCGGTACTACGTGTAATGTTTTCTGTCAAGTAGTTCTAATTTACATGGCTTTTCTCTGAAATAAATTTAATTAATAATTAAATAAAATAAATTTGAACTTTTGTTGAAAAACAATTAAAAGTTAAAAAGCCAAATCATAAATAAATACTCATATCCAACTTAAACATATTGTACTTAAAATTAGAAATTCGTAACTGATACAAAAATATCAAAATGTTAGTAATAAACATATATTATTTACTTACAAATTAAATTTAAAGATAAACATGTCCGTACGCTTAGCCAACTTTAAAAAAAACGAAATAATTGCAAATCAAATAGAAAATGATGCCTAATTGTAAAGGAATTTATATGAATGATGTTACTTTGCACCAATAATTCTATAAATGGTACTACATAGAGTAGGTTTAAATCCATCCCCTAGATTTTCGGATGAGTATACACCACACATAAACACATAAATGTGTTTGAAACACATATATTTATCCACATTCGTACAATAAACACTTAACAATCAAACACTTGGAAGTTTGCTTGTACAAAAGAACAATAATAGCGAAAATAGCCCTAGCGTGTGTCGTGTTCGTCAAAATGGTTGTAGCCACAAATATAGATCGATCGCTGATAAGTGAACCGATTTAGTAATGCAATATTGTAGTAGTACATAAATTGATAACGATACAAAAATAACATGACGTTGTAGTTTATATAAAAATGTAACAAGATGTTGTTACACGACAAGAACGAAAATGTATATATGTTTTTTAGGACTAAAATAGATTATTATATATTGATCAAGAACTATAGTGTTTGTGGCTAACTTAAAAGGTTGCAAGAATGCATATAGGCCATAGAACTAGAACCGATGAGATAGTGATTTCCATAGCAAATTAAAAATGATCACGTATTGTTATGTTTCGTTTTCAACTCGATCGAATTAATAATTGTCCATTTGGTTATTAACAAAAACCGTCGGTTTGGAGCTACATAAGTTCTCCAAACTATCCTTGTAATGGAAATAGGTGATTTCACACTACTCATATACGATCCTTAATCGTGCTTAAAAACAAAGACCAAGTGTTTCAAACAAACAAAAAGAATTACTGCAAGATGGTGTATTTTGTACTACTAATTAAAATCAATGAAGATAGTTTTTTTTAATATACTTGTGAAACTGTAAATAATTTAGCACAAATAGTATGAAACTGTATTTAATTTAGCACAGATAATATGAAATTGTAAATAGTTTAGTACAAATAATATGAAACTGACGCTAAATCATATTACTGTGATCACAGTTAAAATGGGCTCAATTCCTTATTGAAGTTTTATGTAAATTTAGAGTTAGTTATAGCGTATCTAACTCTGTACATGCTATGCTTTCTTTTTAACAGTGAATCAAGGACTAGTTACTTTGGCCTTTTTTGGAGTTGGGGTGAACCTAGTGCTGTATCTAACAAGAGTTCTACAACAAGGTAATGCTGAGGCTGCAAACAATGTTAGCAAATGGACTGGAACTGTTTATATTTTTTCACTCGTGGGCGCTTTGCTCAGCGACTCTTATTGGGGTAGATTCAAAACTTGTGCCATCTTTCAAGCCATCTTTGTGTTAGTAAGTTCATCTACCTAGCTCTTATATTTCATCATCTTAAAGACTTGTATACACATTCTTACCCTCATTAATTGAAGGACAAAAGAATAAATTACGAATGGGTCAGAATCAGGAGCGAAGGATGATGCAGCGTTTTTTTTTTTCTTTTCAAAGTGACGCATTGAGTTATTATCTTTTTGGTGCATCACTTTGAAAAAATTAGAAGTCAATGCATCTTCCTTTGCTGCTCTTCTTCAGTAAAGGGCCTTAGTTCCAAATCATGACCCATTACATTTTTTGAAAGTGAACTCAATGTTTATGATTAATGATGACAGGGTTTAGGAGGATTATCGGTGGCATCAAGCATGTTCTTGATCACGCCTAAAGGTTGTGGTAATCGAACCACTACATGTGCGACCCACTCAAACTGGGAGATCGGGTTGTTTTATATCTCGATATACATGATTGCACTAGGATACGGTGGGTATCAACCAAATATTGCAACATTTGGAGCCGATCAATTTGATGAGGAAGATATTAATGAGGGACACTCAAAGGTAGCCTTTTTTAGCTACTTCTATCTTGCTCTCAACCTTGGTTCGCTCTTCTCCAACACGATCTTGAGTTATTTTGAGGATGAAGGAATGTGGACACTTGGGTTTTGGTTATCTACTGGGTCAGCATTTGCAGGACTCGCACTATTTCTTTGTGGGACCATAAGGTACAGGCATTTTAAGCCAAGTGGGAACCCTGTAAACAGATTTTGTCAAGTGTTTGTGGCTGCATCAAAGAAGTGGAGAGTTAAGTTGCCACAGGGTGAAGAGGATTTGTTTATAGATGATAAAGACAGTTCTCTAAGTACTGGGAGAAAGATACTCCATACACATGAATTCAAGTAAGCATGACGATACTAAAAATATATGATTTGAATATAATATTTTTCGATTTACATCAATTTTGTATGAATACCAGAATAGTTTTGTTTAGTTCAAATATGTAGTTTAGTAGCTTAGACTAGCACCTACAGGTAGAAAGATGGGTGGGTCTGGCAGGTTGGTCTGGCTATCAAACAATGTTTTGTCCATTTCTTAAAAAATGTTGAGATGCTTAATGTGATAGATATGACTAATCGAAATATACTTATTACAAAAGTAATATAATATGAAGTTTAAGTACATTTTTACATATTATGTGAAACTTTCAACCCGTTTGACATATAACACCACTGAAATTGATTCATTCATAAGTAAACGGGTCGAAGCTGTCCCTTTTAGTTGCACGTCTACTTTTTGCTGATATTAGTGTATTGTTTTCAGGTTTTTGGACAAAGCGGCATTCATTACCTCGAGAGATTTCAACGACCCGAAACAGGGAACTCACAACCCCTGGAGTTTATGCCCTGTTTCGCAGGTTGAAGAGGTGAAATGCATACTAAGATTGCTTCCCATTTGGCTATGCACCATAATCTACTCAGTTGTATTTACACAAATGGCGTCTCTTTTCGTTGAACAAGGTGCAGCCATGAAAAGTACAATTTCCGGATTTCAAATTCCAGCATCTAGTATGTCTAGTTTCGACATTTTAAGTGTTGCACTCTTCATTTTCCTTTACCGAAGAGTTCTTGGTCCTCTTGTACTAATGTTCAAGAAGAAAGACTCTAAAGGGTTGACCGAGCTTCAAAGAATGGGAATCGGGCTTATAATTGCGATACTCGCAATGGTTTCAGCTGGAATCGTGGAATGTTATAGACTAAGATATGCTAATCAAGATTGCCTTCATTGTGATGCCTCGAGCTCGTTAAGCATATTTTGGCAAGTACCTCAGTACGCATTCGTTGGTGCTTCTGAAGTGTTCATGTATGTTGGCCAACTTGAGTTTTTCAATGCACAAGCACCTGATGCATTAAAAAGCTTTGGAAGTGCACTTTGTATGACATCAATTTCGCTTGGAAATTACGTTAGTAGTTTCATCGTGACGATTGTTATGAAGATTTCAACAGAAGACGAAATGCCAGGTTGGATTCCTGGAAATCTAAATCGGGGACATCTAGACAGATTCTTCTTCCTACTAGCTGGATTAACTGCAATTGATCTATTAGTCTACATTGTATTTGCTAAATGGTACAAGAGTATTAAACTCGAGGGGAAGAATGATGAAGAGAATGATACTGACGAAAGTGAAGTCTAGAAATGTAAATGAGTAGCGAAAAATGGTGAAGTTTAAACGGTCGTAGGATCCCAAATATAAATAAATAAGACGTGGGACAGGGTTGCTGAAGGGGAAACTGTACATGCTTTTTATGATGTTGAAAAAAAGAAAGTTTGAGTTGGCTTAAGGCAGAAATGACCACCCGAGTTTCGATTACATAATCACTTACAACTAATTTGCCAGGATTAGGAGCTAAGGAACATTGATCTGTCGTTTAAGGAGCCGATTTAGTTGGTTTAATTTAGGTTCATGAGCTCATGATCTTAAGTTGAGTGGTTCATTATGTTGTACAACAAGACACTGATTTAACATGTGTTTTGTCATTTGTGAGTTTGGTTTTTGTATTTTGTAACAAATTTATAATGCATATGTGAGCTCTATTTCATTATATGATACTAAACTAATATGGCACTATATATAACGTGACACAAGCTAAAAGAAAATGGACTAAAACAGATAGTTAAAACATGTAACTAAGAACACCAGGTATATAACAATTAAAGTACATGATAATGAGTTATAACTATCAGTCCAAAAACTTCAAATTTGGGTGTCACCGGGAATGAAGTTATCATATTCGTCGTCACCATTAGTGATAAGATTCTTGTCCTTTTTTATTCTAGTCCAATTTGATTTTTGACCTGACAACCGTTGAATATGATATTTGATACCCCGTTTATGATATTTGTCTATAAAAAAAGAAACAGAAATAAAGTACAAATAAGATGAACTAAATATCGTACTTCTGTTTAGTAAAATAAATTTAAATTAATCGTGAGCTAACTGATAGTATATGTTATTTCGTGTTGCCAACTACGTTAAATTACTATTAATGAAACGTGTTTAACAACAGTTAGAGCATACGAAGTAAAGGAGGACATGCATCAGCGTTCAACTACTTGAACGCTGGATCCTGACATTCACAACATCGGACCGGCGTTCAAGTTCAGCTTTCACTGTCGACGTTCGGGTTGAACGTTGAATGCATACGACTTTTCCTGTTTTTTTATTAGATTCCAACGGATAGTTTTGTTGGTACATATTAGGTGACAATAGGATTCTTGATTTGTAGTTAGAATAATATTGTAACTGTTGTGTAACTGGCTAACTATAGGCCACGAACTTAGAGGACTAGCGAACTATTGAATTAATTGTTGGGCCAGCGAACTTTAGTAAGTTCGCCCGGCCCGGTCTAGCGAACATCAGTGTGTATATATTGATGTGTACGTGTTAGGGTTCGGGGGTCTTTTGGCAGTTTAACCTTTGGCAGACGAAGTTTTGTGAGCAGGAAGTTAAAGGCGAACGTGTAACACCCACTTTAAGGGCCTAGTGGTATTCCGGTAATTTCCCTAAAACTTTAAATTATTAATTAATGTGTTAAGAAATATTTTACTATTATTATGTCTGATAATATTAGTAAAATGAATAAATGAATTATTGTGACTAATACATAATTCATTAATTTAAACCGAACTAGTTGACGGTAAAATAAAATATTTGGTTTCGCAACATGGTTTTAGGTTCCAGACAATAGGTTAAAAAGGAAACTAAAATTGTATTGGTATTGGGGTAGATTATATATATATATGCTTCTACCGTAACATTCTCAAAACTTCTACTCACTTCTACATCACTGCGAACCGAAAACCAAAAGCTGAGAAACCCAATTGAGAAACCCAATTGAGAAACCAAAACCAAAGGAAACTTTCTGTGAAGAATTATAATCTCCAGTAGTAGCATCAGCTTGTTGAAACGAATATCATCATCATCTTGTTCCTGTGAGTAATTTGTGTTTATAAACTTGTTTTTATGAAAATTAATCAATTTGCGAATTGGTTGTGAAAAAGAAGTTTGAAAGACGTTATTTGATGATATTTGATGCATATGAGTTGTTAGAAAGTTTGTTAGAATGATAGGTAGTCGAATTTGTGAGTTTTGGAAGAGAAAAACTCGGTTTTTCGGTTACAGCAGGCTCGGTTCGCAGCTTGCAGAAGATGAACTCAGTTCGCAATGCTTGACTGCGAAGCGAACTGAGTTGACCTGCGAACTGAGTTGTTCTGCGAACCGAGTTGCGCTGCGAACTGAACCCTGCGAAGCGAACTGAGTTCCTGCGAACCGAGTTACGCTGCGAACCGAGTTAGGCTGCGAACTGAGACTTATTGCGAAGCGAACCGAGATCCTGCGAACTGAGACTTATTTTCAGGGTCGCGACTGAGTGACAATTTCACTAACTCGGATTGGGTTGAGATTCGCATGGTCACTCGAAAACGACCCAATAATCAAGACTCTATCTTATGAGCCTAGGCAGTTTTAGGCCTTTCGGGGTCATCTTAGGGTCGAAAATGGCATTTTTTAGTTTTAAACCTCGTTTCGGGATTTTCTGGTTTCGCTTCGGATTGAACGTTTGTTTTCTTAGACTTCAGGAATTTACCTGCTTGTTTAAATATGTTATATGATTATGGAATGAGTTACTAACTCATTATTTGTTGTATTCTCAGATCAGCAGAAGACTCAGTAACATTAGACTTCTGAGTTGTTGGGCTGAGACTGGCAGGTGAGTGGATCTGGAACTCACATGTTTGATTTAGTTGTAACGATTTGGTTGCAACAAGTAAACGTAGATATAATTGATAGACTGTTTAGTCTGATATGCTGATATGCTGATTATGAATCTACGTGCAATGTGGCCTCTGGGCATTGATTGCTAGTAAAGAGGTCAACAGATTGTTGGACTTGATGATTTACAAGATTACAGATATGGGGTGTCGTACATGTGTTGTACTAAACCCATATTGTGTAGTGGTAATATCAAGTTATCGGTATATTCTGTAGTGGCCACTACAGATTGTGATAAGCGTTTCTTGAGGGCCACCGCGGCAGTAGGGTTCCTCAAAAACCACCGATCCTCTTTGATATTGATATTGATATTGATGATTTGTGTTTACGATTAATTGACGTAAACAGATTGTTAAGCTAAGTTGAATTGTTAGTTTCAAATTCATTCACTTAGCTTTGTGCTAATCCCCCATTTTAATCCCTGCAGGTCATGTTTGATAGGGGCGGGCAGGAGGATTATAATTGAAAGAATGTGTAACAACCACCAAAAAAAAAAAAAAAAAAAAAAATATCAGGTTAACTCTTAACTTAATCTTCACCTAAATCTGGACCTGACTTTCTTAAGGACTAAGTTAATACTGCTAGACAAAAATTACTACTGTTGGCCGTAGTTAGTACTGTTGGTTAGAGGTTTATACCTCTTACCGGGTTAACACTGCCAGTACAAGTTAAGTTAATACTGTTATCTCAGTTAGTACTGCTAGTGCAATTGTCACCGTTTCCACTGCTAGCACAAATATCTCAGTTAGTACTGCTAGTGCAATTGTCACCGTTTCCACTGCTAGCACAAATATCTCAATTAGTACTGTTGTCACCGTTTCCACTGCTAAGATCATTCCTCAGTTAACACTGCTTGTGACATTCAGTTACTACTGCTTTCATTGTTAACACTGCTCTTAATAGTTACTACTGCTCTCATTGTTTCAACTGCTAGTTCAGTTTCTGCTAATCAGTTTCCACTGTAGTCGAGTTACTACAGTTTCCACTGTTAGCACATACTTCAGTTTCCACTGATTTGCTCAATTACCACTGTTTGAGTTTCCACTGGTGGTCGAGTTACTACCGCTTTCATTACTACCACTGTTAGTTCAGTTTCCACTGCTAGACCAAAATTATTACTGTTGGCACACTAATGTCACGAACAAATTATGAAATACTTAGTGTCAATCTACTGTTAGAGATATGCTTAAACAATTTCTAAAATCAACCAAATATTACCCACACGTACAGTAAACCTTCCTGCCCGATTTAATTACTTTCTAAATAGTCTAAAATGATAAGTAACCATTCATATTCTGTAAAAGGAACATCAATATTTGAAATAGAGTTAAACCGTGCACGCAAAAAGGGTTATGATTACCTCTTTTCTCTCAAAAACGGCCAGCAAACCCATTTTCCATAAAACCAAATCAATTAACTTACACTCCCCATAAATCACCTCCACCCTCACCCAATCAAACTCCCTGACATTAATCATATACACTCTACCCCTTATTCCTTTTGTATCAAACGACAGATTCACATACACACACTTACTCAAACACTTTCACCCATTTTCTCTCAACTCTTCCAACACATACATCCGGTTTTAACATAACACTCAACATATTCATCACATCTCACCCAGTAATCGGTCACTCCAGCATACTTGCTAAATCTCAACTCTTGGTGGACAGAAACTTATCACTCAACGCCCATATTCCTGGTCGAAAAGGTAATCATAAAGTGCAAGAACGTTTGCATTCTATTCTGCACAACCCACTTATTTTCATCCCATTTACTGTTACATTTTATAACATTAGTGCATTAGGGTTTTACACCTGAAAGTCTATAGTATTTCTGTATAAAAACACTTCTAAAAACTATTCAAATATTTACATCCGGTTTATGAAAGTTATGTGTTTTTGGTAAAATAAGAAAGTTGGACACTTCCTGTCCAGATTTTTAAGTTAGCTTTGGACACCCGCATTTCCCTCTATTCTTCAAAAAAAAAAAAATGGTGACTCTAAACTGGGAATAACTTGCTTTCTAATTTTTCACACAAAACCTAAATCATACACCAAAGATCAAATATTTTGAGGTGTATCAAGAAGATGTCCAGAAATTGTTTAGTTTTGCTAAGAAGAGTCACAAAACCAACTACAAAAACCTGGGCAGATTTGTTATTTAAAACCGTGGGTACCAATTTGTACAAGCTATCATATTAAAGCATATCACTAGACATTAATGGACACTTTACTACTGGACTAGGTCTCGATTAGAGCATCTCTTCAGTTGCAACATTCTTACAGCTTAAACCGTTAACTCAACTCACAAGGTGAGTTCATTGTCCCCTCTTTCTGATTTCTATTTTTGGGGCTGAAAGCATGCAATTACTTTAAACTTTTGGTTGAACTTTTACGTATTATCAACTGCTTTGAACTGTTTTTACGCAAACTGTGGTATGTCAACATGTTAAGCTTGGGTTTTTCTTATACTCAAAGTCCCCTGTAACTAACCCACCACTAATTAACTCGTAGCGACGAGCCGTAGATATTATGGGTAGCATGCTATTTAGGGTAGGACCATCCCTCACTCACACTTCAACGTGGGTGCATAATATCGCCTTTTACTCATGTTTGTTGGAGAACATGCAGCTCTTATACTTTGGGGCAGCGGTCAGATAACCGGATTAGTTGTGGTCTCAAGGCTTATACATTCTCTCTTTATTACCACATGTTTACTTGCAATATCTTTATCAACCAAATGCTTGTTATAACTGTCCCGATTGGACAAACTCAGGGGTGATAGCTTCCACGAATCGGACGGCTATACCTACACTTATGTCCACGATTGGACACACTTTCGGTTTAATTATTTCAAACTTTGAACTCACCAACTATGGCCATAGTTGACCTTTTATTTTGGCATGCTTTTCAGGAGAACGTCGGTAAGCACGGATCATATGTGGGCTAATGCATGGGATTATGTCGACCAAGCCATTTAAACGGACTTTGAACTAAATTTTTGTAATATGTTTGTAATAATGCCGTATACTTTGAACAATTTGATGTATTTTTGGATGCCTCCAAGGCTGTTTTATCGTAATTTAAATGGTATGGTTGCTATATCTTTGTGTTGTGAAATCATTAGCTGTGACACCTCGTGTTTCCGCTTTAGCGGGGTGTGACAGAATGTTTGACCAGCTGGAAACTCTGATATATGTCTTTTGATAATTAAAATGGAAGTTGAAATGATGTAACACCTGGTGGTTATACCTTGCTTTTGAATAAAAATTATGTACATTTTGGTAAATGATATTAATGTTATTTATGTTTTGACCTACGCTTCCGATGTTAAATAATATTTTATAATATCTGTAAGAGAGGGTGTTACAGAACGTGTTTGAGCTTTGGATTAATTGTAACCGTTTTATAATTAATAAGAAGCTTCGTTTATTGATTTATTCGTTTGTGTTATTGTTGCGATTAGTTGTTTGTGTTGATTGATCGTTGATAGGGATTTCGCACCTGTTAACGTTTTAGTAATCTCGTTATCGATCTAGATTAGGGGGCTTACAAGTTTAATTAAAAAAAATATTTTTAAAAGCTAGCCGTTAAAATGGGGCTTTTTTTTAACATTTTTTTTTTTGATGATTCAATCACCTCAAACTTTGACGAAATCAGTGCTACTAAAACGAGTGTATATCGTACGCAAGACATGAGGATATTGAAGATGACAACGGACGGCTTATCGGAAGTTGACGCGTGGTTTCTCAATATGGAAAAGGAGAAGATTCAGGTCAAGTTTTGGTGGTTTAGATCGGGCTCAGGATCGAGAGGGATCGGTAGCGGGAGACTTTTAAGCCTTGTTTAGTCATTTTAAATATTGTCATTTTTATAAAAGTACCTTTTTATTTAATGTGTTATTTGTTTTTTATTTAATAACTATTTGAATATTTGCAGTTAAAAAAATAAATAAATAAATAAACTGAATACTTGAACTCAGTTTTCTTTAGTGCCTCTAATTTCAGCTTCAGTTCTATGTTAAACTGAGTCCTCGTGCTCTTGTTATTAATCTAAGTTAGGTTGTTAAAATTGAGAAAAGAGGTCTAGTAATATTATCAATTTCTTGATACATACGACGTACTATTAAAGTATTTAGCAGATTGAGTAAAATTGTAACTTTTTATTAGATCAGGGGCGTATACGAAAGTGGAGAAATTCACAAGGTCAACTTCGCAGAAAGAGAGAATTTACCAGTGTGATTCGCAAAGAGAAGAAATTTCCAAGGGTAATTCAGCAAATGGTATTTTTTAAGGGTAAATTTCATAAAAAGAGTTGCAGTTTTTTTCTCTTTCACCCAAAACTTTATAAAACTTACCATTTCACCCTAATTCGCACAATACTTTGCGAAATATCTAAATAATCATTCCCTAAAGTTTATTACCTCTACTGTCCTCTGCTTCTTCTTTTCTCTCCGATCAACTAAAAAGTTCATCATGAAAGTATCTCTGAAACTCGAAGATCAACAACAACAACAAAACCCAATCCATTTCAAAGCAAAAATCCCCATCACCGTGTTCGGTCTCCCTTTTCTGTCCGCTTTCTCCGCCACCCGCCACCACCACTCCACCACCGCAGCCGCCACTACATCCGACAATCTATCCCTGTCCATCCGTACTCACTTCCTTTCCGGCCCATCACTCAAACTCTCATACAACACCCCAACCACCACCCCAACCGCCACCACCACTGCAGCCGCCGCGGCAACTACCACCGCACCCCTTACACTCACTCTCAAGTCCGGCGTAAGTCTTTCCGGCTCCCCCAACAATTCCCCTCTAATAATCTCCGCTAATTTCTCGTTTTCACCTCAAAACCCTAACCCTAACCCTAATTTCTCAATCCATTTCAAACCGAGGTTAGGATCGTTTTCTCTTCGTAAATCAATTACATCAACTGTTTCTTCTAACCCTAGTAAGAAGCTCAATGGCGGAAATGGCGATGTTGGGAGTGAAAACTCTTACGGATTCGTGCCGTTGGATCGTCCGATTAATTGGAAAGAATTGACGGTGGAATCGGCGACAAAAGACTCGATTTTGTCCGGAATTTTGATGGCTGCGGATACCGAATTGCCGGTGACTAAACGCGTGAAGGTGAATTTACGATGGGGAGTGTGTATTCCATCTGATTACGAAAAGACGTTACCGTATTTAAGAGTTAACAAAATTAAAGTCGAGCGAATCGATGAAGTGATCGAAGAGAATGCGATTATAAAGCACGCGAACGTAGGTGATACAAACGAGTTTGAGATGTTGAAAGGAATGTATTCGTGGATGAGTAGAGAATTGAGTGATTTACAAAAGGAAAATCGTGAAATGAGACGTACATTGGACGAAATGAAGGAAATAAAATCATGGCAATTGTTAAGGAGTCAGAATGGAAACAATGGTGGTGGGGGGAAGAGGGTGGTGGGGGCCCCGGTGATTGAGAATTCGGAGGGGTTTGAGCAGTGGAGAATGAAGAAAAAGAACGGTGGCGAATCAAATGGGCCGAGAGAAATTAAGAAAAATTGTGGTTCGACCGACGTAGAGAGTGAACTGCAGCGAGCAATTAAGGCTGCTTCGTCTTAATGAGGTTTGAAATATGTGCTTGATTGTATATAATATGAGAATTAAGCTATGTTATTCGGTTACTTTTGTGTTTTATAGGTGTTTACTGCTTATAATGTATGTGAATCTTTCAAGTTATTATAGTTTTTCATGCTTATTGATGGTTTCGTTTGTTATAAGTTATGAGCTTATTATTAACTCGAGCTTATGAGTTTCGATAGACATGAGTCAAGTCGATAAGCTGATAAGCTTGTATAGTGTTAAACGTTAGTTTATCGGCCTTTTAAAGCTTCAGTAAGATGATAAACCTATAAAATAAGTTAGTCAAAACATAACCAAAGCTTAAAATGGCAATTATGTCATTATAAAACTTTGCCACATGCCTTAAACAACGAAAAGCTCTCTCCCATAATGTAGGATCTTAAGGTCCCTAGAAAAATATACATGAAAATGTGATTGTGGCCTCATCAAAATTTTTGCTTTTGAGGTTAAAAATGGATGTACTGACGAGAACAAAATCGATTTCTAATAAACCGAAATATTCAAGATTTACACAACAAGAGCTTCCTGCTTGGAAACCAATCTTAACCCCGAAATGGGTCATCATGTCATTTGTAACCATCGCCATTCTATTCATCCCTGCGGGTCTTCTGTGTTTGTGGGCATCCGAGCGTGTTGTAGAGATCGTGGACCGTTATGACAATGATTGTCTTCCTGATTCTTATAGCACGAAACCAGATTTGTTTATTCAGAGCAACAAAACAAATAAAACTTGTGTTCGAACACTGAAGGTGCCACGGAAAATGAGTGCCCCAATCTTTATCTACTATCAGCTCGACAACTTCTACCAAAACCATCGTAGGTATGTCATCGAAATGTCCATTCCACCCAGTTGAATTTTGAGGGGTGTAAACGAGTTGGGCCGAGCCCAAGCTCGACTGATTTAAAATTCATTGAACTTGAGCTCGGCTAGTTTCGAGCCTAGTATGTAAAGCTCGAGCTCGGCTCGTTTGATATTATACAAGGTCGAGCTTGGTTCGGGCTTGACTCGTTTATTCCATGATAATATTTATTTAATTATTATTTTATTAATCTATAATATTCATTTATTTATTTGTCTAATTTTTAGCTACAGATAATACGATTTACTATTCTTATATTAAGTATTTTTTATATATATATATATATATATATATATATATATATATATATATTATAAGTAGATTATTATTATTATTATATTTAAAAAAATATATTAATGTATATAAATGAAAAGCTCGTTTAGGCTCTTGAGCTTGTTCGAGCTCATTATAAGAAGCTCGAGCTTGAATTCGTTTATTAAACGAGCTCCAAACTATGTTCAAGCTCGGGCTCGGGCTCGTTTAGGCTCGGTTCGAATCAAGCTTTTAACGAGTCGAGCTCGAGTAGCTCGCGAGCAGGCTCGACTCATTTACACCCCTAGAATTTTCAGTTTCTTTTTGCGAATTGGTGTTAAATGTATCAACTTTGACTAGCCTTAAAAAAATGTATCAACTTTGACTATGGTTTATGGTGGTTTCAATAACCGTTGTAATCATAGACTCGTGAATTGTATATCTAAAACATTGTAGACAAAAAGAATGTTGCGACTCAACTAACTAAAGATTTACCAGTTATCAGACCTGTCCGTTAGAGGTTAGACACTGATGATTGGTATTCATCAAACTTTTCTGTTGTCTTTAGATATGTGAAAAGTAGAAGCGATAAACAATTAAGAGACCCTGATGAAGCAGATGAAATGGACGACTGCAAGCCTGAAGACAACCTAAACGGGAACGATGACAACCCTATAATTCCATGTGGATTAGTCGCCTGGAGTTTATTCAACGACACATACAAATTCTCTAAAGGAAACGAAGCTATAGATATCGACAAGAAAAATATTGCGTGGAACAGTGATACAAAGATTAAATTCGGGTCAAATGTGTACCCGAAAAACTTTCAAAAGGGAGACTTGATCGGTGGTGGAACGTTAGACGAATCAAAACCAGTAACCACATTTTTTCAAATTTACGTTAAACATTTGGTATTTTGTACCTGGTATTTTAGACAATTAACCCTTTTGTTTAATATCGTTTTTGTGATATGTTCTAGTTGAGCGAGCAAGAAGATCTTATCGTCTGGATGAGAACTGCGGCATTGCCTAATTTTAGAAAACTTTACGGGAAAATAAACACGGATTTGGAAGCGAATGAGGACGTAACGGTTGTGATACAAAACAACTACAATACATATGAATTTGGGGGAGAAAAGAAGCTTGTTCTTTCTACAGCCAGTTGGATTGGTGGGAAAAATGATTTTTTTGGCATATCGTTTCTTACGATTGGTGGAATTTGTTTTTTTGTTTCAATTAATTTCATACTTCTTTATGTTTTTAAACCCAGACCTCTTGGAGATCCAACGTATTTGTCATGGAATAGAAATCAAAGTGTGCAATAAACTTGAGTTGATATCATTTTTGTGTTGTGTTTGAAATGTTTTTTGGCCACGTATAATTATTGTATTTTGATCAAATGAATTGAAATAGAAATCGAATGCACAAAGTTATGAAACAATCGCCATTTAAATATGAGAAAATGATGCGTCCATACAAAATTTAGAAGAAGTTATCCACAAATTGACGTGATTCACTAAAATGAAAAAAGAGAATCGGTAGAGAAAAATAACAAGTAAATTTGATTGATACATGCTATGTGCCAAAAGTTGAGAATTCAGAGAGGCGCCCAAATAACGTGTCTAATCACAATAAGCACATATACAACAATAAACGGCTAGATAATTAATAAACAAGCAATTAACAAGTAACATGATAGATAACATCAACAATGCGACAAAAAGATTTATCGTGGTTATATTCGATATTTATCGTGGTTATATCCGATCTCCGATCTATTGGAGACCTGGTTAGTCCACAGGGTTAAACCCTAGAATTTTTACTATTATTTTCGAAGTCCAAAGACTACAATTACATAGAATTTAACTTATATAAGGAAACACAAACTTGCTGAACAATAAAACAATTTTTCTCTGGCCGACACCACTTCCTCGTCGAAATTTCCACAATTCGCGTCGCGATCTCATCAAGCCGTGTCGCGACAGAAAACGTTTTCTTCTCATTCAATCGATCCCTAACACCACATTATTTTGTGTTTTCCTGTGTGAATGTAACAATTCTCTTCACAGTTACTCCGTATTTCATGTGAATAAAAAAACTGTCAAAGGGTTGTGCCTTGAGATTTGATCGATGCATATCTGCTGTGCTGGACGCTTAATCTTATAAGATGTCTAGTAGTCGGGCTTATCTAGATGTACAAAACATGAAAAGGTTAACACAATGATATATAGAAAAACTTAACACAATGATATATAAGACAATACCATAATATTAACAAAAACATTTCCTTTTCCCTGTCTATGAAAAGGTTACAAAAGACGAATTAGTCCCCACAGATTTCTATCCACAAATAAATCTCATCCTCAATTTGGTAGTTTCCCCTTCCAGTTGGACAATCAAGTACAATACCAAGATTCATCGTAATATTACATGTATACGATAACAAGTGCGAAAATGCACAGTGTTACCTAAATTATGTATTGCAAACTTAGAATATATATTTTTATAATTTATAAGTTTCGTTGTAAGACGTTGATAATTAGCAACGCTGATTTACTCACATGCTCTACCTAAGGACAATATGTGAAAGACATTAATGCTGAACATACAGTTAAATTGACTCAACGACCCGCTAAAAAAATGTCCGTCCATATTGAATTTTTCAAGTTTTCTAATTACACGTAACTACTTCTAATGCTCCTAAACATTACAAAAACTTGTATATCGCATTACATATCATTTTTCCTACCAGTTACCATTTAGTTGAACCGTGAACGAGCATAGCATATTCAGTGGCGTAGCTAGAATTTTTACATTGGGTTGGCCAAACAAAACAAGTACAAAAAATACACGAATATATACTGAAGCGTAAAAACCTATGATAAATGTTTAAAGATACAAACTTAAAATAAACTTTTGCGCAAAAAAGAAGTTATTATATTTTTCTTCTTAGCTCTATAAAAGTTAAAAACAAAAAATTACAGGTAGTTGCTTATCAAAAAGTGATGAACAAATCACACTTAACTAGGAACAATAGATATGATCAAAACAAACACAACGTATATAATTACCATTTTATACGGGGTAAGATAAGATCTTTTTTGTATATTTTAAAAATTTAATTAGATGGTCAGTTCATATCAATCATTACTAACGGGATGGACCAACAATTATTTACCGAACAAATACTTAAAAATACACACTTTTATTATAAAAATGAAACCTCGAGGTGAACCTTGGTCCTACATATGACCTTAGTAGTTACTCCACTGAACATATCTTATTTATTTACTCGTATTATTTACAACTACAAATATTATACACACTTCATGTCAAATAAAACTTAAATCAACAATTTACTATTGTAGTTATTGTAGTTGATAAGATACTTTTATCCCCTTTACTATTATAATCTTTCTTACTTAAAACTTGGTCTAAAAAGTATAAGTTTTATTGAAAATATTCAGATATCAAGAACCGGAAGTAGAATAAAGTTACTACACAATCTGTATTTATTGTTGATTTGGTAATAATTTTTTAAAAATCCCCTTCCTTTTATTTTATTTTTATTTTTATTTTTATTTTTATTACAATTAAAATAAACTTTAAAACCGTAATCACTTTGGTGACTCAGCAAACCCTTTTTTGGCTATTGACCCCATTCCCATTTCAAGCACTTTAAGGAAACGACGTCGTTTGGAAGATGCCAGCTGACCCCCCTGATACCTACATATAGATAGATACACATACAACCGATACAGAAGAACAAAGAGGCGCCATACAAATTCCATTCCATTTCTTTCTCAAATTAAAGAAATACCAAGTAAAAAGTGGTGGTTTATACATAAACCCTAACCTCATTTTCACGCAGTTTCAATGGCGTCTTTGGTGCTGCCATCTCCGTCCTCATGCTCCACCTCTTCTTCTTCCTCACTGCTTTCACGCCGCACTTCCAACCGTCGTTTCGTGTACAGCGATTGCCGTATTCCTGCTTCTTCTTTCAATATCGTAAGTTGCAGGCACACATATATACATATACGTACAATCCTGTTTAATTGGAAGAAATAATGGAGAAATTTGAAATAGAAGTCGTTTTTTTTTATTATAATTGTTTGTGTATGTAATTTGTTTGTTACTGTGTTACTTGTATCTTCTTGAATTGGATTTAAATTTTTGAACTTATCGAAGAATTGACGGAACTGATACTATTTTGTATTGTTTTGTACTTTTGTATATGTTTGAACAAGTTAGAAATATTATTAAACTGTTAGTTTTAATGTAAATCATGAGTTTAGATATTATAATGAGATTAATGATAATCTTGTTTTTATCTGAAAAATAGTATACTATATTCCTACAGAAGCACATATCTGAAGGTCCATATGTATTCTGTAGGACATAGTTTTATGAATGAATGTTATAGTTAGTCTTTTCTGTTTAATTAGTATTGAAATTCACATATCGACGTTGGACATCAAACTGGCTACTGTCAACTTTGAAGTTGATGTGGGTTCCACGGTTTTCTGAGAAATATGGTAACCACTATTGGATGATAGAAATTGCTTATAAGTTGGTATATTAAACAGTATAGCTTTAAGAATTTATATTTATCTGTGAGAGTAATAAATTTGTGAATATGAAAGTTATGTCAATTCATTTTGAGGCCTATATCTTTTTTCTAACAAAGTGTTAAATTTATGCATGTGGTTGGATTATGGCTATATAAAGCTGAGAGATTGACGTGGGTTGTGTTTTTTTTTTAGAGGTGTGAGATTGGTAGATCGTTAAATGGTAAACCACGTGTACCAATTATTAATGAAGGAATGCTTTCCAGCTTTATGCAAGCTGGGCGTATGGATCAAACTGTTTTGAATGGAAAGCTTAAAATATTTTCAGGCACTGCAAATTCCGCACTTTCTGAGGTATTCTACGGTTTTATTTACTCTGCGATATATTATTATTTCTGTGACTCCATGATACAACTCGAGTGTGTGACACTAAATCTGCTATTTATGTGTCATGTTACATGTGGCATTGCAGGATATGATATCTTCATAGTAACCCCAGAATGTCATGGCACATAAAATGTAGCTTATTGATGATGTATCATGCTTAACTATAATTTCATAAGTTGATAGGTACGGTTGGAAACAATTTGATCTCTATACCACTTTCTTAACTTTTTCGTCGAATTGTAGGAAATTGCTAGGTACATGGGTCTTGATCTCGGAATGATTGAGATAAAGAGGTTTGCAGATGGTGAAATTTATGTTCAGCTGCAAGAAAGTGTGCGCGGATGTGATGTGTATCTGGTACAGCCTACCAGTCCTCCTGCAAATGAAAATCTCATGGAGCTTTTAGTAACTATTGATGCTTGTCGAAGAGCATCTGCCAAGAACATTACAGCAGTCATTCCTTACTTTGGTTATGCTAGAGCAGATAGAAAGGTGAACTCTGCTTTAATAGTAAAAGGGGTAAAACGACCCTCTGACGGTCCCTCACTGACGGGTCCCACTATAGTTATGTATATATGTATGTATGTTCTGCTAACATGTTTGTAATTGCTTCAGACACAAGGGCGTGAATCTATTGCTGCCAAACTAGTAGCGAACCTCATCACACAAGCAGGTGCAGACCGTGTTCTTGCTTGTGATCTTCATTCTGGGCAGTCAATGGGTTACTTTGATATTCCAGTGGACCACGTATATTGTCAGGTAATTAAATCAACATATTAATACGTTATGAGCTCCTTAACCATTTATTTTGCTGACAATGGTCTGTTTCTTTTTGTTTCATTAGCCTGTAATTCTTGATTATCTTGCAAGCAAGTCAATTTGCTCCAATGATTTGGTAGTGGTCTCACCTGATGTTGGTGGAGTTGCTAGAGCACGTGCTTTTGCTAAAAAGTTATCTGATGCCCCTTTGGCGATTGTTGACAAAAGGCGCCATGGACACAATGTAGCTGAGGTGAGTTAGTTTCTGAGATAATTCGATTTTAATTTACTTATCTATCAACTACTTTTTCTTAATCATTTCCATGGAATCTATATGAACTTTCAGGTAATGAATCTGATTGGTGATGTTAAAGGAAAGGTCGCTGTGATGTTGGATGATATGATTGACACTGCTGGTGAGTCATCTAAGATGTTAACCCAAGTCTATAGAAATTATGGCATGTCAAATACTCAAATATCTCTGCTACCTACCTGGCTACCCATGATTACCAACCGTTTGTATATAATCTTCTTTTGGTATTTGCACCATATTAGTTGACTATATGCTTAATAATCATTTTAACACCAATCTACATTTTGTTATTTTCAGGGACTATCTCTAAAGGTGCAGCTCTATTACATGAAGAGGGAGCCAGGGAAGTCTATGCATGTTGCACTCATGGTGTATTTAGGTAAAGCTTATCATTTGATATTTTTGGCCCACACTACAAAAAAAAAAAAACAAAAAAAAAAAAAACTTGCACAAAGTTTGTGTTTTGACTATTAATTTTTACTATCATATCAAGAATCACCCTCACATGAATTATTTTTCTTAACGTCTGTTTATAGTCCCCCTGCAATTGAGAGGTTGTCAAGTGGCCTTTTCCAAGAAGTGATCGTTACAAACACAATTCCTCTGAAGGAACAACATTATTTCCCTCAGTTGACTGTTCTTTCAGTAGCAAATCTGTTGGGTGAGACCATTTGGCGTGTTCATGACGACAGCTCTGTAAGTAGCATCTTCACATGAGAATTGAGAATGGGAAGACACAAAGTAGTAACTCGTGGTCATTTTTCTTCAAAATAGATAGTTTCACAATAAGTAGTTCTTCTGTAGCATTGTTGCTTACTTCTAAACTGATTATGTTGGTCACTTTGGCTGCATATTTCAGGGAACTGCTTATGTTTTTGGAAAAAAATTGGTGCAGATTTGCACTGAAGTGTAAAAATGATACATTTCTCAGTAAGTGATGGCTGGATGGCAGTGTGATTTTTTCCTCCTTATTTTTTATATTTTTATTTTTTATTTTAATCTTGGTATAGTTTTGGATTTTCCTTGCATTGCTTAATTGCTTTTGTCTATAACATTTCAATATATTATCCTGCCTTGTTTATGATCCGGTAAGCTAGTGTTACATAACTCTTACTGTCAACTTATGATACCAAATCCTAAAATTTCATATCAACCTTTGTGAGCTGCACAAAATTGTGATATTTGATTAAAAAACAAAAAAAAAATATATTTGCAGCATTCAGGGTGTTCGTGTGTTGTGTATTTGAAAATTTGTTCTAGAAATCGTCGCACATTTAAATATTAATATCAGCAAAACCATTTTAAGGCAAATTGGATTACATGGAAAGTGGTACTCCACCCACAAGGCCACAAGTGTATTGCTTTTGACTTTCAAGGTCAAACATAGATCGATGAAAACATGATCTACGTATTGCAAGGTTGTAAATTGTTTATTAACGACAATTGAAGTGCACACCAAATCATACGTATTTGATATTTCTATGAAATTTCGTCTATATTATCTCAATAATCAAAAGTCGAAACTTTGCCCTTTTATTTTGCAGAAGTTGAGTGTCATTAATGAACAATCGACTAAAAGTGCCAAACAAACTTGTGTAAAGTACTTGCTATTACTATTGAGTCGAAATTAATAAGTTTTGTCAAAAGATTCATACAAATTTGTTTTTGAATAGAAGCCATTTTGACATCAAAAGTTGAAGTGTATCTACATTCGAAATCAACTCAAATATGCAGGTGTGATTGTAGTGAAGAAAGGCATAAAACAACGTTGCTACAATGGAGCAGTGATAAGGAGGTCTGATCTAAGCAAGTTAGTTCAATGTTGTCCATTGAAATTGAAGTCTTTGATCAATGATGCCTACGCAAAGCTCTTAATTTGACCATTACCAAGTTGCATCTAGTGATATTTTTTATGAAGTAGAATGTAATGTTTTGTTTGCGCCTTTTATAGCAAGTGTTGAAGATTGTTAGTTTTGATTGACTTGCTTTTATGATCACGTATATGTCACCAACCGTTAAAAGTAGTCAATCAACTGAATTTGGCATTTGGCATTGAAGTTTATGAAAAACATCGGTGCTTATAAAAAAGCTACTTGAAGTAGCTTTCAAAATTAAGACAGGACCTTATGAAATGAGAAATTAAAAAATCTCTTATACAATTATTTATCATGTGTTTGTTTGTCATTTTACGTCAATTTACATCTTTAAGCTTCAGCTAGTTTTGACCGAACATTTATAAAAAAGTAAGTTCTAACGTTTAACTTTAAAAAATAAACTCTAGCTATAAGCTTACAGCTTCAAATACAACTATCAACTAATTTTATCTAACACACTCACAACCTATTACTTATTTTTAGATGTTTGATATGTTTAAAACTCATAATTGAAATGAAAGGTAAGTATTGTAGGTACATTTTGGGACGTTGTAGAATATATACTATGTTAGCACTAATAAGTGACCACGTTAGGTACTGTGAAGTGGGGTCAACTGACCTCTTAGTATTTTTTTTGTTTCAATTAAATTTAGTGTAATCTAAAAATAGTTTTGGTATCCTTTTTTTTTGAAAACACTATCTTTACGGTATATAAACTATCTATTTATTATCTTAAAATTAAACTTAAAATTAAACTTAAGAGTCTAAATTACCCTTTGTCTAGTTAATTGTTCTCTCTATATGATAATTACATTTTTACAAAATCTCCGTTGTTTATCATCTACACGTGTGATGCGTCCTTAATTAAATATAATCATTTATCACATATCATAAATACTTGATCATCATAATGAATATAATTAATTGATACCCATTTATTTAATATACAACTAATAGTTAAATTTAAATACTTTTTAAAATTTTAGACCAGTATTATAAGTAACTATGAATTTAAGTAACATGAATATACAAAATTAGAAAAATCTAAATCATATAACCCGAATTCGTGAAATTCAGTTTAGTTTATAGGGAAAATAGTCTAAAAGTCTATCGAACTTGTTACGAAATCTTATTGTATGCATCATACTTTCAAAACTCCTATTGTGTCTACTCAACTTATTGATCTCTCCTATTGTATGTAGTCATTAACCTGAAACATGTTTTTTGCTTATGTGTACTCGGTTAATCATTTGATTCCATGTCACCACCCATGTAGGAGCTACCTAAGACCAAAGAAATGTATCAAACTTAAGAAATGTATCGAACTTCTAGTTATAACATTTCTTTATCGAAACTCGTAACGTTCACACCCATACTCACCACCACGCATTCATCTTCTTCGAGAGTCTTTATCAACAATTGGCCACACTTACATGGTGACGACATCGGAGATGGTGGGGATGTTCGAGATTGTAGTGAGCTAAAGATGGTGGTGACGCCAAAACAATAGTGGTAATGTTTGGAGTTGGTTGTGGGGTGGAGATGAGAGGTTTGGTGGTTAACGTGGTGTAAATTGGTTGTGGTAGTGTCGTCGGAAAAAATGATGTCGCTGACAAAAATAATGTCACTGAAAAAAATGGTGAAAATTTCGTGATATCGGAGTTGGTGATATTTTGGAGATAGTGATGAGGTGGAGATGATACGGGTTGGTGGTTAAGAATATGTAAATTGTTTGAAGTGGTGTCGTCGCAAAAAATGGTGGAGATGATGGTGACGCCGGAGATGATGGTGACGCCGGAGATGGTGATGTTTTAGAGATAGTGGTGAGGTTGAGATGATATGAGTTGGTGGTGAATGAGGTGTAAATTGGTTGTAGTGGTGTCATCAGAAAAAACGGTGAAGATGGGGGTGACGTCGGAGTTGTTCATGTTTTGGAGATGGTGGTGAGGTAGAGATGATAGGGGTTAGTAGTTAGGGAGATGTAAATTGTTTGTGGTGTGCCAAAAAAATGATGTTGCCTGAAAAAATGGTGTCACCAAAAAATTGAAGATGGTGAAATTGATGAAGATGATGATGTGGAAAAAATGTATTGAACTTTTGGTGAGATGGCACGGATTTGGCAGTACCACATTATGCTCTCAAGCCACCTAAATAATTTTAACTACTAATCGGTATTTCAAGTTACTGACCACACAGAATAGGAGGGCTTAGTAAGTTGAATAAACACAATAAGACTTTTGAAAGTGTGATACATATAATAGAATTTTAAAAAAGATTCAATATAGTTACGTTTAATTTTTCCTAGTTTATATAAATGACGAGAGTAAATGGAATATATAGGTCATTGTTTTGTGTTGGTAGTATACTATGTTTTATATTAAAATCTCCCTAATTTTTAATTTTGAAATTAATGAAAAAAATTTCTAGCTCATCACTAACCGTTGGCATCTACGCATGCGTTTTAACGACGCATCTTACATGATGAAGTTATCCAAGTTTTTCACTTTGTACCAAAACTGACGTCTGCTTATAGTTTAGGGACTATATGTGTAACTTTAATCTTTCAGATAATATCTGTTGTTGTTGTGTCTCCTTACTCTCATTTTGGCGGTGTTATTTTATAAAATTCCCATTCAGTTAGATATACAAATATATACACATACAATACAATTAGGGCATCAAAGTATACAATTTTATTTCAATTCCGTTGTTGTGATCCATTTGCTGCCCCCAATTTTCAACACTTGCGATACTGTCAATACATCGGTATGTCAATTGTCAATCTTTCGTTTATTTTATTTATTTTTCTCGTTTTACTTTTTCAATTTCTTCAATTATTGATTATATTTATTATCAATCGTAGAATTGACATTTACGGCGTTATCGGGATAAAGTTTTTATTTTTCATCATCTTTTATTGTTATTCAACGTTGTTGATTTGAGTGATGATTACAGGGTAAAAAGGAAATAGTAGAAGATGGGTTGTAAGGGTTTTTTGGAGTGTTTGTTGAAGCTGTTGAACTTTTTACTGACTCTTTTGGGTCTAGCTATGGTGGGATATGGGATATATTTGTTTGTTATGTACAAAAAAGCAGCTGATGATATACACGTTGTAAGATCACCAAATGATGAAGGATTGATACAGCTTGGACGTCCTATGTTAATTGCTGTATCACTCTCTAGCAACTCCTTTTACGATAGCTTGCCTACTGCGTGGTAATGTCCATCTTATTCGTTAGTGACTTTGGGCATGTGAATTCCAGTATCTTTGAAATATTTGTTTCCTATCATATAGAGTGACATTTGATATTAACATTTAGTTGTTACGACTTACAAGATGTCTGAGAAAACTGTGAAAATATGTTATGTGGTCACCAATAAAGAGTTTGTATCTATGTTTTTACATCCTTACTCGCTACATTTACGTTTGTCAACATTTGTGCCTGAAGCCTCTTTGCTTGATTGCCAGTGATTATGGGCGATAACAAGTAGTTTCCTGTATATTAGCCTTTGGAGCTTCTGTTTCAATTAGGAATTAGTTTCTACTTTCGTGAAACCGTTTAAATTAATAACTATCAATTGCTTTTTAACTCATGTCATATTGGACTTAGTCTTCTGCCTATAACTAAACATTATTCATAGGGCTTTGAAAACCGAAAAAGATTAAGGTTGAGTTGGCATGTAGTATGCGTGCAGGTTGCTCCTAGAGTTGAGTGCTTGATTCTTTTGGACATGAAATGCATGAATTCTGTAATTATATATATGTTGAAGGCAGATTATATTCTTTTGTGCAGGTTCATTTATCTGTTTATTGGTGTTGGTGCAATTCTCTTTGTCATATCTTGTTTTGGGTGCATTGGTGCAGCTACGCGAAATGGGTGCTGCCTAACTTGTGTATCCTAGGTTTTATGAGTTGGTTACATTTCTATTTTGTTTAATTAAAATAAAGGAATATAAATCATAAAGAGACTATGTTCTGTGATATAATGTTTTTGAATAGTTGATTTCCTTAAGTAACTTGCAGTACTCTGTGCTTCTGATCTTGTTAGTCTTGGCTGAAGCGGGATGTGCTGCTTTCATCTTCTTTGACAAAACCTGGAGAGATGTGAGTTCTCTTTGAGCTGCATATTGATTTTCAACATGTTCCAGAGATGTGAGTTCTCTTTGGGTGCATTGTATGTTATTATAAAAACAAAATTGTTTTCAGGAGATCCCAATTGACAAAACTGGAGAATTTAACACGATATATGGATTTATAAGGAAGAACTGGAATATCTGCAAATGGGTTGCACTTGGTGCTGTTATATTGCAGGTAAGGCATAAATATCTTGGTCTTCTACCTGCTGACAGAAAATTTCAGAGAACAGTAAGCAATCTATGAAAAGGTCATAATCAGTTGATAGCCTCTGATATTGATTGGATATGCAGGCTCTTATCTTTTTATTAGCTTTAATGGTACGTGCTGCGAATGCACCAGCAGAGTATGATAGTGATGATGAGTACATAAGTGGGCCCAGGCAGCAACGACAACCTTTGATTAGTAGGCAACCAGTTCCAGCCACTAGTGTTCCTGTTACTGGAACCCTTGATAGCCGTCCCAGCAGAAACGATGCATGGAGTGCTCGTATGAGGGAAAAGGTACATACCACATCCTTTTTTCTGATATATTATTTTCGTCGATTTATGCTCATAAGTAAAATACAGGCTAAATGAGAAAGGGCTTGGGTTAGTGACTTCCTAACTGCTAGAGCTAGAGGTTGCAAAATGGCAGTTTAGACGTGTTGGTAATGGGTCAAAATAGGGGTGGGTCAACCAGCTTGGTTGACCTGCCAACATATTTTTTAGCTGTATAAAACCCATTTTAGGAGTTTGTAAAAGTATTTGAATACATTTAAGGTGCTTTTACACGTCTAAATCGTTTACAGTTAATTTGTTAAATCTACTTTGTCATCTTATGAATAGTATACAACTTAAATTAAGCCGTTTTCATTGCAATGGATTGAAATTTATGGTCGCTTTCCTTGGATCTTGCTTAAACGGGTCAGCAGCTTAAAACTAGCCCGACGCTAACTAACCTTGGGCCTTTTGTGTGCCTATTTACTACAACTTCCTTGTGTACTATTTGCTTACATTTTCTACTTACTTATTTGGTTGTTGGTATGATGCTAGTATGGGCTTAATACGGCAGAGTTCACGTACGACCCGAACGATCCAAACAGGAGTCAGCAAGGAAACACACAGCCGACAGAAGAAAAGAGTCGTTGCGCCATCATGTAACTTTTCACACACCATGTCTTCATGCCTTGTTAGAATGTGTTTTTGAAACTGATTGCGTGTGCTATATGCGTGTCGGGGTAAAAAACCTAATTTGTTTATTGTAGAGTGTGTGTAAAACATAAAGTTTCATGAGCTTCACTTTTGTGTCGAGTGTGAAATCTATCTTTTTGTACTATTACCGATTTTGTGAGTTCCCTGTGGCTTTGCTAGTTGACTAATGGTGGCATTCGGAAAATGACAAGCTGGCGTTTGGTTATTGACCTTTACATAAAAGTCAAATATGAAAATAAATGCAATGAATAGTAACTTTTACTTCTATAGATGTGCATACATATATACACAGGAAGTATTAAAGTCGATTTCAATGTATATATTATGAAATACGTAGACTATAGTAGACGATGCAAGTGGCTTTTCGTGGGGGTGGGGATGTAACGTAGATTGTTATTTCATAACCATATAACATCCATCATGGGTTCCACCACAACCACCACCGCCATTCGCCATATATCGTTATCTTCTTCCCAATTCTCAAATCGAAATTTCCATCACTATAGATCTCTCTCGGACGCTCAGGTTCCTCTCACTCAATGATAACATGGTTGAATTCGTTACCGAAAGCATAAATGTTGGTATTCATGTTAACTTCATCCATACATCTTTACCATTGACTTTACATCATATCAAAAGAGAGACGATTCGTAAAACACCAAAATTGATGTGCATACTACAATCGTGCATATATGGTATTGTACCATGTGCATTAATTTTATGAATTTGGTGTATTCATTTTTTTGTGGTTTACAAATCAATATCCTTTTATGAATGGCCAAAAGTCGCTCACTCATGATTCATAAATACATTTAGTACAAAATTTAGGGGGAGTGATCTCATCAATAGTAACTAACTTTTCAAAAACCATAACAATCAATTGCTTTCGAGTTATTGGGTTTCAAATTCAAAACCAATTAAACGCACTAATTCCAAAATATCTTCAAATAAACCCAATGAAAGCTATTTGTCATCCCCTAATCACTAATATCTTATGATCTAAATCAACTTTGTAAAATTAATTGTACGTCCACCTAAGCGACCATGTAGTCGAATGGTTTTTAAATGCATGAATCTCAAACTAAAAGATCGATTCATGCATGTATCATATTCAATCATTTTACCCTTTTGGTCATCGTAAAAAGGTGTTTAAAATAAAAAGGATATATAAAAAATGATGCACGTAGATTTTCTCTGTATACATGATGATGCACAACAAGATTTATACATACATTGACATAGTACAGAGTAGTAAACTGATACATAGTAGCATAATTCATGTTCCTTTGCTGGAAGTCACAAACTGCCCAGGATTTGAACAATTGATAACCGTTAATTGTATGAATGCAAAGCTTATATGACTCAAATGTCCTTTTATTTGTAAATGATTTTGTTTATTTGAAAAGGACACATGTCACTCTAATATGGCTTTTTACCCATTTTTAGTTTGGTGATCTTTTTAGTTGAACCAAAATCATATATATATATATATATATATATATATATATATATATATATATATATATAGGGAAATGTTCAAATGAGAACTAACTAAAAAGTTGAAAACTTATGAGAATTACTAGTTTACGTATTTGTTCACAGATGATTAACTTTATTCATATGTGAACATTGATGTACGTTTAATGATAAATAAAAAAGTAAAAAAAAAATCCTAAAATTATATCGAAAAATACAAAAATATAAATATGTGTTCACACGTGAACAATCATTTGAACAAATCGGTTCAAATGTGTTTTACGACATGATTTTTAAAGCTTTAGCATTTTTTTTCTTTCTAAATCTATCACATATGAATGGAGCGAATCACATGTGAACAAATACGTTATCTAGTAGTTCTCACAAGTTCTTAATTTTACGTGGTTCTCATTTAAACTTCCCACTATATATATATATATATATATATAGTTATAAATCAAAATAAATATGAAACTATATATTAAGTTTCAAATAATATCTTGAGAGTAAATGTGATCTTACGTATGATTCGATACATGCAACTCTTTCTTTGTATTGCAAATAGAAGGTTGTTCGTTCGTTCACCCTTCACGTTGTTTGGTCCTTTCGGGAAACAAGCCAAATGTATCGAATTGAATCAATAATATGTTTTAGGGTGGAAAGTCTTGGTTCACGTTAATGTATTTAATTTGTACCTTAATTTAGACCAAAGTTATTATGTTTCCTAGTTTATGGTTGATATCAACATATAGTTTTATAGCCTTGTTATTCACTAAAAGAGACAATTATGCAAAATCACAATTCTTATTGTCAATTCTTTGAAGATGTAAATGTAATTAGTATGTATTTACAACGTTTTTATAAATGCGATTTGTCAAAAGAAAAATTGTATTAATTTGTTAATATTTCTTGTATCAATTTTGAATTAATTTAAACATATATACATATATATACACATATACATATATATATATATACATATATATATATATATATATATATATATATATATATGGTTAGGTTCAAACGAGAACCACAAAAAGGTACAGAACTGCGAGAACTTTTAAATTACATTATTTTTATACATGTAAACCCAACAAATTACATATAAAAATAATTTAATGTTCATATTATTAACAAACAAAAGTTAAAAACCACAAAATGCACGTTAACTTACGAAACATATGAAATGTTCACATGTGCACAGATCATAAGTGCACATGTGAACGGAAAAAATAAACTTGATTTAAAAACTAATTTTAAGGTTTTTTCAAACTATTTTGCTTTGAACTTTAATCTATATCAATATTTACATGTGATTGAATCATCAAACATGAAAAAATCCTAAAATATAAAAGTTCTCGCAGTTCTGTAACTTTTTTTTATTCTCATTTGAACCTTCGACTATATATATATATATATATATATATATATATATATATATATATATATATATATATATAATAGCCATTAAACCCGTGTATACATACGATTTTTGCAAGGTAAAATAGTTATTCTTATAAAACTTAGTTAACTTTTTTTAAGATGTACAATGTATATATTTTTGGTTTGTTATAATCACGAAAAGAAAAGGTAAAAATTTCTAAACTAAACGTCTTTGTCACTTGTATAAGAATTCCAACTCTACATGATATACGGGTGGTTTGTTTAAACTTCAAAGATAAAGTCTCCTATTATTTATTTACTAATAAATCGAAAAATATAATTTGAAGGAAAATAAGATTTTCAATTGCTTAACTAAAAGCTATAAGACTTCTTTTTAATTAGTTAAGACTTTGTCGATAGTGTATACCTTTATGGATATGAATACAATAATTCTCGATATTTATGAAGATAACAATTTAGTGATTCATCTGATTTTTTGATTTTGATAACAAAAAGTAAGAGATTAATGTTTTTGTTTGGCTAACATGTTAGTAATGTAATGTCGTACATGAAGCATGTCATAAAATAGAGTTAAAAGATCTTAAATGTAAGTTAGTGATCGAAGATATCAATGTATTTGGTGTTGCAAATAAATTGTAAAAGATATAGATAAAAAAAAAAGATTATCTAATTGGTTAATAAAACTCATATGTAAAACGGTTGTAAACAAACCTACATGATTGCAAGTTTAATTCGCAAAAAATATGATTAGATTTTACAGTAACTACTCCCTTCGTCTTACAAAAATTGTCCCACGACTTTTTTTATTGTAATTAAGATAGTTTGGGTAAATGTCAATTTTACCCTTATATTGGAGGCAAGTTTGACAGAATTTATAATGGATTTGAAGAGATCTGCAAGAAGATCATCCTGGAGTATCAATAACTTGAAGAAAAATCTGATAAAGAAATGGAGATGTTGTTGAAAAGAAAGGTGGAAAAGATAAGAGAGATCAAGGCTCAGAGAAAGAAGTGAAGTTATAGATTTAGTTAATTTATGATTTTTGTAATAATTGTAATATCTGTAATGAACTAACTATGTTTTGACTTTATGTATATAAGTCTTAATTCATTAGTTATGTTTCATTTTCATTTTTATTATTTCTCTACTATCTTTTGTAAATAGATTTTGACATCATCAGATAGGGGAGATTGTTGGGAAAAACAATGATCAAACCTAAGTTATAAATCTGAAGAGTCAAAATCTAAAGTAAATTATATTTGGAAACCAAGTGTTTATGAAGACTCAAGCCTTGCTCAGACTGAAGACTGAAGACTTCATCACTTAAAGAATTGAGGACTTAACAGATTGAAGACTGAAAACTTCATAGACTGATGATCACAGACTGAAGACACAGACTGAAGATCACAGACTGAAGAATACAGATTGAAGAACAAAGATTAAAAAAAGAGTTCTTCATTTCCAAGGTAGAATACAACTGAAGTGATGTTTGAAAAAAGTCAAATATCGTTTAAAGTTGAAGAAGTTTGTCTTCCACAGAAAAGAAACCTTTACCTTTTTGATTTTACTGATTCCAAGAAGTAAAGCAAAAAGGGAAAAGCAAAAAGGGTGTGCACGTTTGTTCCCTGAAAGTGTTTATTAACTTCTGGACAAATGGTTTAAACTGGATAATAGATCTAGTACATGCATGCCTACTAAGTTTATAAATATCAAGTTAAAACTGCACACAACTTATTCAAGATACAAACACTCCAAGTAATCTTTACCATTCTAACTGTTATAGTCTTAGTGATAATAGATTACTTATATTCATTTATTGAATACACATCTCGGATCATATTCAACCACTTAGTGAGGTTGAATACCACTTAGTGCAGTTGAATACACTTTGTAATCTCTGTGATACAAACCTTGAATTGTGAATAATATAAATATTCATACCATTCATAATATGTGTTAAGATCCGCCAAAAATATTAAAGAGTTTGATTAACTTAGATATTAACAATATATTAAATTCTTATAATTTAATCTGTATCTAAGTTTTGGGACCTAAGTAATCTAACACAAACTCAATTTCAAATGTATTTTCACTTCACACCCTCTTATTCATTGTTTGGTCCATAATAATTTATCAATAGTTAACTATTTATTTTGTGGTTTATATAAGATGAGATTGAGAAAGTTATAAAGATCAATTATTGAGAAAATGCTATGGTACAATCACATGTTTTTTTTTTTTTCAATTTTAACAGGTTTTGATTTCTTATGTATTTTTAATGTCATTGAACATCAATCTGAAATATATAAAAATAATCATTTCACATGTATAGTATAACCATATAGTATCTAGATGATGTTATCATTAAATTTCTTAAGCATTCATAAATACAAAATAAATATGTATTTAAAGAGGTATGCACATATTTTTCACTCAAAAACGATATAAATCGATATTTTTCTTAGTAATACTGTACTAAAAAAACTATGTTTTCCTTTAAATTCTCACCGTGCATCGCACGAGTGGGGTTATTATTTCGGGTTGTCCCATTATTTTGACTGGGACAATACATTTACATTTTAAAAAGGAAAAACTTTAGATAACTTTTGATATATCCATTGACAAAATAATAATTTTAACTACATCTTTTCATATATCATCTAAAATAGTAATATATATATATATATATATATATATATATATATATATATATATATAAACATTTAGCCTTCCATCGGACGAGTATAAAAACTAGTTGTGGGAGGTTCAAATGAGAACCAACTAAATGTAGAGAATTTGTGAGAACTTCTAGATTATGTGTTTGTTCACATGTGATTAACTTCATTCATATGTGAACACTGATTTAAGTTAGATTGAGAAAGAAAAAAGTCAAAAAACTTTCTAAAATTACGTCTTAAAACACATTTTAAGCGATTCGTTCACATTATCGTTCAAATGTGAACATATATTTGTTTTTTTGTGTTTTTCGATATAATTTTAAGATTTTTTTTTTACTTTTTTCTTTATCAATTAAATGTACATCAATGTTTACATATGAATGAAATTAATCACATGTGAACAAATACGTAAACTAGTAGTTCTCACAAGTTCTCTACTTTTAGTTGCTTTTCATTTGAACCTTCCCAAAACTAGTATATATATATATATATATATATATGTATATATATATATATATATATGTATACTCATCCGCTAGGTTGCTTTTCATGTCGTGGACAAATTCATCATCAATTACTTTAAAACAACTTGTGGAGTCACTGAAAGCTGTACTATGAGTAAAATTTCACTCTTTGTTAAAAATAGTACAAGAATGACATCATGAAACAACATAACATGTTTTATCATGTTCATGCAACTTTATAATGTTACATTACATGTATAGTAATTGTGTAAGAAAGGTATGTAATTATGTATATCGTCAACGATAAATTGGGTATTTGCTAGATGGAACATTTGCGACAGCGTTTGTGACAATAACCCCTCCCTAACTTTTGATTGACATAGAAACTGACCACATCGACCATTTTTTACCACTTGCAAACTTATCGACAAATTTTCACAATAGTACGTTGTAATTGAATTTAATGTTGTATACGCTTTTCGATTATGAAAGTGATATAACTATAAGTCATAAATTATGTTAGTGACCATGGTCTACATACTTCTAAGATACGTGCAAGACTATACTATGTTGGAAAAATTGGTTGAAAACATTAGTTTTCATTAACTTTGAACATATATATATATATATATATATATATATATATATATATATATATGAAAATAGTATTTTACGAGTTTGCGAACTTTTTCACAAGAGCTTCGCGACGAACTACGATACATGTCCAAAATATGATTAATGTGAGTGTTGTTTGTCCCATATAGGAGGGAAGGGAAAACGTGAAAGAGGTTTATAAATGGAAGAATTTAATACTTACAAATCATTTAACTTTTGTTTTACTTCCTTAACTAATTGCGAGCAGAGGATGTTGCATTCGTGTCCGTAGCTCGCTCACGCATCCCTCTGTGTGTATGTAATTCAGGATTGTAAAAAGTGAGTTAAAAGTATATTTATTAAGTGCAAAGTACTAATCCCACAAGAATTAAGATATACATGTGTTTCAAAGTTGTGTTTCAAAGTTGACTTTATTTAGATATTTGTTTTAAAGTTGACTTTATTTAACTGTTTAAGATTAGAATTTGTTTTAAAGTTGACTTTATTTAACTGTTTAAGATTAGAAGGGCAATAGCATTTTACGTGCACATTAAATTTTACGTAAAATGCATTGTTTTTAAGATGCAACAAATCTGGGCTCATTGATTATAGAAAAATCAACGGTTAAGATCGTTTGTCACTCATTCTCCTTAAAATGCAGTGCCCTTCAGAAATTTACCCTTATTTTACTCAAATTATTATAGCCACACATTAAAAATTCAAAAAGTGTATCAAATTTCAATATCCTTGGAGAGTAGTTGAAATAGTCCAACTTAAATTGTTATATTTGCAACTATTTTTTAAGTTTTAGTTAGTAATTTTAGTAACTAGCTATGTATTACTCAACTAAAAGAAAAAGATAGAGACATGTTAGGATTAAAGTTGGTGAGTGGATTTCATTTTCAAAGTTAGCTATGTATCCATTGATAAATCAAATCAAAACCAAGAGCATTTCATACATCAAGAACCAAAATCTAAACATATTGTCATTTTCAAAGAAAATGTTCATCGACAACTTGCTTACAATACTATTTCAAATCATAATCATAATTTTTAATATTAATTAAAAATTATTTAAATGAATTCTCAAATACTAGAGAGACTTGACATTAGCATTTGGGTTTTGGATTCTAACCTTTGTTTTCATTGGAAGTGAGAATATGTAACGTCACTTGATAACAAAAAGTAAAACCAATAATAAGAAGACAAAATAACTTTGGGTATCGTGGTAACACTTACAAATTGGTGATTAATCTTGTATGTTTATGGATACAATCATCATACAATAAAATAGCTTATATGGTCGGTTTAAGTAGAAATCAATTTGACATGGTAAAAACAAAAAACAAGATAATATGGGGTCAATTGTAGGTTAAAAGATAAAATATGAATATAATATGATAATATTAATTTAGTAGGTTGAATAGTAAAAGCAAAAGTTGAATTTGATTATGGAATGAGTGAAACAATAATTAATTTATATCCATCAAATGGGAGTTATAGTTGGTACATTTTAGCCACTTAATTTTTACGGAGTAGTTTAGAAATGTGTCACATCTTCTTCTTTTTTTTTTTTTTTTTCATATTACTATTTTTTTGAGTAAATAAATGATTCAAGTAAATAAATGATTCAAGTGCACGAAAATGTAATTATTTATGTTATGACATTTATAATATGTATTGAAATACTTGTGATTTCATTGTGTGTAATGAACTTGTTATTAATTAATACTGTATAATTATTGCTACTTTTAGTTGCGTGTAAGGATACGAGGTGACACTCATGTCTAAATAAATTATGTTTGATGTTTATCGTGTTACTAAACTAATAGGGCGGTAGACTAAGTTTCACATAAATAATTTACTAGTAGTATTACCTCATATATATATATATATATATATATATATATATATATATATATATATATATATATAAACTCTCAATCCAATCATTCATTTGAATATAATTTATTGAGCAAATTATATTTCCGGTTTTTAGTATATTATTCGTTTCACTCTCGGTCTTTGAGTGGGATTTTTGCAGGGTTTTTTTCCCTTGATTCAAATTTTCATTTCATTCTCAGTCCCTCAAATGGTATAAAATTATTGAGAGAAATGTTTAACCATAATTCGAGTTAATTGAAGATTTTGATGATTAACCATAATTGGGATTTTTGAGAGAAATGTTGGGTTTTAGGTGTAGGTGTATTGGATGATTGTTAGAGTGTAAATGAGTGATTTGAACTTAAATTAGATGAGTTTAAACATTTTTATATGATATGATAATTTTTCTAAATGAAGAATTTTGATGATAAAGATGATGATGGTGAAATGTTGTAGTTGGGTTAATATTGTTAAAAAAAGACCATTTAGATATATGCATGTGAATTTAATAAGAAAATACTCATAATTGTTAGTTGCTGTAATTGTAGTTTCATGAGAAATTATAATTTAAGTTGATTGAGAATGGATATTCTTGAGTTAAAACACAAGAGTTTGAGGTGAAAATAATATTGAGTTAGTAATGAGTCAAATGAGAATGTGATTAGGTGATAAATGAGGACTTAGTTAGTTTTGAGATATTGAGAAATTGAGTCGTGAATAACTCTTGTATATGTGTTTATGTGATTAGGTAATTCAAAGAGCTAATTGAGACATTTTGAACTTAATCAAATTTGCAAGGTACGTAATGGGGGAGATGATTTACAAGTTGACAACACTTGAATTCTTGAGTGATAACCAACTGTGTATCAACTTGAGATGGTTATATGAGATAACATTGAGACATTTGAGTATGTCCAATGTGTACATTTCAATGGTGGGATTCAAGGGAAACAATGAGACTTGAGAAATCTCATTAGTTATGCCTTGACACCATGAGTGGTACTCCATTGAGTAGGAGTCAAATAGAGTTTAAATTAAGAATCCTTAATCATGAGTATTCTATTATTAATTATTGCTGCTTTTGAGTTTATTCCTATTACTTACTAAGCAAATGAGGCTTACCCCATTTGTTGTTATTGTTGTTGTTGATTAGGTACTTCTAGCGGGTCAAAGTGTATTACGGGAAAGGAGCCAAAGATCAACTAACGGTGGAACTTATTATTGAGTTAGTAAGTTAGAAATCCCTTTTGAATAATCATACTCTTGATATAATGAAGCCCCTTTTTGAGAAGTTAAAAGGTCATTTGAGTATGATTTTCTTTTATTATTAAAACTTGATCCATTGATAAATAGTGTCTAAATGAGTTAATTTGTAAATTGGGTCAAGTAAATATTGATGTATATATTGTGAAGTAAGTTGTTTTAATAAGAAATTTGTGTACATTATATGATAGTTTTGATTGTAAATTGTGAAGATGTTTGATTGTCAAAATCTGGAACTTGATGAGAGTGGTAAGTTGTAAAAATCTGCAGGAAAAATTGAGTCAAAAATCTGTGTTGCTGCACCTCTAGGCTACCCGACGGGTACCCTTATACCCGATGGGTAAAGGATGTAACCGGTTGAATACCCGGCGGGTATAGCATTTTCAAAACGGGTACTCTCTTCAGTAATTTGATCAGAAAGTTTGCCTTATGGACTACCGACGGGTACCTTGCCTACTCGGTTGGTACTTGTTAAATTTCAGTGAATATTCTTTTTAAGTCCAAAACAATTGTGTATTTATCGTCATAAGTTTATATAATTATTATTGAGATGTAATAACTTGTTAAATGAGTTTTAATTGTGATAAAAAAATATTTTTGGGGTGTTTCATTAGTCATTTCATTAGGGATGAGGGAGTAGAAGCAAAATGAAAATCGGGATTTAGGGATTGAACCAGCAAAAAATCGACCCAGGAATCGGGACAGAAATGGATGACATAACACAAAGAATGGGAATGTAATATACTCTAATTTCTAACTATACAAAAAATTTAACATGATGTAATAACTTTATTTTTAGAGTAAATTACATTGCCAGTCAAGGTGATATGCACGTAATTTCACATTCCGTCCTAGATTATTCTTTTTGCCGTTCCAGTCCCTCGACCAAAGATTTTGTTCCACTCCCAACCTCTAACACAAACGACCATTTATTTTTCTTGCTAAATCACCCCACGTGCGCAGCACACGAGGGCAAAAATGACGTTTCCAGAAAACAAGAGTGAAATAATGTGGATACCACAAGAGATACGTTACATGGAAAACTCATTTTCACTCTCGTGTGCCTCACATGTGGAGTGATTTATTAAGAAAAATAAATGGGCATTTATGTTAGGAACCGAGAGTGAAACATAATATAGAGTCGAGGGGCTGAGATCGCAAAAATAGAGAAGTCAGCTAGTGCACTTAGACAGGTAGTTGATTTCAGTAGGGAATTGAATAAAAACTGAAGTTTGCGTCTTAAAAGACTTACCTTGTATTCGCCACCTTGCCTGGCTTGCAAGAAGTCGCGGATGATCTGGTGTCGACTTCAAAGACAGCTAGCTAGTTTCATTCAATAAAGAGGATTTGTACTAAAAGAACGGGCTTTCTACCCTTTCTAACGAGTTATTACGCCCACTTTTTACAGGTAGATTCAGAGATTGAGAGTGAAATAACGTGCATACCATAGGGACTGACAATGCAATTTACTCTAATTTTAACTTGAATGTTTTCATATATGGTTTTCTAGAGGTAAGTTGATGAATGAGTTTGGGGAAGAGTTAACATATGGAAATTTTATGTGGCATTGAGTTAACTGGAATCAACTACTTTATTGTTTTTATTCTATTTATATGTTAAATGATTATAGGGCAAATAGTCCAAAAAGGTAATGTAAAGTCCAAAATTTTTTAATCAAGGGAATATCACTTTTTCAATCGCCTAAAAATGACCTATATTTTAAATTTTTGCCGGAAAAGAATAATTTTGTCAAAAAACTTAAATTAAGGAGAATATCACCTGATAAAAAATCTTTTTATACAAAATTGACTCTTGAAACAACTTGCAGGGGTTCCTATGTGTCCAAGAGTTTCACATTTTTGCATTATCAACACATAAGCAACCTTCAACTTTACGATTCACCATCTTTTAGATACTAATTTGTCACTTCAATTTTGTAACCTTAAGGACTATATTTATGACCCCAAATGTTTTAAACCATGATTTGTAGTATAAATATTTAAAAATATTGTGCATTTCCCTTAACCGGCCTTAATTTTGTATATATAAAAAATCGATTAATCGATATACCCCCTAATTTAAGATTTTTGACAAAAAATAATAATTTTCTGACAAAAATTAAAGATAAGAGTCCTTTTTGAGCAATGGAGAAAGTGATATTCTCCCGATTGAGAAATTTTGAACTTTACATTACCTTTTTGGGCTATTTTCCCATGATTATAAAGACAATATTATTTTTGGCAAAATTACCTTAAAAGACAGGGTTTGATAAATTAAAGGTTCTTTCACCTACACTGACGTATAAAGCTGCTCCCTATGGTTCTTCGGTTTGGGCATCGAATTGGACCGACAGAACCGACGTCATAGGCACGGTCCGTCGGTTCCAAACCGTCAGTACACTTATTCGGTTTGGCGACGGGAAATGGTTTGGTGTGGGGCCCGCATCAGTGTGTAACGGTCAAGAAAAAAAAAGATACATATATCCGTTGGGAGCTTTTCAAAAAAAAAAAAAAAAAAAAAAAAATTTAACCTCATTTTTACACTATATATATAACATCTTCAAATAACATTTTTCATACATTCGAACACAACATCCATACACACATAAAACACAATTTTCATACATCCTAAACACAATTTCCATACATCCAAATTCAACTTCACAAAAATGAGGCGAAATCAAACAACTGAAAACGATATGTGGAACAATTTATTAAACAATCTCATTCCGACCCCAACCCATAATCCAAATTCACCAACGGCCACGTCTTCCGCTCAATCGAGCAACTCGTCACCAAGTCAACCGCCCGAGTTTTCAACATACGCAACACCGACTACACCGTATCAACCCTTTGGCGTCGGTTACCAAAATTACCACGGGTTTTCACTATACGTCCCATTCCAACAGACCCCCCCGCCGTTTGGAAACCCACAATTTTTAACCCAACAACCACCCTCGGGTTTCTCTCCATTTCCACGAACTCCAATTAACTATCCACAATTCGGAAACATCAACACTCCACCCGAACCCGAACCCGAGCCCGAGCCCGAGCCGAACCCGTGCCAAGCCCGAACCTGAAGAAAGGAAAAGGAAAAAGGGTTCAAGTTAAATGGTTCGACGAGGAGGCGGTTATATTATCCGAACGTTGGATCCACCATTCCGAAAAATCAAAGAAAGGGGTTTCACAAAGCTTCGAAGCTTTTTGGGACAAAGTTTTAAGAGATTATAATTCGGTGGCACCTCAAGAACGTACTTCGAGCCAACTTCAAGGAAAGTGGAATAAAATTCGTAGCGATTGCAAAATTTTCATTGCAATCCACAAACATCTTCTTTTTTACATTACAGGAATACAGGAATTGAATTGATAAGAACTAATAAATAAATATGGGAACCGGATTTTTACGAATCCTCGTCAAAGCGGGTCAAGTGACGATGACATTGTTAAATCGTGTCGTGTTGCATTTAGGTCCCAACAAAAACGCGCGTTCATTTATGAAAAATGTTGGAATGTACTCAAACATTGTCCGAAGTTTATGGAAAATGATGGAGTCGTGAGCAACCAACAGCCAAGCCAACCCGATCTCGAACCGATAAATCTTGGTGACGAAATGCCTATTTTCGAGCCTCTTGCAACTAACATGGAACGGTTGTTCCAAAACGACACAATTCGTTGTCCGCCCGGTCGTACTACATCAAGGAAAAGTCAAAAAAGTTCGGGTTCGAGTGATGCGGCTACTTCTTCAAGGTCTTTGAAAGAACAAGAACGTCTTGCGAATATAAGAGCCGCGGAAGCACAGCACAAAACGTTGTCCACGATCGACCAAAATTCGATCAAAAAGACTATCATGAAATCGTGGAAAATGTTATATAAAAAAATACCATCGGGTCTCAAAAGTAAGGAGAAAAAAATGCTCAAATAAGTGCGAAAAACCGTGGTTGATAATTATGAGTCGGATTACAAAACGGTTTTTGGTCACGAACCAGGTTCGGGTTCCATCCAAGTATCCGATTCGGACGAAGACGAACACGAAAATGAAGACGAAGGTTCGGACGATTCGGAGTAGACGACTAGTTGTTTATTTATTTTCAATAAATGTATTTTTATTTTTTTAGGAATTGTAATGTTTTTTTTTTAGGAAATGTAATTTTATTTTTATTTAATGTAATATTTTTAATTTTAATGAATATGTTTTATTTAAGTTTGTGTTTTAAATAAATAAAGAAATTAGTGTGTGGGGCAAAAAAAAGAGAAGTGATGTTAAATGATGTTCACTGTAGGCAATGAAGCGTCAGTTTTTGTCAGTTTTGAAAAAAGTTGACGTGACGCTAATGTGGCACAAACTGATGCGTCAGTTTGTGTCACCTGTTTAGGAGAGGTCTAAGAAACCATTCAATTTAGAAGTTGTGGATTGTGGGAGGCGATAGATATTTAATACGTGACTTTCAAATTATTTACGTTCTAGCAAAATGTTTTCAATATAGTCTTTTACCTATTGGAATTAGAAATACAATAAATCTAAACCAACTCATGCATCTGTAAGCACGTAAAATTTTTCACTTTGAGATCTTAATGAAGTCTTATAAAAAAGTGATTAGTGAAGTGGAAAGTATTCAACTATGACACAATATCTATTGTGTGTATTCAATTTCATTTTGGTCTACTGTATATATCAAACTTTCAATTATTGCTATTGTATTTATTCAATGACTTACTTATCCTGTAGCCAGTATTTTTGATGACATGACAACCATATAAATTGCAACGTCATTTGATGCGTTGTCGCCACTTCATCAAAAACAAGTGTCAATAATCATTGATTACAAGTAATAAGAGGTCAAATACATTCAATAACCATTACTGAAAGTTTAATATACATAATAGATCAAAATGAAGTTGAGTATACACAATAAACATCGTGCCATAGTTGAATATATTACTCGACACTAATCCCTATGAAAACACTCATATAAGTATAGCACCGACGTCTTATTTTGTGTTGCACTTTTTCTTAATTTACTAGGAATGACTTGTCACCATGTACGTACATGACATACGTTCTTTCACAAGTCACATTGGTCTCTCTTTTGTATCCTTAATGGCTCAATTTCCTTTTAACTTGAAAGCATATATCGAGAGAGATAAAAGAACCCTACATGATTGCACCATGCCACCATCTATATTTCATAGACTCAAATATTTCATTTGAATTGTAACAAGTTTGTTCTTTAGTTTTCAAAAGAAATAAAGAAAAGTTGTAGCCATAACAAAAGAAGCCCCACAGGCCACAAGGACATTATCATTGTTGTAAATTGAAGATAACTGTAATTGGGTAGACCATATTCTTGGTTGCATATTCCACCTTCCTTTTTCTTGTTTCATGGCAGGCAAATACACACACTCAATCTTCAATTCTTTCATCTTTAGAGTGAGCCCCCCCTAACTCCACCCCCACCTTGTTGCTATCACAATCCAGGAGTATATTAGCATCTTCTCAAAATTAATAATGCTCTCATTTTCATTTTCTTGAAAAGAAAGGAAAAAAAGGTACAACCTTTTTGTTCCCACCCATTGCACCTTCCTATGTTCTTATCACAAGTACTTTTTTTCATTTTGATTTGTGTTTTGGATTTATTGGCAGAATTCTATTCCCATTATTGCATTACTCTCCAACTTTTGGGTACAAATCCAAGAAAATACTTGAGTGTTGCTTCAATATATACAAAAGGATTTCAAATTGAACACATACCCTCTGAGATATTTTAAATAATAATAATAATAAACAATAATAATATAAAAATGACAGCGATATCTTTAAAGGGCTCTCGTTAAAGCGTCGATACAATTTTAATATATTTGTTTTTATACCATAACAAACTCTATGTCTCATAAATATTGGTTACGACACAATCATCATTTATATATGTCCGAACATTTTAATAGTAGCCTTTAAAACTATTATCAATAAAATCCATAATAATAGTAAGAGTATATCATTATATAATATTACTATTATATATTTGAAAAAACTTTAACTGCTGCTCAGGACACCTAATTTTACGTGTTGTGAGTCAAATATGATGAACTACTAATGTATATACAAAAATATATGCTAAAAATATAAAAAGGCGTTCATTGTTGCATTTAAGAATGATGTTAATAACACATATTACTTATCATGTACTTCGTATATTTAGATAATTGTGTTTGGTAACTATAATATCTACAGAGTTTAGATGTGTTTTAGACTTTAGTGCTTTGCTTTAGTAATTACTAGTAGAGTACTCGCACTATGCAACTCGATCACTACAAATAATCTAATAGCAACACATCTGTTCATTGTTTTCCATGTTGATTTTAGGAAGATGTATGTAGCACTGTCCTTACATAATAATTGAGAATTCAAACGGTGATATGAAAGGTGCTGCTCTACTCTTTCCACTTGCTCCCTCATGTATAGCGGTTGAGTTCTTCGCCTCATGGTTTGGCTACCCATTGTCATTCTCTCTGTCTAAAGCGAGACGGGTTCTCTGAGCTCAATGTAAGATTCTGCTGGATGGGTCTCATATGTAGCAACGTTCATGCTTTTCATTGCCGTGATTTTCCGTTGTTCCCTTGGTGTGCTGTCAAATGACAACTGAAGCATTGTAATCATATCCTAAAAGGCCTATTCTATTAAGCACATCCCGGTCATATGTGGATCACCCAAGTTCGAGTCTATAAACAATGACAATTGCCCTTGTTCAATCTTCTTTTTCTGATTGAAAATATCAAGCCACTCCATTACTGGTATAGAGGCCATATATTACAAATTGTCATCTTTTACATATTTTGTATAAAGCAAAAGAGCCTCGAATTCATCTTTGGTATATCAAAGTTAGAAGTACAAAATATTTCTGACATACAAAAGGTATTGGCTACAAACTAATTCATATATATTTTGTGATATTAATTTTTATTTATTAAAACAACTAGTTTTAAGACCCGTGTATAAACACGGGTTAATGTTAAAATAAAATATATTTCAATTGATTGTACTAAGCATAGTTTTTTCTTTGATCAATATAGAGTTTTAAACCCGTGTATACACACAGTTAACGTAAAATGAAACTAAGTATAATTTTTTTTATCAATATAGTGTTTGAACTTTAAACCCGTTTATGCACATGTAACATCCACCCTAAGGGCCTAGTATTATACGGGTAATTTCCTAACTTTAAATTTATTATTTAATGTGTTAGGAATATTTAATATTATTATGTTATTTGATAATATTAGTCAAAAGGATAAATGAATTATTGTGACTAATACATAATTCATTGTTTTAAATTAATCTAGTTGACGGTAAAATAAAATAGTTGATTTTCGCAAAATGGTTTTAGGTTCCAGACAATAGATTAAGAAGGGAACTAAAATTATAATGGTATTGGGTTAGATTATATATATATTCATGTACATTCTCAAATCTTCTACATATACAAACACGTACATTCTCAAAGTTTCCATACTCTGCGAACTGAAACAAAACAAATTGAGAAAAACAAAACTTTGAAGAAACTCTGTGAAATTATAATCATTTCATCATCATCATCTTGATTCAAAATCGAAATTCATATCATCATCATCTTGTTCTTACTGTAACAGGTGAGAATTTAGAGTTATAAACTCATTTTTATGAAAATTAGCCAAATCATAAAATTGTTGTGAACTGGAGGCTTGAAAGATGTTATTTGATGTTATTTGATACATATGAAGTGTTAGAAAGCTTGTTAGAATGATAGGAAGTCGAATTTGTGAGTTATGCAAAAGAAAGTTCGGGTTTTTGGGTTACAGCAGGCTCGGTTCGCAGTTTGCAGAAGATGAACTCAGTTCTCAATGCTTGACTGCGAAGCGAACTGAGTTGACCTGCGAACTGAGTTGTTCTGCGAACTGAGTTGGGCTGCGAACTGAGTTGGGCTGCGAACTGAGTTGACCTGCGAACTGAGTTGTTCTGCGAACTGAGATGCTGTGCTGCGAACTGAACCTTGCGAACTGAGTTGGGCTGCGAACTGAGTTTGCTGCGAAGCGAACTGAGTTGCCCTGTGAACCGAGTTGACCTGCGAACTGAGATTTATTGCGAAGCGAACCGAGATTTGGTCTTGCGACTGAGTGATAAATTTCAGGGTAGCGACTGAGTGATAAATTTCACTAACTTGGATTGGGTTGAAATTCGCATGGTCACTTGGAAATGACCCAATAATCAAGGCTCTATCTTAAGAGCCTAGACAGTTTTTGGCCTTTCGGGGTCATCTAAGGGTCGAAAATGGCATTTTTCGGTTTTTAAACCTCGTTTCGGGATTTTCTGGTTTCACTTCGGATTGAACTTTTGTTTACTTAGACTTCAAGGGTTACCTTCTTGGATAAATATGCTATTATGAAGATTTGAAACTTGATAATTGTTTATCATTTTGATATTATGTGCTGAAATATGTTAAACAAATTATAGAATGAGTTACTGACTTATTATCTGTTGTATTCTCAGATAAGCAGAAGACTCAGTAATATTAGAATTCTGAGTTGTTTGACTGAGGCCGACAGGTGAGTGGATCTGTGATCCTCAGTGTGATTTAGTTGTAACATGTTTGGTTACAACGGGTAATGTAATGCTACTGTCGATAGACTGTTTAGTCTGGATTATTTATATTATCCATGATGATTATGGATTATGTGAAATTTGGCCATTGGGCATATGTGATCTGTATATTCAGAGGTCAACACTGGTTGGGCTTAGTTACTATTGTTTGGCCAAACAGGGGTTCCTTATACACATAGTTGATAGGAACTGTTGTTGGTGAAGATAGTAACAAGCTATCGGTTAATCACTGTATTGGTCTGCAGTTGATTTTAAGTGTTCCTTGGAGGATACCTCAGGAACCACCGGTCCTCTTTGACGTCGTGTGTTTACGATTATTCGCTGTAAACAGATTTGTTATTTCCGAGTTAGACTGTTGGTTACAGTTCTTCTCACTTAGCCGTGTGCTAATCCCACCACCCTACTTCTTGCAGGTTAATGTTTGATTAGGGGATGGGCAAGAAGCTTTTGGTTTAATGGGATGTTTGACGACCAGCTACTCTGATTTTGTTTTGATACATAATGATGGGATTTGTACTGTATAACACCCAAACTGATGTATGTTTTATGTTTTTAAACGATATAACTTTAGCATATATTGTAAAAGTATGTTTTGACCAGACGCTTCCGATATTTCGAATATAAAATGATATTTAGAAGACGGGGTGTTACAGCACACGAAAACTGTTTATGAATACTTTATCCGTTCATTGTGATTAATATATAGAGTTTTAATTTAAACCCGTGTTTACACATAACATAGTTAATGTAAAATGAAACTTAAGCATTATTATTTTTAATTATTGTTAATATAGAGTTTTAAACCTGTATATGTATACGGAAACTGTTAAATGAATACTTCATCCATTCATTGTGATTAATATATAGAGTTTTAGTTCAAACTCCTATATACACATGACACATTTAATGTAAATAAAACTTAAGCATAATTTTTTTTAATTATTATTAAAATAGAATTTTAAATCCATGTATGCACACGATTATTGTAAAATGAATACGTAATTCGTTCATTGTAAATATGTAATGTATTAAATAAATATTTTTGTTTGTTTCATAGAGTTCTAATGATAATAATAATAAGTAATTAAGTAATATATAAAATATTAAATTAGCTCATGAATACGTACTCACTTGCATGCTTCGCTGATGTATAGCAAATAATGTTTAATTAATATTTATATTGCTTGATAAGATATAAGCTTATTATTGCTAATATATATAATAGATTATAAAGATAAGGTTTATGGAGAATTATTTTTAACATAATTGATTAAGTTTTTTAGGAAAATTAAGTGATTATATTGGTCAATTGAATGTTTGATGAAATTAAAAAATTTGATTGGTTAATAAGATTCAATTTTGCATAGAAATTTTTTAGGAGTGGTTTTCTTTTATTAATATTTAGATGCATGTATAAATTAAGAATTAAGAGATAGGGATAGGGTTGTTCACAGTTCGGATAAATCATATTATCTAATTGGATAACTCGGATCGGACTATATGGTTTGGATAATTGAATTTTTGAATTGGCTCGGATCAGATCCAAACTTATTATTTCGGATTACGGATTGGTTTTGATTTGTAAACTACAATCCGGATTATCCAAAAAAAATCAAGTAAGAAATAAATATTAATTTTTCAAACATTTCATATATATATATATATACACACACACACACACACACACACACACACACACACACACACACATCCAGATACATAATAGTTTACCAAATTATTAATATTTTATAAATATCTAAATATAATACTAGTATATAATAGTTGATGTTAAAGATCATATTAATTTTTGTAAATGTGATGAATAGTTTCACAACCACTATAATATATAGTGAAGATGATATTGATTTGAACTTGTACAAATTAAACTTAGTATCATCCATTTTGTATATTTTTGTTATAATATCTAACATACTTTTAGCATATATATTTGTGAATGTGTTTGGATATTCAAAAACTAAACCGATCCATCCAAATAATAATTCGGATGGATTGGTTCGGTTTTTGAATTTGTTTGGACGGATCGGATTCATATTTTTGAAACCATAATCCATTTGGATTCAAGTATATGGATCGGTTTTAAACCGATCCATCCATTTGAACACCCCTAGATAGGGAGGATATTAACCGTTTTTCATATTTGAAATTTAAGGTTTAAGAAAGAGTGTTAAACCATTTAAGTATAGTATAGATAATTATTTAAATGAATTCATTAACCGGTTCACATATACACACCACAAAGACAATATGTGCAACGTAATGTACAGACTAATTCAATCGCTCGTTAATCATCTATACATCAAAACAATTTTCACAAAATTTACTCGCCGAGCTACATAATTGTGAGTTTACATCGATTGCAGTCCACATGAATTGAACTTGAGTCGACACGTAAATATACCCAACCATTAGGTTAGCTCGTAGGATTGCTTTTTTCTCTTCTATATTCTAATTCATGAAAAGGGTTTTAACAAACCCCTTTTTAGCTCAATCATTAACCTCCACATATAGTGCTCTTCTCAAGAACTTTCTTTAAATCATTTCATAATGGGTCCTTTGCTTTATTATAACTCAACAGGTCATTTTATGTGTTTCTTGGTGATCAGTGATCACTGATGATCACACCGGCCTGCTACAGCTGTGCTATATGATATGCTTTATAAACACACAATTGACTTAACATATTTTATGATAATAAATAATGTTGTGTTGTATGCATTTGGGTATTTAGCTTTTTTGCCTAACTATGGATCCTTTTGCAAGTGGGGTCTTCATTAATCTTTAGTGTCATTGTGGTATGCAATTTTTTATTAACTGTATTAAGAAATAAATAAATAAATAAAAATATATACAATATTTGTCTGATTGTCTCTATCAAATGTATTTTAATGAAATTGATTGGATTTTCATACATTTATTTAGATTTTCTGGTGAAACAAACCTACTTATAGTAGTTGGGTGACAGATGATATGACATAAGCTTCAATTGGGGACCATGATCTAGATATCATTGATGTTTTGTACTTTTGTTATACATGTAGACCATGTAGATATCCAATGAAATTAAATATTAATTAATTATATTGTTTATATATATATATATATATATATATATATATATATATATATTATATTATATTATATTATATTATATTATATTATATTATATTATATGTATATATATAGGAGAACGTTTAACAGGGAAACACTGTTTTGGGAGAAGAGAATATCATTATTATTCGTCAAGAAACATCTTACATTTACCAATCAAAATATCAATAAAAAATTATTTTTACTGATAAATAGTAATCAAAATCGATGCTATAAGAATATATTCACATATAAGTTTCATTTTTAAGTCATAACATTAGTTGATAAATATTTAATTAATAAATTGTTAACATACATCATAATGAATGTTAACTAACATTCTTCACAATGAATGTTAAAACATAACATTTTAACAAATATTTTTGATTTTAATATTCATCATAATGAATGTTAATTAATATTCACCGCGATGAGTACTAAAGATTTTGGATATAATATTTATCAATTGATGTTATAGCCTACAAAACGAATTTATCAAGGAAGCTTAACATTATGACATTAATTTTGATCAACATTTATTAAATTTCACTTTTTATTTTTTGATATTTTTATTGACGAAGTATAAATACTCTGTGATGAATATTACACTTTCTCCTTCACCAAAAAAAAAGTGTTTCCCTCTGCATCATCCCACCCAATATATATATATATATATATATATATATAACCAATTTGTGCTTATAATGAATGAGTGAGTGAATGCTATTCATACAATTGCATGAATGAATTGCAAGTCAAAATTCAATTATTAAAACTATTAAAAAAGTCAATGATTTAAGTGGCCTAAATACACACTTGTTGAAAGTTAAGAGTTTGTGTTCCATCAATCAAACAATTATACTGTATATTAGTTGTGGTGAAAGTGATGTTTAGCTTTTTTAAACAGGCCCTGTGGGCTTTATTCATCACTATATTCAACAAGATTATATATGTTTTTATTAAATTATTAATTAATTTTTGAAAGAAAAGATTAGGTGTGACCAAGTAGAGAAGGTCAAGTTTGACTTTTCTTACTATTTGAGATTATGGGTGTTTCAGTGTTTGTAAAGTTTGACCATTAGTTTATATATTTGGCATCAATGCATCATGCTGAGATACCACTCTTTTTACTGACTTTTTAGATGTCTTATTTTACATATATATACACACAAACATAAGATATTATTTACAAAAATTCATAAAAGAAAAAAAAAGATGTTACAGTTTGCGAAAATAAGCTGTAGTTAGTTCGATAACTACTGTTTCATTGCAAACTGTAGTATTCTTTTTGATAATATGAAAAGAAATATGATTAGTTTACGATAAATGTTTTCTGCATAATGGTTCAAAAGAGTCGATGACTATCTTTTAAACCAAACTTTTTAGTCCATACTTTAATAAAAGAATTATCCATTAAGAATCTTGGATGTTGTGAGAAGACTCTAACAATCCAGGGGTAATATGGTCTTTATGAAATTTTCCTAAATATAAAATGTGGCCAAGTTGTGCATGCCTACCGTGTTTTTTTATAGAGTATGTAGACCTTAAATAAAAAATAAGCGATGTGTAAGATGCACTATAATAAATGGTAGGCCCTTATAATATCATCCATGAGCCATATATATAAATACATGCACCTTTCTAAGTGCTTGCAAAATCTACAACCAATTTTTTTTTTTAACTTTTTTTCGTTTTCTTCTGAGACAATGAAAACCCGAAGAGGAAAACGCTCTGAGGTACGTTTTGAACAATCTTTTTGATTAAAAGGCGAAAAACTTGCGTAAAGTTTGGATCTTTTTAATGGGTGTGTTTATTTGTAGGCATTTTGGCCATCAATGGTGATGAAGAAATGGTTAAACATTCAGCCGAAAAATAATGATTTTAGTGAAGATGAAGTTGATACAGAAACTGAAAGTGAAGATGATGGTATATACAAGTTATATAGAAACATCATCAAAAGGTATCGTTTTTATGCTCTTTTGGTTGTTTCTGATTGTTCTTTTTTTTTCTTAAAAATTTCACAGTTTGCTCCGTTAAAGATGAAAGAATGGATTTTGATAAAAATCACGCTTGCCGAACACAGCGAAACATGTCTTCATGTACTAATCATGCACAAGATGGTAACTTTTGCACTGTTTTTGTTGTGTTGCAAAATTTCCCTTGTTTATCTTGCAAGAACTATAAACTTTCCCTTTCTGGGAAAGTGAAAATTACCTTATATGCTCACCATCACAATCTTTTACACGATTACTTTGATCCACAAATGCAGGGACTTTATTATTATTTTTAACCCAAAAATCTGTTTTCCGTATCCAACTTTATAAGTTCATAGTGTATGTACTGAAATTTCAATAATTGAAAGTTAGATACATTAAGTATAAACTTATGAAGTTTGTTACATACACTTAACCCTTTGAAATATGGCTTTTATTATCTAATTATGTTATGATTCTCTAAATTCAGGGATCCCAGCAAAAGGGGTGATAAAACATAAGAGGGGGCAATCGGAGACGATGCGAGTGCATTATATTAAAACAAAAGATGTGAGGTTTGGCTCTAGAATATTTGTTTACCAACATTTTTGTACTTTAAAAAATGTTTTTTTAGATTATAATGTCACCTGTTTTTTTTATGCAGAATGACAATTGGGACATGGAATGTTGCTGGAAGGCTCCCCAACGAAGATCTTGAAATTGATGAGTGGCTTTGTATGCAAAAACCAGCTGACATCTACATTCTTGGGTAAATAATCCATTTCATAAACCATAAAGTTTGGCTTTTCCGGTCAAACAGATAATGTTTGGACTTCAAAAGTGATACAAAATGTTTAAGTTGAAAGATTCAAATAGTATTTTTTGAAAAACTTATATTTTTAAATCTGTAGAAACTCATATGAATCTGAAAATTGAAAGTAACCGGTCTGACTTGATTAGTCAAAGCACCTTCTTGTTCTGAATCAAGAATTACTTTTACAGTTTCCAGGAAGTTGTCCCTTTGAGTGCTGGGAATGTTTTGGGAGCTGAAACTCGAAGACCAATATTAAAATGGGAAGAGATTATTCGAAAAGCTTTGAACAAATCACCCGAGCGAGTGGCCATACATAAAAGCTACAGTGCTCCAACTTCTCCAATCTCAAACAACAATGGTGATTTGGGCGCCGCAAAGTTAGTTACTGCTCGAGAAACAAAAGTGATTAACATATTAAGTTGGCCTGAAAAAGCATTGGACATAAATCCAAAAGTTCTTTCTTCCGGTGCAAAGCTAAGAAGGGTGTTAAGTAGCTCTGCAAGAGTAAGCTCTGATTGGTTAGCACCGCAAGATGTAGGTGGTGGGTTGAAAAGGGTGCACCATAGCTCGGGTGACTTGGGTTTGCTTTGGACCGAGCAGCAAGAGAGGACAGACATGGTTGATTCACTTGATGATGCATCAGAACAAGTTTTGGAAGAGGAGGATGATTTTTTTGAAGATTTAACGGAAACGGCACTCAAGAAATTGCCTTTGGAAGATCAACTATACTCAAATCATAGGTACCAACACCTTTTTCGTTTTCTTTTTCTGTAGCTCTTCAAGTGTAAAGTCTTGATGTGGCAATTGTACCCATTTATATGAATGGTCGATTCGGGTTATGTTTGATCTCTAATGGGTCAAGCTTGTAAAGTAAAAGAAGTTCTACAAGGGAAATTTGTCAAACCAAAATGTATTTTTATGCACAAAACCTCCTAAATTAGTTTATTCAACAAACTGTATTATTATAGAAGTAATAGATATATTTTAATTATAAGGAACTATAAGAAATTTGGACAAAACGTGTTTTGGGTCAACCCATTTAAAATTGTTACCCAACAAGCTACCTGTTATTTTACCACCTCTAGGTTACACACTGCGTGATGAAACACAGGATAATTCTAGACGATATATTTCAGGTATGTGAGAATCGTCAGTAAGCAGATGGTGGGGATATACATTTCAATTTGGGTCCGGAAAAGGCTGAGAAGACGTATAAATAACTTAAAAGTCGCACCAGTTGGTGTCGGGCTTATGGGATACATGGGAAATAAGGTAATTAGGCCCGGTCTCAGGCTTGCCAAGATTTTTGATAATTGATTCAATCATAGAGGTTGCAATTTTAACCCACCCCATTTACTTATTATTGGGTTGATTTGGATTATGTCTTATCTAATAGATCAAACGAGTAAAATAAAAATAAAAGATAACTTAAAAAGGAATTGGGTCAGATGAAAATCATAAAAGATCCTAAATCATTGTCGTTATCACTTCCAAAATAAAAACGCTATTTGAAATAATATCATCTTTGTAATCATTAACAAAATGAAATAAAAAAAGAAAAAAAATGGGCAAACGTGTTGTCGGTCAACTCGACCTTGTACCAAGAATTTACCCATTTTGACCCAAAACTCGTTTTGACTGCTAACTGAGCCCAACCTGCCCATCTTTCCACCTCTACAGCTGATTTTTTTGACTATTCAGTTCGTTCAAGAGGTCAAACTTATAGCTTGTTTATGTTTCAGGGATCCGTTTCCATTAGCATGTCTCTTTATCAAACACGTCTATGCTTTGTTTGTTCCCATTTAACCTCGGGACACAAGGTTGGGGATGAAGAGCGACGCAACTCAAATGTATCTGAAATCTTGAAACGTACACGTTTTTCATCTGCTTTAGATCATGATCAACCACAAACAATCCCATGTCATGAGTAAGTAACTTCGGAAATTTGTGTTTCTATCTACTCTTTCATATGTTTTATTACCCTTTACTGTTGCATTTTCTAAACATTCATGTGATCCTAAGGTTTGCCGGTTTGGTTAAACAGTCAGATATTCTGGTTTGGTGACTTGAATTATCGTATCAATAAGCACGATGAAGATGTTAGAAAGCTTGTTGCCACGAAACAGTGGGATGAACTGCTTTATAGCGATCAGGTATTTACCACCTTATTGTATGGTGACATCTAGAAGTGGCAATTTCAACTCATATACCCATCAATGGGATGATATGGGTTCTGGTTGATCTCAAACAGGCTAAATGGGTTTATAAAAGTAATAAAAATAAAATAAATAACACTAAAAGGAAATGTGTCCAGTTGGTCGAAAGTCTCCGCAAAGTGTTTTTTATGCATAAAACCCCTAAATTGCTCTTTTCATAATTAGATTATCATCATAGTAATTTCAAATTGTAAATCTATTGCATTAATTATAATTTTAATAAACATGACACTGTGGTTCAACTCGACCTGTACCACAAATTTAGTCAGAACCCGTTATCAAACTTGCCCATTTTAGCACCTATAGTGACATCCAATACACATGAATAGTTATGTTTCTAAGTAAAGCATTTTACGTGCTGTAGCTTTGCAAAGAACTGAGAAGAGGGCATGTTTTTGAGGGATGGAATGAAGGCGTTATCAAGTTTCCTCCCACATACAAGTATGAAGTCAATTCAGATCGATATGTAGGTGAAATTCGAAAAGAAGGGGAGAAGCGGAGAACACCAGCATGGTAAGTCCTTCATCTTTTTCAAGAAGTATGATTTGACCTTCTGAAGCCAAATGGAATACTTTTCAAGTTAATATTCCATCCAACATATGAACGCTATATTCCTGCGTACGTAATTTCTCTCTTCCAACAAGAGTAGATATTGACTTTTGGTGTCACACTGGCTATTTTCGGCTAAAATTTTGATTGGAGTATTAAAAGTTCCAGCAATTACTGTATGAATCTATGTTGAACTTCACAAACAATTCATACAAAAGAAAAAAAATTCTTGTATTTAATACTGGCAAGAACATTCATACATATTTCATCTAAAATTGTCTTTTTCACCTTAAAAGTCAAAGCTTGGCCCTTTATCCTTGCAGAAGCTGGAAGTCACCTCCAATAATGGGTTAATGCATTGAACTTTAATGAGTTGACTATACATTTTGTTGAAAACACACTTACCGCATAGAACCTTTGTGTTTGTTTTGACTTCTGAGGTCAAACGTATTATTTTTTAAATCAAAATACTTGATGCGAAATAATCACAACTTGTGAAAATTCTTATAAATAATACACTGCATTAACCTAGTGAAGTTGTAATTAAGATTTGTCACAAGATTCACGCTTTATGTTTGGAAAGCAGCCTATTTGACCTCAAACATCAAAATGTGTGGCTATATCAAGTTACATAAGTTGGAAATTAAGTATTAAACTGACTCAAATATGCAGGTGTGATCGTATATTATGGTTGGGAAAAGGCATAAAACAACTTTGCTACAATCGAGCAGAGATAAAGATGTCTGATCATCGGCCAGTGAGTTCAGTATTTGCCATTGAGGTTGAAGTATTTGACCCACGAAAGCTACGCAGAGCTCTAAATTTGACTAGTGCTGCAGTGCACCCTGTGATCATTCTAGATGAAGTAGAGCTGGAACTATAGCACTAGCATAAACTTGAGTTTATACATTCTTGATCTTGAATTTTTGTAGGATTAGAATGATGGTTTTTGACTTTTGTCAGCTTTCTTGTTATAGAAGGGGGATTGTTTTTTTTTTTTTTTTTATATATACAAAAAACAACAGAAACGAAAAAAAGAAATGACCACCATTGGAGCAATGAAGTGGTATATAGTCTGTATAGAATTTGAATGATTGATACGCTCGGTTTATGGATATTAAATTAAATGAAATAAAGATGGTTAACTGTTCAAGGTATCATATTCAGCATTTAGTTCTAACGTAACCATCATGTATAGCTATTGTACGTCGTAATGCTCAGACTTTCGCATTTAATTTTCTGTCATTCCGTCAACTCAAATTCCCTCTAAAACCCAACAACCCGTCTGTTTAACCACAAGATAGAGACGATTACTCAACACAAAAAAATGTTTCAAGCACCGACAGAACCGGAAGCGCCCCTTCTTTCAAATTCACTCACAAAAAAGTACTCTTTAATCATTTCTACCAATTTAAAGCCCCAGTTAGAATTCCCTTTTTATACACAGAAAAACTACACTTACAAAATCTCTATTACTAATCAGTTTGGTCCTATTATACTGAAATGAAAACATGGAATGTTGCCATTTTGTAATTTCATCTACTCAACAATGCCATATACTCAACGATTATCTAAAAATCCAGATTGATTACAAAAAGACAGATCCAAGCCAGATAAGAGCTCAAGATCAACTCCTAGGATTTGGCTGAATGGTGAAGTTGAGGAGTGGATAACTCTCACAATTTTGTCGAGATCCAAGGTTCAAATCCCAATGCAAAATAATTTCTAACGGCCCACGTCAGTTTCCTTAAGGAGAGTTACAGCGGGTTTGGTTCCCATGGATAAGTGTGGCCCACCAAAAGTGGAGTGGTTACGAAAAAAAATTCAGGATGGTAAACAATGTCATGCAGGGGAAATTGTTGCAAGTCATAGATGAAGTATGTTTAACTGATGGTTTTGATTCTTCATAAAATATAAAAAAGAAAATACAAGTACTTTACTTTTAAGCTAAATTTTTCAGCATCAATATTAGCTGCTCATAATTTCTACAAGAATAGAGTTTCCATCTACAAATAGAACCACCAAGTGTTCATGAAGGACACTATCCTCCATTGAGTTCATAAAGTGTTTTAACATTTCACTCATACGTTTTCAATAGAACCATAAATAACAGCCAAAATCCAAATTCTCTACAAGTTATACCCGACTAATAAGCATCTAATCAGTTAAACCAAGTTCATCTCTTGTCCATTTTATAGGTATCTTTATTCCTAACATCAACCAAGTGAAAACCAGCAATCACATTTAGTTGTTTCTACATTTTAAAATCAAACCGTAGAAGACATACACAATGTAGCTTGACAATGAAATATATTTCAATTCCAACTCTCATAGTATTAAATTGTATATTATGAATTAAGTCAACCAAAACTGATATAGAATCAAATATAATGCTCAAACTAATACAACAATACCAATAAGCGATCAAGCTTTCGAGCTCCGAAAATCCTTTTTAAGATCAGCAACTCTTTTCATACAAGCCGCTTTCGATCTCCCCGTAACAGCAGCAGTAATCTTTTCCCACCTCATTGGAACATCTTTAGGAAAAGCTTTCAATGCATTCAACAAAGCAATATCTTCAGTAGAACTCCAACTTCCCCCATTACCACTCCCATTATTATTAATAGTATTATCAACTCTCTCATTCTCAATAACCTCATCAACCCTTTTATCAACCGCCTTCCTATCTTTCAAAAACCTCGAAAATGAATCCGAATCACCCATTTTTCGTTCCCCCATCGATTTCGCCATTTTCACCACACTTTCAACCTTATGCCGACCCGAAAATGCTTCGGCCACCGCATCCCACCTCCCGGGCATCCCCACAGGATTCTTAACCAATTGTTTCTTCAACAATTCATAATCACTTTCAGTCCAATCTTGTTCTTCCAAAACAATCACATTACCCACATTACCATTATCAATATAATCATTCTTGCTATTATTGTCTTGGGTTTCGTTTAAATTGGGTATTGAATTATAATCTTGATCAAGATGCTTTCTTGATTTAAATCTTGATCTTTTAGGTTGTTCAGGTTCATGGGAATGACGAGGTGGGGATTGGGGTTGGAGGGTCGGGCCGAGTCCGACCCGTATATCACCAGCAGTAAATGAATTCGGGGCGAATGGTCCGATTAAAAGGGAAAGTGAGAACCAGATGAAGATGGATTGTAAAGGGTCTGATTGGAAGTAAAAAATGGAAAGGGTTAAAAGGAGTGCAGAAAGAGACAGAGATACAAAAAGAGTGGGTTTGTGAATTTGATCTAGGGTTTCGGATTGAGGGTTTGATTTGGGGGCTGAACGAGATTGAAGAAGGAATCTGGGTCTGCTTTCTTCATCAAAAAAATCCATGAAAGCAGATCTGAATTTTGGGTTTGAGAATTAGAAATCAGTTGGGTTTTTATACCTACAAAAAAGTATGTGGACATTTTTGCAATATAAAAAGTAAAAGGACCATATACGTAACTACTCAAAAACCTAATTAATTACAGAAAAATATGTTCTTCCCTGTATTTGCCCTATTATCTGATTATTACTTATTCGTGCGAACATCTATATAACTACAGATCTATTAAATCCGCTTTTTTAGGTCGTTAATTATCACAAATTGCATCTTTTGATCTTCAATTTTGTTTTTGAATCGTCAATTTATATGCTTTTGTTCGATTTTGCACAGTCGTCGTAATCGTCTATCTGCTACACGCGAGGCCTGATTTTGGTGTTTATAAATCGAAGATATCTGCTTAAATCGGGCGCAGTCTGATTAAGCGTCCGCAACGTAAGAATTGTGACTTTTTATTATAATATTTTTTAATTGAATAATGGTGTATCTAGGGTTTACAGATGTTTGTATATTTAGGATGTGCATTATTATTGTTAAATATGGGAAGTGTGTCACGAGTGTACTGTATCCGTTATTTTTGCAGTCAGGACAAAGCTAGATTGAGCCTTGTAAGTCAAATCATTGTTTCTTATCATCTAAGCTATTATTATTATTATCTTTGTTTCCTACAAGAAGATTAATCTTATAGGTCTTCTGTCAAAAGACAGTTAACATAGTTTTAGCTGTGATTTTTTGAATTTGTCATTTAATCATTGTTTCTCATCCGTTACTTTATCCCCTAACTAGAATAACATGTTTTAGGAGTTGTGTCTATCACTAACAACGAAAATGGTTTGCTTTTACTTTCTGGTTACATATTTAAAGATATTTATCGAGAACTGTTAAAAACGAAAATGCCCATTTGTGTAGTATTAAGGAGATAACATGTGTCCTTTGAATAGCTAGTAGTTGGCTATTATTTGTGGATATACAATAAGTGGATTTACGACGCTTATTCACTAAAGTCGGAGTAGGCCCCTCCCATAGCCGCGATTGCTCTTTACCATGAATTTTTGCACCAGTACTCGTTGTGCAATATGGAAGTTATAGTTCCATGCATCAGTGATCCTTGTACAGACGTTTATATGTAGTTGGGAAATCTTATTTGTAAATTCTTGGATGTATAGATGCATAATCCTTCAAGCTGCAGATAATATAAGTTTATAACCTTATCTTCTGTTGGTTTATTCATAAAGAGCCTTAATTCTGTATTTTAAGAAATTGAAGATTGAAACTTTTGGGAGAATTGAATTTTTGAAGAGTCGAGTAAAATGGAAGGACAAGTTCTGAAGATTGTTTCTCCGTTCCCTGTAGCATGACTGTGTTTGTGTATCCTTTACAGGAAAAGGGTTATACAGTAAGCGATCATCAAGAGCTTTGCAGGGGTAACATTGACGGGTCATACGAAATGGATCCGGGTCGCTATGGTCTTCAGCATGGATGGGAAAATAACAGCGTAATTGTGGTTTTCTTTTTAATCACATATATGGGATCATATACAAAGATATTAGGGCTTTTCTGACTGTGAGATAAAGCCACGGACAGTGAGGATATGGAATCGATTTGCCTTCTAGTTCCATGATTATAACTTGCTGACACACCTTATTGTCTTGAATCCACAGGCCCTCGATCGGTATGGTGCAGTCCACGAACCAAATTTTCGGTGAGTTATACTTCTATTAATCTAACACCACACTTTTTTTTTGTATTATATGTTAGTCATGTTTGTTATATCACCATTTTATTTCTTCTTTTTGCATTTGGGTCGTGTTCAATTGGCAGGGAGGGTGATCCATACGATGATAGGAGGTATCTAGATGAGCATTTTTCAAGAGATGACATCTATTCAAGAAGTTCTCTCCAACGGGATGTATTGGAGAGGGAGAACTATCCTCTTCCACCGCCAGCCGTTGGAGTTTGGCCTCAATCAAGAAGACGAAGTTATGAGGATGACTATCCACTTGAACGGGATTCAAGGCGGCATGTTGATCCATATTCTGAAATGGATATGCCACGTGAACCTGGAAAATATCGTGAGGTTGATTACTATGATGACTATGGATATGAGAGACCTCATAGATATGGTGGACGGGATCGTGATGATTATGCATATGATGATTATGACTATAGACCTCGTGCTTCACAGAGCCGAGATGGTAGCCGTGAGAGAGATTATGATTATGGAAGGCACAGTTATGATTCTGATTATGACAGAGGTGGTAGACGTGAGGGTAGTTGGCGAAGTCGTGGGTCTCGTGATCGAGAACGTGAGAGGAAAGGTTTGAGTCGAGAAAGGGACCAAAGTCCATACAAAAGGCATGAGCGTTCCAGGTCTCGTGGTCATGACGAGCGTGTTAGGTCCAGATCTCCTCGAAGCCGTAGTCGTGGGAGAAGTCACCGAGAGGACAGTTATGATGATGATAGATATGACAGGCCAGAGAAAAGAAGAGATCGCGATGAAAGGCGTCATCATGACCATTATTCAATGGTATATAGATTATTCAAAGATCTTTCCCATTTTAAAACTGTTAGGTCTAGTTGGATGCTAATGCTCATCTTTTATTTGTAGGCTCCATCTGCAACTGTTGTTGTGAAGGGTCTGTCCCAAAAGACGACTGAAGAAGATCTATATCAAATCCTTGTACCTTTCTCGCCCATCACTTTGCGATATTTGATATTAGTTTGCGTAGTTTCTTTGTCATACTCTTGTGTCTTTAACTAGGCTGAATGGGGACCACTTCGCCATGTTCGTGTCATTAAGGAGCGAAGTTCTGGCACTTCTCGAGGGTTTGCGTTTATAGATTTCCCTACCACGGTATCATTTTGTTTGTTTCGTTTACTTTTTGGTACATACGCGTTGTGTATGGAAACAGATGAACCTATTCTTGTAAATCAGGGATCTGCACGTTCTATGATGGACAAGGTCGGAGATGAGGGACTTGTTGTGGACGGTAGGAAGCTATTTTTTGAGTACAGGTAAATGCATGTGTGACTGGTACCTTCTTATTTGATGGTTTAGTTAATTTTCCATCTATATGGCCATTTAAGTTGTGGTAGTGCATGTGTAACGGATCTTTATAAGTTGATAATGTGTTAAATGAATCTGTCCGTGGCTATTTACCTGTTCTTTTTTGTTGTAGCAGTAAGCCAACTGGGGGATCTGGTGGGCTTTCATTTGGATCAGATGGTTCATCGAGGTCGGGGCATATAAATTATAGAAGTACAACACTTATTTCTGATTGGATGTGCACAATATGTGGTTGCATTAATTTTGCGCGCAGGACATCTTGCTTTCAGGTGGTTAATTTTAATTTTAAGATTCAAGTTATAATTGAGCATTTGAGATTATTCATAGTAACTTCTACGTTATTTGGCTGTTTGAAATCAGTGTAATGAACCTAGGACGGACGATGCTCCGCCTGCTGACATGGCATCATCAAATACTAATTCACTTGGTAAGAAAGGAGAAACAGGTTAGTTTCTCCACAGTTCATACTAGCATGCCTTGGCCACATATGAAGAAGTTCTTTTAATTTCTTGAAAATTCAGGTCCCACACATGTTTTGGTTGTGAGAGGATTAGATGAAAATTCTGACGAGGAAATGCTTCGCTATGAATTTTCTAAACACGCTGCAATTAAGGTGCAAATTGCTGTTGTCATTACTTTAGATATAAAGAGTTATATTGCATACTAATATTGCATTTACAGGATCTTCGACTTGTTAGAGACAAATTTACTCATGTTTCAAGGGGATTTGCTTTCGTACATTTTCATTCGGTAAGTTCATATACAACTATTTGATCGTCTTGTTACCCTTAGTCAAGAAATTATGCGTTAAAAAGTCAATTATTTCCTAGGTTGAAGATGCCACCAAAGCTCTAGAGGCAACAAATGGGACAACATTGGAGAAAAATGGCCAAATTTTACGAGTAGCATATGCAAAAAGCATCCTTGGACCCGCATCTGGTGCATCTTCGTCTCACTCAAGCAGTCTTGCTGCTGCAGCCATCGAGGCTGCAGCATTTTCTCAGCAGGTAGTTTTCTAGAAGGCAATGGCACTGGATTAGAAGATAATTATAAAAACCTCCCAAGACTATACAAAGTTGATATTCTTTATTATTATTATTATTATTATTATTATTATTATTATTATTTGTTGTTGACACATGCATGTATCTTTAAATAAAGCGATTTCATCAATATTATTTATTATTATATTGTAGTATGATGCTGTTGGATGGGCACCAAAAGAGTATAATCCAGATGACAAACAATCTAATGGCAAACAAGAACAGAGTGGAGATCCAAAGGATGCATCAGCTCCCCAGTCTGGTTTTGTTTGGGATGAAGCATCTGGCTATTACTATGATGCTGCTTCTGGCTTCTATTATGATGGAAATACAGGTGTGTAGCTAGGCAACAAGTTTGTGATGATTATATCAATACATACACTTGTTTAACATGTTTATTATGTTACTCAATTACAGGTCTGTACTATGATGGTAATAACGGTATCTGGTATTCATACGATCAGCAGAGTCAACAATATGTCCCTTGTAATGATCAAAACAATAAAACATCTGGAAAAGAGAACGAGCCTGCTAAGGCGTTGGATGGTTCCAATAGTAGAAAAGTAGTTATATCTGCACCAGCTGCCACAATAACATCAAATGATAAAACCACTTCATTACCGGATGCTGTTCAGGCTGCAGCTGCAGCAGCCATAGCTGCAGAGAAAAAGGAGAAAGAGAAGATGAAAGAAATAAGACTTGCATCAAAAAGCAGCATATTGGCTAATAAGAAGAAAATGAGTAACGTTTTATCCATGTGGAAGCAGCGGAGTCACGAGAGTCAAGCACCACGAGTGGCTCTTGATGGCAATCAGGCATCTGCTGTATTAGAAGAAAAACCTAATTCTGTTGGACCATCAACGAAGGCAAAATTAGTAAAAGACAATGTAGCTCCACCTCTTTCTGTGAACACGACTACTAGCTTAGATGCACATGATAATCCCAGACTTGCTGCTAACGTATCCGGAGGGACTCTAAGAGGTGTGATAAGGGGGTCCACATATGTGGGACTGTCTACAAATGTTTCTACGAGTTCATCAACAGTCACAGAACCACACAATTCTGCAGTGCCATTTAGGACAGATGCATCTGCTTTAGGTGCTTACACGCTGCCTGCACCTGCTGCGAGTGGTAAGAGACGGTTTTCAGAGTTGCCTGTACTGTCAGCATCGGCTGTTAAAGAGCAGCCTCATCCTGCTTATAGAGATCGAGCTGCTGAACGGAGGAGTTTATATGGTTCATCATCTTTTGGTGATGATCTATCTGATATCGGGGTTGGAGATGCAAGTAAGCACCTCAATTATTCTTTTTTATGAGAAGTAAAATAAATAATGGAGATGTAAAAGGACTTTAAGAGTCTTCATGGGCCGTTGCTAGTTCTAAATATGATTGTTATTCACCTATTGACGTGTGTGGAAATCGTTTGTTTTTATAATTTCTTGAACTTGTAAGATCGAGATTCGGGATTGAAAAGGGGTGCGGTGGACTCTATGCCTTTTCCTCCTGGTGTTGGAGGACGTGGAGCTGGTGAGGGTAATAGCAGTGCCCAGAGTTATGAGGTAATTACAGCTGAGAAGGCGATTGATGAGAGTAATGTTGGCAACCGAATGCTTCGCAACATGGGTTGGCAAGAAGGCTTGGTAAGTCTTTTAACTCTTTCTGTATATATACATTCTATATTTATGACATGTTCGAAGAAATGCTAACTATTTACTTCACATTGCATACAATATAGTAACTAACATATGGACCATGCTGTTTCATTACTGAATGTGAAGGCGCTATAGGGCCTATACCCACTTATTTCGAATCAAGTAAATAGGATTGATATTGAATTCTCGCACAACCTACAATGACATGTTAGTTTAGAAAATTTTAAATGGCCTAAGTGATTGAAACGTATTTGTTTCTCCGCAACAACCTCTTGGTTACTTTTGTCTCCTTTTCTGTTAGTGACATGCCTACATGTCAATCGTCAAGTGCACATAAGCTCATGCTATACACTTTAGAAGTTAAGTGAAGGTCATATGGTTGCGACTTGCAACTGATCAACAATATCCACAATAGGTGGCAAGACGGCTGGGTTGGATAGTGGGAAGGAAACTTTTTGGACTGGTCGAAATGCATTGGGTTCCACTAACTTCTTTTTTGTCTCTCTTTCTCTTTATATATTATTCCAAGTAATTATTAATATAGATATGACAATAAAACAATTTATTTAAATTTTGAGTTTATTTGATCAATAATATAGTTTAGAAGTTTATAATCAATTGATTGTTTAATGTGCTACTTTCAACCCGCTTTCTTTGACCCATTTGCATTCAAGTGAAGCCCAAATCAACTCACTCTCACTTAAATGGGTTGAACTTGCCACTCCTGCTAAGTCACGAACACAATAGAGAATGCCCTTTAGCAGATTACTTGAGAAGAAATTTAGTCTTTTTAGTCATGAGATAGCTCTACATTAAAGTTTCTTGGGTGAGGTCAAATTGGTTGATGTATTCAAATTCTGAAGAAGATGAAAAATCAATTCAAATGTTACATCTTCTGACTTGAATCGGGGGATTGTTGTTTCTTGTTTCCTTTTGGTGATTTGATCTACAGGGGTTGGGAAAGGATGGTAGTGGCATGGTGGAGCCGGTGCAGGCGCAAGCAACAGAAAAGAGAGCAGGACTCGGGAGTCAACCTAAGAAGTTGGATCCTAGCCTTGAGGTGCAAGCGGGTGATAGCTACCGGACTCTGATTCAGAAGAAAGCCCTTGCTAGATTCAGAGAAATGTCATAGGTAGAGAATTATCAGAAAGTTGGATGGAATATTATGATATTATGTTTGTTTAGAGTCGTAAATGAGTAGGTTTGGAAACTTTTTAGGCTATTCCCAGCCATGATAATGGTTCCTTTTTCTATTTTTAATCAGTGACAAATCAAGATATGCTAGCTGACTTGAACCATACTAGTCTTTTCATTTTAGTCTCTGTTTGTCATCTTTTTGCTTAATGGATTTTGGTGGGTTAAGGTGGTGATATCAATATTGAGATGGATGCTTAAGATGTTAAGGTGATCTTGAGTATTCACCGCCTTTCAAGGAATAAAATATTATCATTTTTCTAATTTTTAGTTCCCCGCATATGGTTTTAGTTAACATATATCATGGATACTGATTAAAAAATCACAGTACGTTTTTTAAATAGTTTTTCTCCATTTAGCTCTTAAAAAGCTATCAAATTATCTGTATGTTTAGTCAATTTGGCCAAATCTGTTTGTAGTTTAGTTTTGAGTTTGCTCTCCGTATTTCCTATTACATTTTTGTCACATATTTTCCATTATACTTGTATACGACCACTTAAAACTACAAAAAATCTATGTAATTAAAACCGTACGTAGATGTTGCATTATGCTTGATGGACACATATAAAAGAGTACATATTTTCTGCATTTACCAATAGCTAATAAAGATAATTAATATACTCTCTCTCCCATTTTAATTATCCATTTTGAAAATGCATATGGATTAAAAATGTGCGAGTGTTACATTGTTAGGGATTGTTTGGTTTATTGGAATGAGGGAATGGATTTCATTTCCATTAATAGTGTTTTGTGAAAAAATGAGAATCAAACTCATCGGTGTAAGCATTTTTCAAATTCACGTAGGGTGGTGAGTTTGAGATTTCATTCCCGTTATCATTAAAAATCCAAACCTACAGTGATTTCAAATTTCAAACCAAACACCCCTTTAAATACTCGTAATAAAATATGTGATGAGAAAGTAATAGTAATCTAGTTTGCATATTTAATTATCGTGATCTCAAAATAAAAGCGGACAATGGAGGGTAAACTCGACGGTCCTAATAGAACACACAAACATAATGTCGGCTGCTGGTAAAATCCCTAAACTATCAAAACCCATTGAAAAATTTCGCGAAATCCACAAAAATCTCTCATCGTTTAAATTCTCACCAAAACTTTGGCACGATCACGAAAACAACAACCACCATGAACTCGAACCAACATTACGCTTAACCCATCCCATTTTAGCCAAACTTGAATCCTGCCCAATCGTTACTCTAAAACAATTCAATCAAATACACACACAACTCACTGTCTCAGGTCTCTTTCAACATTCACTCGCATCAGGTCGAGTGATCAAGAAACTATGCTCTTCACCATCAACTGTTTTCCATGCAGTTGATGTATTTTATTCTTTAAATGAACCTGATTCGTTTATATGCAATACTATTATTAGAGGTTTGGTTAATTCGAATGAGTCAGTTAAAGCGTTGGACTTTTACCGTCGAGAAATAGTTGGGAGGTTCGTGCCTGCGAATCATTACACGTTTCCGTTGGTTGTGAAAATTTGTGGTGAATTGGGGTTGGTTAGAGAAGGGGAAATGACGCATTCGAGAGTTGTGAACGAAGGGTTTGAGATTGATTTGTTTATAAGAAACGCTTTGATTCATATGTATGCAGTTTGTGGGAGGATTAAGGATGCGGAAAAGGTGTTTGATTTGAGTTTGGAAACGGATATGGTGACGTGGAATTCGATGATTGATGGGTATGTTAAGAATGGGATGGTTGATGATGCACGTAAACTGTTTGATGAAATGCCTGATAGAGATTTGTTTAGTTGGAATACAATGATTGGTGGGTATGTGTGGGTTAAGGACATGGGGAAAGCACAGGAGTTGTTTGATAGAATGCCCTGTAGAGATATCGTTTCTTGGAATTGTTTAATCGATGGATATGCTAGGATTGGAGATGTTGTGTTTGCTCGTAAACTTTTTGATTGGATGCCACAGCGAAATGTTGTGTCGTGGAACACGTTGTTAGCACTTTACGTGCGGTGTAAAAAGTATGACGAGTGTTTGGTGCTTTTTGATGATATGTTGGAAGGAAAAGATGTGAAGGCAAACGAAGCAAGCATTATGAGTGTGTTAACTGCATGTGCACATTTGGGAAGACTTGATAAGGGTGAATGGGTACATGCTTATATTAAGAATAACGAGAATATTAGTATCGATGTGTTGCTTTCGACTGCTTTGTTGACGATGTATGCCAAATGTGGAGCTATGGATTTGGCTAAACAGGTATTCGATGAAATGCCCGAGAAAACTATCGTATCATGGAATTCAATGATAATGGGATATGGAATGCATGGGCAGGGGGAAAAGGCGTTAGAACTGTTCTTAGAGCTGGAGAAAAGTGACTTAGTGCCAAACGATGCTACTTTCGTTTGCATACTTAGTGCGTGTACGCATGCGGGAATGGTTTTAGAAGGCTGGTGGTACTTTGACCTAATGCAACGAGTTCACAATATTGAACCAAAAGTCGAGCATTATGGTTGTATGGTCGATCTATTATCACGAGCTGGCTTAATGAAAGATTCTGAAGAGATGATTAAGAATATGCATGTGGGAACAGGGTCGGCCTTATGGGGAGCGTTACTATCGGCATGTAGGACCCACTCAAATCTAGAACTCGGGGAAATGGTGGCCAAACGGCTTATTGAATTGGAACCGGGTGATGTGGGATCGTATGTGCTGTTATCGAATATATATGCTGCTGGAGAGAGATGGGATAACGTTGAAAATGTGAGACAGATGATGAAGAAGAAAGGGTTACATAAATTTGTAGGATCGAGCCTTGTTCATCCAGAAAACTATGGTGTTGAATTAGTTGAAGGAGGTGATTCGTTTCATAAGAGGAGATTAGTGTACTCCATGTTGAGCGATATGGGTGTTCAAATGAAAATTTCATACAGAAATATGATTCCTTGAAGAATGAGTACATAGGATTCAATACAGAGTTTATATACGCAAGGATTACGAAATTTCAGAAATTTATGACAGTAGAAAATTCCGTACTTTCCAATAAAACGATGATTCTGATGAATGAAAGGTCAAGTTTATTTGATGAGTGGTATGAGATATCGCATCGATATATTTGACTGGTTTATGAATAGCAGAAAATGGTGATAATGTGTAGCTTGGATTGATCTCAATTTAAAGGAAGCTTTTATCATATTAACATAGATGGCAAAGAGAAAATATATTGAAGTGCATTATAGTGTCTCTCGGACTACAACCACGACTTCCTGTTGAACAAAACCATGTAATATTTTATACTCGATTAGTTGCGTATTTTACTTACACCACTGTTGGTCTAAACTGTAAAAAGTTCTATGGCTACACTCAAAACTTATTCTGCCTCTTGGTTGGACCTCACTCACAAAGGTTTGTCCTCATCTTATATAAGTTCCTCAATCATGTAGTCAAATTAGTGGCTTATAGTATCAATTATATTTAGACACTGTTTGGATATGCTTTCGTTTCTTGCTTACTTCAGATATTAATGTCACTAGGTTCTATCTACTTATGCCAAACATTGAACACAGTCTATTTAAAATCCGACCACAGCAAGCATAAAAGAAATTAAAAAATAAAATAAAATTAAAAATTAAAAAAATAACAAGGTGTAGAATCAGAAGTTTCCAGTTTAGATATGGTCATGTTTCTTAGTACATCTTATAATGAAATATATGCATGATAGGATTACAGAAATTTTAAGATGTGATTTCGGTGAATATCTCAACTTTGATGTTGACAGTTTCAATTCCTCAACTTTAGAAGAACTTTGGTTTATGGGCAATGCTAACAACTTAAATAGTACTTATAATAAAATCTTAAGATCACTTTAATCTAAAGGCCTCCCACTCCTTAGTTCAGGGAAATTGCATTTTGAGAAGCATCACATCATTCCTTTTGCCTTAAAAAGAACTTCTTATATCCACAAATCATATAAAAAGATAAGATTTTTATCCACTCGTTATAAGAACAATTTTTAGTCCCCCACTTATTTCTAGACAATGATTTTTTATGCTAATAAATGGATAAACTTTTACTTTAGCTTGGTCAATTCTTACAAGGAAGCCATAACAAGCATTTGTACAATTTTTTACAAAATCAAACACAACTTACTGTGAATTGAATAACCATAAGTCCATAACATCAAAGTGATAATAAAGATATACTATTTATTTTGTTAAAAAAAACGACATACTAGGAATGATCTATCTCTGCGTATTGTGGTTGTTTAATTTGATGCTATTAGTGAATAAAAAAATGTTGATAAATACTGTTATTCGCTTATTCGGCTACTTGTACCCCTGTGTCATATATGTCTCCCTTCTTCCAATTCTCAGGTATATTATTAACTGGAACAACCCATTTTTCATCTCCATCTTCACCACTTAATAGCATTCTTAGAGACAACGATCCACTAGGTGGTGAGGTGGTTGTAAACACGGATCCATAGCTTCTATCCAACAGTTTGCAGTTAAAATTTTGTGTCTGCATACAAAATACAGCATATAAACATATGACTACAGTAAAAAGTATATACATGCATATATCAATATATATGATATTCATAGACATACCTCACATAGTTGCACTGCAGTAATGTCATTTTGCCCTTGTTGGTACCATATGACAAAAACAAGGTAATATGGGAAGTCACTGCTCTCATCAATCTTTATGGTGATGTTATTGTTTGAGTACCTGCATGAAACCCTGTAGAGGGGGTGGGGGAGATTGGTTTTTATATCTTATGTTAAAGTTTCTTTTTTTATGATAGTAACATATATAATCTTCAGTTTTTTAATATTACCTTCTATATTCAATATCCACAATTCCTTGTGATAGTAAAGATGATGCTGCATACGTAGACTGAGCCATCTTACGGAAGGCTTTCTTGCTCATAATAAAGTCTGTCCGATCACTGGATCCGTGGTCAGTAACAACAACGGTCACTCCTTCATCGGAGCAATCCTTACTGTTCGTGCACCTCACCTGATTTTATAATTTGACTAATTTAGTAATTCATGATATTTTTAGAGATTCGTATAATAGATATCATGTTCTGCTTATTATCACCTGGAAGCATGCACCACATCCTAGACCATCTCGATAAAGATCAGATACAGCTGCTACATACCCATTGTTAATTGTTGCTCCAAACGATCCATATCCACATCTCCCAACTGTAAAGAAATATAATATCAAACATTATAATTTTATCTACGTACGCATGAATGTATATGTTTGTTTATGTACCATATTTCTCACTTTCTGATCCTTTGTCATCAGAATCTGGATAGTATGCTGCTCGAGAATGGGTGAAAGAGTCACTAGGCGTAGCGCTGTGTACTGGATTTAGCAGAAAGAAGATTAATGCTGAAATTACAAAAAGAATATGGACTGAAGCTGCCATTATGTCAAAGATGAAAGAGAGAAGTTTGGTTCTGTATGGATGCAATCAACAAGAGGTTAGTACTATTTATGCAATCAACAAGAGGTAGTAGTATTTTCTATGGTTTGACATTCTGTGTTGAATAAAAGAAATCATGTTACGTTTGTTCCTCATCAACCTACTTAGATACGGAAACTACACAAAAGCTATTGATGACTTTTATTAAAATTTTAATGATTTTACTTTTTTCATCTGAAAAACTGACGTGGATTTGAATCTTTCACATTTTGAATTTCAATTATATATAGTGGTGGTTGTTTTCATACATGCAAGAGGTAGATATAACTATCGATATGTCAACTTTGTGTGCGCTTGAACTTTGATTTAAACTGTTAGGTAATATGTATATGTATATGTATTATTTATATTTGTAACATTAAATATCAAGAATCAATAAAATCATATTCACTATCATAATAAAAATTCAGGACTCTTTGCTTATGAATTTACAGTATGCATGATCATCTAAGGTGAATACTGTTTTTCTTTTTTCTTTTTGTGGTTAGGCAGAGAGAGAGGCATGGTAGTGGGTCTGAACTCTAAAGGCAAACAATTTTTTTAATTTGAAAACAAAAAAGGGTTGCTTACTTGCTTGGAATAGAAGTAAAAGAATGATGGCTCACAGTTAGGTGGTTTAGCACCAAAGTTGACATATTCAATTCAAGCCTATGTCTGTTCTCATTTGTGCTAATAATCACAGTAGGCCCTAAAGCTTCCTAGATGAGGAATGCTTATACTGTGCGCTCTATTTCTTTCTATTCAAAGTGTACTTAAAGTTTTCGACTTTAAGAAAATAAAATAACCATAATCAAAGTTTTCGACGTCATCATGTAACATGTTTTCTCAATTTCAAAAGACTAGCTATTGATATGAATGTACTTATTCTTGTCTCATTGTTGGTATGTAAATTGATTTCATTTCACATGAGAATTTCATGATTGAAAAGTTGTATTATTTAGTATTCCTTGCATTAGTCCAGCCGCCAGTGGAAATGCGTAAAGATGAGACTGCTACGTAAACTTGAATATGATTTTTTTTTTTTTTTTTTTTTTTAATAATTTCTTATACGAAAATAGAAAATTTAAAACTGAGGTTGCTGAGGAAGATACAGACATAAAGCAAAATCCACTCACCAACATCAAGTGTGTCTTTGAGGCCATCATATCCAGTTGACCCTACCATGTCTGTTTATAATGTCATAATTGTATGTAACCTACAATTATAAAAGGATTGGGGGTATTTAGGTAAATTTCCAATTAACTAATGCAAGTTGTTATTTCTTGGTTGTTAAAAGTTTCAACCTTTGGTTTAATCTTGAACCTCTAGTTGCTTGTTTGATTTTTCATGAAAAGGGAAAAAATTGAGACCACTTGTCCCTGCCAGTTTACTTATTTTTCAGTAATTTTTAGAGAAGTCTTATATCCACAATTGAGTGTATGAATCTTTTGCACCCACTCATTTGCATACCTCTAATTAATTCCTTAGACAATACTTCAGTTAGGAATTATGAACCACTTAGTAAGCTGGTTTGGCCTATTTTAGGTGGTAATTATAGTTATCAAGATCAAGTTGTGGCTTTCCTAATATGGAGTGTGTTTGCAGCCAATGGAAGATGATAGAGGTAAAAAGTGTATTGGTCCTTAATGGCTATGGAATAGCATATGTATGTGCATCAACTTTTTCTTATGTAAAAACAAGATGGCAAAATGGGTGGGTTGAAAAAGTTGAGTGATGAAATGGGTTTTAATTAACATAAGATTATATTTAAGAGGATAAACATATGGCTAACATAGTCTTTTAGAATTTAGAACATGTAATTATAAAAAGGGACAATATTAATACATTCTTATCTTTTTTAGCAAGGTAACAATAATAACTAATTTTTTCTTACCAAGATCAAAATTTTACTTGAAGATTAATCCACGATTTGTCTAATAAGTTCCTTACGGATAACTCAGCATAAGAGCATCTCTTGACTAAAGTATTCCAGATTTCCATCTAACACTTGAGAAATCTCAAGTTATTCTTTCCAATGCAACAATAATTTTTTCCAAGTCATTCTCAAGTCTTCCATTTCTCCATTGGAGATGTCCTACGACTCATTTCCGATTTAGCTGATTTAACCATAAAAGTTCACCTTGATTGTATTTGATCATTTTTCTGGACAGATTATACTCCATATGATACTTGGTACTTTTGTATGGCAAATCATTCATATATTGCGTATTCGCTTAAACAAACCAACAATTATTGAGATAAAATACAAACTACGAAGTAAGAAGTATCAAATTCTACCATATTATGAAAACTTACTCTTTTATAAACCAGCACAAAATGTTACGACTTTTTTTTGGAACATAGTAATAATATGTGATCCACATAAAATATCGTTCCAGGCAGAATATACGATCTTAGTTTTTTCCCACTCTCATAATTTAACCAAATTCTGCCTCTGGTTACAAATTTCAAACAGATTGCCTTTCAAATTTAAAATTTACACAGTTTTTTCCACGGGATCAAGCAGCTTCTTTACATGAAGTTCCACCTTCTTTCTGAGATCATTAGATGGAAACCGATCAATAACCTCAGCACCAAACGAGACAATGAGGGATTTTCTAGCAGTTTGAAGATCGATTCCCCTTGCTTGGAAATAAAATAGTTGGTCCTCTTCCAAGTCACATATTGCAGCTCCATGTGAACACTTCACATCATCTGCAATTATCTGCAGATTCGGTTTCACATTAACTGTTGCACGTGGCTCAAGAATAAGGCTCCTTGTTAGTTGTCCGGCATCTGTCTGTTGTGCAAATCTGCCATAATTAAAAACCATATAAAATTTAAACTGGCAGCATATTACAACAAACTCTTATTACATTTTATAACATCAACTAGTAATGAATCTATTGTAGTTGGATTGTTGTTGTAACTTGTAACAAATTATTGTTCTTGTTAAAACACTGCACTTTCCAAGAAATGACCAAATTATACCAAAGAATGCCAAGTAGGCAAGTACAAAGGGTTTTGTTTGCATATTTATCTTTTTATGGTTAGTTTAAAATCGTTCATTCTTGTATGGTGCTTTGTGGTACTTTTTGCAAGAATGATGGTTATTGGGCAACAATAAGCCAAGTAGGACTGTTCAAACCAAAAACCACTCTAAATTATTAAATTGTTTGACCTAAAACCGTTGTTATAATTCAATTATCACATCACTGAAGATCAATACCACACCTCGACTACCAACTTTATTGGAAAGTAGTTTCGAACAATTTACCATCAATGCATGGTTTTAGAGGTTTCAAAATGGACAAGTTGGATAACAGGTCAAAAGGGCAGCCAATTAGTATGCGTCAAAAAGGTTCAGGTCAGGGTGACCCGGCAAAGACGTTTTTTTTTTGTTTTTAGAGAAACTATGTTAAACATTAATGCAAAAACTACATTAGTATAATAATAATAATCCAAAGACGTTTAGAATTAAGAATACTCTTTAAGTGACCTTCACCCATTTGACACGTCTCCTTTTTCCGCTATCTTTTTCTTTCATTTGACCCATTTGAGATACAATATAACCCAGCTCAATCTGTCCATACATAAAGTAATAACATGTCGAAACAGCCGCCTATAGTTGGCTTTCATTGTGTGCATACACCGTTGACTAATTCTATAATATAACAAAAAAGAACATATAGATCCTAATTACCGCTATGCCTAATTATAATCATCAATTAATGTTGAATGATATACGGAAATGCTTAGTACTTATGTATAAAAGATAAGTACAAAGAATTACCTATTGACCTTTACGTTCCCATCAAACACGGCTTGTCCATCTGAATGAGCCGCAATGCACTTGTGAAGTTGCCTAGAAACTCCTCGTGGATGATCCAACACTATTTTACTATGTAGATCTTGTGTTTGATCATTACCAGACAAGTGAAATGTCGACAATCCAGTGATAGTGTCTGAGCCAACTTGTTGCACATGGACATTGTGTCGGCTTAACTTTCCACCCGTGCTTACCTCTACTAGCTCGTAAGTACTTGACTTTTCCTATAAAAAAATTCAAAGAACATTTTCATGTTTCGTCATTTAATTAAAATGGATCTGTGAGATCAATCATAAGAGTAGAAGGGGAATTCTCGTCGCATCACTCTAACACAAATACGTATGATTTTGCTAACTTTTTTGAATTTACACATTCCCTTAATCTGTATGATTTTGCTAACTTTTTTGCAAACGATAATGTTCTTCTCTAGCATTTGGCAAGAATGATAATTAGTCAGCAGCGAATAACTAAGTTTGATAATTCAAAAGGCCAACAACTTAGTAAGAGCTAACATAGTAACATTAGTATCTATTATTTTTCAATTTACATTAACATCATTCAACTTCGATATTCAATCAGCATCTATTAAGTACCCATCTATTAACAATAAGAACACATCAAAATCCTCATTAAAATCAACCTAGGATATATAAACTACATCATCAACAAAGCTTATACAACTGAAACAAGCTCAATGATCCAATTTCAGTCTTTCATATACTAATACATGCAACATCTTCATAATCATCATATCATCATCATCATATATGCATTATAAGAAAAACATAAACATTATAATGGCAAACAAGCAGATTACCTGCCGAATGGAGGTCCATTTAATATGGGCAGAGCTCAAAGATTGCGTCTGAATATACGAATGACTAACTTTAGCTTCTTCCCCAATCACAACTTCCATAACTGAATTAGTCCAATAACTCAAATCACCATCACCACTAATATATTCTTCAAGTATTCCAATCTCCCCACCTTTTTCTACCACCACTAAAACCCTCGGATTCGAAACTGGCAACTTGTTCGAATCCTTATCACTTCCTTCATTAGAAACATACCTCAAATGCAATAAAGCCTCAACTTTACACCCTTCTGGCACATAAACCACAACTAATTCAGGTGACCCAACACCATTAAGTGACCAAAACAAGTCTCCTTGTTCAGAACTAGTCAAAAACTCGAGTATCCTTTTCGTAATTTCATCTGAATTTATACTAGATAAACTCCCAACAAACACCCCATCTGGCAACCCTGATATTTGTGATAAAGAATCAATAATGTACCCATCAATTACAGTCAAATTAATCAACAGGGTATCTTCAAAACCACTTAAATTGTTTAAAGATTCAAGGGATGGATATGAAACAGGTATAATTTCTGATTTCTTGATGAAAGAAGTGTCCGTAAACCTAAAAGGTTCATCCTTTTTTGAAGGCCATGGGGTGGAAAGAAGGGATTCTGAAGAAAAATCTCTAAGCTTTTGAAGATTAGATGACGTGGGTCTAGAGTCTTCTAAAGAATCTGCAATTTGAAGAACAAATGGGTCAGAAAGGGCTGCAATTGGGGGTAAAGATTGTTGGGTCAACAGAAAAGGTTTGAATTTTCTTGATTTTGTGAAGTTTGAGAGACATGGTGAATTGGGTATTGTGAAAGATGGTGATGGTGTCGTACGGATGATGGGGAAGAAGGCTGAAACAGCCATCGGTGGCCGGCGGTGAGCAAGAATGGGTTGGATTTTGACTGAAATTAGTTTTGTTTCTGTTCATAAATAAATTTTCATTTGTACCCCCTAGAGTATAGTTAGTTGTGCATTTTAACCCCTTTGATGGAAATTATCTCAGCTTTCAGTTCAAGTATTGTGTTTTCTTTCTATTTTATTTACATTCTGTTCTTTTCCTTCTAATTTCAAGATTATTGTGACATGTTACTATGTTCACAGTCAAATTTAAAGCAAAGAAATTTTTTAATTAATAGGTAAAAGTAGGGGTGTTGTTCGATCATGCTGGGCATGTCTAAAATTTAGTAGTATAATCAGGTTGGGTTAGTCAGGTAGTTACTTAGATCGATACAGGTAATTAGGTAAATCCGAATAAGCCACACAACAACAAACCAAAAACATTTTTTTTCAACAGAATATTGTTAGATAAATAAAGGCTTATTAGCCCATATTAGTATTGGCCCATAATTGTTTAGGCCCTAATTTGTTTAGCTTCTATAAATCTTTGTAGCCTTTGAAGTTATCTTTAATCATATACATATTTTTAGTTTTCTGGTTTTCTCATGGTATCAGAGCCATGGATTTAGATTATGTAACAAAATTATTTGTTTTGATTAACACGTGATTGACTGGTTTTGTGAGTGTTCGTATACGAAAAAAAAAAAAAAAAAAAAAGGAGGAGCAAGACAGTTTTAAGATTTGGTCAAAGTTATAAACGATTGAAATAAGGGCTAATATATTTGGTTAGGTTGATTATTATAATCAATCTTGGGATGTGTATGTAGTTAGTTCCTATCATTGGGTTGATTTATATGTTTGGTTGAATTGGTAAGCTGCCGACATATGTTTTCTGAAGCTACAATCTGTATTTGCGATCTGATATGTCTCGGGTTTTCTTTCTGAACGTTGTGGCAGACCGTTTGTCGGAATTAATTTTATTTGGTTCACGGTTTTAATTCAAGGTCAAGTAGTTCTATTTTTGCTGTTATTTCCGTTTCATCTGTTAGTTTACCATGGCTGCTCGTAAAGATGATTCGTTGCAATCAATTAGTGTACAATTGGATGGTAAAAACTATACGTATTGGGGTTATGTCATGAAAAATTTTCTATGTGGAAAATCAATGTGGGATTATATTTCGGGTGTGAAAAGGATGCCAACTACTGATGTCAAAGAAGAAAATTATGCCTCATTAATGGAAGTTGTGACCTAAACGAGAATGCCATTTGTTCAGTAGTTAACAGAAAAAATATATGCCGTCAAAACATAAGCAGAATACTCAAAGTATAAGCTGTAGTTTATGATGCACAATAATCTTCAAAAAACAGTTCACAAATGCAATCAAGCAAGTCTTTGCAGCAAGAAAAGTTTATTGCACAAATAGTCTTCATAAGCAATAAAACAAAACTGTATTTATAAGCAATCCAACCATAGTCAACTCTTTAATTGCACCTTCATTCTAGTATCACCCTTCACTATTTCCAACTCTGCAATAAATAGTCACATAATGTCTACTCCAAACTTGCAAGTATTTGATAAAGAAGACAGTTGACTATGTATGTCTTTTTTTTTTTTTTTTCTTTTTTTTTTTTTTTTTATGAAAGACACCCATGTATGTTACTTTTAGGAGTAACCATGTCTGCCAATTTAAGCAAAAATAATTAGTTCCATCTCAAGTACGCATTCTAAGAATTTGTTTACTTCATATGACATTGACCAATTTGTCATCTTTTCACAACCTTCGGGTCATCAGACCTAAAACCCAAATGCATACAAAATCTATGGAGTACAAGAATAACAATTAACAAAGTTACATACTTGTTCCTACACTAAGCAAATCATATTGATTTCGGGCTAATGCGTTTTACAAAAAACCATATATACAGCTATACTTAATATAGGCTTGCAATTCTAGGACTACAAAATACTAGCACTTCCTCAAGAGAAGCCCTGGACTCATCCCCAAACAAAGACTCTTTTCCATCTGCTCTTTTTGCATAAGACAATCCCAGTCTTGACTTTGCTTGCCTCAAATCTCCAACACCCGAGTTCGTATCAGGCCCTGCAAACCCACCCATGACGGGTGCAAGTGGAGGCCCGATCAAGAGCCCATCAGCCCCAAACTGAGGCCCACCTCGAGCATAATCAAAAAGGGCTGCACCGCTGCCTCCTATTTTAGGCAACACTACAGGCTCATTCTTCTCTTCATCAGGCCAGTAAAATAGGAATGCATCAAAGGTCTCGTAGTAATCATCTGTACTTCTATAACCTTCGGGATTGAATGCACCAAACTTGAATGAGTAGTCTGTGTAGCCGATTATCACACACGGGCCCTTGAAATCACTACATTCGTGAAAAGAAGTCGCACTAAATCCATCTAAGGTGGCCTTGTAGCAGCATTTTAGTTCCTTATCTGTTCATGATCATGCAAAACACAACTGTATAATCAAACCATTGAATGCAGTTTTTTTTCGTCAAACTTTTATTCTTAACTATAACTAACCACATAAGCAAACACGACATTTAGATTTGATTACAGACAAATGAATATTAACCCATATAGTTTTACAATACAAGCGTTTAATTGTACGGAAAATGATGTGTGCTGCTAGCTGCACATTTTGGGTGCAAGTACAATTTGGACCGTCTGCGGTCTTTAAAAATGTGGATGCGCGGTCCAAAGTGCACTGATAATTTCCCCGTATATATAACCCACAACTGCAGACAGGCAGAATTGTTTATTATTAAAAATATTTACAAGACATGATGATAAGAGAGGGAATACCATTGAGGAAAGTTTTAGAGAGTAGAGAAGAAGGAAAAGGAAGATCAAGATTATGGTAATTGGGTTGAGGTTTCTCATTGGTTTTGTTTTTGCCAATGTTCCAACCAAACAGGCACACACACTTTGATATGCAAGAAGCCATACCCAAAAAGAAACTTACAAATTCAGCCAGAAAATTACAATTTCTTTTATCCAAACAAAAAAAGTAGATATTCACAAGTTGAGCCGAAGAAGTAGCAACATCTTTCATCCACTGATTTATATCTTTATTATTATCCTCAACAAATTGTACCTTTCAATTATTGAAGGGCCTTTACATCATTGGCCCTACTTTAGGATGCAAATAGATTTGCTTACTGACTTTACTATGGTGAAACATAATTCATAACATTAGTAATTTTATAGAATAAAATGTTCGGAATTTGTTCATATAATTGATGTTGATCAAACAGGGGTCCTTAGCTCAGTGGACAGCGGTACAGCATTTTACTCCAGATCAAGAGGTCACCGGTAAGAACCTGGTTGGGCCCTTCTACTCCACATAATACAAACTTGTAAGTATTTGATAAAGAAGAAAGTTGACTTTTTATTTTTAGAGAGGCAAATACTCACATACACTGTTGACTATGTATGTTCAGAGAGACTACTCACATATAAAGTTGACTATATATGTTACTTTTAGGAGTAATTAAGTGAAAATCGTTATACCATCTCAAATATGCATTCTAAGTGGCTAGACTGCTAATTGTACTCCATATGACATTGACCAATTTGTCATCCTTTCATAACCTTAGAGTCATCAGACCTAAAACCCAAATGCATACAAAATCTATGGAGTACAAGAATAATAATTAACAAAGATGTATTAATGTCGCCTTATAGCACCCCAAAAGCAAATCATAGCGATTTTGGGCTAATGAGTTTTACAAAAAACCATATATATAGCTATACTTAATATAGGCTTGCAATTTTAGGACTACGAAAAACTAGACTTCCTCAAGAGAAGCCGTGGACTCATCCCCAAATAAAGACTCTTTTCCATCTGCTCTTTTTGCATAAGACAATCCCAATCTTGACCTTGCTTGCCTCAAATCTCCAACACCCGAGTTCGTATCAGACCCTGCAAACCCACCCATGACGGGTGCACATGGAGTCTCGATCAAGAGTCCATCAGCCCCAAAATGAGGCCCACCTCGAGCATAATAAAAAAGGGCTGCACCGCTGCATCCTATTTTAGGCAACACTATAGGCACATTCTTCTCTTCATTAGGCCAGTAAAATAGGAATGCATATCGTAGTAATCGTTCGTACTTCTATAACCTTCAGGATTGAATGCCCATAAACTTGAATGAGTCATCTGTGTAGCCGATTATGACACACGGACCCTTGAAATGGCTACATTCGTGAAAAGAAGTCGCACTAAAACCATCTAGGTGGCCTTGTAGCAGCATTTTAGTTCCTTACATGTTCATGATCATGCAAATTAAACACAACCGTATAATCAAACCATTGAATGCATTACCTTTTTCATGTCAAATTTTTATTCTTGTCGCACCCCCAAATTATGATGCAGCGGAAATCGGGTCGGGCGCGACTAATCCTGGATCATTACACAAAGTTATGGCAAACGACTCTATCTGAGACGTTTTGAAAATATTACAAAAGTGATTACATTGATAATCCAATTGTTTACATCAATTTTCTGAGTTCGCGAATAGTTCTAGAGATTCTAATACATAACTAATGTTACAAAATAGTAATGCAAGGAAAATCTCCGATGTTTGTAAATCATGCGACTCGAGCTATTGTGTCCTGGAGTAATCCTACTCCTGTTGTGAACCTGAGAACACATACTAAAATGGTCAACAATAATGTTGGTTAGTTCATAGGTTTAAATATCAAAATTAAAATGTGAACCACGAGATTTCATAAGTGTTGCACGCATGCAAAAATAATGTATACTACTGCCATGAGCTCATAGTCCGAAGCTTAACCAATATGAGTTTGCCTCCTACAGATGCCTAATCCAGAACATCCGTATGAACAAATAATAAAGCGCCCGTTTGACCAGTTAGAGCTACTAACCCGGACGGGGATGGTCAATCCCAAATAGTACTATTCTTTAATACTCGCGCTAAGATCCATACTAACGAAACTATGATGTGTAGAGGACTTTTGTGTGGATTATGAAAGTGAAACTCATGCAATCTGTATATGTGTAAATCTGTACTCGTGTTCATGAAAATAGTGCATGTATTCTCACCCCAATAGTTAAAACAGTAAAAGTGGGGCTATGAGACTCACCTGAGTCCTGAGAGCGAGCGTTTAAGTTAATAAACGTTTATCCAAAATGTAACCTTCTAGCGCCCTAAACGCACAAGGTTATGTATGAGTGAATGTCTCAAAAGATCATTCATGCTAGTTGTCCACTCAACTAGTTATGTCCAAGTGTTTGTTTATCGTTTGCGTTTAGAAAATACGTATGGCCCGTTGGTGATGGTTTGTAATAATAATTCCCCAAGACATTATTATTTTGTTTGTTTCATTGTATAATTATAAGAGTGTATAAGCTTCATGTATATGTAGCGTCACATATGAATATTCGTTGTTACACGTGTTTAATAGTTCGTGAAACATGTTCTAATTCTGTTGTATGCGACACAAAGGGCGACATCAAGGCGTATTGCGACACTAGGTCGGTGTCGCAATTGTCTCGGAAGTTGGGACTTATGCGACACAACAAGGATTTGTGTCGCAAGTTGTGATTTCGCTTTTGTTTTAGCGACATAAGCGTTAGTGTCGCAGGGTGTTGCGACACCAGTTAGTACTGTTGGTAAAAGTATTGCGACACAAGCGTTAATACTGTTAGTTGAATTATTGCGACACTAGCTTAGTGTCGCGAGTTAGTACTGTTTTATGATTTAGCGACACGAGCCTTGTGTCGCAATAGCCTTGGGCCATCTGCGACACAGACGGGCTGAGATGTTTTCGTTATTCGGGAACTTGATCAAATGTGCTCGGTTTGACCCGAAACTTTTAGGGAAGTCTTAAATACGTTATTAGAGCTCAGGAAAATTGTCGTTACGTTTTATAGTTAACCCGAAAGTGTCATTTCATTTTTGTCACAAAATCAGTCCTTTTGGTTATCTCATCGGTTTTTGAGTCGTTTTTGGGGCTCGTTTTGACAAACCAAAGCTTCGAAATAAAATCCAAGGAAAATCACAGTTGTTCATACATGTCTTAGCTACTTCCAGTAAATTTTTCATAATTTTTGGTCAAGTGTAACTCACGAAATCGTCCAAGAATCAGACAGGGGTCCAGCAGGTCGGTTTTTGTACCTTTGCTCAGTTTTTGGTCTATATCTCACGATTTACAAAATTTCAGAAAAAGTGCAAGTACAACTTTGAAAGGTAACAGGAAATGTGAACTTTTCCAAGTGGTTTCAGTCGATTTGGATTTGTAGATCTCGAGATATGCTTTCTCAAAGTTGGTTGATTTTTCTGTCCAAAACGACAGTCCAGACACTTCTTTTTGTAAAATCGTTTTCGTATATCAAATGACCTCAGAAAAATACCAAACCACTTGGGTTCGAAAGTGGACTCCTTGAACTTGATTTTAGACTCAAGATTCGCTCGATTTGGTTAAGAAATGAGTTAGATATCATGTGTCAAAGTCGGGTTAAGTTTTTGTCCGATGGTTAATAGTTTTACCCGAAAGTTTTTAGCATTATCTTTTGATTTTCGGTTTAGATCCTGGACATAAGTAGCATAAACGAACTTCTAACATGTATATTAACATTATCCAAGGAAGATAAACAAGATTTGAAGGAATTCTTACAAGGGGAACTCGATCTAAAGCCGAAATGCAAGAAAGGTGTTGTTGCAACTTGGTTCGTGTCCCTTTTGCTTGTTCTTCTTCTTCGTATGATGTAGATGATGATAGTGGTGACTATAGCTCTTGGAGGGGCTGAGAATGGTGGTTGTGGTGGTGAAATGAGGCTGGAAATGGAGGGAGAGAAAGAGTAGAGAGTAGAGTTTAAGGAGGTTAAGTGTGTGAAAAGTGAGAAATTGTGAGGGTGTGGGTGTTTTAAGGAAAAAGGGATGGTCAAGAGGAGGGGGCCTTTGGGCCGGTTTTCTGGGCTGGGCTGGGCTAGGCCGAAGTGGGCTTGGCCCCTCATGGTCTTGGGCTCGTGACTCGCTCCTCGATTTCGTGTTACGTTATTTGGTCGAATAAACGTTAATCGCGTGTGTTAGATTTTAATCGTTAACGTTTAGTTTTTTTTCGCATTTTGTTGTTGATATAAAATTGAGATTTTAAATGGACCAAATATTTATAAATATATTATTCAACCCTTTTCAAAATATTTGTCAGGTTCCGTTCGGTGTCGGTTTCGTTTTGTGCGTTTTCGTCGTGTACGATACGTTTTATACGAAACGTAAAGTGTTTTAGATATTGTTGTAATAATATAAGTTAAATAACAATTATTTATCATAATTTGGTTATTTAATAAAAATGTTTTTCGCCAACGTCCATATTTATTGTGTCGGACTCCATCCGATCGAAATTGCGTAATTAAATATCAATTACGTAGGTGCGTGTAATACAATTACAAAGTGCTACCGTAATTAGTCCTATTTTACACTAATTACAAGTAATGATGACCTAACTTAGGCACTAATGACGGCCTAATTTGCCGGTTGTCACAATTCTTAACTCTAACTAACCATATAAGCAAACATTGCATTTAGAATTGATTGCATACAAATGCATATTAACCCATTTAGTCTTACAATGGGTTAAGTGCTTGTAAATGTACATAACTATGTGTTGACCTTCATAATGTGTACGTAACAAAATTGACTATGTATGTAGTTATTGTTGAAAATAATATTTGGGAATAAATGTTTTCAACACAAAGTGGGTAGTAGTATTTCTATTAACCAATATAAAATGAATAAGTAACAAAAATTGATAGTAAAATATATAGAAGAATGAGTTAAGAAATGCTTAGGTTGAAGCACGCAAACGCGCTTTCCTTAGAGAGAAAACGCCCCACTGCACCGGGTAGTTTAATTTAAATGCGCTCCTCCCCAAGATACGTCAACCTGTACGTTAGATCTTTCGTGTGCAGCGAAGATCCCTGAACCGAGAACACCAAATGCTCTTAGACAAATATGTTTGTGTAATAAAAGTAACTTGAACGTTTAGCGAAATTATTGTATTTAGCATGAGAGTGGGAGATGAATATTTGCAAATGAATAATCTTGCTAACTTCACCATCCCTTTCTCCATTACATAGCTATTTATACATAGAAGTTGCCTTGAGTTTTTAAAAGCTTCAATTAATGCCAAAAGAGTTACAAATAGAGATTTAATAAGAAAATTAAGGTGCCAACGGAATTGCATCAATGTGCAATCAAGTATGATAACATAAAGGCATTTCAATATAATAAGTTATAAATGAAGGATATAAAAGTTCACTTTAAAGAAACTAAATGAATGAAGACAACAAAACTTCTTCACATTGATACTATACGTTAACTATTAAAAGAATCTACAATTAATTTTAAATTATTAATTAATAAATATTTTATAAAATATTTTCCAACTGTTATGTAAGGAACTATTTATTTTTGTACATTGTGTGTATTATGGTGACGTGTTATCAAATATAAGGTGATATGTATCATCTATACAAGTTGACATATCACCAAAATAGACATAATGTACAAAAATAAATAATTCCATACATACAATGACAGTCAATATCGTTACGTACACACCATGAAAGTCAGTGCATAGTTATGTACATTTACAAGCACTTGACCCTGTTACAATACAAGCACTAATCATAAGGAAAATGATGTGTAATATATGCTAGCAGCAGATATTTAAGTTGCAAGTGCACTTTGGACCGTGTGCGGTCTTTAGAAATGTGGATGTATGATCATATGTGCAGTTCAAAGTGCATCACTAATAATATCCCCGTATATATAACCCATAACTGTAGACAGACATAATTGTTTATTATTAAAAATATTTACATGATTACATGATGATAAGAGAGGTAATACCTTTGAGGAAAGGTTTGGAGAGTAGAGAAGAAGGAAAAGGAAGATCAAGATTATGGTAATTGGGTTGAGGTTTATCATTGGTTTTGTTTTTGTCAATGTTCCAACCAAACAGACACACACACACTTTGATATGCAAGAAGCCATACCCAAAAACAAACACTTACAAATTCACCCAGAAAATCATAATTTTCTTTATCCATAATAAAATAAAATAATATCACAATTTGAGCAAAATAAATAGCAAGCATCTTTCATCCACTGGTTTATATCTTATTACTATCCTTTAACAAGTTGTACCTTTTGTCATTAGTCCTACTTTAGGCAAATACATTTTGATAGCCTATAGTTGTTTAGTGTTGGTTTTTGGTTATTTGCATGTTTTTGGATGTCTACTGTATCTTTTGGTCCTTTTCAACTTTGTTAAAGACGTCATCTGATTTTATTGTATTCTATATTTTTGTCAAAAACAAAACAAAAGAAAAGAAAAAATGCATGTGTGTAAATTCTATAAAACACTACTAACTTGATTACTACTTTGTATCCACCACCCTTACCTTTAAACCCAAAAAACAACATAATCTGGCCATTATCGTCTCATAATCCGGTTAACGCCAACATAATTCAGCCATTATCATCTCAATTAGCCATGGATGTGTTAAAACGAAACCACTGATCGGATAAAATGAAAACGAAACCACATATTTGGAAAACTGAAACTATAGATCGGAAAACATCACTATCAGAAAACACAACCAACGCCACCATTGGAAAATAAAATGAAACCGAAACCCGAGATCAGAAAAATGAAAGCGGAACTCGAGATCTACAAAATGAAAACAAGCTAAAGGTTTGTGGTTTAGTCAATTTAAGTGTAAGGGGACTATTTTCAAGTAAAACTTAAAGTTATTGCCTTGAAAAGGTGAAAAGAAAGTATATGGATGAATTTGTAAATCAATGAGAAATACAGGGACCATTTGTGAAATTTACTTGTTATTTACTTAATTATAGAAACTAATAGTATATTGTTTGATGTTAGACCTGCTACTACCTTCCAATTATCCATATACTTGAGAATCTCCACACTAGATACTAAAGAAACAATTATAAAATATAAGAAACATAAGGCACGTCTGCACCCATATATCTTTAAATACAGAATGAGTTTAGTCACTGAATTCACAATCCTCACTAAAACTAACAAAACTTGTTATATTATCCAACCAATTCGTAATGGAAGAGATGTTGAAAACCCTTCCTCAACACACTTGTAGCTGGTCAAAGCAGACTAACCAGTTACAAGTATCAAGACTTTTGGACGCTCCAACCGGTAGTTGTGGGAGCAATTATAGCTCAACAAAGCTTTAAAGCTGACCCTAGCGATGTATTTATATGCAATTGCCCAAAAACCTGCACAACTTGGGTCAAGTCCCTGGCTTTTGCCATCGTAACCCGACAAGAGTTTAATGATTCCACCAATCCTTTGCTCACCAAATCTGTTCATGATTGTGTTCCATCCCTAGAAATGGATCTTGACAAAGTTGAAGACAATCACAAAAACTCAACCCTCCCACTTCTAGGCACACACCTTCCTTACCCTTCATTGCCTGAATCAGTTATCGCTTCAAACTGCAAGATAGTTTATGTATATCGCAACACCAAAGACATCATAGTTTCTCATTATCATTTCCTAAGAGAAACGTTCATGTTAACCATGGAAGATGCGCCATTTGAGGATGCATTTGAAGAGTTTTGTGAGGGCATTTCAGCGTTTGGACCATACTGGGATCATATTTTAGGCTACTGGAAAGCAAGCCTTGAAAGGCCAGATAGATTTCTTTTTTTGAAATATGAAGATTTGAAAAGAGGCCCTACAAGCAATGTGAAGAGGCTTGCAGAGTTCATCGGGTACCCTTTTTCGATCGAAGAAGAGAAACAGGGGGTTGTTGAGAATGTTATAGAGTTTTGTAGTTTTGAGAATCTGAGAAACTTAGAAGTAAATAAAACAGCAACAAAGCAACTTGGTAAACCGGGAAACAAACTTTTTTTCAGGAAGGCTATAGATGGAGATCGGAAGAACTACTTCACAGATGAGATGAAAGAAAAGATAGACAAATTGATGGATGAAAAATTCAATGGAACCGGTTTAAATCTGAAATAAAAAAGAGCATCAAGATCACACCAGAGTCGTTATGTTGCTATTTATCTTTTCAAATGTTTTATTTTGGTCTTCCTTTCAAAGTTATGTTATTAATAACTAAGAGCTATATATGTCTCTCTTACCGTCCATCTAAATTGCTTGTTTGTTAAGATTGGAGTGTATGATATATTGTGGAGAATGAAATTTAGTTATGGTCATGTAATAATTAATTGGTATCATTCACATGTGTTTTATCAAATTATGGTTAATGAAAATGCAAATCAATAGTCCGGCCACCGGTTAGAACCACTAACACCCAAACTGCCAATTAAAAGGATCAAATTACTCATTTGTCACTAACTTGGCAGTCTCAAGTATTCAAGCCACTCGTCTTAAATCATTCGGCTCCAATGGCATCAGGAAAATTAATCTCTGTTGATCTTTTTTTGACATCCAAACCCACATCATCGCCGTGTTTATATTCTTTAAATAAGTCATTCTCCCCAATTCTTCAACTTCCTCAATCACTAGATCAAGTCTAGCCACTAACTCAACTAACAAACCCACAAATTGAAGCGCTTCAGGGAATTCTAAGCTTGTGATCATAAGTTTGCTTAATGTCATGTTGTTGGCTTTTGCGGCAACTTAGGCTAGCATTTTAGAATTGTTGTTTGGACTGTTTTGTTGAGTATACTGAAGAACGAGAAAACCGATAAACTTGGTTTTGGTGATGTTACGGAAGTACCCGGTTGGTACCACTTGTACCCGGCTGGTACGTGAATTGTTACCCGACGGGTAACTAATGCTGAAACGGGTAGCTACTAAAGGAAACGTCACATAAAGTTGGAGGAAGGCATTTACCCGACGGATACCTAGTTTACCCGGTGGGTATGTAGGATTACCCGGCGAGTACCTTGGCCTACCCGGCGGGTACCCGGCCGGATTTGGCCCTACTTGTTACGCAAGTTTAAGTCTGTTTTTTCTTACTATATATTATAACTCTCTTTTATTGTAAACCATAAGCTACGAAAATAATAAAAAGAACTCTCTAGTTGGCCGTGGACTAAATCAATCACCCCGATTGCATATAACCACGTTAATTCCTCGTGTCGATTTACTTTTACGCATTACGTTTATTCGTTTGTTGATTGTGTGGTTACAATTGTGTGCAATTGTTGTGTTGTTTGGGTCCTAGATTCCTAACATGTTTGGCTCGAGAATGAGTGTGATAGCATCAAATAATGTCATATTTATATAGTAATATTCCCTTATTTTTAAGCATTTTTATTGCAATTTATTTATATATATTACTGATTTCGTTCATATTTGCGAAAAGGTGTTTAAATTAAAGAAAGAAAGAAAAGGAACGAAAACGGGATCAAAAACTGAAGAAAATGAAGTGAAGACTAAGAATCAAGAAGACTGGGCTTAAAGAGAAGATTAAACCCAAAAGATTAATTTATTGGGCCAAATAAGAAGAGTAATTCGGATTTGTGAATATTGAAGCCCAAAAGAAGAAGTCCAGCCCGAATGAAGAACATTCTGGAATCACAATTCAACCGCCGGTTGAAACTTTCAACCGACGGTTGAACCTAAAAACGGAAGGCGGTTGGAGTACGCGGGTCAAAACCGGATTTCGTGGGTAAAAAGCTAACCCAGCCGGCGGTTGGAATATTCAACCGGCGATTGGATTTGCGATCTGAACATTATAAATAGAGGACATATTCAGCCAATAACCATACACAGTTCAATACGAATTAAGTAAAGCTTAATTCGATTCTAGGGTTTAGAAATCGACTGAAGGTGCAAGTTGGAGGCTAGGAAGCTAGGGTTTGAAGGTTTTCAACCCTAACGAAGATTTGGTTCGGTTTCTTGGTTTTGATTCTTAATCTTTTCTATTTACAATGTACATGTTTTAGATCTGGTTTTGATTACTTTGAACATGAGCTAATTCTTTAATTGTATTTGCTTAGATGAATGATTTTTAGATGAAGGTTTTATGATATATTTATGTTGATTTGAATTATGAATGATTATTGAGTTTATTTGAAAGATCCATATTAATTAAGTGTTGATTAATTGTTAATTAATCGTGATCAAAAGACTTATGCTATAACTAGGGTTTGTATGAGTTGATTGATTATTTGCAATTAAGTAATTTATTAGTTAATTGTGGCTTGAGACTGTAACCGGTAATAGGTTAAGAGAATAGCAATTAATAAAACCTACTTAATGTGATAGTTATTTAACCAATTATTATAAACTTGCGTTAACACGAGGTTGCTGAATGAATCTCAATGATCTGTTGATAGTATTAATTGAATAAGGTTTAGGTTAATAACACGTAGAAGAAATTCTAGTGTATTCAAGAGAATCTAGTATTAAACTAAAGTTTATTAGGATTAGTTAACCTTAACATGAGACTATCTACATTTGTTAAAATCACCATAATGATAATCAACAATTCAATAAACATATCTGAAACCTGAATCGAGAAATCACTAATTTAAGTAAATACATGTTTCTCTATCTGATTATCTTTAGTTACTTTTTATCTTTTAATTGTTTAAAGTTTAAATCGTTTTCAATAAAAAAATTCGTTCGTACGGAACTAAAACGCACCCCTTATTTATTTGTAACTTGTAATTTTAGGTTAATTATTTATTTTAATTTACACTGTTTCCCTGTGGTTCGACTCGGTCTTACCTAAGCTATACTATAATACGAACAGGTATTCTTGTATGGTTGTGTTAAAGTTAACTTTAGTATTTCCATTTAATTAAAACTTGTTATTTTTAATCACCACTTAACACGCATCAGAGTGAAAGTGCCACTATACTTGGCGCTTTGTGTTGAGTTTAGCACCAAGAATATCAATGCAAAAAACTATGATGCAGAGAATATGGACTGAAAATGCCATTATGTGAAAGATAAATGAGAGAAGTTTGGTTACTTGAGCATTTTATCCCCTTTCAATTCAAGTATTATGTTTTCTAGTTTGGTAACCTTCTCTTCTGTTTCTTTTTTCTAATTTAAAGATCAAAATTATCATGAAGTGTTACTATTTTCACAGTCAGGCAAAGAAAAAGTTTAATTACTAGGTACTAAATAGGGTTGTTGTTATGTCGGGTTGGACATGTATTTATTTAGTTCTCTAATCGCGATGGATTAGTCAGGTATAAACATCCACAAAGTAAACAGATAACCGAATCAAATAATAGTCCAGTTACATTGATACGGCTAAACCCGAATAAGCCCCTCCACACACAAAAACAACAGTGTTTCAACAGAATATAAGCTGCAGTAGTGGAGTGTTTAACAAATAATATAAGTTGTCCAAATATAAGCTGCATTTTTCATTAAGCTGTCTAAACATGAGCAGAATACTCGAAATATAAGCTGCAGTTAATGCAAAATCAGTCTTCAAAAAACAGTTAACAAACGCAATGAAGAAAGTCTTTGCAGCTAGAAAAGTTTATTCCATAATTAGTCTTTATAAGCAATAAAACAAAGCAGTATTATAAGCAATCCAACCGTAATCAATTCTTTCCTTACACCTAGTATCACCGTTCACTATGTATGTAACTTTTAGGAGTAACCATAAACCATGTCTGCCACAACAAAATTCATTATTGTTGAGAGTGTCGGGAACTCTTGGGAGTTCGATAACTAAGGGAAGTATCGAAGCTAGTGGGAATTTGGAAACTAGTGGGAGCTTTGGAGATTGGTGTGCATTTGTTGAATCACAGTTTCTACTGGTTCAGTGTGCAGCTTTTGGGTAACACTAGAGCGTTCGGATCTTCATTTTTTACTCTCTAATGGCAAAGTAATTTGCAACTGTTCGTGTATTATGAACCAAAGTCTTCTCAAGAGAGCCGCGATTATTATTTAGATCCGTACAGTGGGAGTAAGCTAAGTGAGAGAAGATGTGTTCACTGAAATCATAGCTACGTTTCGAGTCACTGTACCAGCGGGAAAGCGAATGGTGAAGAAGTAGATTTCAAGGTTGTGATTGCGTTCTCAACGGTAAACCTTGATGATGATCTACGTGTTAGTTCTATCGGCGATTTTCTGATTGCTGTGAAAGAAAATCGGATGGACGAAATTCTGTACGGGTGGTCGATGACATGTCGGTGGCAGGATCAAACATGGTTGTAATCGACGAGTTGAAGAGATGGGTATCTCTTGATAGAATCATGTGGTTGGAGTTGTTGACACTTCAACGAATCTTCTTGTGCCTAGAAGATGATGGTGTTTAAAGAGTGGTCCCAGTTTCATGATGTGAGTGTTCTGGTAGCTTTGTGTCTAAAGTCTTCCGACTCTGTGTGGTCGTGCAGCGTGTCCCGAGTGGTATTTCGGAGGTATGAAGTTTGAATGGGTGACAATGGTGAAGGGACGAGACTGTGAAGGGTTACTCGTTTTAGGGTTCGTTAATCTTCAATTGGGAGATTGTTGGGATTTGTGAAGCTTAACGAAGAAGAAAGCATTTTTTGGGCCGAAAAGTCCACAATCCAGGTGGGATTGGAGTGATCACGGTGAGATCTTTCGGACAGAGGGAACGATCCCGGTGGGATCACTAGGTCGGCCAGCAACATTAGTTTTCTTGTTCCCAAAGCTACTTCCTCTTATAAATATAAAACCATATGTATTGTAAACCCTTGGTACGGAAATAATAAAGAAAAATCTCTCGGTTTGGCCCCGTGGACTAAATCAATCTGCAAGTTGGAGATTGGACATAACCACTTTAAATCCTTGTGTCGTATTGTTCGTATTTATTATCTTGTTTGCTTTGTTAATTGCTTATAGAGCGATTTGTCTATCCGTTTATTGTTTGTGGGTGTAACCTAATTACACGAGTGATGTGGGTTTGTTTTTTGCTAACAATAGATTGTTATTAGTTGGATGTTTCGCTGCAATTCCTAACAAGACTCTTTTCCATCTGCCCTTGTTGCATATGACAATCCCAATCTTGACTTTGCTTGCCTCAAATCTCCAACAACCTAGTTTGTATCAGGCCCTACAAACCCACCCATGGTGGGTGCTAGTGAAGGCCCGCCAGGAGCCCATTAGCCCCAAACTGAAAGCCCACCTCGAGCATAATCAAAAAGAGCTGCACCACGCTCTCCTATTTTAGGCAACACTACAGGCTCATTCTTCTCCTCATCATGCCAGTAATGTAGGAATGCATCAGAGGTCTCGTAGTAATCGTCTATGCTTCTATAACCTTCAGGATTGAATGCACCAAACTTGATTGAGTCGTCTGTGTAGCCGATTATCACACACGGGCCCTTGAAATCGCTACATTCGTGAAATGAAGTCCCACTAAATCCATCTAAAGTGGCCTTGTAGCAGCACTTTAGTTCCTTACCTGTTCATGATCATGCAAAACACAGCTTTATCATTAAACTATACAATGTGATTATTTTTGTAAAAACTTTATTCTTATTCTAAACAATAAGTAACCACATAAGTATATGAATACAACATTTACTTTTAATTATGCTGCTTACAAATGCATATTAACCTATTGCAGTTTGCAAGTTCAGAAATGGGAATCACAAGACTCGTCTTTATGTGCTATAAGTGTGAGGTTTTACAATACAAGTGTTTAATTATAAAGGAAATAATGTGTGCTGTTAGTTGCATACATCTTGTGTGCAACTGGATTTTGACCATGCAGAGTCTTTAAAAATGTGTATCTATGTCATATGTTCAGTCCCTTGTGTGCAGCTAACAGCACGCGTCATTTATTCTTTACGAAAACCTACAACCATAGATAGATAAAAACTGATACTCGGCTCGTCGATACTTTGATTCAAAAGGTAACCGATGGTTCCCGACTTTCTCTGGTTTCCGCAACCGTAACCCTTTTTCCGATTACATAAACCTTTTTTTTTTAATAGCGATACGCTCTTTTTTAGAAGAAAATAAAAAGAACAGAAAAGAAAAATAATAAGAAAACAGGAAGATAGGAGAGGGAATACCATCGAGGAAAGTTTTGGTGAGTAGAGAAGAAGGAAAAGGAAGATCAAGATTATGGTAATTGGGTTGAGGTTTATAATTGGTTTTGTTTTTGCCAGTGTTCCAACCAAACAGACACACACACTTTGATATGCAAGAAGCCATACTCAAAGACAAACTTACAAAATTGAGATAAAAAAAAAATCACAACATTGAATGGCCTTATCATTATTGGCCCTACTTCAGGAAAATGCATTAGCTTATTGACTTTATTCTGATAAAACATTAATTCATTAACATTATTATATTTTAGAAAAAAGATTATTCAGAACTTGAAAATGCATGCAACTTAGGTTTAAGCTGCATATCTAATTAGTACTACATCTGTTCTTTATATTAAAAAGACTAGTAAAGCTAATTTTTAATCTATAATGAAAGCTTAGAAAAGTAATGAATAATAAATGGCAGGTTGTTAGTTATTATTATATCATTGATTAAAAAAAATATAATAAGTGTAATAGAGGTGATCAAGCATGGGTCCTTTGCTCAGTATTGATTGCAGATCAAGAGGCCACTGGTTTCAACCCAGTAGCGCCCTTTTTCTCATTATTTTTGCTAATTTCTTTTTTGTTACCACCATTTTCTTGTTTCCATCCATAAGTACAGGTTGCGTTCGGTTCGCAGAATTCGATGGAATGGGAATCTCAATTTCATTTCATAATGGTGTTTGGTTCAACAATGAATTAAATTGAAAATCATCAAAAAAATTCACTTAAAGGAATTCACATTCTTTAGAATTTCAATTCCGTTAATGATTTCTAATTTTATCAAAAATATTTCGCGAACCAAACACAACCAGTAAGTACGTAAGTAACCACTTTCCCCATGAAGTAAACTTTTGATTATTTTACACATTGAATGAGATGTTAAAACTATAGGGGTCCTATAACTATATTTGAAATAAGTCATGTTTAGCCTACTAATTTGACTAAATCCAAATTTAACACTATGCACATAGCAAATTTGGATTATAGAGAGTAAAAATGCATGTGTTATTTTTCCTAATTATGAAAAGTAATATTATATCATTAGATGTTCACCTGCTACTACCTACCAATTACCCATAGATTTTTAGAATCTTCACTCTAAACACGAAACAATAAAAAAGTATATGAAACATAAGGCACACTACCTGATCCATATAGCTTTGAATTGAGAGTTTACTTATAACTGAACTCATCACAATCCTCAATTAAACTAACAAAACTTGCTATACCATCCAATCGATCCGGTATGGAAGAGATGTTGAAAACACTTCCTCAACACACTTGTAGCTGGTCGAAAGGCAAGATAACCTTTTACAAGTATCAAGACTTTTGGACGATCCAACCGTTACTTGTGGGAGGAATTCTTGCTCAACAAACCTTTAAAGCCGAGCCTAGCAATGTACTTTTATGTAGTTGCCCAAAAACCGGCACAACTTGGGTCAAGTCCTTGGCTTTTGCCATTGTAACCCGACAAAAGTTTGACGATTCCACCAATCCTTTACTCACCAAAATTGTTCATGAATGTGTTCCTGGCCTAGAAAATGACCTTGATAAAATTGAAGACAATCACAAAAACTCAAGCCTCCCACTTGTGGCCACACACCTTCCTTACCCTTCATTGCCTGAATCAGTTATCTCTTCAAACTGCAAGATAGTTTACATATATCGCAACACCAAAGACGTCATAGTTTCTCATTATCATTTCCTTGGAGAAGCGTTCAAGGTAAACATGGAAGATGCACCATTTGAGAAGGCATTTGAAGAGTTTTGTCAAGGCATTTCAGGTTATGGACCCTACTGGGAACATATATTGGGGTACTGGAAAGCAAGCCTTGAAAGGCCGGACAAAATTCTTTTCTTGAAATATGAAGATATTAAAAAAGACCCTACAAGCAATGTGACGAGGCTTGCGGAGTTCATTGGGTACCCTTTTTCGATCGAAGAAGAGAAAGAGGACGTTGTTGAAAATATCATAAAATTATGTAGTTTTGAGAATCTGAGCAATTTAGTAGTGAATAAAACAGGAACAGAGAAACTTAGTACTCCGGAAAACAAACTTTATTTCAGAAAGGCTAAAGAAGGAGATTGGAAGAACTACTTCACGGATGATATGAAAGAAAAGATAGACAAATTGATGGAGGAAAAACTCAATGGAACTGGTTTAGTTCTAAAATAAAAAAGAGCGTCAAGATCACACCAACCATTATGTCGGTATTTATCTTTGAAAATGTTTTATTTGGTTTGTTCTTTCTTTCAATGTTATGTAACTAATAATTGAGGGCTATATATGTTTCTCTTTACCCTCTATCTCGTGTATTTGTTTGTTAAGAGTGTGGAGTTTATAATATATCATTATAATTGTGATTAATGAAATGTGATTATGGTCCTGTTTTAATTAGTTGGTTGTATTCACATGAGTTGTGTCGGGTTGGATTAGTACCCAGGTACTCGGGTATAAACATTCACAACATAAAAAGATAACCAAACCAAATTTCAGTGCGCTTAGATAGGTACAGCCTACAGGCTACAGGTACACCCAAAGAAGCTACAGAATTATAAACTTATAATGTTCAAGAGAGTATAAGTTGCAGTAGTGCAGTGCTTAACAAGATAAATAAGATGTCAGAATATAAGCTGCAGTTTTCATTTAGTTGTCATTTGTCAAAACATAAGCACAGTACTAATAAATATAAGCTGCAGTTTCATAATGCAAACTCTGTCTTCAAACAAAAAAAAAATGCAATCAAGAAAGTCTTTGCAGCTAGACCAGTTTAAATCCTAATTTGTCTGCATAAACAATTCATCCGATCAATTTTTTCACATTCTAACAATCACATTTTTAAGTTTAGATTTAGGCCTTCAGGTTTAGGTTCACCTATCATTTTCCATACTCCAAAAAGGCTAAGAAAAGCAAATTCAACCAAAAAACACAACCAAAAAATTCTTTAAACACCCTTAATTTAAAAAAAAGAAATCTCAACCTCAAAATAAAATATTGTACGACCAATATTATAAATTCAAAGAATACTAGGTTTAGTATGACCAAAAACACAAGAGTGAGCTCCATTTGGGATCCTTATGCTTTCATCCGTCCAAAGGCCTTGGACTTCTCACCAGAAGTTTGGAAATGACCATGTCCAAACTTGGATGCTGTGTCAATGAACTTCAGTTTAATTTCCTCCAAAGCAAGTCTGGAGGTCTGGTTCAACAACGTCTGTCTCAAGGTCACCACACGCTTCTTTGGTCCCACGCAGCACCCCTTTATCATCAGATAATCATCTTTCACAATACCGTAGTGAGGGAAACCTCCCATGGGAGTTATTTCTTTCTCAGTCCTAAACACAGTAAGATCGACCTTTAGAGGATAATTACATCATTTTGAGACGAGTAAAAAAGTATCAAGAAAACGAAAGTAACCTGTCATATTCAGTGAGTGCAGAATGAGACTCCTCACCAGCCTTCCCGAGTTTGTAAATCTTCTTATTCATTTCAGTCCTGTGATGATAACCATTCTGTCCAGCTCTTGCAACAGTGTATGAAACCCTAGCTGGATGCCATGCTCCAATACAAGCAACCTTACGGAGCCCACGATGAGTTTTGCGAGGCAGGCGGGTCACACCCCAACGCGTCACAACACCTTCATAACCCTTACCTTTAGTCACACCGATGATGTCAATCATTTCATCTTTCTGAAAAACAGCATCAATAGGGATCTGCTTCTCAAAGAAACCATAGCCGAAATCAACTTTCTGTGCCACATCACCACCATTCACTTGAATCTCCATCAGGTGTGCCTTCTTCTGCTTCAGACCTTTCATCTTTCTGATCTGTGTGTGCGCCAGCACACGAATGACATTGCAGTATTTCTTCATTTTCTCTAATTGTGACTGGATATCTTTCTTTCCCAAGTCAGTTTCATACTTCAACGAGTATTTAGCAAAGGCTTTCTTCTTTGACCTGCACCAGCTCTTGTAGAATCTCCTTTTGACATCCTCACTGAGATGCTGGGCCCAAACCGTATTCAGAGTACGGAGGCCACGTGGGGTCTTGACATAGCCCACCAACCCAACAACCACCATTGGGGGTGTCTCAATGATTGTCACAGCTTCACAAGTTTCCTTCTTGTGGAGTTCTGAAAGCAAATGGCATGAAAGATTAGCAAAATATAAACATTCGAAAAATTATTTATCGGATCACCTTTTTCCAATATAAAATGGAAGGCAAAAACAGTGTCCTTTAACTCATATGTGACAGATCTGAAATAACTCACTTGACCCAGGCTTTTCAACTTCTCTGACAATATGGGTCATCCCAGCTTTGTATCCCAAAAAAGCTGTTAGTCTGCATGGTTTAGTAGGATTGTCTTTGGGGAATGCCTTCACTGCAAAACCAAAACAAGTAAAATGTAAGCAAAAAAAGTTTTTGGATGAGGAGTTCAACTACAATAAACAACAAAAATTTAAAGTACCAATGCAGATTATTAACATTGTGAGGAAGGTAAGAGTGTTAAGTGTCACAAATAGAATTAACTACTTCATTGCATAAAAAAGACAATGTTCCATTAGCATATCAAAATAAAAGATCAAAAATGCGAAAAGATGTAATTAACTGATACATACAATAAATTACTTTTGGTCGGTACAAACAAATTATATACAGCAAGGTTAAAAATTTGAAACATAAAGTAGCAGCACAAGAGACAAATATCATACTCCGTAAAAGACGGTCAATGTCTTGAACAAATTTATAGATTACGTAAGTTAACCAAAAGATAGCAAGCATATTTATCTAAACCTTTTCCTCTGTGACGAGCAGCCCTTTTCCTAGGAAGAAACCCCAATGAACCATGTCTTGGATGCTCAAACTTGCGATGAGACATGATACTTAGTTTCCTATATATCTGCATAACACATGATGTTCATTTCATACATTGTAACACAGAAAACGCAAAAAACTAACAAAAAGCGGTAAATAATAGGTGTACATAAATATTCACTAGGATGGAAAATCACAAGAATATTACTTTTCTCTATAATAAATGAATCATCAATGACAAAAATAATAATAAATTTCACAAATATATGTGCATCTGCTTTAGCACATGATCGTAATGATAAAAGTAAACTAACACATTAGATATTACAGTAAATGTACTCACTAATTAAATATTTAGATTCAAATCAACCAACAAGTATCAGATGCTTAAATATCATTAAAACACAAAAGGAAAACTAGTTACTTTGAAACACTTCCGATAAAATCAAAGATGAAAAGTTACAAATTACAACACGAATAAGACCAAATAGCCACATAACTTTTAACTTTTTCAAAACCGTAAAATATTCAAGCCAAAGAGACGTATAAACATTAAAAATATATTGCTCGAATAATCAGAGACTAGAGAAACATGATTGATTAGCTGCATGAAGCCTTGAACCAAAACATGTAATGATGAAAAAATGGCTCCAATACCAAAGGCCTATGGCAAGAACTTTTGCCAATTCTCAGACTCATTAGTGTTTCTTACCAAACCCAAAAATGGAGTTAATCAAAAGAGCCTTTTCGAGAGTACAGCCTTGATTACTCGTATCTTTTTTGGAGACATTTCATTCAGCATACATATAGTGGCAAAAACAATATGCAACTATAAATCACATTCTTTGGCATCCCTCAAAACAGTTTAAAAATAACAATAACAAAATATAAAAAGTATTCACTATTCACTATATTATTTATAGTAAAATAATATATAATTTTCTCCATTGAAAGTTTTCATCAAAACAAAGGTAAAACAATAGATTCAATACCACTTAGATTAGCTTAAAACATATAACTAAACATAAATATGATCAACCATAAAATGCATCAAACACTTACTAAGCTCGTATTGATCTACAGATATCAGTAACATCCCCCTACAGATTAATTATGCATGTTACATCCAAAAGCTAATTTCAATTACTACTCAAAACCATAGCTAAATTTATTATATAAACTCTTCCAAAATCAAGCACTTATCCTGAATCTAAAACTACTAATTCGATACGTTTAACTAAACACTGTTAGGATCAATTCACTATATACGAAGCAAAATCAAATTAATTATCTGCAAGCACATACACGAAATCGAGATATACACATATAACATACATATATACATATATATTATATATATGCAGTATATAATGATAATCGTATAATACAATAATAATAATATACTAACTTGAATCGTAGAAGTAATTCGGAAGACCGTACCTTGAGCCAGAGAGAGGTGTGAGATGAAAATGGGCAGATTGAATGATCCCTTCTGATTAGGGTTTTAAAGGCTCATTTTGATTAATCGTTCAGCGTTTTAAGGTTTGGGCCTTGCAAAAACATGGCCCGCACAATATTCGACCCGACTCCAGAGGACTGGGTCCATAATATAGTGACAACTGTAGACTTGGAATATAATTTACTCAACTTTATATTAAAATAGAACCTACTTAAAGGACTATAAATATCAAACATCGATTTATGCATGCTTGATCATTAGGTTGTCAATATTCAAGAACCTGATGTCATGGTTCAAAATAATGTCATCAATAAATACACATCGATGATTTTATTAAGAAGAATGTTATATAAGTTTAATTAGATAAATTTAAAAGTTAACTTACCACAGCAAGAACATGACACATGTAAAATTCAACCAATAAAATTATGAGAAATAAAATATACAACGCTAATTGTAACTAAACTTATAAGTTATGACGATGTATGTCAACGTATGAACTAAAGTGTATGTGTTGAGGGATTATCGTTTGGTATCATATAGTGTTTTGTAACTAGTTTCGTTAGTAAGAATTTCTAAACAAAATATAATTGTGTTGACGATGGTACATAACACGTTTAAGGTGCCAACTGTTATGGGGTTTTTGATGGTAGGGATGAGTATAATAGTCATAGAAGGTGTTTGTTTTGAGATCTTAGGTTTGAGTAGATCAAACCCCTCTAACAAGTCAGGTTTATAGAGACCATCTAATTTTTGCCTCGTTATTGGTGAATATTTTTGACGGTTCATTTAAATATCATCATCTTCTTCCCCCTTTTCTTTTTGATCCTCCATTATCATCACTCATCTTCATAAAGTTTCACCTAAGCTCTTCATTTTCATAGATAAATTGGGGTTGTCATTTGCTAGAGAACGAGGTGAGATATTATTTTTTCTCACTTTTTTTTTCTTTCTTTCATTGTGTCTTTTACATTCTCATCTTTAAAGTTTCTCTATGTAATATGATAGTGATATTCAATGAATTGGTGTCTTATTTGGGCAAAGAAATAGAACCCACAAGGTGTTTGACAAATTGTCTCAAAGAAATTAGGTATGTGCTATATTTCATTTACCAGTGGCATTCAGTTTCATCATGATCAATTGTTTATCAATTCCATTTATACATGTATTGATTCATTATCTCATCATTTGGTTGATGTTTGTTGAACCTTTGAAGGTTGTTATTACTTGGTAGATGCAGGTTATTGCAATTCTCCAGACTTTCTTTCACCTTTTCGAGGTCAACGATATCAACGAGTTTGATGGTCACGATCCACAAAGGACTGGAGAATATTATAACAAGAAACATTCGAAGGCGGGGAATGTAATTGAGAGATGTTTAGTAATAGAGAAACATTAAATCTTTGATTTATGCTCTCTTTTGCAACTTAATTATACGACTATTTGGAATTTTGCTAAAACTAGATATGTGATGATAGCTGTTTATCATATTATATATATATATATATATATATATATATATATATATATATATATATATATATATATATATTGAATAGATTCATAACATACTGGATCAATGTTTATTAGACAGTAAATTTGAGATATTATTGTGTTTTTTTATGATTAATAATATAATATTGCATGTCATTCTAATTTTATTTGACACCAAGCATAACATATAATGATATGTTATGATATCTTTGGCATTCATCATTTTCTTTTAAACCTATATTCATTCCTATACTGTTCACATACCCACGTCCAAACCAAACGCCACCCTTTGTCTTATTGGCTTAGAAAAAATAAAGTTTTCAAAAAATAGGGTAAATTACATTTTTCGTCCCTATCGTCTTTTGAATTTGCACAAATTATCCTTATGAAATCTTAATTACAACGACCGTTTTTATGGTATCTTATTTTCCCAAATCGGTCCTTTTAACGTGTGAAATGACTTAACTACCCTTATTCATATAATTTTTGTATTTTTAATTTAATTTATGATTAAATCCTTCATATTCATAAATAATAATTTTATGTTTATTAAAATAATCATTATCAACAAGAATAACCAACATCATATCATCAACAAATACAACAATAACATTGTCATTATATCTCATCAACAACAATTAATCAACATCAACTACAACAGCAACATCATCAACATCATAATATAACAACACCATTATATGAACATAAAATTTCAGATTCAAGCATACAATAGGATTCAAAACCTAATCTTAACAATTACCTTCAACTTTCACGGTGGCGGTCCTAGGGTGGAGGCAGTGAGGCCCCTGCCCACACTAAGATTTTCGTAATTTGCTATATATATATATATATATATATATATAAAGTGGAAATAAATCAAATGTTTTCTGCGTTGCGTAGCCTAGTGGTCAGGATCATAGGTTCTAAATGGATTATCACTAGTTCGAATCCTCTTTCACTGGTTTAACTTTTTCTTTCTTGCTTTATTCCTTTTTCCCTTCTATTTCCCATTCTTTCCCAATTTTAATATCTTTCTCTCTCTATTCTTTAACTAATTATAAAAAAAAAAATACTACCATCACCAGCACAATTATTAAACTCTTTATTTTAAATGGTGATAGTTTTTCTTGTTGTTTTCCTATAATCTAAGTCTACAAAAATAATCTATAAGCATAAATAAATGCATTCTTCACACACGGAGCATTAAAATAGTTTGAAACATTATGAGAGAAGAGCTTGCTAACAAAAGCACACATAAATCATAATCACAAGGTTTGTTCACATTGCAAAATTTACTAACCTTTGATAGTTTTGTTGGACTCATGCTAACATAAATTTAAGTTGGTTTAGTTTGACATATTATTCGAAAGGAAAAAAATATCAATTTGTAACCCGTAACTTAAGCCGTTGAACATTCTAAAACTTGCCCCAAAAAGAAAATGTTCGAGTACCGCCCCTGATTTTCACTATTCGAACCTACAAATTTCCACCTCCATTGTTTTCTTTGGCATCAAGTTCTTACAAAAAAATAAAAGATATTGGTTTTAGTTCTAGCCATAAATCCCCAAATCAGATATTGTCGTACCGTCGCTACAATCAATCACAGTCGCACCTTCTTTTAAGGAAGTCAACACCGTCCCCACAGTCGCTGGAACCATCTCTGCTACTCCGGTGACGGGAACTCCCACGAACACTCAAATCATCTTCTTTTTCGGTGCAAGTCCACGCCACTGTTTCAATTATTTCAAGTGATGGAATTTTAAAGTCAATGACAATGACGATTGGAGTTTAGTGTGGGAATGACAGCCAGAGTTGGTGGTGGTTGCGATGGTCCGAGATGGTGGTAATTGTGGTGGCAGGAGTTTGTGATTGTGGTGGCCAGAGTTTGTGATTGTGGTGGTAATAAGAATAAGAATTAGGGTTTTGGTATATGATGATGGTGGTGGTGGAGATTAGGTTTAATATGGGCTTAAAAGAAGCAGGTGGTGTGTGGACTGGTGCGTGAAAAATGAGTTTTTTTTAATTTCTTTTTTTTCCTTAAAAAAAATGGATAAATATATTAAAATTTTAGAGTAAATTGCCTTTCCCGTCCCTGTGGTTTGCGCGTTGTTGCAAAGCCAGTCCCCAGGTCCGGTATTCCTCGGATACAGTCAGTCCCTTGACCCGGGATTTTGTATCATTGTCGGTCCCTACGTCAAACGGGCATTTAATTTGACCGTTATCTCACCCGCGTGAGTTGCACATGAGGGTGTTTTGGAAATTTTGCTTTTCCCCATCTATTTAACACCAGGTTTGTCACACGAGAAATTTACGCAAATAAACGGTCAACCTATCATTTTTCATTAAATAGACGGCTTCAGAAAATTTTTTCAAAACTAGAATGAAAAATCGCCGAAAAGCAATAAAACATTAAGCGATTAGGCGAAAAACTTTTAGACCAATTAACGTTCGCCAGTGTCCAAACAATTTCGCGTGGACCCTTTTTTCCGCCAAACTAAAATCGCCGAAAGCAATAAAACATTAGGCGATTAGGCGAAATCTACGTAAACAAATGAATGCTCGCCACGTGTCCACTATTTCGCCTAAGCTTTGTTTGATATTCTCCATAAATAAATCGCCGAAATGCAAATACATTCGCGATTAGGCGATTTTTTTAAATTCTCGTTTTTCGTGCCATGCAAATACATGCTTTTGCAAATATGTTCGGAGAATATCAAACAAAGCTTAGGCGAAATAATGGACACGTGGCGAGCATTTATTCGTTTACATACTAATCGCCCAAGGTTTTATTGCTTTCGGCGATTTTAGTTTGGTGAAAAAAGAAAGGGCTTTTCTCGCTTGGTTGGTAAAGTCAAGTTTTTGGCCTTATGAAAGTGGGCTACCTTATTTATTCAAGCCTCAACTAGGAGAAATTGTTTGGACACGTGGCGAGCGTTAGTTGGTCTAAAAGTTTTTCGCTAATCGCCTAATTCTTTATTGCTTTTTGGCGATTTTTCAGTCTAGTTTCAAAAAAAATTCTGACATCGTCTATTTAATGAAAAGGGATAGGTTGACCGTTTATTTAGGTAAATTTATCTTGTCACCCACATCCATTCGTTACACCAAAAAAAACACACAACTAATTTGGCAAAACCTCCAGACCTTGAAACCAAGCAACTTTAGCAATGATGGTACTTTGCACGTCATGTGGTGCTCATTCAACACTTAGTACATCATGGATAGCGGCTAATCCCGGCAAAAGGTACTATACTTGTTCAAATCAGGTATGTAAACTGTATTTAGTATAAATAGAGTGAAATCAATTTTGTTGATTGACATAATTTTAACATGTTCAGCGATTAAGGTGTGGATTCGTCGATTGGTATGACCACCTATGTGTTCAAGAGCCAAGCAAATCATCCGAGGTCTCTCGAAGTCGATGAATAACCTTGAAGCTCAAGTGACACAAAATGCAATTCAAGCTAGAAGATACAAGATAATGTTAGTAATGAGTTGGGGTGTTTTTCTTTTTGCGTTACATGTTTTTTTGAAGTAACATTGAAGCTCAAGTGATGGAAATTGCAATTCAAGGTAGAAGATATAGGTTAATGTTTAACAATGTGTTGGGTGTTTTTCTCTCTGTTTTCACATGTTTTCATGAAGTAGATCTTAAGAAATGAATGGTAGTTTGGTTTGATTTGTGGGGTGTTTGTAACGGTACTAGATGAAAGAAATCAATGAATTTGCAAATTAGGTGAAAGTCTTAAATTTTTGTATTTAATGTATGACAATTACCAGACCCAACATATTTGATTTCAATAAAACCTACAACCTGTCAAGATGTTGAGAATAATAACTGCAAGACATATCCGAACCAATTACATACATACATAAACAACACACAAAGTGTTCATAACGTTAAAACACGTAATATTTTACAACCATCGACCAACAAAACATACCTAACACACTTAGTAGAACAAGTCCAAAATACCAAATACTAAATACCAAATAGAATAGCAGTTTATGCAAACAAATGACACATATTATAGCAGTTTTTGTTTGCATCAAAAAAAGATACACAAAAACAAGTCACTCTTCACCTCCTCCAATTTGTGCCCCGTTTGCATCAACACCACCATTTGCTTCACTATTAGAATTATGTCTAGCAGACCTAGGTCCAGTGCATGTCCTGGAATTATGTCCAGCAGATTTGCATTTCCCACATGTATCTGATACTCCAGCCCTTGAAGTTTTACCTTCATTCACCATTCCCTGGCTCAACAATTCATCTGCTGCCTGTCTTCTCTTCTTTTTTTTTTGGTCTTCCTACTTGAACATGATGCTTTGGAGGAAATAGTTTTGTTGGACATGCAGATTTTGGCCACTGATGTCTTCCAATTACGTTCATACATTTCTGTCCATGTTGCCAGCCAGTAGGTAGGGATGCACCCAAGTTTCTGGCACCTAACAGCTATACCATTTGTAACACCCCGAAATTTTGAAGTATTATTTAATAGGTATAAAGTATTTATTATTAATATTTGCATAGAATAATATAAGTATAAAGTATTTAAGAGTGTTTGAATAGTATAAATTGGGAATAACTAGTTAAGTGTTGTAGTATAAAACAATGAGACTTGGTGGGTTAGAATTCTAAAGAGTTTAAGATATGGGGGATTAGAATGTAAATTAACCTAAAAATGTATATACACATATATGCATATGTCGATACACATGCAGAGAGTTCTAAAAAATTCCAGAAACAAAAAGAAGAGAGGGAGAAATCGTGAAGGAGAGGGAGAGAAATCAGTGAGGTCATTAGATTGAAATTGAAGAAATCGAATTCATAGTCTAAGTATCATCCCTAATACTTGGTAAGTTGTTTTTCATCCCTTTTTAACCTAGAAAATGGTTTTGTGAGGTTTAAGTGTTTAATTACTTGTAAAACGAAATTTAGATGTATAGTGTTTGATTGAGGTTTAGTAAGCATAGAAAGTGTTGTTACTAACCTCAATTCATACCAAAAAGTTGATAAATTGATTATGTTCATTAGTGATACTTGTGGGGTTATATTGAATTCTTGCAAATTGGGATAACTAACCTAATTTGTAGCTTGAAAGTGTTGTTATAGTATTATTATGATTTTAAGATCATAAATAAAGTGGTATTAGAAGTAATCATGTATTAGAAACCTTGTTGTTAGTAATAGTTAAAGTTGATTAGTTTGACTCTAAAAGTCAAATTGGTCAACTAAGAGGGATGATGGGTTAATGATGTTGATTAGTTGATTATAATGATGGTTAGATGTTAAATGTGTTGTTATGTTATGTGTTATTTGTTAGGTGCTAAAGACGTTGCATTCACTAGTGATCGTTGACTTGAATTGCTTAAAACATCAAGGTGAGTTATATGGGGGTTATTTGGGTAATGGTTATGTGTTCCGGATTGCATACGTGCAAGAGGTTCACATGACCGAGAGGATTGTTCATTATATGTTTATGTTGTTACGTGATGTGGATTATGCATTGCAGAGATTTGCTAACTTATGTTAGCTTATGTTGTTGCCAGTTATTTCACATTGTACACAATTGTGAGTTGCCAGCGGATCCGATTATGTGGTTGAAAATCTCTACAATTGCTTAGTTGTTGATTGCCAGTAATTGTTGTTATGTATTATTCATATAATTGCCTATGTACTCACTAAGCGTAATGCTTACGTGGTTAGTTGTTTGATGTTGTAGGTGCGCGCGGTTCAAGTAAATTAGGTGGGCAAAGGGAGGGAAAGGCGATTGTAGAGAAGTAGTGTGGATTGAAGCTTGCTAATTGTGGGTTTGGCAAGTTTACCTTTTCTTTAAATTATCTTTATGATTACCATGATGAGTAAATCGCCCCTAGATAGTAACTTTTGATATGAACATGTAAAAACATAATGGGATTGTCTTTTGTAAGTAATATGGAGTCTAACCAAGTTGGTTATAGGTTGTATGTGGATTTTGTGTGAAGTTGCAAGTTGTATGAATGGAAACTTTTAGTTTTTGGTTGAATTTTTAAATGGATCAAATTGGATATGTTTAAACGGGTCGTTTTACTATATTTGACCAAAATGATGCGTTGAGTTGTTTGGGTTCATGTAAATTAGTTAAAATATGTGGGGACATACTCTGAGAATGGTAAAATGTGTCATTTGGTTTGGTTGCAAGTATAAGTATGAAGGTGTCCAAGTGGTCAAAAATTGGTTAAACGTCCGAAACCGTTATTTGCACGAAATTTGGAAAAGTGCAAATTGGAGAGTCTTTATTTTATTAAATTGAAGGTGTCTGCAAAATTTCATGCATTGGTTGCAAACGAGTCAAAAGTTATGTGCGATCAAAGTTGGGTTAAAAACTTGAGTTTTTGCTGAGTTCAGGATTCAGGTGTAGTTACGCGATCCCAGAAAGTTGCTAGGATCGCGTAACCTCAAATGAAGTCTTTTGTTGCGATTTTGTGAACAAGTACGCGATCCCAGAAAGTGGTTAAGATCGCGTAACCATGAAGAAAACTTTCTGATGCGTTTTTGTGCACAAGTACGCGATCCCAGATAATGGCTAGGATCGCGTAACACCAAAAAAAAATAATGAGGCGTTTCAAGTTGATATCAGAGCGATGGTTTAAGGCAATTTGGTAATCCACGATAGGGTTGCCTAGACTTAAACCGTTAAAATTGCATGATTATATGTATTATTAAAGTTGTGTTAGTTTCTTTATACTTAATTGTTATGTGGCATCAAGAGTGACTTTCAATTGGACCTTATTATGTTTAGTGACGTTGAATGGAAGTGTGGACTTAGTCCAATACAACGACGCCTGGCCAACGTGGTTGTATTATACTAGGACACATGGGTGATTCAAAATCATTAAACATATGAGAGGACGAGGATTGGTTACTCTTGATGGATAGCAGTAGGAAATATGGTTACAAATAAACAATGATATATTTACTTGTGTTGATAATAATTTGTTAAACCTATAGTAAATGGAAGCATCAAACATAGAAGAAGGTGTAGGTAAAAGAAATGATGGATCGAGTGGGAGATCGTCAGAGCACTCTCCTATTCGGGATGATAGCGCTTATAATGAAAATTTAAATGCACAAGATGCTAATAATCTAAGGAGTATAATTGGGCAAGCTCTTGAAGAATTTGCCCCTACGATATTTGCTAGAGTTGAGCGAACGATTGAATTTCAGTTGGAGGAGTTCGTACAGAAATACCCTGTTTTGAAAACATCGCAACATGTATTAGAGTTACAAACTGCAAGTCGGGAGATGAATAAAGAGAAGGAACGCTTTGATTATAAGAACTTTGCCAATTGTAAACCGCCGGAATTCCAAGGAGAAATGAACCCTATGATTAGTATGTGTTGGTTTGATGAAATTGAAGATACGTTCATGCTTTGTGAATGTCCTGAAAGACTGAAAGTACTATTTGCGGCTCATCAAATGAAGGGCCGAGGACATGAATGGTGGGAACTTCAAGTCAAGACATATGGTTTTCAAGTGGCTTCAAAATTTTTGTGGCAGGCTTTCAAAGACATGTTCATGGAGAAGTTTGCTCCTGTGGCCGAGGTTGATAAGCTGAAGGGGGAATTCTTAACTATTGATCAAGGAAGAATGTCTATCTCCGATTACACGGGAGTATTTAATGATAAGTCTCGATTCTGTCTAGAATATACTTCAAACCCAAAGCTGTTGCATGATCATTACTATCGTCACATGAATGCGGAGATTCCGGAGTTTGTCGACCTGACATTGTATGATACCATTCCTAAGATGATGAACAAGGTATTAACTAGGGAAAGAGACTTACAGCTAAAAGCAAACGAAGCTGCAAACAAGAGAAAGGTGGAGTAGTCAACGTTTTCTTATCAATCCCCTTCGAAGAAAGGGAAGTTTGGAGAAAAACAATATCAACGTCGTCAACAATCACAGCAAACATTCAAGGTCATCTCCTAAACATTCAAGGAACCAAGTTCAAGATCTGTGGATATATGCCATTATTTGGATCCATACCTGCTGCAATCAAGATCTGACCGGTATAAGGATCCTTAATGAAACTTCCATCTAAACCTAGCAAATACCTCTTACCTGTCGCAAATCCCTTCTTCCATGCTCCTAAGCAAACATAGATTCTTCTGAATTGCCTTGTTTCACTATCCAGCTTGACAGTTGTATATGGGTTCATTCTTTTAGTTCCAACAATGTAGTCTCTTAAGATAGAATATTGGTGGCATAATCACCAACAACATTCTCATTCTCTGTTGCCAACACTCTTGCCCTATAAGTCTTCATCCTGTTAATGTCTAAAGCATATTTTGTTTCAAGTTGGTCTTTAAGGGCACTGTTCGTAATTCTGGGTTTCGTTTGATGCTTTGTTCAACATCTTTGGCTAAAAAGGCAGAGGTGCATATCATCACATCCCTAGTTTGCATACACTTATGATAATCATTATACGTTTTAATCATCCAAGTTGTATCCTTTTTACATTTGGAGATGTGCAAGACCCATGGGCAAGTGATATCATGTTTTTTTGTAATTCTTAGACTTGTTATCTTTTTCAAGAGTGGTTCCAACTTCTTTTACCCTAGCTTTTGTCCATTCGTGTTTATCTGGAGTACTATTAATAGCACTGGACTGGCTCATCTTTTCGTTTGTAAATGTCCCACTGGACTGGCCCACTTGTTTCTTTGTGTTAACTGGCCCAAATTCATGTTGACTGCCCTGACCCACATCTTTATTTTTTGTGACTTTTGCTTTTTTGACTTGTTAACTTATTGATTCAGTTGTGAAAACAGGTGATTGTCCAATGAATACCACTCTTACCCTTTCTTTGTTATTCTTCTTGTAGTATAACTGTCTTCTAGTCTCAACAACATGATTAGTCACCATTTCCTTAATGTCCTCTTTAGTCCCAAAGGTTTCCCCAACATAAAATACTGTTTTGTAAGGCTTGCATTGTAACACCCCAAATTTTAAAAGTATATATATTTTATTAAATGTGCTATTTAAATTATTATTAGAAGTTAGTATAATACCATTAATGAGTTTGGAGTCAAAATATAATGAGAAACAAGTTGTGTGGTTAGAGTGTGAGTTTCAAAGTCTTGAGGGACTAAGATGTAAACTAAACATTTATTAGGAGGGTTTAAATTGCAATTTAGGAGGGGCTTGAAGGCCAATAAATAAATAAAAGTAATACAAACACCCTTTTGTAAATTCTGGAACAAAAATCAGATTTTGGTATGTGTGTTTTGTGTGTGTACGTGAGAAAGAAAGAGAGGGGAGGAGAGCAAGAACAAGGAATCACAAATTGAGCCAATAATTGTATACATTCAAGCTTGTAATCATTCAATAATTCATCATTGAGGTAAGAATAACCCCATTCATCTTTTCATTTGATTGTTTCGGTGATTTAAGTATAAACCCTAACTTTTGAGAATTGGGGAGAAAGGGGGTGCATGAGTGTGGGAAGGTTATATGCTTGTTCTTGAATCATAAATGAGTTTATTTGAGTAACTTTGAGATAAAATAGATGAGTTATATTTATGTTAGGTGTTTTGATGATTTTGGTTGAAATAGAGATTTTAATACATGAGATGATGATGATGAATAGTTGTTGAGTTGTTGTTGTTGTTGTTAGGGATAATCTAAATAACTATATGCATGAGAATTTTATGAGAAAAGCGTGTTAGTTACTAGTTGAAGTAAATTGAGTTAGAGATGTAAAAACTTGAGTTGATTGAGAAATTGGTGTTATTGAGTTATAAACATAGTTGATTAGATGTTTAATCTTGTTAGAAATCAGTCCCTATTATGCTAATTGAGTAAGTATTTATCAATAAAAGTGTTTGGAACATATTTGAGTTGATTTGGCATAATTTTGATAAAAACCCGAAGTTGGACAGCATGTTGTGCAAAAAATGACATGTTTTCGAAAAATCATAACTAAATAACCGTAACTCGTATTTTAGTGTGGTCGGAGTCGTTTGAAAGGTATATGAGTCTACTTTCCAGTAAAAATTGTTTCAAGAACTGAAAGTGAGTTTAAATTTGTCAAATATTAAAAGTGCTACAGGCTGTCCAGAATGGTGTGTAAATTTGAGTGTTTGAATGAGTTTGTTTATTATAGAGATTTTAATGATGAGATGACGATGATTAGTTGTTGTTGATATGTTATTGTTGTTAAATATGAGCTAATAAACCATGTGCATTTGCCTATTATGAGAGAAAGAGTATATGTGATTAATTGAGAAATTGTTGTTTAAGTAACAATATTGAGTTTGTTGATAAATGAGACATGAGTTGGTAACTAATTAAATGAGTTGATTATTGAGTTTATATGTCACCTTATGTGCATGATTCTAATTATAGGTCCATAAAAGAGTCAAGAAGTTGCTAGAGCTAAATAAATCAAGATTTGCAAGGTAAGTAATGGGGGAGGGATTTACTAATTAACAATACTTGAGATTCTTAAGTGATGATCAAGTATGAGTTAATAGTGATAGGCAAAAGAGTTGATAAAATGACATTTGAGTATGTCATAAAAGTATGAGTAGAATGGGGGATTCAAGGATAGCAATGGGGCTTGAGAAATCTCATTGTTATGCCTTGACACCATTGTAGTGTTCCTTTGAGTAGGAACAATATTGAGACATTGAGGATCCTTAATTGTTGTGTAGATTGATCATTTGAGTATGATCAATATTTTATTGTAGTTTGATCATTCGAGTATGATCAATATTTTGTTGTAGTTTGATCATTCGAGTATGATCAATAAAATATCTTGTAGTAGTTGTTGTTGTATTTACTTTACCATTACTTACTAAGCATGAGGCTTACCTCATTATTTGTTGTTGTTTTGAATAGGTAAGTTAATCGGGTCAAAGATGTAATTTAGGTAAGGAGCCAAAGATCGACTAATGGTGGGCTTGCTATCGAGTTAGTAAGTCAATCCCTTTTATAAATCATGCTCGTGATATATATATTGAAACCCCATTTTGAGAATACAAATGATCCATTCGAGTATGATCATATTTTGTGATTGGAACTTGATGTAGTGATAAAGTTAGTATTTGGGTATAAATATTAATTGGGTAGTTTTGTGAAAATTATTGAATTTAATGGAGTAGATTTGGTTACAAAGGAGTGGTGTATTTGGTTGATTTCAAATCTGCATTTGAGTTAAAGTTTGATGTCAAATTTGTAGGAAAAAGGTTGTGAGTCAAAAGCTGTGTTTTATGGTATCTGCTGGTTACCCGCCGGATAGACCCGATACCCGATGGGTACTTGGTTTACCCGATGGCGTACCCGGCGGGTACACGTGATTCAAACGGGTACATTCTTCATAAATTTGAACAGAGATTTTGGTCTTGTAGGCTACCCGGCGGGTACCCACCATACCCGCTGGGGATCTGCCAAGTTTCAGAAATTTGTTGTTTGGAGTCCAAATTCTAAATATGAGGATGTAACAACGTGTCTACGTTATTATGCTAATGTATTAAGACCTTATTAAATGAGTTTTTAAGTCGAGTAAAAAAAAATGGGGCGTTTCATGCATGTTTCATCAGTTCTTTGCTTTCTCCTTTATTGCTTCAATGCTTTCTTCCTTGTCTTGTCACCTTTTTCATCTGTTGCACTTTCAAACTCATCATGGTCCAAATTTTCAATTGGTATATCATCGGTTTCAACATCAACTTTCTTATCATTCACACAACCAGTCCATTCACATCTTTGTCTATGTTCAAGGTGAAGTCCTTCATATCTACCTCAACATCATTATTCATATTATCATCATCTTCCAAGTAGTCACCATCACCTTCATCACTTTCTTCATCATTATTATCATCCAACACTGGTTCTGTCAATGGTACATCCTGATCAACTAAACTGCTATTTCCATTGCCATTACCCTTTTTAACTTTGGATACTCATCATCTACCCAAATCTCCTTACCCTTACCCTTATATTTTGGAGCATCATGTGTAACCTTTTTTGTAACTGGTTCATCACTAATAACAATACCCTTAGCCTTTTGTGTAACTGGTTAATTATCATAGAGTTGTCTATATGTGAACAAATCATCCAGTAACTCAGTAACTGGTTCATCAACCTGACCTTTCTCTGGTGTATTAGTACCCTGGCCCAACCCACTACCCTAGCCCAATTACCTTCTCTCAACATCTTTAAGCCATCCTCTTATAAAGTTCAAGTTCTTCTTAGCACTTTTAGTAGTCTTACCTTGGTTACTGCCCAAAGTGTTCACTCTACTCTCCAAGTGTTCAACATATACATCTATTATCTTATGTTGTCCAACATACTTTCCCATAACCAACACATCATTATCACTAACCAACGGAGTAAGTCCAAAACCCAAATTACTATCAGGTAGCCTAAAATGGAAGTACATTGGTTGTGTAGCTAGGTAACCAATTTCATTGACCATATGACGTAAGTCGATCACAGAAAATAAGTCAATATCTATTAAATCAACAAATCTATATTTGCCATTTACATATACCTACTTGGAATGTTAGTGAACACCTCAGCATATTGTACCTTCAAAGTAAATACATTTGGTTGGTTACCTGTAAAAAAGATAAAAACATAAAAACTTTGTGTTAATTTCAGGCAAAACGAACAAAACTATAGCTTATTTGATGTTATTTTGCACTTACCGTTGACAATATGATAATTACTTAAAGGCCTTATTTTTAAAGTTCCCTTTCAGCCCCTAAAGGGCTTGAGCCACTCATTAGATTATTTGGTTTTGTTTTTGCCAAATTCAAAAAAATATTATGCACCCAAGAAAGTTGGATAAAACTCTGTATGAAAGATCCTTTAATTCTAGAGAGCTGTGTGCGTTATTTTTCCATTAAATATTGACCTTCCATCACCTACCACCTGCTATTTTCCAATTACTCGGATATTTTTTAATCATCTTATTAAAAGCAAACATAAGGTCAGTTTGCGACCACCCATAGAACTTTAAATTGAGAGATTACTAACCGAAATGATCACAATCCTCACTAAAACTAACAATATTATGTGATCAATCCGATAAGGAAGAGATGCTGAAAACACTTCCTCAAAACACTTGTACGTACTTGGTCGAGAGGAAAGTTACCCTTTCACAAGTATATAGACTTTTGGACAGTCCAAAAGTAACTTGTGGAAGGAATTCTAGCTCAGCAAAGCGTTAAAGCCAAGCCTAACGATGTACTTTTATGTAGTTGCCCAAAAATCAGCACAACCTGGGTAAATTCCTTTACTTTTACCATCGTAACCCGACAAAGTTTGATGATTCCACCAATCCTTTGCTCACCAAATTTGTTCATGAATGTGTTCCTTTCCTAGAAAAGGACCTTGAGGAAATTGAAGACAATCACAAAAAACTCAACCCTCCCACTTGTGGCCACACACCTTCCTTACCCTTCATTGCCGAAATATGTGAACGCTTCAGATTGCAAAATGTTTATGTATATCGAAACACCAAAGATGTCGTAGTTTCTCATTATCATTTACTAAGAGAGTGGTTGAAGTTAACCATGGAAGATGTGCCATCAGAGGAGGCATTTCAAGTGTTTTGTCGGGCATTTTCTGGGTATGGACCCTATTGGGATCATATATCGTATATTGGAAAGCAAGTCTTAAAAGTCCGGACAAGATTATATTTTTGAAATACGAATATTTGAAAATGGACTATGCGAATGTGAAGAGGCTTGTAGAGTTCATGGGGTACCCTTTCTCGATCGAAGAAGAGAAAGCGAATGTTTTGAAAACAATACAGTATAAAATTATGTAATTTTGAGAATCTGAGCAACTTAGAAGTGAATAAGACATGAAAGGGAAAATTTACTGCGACGGAAAAGAAACTTTAATTTAGGAATGCTAAAGACGGAGATTGGGAGAACTACTTCACAGATGAGATGAAAGAAAAGATAGACAAATTGATGGATGAAAAACTTAATGTAACCGGTTTAGTTCTAAAATAAAAAAGAGTACCAAGATGACACCGATGACACCGGTCCTTATGTCAGCAAGGGCGGATTTAGTGTATAACAAGATGGGTCAGGTGAACCACCTTAGTTTCAAATTTGTTTTACAAAGCATGTAATTATTTCTAATGAACTACCTTAGATATGGGTTGTGAACTATCTTAGAGTTGGGTTTGGAACCATCTTGATCTTATTTGATCTATCTGTTGCAATTTTGACAACCACTTAATAACTTATTATACCCATTAGCAATTCAAATTCCACTTTAATTATTTTGAGTCTTCCCTATACAAACGATTAAATTTTCCACTTCACATCTTTATTATCTTATACTTAATTCATAACATTAAATATGTTAACTAATAAAATAAAGCTAATTACTTATTCGATAATTGCGTTGACTCTTTTTACAGTATTGATTTTATTGTTTTTCTGTAATTTAACTTATTTAAGATCCAGGTACTCTAATGTATTGAATATTTTTTGTATTAACTAAGATTTAAATTTAAGCTTCTACCACATAATCTTATTTGATTGAAAGCTTAAGAAATAATGGACGAGAAACGGTGTAAACTAATGAAAGACTATATAATTTTAGTTAAATGCATAACTTGACAAAATCGACTCAAATTTGTATATATATGCACATATCTACTAATTTCCAAATAGTTTTTATCGGCAATGTTGTAAGACCTTCAGTAATGCTATTTTCTTTGATACTTTGTATTAACGATGCATGCTTTTGTACTATAAGTAACTTGACCCTACCCGGCCTGACCCGACCCGATACACGTGGTCTGTCATTTATTATGCCACCTCTACTAAGATAATGACCCACGTGATTTTATATCCTAGATCCGCCACTGATGTCAGTATCTATTATTAAAATATTATAAATCTATCTTTCTTTCAAAGTTGTGTTATTGAATAATTGAGTATGAGTCATTGAGTATTGAGTCTCTCTTTATCGTCTATTCTGGAGTATGTGATATATTGTGGTTATTAATATGTGATATATTGTGGAGTAGCTTTTAATGAAAATGCAAATCAAGAGGCTGGTCCTATAAGGCCCTTTCTTCGTTTTAAATTATGCTAATAATTTTGTGAACATTTTTTAAGTTTACTTAGGGGGCGTTTGATCTGCAGGTAGAGGTCACTATGGGTACCGGTTTGAAATAGGATGTGAAATAAAATAAGAATCAATCTGTAAACTACACCGTTCGATCCGGTGGGTTTGGAACTCATTAGTTCTTTCTCATTCCTATTAATTAAACCAAATACACCGTAGTTTATCGGATCCAAACTCAACTTTATGCACAAAAAGTTGGATAAGACTCTCTTTTATGAAAGATCGGTACTCGCAATACAAACATGAATATGACCTTATATCTATATCCGATCCACTAACACATTAAAACTGCCAAGAAAAAGAGTAAAAAAAAAAAAACGTGTTTTTCACTAACTTGGCGCAGCTCTCAAGCAGTCCTTTAAATTTTACCATTTGAAATATAAATCACTCGGCTCCGGTGGCATTAGGAAGATTAATCTCCGTTGATGTTCTTTTATCGACATCCAAAACCACTTCATCGCGGTGTTTATATTCTTTAAAACAAGCCACTCTCCCCAATTCTTCAACTTCCTCAATCACAAGATCAAGTCTAGCCACTAACTCAACTAATAGAGCCACAAATGCCGCAAATGGAAGCGCTTCGGAGAATTCCAAGCTTGTGATCGTTAGCTTGCTTAATGTCGATTTTAATTTCCTTGGTGAGTCTGTTTTTTGTCGTGCTGTTGCGGCAACAAAGGCTAGCATTTTAGAAGTGTTGTTTGGGCTGTTTGGGCCGAGAAAGAGGCGCGGTTGTGACTTCAAAGCGGCGTTGAGATCTTGTAGTGCCTTTTGAAGACGTTCGGTCAGGATTTCAGGTGAGCAGTGTCGTCGGGTTCTTATGCTGCCGGCGATTTCCAAGAGAGCTTTGTTTACTTGTGATGCAAGGCGAACGCATGGATCTTTGAATAGCATTCGAACTGATCCTGGAGTCTACAAAATTGAAGCAAAATATTTGTTATTTGTTTTGTTGATCTAAAATATCATATGTGATTAAGTCCTAAATTCCTAGGTTTTAATGTAAGATCTCTGATTTACGGACAACAAAATTACTTGTTGGACAACAATCATAATTTATGTCATGTAACATCCAAAATTAAAATGAAAACAACGACGTAATAGTATTTGAAAAAAAGTGTCTTTTAAATAAGAGTTCATCTATACTGAATAGTGAATAGGGAAAATGGGGGATATGTGATTTATTGATTCTTTGACTACTTTCAGAGTTTCAGTCAACAAAATGGAAGTTTGACTTGGGGTGTGGACTACTGGTTATGGAAGATAACAAAAGGTAATGACTTGGGCTTGAGTTGTGGACCTTGGCAGAATATTATAATGGAGTAATCTTATTCTTATCTTAAATTATTATATATAGGAAACTTTTACGATGTTATCAAAATTTTAATTAGTCAATTAAATTGTTTAATTTTATCAAATTGACTAAAATTTAAGACGTGATGTCATCATAAATAATAAATAAATAATTAATGTTTTTTTAAAAAATAAATCATACTGTTTGAAACAAACTTTTCTAATTCATATACAATACCAACATTAATTATTTGCTAAACTCATCCAATGATATTAATATTACTTTTTTATTCTGATGTAGATATCAATTAAATTAAATATTTTTCTCCTCTTTTTTATATATTTACTTCTACGCATAAAATCAATTAATCATAATACTTTCATTAATTTAACTTCAAACGTAACTGTATATATTTTAAACTTATATACAACGTTAGAACAACGTTAGAACATTATCGTATACAAACTAACAGCTCGTGTGTATACACTAGTTTGAATCTAGTAATATATAAGGGAAAGTCACCGGTTCAAAGATCATGAATTGTTATGTGTATTTAGGTATAAATGAGTGACTAATATCTATATTCTAAAAAAATTGAGGATTAAATGTATAAATATTTAGCTAACTTAAAAGCTATGTTGCACCTATCATAATATATAGGTGGTGACTTGGACAAAAAAAAATTAGTCGTACACCTTTAATTATGTCTTAAAGTGTTGTACAATATAACGGAATGTTATATAAAAGTAGTGTATGACTAATTTTTTGTGATGTACAAATCACTATCCATCGTATATGTTTTCAAGAACATGTATGATATCGTGAATATATAAACCTCATTAAAGAGGCATAATTTTAAAGCTAATTTACTACTTAAATTATTTATTTCTTCTCTTTTAATATTATTCTTTGAAGTTATCATATATCATGCTCTGTTAATTGACTAATGAGTGTAATGACAATTAATATTAGTACGTCTTAAATAGTTAAATCTCACTATGAATAAACTAAAAAACAACTACGACTATCAAAATCTTTTTCCCACCGACCACTAATAGATTAATCTCATTCATATAATATTCTGTATCTAAACAATAATTTATCAATTATTATATATGTTAAGCTTACAGATCTGATAAGATGATCTGGAGATAATTATTCGAATCATGTGTAAAACTATATATGCCAAAAAAGAATATTTTCTACGTGAACATTCTATTTATAAGATCTCAAAAAATTAAAATAAAAATATCGATTTAGTAACTCATTAAGCGTCAAAAATAGTATTCATGACATAATTACTTACCCGGATTTCGGTTTGTAAGCTTCCATGAAGAGCGACAACCCCATACCCTAAATGTCGAAGAACGCCACCAAGTTTCACATATTGTTGCCATGGAAATTTGTGGCAACCCCACGAGTGCCTCGGTTCCCAACTTGCGTGGAGCGCCTGTAATTTAACGACAATTACATTATAAAACGAGAGATGTTAGGTGCAATAAACTGTACTTAATTAAGTGTGGATCAAGAACAACAAATGAAATGAGTTGTTTATGTTTACTTCATAAAGTTAAGGGACGAGAATGGAACTTTTTTAGAATATTTCCACCTTTGCATAAAATCTAAGTCAAATTCATATATTCAGGTCTATATAGCAATTCTCGACGTAACAAGAAGAAGCTTACAAGTGTTTCATCGGTCGATTTTGAGTCTAAAATGGGCTTATAGTTCTTGTAAATAGGATCTTCCAACGTCTCGTTTATTTCTATATCCGATTCTTCATCATTGAAGTACTTTTCGACACAAGCTGCATTTTGTTCAAAACTTCAACACATAAGTAATCTGTTTACTCTCAATGAATTCAATAATATCAAAGTTTATTGTGCAAACCTTCTATTGATTTTGCTAGGCCTTCAATTTTGGAAACAGTAGAATTATGAAGATCTTGTCCAGACCAATTTGGGAAGATAAAAAGACTCATAAGGATACAAACACCAGAACCGATCGCAATTGTATAGATACGCCCTTTCGCTAGTCTTAGTATATCATCAACTCGATAACTTGATACCGTGATCAAGTTGAATGTCAAGAGAAAGATCAACACACCATAATCATAATTTTTTTTTATCTTTGGAAAAAATCTCAAAAATGTAGTTGATGACCCTGCCAAAATGAAACGTAGCGTTTAATACTTTTTGACATGTGACACGATTTTTTATATGAAAAGATAAAATAGTTTAAATGTTTTTGATAATTACCGATTAGAAAAATCGAAGCTCCGATGAATACAGCGCGAAAAACCTTCCCATATTCTCTAGCTATAAACTCGAATAAGTACGCTAACGACGCAGCTAACAACGTCCCAAATCCTCTGTTCAAACCTTTACATAACGTCGCCCCTTTTGTGACATATATAGCAAGAAATTGAGTCTTTCAGAATACTGATATTATTACAACGATAAAAGAAAAAGGAAAAAAAGCTTTTGAAAAACTTACCAGCAGTGAATTCAAGCACAACGACAACAGTCATGACGGCCCAAATAGCATTTTCGCCCACCCCTTTAAACAGCGGCTCAACTAAGTACAACAACGACACTAATGTCAACGAAAACCCGACTTTGAGTGCATGGATCGCTCTTCTCGGATCATCTCGACCCACTTTCCAAATTTTCCCCCATACCAAACCCGGAAATCGCTTCATGTTCTCAACAGAAATCTTCATTTTCTTGCTAAAATCGGTCATCATGGTATTGTACTACTTTTTATACGCATGAGTTGCATACAATGACTTATGTTCAAGATATATTATCTCTTTTTTCAACAGAAACTATATGATGGGGACAAAAAATTGTACTTTAAGAAGCATATGACACCGTGATACTTTTGTTATATTTATAGGTGTGTTATGTGGAAGACAGGGGAGATTTTTGTATATTCACATGGTCTCCGTTGATAGCAATAGATTTTAAGGAAATAATATTAAAGTCTATGATTGGTGAATAAATTAAGAATAAACATATGTGGGCAGTCACTATAATAGATGAAAGTTTGCAAGAAATATGCCAACTTTACAACTATTTTTAATTTGTGTAAAACTTAATGATTGCTTGCGAGATAGTGACCATGTACATTGAGTATTTAAATGGGTTATTTTATATTACTATATATTTTTCATCATCAACTAGGTTTATTTTTTTTAAAGTAAGAAAATAAATTAAATTAAAAATGGATTGATAATTCTTAGTTGATTAAAATAAAAGAAAATGTAACAAATTATGACAAATGTGTATTATATTTCAAAATCTCTATTGTTTGTATCCCATTTTCAATTATAATTAATTGTATCTAATTTGATTTGTGTGTGTGAAAGCACTCACATGTGATTCATATAAAGCCTTTACGTGTCATCCATACAAAGCTTCATGTCAAAAAGAAAAAAATGCAATTAGCAATAAATCAAAACTGAATATATATAATGCACGTTTTGAAAGTTCACACATATAAATATACAATTGACATTTTGGTCCTTCATTTTTTTTATAAATACATAAACAGTCCCTGTACTCGAAATATATTTTCTTATAAATAAATATTAAATTGAATTAAATATTAAAAATAAACAAAAGGTTCTTTAAAGTTGTCATTGTCACCTATATATTTTGACACATCCATTGTACTTTTGTAACTAGTAGATTTGATGGTAGTTGTTTTTGGTTGAGCTAACACTAGAATTTGAAACAGCTGTGAATTCCTTTCTCATTTGTTCATTCCTAGTTAGTTCCTACTTGTTTCACACTTTTTGAGAACACGTGTGATTTTCGTTTGGTTTGATCTAGTTAGATTCATAACGAGGTACTTTAGCTTAGTTTATGTAGTTTTAAGGGAAATTTGGAGGGTAGCCGATTCTCTTACTATATTTTAATGGTACGTGTTCACTTCACTCGTAAGGAGCATCAACGCCGGGCAAATTACATATCCACAAATTATCCACATACGACGATTCACATATTCGAACTCCTGACATTTCGGTCACACATGTGAAATCTGGACGTTTGCGGTGACGGCACCATTTGGGCAATACCCAATTGGCAGTTTATGTAATTTTAACTAAAGAGTAAATTACATTAATGGTTCATTGGTTTACATTGATTTATAAAAATTGTTTATTTACTTTTTCATATTTCAGTCTACGTTTTACTGGAAAATAGTCTCTATGACTCCAAATATGACTAAAGTACCCTTATCTAAACTTATTGAATTTAGTTATAAAAAAAAGAGAGAGAATAAGGGTATTTTAGTTAGTTTAGGAGGGGAGCGACTATTTTCGAATAAAATGTAAATTTATTGAATTGAAAATGAAAAAAAAAAATTAGAGTAACGATTTTATAATTTAAATTTATTGAATTAAACTGCAATTATAGTAACGACTTTATTGAATTGAAAATGTAAATTTGTAAATCGGTGTAAATTAGTTGCAGCATTTAAGAAATATAATATAATCTAATTACCAAAACAAAACGTCACGTGTTTTGTCACTTATTATTTTGAGATGGGGTCTTCTCGACTGTCGAGTATGTATTATGTAATACAAACTCTTACACCAAATATAAACACTTTTTTGACCGATGTCTTTCGTTTTAGGGAAAATAAATTGATTATTGACTAAAAGTAAAGGTTTTGTACAGGTCATTATGTTTAAAAAAGATATTTGGTATGATGTCCTTTTAACGTAGATTCACGTAAAACATCGCGCCACCATACGAACATGGGTGGCTGCCAAAGCTCCGAGTGAACCCGAAATAGGCCATGGGCTTGGATCTACCAAATGATCTCAAATATATTTGCCAAACAAACTTAATCTCCATATTCTTTCCCTTTTCCTTCTTATCGAAAGTAGCTTAACCAAAAATCACAATTTCATTAAAATAAAATGAAAATAAAAAATAAAAAATCAGATTAACATAACTTATTAAGTAGCGATTTGCATCTCATTCTTTTCTTATTTTTTTTTTACAAATCCCAAAATCACAAAGAAACCTTATTTTTATGATTTTTATTCTTCTTTTACCTTTTGGCAGATCAATTAAAATTTTATTAATTGCTAACTTATATCCATTCCATTCATAAGATATTGTAAAAGCCTATTCGACAAGTCTTTGCTATGTCTTTTCCGATTAAAAGATAATTTTATCTTGCTTTTTAATTAAAAAAATGAATATCCAGAACAACCGTTCTTATTATTAATTTTTTTAATTTACAACATATCTATTTTTTTAATAACAATCGATCTAAAAACCTCAAGCACTCACAGGTGCAAATGAAGTTGAACACTATTAATCAAATTCAAATAAACATATCACAAATTCAAGCTATTGTAAATGAAATTTTAGATGAGAGAGTTATCCCTTTTACTCTTTTTAATTTACTCTTTTACCTTTTATTTTGTTGAATAATTCGTAGAAGAAAAAAAAACTCTCGTTTTAGAAGGAAAAAGGCAAGAAAGATAGAAATTAACATAGTTTGGCCATTATGTTTGAAAGCACGATAGTTTGGCAATTATGTTTTCTAAACACAAGGACTTGGTTAAAAACTCCTAAAAGTAGGGGTTAAAGTTATATAATTTTAAACGTTAAAGAGTAAAAGATGTAAAATAAAATATTTAATTTAATTTGTGATTAGTCAAGTGCACAATTAAATAGTAATGTTAACATTAAAATTGTTATCCCTTTTGTTTTACACAGACTATTTAAATAAACCGAGTTGATAATTTTATTTTTTATATTAGAATATCCAATCGTTTGGTTTGTTCATTCAATGGAATTGATTGATATGTATCACTTTCAAACCTACCTCTTCAATTGAGTTTGAAAATTTCAATTCATTTCCATAATTCAAAATACACACCACATAAACAAACAACTTATATCAATCCTTCTTGATCCCATTCTCATTCTTCTTTTGTAGTTACTTGACATCATGATAAGTTATTTTATTTATTTAATTACTGCATGGTTTGCACATCTCTAAATGATATGTTCACATACAGTGTAAAATATCGGCATGTCTCTAAAATACTAAAATTTCGTATACATAAACTTCTAGGTTTCATGTTTTTGAAATTTCATATACTCTTTCAAAATTCAGAGCTTTGTGCATATTTTTATATACTAAAAAAGCTCATGTTTATCAAATATAACGTTCAAAGATATCATATAGTATGTCTTTTGTTAACTAACATTTATTATTATGAGTAAGTTGACAATTTAGATATATTTGATTTGTACATCGACTTTACATTGGTAAATATGACTGTTTTAATGCTTTAAAATAGTCAAATATGATATTATGAGATTTAGAATACCATACGAGATTTTATACTTTTAGAGAGTATATCTATTAGACTTATTAATATATATAAAATTGCCGTTAAAAAAAACATCGTTAACTGAAACAAGAGATTTGTGAGTTGTGACTGATTCAAGAGAATGTCAACCCCACCCGGCCAGACCCGTTTTAGACCCATTACCCCGACCAACCCAGCCACATCTTTACTTGAAAGAAAAAACGCACTAAAAACAGTGATTATTTGTACCATGTAAATGGACAAGCCTGTCTGCAAACATGCTTTGCAGCTTATTTATAGACATTCACTCATTCAGTCATACTGCTGCTATAACCACAGCTTGATCGAACAAAACATCCAAGAGACGGCAAAATATCAACCATCAACCATTCTGTATATAATAAATAATAAAGCTTACCAAAACAATCCATCTTTTCATGTTCTGCTGCTATAATTTGTAATTTATGAGCTCGCTCCAAAAACACGAATCCTCTGTTCAATGGCTACACGGCAAATTGGACATGTTGCCTTCCCCTTGGTCCCGGTTCCATACTCATCATTGCAACTAGCACAGAGAACTTGGTGGGCACAAGGCAAGAACACAACAGAAACTTCATCTTTCAAACAAATTATGCATTCACGATCAACCCCGCCTTCTGTGTCATCGAGATCATCAAGATCATCTAGTTCATGAAGCAGCCTTGCAATGGTTGGGTGGGACCCATTGGGAACCGCTGTTGTTGACCGATTAGTTGACTGGTTATCTGAATTGGTAGACATTTTGAGGCGTGAAAGTTCTTGTTCAAGTCTTTGAAGGTCATCTTTGTGACGTTGGAAGTCTAGCTCTATCTTGGACCGCAAAGCCTCTTGCTTTCTTTTGTTATTAGCTTCTGTTGCTTCTTTCAGTCGCCTTTCTTCTTCGACTTGTGCAAGTGCACACTCTTTAGCTTTCTGTTCTTGCCTCCACTTTGCCTGTTACGTGAAATTCAAGCAGCGAGCAATTTAAATTGTCTATAAGATTATAAATATTTACAAAAAAAAATACTACATTTCTGGTACAGGTTATAAAATCTACTACATTTCATGCGCTTATAAAGGGAAAATTGCATAAAGAGGCAACCAACTTTGGCCTGATTTGTATTTTGTGTAACCAACTTATTTAGGACGTAACACACAAGAAAAAAACTTAATTTTCAATATTTGTGATTTAGGGTAAAACCTTACTGCATATTGTAACAGTTGAAAAGCCCTTTTAAGTGTTTGGATAGGGCTTATGTGAAAGGACTAATCAGCTTTTATGAAATGGAAAGTGTTTTCATTAATGTGCTTTCAGAAAATGCATAAGATGTTTAAATAAGCTTTGCCCAAACACCCAGTAATGACCAAACTTAGCTGGTCATCATGTCATAAGCACCACATCATAACACATCGAAAAAGTCAACTGCTCAAAAGTTAGTAACATGTTCCTAACCACAGGGATCAGTTTTAACCCGAGACAGATTCGAATTACCTTAAATCACAATTCATGAAAGTTGGTTACCTGAAATCACACTATTTGAGAATTTAATGCAAGTTTCCGGCCTAAATTAGCTTAGTTATCTGATATAGATATCACATCAAAGACTCAAAGTTGGTTATCTGATTTCATGCAATTAAGCAATGTTTTGGTTTTTTAATCGAACCAGTAAGGTGCGGTTCCAGTTCAACCGGTTGAACCGATTGAACTGGCCGGTTGAACCGGATGACAATCATAAATCATTAATTTTATTGACATACATAAAAAATGAAAAAAAATACAATAAAAGTACCGAAAAGTTCCAAAATAGTCTTTTCAAGTAATTTTAGCAACTTTCGTTTAAAATTAAAAAAAATATAAGACCCAAACCGGTTTTTCCGGTTCGATTTGCCGGTTCAACCGGGTTGAATTGGAAAGTCAGCCGGTTCACACCGGTTCAAAAATAATAATAAAACTGGTTTAAAATGAACAGGTAATCACTCGATTCCCAGTTCGACCGGACGAACAGGTTTTAAAACATTGCAATTAGGCATTGTATATTTTAATAGATATTGGTACTAAAGTAAGTATATCCTTAACCTTGACTCATCAACTACCCTTCAAAGGACCAACTGCATACATGTCATCTTAAACTTCAACTAGAGTGTAGCCCTTTCTTTCGTAAAGTTCAGTCATCAACATTTATTGCAATAGTAAATGATCTTTTCGAAGTGTGCCAACATCTGTGTCTTTCTATAGGTTCACACTTCGGGTTTTTCTTCATTATGTTTTTCAAAACCATAGCAATTACTACATCAGAAAATATCTACTAAATGATAAGCAAGTAAGAAAAGCATACCTCAGCCGACTTTTTTGCTGCTTCAACTTGAACCATTTCTTCTTGCAACTCGGCAATCCTTCGCTTCTCAGCTGCAATATCATCCTGCAATTTGACTCTCTGTTTTTCCCAAGCCAATAGCCTCTTAAGGTACTTCTTCTCTCTCCTTGCAACTTCTAAACAAGTATTAACAGATTCCGATGCACTTAGCTTTGACGCTTCCATTTCCGCTCTGATTTCAGCGTTCTCAGTTTCTAGACGTCTAACAGCCGCATTTGCACGGTCAACTTGACCACTTGCTTTCCTCAAAGCAGTCTCCATCTCCGAAAGCCGTTTCATTGTTGGGTCTTCAACAGTTGACTTCCCCTGTTTCAATTGTTGAGTCTCCTCCCTTTCCATTCTCAACATTTTCAGTTCCGTAAGATCATGACTCAGTTTCCGTGCCGCTTGCATCGCTTTCTGATGAGCCCAATCCTTCCTTTCCTTCACTTGTTTTTCAAGATCTTTAATTTGATTCATTAAACTCAAAATCATTTCATCCTTTTGATCCTCAGGTACATATTCTGTATCTCCTTCAAGATTCATATCACGAAACTTACTCAACATCATATCCACCACTTCTTGATTCTTCACACTCTGCACCTCCTCAGCTTTCTCAACAACCGCATTCGACGAATGTCCATTCAACGAATTCCCATTGGACGTGTGTTTTGCGTTGGCTCTATATCCTGCAGCAAACATAGCTACATTTTGTTTCAAAAGCATTTTCATTGAAGGACTTAAATTAAACCTCTTCGGACACTCAATCTCTCTTTGCAAACTCATCTCAGAAGCAGCATACGACAAAAACCTATTCACAGGAAAATTCGACATCCCAATCCCACCATTCCCAAATCCCCATCCACCGTGAAACCTACACAAAGCAGGCGGCACACCAACCGAATCATTACTCAACTTCTCAACATTATCCACAACCGAACCACTCGACTCACTATTACTATCCCTATTACCATTAGGTATTTCCATCACGCTAGCACGGCCCACATGCAAATCACTCATTAACAAACACCACATAGCATCACCTTTACTTAAATGTGGCTTAATTTGTTGCAACAAACAAACCATACCAGCTAACGAATACTCTTCTAACTGCTTTAAATCAGCAAACATCTGTTCATTATCATCATCTCCATCCCCGTCATTTCGACTATTTAAAAACGCTAAAGAATTATGCAAAATATTAGTCAAAACATCCATACCCCCATAACAATGTCCATTTCTTAATATAGCATTTAAAGCAACATCTTCATCATAACCTAATGCAACAAGTTTAACAATAGCTTCATTATATAAAAATTCTAAATTTTTTAACAATATCTCTTCTAATTGTTCTTCAGTACAGTAACCCCAACCGCCACTATCGTCAAAATTAGGGTTAGGGATTTGAGATGCATCATTAAAACCTAATTGGAAATTAAAACCTGATTTATCCATTGAATCATTTACAGGATCTGATTTCAAAGGACGAGGTCTCCGATTTGTACGGATGTGTTTTTCTCTTACAGTGCAGCCCATGATTAATTCCTGCAACATACAAATAAATCAAATTAATTTCCGATCAATAAAAATAAAAGAAATAAAATTGATGCGTTCTGATGTACGTATGATAGATAGATTAGTGATTGTGGTGACTTACAGATGAAAATTGGGGATTGTGAATTCTGTAAATTTTCAGAGAATATTGAAATGGTGATCTACCACAGAGTAGTCCAAAATAGAAAGGTGTATTCGGATCCGTTCGGATATGATTTCGAGTGACCCGTTACGAATATTGGACTATTGGTGATATAATGGGCCGGGCCTCACGCTGATCTAGTCTATATCTTACAAAGGTGGATCATATTGTGTCATACTCATAGTTGGAACACTAATGCTAAGACAAACAGACACGTCATTCTGTAATAAATCAGCATCACGTCACTGCTTTTTAAAACTGACACTACACTATTGACAGTAACATCACTTCAATTTTTTCTGAACCTCATATTTATCAATATACTTTTATTTCTAAACACTAAATAAATAAAAAAAAGTGACGCCTATCGAAAAACCGAAGCGAAAAACTGACGCTCCAAACTGATGTGCGCTGCCAATGGCGTCACTTTTTTTTGACGCGTCAGTTTTTAAAACTCACGTATCGTTGGGAAAGGTATTAAGGACTTGTGGATCATAATTGATCGGAGGGTGAGAGTGCTGATACATATACAAAAGAGTGTTGATGTATACATCAAAAGTTTTTACAATAAACAATTAAATCAAAAAGTAATTTTATTAATTAATAAAATAATAGTAACATACATCACATCGACGAACATAGTTTTTTTATTATATATACGAACAATGAAATTAACAAGTTGTTATTATTATTACTACTACTACTACTACTATTACTACTACTTTTTTACTATTGTTAAGTCTTAAAGAGCGTAACGTTTTATAACATTTATTTGTGTAAACAAGAGAATACAAAAAGGAAAACTATTTTGTGCAATAAAATTGCACGAATTCAATGTGTTATTAGTTGTATCACAGTGATTGATTGTGTTGTTGGTTCTTACAAAAGTTTAGTATCGTTGAGCATCAATGTTTTGCCCATAAGAAAATAAGTTATATGGTATATTTATGCTTTGATTTAGTACGCGATGATAATAAGGTAAATAGGTTAAATGGTCGAACTTTGCAACAGTCTAAATTATCTTATAATCCAAAAATAAGATAATCCAAAAATTTAACGCTTAAAGTGAATCCATGCTCAAATCTATAGTGTCTCACTATGCTTTTGTACCAAGTGTACTCATAATTCATAAGACGATTATCAATCCAAAAGAAGGATAATTTATATATTTATTTATTTTTATATCTAAGTACTTAACACTAATTCCTCTTTTGTTCACATATGTCGGCCTCTTGTATACGAGAGTATTAAACACATTTAAGGCCAAAGTTTCATAAAAGTTGTGGTGAGAAAAGGATAGTTTAATGTGACCACTGAGATTAAGATTTGAGATAATTTCATAGGTTAAGATAAGGTGATTAGATTGTGTTTGGGTGAGGTTTGTGATTAGATTGTGTTTGGATGAGGTTGTAATCCGCCCATTTTAAGGCAATAAATACAAAATACTCGGTAAATGATTAAAGGGCTTCTTAATAATTCTTTACAGAGATAAAGTCAAAATGATGATTTTTTATAATCTCAGTTTTGACACCCATTTGGTGAACTACTATTTCATATGAATTAAATTCACCAAATTCACCGTTACATAGACTTACTCAAGATAAAAATAGATTAATACTCGCATTATGATATGTTTGTAAGATTTATTTCTAAGTTGTGTTTAAAGACTATTTAGTTATATAACAAAATATACATTGATTGTTGTTAATTCTGATTTTACAATTGAAACCCCTTAGTATATTATAGACCCTTAGTATAATATATACATATATAAGGTGCAGAATCGATTTACACACATGCATAAATTAGGTGCAGAGTCTGATTTGCGCATGAACCAGGTGCATAATTTCATTTGCACTCATGAACCAAACAAGTATTTACAGTTTTGCACCTACTTTGTCGTTTTGCACCTACTTTGTCGTTTTGCACCTAGCCTATTTCTAAAAAAAATGAATCATGACTTACATCAAATTAAAGAGGATAATAAACTGAATTCAAATATATAATTTGTTTGGTAAAATTTATTTTTGAATCAAACTAATTTTGATTTGAAAGAGCTGGGAATTTGGGAATAAGAAGCGCGTAGAAATAAAATTCCCCTTATACCTAGTTGGTTGCGCTTTACACCTGATTGCGTTATTCACCTAGTTACTTTTGCACCTAGTTGCATTATTCACCTAGTTACTTTTGTACCTAATTAGGTTTTGCACATGGTTGCGTTTTGCACCTGGTTGCGTTCTGCACCTAATTGTTTCTACTTAATTTACAGAGAGAATAAAAACAGAATTCAATAATATAATTTGTGTGATTTAAATGTTATTTATATAAAAGTAATTTTAAATTGAAAATTTTGAGTTTTTTTCAAAAATGAAACTCGCAGAAGGAAGCGGACAGTTCTCACAATCTATTAGTTTTCACAGGATCCTCACCATATATATCTATATATATCTATATATATATATATATATATATAATATATATATATATATATATATATATATATATATATATATATATATATATAGATATATATATATATATATTGTTGAGAACTGTAAGAACCAACTTCACGCGGACTTCAAACACACCAAACAGGTCACTTTCAAATTAATTTTCCACCAAATTTTGAAACGATAATGTCTCACACATTAAATCCCGCTTCTTATCATATTTAATTTGATAGAAATTCTCACTTTTTTCATTCGTACAAACAGATCCAAATCAGTTTCCGCAAATGTTCATTGTGCACCTGGTTCATGGGTGCAGATCTGATTCTGCGCATGATTCATGGGTGCAGCCGTGCAGATGTGATTCTACACATGGTTCATGGGTGCATAACTAATTTTGCACCTGGTTTATGAGTGTAGAACTGATTCTGCACCTGCTCATCAAATACGACATATTTCAATTACGTTCTTCTCGACCACACAAGCACTTGATTTTTCTATAATGAAGCTAGCACTTACAATTTCATCAATTTTTAGCCTCAAGTTATCTCCGTCGGTCGTTAATTGAAGTCGGTTATATCTCCGGCAACTTACACGTCATCACCGTCTTTCGTATAAATTGATCGTCGGATGGGTGATTAAGTTTTTCGGGAATTCAATTAGTCGTTGCCGTCTTTCGTAGAAATTAATCGCCAGAGGGATGAGGAATTAAGTTAGGTCGGTAGGTGGGGGGTTTTGAGAGAGTGTATACCTGATGTGTTGTGGGGGAAATGGGTTTTGTATAGTTCTCGTGATTTTTTTATTCTCAGCGGATCCCTTTAATATATATATATATATATATATATATATATATATATATATATAATAATTACAGAAGATTCAAAAAATGATTGTGGTTCATTATTCATCAGTGCTTTAGTGAGACATATCCATCTTCAAGGGTTAGTTTAAGTACTTAATCAAACTACGAGGGCCATATAGTTGATGGATTATTCCAGAATTCTTTTAAGAATATTCTCCGGTGGATAATATTCAAATTCGTGAAAAAAGCTATCAAAAATCCAAAATATAACAAAAGTTACATATTTTCGAGTGATGTGAGTTGATACTAAATTGTACTTCTTAGAACTGTTTTGTACTTGACTTTTATCAGGCTCCTATAAATTTCAATATTCATAGTTTCTTTTAATCTAAAAATCCTATGTAGCTAGCTTATTTGTTTTGAACTTGAGAATATGAAAATAGATTTTAAAAAGAATAATAAAACGTATAAAACATACAAAATCATTTTGTTTTAGTTCTCGTGTCGTTGCTATCCGTTCTAAAAGATGCGATGTGGTTATATGGACCATGCCCATGCTCTTTGCCTGTTTGTCATTCATGCATTTTCTTCTTTTTGGCCACCACTTTTCTTCTTTTGCAATTCCATCCACCAATTTCACGACATTCTCTCTTACTCACTCTTTTATAACTAGGGTTGTAAATCTCTCTACGATATGAAACTAAATGAATTCGGGTTGTGATTAAACGCATGTGGTCACAAATCAACATGTGTAGCTTATGATGATTAGCAGTGACGGATCCAAAAAATTTAGTCATCGGTGGCACAAAAAATTTGAAGTCCACTCTATTTGGTAGTTTATTGAGTTATTTAACTGTGAGGTGTACTGTCAAAATATGAGTGATAACATTGACTAGTGACACATGACGTACTTACAGATAGTTGTGTAATGATTGCATATCTCTAGAAAGTTGTTAAAAATGTGTACATTTTTAAAATAGACACTTAAATTATGACAGTGACAGATGTAGTATTTATCTAAATAGCCTGTAAAGGCAACACTTTCTGCTCAACTTCAATTTTCAACCATATATTGAATTAAAAAAAATATCAAAAGAAAGTGAAAGTTCCTTGATGTGCTACCATGAAGGTGATCATATTTCATGTTGCATTGCAATATAGTTCCTACGCAAAGCACTAAAAACACCCGGTTTCAACACGATGAATTGACATAGATATTTCATGCACATATAGATGATGCAGCGATAGTATTTGATCATCTTTACGTCATTTTGACATTTCAAAAGGCAATTTGGTGCGTAGATATTATGTGTTAGATCATGAGATTCAAGTCCATCAAGAGACAGTGATATGAGTTTGTTTTGACGCAAAATCATGTTGTCTTGATTCATGTTAAGGGGGTCTAGTTCACATGTGTTTGGCCCCAAACTTGAAAAGTGTTAGCTCATCTTTATATTATTGCTTTGCTTTGGTTTACTACCTTTGGACCTACATGTTTTCATATCAAACAACACTAGCTAGGTGTTTTAGGGTTGATCAGTGTCATTGTTTCCGTTTCGTTTTTAAATTGATTTGTAAAACTTATGCTTTATCTAATACCCTGTTAAGTTGAAGTGACTACACAAAATCAAGTTCTCAATTCTATATTTGTATCAGTGATGTATGATAACAGAAAAATAAAATTTTCCTATTCTAGTATAATCAGCGGAGGAACTAGAATAATTTTATCGAGGTGGAATTTTTTATTTTTAATTTCTATCCTTTTGGGGGACAAAGTTTTAGAAATGTCATTAATACCTTCAAAAAATTTACATTTTAAGTAATTTTAAATTTCTTGAGTCGGCCAGCTGCCCCCTATCCTCTTTGTAGATCCGCCTCTAAGTATAATTGTTTGATATAAGTGATATAGTTACCAACTTATCGATTGCTTTACATATTAGTTGGAGTCGACAATAAGTTTTATCTATAGTCTTTTATTGATAATTTTATTTCACACCGCTAGACTAAACACCATTTGGTTGACTATGTGGGAGATCAATCCAAGCTTTCAAATTTATACTGTCTTCTTGCTACAAACCATTGTTGCACGATATTAGAAATTACCAATATATAATAAAAACACGTCGGATACTTCTCCAGTGATTCGTATTATGTTCAAATGTCTCACGTTTGTCTTGTGGTTAAAATGTTAAATTTAACTTTTTAGCAGATGAGTTAGTTATATAACCGTAGACATTTTTGACAAAATCTAACACGTTAACTAAAAGTACAAGAATAGTGAAATTCTAGTTTGGGGACGCAACATGTAATGGTGGCCGGTGGGGTTCGTGTTTTGTGGTTCAATCAACAACAAACCAAAAGGCACAGGAAGAAAACAACAAAGCTCGATTTATCACTCTTCAATCAAGTTTTTTGCCTCAAAGATCCATTGTAATTTTAGTCTCTGAGTGTTGCTACATATGTAAATGTGTTTCAATATAATTATAATAATATAATATAATAGTAATGTAAAATAATTTTGTTATTTAGGCATCTCTTTAGACTTACGGAGCTTTTTCATAAGTCCTCTATATATCTATATTAGTTAAAATTAATATTATCTTGGTTATATATGAAATTTGATTGGAGATTAATTGATTGGATCAAAATTAATAAATAAAATCTTACATATGAAAAGAGACGACATGACTTATGATACCGGATCTAAGCGGAATGGTGAATACGTCTTGATGTACCATATCGATAATGCTCCCAATGTATTTCATTAGTTGATTGAAGACTTAATTATCGGTATATCGATATTCTGTTGAACTTTACTTAGAATGAAGGAACCAAGAATCAATAAAGATGTATGTTATTATGTTATGATTTCAATCCTTATAATCTCGGGGATTGCTGTTAATATTACTTTTCAAAAGCAATATTTTGACCTTACAAGCCTAAGTTCACGAAATTCGCTCCGCGATAAAACTCATAGAATGATTAAGTTTTGACATCAAAATCAGAATCCGTGTGTTTTTGTGTGTGTGTAAATGTGTATGAACAATGTTACAACATTAACATACTAAATAATAAATGTGTATGACCGCAGCCAGAGGCTCTGCCCCTAGAACCCCACAAGGCGCAGTCCCTTGACCCCCGTAATGTTGGGTGAGCTCGGAACGTAGCAACTTAGCTGGATATGTTGATTAAATTATGAATAGGGTAAAGATTCAAATTACCGGATATAATCTACGTGAATCGTATTTGGAATCACTTTCCGAAGATAATATTCCGACTCAATAATTGCCCCATGTTCACGATATTCGTCTTAGGATAATTCAAGAGATATCAACGTTTTTTGACAATGAAATCGTCAGAGCGTTTTGTGGGTGTTTCTTTGTGTTTGCAAATATGCAGATTATTATAGGTCATAACTCTCCATAATCAAAATCGGGTTCAATGTATCTAGTCGTTTTCCCGGGTCCACTGAATATTGTCAATTTCGCTTTTTTCGGGACCGTAATCAGGGGCTCTGCCCCTTGTACTCCACTAAGGGCGTTGCCGCCATGACCCCACAAAGGGGCGTGGCCCCCTTACCCCTGCAATTTTGGTCGTGCCCAGTATTTAGTAACTTAGTCGGGTATGCACTCCGCATCACTTAATATGTGTCCACTAATTTGTTAATGCACTAAAATATACAACATACTAAATACTAAAAGTACCAATAAATAGTTAATTTGGTACATAAATCGTATTATTGTATGAATACATGAAGATTTAAAAGGTGGGTAGTTTAAATCATTAAATTTTGGACCTTACGAATATGGTTTGAAGTGCAGGAAGCCAGACATCCAGTTTCCATTAAAGGTAGGGACCGATTGTACAGTTTTTTCCAATATTAGGTACTTATTGATAATATTTTTTAATTTTTACGAAGAATATGGTGATGTGGCCAAATCTTAGTTGTTCAATGTCTCAAATGAAATGGGAACCTGTGGCTCAGAACATTTCTCACGTGTGTGTAGTGACCCGCATTATTAAATTTGGAAAATAGACTTTTTGAATTTTTCAAAAAATAAGCTTAAACTCTCGTAAACTTAAATTCGACGATAAATAAATATAAGATCTTATAGAAGGTGATATCAACTTCGAGCTTCTTAAAAGTTATATTTAATATTGACAAGTCTATTATATGTATGCTGCGAATAAGCAACAATAAACAACGTACCATTTGAACCTTGTAACTATATCGGATGGAACATATCAAAAATTGCATACTTACAATAATCTTTATACATGTAACTTTTTGAGAAAGAGAGGGGAATCTTATCGTTTTATTTAGAAATAGAAATGATTAGTTTGTTATGTGATACAGTGTTTCATGCGTTGAATCTAATGAGATCGAGTTTCTTGTTTATAGTGTGATCATGAGTGAATCCAAAACCATATACAAACAGTGTACCCGGAGCCCATCATTCATCACTGAGAATTTAGTTGAGGTCCAAATTGTGTACAATGTATTAAAGTCATATGTGTCATTATAAAATATAAACTAATTAGTTGTACCTTTTATCAAAGTTGTATGATGAATACATGATATTTTTCGTGGGTCCTAGGTACTAGCAACATAAATGGTACTAGGGCAAGAACAAAACCAGTTGCGCACAAAACAATGTGCGGATTTATTAATATAAAACGACGATGGATTTCATATTATAAATGAACAGGTTAAGTTATCGTTTGCAATTAAAACATTAACGACGCCGTTTTCAGATAATTTCTTTCCCCTGATCTAAAGTCACAAACTTTACACAACAATATCGTCGGTATAACTTAAAAATCATATAAAACTCAAATTGGTTAGTTTAAAAATCAAGGTATGCTATATTACTTTTTATCACCATCTCTTTCTAAGTTTTTGTCCAACTCATATCTCTATATCCCTCCATCATCTGCAAAAACTAGCAAAGGTGTGTGCTTGCCCCACTCCCAACTAGTTCATAACATGGAACGGTGCCAGAAAAAGCATCATCTATTCCACTAAACTCACTTCATGTACGGATTTTTAAAGGCAAAATTTCATGTTGGGGTCTCAAATTTCATTATTATTAAACTTTTTTCTGACACTTTTCTGAATCCCCATGCTCTGTTTCATGAAACAGTGACTGTAGCTATCTTGACCAGAGCAAGCCTGTCACTGGCTCTGCCTTTTCTTTTCTTGATTTTCTCAGGTAAATGATGCAAGTAAAAGGGAAGAACTTGTCCGTCAAGCTTCAAAAGTTGTAATCTTTTTGAAAAAAGAATAGATATTTTTCCACAGATTTACAATGCCAGTTCCTTTAGCTCCATATCCATCCCCTCCTGTGCCACTTACAACCCCTGCAAATGGTATACTTGCACAAATCTCATTATTGCTTTATATGTTCCTAATTGTAATCAAGTTTCTTTATTTCCTTTTGTTTCTACAACATCAGACAGAATATGTTCAAGTAAACGTTCTGCATCGACCATTTCTGTAGATTTTGCCAAAACTGAATCAAATTCACAATATTTTCAGTTTAAGAACATACACAAATGTTTTTCAGGGTGAATTTGTAAATTTTCTGCACTTATACTTCATAAACAAAGCCCAGAGTGCACAAGTCAAACAGATTGCTCTGTTTTTTCTTCTTGTCTATCTCATTTAGATCTACTATTATTTTGACACCAAAATTCTCAAAAACTATGTTGAAAACAGGTTCTCAAAGCCAGTTAGTGTGTTCAGGATGTCGAAATCTTCTACTTTATCCAGTTGGAGCAACTTCAGTTTGCTGTGCAGTTTGCAATGCTGTCACAACTGTTCCTCCACCTGGTAAACTTTAATCAATCTCGTTTTTATAATTCCCAAATCAAAGCTGTTATGTAATGGCAGAAAAAAAATTGTTAGCTGTGTTTCTTGATATGTGTTTATTGATTCAGGCACCGAAATGGCACAATTGGTTTGTGGAGGCTGCCATACATTGCTCATGTACATACGTGGCGCCACAAGTGTACAATGTTCTTGTTGTCATACCATTAATTTAGCCTTAGAAGGTAACCTAACTCGTTAATCTTGTTACGAGGGTTTAATCAGACTTACTTAAGCACAAAAAATGTGAAATGTTTACAGCAAATCAGGTAGCACATGTCAATTGTGGAAATTGTAGGATGCTTTTGATGTACCAGTATGGAGCTCGTTCTGTGAAATGTGCTGTATGCCAATTTATTACATCCGTTGGGGTTAGAACAAAATCTTAATTTACTTTATCTTTAGTGTAATTGAACAAGTATTGGTTATATTGACATTTTTAGTTAATTCAAATATCATTAACTTGTGACAATTATGTAATATATGCTTACTGGATAACAGGCTTCGACGAGTGCTACAGAACAGAAGTTTAGCACATAAATCATTGTGTTAAGAGTGACTTATTATGACCTCAAATATCGCTTCAAATCCATGGTGACTCAAGAACCTATGTTTCACTACATGTACAATGTATAGAGTTATGAATTTCCTCTTGTTTGAGTATTCATCATCTTTTTCTTAAATATATATTGATTAAAGAATAAGCGTAGTTTTGGCAGGCGTGTTTTGGATATGAAATATTCGATTAAGAGAGGACAGTTATGATTGTAAGTTGGTGTTTAGTTTTTCGGATAATGAGAAGTTTTATTTAATTTTATAATGTTAATTTTGATATGAATTTCACCTATACATGGCAGGAAGTTAGTTTTGTGGTTCTTTTTTGACATTTTTAAGTTCCATAATTGTCATTTCATGGTTTAACTGGTTGAATCTTGGATGGAAAACGACTTAAGACTACAAAGGATAAGCATTAATGAAAAAAAGGGATGAAAGAAGAATCATGTGAAACTATTAATTTGATTCTAATCCACAAACTGTGAGACTAAACCCATGATTAAAAGCAAAAGGAAAAGGGTATTTATGTAATTTTCTAACCATGTGTGACATCAAAGCATGTTACAAAGTTCCCAATTCACATCTTTGAATATGTGTGGTATTCAATGGAAGAGTCCTAGAAGGAAGAAAATGACTACCGAGACCACAATGGATAAGTATGAAGACAAAAAGATGGAGGAGAGAATCATGTGAAGATATATAAAGAATAAAATAAAATATAAAAAAAACAAAAAAGAAGGTCGATAAACAGTAACGGCATAAACAAGAAATACCAGATATACATGATATAAAACAACTATTTTGATTTGGTACAATTATGTTATGCAACATCTGAGTAGTAGCTACTAGAAGTCCATTATTTCATGTGTTAAGCAATGAATGGACTAGACATAGTTTAATGTTGATTTATTAGGCTTACGTATCATAGCTCATTATAAAGCACCGCAAAACAACTACTATTCGTGGAAAATCGGAAATTCGGAATCTCTTTCACTATATTGTTCAAACTTATTGGACCCTACGTATTATGCGTGAACATAAAAGTTCATAAGACTATTTTCGAGGAAACAAATGGTATGAAGTATGAACCAATGGCTTACGGGGTATTAAATAGACTATGATACCACCAAAAATTTATGATGACACGCTATTAACATCGTGTGAGGTTCCACAAGTTAGACTTAGTTTCACAAACTAATAGATCATGTTTTCGAAGTGATAACCTCATGTAGACGAATATCCATCACAAAACAGTGACCACGACACTTCAAGATAAGTTCTATCAGGAGATTATCATTATCAGTCTTCTTGAAATTGAAATTCTCTATGTTTTTTTTTCTCACTAACCAAGATTTATGCTTATCCTTTATGTATTCCTTGACTTTTGATTAAAGATGTGCTACGTATAGGCTGAGCATAACCCCTGGTGTGAACTTAAACTTGACCTAGACCATAGCCGGATGGTGTTAATGGACCAACAACAAGTAACAGGAGCCAGATGGCTTAGGCGTTTAAGCTATTTCTTGGCAAATGGAAGACGCCGAGTACGAGCAATAACTAGCTACCGAATCCATGTAGCACATTGGTATTCAATAGTCAGTGGTGGATCCACGAACTTCATCTAGGGTATATCATAACAGTCTTTTTGGGTGTGCATCAACTATAATAATTTCATGAAAATTTCTTTTTACAAAATCTACTTCCTCCTGTTACTGTATAATAGAACTTCTCAGTCTAAAATTAATACATATACTATTTTTACTAATTTCTTAGGGAGTGTTGATTTTGAACCTAGGTGATTTCGATAGAAATTTCAGAACACAATAAGACAGCTGATTATACTTCCGAGAAATTTCCTTGTACTAATCCACCCTTCCTGAAAATATCATTATGTAAAGAGTAGGTAAACTATATGTTTGATAGTTAAATCACCATATATCACAATTAGTACACTATTCACAAGAAATTAAAGCTTATTTTGTTTTCAAACATCTAAAACCCTCATTTTTAAATAACTATAAAAGCAACTTCAAGGAGAGTAGTTGATAAAGAACAACCCAATAGTCTTGCTATCAAGCCCAACAACAACCGGCCCACTCAGCCCACAATTTGGAAAATTTATCACAGGAGGAATAAAGGATACGTGTAGGGAGTGGATTAAAGGAGTTAGTTATTTTGATTGTTATATAGGGAGCATAGTAAGTGGAGTAGGGTATGCATTGTAAGCTTGGGCAGGAAGTTTTCCATGATTATGGATCTTCTCTGATTTCCTTTATTTCCTTTGATTAATGAAAGCATTCAACTCTGTATCAATTCTCTAGTTCATCTGTTTCTAATCATCATAATTCCTATTACTTGGCTCCATTGCCTCCTTACCCTCTCTCCATGATGGTGCAGCCTGAACCGATTACCACTCGTTTACAATCTTATGTCGACGCTCATGATGAGAAAATTGAGCTTCTATCCACCCAAATGCAAGATCTCACCACCATTGTTCTCTCTATGAAGGAACTTCTTCATGAATTACCTAAATCAGGGAGAAAATGATGCTTGGTCAGCAAAACACAGGGAAAATGTCCAATCGATTTGCACGGTGGCTCATCTTTTCTTTCTCCTTCGGTGGAAGATGTTGCTGGATCTGGTGGTGGTCCAAGTTTAGACAAACATTTAAGTGAAAATCATTTTGATGATACTCTGTTCTCGTTGCCGAAAGTCAAGCTTCCGTTATTCGAAGGAGCGGATCCTCGAGGGTGGATTACGAAAGCAGAGCTCTATTTCCAGGTACATCACACCCCTGTTACTCAGAAACTCACACTAGCTCATATGTGTATGGATGGAGTTGCTCTAAATTGGTTTACAAATCTCTTAATCAAACACCCAAAAACCAATTGGGGAGAATTTCGTACTAAGTTTATGACCATATTTAGTGGAACAAAGTTTAGAAACGCTCATGAAGCTTTGGGATCCTTGTTTGATGAAGGAGATATTGAGGAATATATTGAAGAATTTGAAGCCCTATCTGCCCTAATTCCTGACCAATCTGAAGAACAAGCAATTGGTATGTTTTTAAAGGGATTACAAACTGATGACAGAAATTAGGTACGAGCATTGAACTCACGGTCTTGTGATAAGGCGATGGATTTTGCTCGTCACGTCGCCATAGCCACCGGCCAGGGAGGAAAAACAAATCCCAGAAGTAAGTCAGTTTCAGGATTGGGTGGGTATTATCATAATTCTCGGGGATGGAGAGGCAATTCACGTAGTGATAAGTCAGCCCAATTATTATATCAGTATGTCCAGCTAAATAAGCCCAACATACAAAAAGGCCCAAAATCACAATTATTATCCACCCAGGCATGTAAACCCTAATAACTCTAATACGCGTCATCTAACCAAGCAAGAATGGGAAGATCGACGTCGATGTGGGTTATGTTTCAGTTGCGGGCAAAAGTACACGCCCCAACACAGATGTTCAGAAGGTCGATTACGAGTCCTATTGCTTGCTGATGGGGAGGAATTGAACGATGAAGGAGAGATACGATTCATCGAGTCCGAAGAAATTCAAGTAACAGAAGGTGAATGTCAAGCTTTGGAATTCTGTGGCCTGTCATCTAATTCGAAATCAAACATGAAAACCATTAAATTAATTGGGGAATTAAATGGTCTACCAGCAATGATTCTTATTGACAGTGGTGCATCCCACAATTTTATTTCTAAGAAATTAGCAGCAGCTTTGAGTTTAGAAATACAATCGATTTGCTCATTGCGAATTCGTCTAGGAGATGGTAATCGTATTTCAATTAGTTAGTAGTGTAAGAATGTTTCATTGAAGTTTGGGTCGTTTAATTGCGTGGTCGATGCTTTGGTGTACGATTTAGGGCCATTGGATTTTATACTGGGAATCGTTTGGTTGGGTCTACTCGACGATGTTGTTGTTTAACTGGCAGACTCAAGAAATTCGTTACTGGGATCAGGGTAATCTTGTGAAGCTGCACGGAATCAGTTCACCGCTCTTGGATCATACATCCCTTTAGAATTGCTTGGAGGGACAACTTCACCAACTCTCTACAGAAATAGGTACAAGCACTATGTTACACTCCCAACAACAGTCACAACTCGATGCACTTTTAGTCCAATTCACATCTCTTTTTCAAACACCCCAAGGATTGCCACCAAAACGAGCAATCGAACACGTCATTAATTTACACGAAGGGCAAGGACCTCTTTGTGTTCAACCTTATCGTTACCCTCACTCTCACAAAGACGAAATACAATAGGTCCAAGAAATGTTAACTACGGGCATAATTCAAGTAAGTCAAAGCGCTTTCTCAAGCCCAGTAATCCTAGTAAAAAAGAAGGATGCCACCTGGCGGCTTTGTATTGATTATCGCGCCTTAAACCGGGCTACAATTTCGGATAAGTACCCTATTTCGGTCGTTGAAGAACTCCTGGATGAGCTTAATGGGACTGTTTTCTTTTCAAAGATAGATTTAAAGTCAGGGTTTTATCAAGTGCGGGTCCGCGAATCAGATGTGGAGAAACCAGCCTTTCGTACTCATGATGGGCACTACGAGTTCTTGTCATGCCATTCGGCTTAACAAATGCTCCCGCCACATTTCAAGCTCTTATGAATGAAATTTTTCGTCCCCTTGCTTCGTAAAGGAGTGCTCGTATTTTTTGATGATATCTTGATCTCCAGCTCGACATGAGACCAACACATGCAAGCATCACGAGTTAGTGAATAATAGCAAGAAAAGTCATTTTGGTTTACAGTCAGTTGAGTATTTGGGACACATTATCGATAGCACAGGAGACCCAACAAAAATCGTCTATTCGCGATTGGCCTGTCCCATCCAATGTAAAAGGGGTATGTGGTTTCCTCAGGCTAACCGGGTATTACCGAAAGTTTATAAAAGGATATGGAAAGATTGCACAACCCTTGAAACTGAATAAATTAAAAAAGAATAAATCAAAGATCAAATTAATTAGAAATGATGAATTAGGGAAGATTTGATCAAGAATCAAGAAAGATAGTACAAGTGACGTAAGCTAGTAGTCATAACAACTCCAAAATCTATATCCATTAATCATATGACATAAAATAGCTATAGAGATAAGGTGATGAAATCGAACCTGTATAGAGGATTAGCTTTGGTGGATGAAGAAATTGGCGATGATGATCAGAGATTGATCGGCTGATTTCAGTAATAATGAGGAAATAACAAAAAGAGACAACTTTCATTGGGCAACTGAGCAACAATATGCTTTTGAAGAACTTAAGCTAACGTATGACCGAGGCTCTTGTGTTGCACTTCCAGATTTTTCACAGCCTTTTGAAATAGAATGTGATGCTTCGGGTCATGGAATTGGGGCTATTTTTATGCAAGGTAGGAGACCGATATCTTATTTCAGCAAGGCACTCGCTAATAAAACACTAAGTCGGCATATGAGAAGGAAATTATGGCTTTAGCCCTTTCTATCCAGCATTGGAGGCCTTATCTTTTGGGCTAGGAATTTACTATTTTTACTGATCAGAGAAGTTTAAAACACCTTTTGAACCAAAGGATAACTACTACTTATCAACAAAATTGGTTAGCTAAATTAATGGGCTATCAATTCACTTTATGTTACAAGCCTGGCAACGAAAATCGCGTTGCCAATCGCGCTGCTGACGCCCTTTCTCGTATACATGAAGGTGGTGAACTTGCCTCTATGGTCTCTTATCCTCGATGGATACATGGGGAAACCCTGTTGGAAGGGTATGACTCTGACCCTCAACTGCAGAAAATCATTCAGGAATTAATTTCACGGCCTAATTCTCATCCTGGATTTTTTTCTTATAATGGAAAATTGTATCGCAAAAACAGTTTAGTGATCCCCTCTTCTTCTTAATGGATACCAAAACTCTTGGAAGAATTTCACAATAGTCCTTGTGGAGGACATTCCGGGTTTTACAGAACGTATCGTCGTCTAGCTTCACATATCTATTGGTTTGGCATGGTTAACAGTCTTGTGACACATGTCACCGCTACAAGTCTTCTACTTTAGCTCCCGTGGGCCTTCTCCAACCTTTACCAATTCCAGCCTCCGTATGGGAAGAAATTTCTATGGATTTTATTACTGGGCTACCAAAATCAAAAGGGTATGATACGGTACTTGTGGTAGTGGATCGTTTATCTAAATATTGCCACTTTATTCCACTAAAACATCCTTTTAATGCTCGATCTTTTCTGAAGGAGGTAATCCGCTTGCATGGTATACCTAAGTCAATCCTCAGTGATCGGGATCCACTGTTTCTGAGTAAGTTTTGGCAAGAAATTTTTAACCTCCAGGGCAACAAACTCAAGTTTAGCTCAGCCTACCACCCGGGAACTGATGGCCAAACTGAAGTTGTAAACCGCAGCTTAGAAACTTATCTCCGTTGTTTCGCTGCTGATTAGCCCAAGTCTTGGTCCTACCGGCTTCCTTGGTGGCATAACACTGCCAACACGACCCCCTTTGAGATTGTTTATGGCAGACCACCTCCCACGTTGTTTCAATTTGTTCCTGGTGAAGTTCGCTGCGAGACTGTTATGCAAGATCTTTTAGACCGAGATAAGGCTATTAAACAACTTAAGTATCATTTATCGCGTGCCCAAACCCATATGAAGACTTCAGCTGATAAACACTGTAGGGATGTTTAGTTTTCTGTTGGAGATTGGGTGTACTTGAAGCTTTGTTCCCATAGGCAACAATCAGTGATCCGTCGGATCAATCAGAAACTTTTTGCCCGCTTTTATGGACCGTTTCTTATTCTTGAACGTGTGGGGCAAGCTGCTTATAAACTCCAACTTCCTGATTCAGCCAAGATTCATCCGGTATTTCACGTTTCACTCCTCAAACGAGTTGTGGAAGCAGTTGAAGTTGAGCTTCCACCTGCATGGAAACTGATTCGTGTGCTCCCACTCTGGAAAAATGTCTAGCAACTCGTACCATTCTGAAAGATAGGAAGCAAGTTCAACAATGGCTTATTCAGTGGCAATCCGGTTTTATGGAAGACTCCTTCAATATCCAAAGCCAATATCCAGATTTCCGGCTTGAGGACAAGCCTGTTCTTACCGAGGCGGCCATTGATAAAGAACAACCCAGTAGTCTTGCTATCAAACCTAACAACAACCAGCCCACTCAGCCCACAATTTGGAAAGTTTATCACAGGAGGAATAAAGGACATGACACGTGTAGGGAGTGGATTAAAGGAGTTAGTTATTTTGATTGTTATATAGGGAGCAGAGTAAGTGGAGTAGGGTATGCATGTGTATTGTCTATTTTGTTTCGGCTGTAAGCTTGGGCAGGAAGTTTTCCATGATTATGGATCTTCTTTGATTTCCTTTATTTCCTTTGATTAATGAAAGCATTCAACTCTGTATCAATTCTCTAGTTCATCTGTTTCTAATCATCATAATTCCTATTAGTAGTGATGATAACACGTTTTGAACATAATAACAACTGAAATTCAGGAAATTTGTAGGATGCGGTCGATGGAATTTATGATAAGATTAACAAAGTCATCGAGGTTGATAACTATAAGTAACATGAATACAGGTTATCAAATTACTCAACTACATTTAAAAAAGCAAAGAGTTGGATGACATACAGACGATTTTATAAACAAAAACAACGTATTTATTCGTTCAGCTCCATCAACAGGGACCTTGTTCGTTCCTCCACCTTAAATCCAGCAACTTCGGCCGCCTTGCACACCTCCTTACACTTAGCAAGCCTCCCATGATGTGCATAGACTTTAATAATATCCATGTAAATATCATACGCCGGAGAAAATCCCGCTTCCTTCAATTTCGCAAAATATCTTATAGCTCTCGATAGATCATTAAGAGCGACAAAAAGTTTTATGACCACACGATATGCTGGAAGATCAAAAAGACAATTTAAACCTTCCATTTCCCAAACCAAAGCTAATGCTTCTCTATAACAATTATTACAATATCGACTGTGAATGAGCGTTGTGTACATTACCACACTCGGTTCCAGCCCTGAGTCTTTGAACCAGTCATATAAATTCTCCACAATCTCAAATTTCCCGAGCCTAATGCAAACTTTCATTATTGCAGTACAATCTTGCTGTGTAAGATTCAAATCGTCTCTTTCACCAAGCTCTTCTAGCAAGTTCATCACAAGTACATGATTATCAGGGTTTTTTCCTAGCTCCAAAATAAGCTTGGCGTAAACCCCGGAATCGAGCATCATTTTCCCGTTTTTGGCTGCAGAAAGAAGCTTGTATGCAAGTCTTAAGTTTCCACTCCTTATGAAACCCCTCACGACTGCTTCGTACACGTTCTGGCTTGACAAGCTCAGGAATTTTTCCAGCTTGAAAGATAATTTAAGTTCATGATTTCTTGCAAGAACTTCAACGGTTGAAGCAAGAAGCCGATCATCTGGAGACAAATGAGGTTGTTCCTGCACCCAACAGAATATCTGCAAAGCTCGTTCAGGAAGACCCATGTGTCCTAACTCCCTTACTGTTAATGATAAAGAGCCTTTTCGAAGAAATCGACTGCATTTATAGAGAACAATGGACACATCTTCTTCAGGGTGAAGATTTCTGATTTCTTTAGCTACACCAACTAAGAATGTTGGGTTTTTGTACACTCTACTAGATATTGATTTTCTTGAAGAATTTGGAGTTCTTGACCATTTCTTTGAAGTCGGGAGTCCTAACGGTTGATTTTTGTATGGAAGTGGGAGCGGAAGAGGCCTTTCTCTAGCTAACTTTCCGGGCTTTTGAGGAATTCTACCTCTAAACAGAGATGAAATTGTTTCAATATCCTCGGAATCCCACTCAGGATCTTCGTCTATTTGTTCTTCATTTTCATTGTTGTCGGTTTCCAGGTCATCATCCAAAACATCAACTGTATCATCCATATCAGTACACACTGAATCACCATCAAAAGATCTTGTTCCCTTATTTAATGATTCATTAACCCTGAAAACTGGTGGATCTTTGTCGTTCTGGGAATCAGTAAATTTCTTGATAGGTTTTCTAAGGTAATTCCTGGTTCTTGATGGATCCATCAAATTTAACCTAACTTCATCTCGATGGTTTCTCCTTATTGTACTCTTCCTTGAATTCACAAAACCGCTAGAGATATTAGTATCCAAGATATTACGAAAGGAACAAGAGAGAAGTGCACCATCCATGCCTATGTGATTGCCTTACATATATTATACAAATGTTCTATTGTTGTTTCTAGTTACAGTAATCCAAAAACCAAGGTAGAAGCTTTGATAAGTGAAAACAGAATCAATTTACGATGATAGTAAGTGTTGAACATAAAATTGTTTACTTTTTAGTAACCCCGCTTGGATCAGGCATTTCGTCAAACAGGTAATAGGCAATTAAAGATAGAGGACCTTGCAGTGACTTGCCCGCCTGAATCCCAACAATCTTATACAAAACTGCATAAGCATGCATATAAATACAGGATCTAATTCATATAATAATTCTGCAGATAAACAAATAAAGTGACGATCTTTGTACAGACAGTCGTAGAGCATACAGCGAAGTTACTTGGACTGGATTTGAGTGAAAGAATATATACAGTATATATTTGGGGTGTTAAGATATCGAAATGTAAAAATGACCCTTCAACAATATAATTGGTTCACTATGAACACCCAAGGCTTTTTATTTGTGTTTTAGACACCAACTATAACAATCAGATTTCTTTTTCGCTATTTATTTTTATAACGATCGTCCTCGGGCCGTTATAAACAAATTTGAATATGCATAAATTTACGGAGTACTTTCAAACACTATTGACGGGGAGGCGTTATGATCAAAGTAAAACTATGACGCATATATTCCTTATTTCATGTTTTGACCTTTTGACTAATTAAATCTCATAGTATCATGTGCAAGTTCAAATTCAAAGAGAATCTTATTTCATACAATAGTATGTTAATTCAATTATTATAATTAATTAATTAACATATTCATATAATTGTTTCTAAGAATTATTACAAGACTATAAGCACTGAGGTGGACTGATAAATACAACAAACCATTAAAAAAAATTAAAAGAGTACAAGTCAAAAGCATCCACGTATATAAGAAATTCTTTTAGTTGACTAATTAAAATCTTCTATTCAATTTTACATTTTATATTTACTACTTATATTTAAATTTACTATTTAGTATTTATTACTATCAATCTTTGTATATAATCGTTATATAATTTTAAATCTATTAATAAATCATAAACGTATTTTAAAACATTTGTATCTACTTTATCCGAGTAACTATCATAAATATTTAGAACCATTTTATTTATTTTACGTGTATAACAACAACCGAGTATCATAAACATATATTTTAACATTATTAACTATTTTATGAGTAAACATCAGGTATCATAAACAAATCCTTAACATTTGTATTTCTTTTATATGAGTAACAACCAAGTAATAAGCATTCTTCTTATTTTTTAACCGAGTAACCAATCGGTATCGTAAACACATTTGTTACAAAATTTATTTTAAAAAAGTATCTGAGAAACAACCGAGTATCATAAACATACATATTAACATTTTTATTAATTTATTTCTGTAACGATTGGGTATGAAAAACATATTTTTCACATTTTTATTTATTTTATCAAAGTATCATAAACGTAATTTTTTAACATTTTTATTTATTTTATCTGATTATAATAAACATATATTTAAAAATTTTCTTTATTTTAAGAGCAAAAACTGATGGGTATAAAAAAGATACAAGTTATGATTTATTTATTCTATTTGTAAGCATTAAATTAATAACGTATAAATTTATCTTATATAATTCGTGTGTATACACGAATTTAAAAGCTACTCCAGTTATTATTAGAAAGGATGTATGATAATTGTTTGTATTCATACGCGACAATTTGATTATTACCTATAAATGAATATTTTAAATTGACAAAATATATAATAATCAAATTATATATGTACAAAATCATATATAATTACATTCAAGTTGATAGTTGTTTAGTACTATACTTAACTAAACGAGAATAATGTATGTACTATTAACAATATCAGTATACGACTCATCATCAGTCAATAACCAATCAAATTATCATGTTTTTATATTTTTACCAAAAACTTTCTCACAGTGAACAATTTTTACAAACCTAACAATACATAAACTAAATTGCTATCAATGCATATATATTTTTTTCCATATTTAATCCGCATCTTTTTTTTTTCATATTTAATTAATTAAACTAATTTAAATTGTGTTTAAAATAGGGCATGCAATAAGCGAATTAAATTAAAATCAAAATGTGTAATGGACTAATGGGAAATACAAGATTGCATACACACTCACATAATATAATAATGAATAATAATTAATAATAATAATAATAATAGTAATATAATAATAGTAATAATAATAATAATAATGATAATAATAATAATAATAATAATAATCAGAAGAAAAAAAAGGTTTAAAGTTTAACTGACCCAAATACAAATCGTCCGTTTACTACTACAACAACGACAGTACAGCTGCCATTCAAGAAATTGTTACAACAAGAAATCTGAAAATCCCCCAATTTCTAATAAACGATTCTATTAGATCTGATCTGTACTGATCCGATATATTGAAATCAATTATTTCAATTTTTGACTGCACCGGTGACTTAAAGAGATGCCGGTGGCTGCATCTGCTATCTACTTTCTAAATCTTCGCGGTGATGTTCTCATCAATCGTCTTTATCGCGATGACGTCGGGTTCGTGCCCTAATTACTTGCATTTTTTATTTTTGTTCATTTATCACTATCAATCTCCTTCTGTATGTATTGATTGTTGTACTAGGTCATATAGCATGATTAAAGTTACGAACTTGATGTGTTATTCGGAACAGTAAGCTTATTCATATATTTAATAGTACTATAGTTTACATTTCAATTTCAATATTTTTCATGCTTATGTGTAACCTAGAAATTAGAATCAAACAAGATTCACATAATAGAAATGCTATAGCTGCTTATTTGTTTTGTTAAAATAATACTACGGTGTTTGAGTTTACATAATTAAACTGGAATCGAGAAAGTTGGTTGAAGCAACAACTCGAAACTGACTAATTATGGTCAATTTCTTGATGTGAGGAAACTGGGTTGAAATCGTAGAGATGTAGAACCGGCTGCACAAGGTTGTTCATGGGCACGCTTTTCACTTTTTTGATAACACAAAAACCAAATGAAAATCTTTATGCTTTGATTGTTTGACGCACATTGTCTTCTTATTCTTTTTAGTGCAGTCATGCTATTAAAGTGTCAGATAGGTTATCTTTCCAAAATATTTATAGAAGCGGTTATGGTTATTTCAATGATAACAAAGTATTTGAGCGATCTATTCATTTGCAAACTGTACGTTACGATTTTAGAAATCTCGGATGAAAGTTTCTACTTGTTCTCGCAATTATACTCTTGCATAAGTACGTTTCAAATTCGATCAAAAAAAGATTTTACTAAAAATCTGGAGAACTTGAATCTAAGAAGTATTTTCTTGTTTCTATGATGCTATTGTTTTCGTTTCTTATGTACGCAAAATGATCATATTCCTTCATGTGTTATTTCTGTTTCATCTTTTTTTGTTTCTATTACGTGCATGTTTACGTCAAAATTGTATGCACAACAAAATAGGAAAATAATAGAAAAGATAAAAGTTGAATGTTCCTTCCCATTATTTTAACGTTTTCATGTATCTTATTCTTTCTACATGTTCTTTATCGTTAGGGGCAATATGGTTGATGCCTTTAGACTGCATATAATGCAAACAAAGGAACTAGGCACATGTCCTGTACGCCAGATTGGTGGTTGCTCTTTCTTCTATATGAGAATTAGCAATGTCTATATTGTTATCGTTGTCAGCAGCAATGCCAATGTAGCCTGCGCCTTCAAGTTTGTTGTTGAGGTAATTATTTGATTTTAAGCCGCCTCTACTTAATTAATATCTGTTTGCAAGCATCCGGTAGAGTTATAGAGGAAAACCTATCTGAAAAAGTAAAGCGCTGGGCGGCCAACCTCATGGATCACACGTTTGGGCCCTCTCCCATTGGGTGAGAGGTTACGCGTTCAAGTATTAATTTACACCATTTATAAGAATACTGTCTACGTTTGCCTATTTTTCTTGTTATGTAACGCGCTTATATACCCCCATTAAATAAGAGTTGTGAATGCAGTATTTTAACCTTTGGCCTCTTATTCAACAAAAAAGTTGTAATGTATTTTTATTTTCTTCAAAGGAACAACAAAGTAGTATTAAGGCTAGTGGTAATTTACTATTATTTCTCTTATGCAGGCGGTTAACTTATTTAAATCATATTTTGGGGGTGCTTTCGATGAGGATGCCATTCGCAACAACTTTGTTTTGATATACGAGTTATTAGATGGTATGTGGTGCTTTCGATGAGGATGCCATTCGCAACAACTTTTTATGTAATAGTATCATGTTTCACGCTGCTGTTTTGATTTGCAGAAATTATGGACTTCGGTTATCCACAAAATCTTTCTCCTGAAATATTGAAGCTTTACATTACTCAAGAAGGAGTACGCTCACCATTCTCATCTAAGGTTAGATTTGTCCCACATCTCTAGGATCTTAATTGAATATTAGATAAGAAATTGTATATATATTTTTCAATGGAATTTAAAGATTTTCTGATCTGGATATTGTGTTTTAATGAATGTTAGCAGCCTACTGATAGACCTGTACCCAATGCTACGTTACAAGTAACTGGCGCAGTGGGGTGGCGTAGAGAAGGTCTTGTTTATAAAAAGAATGAGGTGTTTTTGGATATTGTGGAAAGTGTTAATCTTCTTATGTCTTCGAAAGGTACAATTGTAAATTGTGGTTCACATGTGAATATATTTATCATTCATTCACTGATAAATATTTTTAATGCTTATAGGTAGCGTACTGCGTTGTGATGTAACGGGTAAGATTCTTATGAAGTGCTTCCTTTCTGGAATGCCTGATTTGAAGCTGGGATTGAATGACAAAATTGGACTTGAGAAAGAGTCTGAAATTAAGTCACGCCCTACTAAGAGGTGATTTCTAAAATTAACGTTTTGCCTCATTTAGCATTTTAGTTATTTTTTCAGAATAAAACTTATGATTCATTCGGAAATACAGTGGGAAAACTATTGAGCTCGATGATGTTACCTTCCATCAATGTGTAAACTTGACTAGGTTTAATTCCGAAAAAACTGTCAGCTTTGTGCCACCAGATGGTGAATTCGAGCTAATGAAGTAAAATTTCATTTCTTTTTAATCTTTTGATTCTTGTGGTTTTTTGGATCATGGTTGAATACCATTTGTGTTGATTATTTTTGTATTTTATCCTACAGATATCGTATCACTGAGGGTGTAAATCTTCCATTCCGCGTATTACCCACCATCAAGGAATTGGGCAGGACGCGCATGGAAGTTAATGTTAAGGTTTGTAAACAACGTTTGGGCATTCATTACGGAAATGATTATGTGGTATTGCAAAGTAATGTTTATGTTTGTTCCACTTAATTGCACGAGGAAGAATATCTTTGCCTTCATCACCCAAAATGATACAAACAAAAGACATACTTTTGGTGACCACAAAATATACTTTCGATGACCAAATCAATACAAAAGTAAGTTCAATGATCCAGGTGGAACGTAGTGTACACACATTGCTCTTTAATGTGATTTTCTTGATAGGTAATCAGATTAACTTACCCTAAGTCAAATTATTGCAGTTTGTATGAAATTAAATAATCAAAACGGATAATTTGACCCCTAAATGGTCACATAGTCTGAAGCAGAATTTGTTTATCCATACAAAAAAATTAAAACTAATCATTACTACTATATTTGGATAATCATTTTTAAAATGCAAATCCAAACACCCTATAAATAATGAACTAATTTACTGTAATCATACATAAACCTTACCCTCTGGCCTTCAGGTAAAGAGTGTTTTCGGTGCAAAGATGTTTGCTCTTGGAGTTGTGATTAAGATTCCAGTACCCAAACAAACAGCAAAAACAAGTATGCAAGTGACATCAGGGCGAGCAAAGTACAATGCTTCTATGGACTGTTTGATGTGGAAGTGAGTAACTAAGGTTTTTTTTGTACAATTAAAGTGAATAGTAGTATTATTATTGTTAACATATATGTTATGATATAACTTGCAGGATACGAAAATTTCCGGGACAAACAGAATCAACTTTGAGTGCAGAAGTTGAGTTGATTTCAACAATTGCAGAAAAGAAATCATGGACTAGGCCACCTATACAGATGGAATTTCAGGTTAGTTTTTTTTTAGTTCAATTGATCAGCTAGAAAATTAGATCAAGAATACTTTTTAACCCTCATACTATCGTACAGTCTTAAGTTCTAAAGTAGTAAGTGCTCTACTTCTTGTGCGTTTGTAGGTTCCTATGTTTACAGCATCTGGATTAAGAGTCAGGTTTCTCAAGGTACAATTGATCACACTACACGTGTTTGTATTGTTGCAAGATATCACATATTTTAATATCCGTTTGTTAAAGTTGTCTCATCTTTTTTTTTCAGGTATGGGAGAAGAGTGGGTACAACACTGTTGAGTGGGTCAGGTATATTACCAAAGCAGGTTCATATGAGATCAGATGCTAGATCTAGACATTATAGAGACTTTCCTGATGGCATCAAGCATTATGAGTTCTAGTTGTGTGCTATATTAACGTTTATAGAAATGATTGGATTGAAATTTGATTTACGTTCATGTTATAAAGGCATGTTCTTCGATCAGAACTCGCGATATTTTCTGGAAAATTTTAGAAGTGGTTTTGTTTAACAAAAGAAGTATAAAAGTTGTCCGCGTTGTATTCATATGCTTACCCTCAATACTATTAATCATAAGGTCTTCATAAAAGGGATATTAACCTATTCAGTGATGACCTAAATCTGATACTTATTGAAACTATCCATTTTAATCTAAACTCATTTTGATTTGATATCCGACTCTCTGACTGTAGAAACTATACGTTTCTATACTTTTGAGACGTATATAAACTGTCTGTTTCAATCTAAACAAATGCTAATATAGCTGGAAGGAGATGTTTTAGTCACATTGGCAGACGTTATGGTGTTATCTGGATGCAAAATTTTGATTGATGCTCTGATTTGTAGAGGGCAGTAGGTTCAGGCAATCAGGCCCCCTTTTTTGTACTCTTTAGTGGTTGTGTTAGGTAGCTACTTACTTTTGACTTTCGTGGTCAAATGAGATTTACGTTCAGTATTCAGATTTCAAAATTATCGTGTTTCTAATTTCAGTATTGTGATTTCGCGGCACAATTCGTGCATTGTTCTGTTTGAAGTAGTTTAAGTTTGGTTTTAAAGGTCAACATATGTTCTAAAATTTGTTATCCCTTAAAATGTCATAGTAGTTAATACATGCAACATTAACGAAGTCACAAAACACATAAAAAAACTTACCACATCAGCATCCTATTGAGTTTATATTTACACATACTTACTCGTTTTGAGGGTTTGTCGCTTAAACTTAGATGTTGACAGTACAACAATCACACTTTCCATTTGAAAATGGTAAAATACTTTCATAAAATATAAAATAGTTTATAATTTATATTTATGTAATTATTTGGTCGCTATAAGCTTAATGTAAATTTATTGATTACAGAAGCTATTCTATATATTTTTGTTATAAACAAAAATTATCACCAAGACGAGTTAGTGATTGATGTCCCGATATCCTCACAAGAAGTATGAGGTCAAACCTCATTAGCTGCACATCTTGAGGGTGACCAAGAAAAGGGTCAAAAACGGTCACAAGAATATCCGAATTAGGCGTCGTACATCCGAGTAACAATACTCGTCCTCTCAGAATAATCTGAACAGAGAAAACTTCATTCGTTTTCTATTATAAACAAACATATTTGTTAAATAAACAAGATATATAATGTATTGTAATTTGTACACTAAAATACACTTGAGATGCTTTAAAGTTATAAATACAATTCGATAACAAATTAAAATACATAACCATAAAATTATTTGCAGCACCACTACATTTAAAAAACCACATATCACTTTTTATTTTTTTAAACAAAATCTACAGTCAAAAAATCATTTTCTTATTAAACTCATTTTTTAATTTTTAATTATTAATTATTAATTATTAATAATAATTAATAAATCAGTTAAATTACTTATACTATTTTGACTTCGAGGATTTCGGTTGTAGATACGAAAGCTTTTTAAAGTTTGTTGTGGAAAAGACGTAAGCAATATTGACACGAAGGTGTCAAAACAGAACCACAACTTCAACTAAAACCAGTAGTAGTAGATACACTCAATAAATGCCCTAATTTTTTCATTTTTAAAACCCTAAAAATTCCATCTTTTTCCCCTTTCTTTAAACCCCTTATGATTCCCACCTCAATCTTTATAAACCCGATTGATTAATTTCTTCAAGTTTAGTAGGTTTCTATTAGATTCCTCAAAATTAAACACCAAGATCCACCTGCATTTCAACAAAACCCACAAATCAAGTTTCAGTTTTTTCTTTTCAGATTTTAATTTAATTAATGGATTCACGTGAATCTTTACCACCGCCGTCACTACAACACCAACCCCATCACAACCACCATCAACCGCCGCCGCCCGGAATGATGATGCCACCAAACACTTACTCAACTCATTCCCACCATCAATTACCTAACAATACCAACTCAATTACATCAAACAATAATAAAAATGCAAACTTGATTAACCCCAATTCGATTCAACATCAACAACGGTTTTCTTTTAATATTTCTGATCAGTACGGTGATGGGTCTTCGCCGTCTGGTGGGTTTAGGGCAGGTGGGTATGCAGTTGAACCTGCCCGGAAGAAAAGGGGCAGGCCCCGGAAGTATTCACCTTCTCAGGATGGCAACATTGCGCTCGGTTTGACCCCGGTTCCGGTTACGGCTGTTTCGAATGTTGGTGGTGGGAATTTGGAATCTTCTAATACCGGCAACGGTGGCGGAACTCCAAATACGGATTCGGCTGCTAAGAAACATAGAGGAAGGCCTCCTGGTTCTGGGAAAAAGCAATTGGATGCTTTAGGTATATATGTGTGTTTATTTATAATAATTTGAATCATATAAGTTGACAAATCTAACCTAGTTTATATTTTTATATTTCTATTAAGGTTTTATAATAATCTTTTGAAGCATCTAAGTTAACAAAATTATAGCTTTTGATTTCTGTACATCTGCGATTTTTCAACTTATATGAAAATATTCATTCAATGTATATTTGATATATAAACATGTCAACTTTAATTTGTCTATTTATATTATTCGAAATTATAAAATTTGACTGCTCTTACTGTTCTTATATTATAATATTATATAATTGCTCACTTTAGATATGTGTTTGTAATGTTGAATTAGTGTGGGTCTGTATTGTGGTGAACGTGATAGTAGTTAAACAGTGTTTTATGTGATGTGCAGGTGTACCTGGAGTTGGATTTACACCTCACGTGATTATTGTAAAAGCAGGAGAGGTAATGCTTTCGATTATTCGAATCAGACTAAGATATTAATAATCTTGATTTGAACTTTAAATTGCTATAGGGTGTATGACTGTACGTCCTTGTTTATTTCAATGATGAAGTCGTGCTTATCAACATTTACGTGTTATAATAAATGATTTGTGTGAGTTGTAGATGATTGCGTGCTTTGGATTAGCTTTCTGATTGATTATAGATAGTAGATTAATTGAGGGGGTCATCGGGGTAAGCAGTTAAGCTTAAATATAGTCTATTGAAAAGAAAAGAATGTTATATATTAAGTGATCTTGATGGTTCCAAGGTTTTTAGCTTATTTTTGGGAATCTGGTTTATTGTGAATCACAATTACGCTGCATCTACAACTTTTATTTTAAATTTTGCTACTGCACATGTATTTCTTCAATCTGTTAGGGATGTGGCCTGTTTCTGAAAATTTTGTTTTCTGTGCACACTCGGAACCTCAACAAGACCTATATATCTTGGTGATCATCATTACATTAGTATTTATGTGAACTAAATTTTTTATCCTTGATTTATCGTACATCTATCAAAGTATTATATGTAAATATAAGTTTATCCTATGCATTTGATTTGTAACTAGACATATACAGCAATATGCATTTAGCGTCAATCGTTGCATTTTTTTATGGGACAGAAGGAGTACTTTATGTATGTTGCGTGTTTCACCACCTATACGTTTTCTTTTTATATTCTGACATTTAAAGTATTATATGTAAGTATTATATGTTGCGTGCATCTATTAAAGTATTATATGTAAATATAAGTTAATGTATGTTGGACTTATGCAAATAGATAATTTGCATAGAAGCTACTGTTTTATGTAATTTATGTATGATCTTAATTTACTTGTCTTGAGACCTCCTTCTCTAGCAGCGGTTTAGTGGTCTGATAGTTTTGACTTTTGACCACCTAGTTTATGTACCGTGATAGATAGCTGTCCATTCCTGGTAACATTTTAATAATTGTAGAGCTATAAAACTGCTATATAGTATTGTCTAGGATGATTTATTATATTTATACTATTATAGCCGTAGTGTGTTTTGTATGAACAGTAAACTTATCGGTGTCATACTTCCATCTCCAAGATACACTATAAGAACTACCACCTTGTGATAAAGATGTAATCGGATATTCAGATCCTTTGATTTGATGATCTCTCGGTTTTATTATATCTTAGATTTATATCCTATATATGAATGATACTTATTCTTTCTTGATTTTTCTTTCGATTCTCGTTACAGGATATAGCCTCAACAATTATGTCCTTTTCACAACAAGGACCTCGTACAGTTTGTATTTTATCTGCTAATGGTTCCATCTGTAACGTGACGCTTCGACAGCCTGCATCGACTGGCGGCACTGTGACATATGAGGTTTATACCTTTTCTCCCCCCTCACCTGTTACACTAATTATGATGGTGCAGCATAAATTATTAATTGATTCTTTATGTGTTCATATGTTTTGAACTTCATATTAGTACCAGACCCCGTCCTCCAAACCAGCTCACTTTACTTTTATTTTCTTTTCCCCAAAAAAGGATCCTATTTCATAATATAATGTAAATATAGATATAAAAATCTTAAATTACCTTTCTTTTTCCAAAAATCAGTTTCAACATTCTTGGTAGGGAGGGAGCCATATAAGAGTAAAAGTTTGTTCACCCGTGCATTGAGTTTTTGTACTCTCTCCGTGTAAGTTCCGCTATCTGAAACTATTGTCCCAAAGAGTCCTATTCGGAAATGTAACATTATGACATATTTGATGTTCCGAGTAACTCCGTAGAGTGGATTAATCTTCGTATTTTTATGTACTTAAATTTCTGCTGTCTGCCCAGTTTAGTCTAAACTCCCCTCCTAACCTCACTCCTAAATTAGTTCGGGTTCGGGTTGTGAACTTTTGATCCCTAAATCCAAATCTACTAACCTCACTCCTCATTCGCAACAAAATTTTTTCTTTGTGCGAATCCAATCCAAATATATTTAAAACGAGACAAAAAGGGTGGGAATGAATGGTCCGAGTCAAAAAAGGATTCTGGCGGAACACTATTGTCCCTTATCTCTATGATAGAATTATTCCATTATTGTGTAAACGAAAAGTTTGAGAGTAAGCATTAAGGGGAATAAAAGGTTTCTTTTCTAATTTTTGGTGGGGGCCCACTATGCCAAAAGCGAGAGAAACCCCATCCCTCTCTTTCCATTTTTCGCCCCATGTCGCCACACGGGGGCATGGGGACTTAAAAGAACAAGAAAGAAATAGGAAAGAGAGGATTCAAGAGGAATTAAAATTATTTAATCTAGCTATTAAATGAGATAATTAAAATTTTAAAAAATGTTGGTTACAAAAAAAATAAAAAATAAAACAAAATCATTGCACTACATGTTAGTATTAACTAAAATGGTATAATGCCATATGCAATGATGGAGATGGACTACTTGGGATCAGCAGAATTCTATAGGGGGAGGCTTCCGTAGGGGCGAGCACTCGGAAAGCACAGCCAGCCACGAAGGCCAAAGTCGAAGAGCATCCCAGTTTACGAGTATTAAGACTACCAAGTGACCAAATTCTTAATATAATAGTAACATATTTAACTATTAAGTTTTTAAATTACTTGAATTTGTTTTAAAGAAAATTCAAGTACTCAATATTTTTTAGAAATTTAAAAGTTTGTGCAAAACTCTATAATATTAGTATAGATGATGAAATATGGTTATAATTTGTTAAAAACATCTAATTTTTCATAGATATTTATATCGAAATAATTGTAACCGAAAGTTCAATATCCATCAATATGTTATTCAAGTTACATAAAAGTAAAATTAATAATTATGGGGTTACATATTTTGTAACTCACAGTATTTATGATATATTAAATTTTATAATTAATTGTATCCACTTTAGGTGTAATATGTTAAATGAGATAAATAGAAGAGTAAATTAATCCATTATCTATTTATAGATAAAAAATGATAAAATAAGATAACAATAAACTTCATAATTAAAAACACTAATTAAAACCAATAACTAAGATAATAATGGCGGCTAAAAAAAATCCAAATTCAAGCCGCGTTTGGTCATAACATTCATTTTATTTTATTAACTAATCACTGGTGCGTGAATCGGTTTATTGTTATTTTACCAATCTAATAATGAGGTGATGTTTGTCCAGACATGGGAAGCTACCAAACTCCTCTCTTGGTCGATATTGTGCATGTTTATCCAAAAGGCTAAGATATTGGTTGCACGATATACCTGAGGATATGAAACTAGTTGTTGGTTTGACGTTTGGTAACATCGATATAACTTATGAGTTCTACATAAAGTATGCAATCAAAGAGGGTTTTCTTTCAATAAGGTCATCAGATAACAAAGATAAACACGGTATGGTTTCTTGAAAATAATTTTTGTTCAAAAGCACGTAAACCATAACCCCCACCCCCTTTTGATAGCTTGGCAGCTATAGGAAGATGCCACGTAACAGCATCCCAAAGATGTGAAATAATTAAGTTTAAAGAAGATCATAACCATAGTTTAGTTTAAAGACTTGTGCGCATTATCTTTCGTCTAATCGGAAGCTTAAGTTTTCACATAAACAAGCATTACATAACCATGAAAATATAAACATAGGTCCTAATTGGGGATTCAATTTTTTGAAGCAAGATTGTGGTGGGTTTGACATAGTCGGGGCATTTTAGTAGGGATATCAATGCTTTTATTGGTGAGAGTGGTGCACAAATGTAATAGAGAAGTTGAAGTCCCTCTTACAAACGAAAAATTGTCAGAGGGACTTCAACATCTCTATTACCATTTGTGCACCACTCTCACCCAATAAAAGCATTTACGCATCTCATAAAAATTTTACAGTCAACAATTGTTGCTCCAACTTTGTCAAACCCACCACGAGCCTGCTTCAAAACATTGAATCCTCGATTATGACTCATGTTTATATTTCCAAGGTTATGTAGTACTTGTTTATGTGTAAACGTAAACTTCTGCTTAGACGGAAGATAGTGTGTATTCGTCTTGTGAACCAAATTATGGCTATTCCCTTCACTTAACTTAATTATTACGTATATGTTTTTACCATTCAATGCAAGTATAACTTTCACTTTCAATCACATATTTGGGATGCAATTTACGTGGCTTCTTCTCCTTTATGGCCAAGCTATTAAAAGGGACCGGGGTTCTGGCTTCCCTGCTTTTGAACAAACAAAATATTTGCGAGAAACCATTCCGTGTTTGTTTTTGTTATCTGATGAACTGCTTGAAACAAAATGACTTTTGATTGCATACTTTCTGTAGAACTCATAAGCTATATCGATGTTAGCAAACGTCAAACCAACAACTGGTTTTATATCCTCGAGCAACCAAATATCTTGAGAAACATGCACAATACCGATTAAGGAGTTGGTAGCTATGGTATGGACAAACATCACCTCAAGATTAGATTGGTAATAAAGGAACTTTAGTTAATTACACCCATCTTGTTTTTGGAAGTGGACAATAAATTTGGGACATCCAAAAAGGAAACATGCACTGTAAAAATTTGAATCATTGAATTGATAGTTTCAATAAATACAAAAAATGAACAATTGATGCTTCTTAATAATTTATGTTATACTATTATACTATGTAAGTTTTAAACGGAATTGTAACATGCCACATACAAACCGATATTTTCAAACTTGATCTGATTCTTGCATCTAGTATGGATCATTAGACATACTGAATCGATTTTTATGCTTTGAATTGAATTGGCAACAGAATATAACATAAACCGAAAAATCAGGTCATATACAATCATTCGTTATCGAACAAAACTTGAACATGGTTTAATTGGAATCGATGTTTAATTGGAATGGTTGAGTGTGATCCAATTCCTTTTCTGAATGAAATTGACAGTTACGTAGCATTTATCAAATCCGAGTCTTTACACATAATGGGTGTGATTGAGTTCTTTTGGAAGACTGGTTCTCCACACTTTTAGAAAAAATAACTTTCATGCATAGATAAATTTAAGGTTAATGAATTAATTAAACTTAATTACCCATAATGCCCTTCCCCCTGATTTTGAATTGATTGGTCCAGAATCCTGGTTTCTCACAAAGAAAAGCCTTCTCAAATGATCCAGATTCATATTATCATTACAAGGATTTATATTATAACAATGTTAAAGTAAGTTTCATGATAAAGCATTTTCAGAGGTTTTATACTTTTGGATTGATTTCAACCAATTTGAGTGTTTGACCTGTTCGGCTGTTCCCGTTTTAGTTAACATCGTCTAGTTTAACCATTTGACCCGTTATACAATGAACATAACCCAAGTCAACCTATTTGTAGGTAAATAGGTCAAAGTTGCCTCTTACTTCTAGAGGTGTGGTAAAATAGATCTGGGCCGACACAAAACAACCAACTGTAGCAGAGTGGAACTGGCTGTATTCGGTTTACTTTTGGTTCCAGTTCAGTTGCAATGAACAGCCCAATTCTTTTCTATCCATGGTTAAAACTTTTATTTGTCACCTGCGCACACTTGATGTGATACATGTCTACTTCAATCATGGATGTCGTCTGTGTTACAATGGTTGGCTCTATGTTGATTTCATGTTGTAATTTTCAGGGCCGGTTTGAGATAATATCTTTATCAGGTTCGTTCTTGCATTCAGAGAGTGATGGTAACCGCAGCAAACCTAGTGGATTGAGCATTTCTCTTGCCGGTTCAGATGGGCGAGTTTTGGGTGGTGGTGTTACTGGAATGTTGGTGGCTGCGTCACCCGTACAGGTCCCCTCTCTATAGACACATGCATATATATGCATACATGAGTGTGTTTAATATATATACTTACTCCTGTACTGTATTATAAAGGATTTGATAAAATTACTTATATACTCTTTTATAACCATACATTTAGTAAGCAAATATTTCTTTAGAAGTGCAAATGAATTCTTCACTCGTAAAATATGAAATACAAATCATTTAATTAGGTATCAGGGATTTTCATAATTTTTTTAATTATGGTGTCTGACAGGTTATTGTTGGTAGCTTTATTGCGGAGGTGAAGAAACCAAAAATTGGGCTATCTTCAGACGCACCACCGCCAAACATGTTGAGTTTTGGTGGTGGTGAGGCGGTTCCTGGTATAAGTCCACCATCTGAAGGGGCGTCAAGTGAATCATCTGACGAAAGTGGAAGCAGCCCTCTTCATAGAATCCAAGGATCCTACAACAATGCTACCCAACAACACCACCACCAGCAACAGCAACAACCAATGCAAAATCTGCCCATGTATTCAAACATGGGCTGGCCAAACTCCACCATGAACATGCTCCCAAATTGACGAAAAGTGCTAAATTCTCAACAACAAATATCACGTGATCATGATGGTGCTTGTAGTATTGAGTTTACAGATTAATTTGCGTATGCTAACGAGCATTATACTTGAGTTTTCTATCTTCTCAGAACTTGAATATTATTCTTTTTCCCAGTGTTTTAGTCTTCTAGAATCGGTGAATTGGTGATTGAACATGGATAGTTACTTAGCTTAAGATATTGATACATCTGTTAGTAAAGTATTTATTTCAAACTTCAGTTTAATTAGGAATCAAAATTGACTGTACTTCCATTGTTTCATAGCCGTATCGGTTTGTCAAAAAAAAGTTGCCTTGTGAATCTCAACCATAACTAAAGATGACCAAAAAAACCGGGTCCCGACCCGAAACTGGAAAAAAAACCGAAACCCGAAACCGGTCAAAATCGGTTTTGACCAAAACCGGTTCGGTTTTTGTAAAAACCGGCGGTTTGAGAACCGGTTTGGGATATATCCGTTGGCGAACCGGTTTGGAATCGGTTTTTAGAGCTGTTGTGATTTGAACGTTTTATAGCCGTTTTGTCACCGTTTTTTCTTGTTTTTTTTTTTTTACCATTTTGCCATCCTAAAACTAGTATAAATAGATATCTTGGGTTTGGTTTAGTCACAACACTCAATCTTGCTAATTCTAGTCTTTAAACACTCAAAACGCTTACGATTTACGTACGAAACTCTCAAAAAATTCTCTACTCCTCTCAAAACGCTCTCGAAACGCTATCAAAATGGCCACTCAATCTTCTTCAACTTCCGCCGGTGTTGGTTCTTCAAATGCACCAACTATTGTTCAAGTTTTGGTAACCAAACGAAATCCCCAGATTTGGTGTAATTACGACAAAGTGTTATTGTCGGATGGTTCCACTAAGGCATTTTGTAAACGTTGCGGGAAATTTTTGAAAGCCGACTCCAACTCTACTTTGAAATCACATGCTACAAAGTATTGTGATGGAGTCAAAAGTAATCCCGAGTCGAGTCAGGCAACAATGTCACGGGATGGGGGTATTTTTTCGTACGAAGCGGAGCGGTGTCGAGAAGCATTTGCCGGCTTTGTGATTCAAGAAGCTTTGCCGTTCAACCACTTCGACAACCCTCGGCTTACTAGGGTCATTCAAAATACTCTTCAACCGCGATATAATCATGTAACTCGTCTTACTCTTAGACGTGATGCTCTTAAATTGTGAAAAAATGCTAAAAGTCAACTAATAATTGGTTTTGAAAACTTAAATACAAGTGTATCATTAACAACCGATGTTTGGTCGGCTCCTCATGGTTTGCCCGGTTCGTACCTTTGTGTTACCGCACATTGGGTTGAACCCGCAACTTGGCAAATGATGAAACGTACCATTGCTTTTGAAAACTTTGACTATCCTCACACGGGTAAAAACTTATTTTACATGTTACGAGATATAATGAAAATGTTTAAAGTAGAACAAAAGGTTTTTTCAATCTCGTTTGATAACGCGACTAATAATACAAACGCCGTTCAAAGGTTAATACTAAAATACGAACCACCTTTAAAAGACATTTTCTACCATAGTAGATGTGTTGCACACATCATTAACTTGGTTGTGCAAGACGGACTAGCGGTTCAAGAAATAAGCGTAGTAAAAAACGCGTATAAAATTATGTTACAAGATATATTTTGTTCGGGTAAGGCTAGATACAAACATTATATGAGATTATGTAAGGAAACGGATTCCATCTTTTTAACCCCTAATTGGGACATGCCCGTAAGATGGAATTCGACTTACAACATGTTTGTGTGTGGTTCACGGCAACGCGACACTTTATACGTTTTTCATGATCAACTTGTTCAAAAAGGTCTTGCAACATCATTTTCCTCCGACTATTGGGAGGTTATTCAAAAGATAACCGAATTGCTCAAAGCTTTTAAAACCGCAACTACTTTATTATCGGGTGTTTATTATCCCACAAGTCATTTGGTACTTAATCAAATATTTTTAATGAGTTCAAAACTAAGCGAATACGAATTTTGTGGTAATGTATATGCAATAATGGTGGCTTCCATGAAAGCAAAACTAAGAAAATATTTTAAAGAAATGCCACCGGTAATTAGTTGTGCCGCCGCGTTAAACCCATGTTTGAACATTTCCGAGGTGGAATTACTTATCGATAACATTTGTAACGATTTGGATTTGAATGATGAGGATCCATTTTTTCAAAGACTATTTTAACAAATCTTTTAAAGATTTATTTGGTCATTATTTTCAAAAATATAGTTCAACAACAATGGTTTCTTCTAGTTCGGCTTCCACAATGTTTGCTTCATCATCTTCGTGCTTCATCATCTTCTTCCCGAGATCCAATGATTAATTTGTATAATAGTTTAAGACAAGAAAACCATAAACGGGCAAGGGGTGATGGTGACCAAAGGGCCACTAGCGAATTTGGGAGATATACCGGAACGGATTTTTTAGCCTCAATGGGACCCGAAGAAGACATTTGGCTTGGTGGAAAGGGAGGGAATCTCAATTTCCCATCCTAACCATCATGGCCCGAGATTTACAAACCGTCCAAGCTTCTACGGTAGCTTCGGAATCCGCCTTTTCTCTTAGTGGCAGGGTACTATCCATACGAAGAACAAGACTCACACCGACCTCATTAGAGATATGTATATGCTTGAAGGATCACTTAGACGCCGCGGAACGTATACAAAACGTTTCAAGTCTAGAAGGTAAATTGGAATACGAAGGAGATATACACGATATCGAGGTGGAAGCGGGTATGGCAATATCACTTTCCGATGAATAAATTGCTCTCGATCAAGCTTCGCGAGAGGCTTCCTCCGAAGAAGATTTCGACTTTTGAAGACTACCCAAGTTGAAGATGTTAGAAGAATTAAAGATTAATAAAAGTTGAAGATTTTTGAAGAATTATATAGAATTATTGGTTTCAATAATATTTTTATGAAGATTTAGAAGACTTTTTTTTAAGTTATTGTTTAGTTATGTTTCCATTCATAATGTACTAGCATTCTATCGGAAAAATTTTGAAGAATACGTTGGTTTTCCCTAAAACGCTGAACGTTCGAATAAGATTGAATTATATAGAATTATTGGTTTCAATAATATTTTTATGAAGATTTAGAAGACTTTATTTTAAGTTATTGTTTGGTTATGTTTCCATTCATAATGTACTAGCATTCTATCGGAAAAAATTTGAAGAATACGTTGGTTTTCCCTAAAACGCTGAACGTTCGAATAAGATTGAATTATATAGAATTATTGGTTTCAATAATATTTTTATGAAGATTTAGAAGACTTTCTTTTAAGTTATTGTTTGGTTATGTTTCCATTCATAATGTACTAGCATTCTATCGGAAAAAATTTGAAGAATACGTTGGTTTTCCCTAAAACGCTCAACGCTCGAATAAGATTGAATTATATAGAATTATTGGTTTCAATAATATTTTTATGAAGATTTAGAAAACTTTGTTGTAAGTTATTGTTAAGTTATGTTTCCATACCTAATGTACTAGCATTCTATCGGAAAAAATTTGAAGAATACGTTGATTTTCCTTAAACGCTCAACGCTCGAAAAAAAACCGAATTTTAGAGGAAAACCGGTTTGAAACCGGTTTTTGAACCCGAACCGGTTCCAAACCGGTTACAACCAGTTAGGGTTTTTTCTCCCCCCAAACCGGTTCGGTTCCAACCCGATTTTTGGAAAAACCGGTTTCTTGACCATTGACCAAAAACCGATTCGGTTTTCCAACCCGAACCGGTTTGGCCCAAAAACCGGTTTTGTTCATCTTTAACCATAACTAGGGTCACATCTCTATCTTACTTTTATTGGGCTCGGGCATTGAAAAAAATAAGTTTGAATTATATAATGTGCCCTATATGGGCTTATAAAGGCTCAGCATATTTCCATCTTACCTTTGCATATATAGTTGAACCAAGTTTGATCATAAAATACATCTTTTATCTGCTTGAGTTGAGCCAGAACCTGCATTATAAAGAGTTGGTGGGTTATTGAGTCGAATTTTATTGAGCTTTAGCTTGACTTGGCTCTGTTGCATGCCGTCCTAGATGCGTTGATGGGATGGGAAAAAACTCTTGAAATTTGGATATTTAATTAGTCAATGGTTGACTCGTTTTGACGGAGGGTTGACTGTTGACCATTTTGCATGTGACCATTTGGTCATTTGGTCAATTGACTGACTATTCTTGGTAAAAACTTTGGCTAAAACTTTAAATAATATGTGTTTTTAACTCTTATTTAACTTTTGGTATTGGTTTAAAAATGAAAATGGATGTAAATTGCTATATAATGGTGTAGTGAATAATGAGTAATACCATGATTTTGACAGGCTAATTTGTGTATCAAATGGGTTGGGTTAATTGATTTATTGGACCTCAACAGTTTTGTTTTCCGTCTGTTTGGACTCATTAGTTCGTAAAATTAAATACATCAAATGGTTATGTATTTGTTTTCAAGTTAGTTTATGGTTAAAGTTCGCCAAAATGCAATAAACTAAGGTCTAACTAAGGTCTGATATTCGTAACATGTACCAAACTACTAGGGAGTACATTGAGTGTAAAAAACTTGTTATTTGTTGCTGTTGTATTTAATTTGTGATGTTTTTACTGCGTGTCATCTATATAAGGTGACACGTGACATCCTTACAATTAGACACATCACCAAAATATATACAAGACAGTTTTTTACATACAATGTACACCCGAATAGTTGAGTACACACTATAAATATGCATGGTTTTCATTTTGATAAGAGAAGACTTGTACCACTACTTGAAGTTAAATAATTAATCATAGAACACTAAACAAGAAAAAAAGTACTAGCTAGGAAACTACTTAATTTTTTATCTTAGTTTTGAGTTTTGAGTTTTGACAATGCAATTGAGCTTCTTATATATAGGTATTATCAAACACATCAATTACTATATGACTAAGAAAGTTAGATAAAAAATGTGCCTACTTGTTAAATGTTGAGTATGGTTATTCTCCATAATCTTGGGTTAAAAGAAAACAATACATTTCAATATATACATATACATATATATACATATGCGGATTATAAAAACTACTTATTTATTTTATATTAATTACTCCATCTGTCTCAGTCAAAGTGTCTACTTTCACAATACACACAGTGAATCTCCACTAATTACATTTTTCACTAATTAAATATCATTTATATCCACTAAAGTCTTTTTGATTGATTAAATATTAAAGTAGACACGTGTAAGACAATCCAAAATAGTAATCACAACACTTTAAATGGGACGGAAAGAGTAGTTGCTTTCAAGTACCGCATATTGAAAACTTTCTGTAATTAACAAGAGAGCGACTAAAATAATATATGAGAAATTGTGTGCTATTTTAACTTGTACAATAACAACATCTAATAATATGATTTACATTCAAGACAACGACTTTCACATGATTAAATATGTTACCACATTAATATTCTTTGCTCAGACAGACTAGCTAATAATAATTAACATATACACCCACGTACATATGATCGTGAGTTAACTATTTCAAGATGAAATATCGTCATATAATATGATACAAGTATATGATATATATTAAAATCCTATACTTTATACACAAATAAATTAAATCTTTAATATATATATTCTTAATTTAAGTTCAACAGAACAACGTCAAATTATCATCAAAGTATCATCTATCACCACAACGGTACGTATAATATGATGGTAACAGCTTTTTGAACAATATATTAAGCCAGAAACCGAGTAGTACAACATATTTAGCTAAAATCATAAGTTGGTTTTGTTTGATTCGATTTTTGTGGTAGTTTCAATTATCCGGTTCTATTTTTTATGAACTGAACTTAAACCAATTTGTTTCACCCACAATTTGTTTATTTGTTCTAGTAATAGATTTCACCTTTTTATCCAATTTCTTGAACTTATAAATATTTGTTGTTATATATGTTCTTTGATCGGGATTATAATTAAGATTAAGATTAAGATTAATATATAGTCAAAATACATAACATATGTGTTAGGTCACGTTATGTGTTTAACCAATTTTAGTTATCGATTATAAACATATTGATTTAGACTTTTAGTACCAAATTGATTTAACAATGATAAATATTTGTTGAAGTGCGGAATTAAATCAACAAGAATAATCAATCAACAATTTCGGTTGTATTGATATGTAATTCGCATAAGGTTTTACAATTCAAGCATTAGGTTCTTCTAAACATATGACTCCCTATTTATACAAATATTAGAGATAGGAAACACAATTTTCCTGAATCTCTAATATATCGGTTTTCAACTAATAAACCGATAACTATGAAAACTAGATAAAACTCTAAATAATAATATCTTCTAAGTCTTTGAGTATATCTTCGAATCCTTCAGATGTCAGCTGTAGATATGATCTTCTAAGTCTTCTGGATCTGAAACTCCAAGTTTGTATACGTTATAGCCTGAAATCCCATGAAGTTTGTCAGAGTCTGAAACATCTGTCAGAGTCTGAAGGTTCAGACTCAATCGTCATAGTCTGACGTTTCAAACTCAGTCGCGAAATTTCTCTTTCAGACTGTAATTCTATACTTAACATTTTTATTAGACTTAGATATTTTGACTTATCAAATTCATAAAATATGATCGATCAATTGTTTTTCCCAACAATATGCATCGAGTTTCTTCAAAAGTAAGCTAACATTGTTATAAAAAGAATGTCAACTCTTATGGGCAATGACAATCATCTGTCTGCAACATATATCCAGCTTTAACTTTGATTTGTCGCTTGAAATCTTATAAAAGCCAAGTAAAATGTTATTAAGATATATATAATATATGTATATCAATATCAATCATTATCATGCCATGTCAACGATGTAAGTAGAACAATTGTTTAGGTTCAATTATTATTAGCAAATCATTAATAAATCATTACCCTGAAGATGTTCAGTTCCTAAAACTTAATTAACAAACGTTGTTTTTGCAACATTTGGCATCCGACGTATGATCTCTGAATTTTCTAATTATGTTTACATTAACGTGTTTACATATAACGATTGTGAAGGATGCAAGTGCACCTATCATCGCATACCAAAGTGCGCTTTCATGCTTTCATTCCTATCATTTACAAGTCTTTCGATCTACTTGAATGAATGATCGTCATGAGTTGAAGTCAAACCCTAATAAATTAAAAACAAATGAATTTGAGAAGGTTGATTATATCCCGAATCATGAGTTGGTAGCTTTATACTAACCACTCCTTTAATTCAAGGAATCATGTTCTCCTAACCTCTCTTGCAAATGCCACTTCATTGCCAGATTGAGCTATGGCTTTTGAATAATTTATACAACCAATTAATTAGTGCTTAATAAATTAAATACGGAAATTAAGAGAAACATATACAAAGAACAACACTTTTCCTTTTCCTCGAGGGCTCAAAGCTATACATTACTTCATCAAAACTTATTCTTGGTAACCCTAAAAGCAAGCTAGAGCTATAATCATCACAAATACATCAAGATATCTTTAATAGAACAAGAGTGCGTCTTGTGACGCACCACAAACCTTAAACTAAATCAAGATAACCTACTGCAACACGACCAAGTATATGCTTGTTTGTGTTTAAGGAATCTGATGCAATGTGAATGCAAGGTGAGTACTTTAAGAACTTGCTTGTTTATTCAAGTACAGTGATATGATATACTTGTTCAACGAATGCAGATGAATCCATTTCTCGTACATAGCTGTAATATAATTAAGACAATGTACGAAGTGGAGAAGAAAAGCATTTTGAATTTGAACCCGTATATTTGTTCTTAAAGAAGTAAATTAGGTATATTGTATCGCCATCAATTAAGATTGAAATATATGACTCCGATCCTCCTAGCTAGTATATGTTATCATCTGGTTTAATTTGCGAGAGTGAAAGGACAGATTATGGTAAGTAATAATTAATATCTAAGAAAGTTTAATAAGTAGTTTCCGGAGAACCCTATTAACTTATCTTTTCGTTAAAGATTAAGACCATTGTGCATCCAAATTAATTAACTACGAATAGGAACCACATACAAATAACACACGTACAAATTATTCGACTCCTAATCACATCAAACATACACTAAACTTAAGCTTGGAAGTTATATAGAAACTAAAAGAAACAAGAATAACTCATCATCATCCCATATGTTGTGCCATAAATCCTACATAATTATGACATTAAATCATAAATTTATTCAGAAAAATGGAGGTCAATCTTCAATAGAAAAATGGTTGTTTTTCCTTGTAATATCGTACCCATCTAAACCCTAACATCTTATGTCCATAATTTAAATTCTACAACAAAAATAATATATATTATATCCGTCGAATCTAATTATCCATCGGTTGTGTAACAAATTCCGTCGACTTGTTTAATTTGTCATCAATTATAAGTTAATTCAGTTTTGGATTGCCCTTTCACGGGAACTCATAGAAGTACTTAATTAAACATCATCAAGTAGTACCCCATAAATGAACATGTGCAGCATTGGTTTTAATTATAAGACTTTAACTCATATGTTACCCACATGGCCGGAAAAGATTATTCTACTCCAAAAACTGCACAGACTATGTCATCAAAACAGTATTAAAAATATGAGCACCTACTGAAAGTGAACTGATTTAGGTAGGTACGATTAATTTAAGCTGACATTTTGTTAAGATATATAGCACTTGAACCTACAGTGGGCATATTTTTATCTTTCACTGCATGGAATTAAGCTGCAGTTCCTTCATGAAAACTCCATATTTGAAATCAAATTCTAGCTTTTGTGTGTGTGAAAGAAAGAGACTTGCATAGACAGCTTGGCATGGTTTTCAGAAAAAGAAGGCTAATTTCAACAAGGGAGGTGTGCAATTTAAATATATAAGAAGATAGAAAATGGGTGAATATAAAAAGATGAGCAATAAAACAAACTTAAACTGCAAATTAAACATGGGATAAGTCCAACTAATTACTCTTGCATACCCTACTTGAAGTCATGTTATACTTAAATACACTACTAATCAGATTTATTTCGGTTAAGAGTACGTTAGGGTAGTGTTTAAAAGCATTAGCATATGCGAAAACCACAACTAGTGAGTCTTTAAAAAATTGTTAGTCTTGTGACTTGTGAGGAGGAAGCAGTTTGTTAAGAATAAGTATAAGAACAATAACATAATTAACTGCTAGTTATCATAAAAGTAAACCTCTGATATTGCCCAACTAAACATTTTATTTATGTCTTCTACTTCCTGTTACCATATTTACTGTTCTTACTGAAAACAATGCAACAAAACAAAACATCCCAGTACCCCAAAATCTTAATTTCCATCATCAATGCTTGATTATCAGGAAACATCAACTCTTAGTGTCATTAATGACACATTCCTGAAAATCCCAAATCTTTAAATTTATATGATACCTTGAAGAAAGAGATCGAAATTCATGAAAGATGTCAAACAAATTTAATAAGACTATTTTCATAGAACACATGATTAAGTTACAAAAACGCCCAACATAATTAACAAAGAGAAAAAGATAGATAACACCAAAGATAACAAGTAGTACTTTTGATGCAATAATAATAATTTTTGGTGAACATTGTTTATGATCCAAAATAAGCTACTATCTAACACAATCCAAACGAAGTGGTAGTATTACCTTGTGACCCGATCCATATTAAAATGGATTGTTGTTATTTGTCCGTGGGTAATCGGCAGGATTCTTGTAGTGATGATCCACCGGTAATTGAACGTTTGGTGGCATACTAAGTGGTAGGTTAAAAAATGGTAGCCCGGTAGACGGGTCCGGAAACGGGTTATTACTATTAATCCCACCACCAGCACCACCGCCGCCACCACCACTACCGTCTTGAGAAGCTGGTTGTTGCATGTGGAGCCCACCACCTCCTTCGGCTTCTTCGTCTTCTAGCGGAAGTCTTTCATAAGCAACATTAGTGAAGGATGAAGCGATAACGATGACCGGACCGGCCGCGGTCAACTCTCCCACCACGTTCCCACCTACTACTTGGCCTTGACCACCAGCCAAGAAGATAGTCAAACTAGTAGCACCTGGTGGTGCTGGTGGTGGTAAAAATGAACCGGAAAGAGATAAGATCTCAAACCGGCCATGTAACGCCACCACTGAACCGGCTGCAGCCGGTTGCCGGAGACTTACATTTGTGACAATCCCACTACCAGAAAGTATACAAATACCTCTTTGTCTTTTTCTTGCATAAGTTGCTATACAATCAAAAACATCACAACCATTTCCTATTTCTAAGATATGAGCTCTTAGTGTATTAGCACTTTCTCTAGTGATAATAACTGGTGGTTTTGGTTTGTTTTTAGATCCAGCTGGACGGCCTCTAGGTCGCCGGCCAACAACATCACCGCCACCGGAGTTAGGTGAGACTAAATCTTGACCACCATCATCATCTTGATGGTTGTTGTTGTTGTGGTCAGAAAAAAGATGGTGATTATTGTTGTTGTTTTGATTTTCAGGTTGACTGCTGTGAAGTTGCAAGTCAGAAAGATGAAGTTGTTGTTGTTGTTGATGATGATGTTGTTGATGAATGTAACGAGAAGCAGTGCCTAAATCTAAACCAGCCATGAAAATATATGATTATAATTATACAAATAACATCAAAAGAAAACACACACAAGCAACAGAAAACAAGAAAATTATAAAATATGGGAAGGAAGGAAATAGTATATAAGTATAAGTATATAAATATAAAAAGTAAAAGGCTTTTTAATTTAATTTAATTAAATTATATATAGAAAAACAAAGAAAGAGCTCTGGAAGTTGAACCCTAGAATAGAAAAACAAAAGGATATGATATTATGAATTTATGATGATATGAGTACAGGGAAAGAAGAAAGAATGGGAAAATGAGAGAGAAATTATAGAGATTGGGGACAATCGCAGTCATTCCTCACAACCAAAATATTCAAATTTAAGCATAAAAAATTCACACTTGTGTCATTAAATTAATTAATTAATTTGTATTTATTAAAAAAATTGGTAGTTAGTAATTGAATTATTCAAGTATCTATTAACAAAAGAAAGATATTAATAACATGATATTATACCATTAGTTTAAAATCATGTAAGCTAGCTATTAATAAAAAACAATTACTCTATATATTAAATTTGCCAAATAGAATTAATAGTTTTTTTTCCCACTAATTTTCCATGACACAACCTTAAAAAACTGTTGTGTTTATTGATAAAAAAGTGAATATATTTTTCTAGGGAACACCTTTATAGAGTTTGGAAGTTTTTTTTTATATCAATTTAATATATAGAACTAACGTTAGAGTAATATTAAATAATATAAATATAATAAATAAATAAGTTTAAGATAGAAAGGTATGTTTCAAGCATTTGGGGTACAACTTAATTATTGTGTTTAAATTTGTGAGATCTTTTATGTGTTTGAATTTTGGTTTTAACTTTTAATATGTTTCGTGATCGGCCATTTTCATTGGATGCCATCAGTTTTTAACCACTAACAATATATATTGGGGAAGCATTTCTTCAACAACAATAGCAAAATACAAATAAATGGCCACTTGATCTTAATTATAAATTGATGACTATTTGAGAAGTCTTGCTCACCATCAATAATTGCATCTCATATGCTTTAATTAAGAAATATAGCTAGCTTACTTTCTTATCATGTAATTGTAACCTTAATTTAATTATCTAATATATATTCATATCAATATCAATAAATTACTCCAATTATTTGTTATTGCTAAAAATATACATATATGGGTTTCATCATTACTAATTATCAAAGTTAAAGGGTGGTATTTTCTTAGAAAGAAAACTTTGTAATTAAGATGATTTTTTGAAGATCGACACAAATAGTAGCTAGTTGACTTTGACCCATTTTATTAAGTAAAATTCATTCATTGATATGATATTTTATTATAATTCAAATACTCAAGACGGCGTCGCATATAATAAAATGGGTAAATGGAGGAGTTTTTTCTGTTCAGATTATTCGGGAAGAGCGAAGATTTTTACTCAGATGTACACGACCTGACTGAAATATCACCGTGATCGTTTCCGAAGCTTTCTTTGACACTCCAAGAAGTGCAGCTAGTGAGATTAGAACCTGAAACCTCTTGTGAGGATATCAAGACCACGTCGCATATATACTAAAAGGTAAATCAAAATACTAAAACACGATTGAAATTATAGCTATAAGTCGATCCCGGTAACAAAACGATAGAGACATAACTAGCTAGTTCTTATTTTATTTATTTTTAGTTTAATAATTTAATTTGCTTCCTTAGATTGGGATAACAGACAGATGCTCCCTAACATGCTAATATCATAACTTTTGTGTTTCAATGATTTTCAAAGTTTAAAGATATATTTAAATAATAATGATCTTATTAAGCATATTAAAAGTAACTTCAATGATGACAAGTACGCTATATACGTACGTTAAACATGTTAATTAACGCTTATAATAATTTTTTTTGTACGTAATTAATTAATTAATTAAAATTTTATTATATATATAAATATAAATATAAATATAGGGCTAGCATGTGTGTTTATATATGGTGAGACCAATGAAGTACTAACAATATATTATATTTTGTTAAGAACTGTAGTAATTTTATTTTATAATGATTCAATATAATATATTGACAATTTTAGGAGATAACAAATTCTAGTTTTTATTAAGTAGTAGCTTTAAACTTAGGACATTCTCTAGTTTTTTTACTATTTGTTATTGTTACAATTATTATATTACATATTAGTTGATATAAATTTAAATATTGTACACATACATGCACTACAAGAAAATGGAGTAAATACGACGAAAGATTTAGCGATGACATTTGTCATCGCTAATGGCCCCAAAAGTGTAGAGCTATAGGACTGAAAGTCGTCGCAGTTGAGCTACTCGTACGAGGTTACAGCTGCGACCTTTTTGCAACGACATGTCGCCCCTGAAGCTCTATATCGACGAAAATATGGGCTTTAGCGATGACTTTTGTCCGTCGCAATACCCTTTATTTTTGTAGTGATACGCCTACGATGAGTATTATAATTTTATAATTTATTTATATATAAATTTATTTATATGTGGGCGTGGAATTATTGGGGGTTAGCGAAGGTTAGTGGCCATCAGAATGGGATTCTTTATCGTAACAGCTTGTAAAGTCACCAATTAGGTAAAGTTATATCTATTAATAATTAATTAAGTAATTAAACTACATATGTTGTTCTTAAAGTTACTTTCTAGCTATTAACAATTAACAAATTAAAGTTTATAGACTTAGCCCATATAGACTATCTTAAAAAGGCGTAATTTCTTACTACTGAAGATTTTTTTTTCATTATTGTTATATTATCATTATTATTATTATTGTTGTTGTAATAAATTAAACCTGCATGGCTGCATCAAACAATAACCAAATTTATCGATCGTATCTTATTTGCATTGTATCAACTAATATAGATTTTCAAAAATGCCCCTAAATATATATGACAGAGGATCAAAAGGGCAGCTTCCTTACGGAGGGAAGAAATGGCAGGGCATCCTAGCCCTTCATTTTCCTCATCTACAGTCCAAATTGTCTAGGAAAGCGTGGGGTTTATTTGGTATGTAGCTCAAACTTGTGGACTAAAATGTAACATGTTATAAAAAGTGGAGGTCACTTTTAACTTCACATTTTCTCTCTTCACATGGAAGACACATACTGACAGATCTCAAAAACTCCCAATTTGACTCTCCTTAAACAAGGTCACTTTGTATTTTAACAAAATTCATCACAAAACATGAACAACAGAGCGTGGAGTACGGAACGAAACAAGAAGAAACAGCCGGATTTTGAAGATTCCGCCACCACCACCGCAGCTTCTGTTGTTACACTTTCGTCGAAATCTGCTAGTAGAGAACGTTAAGAATGGAGATCGATCCTTCCAAGTGTTTAATCAAAGGTATTTTAGCTCGTGGTACTATCGGCACCGTTCACCGTGGCGTTTACGACAGCATCAATGTCGCCGGTGAGTCTACCGGGACTGTAGCGGAGTACGCAAAAGGAGACCCCGATTATACATTTTTATTGCATTTTATTTTCTGATTAGTCATCACTAGTGAATCTTCATTTTTACTGCATTTTTCATATTTGTTACTGCATATTATGTTTGATATTTTGTTTATTGTTATTACATTTTATGTTTTATTTGATACTGCATTTTATTCTATGTTTAGTCATCACTAGTGGATCTTCATTTGTACTACATTTTATATATATTTTTTTACTGCATGTTATGTTTGATATGTTATTATTGTTACTGCATTTTATGTTTTATTCGCTATTGCATTTTATTATATGTTTAGGCATCACTAGTGGATCTTCATTTTTACTGCATTTTATATTTTTTTTACTGCATGTTATGTTTGATATGTTATTATTGTTACTGCATTTTATGTTTTATTCGCTATTGCATTTTATTATATGTTTAGGCATCACTAGTGGATCTTCATTTTTACTGCATTTTATATTTTTTTACTGCATGTTATGTTTGATTTGTTATTATTGTTACAGCATTTTATGTTTTATTCGCTATTGCATTTTATTATATGTTTAGGCATCACTAGTGGATCTTCATTTTTACTGCATTTTATATTTTTTTTTACTGCATGTTATGTTTGATATGTTATTATTGTTACTGCATTTTATGTTTTATTCTCTATTGCATTTTATTTTATGTTTAGGCATCACTAGTGGATCTTATTTTTACTGCATTTTATATATTTGTTTTACTGCATTATGTTTGATATGTTACTATATTGCATTTTATGTTTTATTCGCTACTGCATTTTGTATTTTTATGTTATGAGCATTTTATCATCTTTTAAGTTCATTTTTACTTTGTTTACTTCATTTTATGTTTGTTGTGTTGTAATTTTTTATTTGTTACCGGAGTCCGGTGGCGACTGGTGGTGGGCGGCAGGAGGTGGCAAGAGGTCGGAGTTGGTTGTGGGTGGTGGAGGTGAGTCAGTGTAAATGAAGAAATTGTAGGAAAGAAAAGATAATATAAATAAAGTAGATGGATGAAAAATGAAAATATGATATGATACATAGTAATTTTTGATTAGTCCCAAAACATGCCCTCACTTCTCTCCATATGGGACTTGCTTTCCAGAACCTCACTCAAGATAGATTGCAATTGCAATTTGTAAATAATGATTCCTAATGAAATTAATTTTTTTTTAATTCATGTTAAAAACCCGTAAATCACTGATAAAAAGAGGCATGTGAGTTTTAATCCGAAATGTTTAGGTAGTTGTACTTTAATTATGACTTTAAGGATTTGGTCAAACAATATTGCATTGCATTGCATAATATATAATAATAATATAATAATAATAATAATACTTATTATTATTATTATTATTATTATAACTAAGGATTTGATAACTGCAGATGCATTAATTATTTCTGATGATAGTATATAAAAGTAATACTAAAAGGAGTATGTGTTTTTGTGACGGCAAAATATTTAACACTCTTCGTACTAGCAATGAATTCTATACTCTCATTTATTTAGGGAACTAGACTTTTTAAATGTAATTAATTAATTTATGTGACAGGATCTCTTTTTTTTTTAGTACGTGGGTAACTTTCTCACTAGGATCAAAGTTAAAGCATGATTTTTTATTGCAACAATCATTATTTTCATCACGACGTATTTTTTAAGCATATATATAGTTAAATTATTACTAAATAAAAGTAAAGTCCAACATGAGACTGATTTGTATAACAAATAACTTTTTAAATTAAAATATATATGTTTACTTCTTATATTTTAAGATTTCTGTGTTTACCTATAGGCTCCTATTTTTTTTTTAATATAAGAAAAAACAGATTGACTTCATATATAATAACTTCATAATATAAGGTACACAAATACCACGCTCTACACTTGGCTGAAATATTCATAACCAAATCAGGGCATTATTATTATTATTATTATGACAATAATAAAGAAAAAAATAACTTGACACGTGTACCTTCTCATCTGTAAACTCTAACTTAAAACAACCAAATTAATTTTAAATTAAGCCAATTAGTTAAGCTCTACGAATTCCAATCGAGTAAAACTATGACTACGATAATTAATGTTAGTGATAAAAATATGACTCGGACCGGGAGGTGTATGACCAATGACTTGATTGTTATTTAATGGAAAGAAAATAACATGAAATATGATTATTGCCTACGGACAAAAGTTGAATTACCCGGAAGTCAATGTAGTGTCATTAAATATCTGACTTGCTAGATTGGACATATTGACAGTAGCTATCAGAAAGATCCTAATTGATTTCCACAACGTACCATTTGGTTGCAAGTACACTCTCATTAGGGTATTTCCTAAAACTTCTATTTTTTTTTAACGATCAACGAACACAATTTCATTATAATTTGAGCCAACAAAATATTGAACACTCAAAAAAATCACAAGTTACATACATCAGTCCCTTAAAAAGGGCATCGAAAGGTATAGCAAACTAGCTAAAACGAATGAAAGTTAAAATCACAACAATTTTTCCATGTCAAAGCTTTGCATGTTGACCGGCTCTTGATCCAAGTGAACGATAGAAACCGAATTTCATCTATAGTTGAACTTACCGAGTCTCTTTTTAAATTAAAAATAGCATCATTTCTATTCCTCCATAAACACCAAATCGATGTGGTAATGATCAGGTGAACCATATGTTTCCATCCCATATCCCCTCTCAAATGAAATGCTAAAGTCGGTAAGTCTCTTACCGAAAAGAAGAAGGATGATATCCGACACCATTGTGAAACATACTCCCAAACCTGCACAGCTAGTACACAGGAACCGAAAATGTGTTCTACAGACTCGTGCTACATACCACATACCCCGCATTCCATCAAAAGAAGATGTACGTTTCTCCTAAGTTGTCTTTTGTTGGCAGCCTATTCAACCATAACCGCCACGCCAAAAAATTAACTTTGATCGGTACCCATTTGATCCATACAAAACTGTTTTCCAATTGTATTTCATGAAGATCTCGAATTTTGGACCTTATAGCCTTCACCGAAAACCTACCCAAATCACAATTATCATTTCTCCATACGTCGCCCTGTTCAGCCCAATACACAGATGCTATTAATTCTATCATTGTGAGTACATCAACATGTTCTGCCTCGTTTAGTTGCCTGACCCAATGAAATGATAATGTACATATTGAATTTTTAGTCTAGTTCCATATTAGTTGCAATATGTATTACATATAATACAAGGTTATGGGTGCGAGTCGTGATACTCTTATAGTCAGAGCCGAGTGAATCATATATGTCTCACATTATGAATTTGCAGTCAATTTCAGGCCACAAATATTAGTTACATTAATATTATTGAGTGCTTATTGATCATGTAAATCAATAAAAATGTTAGTCAAAGATCAGACTCTAAATAAAAAAACACTAGTTGGCTAAGCCGCTTATGGTGTGATTTTACAAAACCTGACTACCCGAGCTAACCATAATTAACCAGCTGTTTAGTTTGTCAGATTAAAGATGTAATTTTGTCGTATACTTAGATTGAGGGGCTATTTTGAAAATAATTTAGAATCTCCAAGGATGGGTTAGGAAATATTGAAATGTTTGATTGCAAGTAGTAACAGTTTGTAGGTGCGCACGTGTCGTCACGTGGGAAGAAGTAGTGGGGATTGGGTCAAACATGGATTGAAAGTGCGTGTAGCGTAAAGTTAGAACGTATGGCTGTCGGCCACGAGGTTCTATCTTCTCCCACCCTCTGTGCTTCGGGAATTGGTTCTTTCGAGCCCTTAAACTTCGACTTCAACCACCCCCACTCTCATACACACACGCGCTTTATTGCCTTCATTCTTTTTTTCAACCTTTTATTTTCAAGCAAGTTGAAAACTCAAATTGAAAGTTGCGTTTTTTTAGCCATTTATTTATAGTGTGTTTGATGTAGGAGATTCTAACGATTTACAAGGAATTAAGATTTTAATTTTAATAATCTTTCCATCTTTCATCTTTATGAAGCTATTTTTGGTAATAAAATAAAAGACAAGAATCATTGAAGAAAAGAATCTCATAGAATCCCCTTTAATAAAAGAAAAGTAAATTTTAAAAGAATCCCTAATCACTAGAATTCCAGTCAAAATCTCCGACTTCAACCACAAGCTACAGTTCTAACTAATTTGTTGTCAAACACACTCTTACTATAACTTATCACTCGATATCAGAATTTTCTATATGTTGTAGGAGTAGTACACACCGTTATTTGGATGATTTGCAAATATACTAACGAGATGACTTTCAACTCAAAACCGTCAATAAAAGGGCTTGAAGTCAAGCTTTATTCTTTCATTTGATATCGGGTAGGCTTAAAATTTTGTAAACTTAAATTGGATTCAGTGGACTTGTCAACCAAGCTCTTCTTAACAAGTCTCTTATAAAGTGGTTTATTTTTGTGAGCTTGTAAAACTATAATGAAGCCGTGAGATGATTTTGAGTCGAAAAAGACAAAAGTTAAGTTTATGAAACAAAATCAACTTTCTTTCCCTTTTAAGAAACGATGGAGGTAGATGGGGTAAGAGTACGTCGTTTACTTAACATGGAAGAAACCAGGGTCTATGTCCCCTTCCATGGGAAAATTGCCCCCACAATTCTAGGACACCCATACCCATTCCTCTACTCTTCTACTCTTCTGTCAGACGAGCCCTGTATATGACGTCATAAACACATTTTTTCTTCTTAACAATTCTATCATAAGAATCATAAGCTATGAATATGTATATATAACTCTGTATGTACACTACTTCTAGCTTCGTTCCCAAATTATTTATCTACAAACAATTATGTATATAATAATTACTTTTTAAATAATTTGATACGCACCGTAGTTAACGACGAATGTATGTTAAAGTACGCAATTTAAGAAAATATAATCAACATCATCTATATTTGGGTGGTAATGATTACTTTATACATTTTTTTGTGTGTTATATATAGACACGTTAGAACAAAAAGAGTGATCATTTAAAAATATAGAAAAATTCGACACATTAGGATCATATCATTTTTATACATAAACTACCCTAAAACTACCTTTTACTCATACTCGATCATTAAACGTAAAAGTAAGCTCATATTCAAACATTTTTTGAGCCTACCATACCAGCGGTAACCGCTAAGGGTGTTCAAAGTTATCAGGAACCGAAAAATCGAACTAAAAAATCATTGAAGCGTAACGAAATTTAGGTTAACCGAACCAAAGTTTTTTATTATTTTCAGTTAGGTTAACCGAACCGATAAATTTTCGAATTCGGTTCACGATTTTAAGTTGACCAGTTAACCGAAAACTAAAAATCTATAAGAGAAATTTTATGTGGTGGTCAATCAACACAAGTCTTTACCCCCCATGTTCATTGTCAGACATATTTTCCTAACATTAGCCACTGATCCCGCAGAATCGAGCCAGCGGAGCCGCGAGTATTATTAGCCAATAAAACTGTAACACCCCATCTTCTAAATATCATTTTATATTCGAAATATCGGAAGCGTCTGGTCAAAACATACTTTTACAATATATGCTAAAGTTATATCGTTTAAAAGCATAAAACATACATCAGTTTGGGTGTTATACATTACAAATCCCATCATTATGTATCAAAACAAAATAAGAGTAACTGGTCGTCAAACATCCCATTAAACCAAAAGCTTCTTGCCCATCCCCTAATCAAACATTAACTTGCAAGAAGTAGGGTGGTGGGATTAGCACACGGCTAAGTGAGAAGAACTGTAACCAACAGTCTAACTCAGAAATAACAAATCTGTTTACAGCGAATAATCGTAAACACACAACGTCAAAGAGGACCGGTGGTTTCTAAGGTATCCTTCAAGGAACACTTAAAATCAACTGCAGGCCAATACAGTGATTAACCGATAGCTTGTTACTATCTTCACCAACAACAGTTCCTATCAACTATGTGTATAAGGAACCCCTGTTTGGCCAAACAATAGTAACTAAGCCCAACCAGTGTTGACCTCTGAATATACATATCACATATGCCCAATGGCCAAATATCACATAATCCATAACCATCGTGGATAATATAAATAACCCAGACTAAACAGTCTATAGACAGTAGTATTACATTACCCGTTGTAACCAAACATGTTACAACTAAATCACACTGAGGATCACAGATCCACTCACCTGTCGGCCTCAGTCAAACAACTCAGAAGTATAATATTACTGAGTCTTCTGCTTATCTGAGAATACAACAGATAATAAGTCGGTAACTCATTCCATAATTCGTATAACATATTTCAGCACATAATATCAATATGATAAACAATTATCAAGTTTCAAATCTTCATAATAGCATATTTATCCAAGCAGGTAACCCTTGAAGTCTAGGAAAACAAAAGTTCAATCCGAAGCGAAACCAGAAAGTCCCGAAACGATGTTTAAAAATCGAAAAATGCCATTTTCGACCCTTAGATGACCCCGAAAGGACAACAACTGCCTAGGCTCTTAGAGAAGAGCCTTGATTATTGGGTCGTTTTCGAGTGACCATGCGAATTTCAACCCAATCCGAGTTAGTGAAATTTGTTACTTAGTCGCTACCCTGAAAACGCTTACGCAATTTCAAAATTTGCGAAACAAAATTTTAAAATCTCAGTTAGCAGTGATCTCGGTTCGCTTCGCAGCAAACTCAGTTCGCAGCCCAACTCGGTTCGCAGGGCAAGAACTCAGTTCGCATCGCAGCAACTCAGTTCGCAGCGATCTCAGTTCGCAAGACAAAATCTCAGTTCGCAGGGGAAGAACTCAGTTCGCAGGGGTCAATTCGCTTCGCAACCAGGACCTGCGAACTGACTTCATCTCCTACTCCTTCTTGCGAACCGAATTCTGTTACCATGAAAATCCGAAAGTTCTTTCACCATAACTCAAAATTTCGACTTCCTAACATACTAAGAACGTTTCTAACACTTCATATACATCAGATATCATCATATAACATGTTTCAAGCTTCTATTTCACAACTAATTCATGAATTGACTAATTTTCATAAAGCAAATTATAAACACCAAAATACTCACAAGAACAAGATGATGATGCTGTGAAATTCGATTTTAACACAAGATGATGATGATTCTGATGATTTAAGACTTCACAGGAGGTTTCTTCACTTTTGAAAATTTTCAATTCGCAGGGCATGGAAGTTTTGAGAACGTACAGAAGATTTGAGAATATGTATGTATATATATATTAGTCTAACCCAATACCATTACAATTTTAGTTCCCTTCTTAATCTATTGTCTGGAACCTAAAACCATTTTGCGAAAACCAACTATTTTATTTTACCGTCAACTAGATTAATTTAAACAATGAATTATGTATTAGTCACAATAATTCATTTATCCTTTTGACTAATATTATCAAATAAACATAATAATACTAAAATATTCCTAACATGTTAAATAATAAATTTAAAGTTAGGAAATTACCCGATTATTACTAGGCCCTTAGGGTGGATGTTACAAAAACGGCGCCACATGTACAAGGGATCCCGCGGTCAAGGTGAGATCCCGCAGTCAAGGTGAAATCCTGCGGTCAACGACTAATGCTCGCAATCTTTTTCAAATGTGAAATACCCGTTGTTTGCTCAAAATCTCCCATTTTTCTTGTAATACCCGCAGGTATTCACATTTTTCAAATGAGAATACCCACTGTTAATTCAAAAGATCTCGTAGTTCTCCTATAATATTCGCGACTAAATACCCGTTGTTTGTTCAAAGATCTCACATTTTCTTTCAAATACCCGCGGGTTTTTTCATTTTCGAATTAAAGTTATTTTTTTTCGATATCAAGTGGGATTATTTGTTCTTTGTTCTTTGTTCTTTGTCTGCGATTCAGGGATCTTTGTGCGATTAGAACAAAAAACTAAAATAGCCAGAATTTTTTAGGGAATGGCCGGAATTTACAGCGCCGGCGACTTTAGGACCACTTTTTCTTCGATTGGAAAATATTAAGATAACTGTAGTCCACTTTGAACAAAACCCGCAGGCACAAAAATCTAAAATTGCAACTGCGGGATATCAACAAAAACAGCGGGTATTTTAACGTTATAAAAAAACTGCGGGATATCAAGAAAACCCGCGGGTGTTTATAGGTTGACTGCGGGATGTTTGGTTAACTGCGAGATCTATTGTACACGTTACGTATTTGTTATTAAACCTGCAGGATCTTTAGAAAAACCGCGGGTATTTTAATTTGGAATTGTTATGTGGGAATTAGTCATTGACTGTGGGATATTTGGTTGACTGTGGAATATCTTGTACACGTGACGTAGTTTTATTGGATTTTATTTTTCGCGGGTCAGCTGGTTTATTTCTGCGGGTTCATTGACCATGACGAAGAAAATATTTATGACACAGACTATAAGAGATAAATGATTTTGTTGACTGAACACCTCAAAAATTTTCTTAATCTATAATACTATACACACCTTTAATACTTAACCTCTTATTAATAACACATACTCAGTAATATTTTAACATATATTTGTCCACAACAACTAAACATATAATTTACTAGTTTTCCAATGACTTAAATAATAATAATAATTCCAAGTTAAAAATGTACATACTAATCTTAACTCGCTCCAAATAAATCATTCTACAATGTTTATCTTAATTAATTATGCTAAATATCATATACGATATCGAGTTTTTAATGTATATTTTCATCATTAAAAATAGACAACTTCCGACTAATGTTTTTGAAAAAACCTTTGTAGATTAAATATAAAATATCTTTATGTAAAGTTTAGTGGCCCATCGAATAACCAAACCGAAACAAATCGAATAATCTTGTGGATATTTTGGTTTCGGTTTAGGTTCAAAAATATAAGGAGAGGTTAACCTTTCATGAACATCCTTAACTAGCACCATCATTAATAAATGTAAACAATTAAATCGGAATAAACTAAAAGAGGATTTACGGAGTATATTTTAAGAGAAAGTAATAATATTGCAATAAAAAAATAATTACAATTTACAAGTATATAAATAAACCAATCACATCATATGTCAAAAGACACTCAATTTAACACACAATTTTCTTGGAAATATCCCACTAAAATAAGTGGATATTTAAAAGATCTTCTGTCGATATATTATCTTATTACTAGTGTAATGTAATGTAATTTCATAGATACGTGCTCCCCCGATTCAAATCAAAATATATATTAACTTGTATATAATCATTTTTAATGACCACAATGTTTTAAGTAAAATATTGTATTATTATTATTAATAAATTTATTATTATTATTATTATTATTATTAGACTCCTCCCAACAGATGACACAAACTGACGCATTAGTTGGTACCACATCAGCGCCACGTCAGCTTTTTTTCAAAACTGACACAAACTGACGCTTCACTGCCTACAGTGAACATCACTTAACATCACTTCTCTTTTTTTGGGCCCCACACACTAATTTCTTTATTTATTTAAAACACAAACTTAAATAAAACATATTCATTAAAATTAAAAACATTACATTAAATAAAAATAAAATTACATTTCCTAAAAAAAAAAACATTACAATTCCTAAAAAAATAAAAATACATTTATTGAAAATAAATAAACAACTAGTCGTCTACTCCGAATCGTCCGAACCTTCGTCTTCAATTTCGTGTTCGTCTTCGTCCGAATTGGATACTTGGATGGAACCCGAACCCGGTTCGTGATCAAAAACCGTTTTGTAATCCGACTCATAATTATCAACCACGGTTTTTCGCACTTGTTTGAGCATTTTCTTCTCCTTACTTTTGAGACCCGACGGTATTTTTTTATATAACATTTTCCACGATTTCATGATAGTCTTTTTGATCGAATTTTGGTCGATCGTGGACAACGTTTTGTGTTGTGTTTTCGTGACTCTTATATTCGCAAGACGTTCTTGTTCTTTCAAAGACTTTGAAGAAGTAGCCGCATCACTCGAACCCGAACTTTTTTTACTTTTCCTTGATGTAGTACGACCGGGCGGGCGACGAATTGTGTCGTTTTGGAACAACCGTTCCATGTTAGTTGCAAGAGGCTCAGAAGTAGGCATTTCGTCACCAAGATTTATTGGTTCGAGATCGGGTTGGCTTGGCTGTCCGTTGCTCATGACTCCATCATTTTCAATAAACTTCGGACAATGTTTGAGTACATTCCAACATTTTTCATAAATGAACGCGCATTTTTGTTGCGACCTAAACGCAACACGACACGATTTAACAATGTCGTCGTCACTTGCCCCGCTTTGATGAGGATTCGTAAGATGTTTGTGGATTGCAATGAAAATTTTGCAATCACTACGAATTTTATTCCACTTTCCTTGAAGTTGGCTCAAAGTACGTTCTTGAGGTGCCACCGAATTATAATCTCTTAAAACTTTGTTCCAAAAAGCTTCAAAGCTTTGTGAAACTCCTTTTTTTTATTTTTCGGAACGGTGGATCCAACGTTCAGATAATATAACCGCCTCCTCGTTGGACCATTTAACTTGAACCCTTTTTCTTTTTCCTTTCTTCGGGTTCGGGCTTGGCACGGGCTCGGGCTCGGGCTCGGCTTCGGGTTCGGGTGGAGTGTCGATTTTTCCGAATTGTGGATAGTTAATTGGAGTTGGTGGAAATGGAGAGAAACCCGAGGGTGGTTGTTGGGTTAAAAATTGTGGGTTTCCAAATGGCGGCGGGGGGGGGGGGGGGGGGGGGGGGTTGGAATGGGACGTATGGTGAAAACCCGTGGTAATTTTTGTAACGACGCCAAATGGTTGATACGGTGTACTCGGTGTTGCGTATGGTGAAAACCCGGGCGGTTGACTTGGTGACGAGTTGCTCGATTGAGCGGAAGATGTGGCCGTTAGTGAACTTGGATTATGGGTTGGGGTCGGAATGAGATTCTTTAATAAATTGTTCCACATATCGTTTTCAGTTGTTTGATTTCGCCTCATTTTTTTGAAGTTGAATTTGGATGTATGGAAATTGTGTTTAGGATGTATGAAAATTGTATTTTATGTGTGTATGGACGTTGTGTTTGAATGTATGAAAAATGTTATTTGAAGATGTTATATATATAGAGTAAAAATGGAGTTGGAAAAAATGTTTTTTTACCTCCTACGCTCCTCCAACGGATACTTCTTTTTTTTTTCTTTTCTGTGTGACCGTTACACTGATGCGGGCCCCACCATTTTCGAAATTCCGTCGCCAAACCGAAGCCCCTAACCGAAGGTGACCAACCGACGGACCGTGCCTATGGCGTCAGTTCCGTAGGTCCAAACCGAAGCCCACACCGACGTTCCATACGGAGCGGTGTTGTTGTTGTTGTTTACATGTCTCACAAGAAATGTTGTTCCCGAACCAAATCCAGTTCAATTTTAAATAAGCAACAATTTGTAATTTGTGCTAACAAAAGTTCTAGTAACATTTTCTTCTCGACCATAACGGTTAAGTTGTAGTTTCATTAGAGATGTAAAAAGAGTCCGCTTTTGTCAAATAAATTAAATTTAAATAGTTGTATGAAAAAAATAATTGGTGTCGTTAACATAACAAACTCTTTGTGTTGTTGACCAATTAAGTTGCATGTAAGTCGACAACCTTTAGAATGTTTACCCTTTAACCTTTTGAAATATACATATTTAGTCTTTTATTATAAAATAATAACACAAAAATCAACAACACTAATTATTTTATGTAATTTTTATATATTCAACATGTCAATACATTTTATCAAAAACATGCTTGAACAAGGAAAAAAATATTCTATCGCATTTAAAAAAACATCTAATGTAAAAGTATTATTTGTGATCGATTACGGAGTATGTTTTTATTAAAAATTTCACTTATAATATATATAGATAAAGATAAAAACTCGTACGATACTATTTCGTTTAAACGTACAATATTTCATTTTATTTATAATGGGCAAATATTCGTGCAACAAATTGCATAGTTAATTACATGCAGCAAAGAATAATTTGAACTTTAACAGCAGGTCCGATCCATCAAGTTCGACTTCCTGAAAACTTTGTTATTTCTATTAAACTAAATCACATACATGGCAGTCCAAACGTTACACGTCCAAGCTTTTCTTTTAACACTAGAAAATCTCTCATTTCCATGATGCTTGACTAAATCTTCAACCGACTGAATATCCATCCTCCCTACTCCCCACCAATCAAAAATAATCTTCCACAAATCTTTAATATGATTACACTTCAAAAAACAATGATTAATCGTTTCAACCTCCTCCTCACAAAATGGGCATAAAACATTATGAATGTCAATGCCCATTTTATCAAGAAGATCTCGCACCGGAAGCCTACCATTTCTAAGTCTCTGAAAAAATATACTTACTTTCCTTGGAACACCCTTGCACCACAAAGTTTCTTTCCTACTCATGTTCTCCACTAACTTTTTATCATCCACCATAATCCTCAGATCCTTACTTGAAAACTTTCCGTCCTTACTCAACATCCATCTCCACTTATCACACCCTTCTTTATAACTATGACAATCATTTGCTACTCTAACAAGATCTTCCAATTCACCTACCGCCCTACCCCTCAGTTCTCTAATCCACTCCCAATTTCACCTCAATCTATCCCCTTCTCACACAATCCTTTCCCCCACTTTAACATCCTTATTACTTTCTAAAGAGTAAAGCCGAGCAAACTTATCAAGCTTCCCCCCCTTCCACCCAACTATCCTTCTATTAAAATGTATTCATCCCATTTCTAACCTCCTTGCTGAACGACTTAGAAAAGTTCACCCCAACCCATCAATATCTTTCCCCGTTTTTATTATATTGCCCCAAACCTGACCCATCTTAATACCAACACGTTGATCCACATCCAAACCCCCATTCAAACTAGACAATGCCCTAATTACCCTAGCCCACAATGCCGTTCTTCTCACTTTAAACCGCCACCACTAATTACCAATTAAGCTCCAATTCAAAGCAAAAAGGCTATTAACATTTAGACCCCCACATTTCCATTAGAAAGAACACAATTTCAACTAATCCATGATACATTATTTTTACCCTCCCTTAAAATAAATTTCTACAAAAAGTTTCAAGGGAATTAAGAATACATATTGGGGCCCGAAAAAGGGAGAAGAAATATAAAGGAGACTTCCAAGCACCGACTTGATCAAGGTCAACCGTCCACCGAAAGAAATCATTCTAGCTTTCCGATCCAAGAGTCTTCTTTGAATTTATCCAAAACCGTGTTCCATGAAGCCGACCTATACATATCACAACCCACTGGGAGACCAAGGTACTTAAACGGGATTCCTTCCACACCACACCCAATCATTGTCGCACACATTTGGACTTCCTCCTCCAGCACTCCAACGCCCATAATCATGCTTTTTCTTAAATTTACTTTTAGCCCCGATGCCATTCCGAAATATTTGAGCAACGAAAGTGAAGCTATCATAATATCTTCATTCCATTCACAAAAAAATATTGTGTCGTCCGCAAATTGAAGATTTGATATCACCACTTGACCATTACCTTCCACTTCTTCCATACTCTAATGCCTCTATACATACCCCGATTTAGAATCTCTTTCATTGCTACATTTAAACCCTCCGCCACTAAAAGAAACAAAAATGGCGTTAATGGATCACCTTGTCTAATGCCACGAAACAAAATAACCTCATCCGTAGGGGACCCATTTATCAATATCGACGTCGATGCCGATGAAACACATGCTCTAATCCAACAGCCCATTTTTGACCGAATCCCATTTGCATCATTCCCAACTAATACAATCGTATGCTTTTTCAAAATCCACCTTAAACACCAAACCCTTCTTCTTTTTTCTCTTCAAAAAATCCACTAGTTCATTTGCTACCAACATCCCATCCAAAATCGACCTACCTTCCACAAAAGCACTCTGAACCTCCCCGATGACTTTCCTAATCACCTTTTTTAACTTTCCGCTAAAACCCTTGTCACAATTTTATAGAAGCAACCAATTAAGCTTATAGGTCTATAGTCTCCAAGCTCCACCGGATTATTGATCCTAGGAATAAGAGCCACGGAAGAAGCATTGCACCCCTTACTAATTTGCTCTTTCTCCCAAAACCAAGACAAGGCCCTCACAACATCTCCTTTTATAATCCCCCAATACCTCTTGATAAAACGAAAATTGAACCCATCCGGACCAGGAGCTTTTGAACTACCACATATCCTCACCGCCTCCCAAATTTCCTCTTTCGAAAATGGCCGCTCTAAATTACTTCTGTCCTCCTTCGATATTCTCGAAAAACCATTACTACTAAACTTGGGTCTAGTCTGATTCTCCTCGGTAAACACCTTCTTAAAAAACTCCTTAGCACTTTTCTTAATTTTCTGAGATTCCTCACACCATCTACCATCCATATTTAACCTGTTATCGTCCCTTTTCTGGTCTTCTTTCTGATCACCGCGTAGAAGTATTTTGAGTTCTCATCACCCTCCGCCGCCCATTTAATTCTGGATCGTTGTTTCATTATCTTCGTTTTCATGTTCATCTTATCTGCCCACTTCTTCTTACATTCCAACCACTCATTTGTTTCTGTCTGAGATAAAGTCTTCTCGTTAGCTACCTTCTCTCATTTTTGAACATCCTTTTGGCATCTCTCAATCTCCATGTCAATCTGTTCGATACTCCCTTTACTCCATGTCTTCAACTCCATTTTCACATTCTTCAATCTGTCTCTGAATACACAATATGGCCCCATGAAGAAACCGGTTTATTCCACGCTTCCTCCATTACAGCATCAATACCTGTCATATCAAACTAAACATTAAGAAATCTAAATGGCTTAGGACCAAAGTTCTTTTCAGGATCCTCTTTTAAGACAATCCGACAATGATCAGAGAGCCTTCTATCCAACGCTTCACAACCGATTCTACCCCAAACTTTCTAGAATTCTTCAGATATTAAAAGTGTGTCCAATTTATTGAATTTCACCCCATCATCACCGATTCTTATAAACCTCTTGTCCTTTAAGTGAATATCTTCTAATTTAGAGTTAGATATAAACCTATTAAAAGCTTCAGCCCCTTCCGATCAAATTGAGACTTACGCGTCTCATCATTCTTTAGGACTTCATTAAAATCACCAAAAATACACCAGATCCCACCAATCCTATTCATCATACATTCCAACTTTTACCATAACGCCTCTCTCAAATTTTGCTGTCTTGGACCATACACATTTACCCATTCAAAAATTTGATATTTATTCATACATTTTCTCACAATTGCAATAAATCATTCTTCTCCGAAAATGTGTAGTTATAATATTTACTTATATATACACTATGTTACACCTAACTTATGTGTAGTCAACGGCAGATAAATTATACTCATTTAACAAAAGTATAATAAACATGTATCGTAAATACGAAATGGAAACATGAGTGTACACTTGTATAAATACGCAAAACGGAAACATACGTGTACACTCGTATAAATACGTTATTATACATATTGACATACACACGCTCCTTCACCTCGTGATCTCTGTAATTATCTGTGTGTGTGTTCCCACTATTACCCATTGCTATTTTAATTGTCATTTTCATCTAATTAAAATAATTAAAGAATATCTTGTTGATAATCTCAATGACAACATCATGCACTTTTTATATTAATTAAACTTTGTCTACGGACCTCATATCACTTATTAATTACCACTAATCCAGTCTTAAGTCCGTGGACCCCACACGCTTTCATTATTCACAAACTTTTACTAATTCATTTTACATTTACGCTTAATCGGTCCCCATCAACTTTATAAAATACTTAATTTAGAAATACAATATTGTTCCTTTCATTGTTTGGTCATCCACGACCATATGACTATGATCCAACGACTTCCTCAAAGATTCAAAATTTTTATTTATAAAAGTGGTTTATAGTTCCGAATCATATTGAGTAATGATACATCGACGTAAATTCATCCTGATTATATTAATTTAGTTTATTTTTTAGTAAGCGTACATCAATTTTCTTATCTACGAATAGGCCCGTTCTATTTGAAATAAATGAGCATGCGGATTGTGATTCTAGAAATGTTTTTCGAACACAAGAAATAGAATAACCCTTAGACGAAAACAAAATTTTAAAGCTATAAAATACAACTGAAAATGTATTTTTAAATAAGAAATAAGCCATGATAACCACTTGCAATTATCTATATCATTTAGCTTTAACATGTTTAATATTAAAATTGTCACACAAACAATGTTTAATATAAATACATATGTATGTGCGTGCATGTAGTAGTTGATATTGTAAATCAACTTTATGGTAAAATAAGGGCGATACATGATATTTGTACATCAATTTTTGAAAAAAAAAAAGTGACACGTGATGTTTGTGCATCAATTTTGATAGACGAGAACATCAAAAATTAAAAAAAAAAAATGATTCAACATTTAAATTATATAGGATGCTAAATCTTGGTGATGATTTAATTATGAAACCTAAAGCATGCAACTATAGTTAATAAGAATATAACGTACGTGTTTATATATTTTACTATTAATTAGATACATGAAACATCTATAAACAGTAAAATTCTTTATTTAATTTAATTAATTACTCCTCATATTTATTCTATAAAAAATACAAGTATAAAATATTGATTTTATTTGGATGTTGGTTGGAGTTAAAATGATTGTGTACCTGAATAGCCAATTTATTTAATAAATAATATCTATATCTATGTATTTTATAATTTATGGATATATTTTTCTTAATAAAAGGTGCAACCTAGGATGAACCCTTTTTTGGCAATCATTTAATCATACAAGCTTTTAATAAGTTAAACAAATAATATGGTTTCCCCCTAGCCACAAATTAGTAAACATGTAAGTTGCTATATAGTTAAAAATTAATTAATATTAATATTAATATAATTTATTATTGAGAAAGTTAGAATATCTCAATGTCTCTTTATTTATAAAATTATATTATACAAACTTAAAAGCCTAGAATTTTATAAGAATTTAACTGCCCATGTCGACTGCAGCCAACGTCACTTTATTCAGGGCCGGATCTGAGGGTGTGCAAGGTGAGCTATCGCACACGGCCTACATTTTTCGAGGGTCCAAAAGTCTTACTTCACAATTTAACAAGTTAAATGCAGTGATTTTTGAACGATTTCATACCATTGAATGATGCTATCGGATAAATAAAAAAATGTTTTTATTTATTTAGAAATCATTTATTGAAGAACCAAAACAAATCAAAGCTTAAAGTCGTGTTTTAATAGAGATAATTTAGTCTCAGGGTTTGGTTGGGAAGATGACCCAAATTCCCGTACGCTTTATTTCATTTTTTATGTAGCACCCCTATTATTTTTTAAAGTTACACTTTAACCCTCCAATTATGTAAATTATGAGTTTATAGCTATGCTCAGTTTAGTGAGTTCGGTCTTGGACCGTTAAGTCATCCTATAATCGGATGGCACCGATCCAAATTTATAGTATTTTCTCGTGAATATCGATATTTTCTGAATTTATGTCATAATTCCTGATGTTAAATACTAGTAAAATATCATAACTATACTAGAAATATTTTCATAAATAGACTTTTAGTTCTCGTAATATTTTTTTTTAAAATATGGAGGAAACAAATTTTGGCTTAAAATTATTATCATGAACACACAGGATGGTCCATAACTTTATGATTGATTATATTTTAAACTATGAAATATTCATCTTATTGTAAAATTTATACTCGTAACGTAATGGCCAAGAAAAATTAAGTTAAAATAATCTAAATACATTCAACGTGTTATGTATATAGGGCCTATTTTTTAACTTGGCACAGGACCCTCAAAAACCACGGACCGGCCCTGACTTTATCTAAAACTTTTTTTCCTTATAAATTATTCTTAACACAATAATTAATTACAATTAGCAACAAAAAATATTTGGCAGTTACTTATGTTGGTCATTAAGATTGAATTAATCTAAAAAGACACGTGTTATATATGTGCTAGCTAGTTTGTGAAACGCCAGTCCGATTTCTAAAGTTTTAATTAACTTAACATAATTTAATTATACTTTTGTATCCAAATAATCCAAAATCAAAGTTATGTCATCCTCATAAATTCGTAATTAGTTTATATGATTTAATATTCACATATACACCCTTGACTTAAAAAGGCGATAGACGCTCCAAGACGCTAAAGACTCGAAAACCGAGGCGCTAGACGTTAGGAGTTAAGGTGAGAGCCTACCTAAATAATATTATAATAATTTATAATTATAAATATAAATATAGATATGTTTATGTATCGCACAAGTAATAATAAAAAAATCGTTCATTTATTTAGTGAATGTAAATGTTGTTATTAAGTAAAGTTATATTATAATCAAGTATAGTTATATTAATTACTGAATGCTTTAAATTAGGTTTCTAGTTAATACTTTTACAACTTTACTTGTTTAGGGAGCACCGGAGCAGTGTGGTTTATTACTCTTACATACTTTCCACCAATTCCCATGCTTTCTACTAGTTTCTAAACGATCTTTACTTTTCTCTACATCTCTTTGATATACAATAGTCACACCATGCTGTCAATTCTCTCTGTCAATTCATCTTGCAATCTAAAAGAAATCATGTCATTTTTCATTCATTCTCAGCTCAGTTTGTTGTTCTTTATACTTATTATTTCACAAAAAGATCGAAGTTATGTTGAAATAATGGCATCTAAACTCCAAGTTCATATATGAAGATAATGAAAATTGGTTAATACAACTTCTGAGATAACAAGAAGTGAAATCCCATAAGTCTTTTCCACTAGTTACACAAAGCGTCCAATGCACCGCCTCACACTGTCTGGCACCTAGGCACCGCCTAGCAACGGTAGAACCAAGGGGTTATGCCTAGTGCCTAGGCGGTGAGGTGCTTTTTTTAGTTGAACGGAATTGAAATATATAATTAATTAATGGTTGGATTCAGATAACACCTGATCAAACTTGAAAGTTATGGAACATAAAACCACTAAAATAAACGAATCGATAGGATTTAAAATATTAAATTGAAAAGAAAAGCAAAAGTTAAGAATATTGATGGGGTCGTCTTATTAAGTTAAATTAACAATATGCTAATGAGCGGCCCATGTGCCTTGATTATGACTAATATTGTCGTATTATTAATTAATAACCATATAATATGCTTCCAACTAATTATTAATGTGTGTATATACATGTCAATATATGCGTGTGTGACAGATATGGGGTTAGCTTTGAGTTTAGCATCATATGCATTCTATATCTAATATCTTAAGGTAAATTAAACCAGAAAGTTCTACTTTTTTATATTACTTGCGGTTTTGTTAACTAATATATTAAATTTTAGTTAGATATCGTTAAATGAGTTAGCCTATATTGATCAACAAGGTTACGATAAAAATAGGGCGCAATCATGTGGATTTGCCTTAATACAGAGCTAACTCTGTTCGAAGAGAAACATCTCTAGTGGGTTGTCCGGTGAGCTCAAAATCTGCCCCTAATGAGTAGGTCTTCGGACGAGATTGTGTGGGTAGGCCACGGTTGTCGGTTATCAACTCCCTAATTGATAAGTCTAATTCCTAAGATGTTAAAATGACACTATTTTTGTTTGGAGACCAATTGCACAATGTTAACACAATAGGTGTTTAAAACCGCACGCAAAAAGACACTTATTTAAGGGAATGAAAATAAAAATTGAAACGTTACACTTGCAAGATGATACGAAATAATAGGTGGCCTAGTTGTGTTAATCAGTTCTCTGTTGTTTTACTACTCTTTCTTCGTATATATTTAGGCACATCATTTTGTAATCTATTTCTTTAAATGTAGGCCGGAATCTTTTTTTTTTTAAAACAAGCATAATATAATATTTTGAGTCAGATTAGTTTTATTTTAGAGGGGTCAGCTCGCACCTGTGTTATGGTGCCCAAATCCCAATTCATAGAAAGAAGTTATAGGGTGCATGGGCCTAAGATTGGGTGGGCCTATCAGCCTGGACCCAAAAGTTGGACCAAAGCCAACTTAACTTTTTTTTACCCAAAAATGACTCATAAAATGACAAAGAAAGCCCAATCATAATCGTTACCAAAATTCTCAATCGTTAAAATCCAAAATTCTGTCAAACTGACCTACATTACCAAGATACTAACACCGATAATTACATCCAACAAAACAAATGCCGATGTTGACCATCAACACGTAGTTTACTTTTTTCAGTATAATTGAATCGTGATTCTTGAAATGTAACATCTAATAACATGACTGCGGACTCACCTAAAAAAACTTGTACACGGTAACATTGGATACACGTATTAGCTGTTTTAGACTTCATCCATAAAACCATGGAAATGTATAATTGGCGGCAAACGATACTTTATTGTTGCTTTAAATTTGTTGCTATCACAACATTCCCTCCAACATATATATGTTGAAGTTTGAAAAATTAGTAGACGCTTATTTTAATGAAGAAAATGCGATATTGTTTGTGACGACGAACTAGAAAGGGAACGTACGTACTGTTGTGTGCACAATGCACATAAACTAAGTTCTAATAGTTAATTAGATTCTAGTCAATGTCTTCAAATATTGATTAACAATTGAATAAGACAATATCTGTCACTAATGATGATATTAACTATGCCATATCTAGCTAATTTAGTAGAATGATATGATTAAATAGTACGGTACCCAACATAATCTTGAAAAAATCAGACCACCATCATCCTATTCTATGATATGATTTACAAGTTAGAAACACTAAACTAGGAGTTTTAACCTTTAATGTTCAACTTAAAAAAATCTTTTTGAAGACGTTTTATGTTAGTGACAATGAATTAAGCAACAAAACACAATATTTTCATAGTCGTCTTTGAGTTTTTGAAGACCATAAAAAGAACACATTTTAATTAGCAAAATGATGCCCTATAATAAAAGGCTAAATTATAGTACATGTAAATTAACTCAATTTTACTTATGACACAATCAAAGCTATTTTCTTTTGTTTCTTAAAAGAATCAAACTATTTATGAAATTATATACTTATGTATATTTATTTTGAGACCCTTATAAATTGGAGGTCATGAGCTGATGACCACCTGATCTCAAAGGCGGCACTAAATATTAAAGGGACATTAATACATTCGATGTGTCTAGATTGAAACCAAGATTAAGGGGACAGCACGTCATTTTACAGTTATTATTAGAGACAGCTGACTCCATCTTTGCTTATGAGTTAGCAATATAATTTCGATGTAAAATAGTGAATATATGTTTGGTGCCGGCAGCTGAACAAGAGGAAAGTAACAAAACTAGGAATATATATATATATATATATATATATATATATATATATATATATATATATATATGTAGAGAATTAATTAAGAGTCTATTCGGATTGATGACTGTCTACATCTGACTATGAAACTACGTTTGTCATACGCAGACTTCGAAGATAAATTCTTGGAATGATTAGGCAAGTAGTAAATTATTTTATAATTCATAGCAAATGTTAGGTGTTTAATTACATAGATACACACGAACAAATATGCATATGCAAATACAAGAAATTGATATATCAAGTGTCATGTTCTTATATTAAAAAAGTATATTATTCTTTTTACTTATGACACAGGACGCATAAGAGAATTTTGATAACTGTAATTCAAAAGTCGATAAATGAGGCGCAGATCAAGAGAATAAAACCTGAACACGAATATTAAATTCGAAATTTAAAAGAAAATATTATTAAACGTTATCAATAATTAAAGACAAACTTACTATTTATAAGGTTAACTTACTTGAAGAGGAAAAAACCTTTTTGTTCCTAAATACCTAGAATCCTAACTTGATTAGGAAACAAAATCCTAATTTTTTTTCAAAATTAAAAACTAATTAAATAAGATATAACTTCTAAAAATCACTAAAATTTGAACTCGTGCAGCACCGAATGAAATTATGGTTTAATCGGTGCTGAGAAAGTCTTTAATCGGTACTGAGAAAGCATGATGTAAATTTTTAGCCACGTCACCGAATGAATCCACGTTTAATCAGTGCTACTCTTCCCCTGCATCACATACGTTTTGCTTGCATTTCTTCACACGTTTCCCACTCTCCCATTGATCCAAAAAGTTATCCGCCAACTCGTTTGTTGCGTCCTTATCAATTTATCAATATGTTTAGGGTATATTTACCTCATCTTTCGTGTTAAAAGGTTGATAATGTGCAACCTAGGCCGGTTCACAAACGGTTGTCTATTTATAATGTGAGAGACACTCAGTCAATGGTTGTGCCTATTTAGTTGTCCGGACTCGAATCGAAGATCTTGTGCTATTTGTGAAAAAATGTATACACTCATTACCAAATGAGCTACCATTACAAATTTGATTACTATTATAAGTAATTTATTTGTAAGGTTTGTGATATTTAATGACACATTTCGTATTTCTAGTACCATTACAATTTAATATATTTTATTCATATACTCCTTCCGTTCCATATCAATTGTCCGGATAGATTGATAAAATCTCAATTTTGCTCTTATATTTAAATCAAGTCTAACTGAAAATTATAGAAATTAAATGATTGAGAGTAATAAATGATCATAAAATAGAAATTTTAATAATTTTTTAATAGTTAATTTTTGTAAATAGATAATATTTTTTGAAATGACAAAAATAATATTATCAACAATTAAAAATAGAACGGAAGGACTAACATATTTGAGTGATATTTGTATTTTTTTTAATTTATGTTTATTTATTTTTTCATGGTAGGAACGAATGAGTGAGCGTTGAAGTCAATGTAGAAAAAGGAGAGAGAAGGTGTTTTTGAACTAAATACACTTGGCAATGTTGATGCTCTGGATGCTTGTTGCATTTTGATTTCTCCCCCTTTTCTTAAATGAAAATATCCATTTCTTATTTAAGCATATTTTGTTCACAGTTTCATCTTAAAACATTCTCCTAACATAAAGCTCAATTCTTTCTACTTTCTCCTATTATACAGTACTTTCTTAAAGATGTGGAACTCTAATCCAGGGACAACTAACTCTCAAAACGAAGACGATTCATGGGAGGTGAAAGCCTTTGTAGAAGACACAACAAATGTCATGGGAACCACATGGCCACCGCGGTCTTACAGTTGCATGTTTTGTAAAAGAGAATTTCGATCGGCTCAAGCTCTAGGTGGTCACATGAATGTGCACCGTCGTGATAGGGCTCGTCTACACCAAGCCCAACCTAACTTAAAAAACCCTAATAATATTTCTTCATCTACTTCTTCTTCGGCGGCTCTCTTGATTCCAACTCAAGAACTGATGCTAAATGGGGGTCTATGCCTTCTTTACTCTTTACCAAAACCTAATAATGGAACTTTTAACAACCTTTCAGTTTTAAATAATGTCCCAGTTTCACCTCATTCTAGTATCGATAAGTTGATGAATTTTCAAGCAGCAATGACGAATCCCCGTAGCTTCAATTCTTTTGTGTCGAATTCTAGTAACACTGATGAAGCTTCAACGTCAACCAAATGTAAAAGCGACGAAAAAATTAGTAATGATCACAAGAAAAGGAGAAAAACTGAATCAACAGTACTTGAAGGTATCGATCTAGAGCTTCGTCTAGGATACAGCTAGTTTCGTTTTCGTAACCACACACATATAGGTCGTGTTTTATTTGCGTGAATGTGTGTGTTTGTTTCTTGTTACGTTCTATCAGTTTTTCCTTTTTCATCTGAAAAACTTTTGATTTTTTGATTTGTCGTTAACTGGTGACAAAAAAATATAAAACAATATTGCATGTATCTTGAAAATGGGATTCCAGTTGACTAATGAACAGATATTTTCAAGGGATTAAATGTCATTTTCTTGTGCAAAATCATTACATTAATGGAATGTCGATATGCCTATCTTCTATTATAAAAATAATGAAATTTTAGAACTTAATTATATATGTTCGTTTGGCTAATAATAATAATAGTACTTTTACATAAGTTGCTAGGTCTTTTTATTTATTTATTTTGCAAAACACTGTCGAGCACTGACTTTAGTACGTGTCTGACCATTGATGCAACATTTTGTGCCATCATTATTGTTACAAATTTTATACTAAGATTTTTCATCATTTAATTTACATTAAGAAAACATATATATATATACTTTTTCCGTTTCAAAATAATTTTTTACCTTTTCATTTTCGTCATGATTATAAAAATTAATTATGAGACGAAAAGAATATTTATTACAATATATGATCAAAGAGTTTTTGGTTTGTTAGTATCAGGATGATCTAAACAACCATAAGATTAATTAGGAATTGATCAAATACACCAAATCTAAAAACCAATAATGTTGCGATCCACATATGGTACATCAATCACTAGCTAGTTCACAACACAAAACGGCTTCACTGAATAAAGCTTCATCATATCGATAACTGAACACGTACTGCACTTTTAAAAGGAGTAGTGCAGCGGAAAGCTATTTATAATTCGATCAACATGACTTGGTTTGATTTAGAGTTAAGAATGTAAAATGAGTACTGCAAAGACAGGATTTCTGAAAAATCTAATAAATGCAATCAAATTGAATGCAAGAAAGGTACAATTTTGTGGACCAACTATCAACATTTGTAGCTACACAAACTTCACACTAGTGAAAGCGAGACGATATAGCTAGTATCCGTTGGACGATATTATCCTTTTAAGATATTGTTGTCTTTCTTTTTTATATTAAGCTTGTAATTTTTTGATGTCGAAAGATGAAGATGAGGACAGAGGAAATACTTACTAAGACATCTGTCAATTGTCAAATGAATTCAATTAAGCATACATAGACTTTAAGCATAAGTATCATTTTCCATCTGAATTGAAGTTGATTATGTTTCAGGAAAATGAAAAGAAGAGTAAGTAGATATTCCGAAATAGCGGTAAATTAACGACCTCATAAACTAATCAAACCAAAATCGAAAATCACGGATATCGAAAAAAAACATTTAGTTAGAGATACAGCTAAGAAACGTAGATAGGACCTGCAGGTTTTCAAGTACTTGTGGTATGAAGAGATTGGTCCCCTCCTCTCTTTCTGTAGTCTCCACAATTTGGCAAAAAAATAAATTTCTTTATTAAGATGATATATTGATAGCAGATTTATCATCATATTTCACCATCATATCATATATCATTTAGTAATCATCATATCATATAGTAATATAATAACAACTTCATATTTCCAAATAAAGCAAAAATACATTATATAACTCAAGACCTTATGCTCATTCAGTTCTTGATCAATGTGGTTCTTCATATATCCTACTTACAGTATTTTCTTTATTATGATGTTTAATGTATTGTGTTATGTACCATTTTTCATATGATTAATATAGCTTTTTATGTGTTAATAAATCATTTATTATTATTGATATTTGGCCTCTCCTTTTTACCTTTTATTTGCTTTTAGTAACATCATAAATACGATTTTATTAAACTTGGGTAGCTATAGTTAGCGAGAAGCTAAGGGCTTTAGAAAAGTACAACAACTTAACAGACTAATTGAACTGGATATGAATCGGGTTACAGGCCCAATCGGACCAACTAGGTTTAATCTTATTATCCCACTCGAACGTGGTCTTTTCACAAAGTAAATACGCTCTTCGATCTGTTATTGTTGTTGTTCCATAAAACCCATAAGCCGTCTTCACAGAGTGAATTGGCCATCTATGGTTAATATGATATCAATTTCTTTGGGCTAATTAAAGATGATATTAATCCAACAAAAGAGGTGATTTCTGCCTAAGTTTATCAAGAAGTAATATAGTTAAGATGTGTGTGTGAAGTACAAGTATACTAATCATTGATTAAACTATACTGAAAATTAAAGTGATATATATATATATATATATATATATATATATATATATATATATATATATATATATATATATTAATGTTTGAGCGTTGAAGTCAATGTAGGAAAAGGACCATCTTAAGTTACTCCTTGTTTCTGCAAACGGCTTATTTCAAATAACCAAATGCTAAAAGACATAAGTAGAAAATAAATTTTTTTTGACATATTGATTATGTGGGCTGGCTACTTGCTGCAATTTTGTTGTCGCTAGTTTTTAAATAAATATCATAATAACCCTTTCTACATATGTTTTCATCTACAAATATTCTCCTCCATTAATATTGTTTCTACCACTATATGGTGGTAGTTGTTGATGTTGCCTTATTGACAACCACCACCAATTAACCCTAGCTCCACCACCATCATATTGTGGATGTGGAACCCTAATTCAACGGCCGCAAATAGTATTCAGGATGAAGATGATTCATGGGAGGTCAAAGCTTTCGCAGAAGACACAGGAAATGTTATGGGAACCACTTGGCCTCCAAGGTCCTATACTTGCACATTTTGTCGAAGAGAATTTCGTTCGGCTCAAGCTTTAGGAGGTCACATGAATGTGCACCGCCGTGATAGGGCTCGGCTCCACCAAACGCAACCTAACTTGAAAAACCCTAATCTATCTTCTACTTCTTCTTCTTCCACTCTCTTGATTCCATCTCAAGAACTTGTTGCAAATGGCGGTGTATGCCTTTTCTACTCTTTACCTAACCCTAATGCCATTTTTAACCCTTCACCTTTGAATAATGTGAACGGTAATCTCTCCAATTTTCAATCTATTACACCACATCCCAATACAGGAAACTTCATGAATTTCCCATCAACCATGGCTCCTCATAGCTTCAATTCTTCCTTGTCAAATTCTAGCAATACGGAAGTATCAACGCCGAGAATTCGTAGTCTAGACAACAAGAGAAAAATGAAGGATTCGGCAATTGAAGGTATTGATCTAGAGCTTCGTCTAGGATGGAATTCATCGGCTTCTTGAAAGACATATGTGGTGTGTCTTTAATTCGTACTTGAATGTGTTTATGTCAATTTCTATCCTGTTTTTGTTTAGAAGCTTCAATCTTTTTTGTTTTTCATATGAAAAAGGTCTGATCTTTTGATTCGTTGTCTGTGATTATTGAAGGATATTGTATATCGAAAGAGATAGAGTGATTTTTTTTGGTCTAATAAAGAAAGGATGATTGCAAAGTAAATTAAAATGATAATAAAAAAATATTACAGCAGTAGCAGTAGAGAGTCATTAGCTTGTACCCGGCCATTTCATTTCTCTTTGACATCTATCTCAATTTATTAGTGATGCATTTTATGTTCAATGTAACAGTAAATAACTAATCAAATTAAAACATTAATCACAATTTTTAGTGATAACATTTTTAATCGATTTCTGAATGATGATATATGTTTGTTTGTCAATCCAGTTACTAAATTAGACTCTCTCTAACTCTGGATGCAAATTAAGGAACATAGCTTAATTTCGATAGAATTACTCCCTTAATTGGCCTTGCAGAACTAATTAATTTAAAACAAGCTTACATGCCCCTAAAACGGCATATTGTTATGGTAAAGAAACCAAGAAATTCATAAACTGGAGGAATATTTTCTTAAAGATCAGTTTGCAGAATGTTTCGTTGGAATTGAAATTCATTAAAAGAATTGAAATTTCAAAGAATGTGAAGTTCTTTATAAAATGCCATATCATTCTGGTGAAGAAAATAATTAAGAAGTTGATAAAATGGAGAAATATTCATTTATTATAGTCCTCCTGAAGTACTATGACAGTTAGTCACTAATTATACGTTGATATACGTACAGTTGATTACTGTCAGTGCATACTAACATTTGGAATACTTGAATTAACATAACTTTTAGTCTGCTGGAATAATAAGCTCCGACTAAAAACAGTTAATCATTAGATTGTTAGGAACAAATCACATTGACATGCACGTACTATGCATTGACTGGTTTGAAATTATTGGAAGTTAAACTAAACTTATAAATATTTAAAGTATAAGTGTGTATTATGTAAATAAAGAAAGGGTGTGACTTTTGACAAGAGACACAATCAAAAGGTATGACTCTTCATGAAGAGATACAAGGAAGGGACGCAATTGTTCACAAGGGACACGAACGAACTAACACAATCATTCAAAGCACCTTTTCATTATGTATATATAGATAGAAGTTATGTAAACAAAATTATTCATTTCGAATCAATATAACTTTGTATATTTCATATCAATTCTCTCAATCAATATTTGTATATGATTGAACAAAGTTAACATCAAAAGATTCAGAGATTGGGGCCAACAATTGGTATCAGAGCGTTGGTTGTTAACCAAGTTCAAATCATATACCAAGTTTTACAATTTCTGTTGTAATCAAGAAACCCGTGAAGAACAAGTTTTTTTGCGGTCAAGAAATTTCTGCAAAAGATTGAACACCAACCGATTATCATCATAGCAAGTGTTCAAGAAAGGAAAGTTCTATTTTGGATCCATTTTGTCACCAAGGGATCAATCACATACCGTGATTAATTCAACCGGCATCAATGGTTCCAAATACGTTCATTTGTAAATTATTGCATACGAAGAACAAACCGAAAAAAGTTTCTACCGATCGTAGAAACTATTGAACAATATCAAGATTTAGACAAAATGACATTTGAAGAAGCCATTGGAAGATTAATAGCCTTTGAAGAACGTCTTAATGGTCAAGATGAACCGGAGAACAAGAATGAAGAAAGGCTACTGGTGTTAAAAGAAACTAATTCAGATAATTGGCAAAGAAAATATCGTAACTACAGTCGAGGACGAGGAAGAAACTTTAATAATGAAGAAAGAAGTTGAGGGAGAGACAGACATCAAGGAGAACGAGACAAGAAAGACATGATATGTTATAGATGTAATAACTATGGACACCTTGGATATGAGTGTACCAAATTGAAAGAAAAGGACAAGAAGGAAAAATCTCTTCTCGCTGATTACTCCGATGAAGATGCACAGTTACTGTGAAGACAAGTCAAGCAAGTCAAAGACTCACCTTGGACTAGTTTAGTTTAAGGAGGAGTATTGGAAGTTAAACTAAACTTATAAATATTTTAAGTATAAGTATGTATTATGTAAATAAATGAAAGGGTGTGACTTTTGGCAAGAGACACAACCAAAATGTATGACTCTTCATGAAGAGATACAAGGAAGGGACGCAATGATTCACAAGGGACACGAACAAACCAACACAACCATTCAAAGCACATTTTCATTATGTATATATAGATAGAAGTTATGTAAACAAAATTGTTCATTTCGAATCAATATAACTTTGTATATTTCATATCAATTCTCTCAATCAATATTTGTATATGATTGAACAAAGTTAACGTCAAAAGATTCAGAGATTGGGGCAAACAGAAATATGGATCGCAATCCAAGGTTGCTCACTCTCTTTGGAAGTCAATAACGAGAAGGAGGATCATCGATTCAATAAAACACGACTATTTGAGTTCAAGATTCTCTGCATCTACCTACTTGCAAGATGGCTTCCTTCAATATATGAAGTTTATGATGTTCCAAAAAAAATATTATTAAAAAGGATACATTTACATCCCTTTCAGCTTTATTAACAGAAAGATAACATGAAATCGGATATAAATTCTATAATTATCACTAAAAATGATTGGAAAGTCAACTTTTTGAATCCTTTTTCTGATACATTTGAACTTCCAAATCTTTTTTGCCAGCAACTATATATTGTACTTGTAGTGGTTTAATACAGAAGGATATGATAACAAAACATTCATTAAAGATACAAGCATACTAAATATCAGAGTAGCAAAATAGGTAAATTTAATAATAAAAAGGTAAAATTTATAATTATCAAACCTTTAACTTCTTATGAATGCAAAGATGTTTGGTTACTGTATATAGAGCAGACAACCTGCTTACCATAAATAGGTAAGTACTAGGTGGTGGAGAATGCCCCCACTAAACTTAAAGTTGAAGGTGCTCAAACAGTTTTCACATAGAAATTACATTCATTTAGTCCTCAACTTAGTAACAGATACTCTACCAAAAATTATGTATTCTATTCGGGGTTAGATCGACAGATATGTTACAAATATTCAATTAAGTTGATTTTAATTAAGCTATATATGTACGTATGTGTTAGTAGTCATCATCTACAATATATCATCATTCAAATTAACTATAGAGGGTAACAGAAAGAACAAAAAACAAAGATTCGAACGGATTTTTGGTCGCTAATAATACTACTGATAATGATGCCCCACGAAATTTTTTTTGCGTTTCGCAATGTCTGACTGTATCACACTATCACTTTCTTCCTTTTTCTCTTTTTTTTTGTTTTTGGTGGTTTGTGTGTTTATGCATGAGGGAGATGTGATCTAGCTACTACTTATATCGACCAAGATATGATCGATTGGATGCAGAGAGAAAAAGTTGTTTTCACAGAGAGATTAGAAAGTAGGGTCATAAGAGAAGCTCAAGTCTTATTCGATTGCATGGGCACGAAAACCATGGATAATCATTACTTCTCTCTTTTGCTCTTATTAAAGTAACTATAACGACCCTTCTTTGTATACTGCCAAATGGATATTTATGTAGGTGAACATGTATGTATATTGCCACATTACAGTACGTGATATCACTGTGGTGTGTTTAACCTAGAGATATAGCATGCATTTTTGCCATTTGGTCACTGTTGAAATGGATAATATTTTGGTATGTTATGTTCTATGTTTTTACTTAGATTGTACTTGTAATCTTAAACTATTCCCATCTTGTCAATATATATAGACAGAAAAAACAACATTTTTTTATTTCTTATTGCAATTAAAGCATACATCTATAAAGCTAAAATGAATCATATCTAGTAGTAAAATATATAATAGCATACTTCAATAATTTCTTTTCTTCCAGCGAAGTCAAGTGAACCCACTTAACAGAAGTTATGTCCCTAAAAGCATTGCCAGTGAATAAATTTAAAAGCTTTTTTTTACATATATGACACATCAAATAAACTTTTGACAAAAGTTTTTATGTCAGTGTAAAAAGTTTTTTCAAACGCTTTTTATTTTAATGGAAATTGTATTGACTACTACTAGAGCAAAAAAAGGATTACAATGCATTGGATTAGATTGAATTTAGATTACAAATCCAATTAAACCAATTTAAATTTACATTTTGCAACTTACTAGATATCCACAAAAATGAAAGTAACTTGACCTCGTCGCCTAGCAATTCGCTATTCGGTCTCTTGGAGTAAAAGAGGTAACTTGACCTCGTCGCCTAGCAATTCGCTATTCGGTCTCTTGGAGTAAAAAATAACCGCATTTCTAAATTTCCATGGCGCCCAAAGAGCCGTAATAGCCACAACTTCAAAACATTTCTTTCTTGAATCGGGTGGTAGTGACTCCGATATTTTGAAAATCTCTTGTAAAGAAACAAGATTAGGTTGATGAAGGTTCCACCAAGAGAAGATCATTTTTCACAATTCTTTCATAAATCGGATCATTTTTCACAATTCTTTCATAAATCGGCATCGAATAAAATGTGAGTTTCATCTTCTTGATCTTCATCACATATCGGGTATCTAATAGAATGTAAGTCTATTCCTCTCTTGTTTCCGAGTTGGTAATCTTTCATTCGCGATCCTCCAAGTCAAGATATTAACTTTATTTGGAACAATTCTTGTCAAGATATTCCTCTCTTTTTTCAAACGCTTTTTTCAACAAAAGGAGAGTTGAAATGTAAATTTTATAGCAAAAACTCTAGAAATCTCAAGCATTTAAAAAAAAATAATAATAATAAAAAGTTTGTTTTTCTGATGAAGAAAAGATTTTTTAAAAACTTTTTGATATGGAATCAGAGGAACAGCCCCTATATGAGGTGTAGGAGCGGCAAAATTAATCTCGGACCTGAATTTTTTCAATCAACAGTTCAGATTTACTGCATTTTACATTTAAAATGCAGTAAATTTAAAATGCAATGAATTTAAAATGCAATGAATTTAAAATGTAGTGATCTGGACCGTTGATCGAAAAAATCAAAGGTTGAAATGGAGAGTTGGTTGCCCCTCTTATAGGGGGTGCTCCTCTGAACCTTATACATAACTGTGTAAAATGCAATTAATCTGGACCGTAAATCAAAAAAATTAAGTATTGTGATTAATTTTGCCCCTTCTGCCCCTCATGTAAGGTTGCTTCTCTAATCACACATCTAACAATTTTAATTTTAAGGATTTTTCAAAACATATATATATGTATGTACGTTAGCTACTCCCTCAAACATATTAATACTTGATTTAAAGAATTAAATAGATAGACACTTGTATGGCCACAAGGGCCACAATGCAACCAATGTTGGTTTGAATTTATTTTCCCTTGAATAAATCTGACAAAAATGTTTTTTTTTTCATAAATCTTGACTCTCAGTGAATAATTTCTGTTACTATAACGTACAGTGCGTCCAAAGAAGATAACGTTTGTTGTAACCTCAAACTTATTAAATACATGACTGAGGCTCACCTAAACAAAAATCTGCAATTAATTTGTATTAAGGTTAGCTGAGCAAGCTACTGTTACTTTAGTACCGTCTCATAAAAAAACAATGTCCCTCAAGAAATATTTGTTGAATTTATAATAGTTTGATAAAATGTCAATTTTACATTTATATTCAATGTTTTAACTGAAAATATTTAAGAAATAAGTTATATATTGAGGGTAAATTCAATAATTTAATGATTTTTAATTGTTATTTTCTGCAAATAGATAATATTTTTGAGACAAACAAAAATATTAAGATGGACGTATAATTAAATGGGACGGTGGAGTAGTTGATAAGACCAACATTACTTCAATACATATCATTATCAACATATCAACAAATACCGCTTATTTAAGTGTTTATCTACTTATTGCTTAAACCAGATAAGTTAAAACAAACACTCTTACGAAGATTGTTTATCTGCTTATAATTATCAATTAATAATCACTTAAAAATACGCATGTTAATACGTACTTATTTTTTAAGCAGAAAATAGCTTACAAATAAACAATCTCAAACGTCCTCTAAATATATCGTTTTAAACTTTTGATGTAAATGTGTCGGCAATCGAACAAGAGGAAGCTAACAAAATTAAGAATTTATTTTGGAAACAACGTACACCAATTTATGGAAGTTTTCTTTTTGGTTAGTGACAGTTTACATCTGATTATAAAACTACGAAATGTTCAAAGAACAAATTTTGGAAGTATTAGGCAAAGTCATAAATGTAGTTCCTAGTAAATGTTAGATGATTACATAGATTCACACGATCAAACATGATAGTACAAGAAATTGATAGCTCAAAAAGGCATCGTATTTAGTTTTTGTTTTAGTTTTATAAATTTAATTTATTGAATTATTAAATTATATTCATCTGATTTATGATGAGGAGCCAATAACCCGTTGGCCGACTCATAGATGGAAATGCGAAAAATGGGTTAAAACATGAGAGTATCCACTGTGGATGAATTGTTTGTGCGGCATACATCATGGTTCCATATATAGCACCATCTTCATGGTCGGGGTCGGTGTGGCCAAAACTTCATACCAATGCGGAATGTTTTTTCAAAAGTAGAATGTTTGATGTACTTCACGTGAAACATGATGCAAAATTTTTAGGGGAAATATTCAAAGTGGTAAAAATGATTAGAAGCGGTTGATAGTGAAATAAAAGTAACGAAAAATGACTTGAAGAAACAACTGATGTGGCTTTGCTTGCAATGCTATGCCTATCAAAGTTGATGAACGCTTATGTAACCTTAGACTCGTTATGTTGTTCTGACTTTTTTTAACATTCTAATTCTCTTTTTTTTTTACTTTATTACCATGAAATAAAATGTGCTTTGAGCCAATTTCACTAACACTCAATATGGGAATGTTTTAAGAATTTAAATTAAATTATTTTAACATTTCGTAAAAACTTTTTCATAATGTTATTTAATGGGCTTTTGTTACATATATGTCATATAAAACCCATATATGACTAAATCTAAATATGATTGAATATGAATAACCATGATTGAAATTGATTTTACTTGTTCAGTAGCCTGCCAACAGTTTGACTGCAGGGATACATCATTGTCGACGTTCTTCTTAGTTTGTATATTCCTTTTCAATTGACATAATATTATTTTGTATTTATTTGTATATTATTGATCAAATCCTCTCATATAATCGGTCATCTTCCCTTGCACATAAAAATCAAGTAAATTGGAAAACTCGTTTTTATCTTAAAGTATAAGGCACTTTAATTTATTTGTAACAAAAAGTGACTTTTCATGTGAAGTACGTTCAACATGAGAAGATGTCAATCTGTCTGTATGGTTGTAACTTTGTATAGTTGGAACCATTTGCAAGTTTCGTATGTCGATCAATGAAAGTTTTAGCTCAGTATTACAGGTCGATACTTGTTGATTAATATAAAGGAATATATTTGTTCTTACTATACGTAAAAACACGACCTCTTGTGTTAGGTTAAATATAAAAGAATCCCAGTTCACGGGAGTATTTAAAACCCTTGTACTGACAATCCGACCAATTCTCATCACTTTGGTATCACTTTATTTCTTTTACTTCTGGTAGATATGAATTCAATAAGACAGTAGCAATATTCATGTGGGGACTTTGCAGTAAAATTAGTATCACTGTGATGTTTTTAAATACAGAAAGTTTTATTTTCGGTCAGTGTAATAGTACATAGTTCTTTTTTGGTATGATTATGTTCTACATTATATGTACTGTACTTGTATTTTTTGTCTTCTTTCCATCTCATTATTAATGGAGATTACTACTTTCTTATCTATCCTCTGGTTGATTAATGTATATTCTTATAATCCTTAGATATCATAAATCGCGGTCAATAAAGAGGTAAAAAGCGTTGAAACATTCTCACTTTTACCAGAACCGAAAAAATCAACCTAAACGTACATTGGAGAATTTGAATTTAGTTGGTAGATTATGAGCCGACATCAAATGCGTTATGGTCCTTCCTCTGAGATTATGTACTTATGATTAATTATTATGTTTAAGGCAAACTTTAGACAAATATGATATAATTAACCAAATTTCCTAAATGAAGGTAAGTAGGTAACCAAACATCGTTTGACTCGTTAAAATGATTGAAAGTTCAATTTTATCAGCAAACATGATAAAATCTCAAATCCAAAACTAAAACTGCTTGATCAGTGCAAAAATGGCTTTGTTGAACTTACTCTTTATTCTGATGTTCAAAAAATTAGACATTTGCAACTGTGTACATCCTTGTGCACACTTATTCTGTTTACAATTAACCTCTTCTGTACATGCAATATACAGGTTTTCCTATATCCAAAACAATGAAAAAGCTTCTACTATACTGTCCTATTTCATAAACTCCTCGAATTCTTTCCTTCCTTTTGTAGTTTCTGAATTCTCTGCTGAAGTCTTCGCCGGTGATCATGGATCTTCCATAGACCATGTCCTAATATCGTTGCAGAATATATCCCATGGGTTATAATTGGCGCCAAAATGTTATTCGTCTATCACATTCACATCATCAACACACCATATAAACAAGTTAATTCTATTCATGAAATTAATCAAATTATATAATAAAGAGAAAAAAAAGATAGTAGATCAAAGTTTTACAATATTACCTGGTTCCACTCGAATCCAAGATACAGAGCTAGAAGTCCTTCAAGTAACGGAGAATATATCTTTTTCATTTGCCTTCTTTCATACCATGCTGCAAAAAGCTTCTTCATTTCATCACGACCAGAACGAGAACTCAAAACTGGCGCCACAATGTACGTAGGATCTGAAGGGTAATATGATAATATTAGAACTTTAGCTTTGGAACTGTTTAGAGAATAAGGGAAAAAGACTTGATTAACACTTGCTAAAAACATACTCTGTATTTAAGAAAATACTACCCTATTTCACCAAAAAAAAAAAGTAGATAAATTAAAATATATAGTACAAAATGCCATAAATCCGCAAGTTACAGAAAAATATAAAGCCAACATATTGCAAGAAAAAAGTCAACAGTTAGCAAAATAAGGCAATTTCGCAAGAAAAGTCAACATTCGAAAGAAATCAAAAAAGTCAATTTGGCAAGAAACGGTCAAACTTCACTAGAAATGGTTAAATTCTGAAAAATAGATAGTCAAAAATATGCTAAACATGCTATTTAATAAATTTTACTGAAAAATAATCATAGCAGGTAAAAAAAATAGGGGGAATGACTGACAAACCTTTTGGTGATGCAGCAACATAATAGAGTGAACCCGTGAGAGCAGCTGTGATCACGGCTGCAAATGCCTGGGCAAAGGGTACAAATGGTGGCAGCATACCAGCCTACATGATAAAGAACCCAATGCTTATGGGAACTGAAAAACTCTGTGTCGGTACTCGATAACTAGTAGGAACATGTTAAATATCTGATGGAAGTTAAAGTGGTTGTACCAGCGCAGCCATTCCACGAGCATCCCTTACTAAGTCAGTGCCCCTTAGAAAAACGTCAGCTAACGCTCCCTGTATAATTGCAAAGGAGATCATAGAAATGTCACGTGTAAGATTTGGTCAAGTTGTTCACATGTGACATGTGGAAACTTGTAAAAAAACGTTCGCATTTATAATCATGAAAAAAGAACAAGTAAAAAGTCATAACAAATAAAACAGTAAAGAAAAGTGTTTGCAGTCTACAAATAAAAAGGTTAAGATCAGTTATACAAATGTAAACAAAAGTGTGCTGATTTGTTACTGTGAACTCTGACCTGAACAGCAGCTCGGTAGAAAAGCTCCTCGCCAACAGAGCTTGCAGCGACTATAAATATAAACTGCAATGAAGTTTGATATATGAAACAACCTTGATACTTCAAAATGAAAAGGGAATGTACCATAAAATGAAAATAATATACATTTTACCTGCCATGGAGTCATTCCATAGAAAAAGCTTCTTAACTCCTCATCTTCAACGTCCCTTATTGCACGAGCGTGTGGTGACACCTTTACAATTTCATCCTGTACAAATTTACAGAATCAAAACGACAATTGAGTATAAATTGTCGAATCAAATATATATGTGAAAAATGTACATAAAGGTTAAAGAATGTGAACGCACGTCAAGTATAAATAAAAGGGCCATGATTGGAGGAACAGAGTATCCGATTCCTGATACAATGGCATCCAACGATGGTGAATAACCTCCGGTGCTATCAATGCCTATTGCCGAGCATATTAAGTTCCCTGCTAATGCCATCGTGCCATATATGCCTGTGATGTTTTTGATTTCAGAAACTGGAAAGAAATAATCAAACTGAATAGAAACAAACACTCTAAATAGTACTGTATAATTCAGCCTCAGATGCATAGTTGATTTTGTTTCTGACTCTATTGAAAACTTTTCAATGATTATAAACTTAAAAAAAAAAACAGAACTTTATACATGAGTTGGAAAGGACAAACTTAACAGATAAATTTACTTGTCTATATTTTTTATAGGTACACTTTAAACCAAAACAGGAAGGAGATTATATCAATATTTTCATAATTGTATCAGTTACATAAATAGGAAATTTTCCTTCAAGTATATAATCGAAATGATATGGAATAAGTAACATTTTCAATCGCATAATATACAAAACGTACAGTAATATGCTTACGGACATATGGGAAAATCATCCGTACAACAAAATTATCTTTATAGGGTGATAATGAGCCAAAAAAATACAAACTTTCAAAATTAAATTTCTTTAATTACACATAAACATAACTTAAGTGCAGCTAATAAAATACAGTATATGTTAATTTCTATGTTTATATCAATCTTCTTGTCATTTAAAAAGAAAAGTGTTAGGTAACCACTTATGTTAACAGACCTTTAATAAGCTAATTCATAATTGAGTGGAACTAAACGCTGTATCAAATACAGATTGGCATATAATTAGTTAGCTAAGCAGTCAACTCTTCTGAAAAAGGTAAATCATAAAAATTGCTTTAGGTTTTAAAAAAGTCATGTCTATACTACTTTTTCATAATCTCCAATAAAAAGTGATTACATTTATAAAGTATTTGTCAAATAACATTAATCAAATATTTTAATTAAACAAAATAGTGCAATTTTTTTTACTAGAGAAAAAGTTGCAAATGAGAGATCACTTAAAAATTGAGAAACGGAGAGAATTACAAGATTACATTTTAGTTCACATATGTTTAAGCTTTACTCACAATTGAATATTAATATTAATATATGTTCGAATGAGAAACAAAATACGTCAAAAACCATATATAGGAAAACATAGAAACACATACGTTCATACGTGCATTGTCAGAAAGTGTTTACATGTGCACAAGTCGATTTAAAGTTAAGTAAAATTGATTTTTAACCTACAATTTTATTATTTTTAAAGTTTATTGATTATTGATTATTGATTATTGTTAAGGAGTAACATTTCCATAAATAGTTTTACACTATCGTACAACTAGTAATCTTGTGGTTCTCACGATTCACCATTTTTATGTGTTCTCATTTCAACCTACACCTTTTTTATCAAGAGTTTAATACTATCTAATAAACTCAATAAATAAATATAAATATATAAATTTATAAAAAAGACTAACCGATTCCATAAGCAAGTCTAACAACAGCACCAATATTGTCCCAAGCAGGCAATTGTGCATCTGATAACCTCCTATTAATATTATTAACATTATTATTACTAAATGTAATCACCTCCATGCCGGAGCTCCGGTAACCACCACCACCACTCTTCCTTTCTCCGCCATCACTGCCGTTCCTCTCCGCCGTAGCTCTCACACCCACCACTTTTTTCTGAGTAACGTATCTCCACTTCTGTAATCTCACCGGCAACCCAACAAAAGATGTCATCGGCGTTAAGTACTTTGACGGAGGTCGTGAAATCACCGGGAACTCCATAAAACTACGTCTTTCAGAAGTTTTGTTGAAACTAAGAAGAACGAATGAGCATCATAGTATTCGCGGTGATCAGACTTACTATTAACTTACTACTATTGGAAAGGTTTTGATGATCAAAGTGGAAACTCGATGATTTTGTTTGGGTGGTTTTTGGGAGGTGTTTAGGCGGAGAGAAATAGGGAAGAGAAAAGTCAACGTAGGTATGTGCCTATTTATGAATAATTCTTCACATGAAGATCGACGGTTGAAATTAGAGACGTGATTAGCTGTGGACTTCACCTAGTTTGGATTCATGGGATTGACACAGCCAATAGGAACTTGACATTCGGAGATATGACCATTAAAAATGTGGGAAAAATATTTAAGGAGTTGTGAATCAAAATAAAAATAATAAGTAATAAATAATTTATGTAACCTCATCACTACAACGCAGTCCCCAAATTGACACACAACTTATACAACTGATACAATTCTGTCAACAGTCACTGCATTCTTAAATTTTCAGGACCCACACATTATTAATTTAATTTTTAAAACACAAATTTAATTAAAACTATTTCATTAAAATATAAAAATATTACATTAACTAAAATAAAACAACACATTAATTAAAATAAAATAATGCAATAATTAAAAAAAGACATTGTAATAATTAAATAAAAATATTAAAATAATAAAAGTAACACCGTAAAATTAAAATACGACTCTAGTCACTGTCGGAGAACTCACTTAATCGCGAACTTGAGCCGAACATCGTAACGAAATCCTCTTGATACTTTTTTATCACATTCTCCCTAGCTTCTTAAAGCATTCTTAGTTCGAATTTTGTTAAGTTCGGAGGTATCGGCTTTTGGATAAAATTTCAGGATTTCATCACCATCTTTTGCTTTGGAAGTATCTATGTATATAGAAGTTATAGGATTGAAAAAAGAGGATGAAAAATATATATATTTTTTTGAAAAAGCTGATATATATTCGTTGAAAAATGAATATATCTTTTCTAATTTTTTTAATTCCCTAATGGCTCCATGTAAAAAAAACATTAAATAATGCTCATGGGCCCCACAAACTCCTCTCTCGTTCGTCGCTATACCGACGCCACCATAACACTGTCAACCGACAAGCCGCTGCCAACGACCTCAATCGACCAACGCGCATCGGTTTTAAACCGACACCCTCCGTTGGCACCGATCTTATGCAAACAAAACATGTGTGATATGTGTTACTCCTCCCTTCCAAAATAATTATCAAAAACATAATCATTACCTTTTATTTTTTGGGAAAAGACAATATCATTTCATTTGAGATACGAGAAAATAGTAGTACTAAAACGGGATGAAAATGGTAATAGAAAGTAACAAAAATAGTAAGACCCGAGGGTCAAAATTTATATAACTATATATGGAATGGTGTAAGAGAACATCTAATATTTAGTCAGGTATCAATTTTGATTTTATACCTTCCTTTCTGATGTTCAATGATGGTGCTACATCATTGAACATCTAATATTATGTTAATTAAAAATATTTAGTAAGTATGTTATATGAAAGATTATATAGTTGTGATAATATGGGAAAGTGGCTAGGTTGGAAATGCCACCAGTCAATATCAACAGTACGACTTGTGACAACCGTCACCAAATCAAGATAGTTGACTGTCGTTGACTCTCGCTTTTAACATGTAACTGAATCTATGATCTCGAGCTTGATCTCATATGTATTATGTGAACTTATTTGAGTCATGTGAACTTATGTGAATCGTGTAAACTTATATGATATTCTATGTGCGTTGACTCGAAAACTATTGAGCGAAAGACGTATACGAATGTATGATACTAAGATTCTAAGTCTACAAACATAAGTAATGAAGCTAAGTAAAAATCTGTAACTTTTATGTAATGTTATAAAACAATTCGAAATTTATCGCGAGGCTGCACTCTTTGGGCCATAACTCTCTCATCCGAACTCCGATTGAGTCGATTCAAAAGTCCAGACGACTGGAACTCAGAGGCCCAACATATCCAAAATTCAGAGCGTTTGGATTTTTTAAGCCCAACCGCCGGTTGGATAGGCGTGAGCCGTAAGACGAATCAGCCCAATCGCCGGTTGAGCTAATCCAACCGCCGGTTGAAGGTCTGCAGGTATAAATTCACTAATTTTAACCCTAGCCGAGTTTACAAACCCCAAAACAAAATCCAGCCACACCTAACCCCATTCTCAGCCGAATTTCTCTTCAAACCACTTCAAACTAAAGGGTTTTAATCCCCTAATCACTCCTAGTAATCGAGATCATTGTTATACGCTTTCGGTGGTAAGTTCTCAACGTTTTCATTCGATGTTTCTTGGGTTTTCTTTCATAAACGGGATTAGGATTCTTATAAAACTCTATTCTTAGATGATCTTGAGAGGAGTTTCGTTTCACGCACAATTGTTGGTAGTTCTCTAACTCATTCTTTCGATTTCTATCGTTTCGTGTCGATATTTAATTTATTACCTATTGGAATTCGATTCTTGATGAATACGCTTGATGATTAGGTCTAAAAAGGTTAGAAACTGATGGTGTACTAAAGTTGTGATTAATATTGTTGTTGAATCATTGTGAAAACGTTTTTGTGTTAAATGATTTATTTAGACGAAAGTTACGAATCTGGACAAATTTGTTATCCGACTTCGCGGAGTCATAAATTGGTCAAAAATTCATGTTTTCAGACGATTCTTGAGTTTAAAATCAAGTACAAAATGTCTATTTTCAGATGCAATTGGTCTCATGTCAAAATTCTTAGTTTAAGGTGTTCAATTAATTATTTCAAGACAAAGGGTCGGGTCTGATTTTCGGTGATAGATTCTAGGTCAACTTTGGTTACTAATATCTCTTTCAATTTTTTGAGTTACTGAATGAAATTTGTTTTGTGATAAACTTTAAGGTGTTAGCTTTTCAGAAAGGCAAGGATCATTTCCAAACGAGTTCATTTCAATTTTTAAACGAGGTCAAACTTTATAGTGCGCCATCATCAACATAATTCACATGTTTATCGAATTAAATTATACATAAATAATAAAATAATAAGGAGGAACCAATAGGATTGCTCCATTTCAATTACCCATTTTTACTTTTTTTCTAAATCTAAATATCTCACAAATCGTATATCTATAAATTATAAAAATTACACCGTTAAAATCATGCGTCTTTTTATCTTTAATTAGAGATCTCACATGACATACTTCTGACAAACTTTTTTTTTTCATTTTCTAATGGGCATATGAAATTCGTAATGTTAAATCACATGTGATTTAACACTCACATGTGAATATATTTACAATCAAATTATAAATTTTAAATCACTAGTTATAATCACATATAAATAATCAAAGTTACAAATTATATGTTTAAAATCACATATAAATAATTTATTTGATAATTTAATAACCCTTCAGAAAATTTATTAGTTATAATCACATGTGATTAGACATTAAATTAGTAATCATATGTGAATAAAGTGTAAATAAATATGAATATCAAATAATTTTTTTAATTATACATGTAAATAAATATAAAAGAGAAATCACATGTGAATTATCAGTTATTATCACATACTTCATTTGAAAAACACATGTGATTAAACCTCAAATCAATAATCACGTGTGATTTTGGCCGTAAACGAATGCAATTATTAAAATCTTATTTATAGTTATTTATGTGAATGAATATTAAGTCGTAATCATGTGTAAGTTAACATCTACCATTAATAAATAATTATGTACCAATATTATATTTTTATCATAAATCATATGTAATTATACATAAAATCACATGTGGTTATACATAAAATCACATGTGATTATATAAATCGCATTTTTTAAGACCCGACAAAAATGAAGAAAAAAAAAGTTTGTCGAAACTATAGCTTGTCGGATCACTAATCGAAGAGAGAAAACGCTGATATCGAATATGTTATTTTTTAAAAATTTAGTTATGACGTTTGTAAGATATTTAATTTTAAAAATTCAAGTGAAAATTGGATTTTAAAGAAAATGAAGCATTCCTATTGATTCTATCATTCTTCATTTTTTTAGAATTATTCATTGAACCCACACACACAGATATACATATATATATATATATATATATATATATATATATATATATATATATATATATATATATATATATATTAGTGATTTTTACGAGTCAAGTCGAGACACGAAGCGTAAGTAAATTACGAATAGTGAGTCGAGTTACGAGTTAACATTTATTATCATACGTACTTCAAACGTAGCTCAATTTAAAGTATATTAAATTTGAAATAATGAGTAGAGTTACGAGTTAACAACTATAATCATATAATCATATGTACTAAAAGATAGCTGGACTTAAAAAGTAATGTAATGTAATGATATTTAAAGTATATTAGAAACCTACCAAATAATTTTTAATTCCGTATTATTTAATTTATTTATATTTCATATATAATACAATTACATTTAAAAATTAATGTAATGATATTCTTTATGGAGGATATTTGTAATTTCGCATTGGGAATTTATCGGTAAAGAATGACAATCCCACTCACCAAAGTTTGCCACATTTCGACGAATCTTTGGTGTTTGTTTATTTTTCGACAGCCATTCATGACCTACAACAATTGCGCTAAATTTTTTTAGTATTTTGTTGAGTTGGATATTCATCATTGAATCTTGTCCTCAATTCCTCTGCTTTTCTCTCTTTCACAGGTTCACATCTCTTCTCTTTTCTTCTCCCACCATATATATTAGATACATACATCTATATCTATCACCAAACACAATCCTATCTCTCTTTGTGGCTCTCATGTATTCAAGATTTCAATTTCACACATACCCATTTGCCCCCATTTGTTTCTTTAACTATTAACCCTGCCTATTCGTTAAAAAGATCGATTTTTAAAAGATTCATACATTGGAAGATAATGGGAACTCACCAATAAATTATACCCATTTGGTATTTTTTTTTCTTTATAATTATTTCTTTAGCTTCTGTAGTGATGATTGAATAGAAAAGGTGCAACCTTGTTAAATGCCCACCAACATTATTTACTATATTTATCTTTTTTATGCTCATTTTGTGTTATTGTTCAAGTAATTAATTAAATTTAACTTTTTTGATTATTTCAGAGAGAATATTTGCTCAGGTTATCATTCTTTGATCAATCTCTAGTGGGTTTATCAAATTACCTGCAAAGGTATGATTTTAAGATTTTTAGTAGCCTTTTTCCTTCCATCTCATTATTGATGAAAACAAATAAACTTTCCTGTATTAGAGTTTTGCATTTTTGTTAATAAGGTGATGAAGTTAGTATTTTTGGTTTACAATATGGAATTGTGATGTTGTTGCATGAATTGATGATCTGTTAATTGCTTGATTTGAATATAATGTGTTCAAGATCAAGATGACATTTATATGGACCAAAATTTTGTTTCGAATTTCACTCGATTTATTTAAGTTGGCTATTTCGATGAAGTGCCTCGTGCATCCAAAGAATCTAACATTGGTCTTTAAGTTTCAAATGGGTTGGATTTCTACTTAAAATTTTGTAAGAGTTGGTAGAGAGAACTGAAAATGCATTGAACTTGGACAAACGGTTACCTATCACATTAGAAGTTTGTGATGAATACATTGAACCTGGACAAAAGATAATCACAATGAAGTTTTGTATCTAGCTAAATTATCAAATCGAGAATTGGGAACAGAATTCTTGTCAATTTTGACCTTGAAAAAGAAAGGCTTGACCTCAAAGAAAAAGATATATTGGTGACTGTGTTATAAATGTGCAGATGGGTGATGTAGCAAAGGACTTAGCTGCAGGAACAGTAGGAGGGGTGGCCCAATTGGTAGTTGGACACCCTTTTGACACCATCAAGGTCAAACTCCAAAGTCAACCTACTCCGCTACCGGGTCAACTCCCCAAATACTCTGGTGCAATAGATGCAGTTAAAAAGACATTGGCTGCTGAAGGTGCAGGTGGTCTCTACAAAGGTATGGGTGCCCCACTTGCCACCGTGGCAGCCTTCAATGCTCTGTTGTTCTCTGTTAGGGGTCAAATGGAGACCATTTTAAGGTCCGCACCTGGTGCACCCTTGACCGTGAACCAGCAGGTGATTGCTGGAGCTGGTGCTGGATTTGCGGTTTCCTTCTTGGCTACTCCAACCGAGTTAATCAAATGCAGGTCAGTACATTTAACTGCAAACATAGTTGTGACGTTTTGACTTTTTAGGTCAAACATATGTGATCCGTTATCTTACTTTTAGGTACCGAAATATGAGTTTGACCTTAAAAGTTAAAGGTATTTGCAAAAAATTAAAACTTGATGTCAGTTTTATGGTACATCTTAATTCTTGAAATCTAGACTGCAGGCCCAAGGTTCGGGTTCAGCTGCAGTGGCCGAAGCTGGTGCAGCCGCCACAGCAGCTGTCAAGTACGGTGGTCCAATGGACGTGGCTAAGCAAGTCTTAAAGTCTGAAGGAGGTATTCGAGGTCTATATAAAGGATTATTTCCCACATTTGCTCGTGAAGTCCCTGGAAATGCCACAATGTTTGGTGTCTATGAGGCCATAAAACAGTATATGGCTGGTGGGACCGATACTTCAGGGTTAGGCCGTGGTTCGTTGATGATGGCAGGTGGTTTAGCCGGTGGTGCATTTTGGGTTTCAGTTTACCCAACAGACGTTGTCAAGAGTGTGATCCAGATTGATGACTTTAAAAACCCAAAGTATTCGGGTTCGATAGACGCTTTCAAAAAGATTCTAAAATCTGAAGGAGTTGGAGGTTTGTATAAAGGTTTTGGACCTGCAATGGCCCGAAGTGTCCCAGCTAATGCTGCTTGCTTTCTAGCGTATGAAATCACCAAGTCGAGCTTGGGCTAAACGTATCCGAGTCGTGATTTTTAACATTCATTGTAATGAATAAATTTATCATTTTTAACTCATTCAAATAGTTTTCATTATGGTTCATGGTCTTTGCTTAATTTAATTTCTATTATGTAACCACCAAATCGTTATAATAGCTTATACCTTAAGTACTATAACTTGTATCCTGCATCAGATTTGGTCAGCTTTTCCATGATCCTAAAATTAATACACTTTTTTTTTTATTATTATATTATAATTATAATTATTATATTATAATTAGTATAAATTATAATTATAACACCCTTAAACAAGGCACAACTTTTTCATATAAAATCTTTGATTAATTCGTATGACTTAGTATAACAAACTTTGCCCTAAAAACTCTATACTTCTGGTCCAGTCATCAGAGAAAAATAGGGCCATTTTTACCGTTTCTTAGAAATACGCGTGCCTTTCAGTAGGTGTAGGCACACATATACGAGTATATATACACATTAACATATTAAGATCAGTCTAATTAGACTGTGCAAAATGGTTAAAATGGTTAAAATAGATGAGGAGTTGCAAGCTCACTCTTCATTGCCACTTCTTTCAAAACCTGATCGAATGGAATCTTTGGTGAGCTTATTTTCCACCCTTCACATTGTAATTGAAAATAATTTCACAAAGATTGATTATATTCTAGTATATATGTGTAATTTGTGAGTTCTAATGAAAATGTTTTGTGACATTTATGTAGATGAAGCATATCACAAGAAACCCGAATATATCAAGATGGCGTTATATTTTTTCGTTTGGAAGAAAGAACAATGAATGTTTACCGTTGAAGGCAGCCGTTGTGGAGGCTAACAACAAAAGTTATTTGCTAGATCGAATCGAGTCCCTTGAAGATCGTCTTATTCAGGTATCATTTCTATATTATATGCAAATGGTATTGAATAATACACATTTGTGTTTGTTTCTCTTATGATCAAAGATATATGAAAGTTGTCTATTTTTGGGACAAAATATCAGCTTTCATTAGAGATTGAAACACAAAGAACATCACGTGCTTCGACCACAACAGCAACGCTTTCTGGCCCACGAGAATTGCCCGTTTCTTCATACCCGGTTTTCAACAATCCTAAGCCTAAATGCAAGCGTGTATCTTCTTCAGATATCCTTCCAATCAGTACTGGATGTGAATTACAGGTAAAATCTTCAACTAGAGGGACTCATAGTGTTAACTTCAAGAAGTATAAGTTTAACTGCAATTTTAAAGATTTTTCCAAATAAACTCTGATTTTTTACATTTTTCGCCATAAAGATCTTTTCCCGTAAATTATATATCTTATTGTTTTATTAATAATGGTTTTATTGGTTTTATGAACAGAATGGACCTGAAATTGTTGAGCAAAAACAAAAACAAAAGAGGAAGAAAGGAAACAATAACGGTGACAATCAGAAGGCATTCAAGAATGGAAAGAAAAAAGCTCACAGTTGGCCACATTTGAAGTTATTAGGTTGCTAGTCTTTTTTTTTTTCTTTCTTTTTTTTAATTCGAATCATGAGATTTATTTCATTTTGCATTATTAATTTAATGTTATTCATGTTATCTGTTTATCTATATATAAACATTTATTTCATTTTTTTAGTGGTTATTAACCACTTAAAGTATTCGCAAAGGATACAAAAATAAAAATAAAAAAATTGCGTCTTCAAGATCCCTAATTTATTTATCTCTTTATTAGACTAGACTAGATAGAACGCAAGTCTTTAATTAATTTATTATTCAACCCCAATTAATATACAACTACATAACATAAATTATAAATTATATCTGGTTAAATGTATATGTGACACTTAAAATCGCGTGAAGTAAAGTTTCTATGTTGTGCTTTGATTAATGTTTTAAATTACCAAAAATGTAATAAAAGTGAAACAAAATACATCCATTAAACTTTGCTTTCAAAATGTTCGAATAAAGTTCAAGAACCTACGAGAAATAATTAATATTGGAGTGTGATGGCACACACCATACTAGTTTCTCGAAGGCCCATAAATGAATATAAATATATAAAGATTAACTACGTTTATTGACCTGTATATACACGGGTTTAACGAAAAATAAAATTATAAAATTGTTTGATGATTATACTGTAAACATCAATAAAACAGAAATATTATCCTTCTTTTAATGACCCGTTAACAACGTTTCAATGTTATTGTAATATAGAACTTTAAAGATTTAAATATTACTTATAGAACTATAAATGCATTAATACTTGACACCAACTAGGGGTGTTTATCGGTTCGGTTTCGGTTTTATTGGTTTAATCGGTTCGGTGTTTTCGATTTAAATTTTTTTAAGACGCTAATCAAAGACCAAATCGAACCATTTAAAAATATGAAATAACCGAACCGAAGACCATTATCCAATTCAATTCGGCTTTCGGTTTAAACCAAAAAAATCGAAGTACAATATAAGATAAATAATTTACAAATTATAACTTCATCATCACAATATCATCACCACATTAAATAAAATAAAAGAATAATTGTATGCGTCCACAAATTCTATAAACAAATCCAAACCAAAACAAAGTTCAGTGGCAAATAACAATTCCTAAGCAAACTAGCTTAGGAATTATAACTTCCTAAGGTAAAGTTTGTTTGGGTCTGGTTGTTTGTTTACATAGTTAGAGAAAATGTAGATGAAGTTTGTTTATATGTAACATATTATTATTATCTCTAAATAATATAAAATTATATATATTATTATATTATAATCGGTTTTTTCAGTTTAACCGAATCAACAATGATCAAATCAATCACCGAACCGAAGACCAATTATCATATTCGATTTCGGTTAAAATTCGAACCAAAAATCGTTTTAAGAATCGATTTAGTCTTAAACTGTTTACCGCTCGATTCGATTTTCGAATCAAACGATTTACGACCAAATATTGGTCACCCCTGTTTGACATTACATAGACTAATTTCTGATTCAGCCCAATATCTTGGCCCTTATCTATCCGTATGTATTTTTGATGACTGATATTTCCCTGCATCAGAGTTAAATGAACCATTTCAAATTTCAAAATGTGTCAAAACATAGATTTAATAGCTCTATTACAAATTTTGTTGACTGTTACAAACTGAATCTCATTGACAATCGTATAGAAGCACTCCTAAGAGTTACTTTTCATTTGCTTCTTGAGTTTTGTCAGTTCAGCGTCACGTCAGCACACTCAAAAATGATGAAAAATGATGAAAGACCGATTAAATACCGCCAACATTCTTTTCGTCACTTTAATTAAAACTCTTTCATTAAAATTAAAAAATATTAGAACCGACCGATCTTTATACGGTGAACATATCTGTTCATCTTCTTCTTCACATCGTCCTTCTTTCACTCAACCGAAGCAAGCAAGTTATCTGATGAAAATCAAATTTATCTGGTTGAATCTCAATGAGAAATCCAACCTACCGTAACGAAAATCTGAAAAGAAACGAGTGTAGAATGATGATAGAGAAAGAAGATGGGTTTGAACTTTGGATCAAGAAGAATTAAAAAATTTAGATTCAAAGCTTACAACTCAACATGAGGGGACCTGTAGGGATCGATTGAAAGGAAAACCACTGGACAACGATCATCCAATCTTATCTTCTTTGCAGCAAAAATCCAACTTGAAGAAATGTTTAGTAATCAAATTATGATGAACACTGAGGTGTGTGAGAAGATAGGAAAAAGATGGAGCGAAGAGAGCAGAAAGGAGAAGAAAAATAAAATAGGGTAAACTAATTGGGCGTGACATTGGGAGTGAAAAAACCAGAAAGCACAATTGTTGAAGGCGTGATATTGGTTGAGGGGGAGCCCAATCAAATTAATGCGCGTAAATATAGTTTGCCGTAAAGTATTTGGAAAAACTTTTTGAACTCGCGAGTCAAAACACTAATTTACCTCTCGTGGTCAGTAAGATATTTTTTCTTCGCAATGGACACTGATCCTGCAGAAAATGAGTAGCGGGACTGTGGTATCTTAAAGCCAATAAAATCCTACCACGTAACACAGTGATCCCGCTGGTCAATTGAATTCCCGTAGTCGACTTCAAATTCCCGCAGTTTTATTCACAATCAAAATACCCGCAGTTTGTTTACATATCCCGCTTTTTCCATCCAACTACAGCGGGTATTTGTTCTCTCCATATATACCCTCCTCCACCCATCGTGTCCACAACTTGAGCTTCATATTCATCTGTTACCTAAAGCATCAATTTATGTCCACATATAAAACAAACCTATGAGTAAAATTTCCAACCAATGCATTAATTATTAAAAACGAACGAACTTATGAGCAGGTAATCCGTACATGATATTGGACTGGAAAATGTCACTCATTCATAATCTTAAAAATTTGGATCTAATCATTAAGAAAAACATTAAAAACACTCACACCGGAAACTATCATCAAAACCCGACCACACATTCATGTGTATCAACTACCGTAAACCAATATTGGGGCTACCTGAAGCCACCACCTCCGAAAACTGCTTTATTCGCTGCCGAAAATCAATACAAGTCGCCAAATCTACTTTCAAAATGCTAAACTAGTGATGCCACTTGAAATCATTAACGAATATCGAATTAAATGAATACCGCCATCTTGCAGCCCTTTACAGCGGGTATTTCAGTTTATATATTACCTGTGGGAATTTTAGTTTGACTGCGGGAATTTAGTTTGACCTGCGGATATTGGTGCTACGTGGCGGGATTTTATTGACTTTGAGTTACCGCGGTCCAGCTGTTCATTTTCTGCGGGATCAGTGTCTATATGGAAGAAAAATATACTGACACAGACTATGAGAGGTAAATGGACGATTTGACTGAGCATTTTGAAAATTTTCTCAAGTATTTGCATGTCTAGAATTCACAAATTAAATTACATTTTATCAGATTTATATATTTAAAAAAAACAGAGAAAATTCCTTGAGTCATGGCATGTCCATGTCAGCAGGATTTCTTTGTTATTATTGTACCATATCAACGTTATGACATCAACATAGATTCCACTTTAGTAGATAATATAGAATATAGATAGATATTAATAAAGAGATAATGAAGTAAAGGTAAAGTTAATATGTGAAGTAATATGAAGTATAAGAATGTTAATTTACTAACGCTGACGTGTTAATGGATGACTAAAAACTCCATTGTTCGTTTTCGTCTTCATGTCCACGATTGAGAAGACTCCCAATTTAAATTTACTTTTTATATGATGACGTGTTTGGTGAAAATAACTAAAAGTAGGAGTTGTTAACGCTGATGGTTGTAAATGAATCTTATTGCTCAAACGTGTATTTTTGTAGAAGTATTTCACAAAGTAACTAAAGCTTTTGAATATCAATTTACATAAAAGGACAAATAAAACCATAATTACTTATGAAATAAGGGGTTTTTAGGTAATTAGATTTTTACAAGCTCTAATAAACTTTTAAAACTTACTTCCACTAGCTTATTTGTCCAAAATTTATTTTTAAATAAGTTTCTACAATTTTTACACTTATCAAATAAAATTGTAACTTACACTTATGAAAACAGAAACTTAAGTTCCTATAAGCATTAATAATCTACTGTTATATTGATCGGTTCAAAATAGTATATATCTTAGAGAAAGTAAAAAAGTAAACTTCATTACGGAGAGTAAAAGACTTAGGGTTTTTTGTTTTCTCCGGATGATAAATGCGAAAATATGTAACCAGTTATGAATACTGAAAGTTGACATCTGAAATTTGGATTCAAGATCATTAAGATTATTTGATATGTGATATAATACAAACATCTGAATATATATATATATATATATATATATATATATATATATATATATATATTCTATATAAAATATATAAATATTATTTATAGTAATTAATAACGAAAGAAGAATAATATTGGTATAAAGAAGTTCTTTTTCTAAAAGCAATATATAATATGTGTGAATGAACGTGATTAAGCTAAAAAATATGCCTTATCGACTAAGTGGATATTTAAACATATTAAGACCAGTCCCAACGGCCTTCTTCGATTGGCCACCGACATTAGCTGGTGAACCGACGTCGTTGACATGGTTTCGTTGGTGATTACGTCGGTTTGGCGACAAAAGGGAGTGGGTTGGGTGGGTCCCACATGCAATTAATTTTTTTTTTAAAAAAAAGAATTAGCCGTTTGAAACAAAAACAAAAAAAAATTAAAAAAACAAAATATATAACTAAATTTTTACTAGAAGGAAGGCTGAAAGAAAATACATATAAAACGAGGAAGTGCTTAGCCTATAGGTATGTATTGTTTTCCTATTTCACCGTTTAGTCGGTTTTAAAGAGTCTTATTGTTTTGATTTAAAGTCTCAATGACGGGTAAGGCGGTCAAGCTACCTACTTTTTATTCGCCGGTGTTTATAACGGATATATACCCCGTTTTTTTTTCAAAAAAAAAATTATTTTACTCACTTTTTCCAATCCTAATTCCTATATAAATACATACTTCACCCCACCTTATTCCACACTACAATTCAACTTTCTTTCTCTTACAAATAAACATTCTTTCTCGTACAAATTAACCTTCTTTCACTTCCAATTCACAAAAAGTATCTAATCTCAACAACAACGATTTCTTACAAAATTTACTCAACACTCTCATTTCTTACCCCCTATTCACCGGCTAATTCATTTTCGACAGATACTTCCAACAATTCACTAACTGGTTTTGCATCATATCAATCACAACCCCAACAATGATATCTCTAACAACCACAATTACAATACGACTAACAATAATATCCATAACCACAATACGGCTACCAACCACAACCACAATACGGCTTCCAACCATACTCACAATCACAATCCGGTCAACACTCACAACTCGAAACTCCTTTCCAAACACAACCCGAAACCCAAGATGACATAGAATCAGTAGACGACGACGAGGTTAATGTCTAGGGTAAACAAAAAAGAGCACAAATTAGATATACGGACTATGAAGTCAAGCATTGGCCGAGCGATGGGTCGACCAAACCCAAAACCACGCCAAGGAAATTTGCAAGCCAATTCCGTTTTTTGGAACAAAATAGTTCTTGACTACAATCGGTTAGCTGATGTTAGGCGTTCAAAATTCAACTAACTGGTAAATGGAATAAAGTTAGAACCGACGTCAACAAATTCATCGGCATCTATAAAAAGTATAACAAGACTTGACCAATCGGGTTACAAGACGAGGACGTTGTGAGAGTGTCAAAAGAACACTTCATACAACAAATGATAAGAAACTTTATTTACGAGCAAGCGTGGAACGTAGTAAAAAAAATTTCGAAGTTCTATGCCGATCACGGTATTACGTACAACAAACACGCGTTCCAAGAAGACGACGTACCAATAATCTAGACGAGGACGATACCGACGTGAATCCGAACCCACCGCCGACCTTGCTATCAAAATGCAATGGTTATTCCAAAAGGACGTGATTCGTCATCTACCCAGTCGTGACACAAGTCGGAAAACTCAACGAAGTTGGCTTCATCAGATGCAACTTCTTCAAGAAATTCGAGCGACGAGGCCCGTGATGCCAGTTTGCAATCCGCAATAATCCAACAGCAAACTTTGAAAACTATTCAAGAGGCGACACAACAAAAAATGGAGTTTGATAAGCAAAACATGGTGATGAAACAATGAAAGTTTATCGAAAGACCGATACCGACGCATTTAACGGATCACGAAGTTGTAATGCTTTAATTTAATTTGTGTTTTTAAAAATTAAATTAATAGTTAGTGGGTCCCAGATATTCAACTGAAGAAAGGACTGTTGGCAGTGTTGTATCAGTCTTTCATCAGTTTTAGGTGTGTCGATGTGACGCTGAGCTAGCAAAACTGTAGAAAGAAGTGAAGAAACAACGGTTGAAAGTGGTCTAAGAGCTTACTTAAAAATATATCCAAAACACCTTAATTGTCTTATCAAATAACACAAATAGCTATTAGACATTTAAAGCTCAAACAAAATACTCCTTATTTTCATATCTTTGAGAATAAATATCTTAATGCGGGTGCATCTTAGAAAATAAATATCACATTATTGAAATGTGCGTTTCCTCTTTAATTAATCATTTCACATGATATGCTCTTAACAAATATGTATTTTTTTCAAGTCTTGAAAACTATTCATGTATAAAACTATTGATTTGCTATAAAATCACATGTAATTTTTAACGAGGGAAATGATTTGGATATAAAAAATTTATAGTGTAATTAAATACAGGGAGAGAAAGATGAGTTAGAAAAACTAAATCAATGAAATCATGGTATGTCAGTTTGTAACTTTTATTTGTGTAATTTATTTGTAAATATAGCAATGCTATTTTAACAAATGGCGATTAGTAATTACTTATAAATGCTAATTCAAATGAGAAGCGTTTATTGCAAGAAAAATGTTACTAACACATTTTGATATTAATCACACGAACGTTACTGCATCCTTATACTTAGAGCATCCACAATGCTCCTACATGGCAAAGTTTAATAGGGTTAAGATGTCAAGCTGGATTGAGTCTAATGCACTGTAAGTGTGACAGGTATTCACACGCACAAAGTAGCGTGCTTTTCTGCTTGGACGCGTCTTACCACGCTCAAGGGGGTCAAGGCCCAAATATCAACTCACAAATAGTACTAGACTTTTGTGGTGCATAAAGAATAATTAATTTTTAATACTGTTGGTTCGTTATTATAAATAATTATATATCGTTTTAATAAATTGGTCAATTTTTTATTTTTGTAAAACAATATAAACACAATTGCCTAATTCAATGTGTTTCATGCTTATTTATCATACTTAAAACTCAATTTAAATAGTGAGAGTATTAACAAGTAATCATAATAATTTTAGTTTTAAATATATATAAATATTAATTTTAATTATAAGTATCTTATATAATAGTATAAACTTTTGAATATAAAGTTTTGATATTATAGTGCTTAAATAAAAAAATAAGAATTAAAGATTAAAATTAATGATGATGTGGCAGTCTAATGGATTTATGAAGTTTAATGGATTGTGAGTGTTTTGTATAGAAAAGTAAAATGTTAATGTGGCAGTGAGTTGGCAGCGCAATGAACTCAGAAGGGTTTAATGCACTCTGAATGCTCTTGGTTGCATTACTTTAATTAATTGTACCCTTTTACATTCTCATTTATGACACTTATTCAGGTTAATTAATTGAAAGTCTCTTGCATCATTTTTCACTATTAATTTATCCGTTTTGTAGACTTTAGAGTATCACGTTCGTTTTATAATAATTATATAATTAAGGAGTTTAATGTTTTATTATGTTAAGATAACATAAGATTAAGAAGGTGAGGAGTTTAAATAATAATGAAGATTTATGTGTGTTCATTCAAAGTCACTCATAATTTTTTTATGTTAATTTAATCACTCAACTTTCATCGAGTATATATATATATATATATATATATATATATATATATATATATATATATATATATATATGTGATAAAAAGGATGACATGGACCTTTTAGAAAAGGGAAAAAAAATTGCACCTACAATGATGAGTGATCCCAGCATATTAGTTCTGATCTCCAATTCATATGCTGTTTATCTTTTTACACGAAATGACATTCGAACTCGTACCACACGATAATTCCACATCGGCTCTTTTAGTTTGAAAAAAGTTCGTGTCAGCAATGTAAAACATAATAATCTATAAAATTAAAATATTTTTATTACACGTGAACACCTCGTAAAAGTTGAGTGGTTAAATTAAAATAATAAAACTTGAGTGATTAAATCAAGACAATAAAACTACGAGTAACTTTAAGTGAACATTTGTAAAACTTCATTATTATTTAGTGTTTTTAACCCATTTAATTGTCGATTATAAAAAGGGTTTATGGACTGGATTATCAACATACTTTCTTTAATGTTCCAATCTCACCAACATACTAATTTTATTACCAAAGTTGACAATATACTTTCAAATTATGTGTTAATGTCACCAACGCCCATTTTCATAACTTGCTATAGTTTTTAAATGCTAACACGTCATTGCCACGTCGGAACAATATAATCCATGTACTAACCATTTTTACACGTGGCTTCCAGGTCATCTACTTTCATTCTAGATACATGTACAACAGTTGGTGACATCGAGACATAATTTAAATGTATGTTGTCAACTTTGGTAATAAAAATGGATACGTTGGTGACACTAGGACAAAAACGAAAGTATGATGTTTTTAATAAATTACGATACGTGTATTGTTAAATTCCATGTGGCATTAAAAGAAATTGAAAATGTCGATTAAAACAAAAGTGACCGGCTCAAGCGGTTACCGGTTAATAAATGGTGACATCAATACAGAATTTGAAAGTATTTTGTTGACTTTGGTAATAAAATGGGTACACTAGTGACATTAGGACAAAAATAAAAGTACGTTGATAATCTAGTCTATAAACCCCTATTAAAATGTATATAATTTTAAGAAAATACATTGATTACTTTGTTAACCGATAAAATTTCATACACATCCATTAAAATAATTTCTAATTGGGGATAATAATTTTTGAATATCTCAAAAATGAAAGTTAAACGATTAAATTGGAACGAGGGAATATAAAAACCAAAATCATAGGCATTTTCATAATTTATTTATTCATCATGATATATACTAAGAAGGCGGCATTCAATCTAATTGGTTTCATACCTATTTAATTATTTATTATTTATTTATTTACACATAATAACAAGATATATATATATATATATATATATATATATATATATATATATATATAGTGTTAACATCTGGTGAGAACTTCAAATTAGTGAGAACCGTGATAACCATGTATAAATGGAATTTTATCTCTCAGTTGTAATTTGCGTTTCTTCTTCTTCCCTGTAATATTTGCGCTTCTTCTTCCCCAAATACTCTCTGCTCTTTTAGTTCAAAATTAGGTTAGTATGGAAAAAAAAAATCAATCAAACAAACTTTATCAGATGCGGATATATCACCCGCATCAAATTTTGAACAAAAAAAGCATACAGCTACAACAGATGCAAAATACACCAGGTGCAAAACTCAACAAAAGCAAGAACGAGCAGGTGCAAAACTACAGTAGGTTCGTGTGCAAAATTAAATCGGGTGGAAAACTATAGGGGTGCAAAACTCAACAAAGCAAGAATCAGCAGGTGCAAAATACAGTAGATTCATGTGTAAAATTACACTGGGTGCAAAACTATAACGGGTGCAAAACTCGGCGAAAGCAAGAACTAGCATGTGCAAAACTATTACAGTGGGTGCAAAACTATTCAAAAATAAGAACAAGTATGTGCAAAACACGTGCAGGTGCAAGCAAAACTCATCAACAACTTAAAATTCATTTCTTTAATACTTTTATTTTTTACAATAACAACGTAAAAGAAACACAAAGATGGAATGTTGCTTTGATCAGCATGTGTATGCTTTTGTGTGCCTTTTTGTGTAACGTCAGTGAGCAAAAAATGAAAGGAGAGTCAAAATATAAATTCAATTAAGGAAGAACAAAGAAAGAAAAATAAATAGAAATTGGAGATGCAAAACGAATGCCTCCGTCTTTTTTTTTTTCTAATAATAATTTGATCAAAATGAGCTGAATCTGAGCTCCCATTTGAGTTTTATTGGAGTTATTATTGCCCGTCGTAATCAGTAGAGGTGGTTGTGATTCACTAGGACTTTGGTGATTTAATATAATTTCTCAAGAAATTTTGAGGGTTTAATTGAACATTAGTGTTTGAGGTTTTGATAGGAATTAGGGGTTTGATAGATCTAAGAAAAAGATTTCGAATTTTTGGGTGAGAAACGAGGATGATGTTATTGGGTTTCTAGAGTCAGTAGAGATAGGTTTATATATTAGATGTGTGAAACAATCGGTACAAAGAGTAAAAGATGTGGCATATCGGTACGGTTTGAATTACTAAACGGGAATAAAGAGTTTCACGGTTTCGATATATATATATATATATATATATATATATATATATATATATATATATATATATATATATATATATATGTGGTCACATAAAGTCTATGTATGATGTGGGATGTTAAAAGGTGGTTGACCCTTAACTCATGGCTCACATTAGTTTCGGAGGGTAGAAAGAAAATAATAAAGATAATATTAAAAATTGAAACAAACAAACTCTTGAATATAATTAAAAATCTACAGTTGGTTGCCTGGCTGGATCAGCAATTTAGTGAGGTGGAGTCGGCTTACTTTTCTAAAAATTACAACTAACTCCCCTCATCTATTGGTTAATCTCACATATACCCTTGTAGTTTACAACAAAACGCAACATTTTTTTTGAAATAAAGCACAAGTGCTCGTCCCTTGGAACTTTATTAAAATATATCATTCACTAGATACGACATATGATTGCCATCATGGTCAATGAATTGATATCCATTTCATATCATTACTATTAGATTAGTGACACATCGCTCTGTGCCGTCGATTTTAGTTTACAGAATAGACGCCGTTGGTACGGCCCCGTCGGTCGGACACCAAATTTTTTTCACTTCAGTTTTTCAACGGGAACGGATGGAAGTGAGTGAATCCAGATTCATTATTTAATTTTCTTTTCCTTCTTTCCGTTAAAAAAAAAAAATTTATGATCATATTACCGTTTGAAAAAAATATATCGTTTTTTAAAAATTATTTTCCTAACCCAAACACACTATAAATACATACACATTCACTCAAATAAACACACAACTTTCATCTTATTTCTACAACTTTCATATTTTCAACAGTTATACTACTACATTTACTACATTTAAATGTCGTCTAATTCCGATAAAAAAGATTTTAATGTCGTCACTCAAATTTTCAATCCGATACCTAGGCTTCATAAGCTAGACGCGAAAGACACAGATTCGGACGATGATGCCAAATCATCAATATGTATACCTCGTGCACCAAGAAGATATATACCCATAGATCGAGAAGGTGTCAGTCAACGTTTGTTTCAAGACTACTTTGCCGAGCAGCCAACATTCCCTCTAGATTACTTTCGACGACGTTTTCGGATGAGTCAACCGTTGTTTATTTTTATAGGTCAAGGTATATTGTCGTACTCTAATCTTCCATTATCAGACTACTTTGCTTATTGAAACGCCACAAAAAACTACTTTTTTTTTTTAATTTTTTTTTTACTTTTCTTCAATGTTACGCGATCCTAGCATCCTCCTGGGATCGCTTACTTGTGCATAAAAACGCAACAGAAAGTTTTCCTTCATTGTTACGCGATCTTAGCAACCTTCTGGGATCGCGTAACTATACTTGGATCCTGAACTCAGCAAAATTCAGTTTTTGACCCAACTTTGAATGCGCATAACTTTTGACTCGTCTATAATTAAGACCCGAAATTTTGCACGCATGTTTTACTCTACAAAATGAAACTTTCCTAATTGGTACTTTTCTAAAATTCACACTAACGACCGTTTTGGACTTAAATCCGAAAACTGACCATTTTACCACCATTGTGAACCAAGTTTACAACCATTTCAATCCATCAAATTTGGACAACTTCCAGAACTGCAACAACATCCTATTGACACAATGAAATGCAACCAAACCGCTCAAATCAACTTTTTAACTCATTTTAATAAAATGACCCGTTGGGAGACCCATTTCGACCCATTTGGAAACCATCAACAACTTAACAATTAGGCTTCCAAATTTATCGACACAACCATAAACTCCATTACATTCACAAGTGCCAATTAACATAATTGACCAAAAACTCAACTCTAGACATTTTGATCATATTACCACCATACAACTTTTGACTATTTTAAACCACCTAATTACAATCTTTAAATCGCCAACAACATTTTAACCATTTAAAAGGGTAATTTCAACCAAAAACAACCTTTAACATAACGCTTTATAAAAGCTTCATACATAACAAACTTCATTACAAAAGATGATCATTTTCAAATGATCAACAACTTTACTAACTGGGCGTTTCTACATATCAAGAGCATGATCAAAAGGATTACTTACTACTAATTATGTAGCAAGTCCACCATTAGCCGCATTTGGGTTCATTACCCAAGTTAACCCCCGACCCGCTTCGTTCACCTACACAATTAACAACATAACGGGATAAGCAAATCGCTTAGTAAGTAACGGAGATTAAACAACAATAATATTAACAACATTACTCATAATTAAGGATCCTTATTATCTCATCAATTTGACTCAAAGAGCCCATCCTCATGGTGTCAAGTGCATAGCTAATTGAATACTCTCGTATCTCAATTGCCACCACTTGAATTCCACCATTAAGTGTGATCATTGAATACTCTTGTATCTCAATGATCACACTTCATCAACAACATCAAAATGGTACACACTTAACTACTCATTGCAATCCAAGTGTTACCACTTAAATACATACAATCCCATTACTTACCTTGCAATTCGCTTAATGATACTCTTGCACCCTTTTCAACTCTTTGATCACCTAAGCATATTATCAAATATACAAAGGTCACATACAACACAATCAATAACAACTAACTCGTTCAACTAGGAATCCAAGTGTTTATGACTCAAAACACTAAGATTCCTCCATCTAACAACTTATACTCCTTTCATTACAAAATACTTATTCCCTCAAGCATTTACTTCACTTGTAACAATACAACAACTTACATCATTTCTACCATTTACTTACACATTTGGATAATTACAATTCACCAACTTCCTCATTACTTTTATTTGTTTGTAATCACTTCATTTACCTCATTAGTTAACTTCAACCTACTAATTACATCTTAGACTCATTCACTCAATATAAACATGATAACAATTCGATTCTTCCAGTATCACCACCCATTTAGTTTCATTCTTTCATTCAAATACATAAAATCATTAGGTTTTTAATCATCTTTTTCAACAACAACAACCTCCAACATGTCTTTAATCACAACTTCTATATCCACATAGTCATCAAATACTTGTAATTTTATTGACTCAATCTCTTTTCTATCAAAATCATTAAAATTAGTTTATTTGTTATTCACAACATGTACATAACATTTCTATCTCAACCAAACCTCTTTCCCTCAAATTAGACAATCTAGGGTTCATATGATAATTCACATAAACATCAAATAAAAGGATTAGAAGAGTTGCTCATACCTTAAGGATGATTAATCAAGATTTTTAAGCTTCAATTTAATCAAATCCTCGCTCAATTTTGTTCCTCCTCTCTCCTTGGTCGCCATTCACTTCACACACACAACACCTTCTCATATTGTTCCGGAATATTAGAGAAGGGAGCATAAATTTATCTAATTTATTTTCTAAATACCCAAAACATCTTCACTTGGTAATTTTAACCCTTCTCATACTTTCAGTTTACATTCTAGCCCCTCAACTAAGTTTTCATTTATATTTTAAACCCATCTCATTATTTTTTGTATTTAACACCAAATACATATATAATTACAATTTAACAACATATTTAATATAAATAATAACTTATAATTTTTGGGGTGTTACACTTATTTTCATCAAAGTCAGGACACGACTGGAAGATTTGGGTTTAATGTTTACCACAAGGTCACTTCCGTTGTATGCCAAATATCATACGGTTGTGCACTGGACGCGTTTGATAAATATTTACATATGGGTCAACAAACATCGTACGATTGTTTGGACAACTTTTTTAAGTGTATTTTTCATCTATTTTCGACCGAGTGCTTAAAAACACCAACACTCTAAGATGTGCAACGGTTACATCAACGTCATGCGGAGTTGCATGGTTTTTCGAGTATGCTCGGAAGTATCGATTGTATGCACTGGCCTTAAAAAAATTGTCAAATGGCATGGCAAGGTCAATACACCCGAGGTGATCATAGCCATCCAACAATCATACTCGAAGCGGTTGCCTCTCACGACTTATGGATTTAGCACGCTTACTTTGGCTATGCGGGATCGAGCAACGACCTCAACGTCCTTAATGAGTCCGATTTATTCAAAGACTTACTACAAGATAGAGCTCTAGAAGTAGTGTAAAATATTTCATGAACTCATTTCAATAAAGGATATTATCTTGCTGACGGAATTTATCTAGAATTGGTGACGCGTGTGAAGACGTTTAAGCATCCGATAACAGAAAGCGAGATGAGGTTCAAGAGATACCAAGAATCTGCCAGAAAGGATGTGGAACGAACTTTCTGAGTGCTTTAAGGCCGTTGGACAATCATCAAAACCACTGCTAGACTCAAGCGTCAACAAAATACGTCGAATCATGTATTGTTGTGTGATTTTACACAACATGATAACCAAGGACAATGGACGAACATGTGTCGACTTGAGGAAGAGTATACGACGAACCCGGAAAATATGCTCCAATGCTCGTGGCAAGAAAGGTTGCAACACAAATGTGTATGGACAACCCGTGAGGTGCATCATCATATTTGTGAAGCTCTTATCCAACACATTGTGACCCTCCCACCAAATTTTCGTCAAAGACTTAATTAGTCGTATTTTATTTTCAATAAATGTACTTTTCTTTATCGTTTTTGTAATGTTTTATTTTGAATTAATGTAATGTTTTTAATTTTAATGAAAGTGTCTTATTAAATTTTGTTATTAAATAATTAAAGTAAATAATGTGTGGGGTAAAAAAACTGAAGTGAAGTTATCCGAAAAAAGTCGTGAAGGCAATTCACAAAGCTATGATACTTTTTGGCAAAGAGTAGTAAACGACTATAAAAAGGTGGCACCCGAAAAACGTACGGTGTGTCAAATACAAGGAAAGTAAAATAAAATCCGCAAAGACGTCAAAGTTTTCATCGCAATATACAACCATGCAACCAACCCGAAGCCAAGGGAGCAAATGAAAAAGACATTGTTGGTGCAGGTTATAAACTCTTTAAGTCCCAACAACAACACAAATTGATATACGAGAAATGTTGGGATGTGTTAAAAGTTTATCTGAAGCTCTATTCGGACGAGGGAGTCATGGCCAACCGACGTACACACCAACCCCAAATCGACCCCATCAATCTTGGTGATGACATCGCTTCATCTGATCCTCTAACCACTAACACGGAAAGGTTTTTCCAAGACGGCCGGATTCCTCTTACGCCCGCTCGTGGAATTTCAAGAAAAAGTCAAAAGAGTTCGGGTTCGAGTGATGCAGCTACTTCTTCAAGAAGTTTGAAAGAAAAAGAATGTTTTGCTAATATCAAATCCGCGGAAGCACAACAAAAAACAATGTCTACGATCGACTCAAATTCGGAAAAAGACCATTTCCAAAACGTGAAAAATGCTTTATAAAAAAATACCAAATGGTCTTTAAAAAAGGAGAAAAATGCTACAAGAGGTACGACACACCGTATTCAGTAAGTATGAGTCGGATTACCAAACTGTTGACAGTATAGTGTCAGTTTTATGTCAGTTTTAAAAGTGCTGACTTGACGCTAATTTGATACAAACTAACGCGTCAATTTTTGTTCAGTCTGAGTGATCTTACTTAGAATAGACTATGAATATTTTATTATTATCATTAAATATGGTTAATAATATGTGTGGGTGAGGAAAATAATTACATGAACAAATAATTTGTCACACGGTCATTTTCTTTTTTCTTGTTATCATAAATCATAATCATAACTAGTAATGTAATTCTCAACTCCAGCTAAATACTATTTGTGGAATAGTGTCATGAATAGTGAGTTTTTTTTTTTTTTTTTAAGTGTATTTAGTTATAAATAAAATTTAAACACATTAAAAAAGATCATTTTAATTAAATATGTATTCAAAGTTAAGTATTGTAGGTTGATATATTTTAGTTATTGTTATAGAATTATATATTCTTGAAAATGCATATACATTTATCTTATATGAAGTTTTTAACACCTTATTAATACATGTGTTGTTTTGGCATTTTAAATACTTCATTCGGTGTAAAAGAGAAACATAAAGATGTGTTGTTATAAGTGTCGTTATTATCATTTTTTATAAGTGTCGTTATTAGTTTATCATTTTTTATAAATTAAAGATGTGTTGTTATTAAGTGCGATATTGATTAAATATGTATTCAAAGTTAAGTATTGTAAGTTGGTATATTTTTCTTATTGTTATAGAATTATATATTCTTGAAAATTCATATACATTTATCTTATATAAATTTTAAAAACCTTACTAATACATATGTTGTTTTTGCATTTTAAATACTTCATTCGGTTTAAAAGAGAATAATAAACATAAAATCGGTAGGTTTTTCTTAAGATTATAAGTATTGTTATTATTTTATCAAGTTTTTAAAAATTAAAGATGTGTTGTTATTCATTGCGATATTGATAATATGAAATTAAATCTCACCTTAAATATTATATCTTTTTTTGTTTATGTCATAAACTTTACGTAAAGAAAAAATATTACTTGACAATGAAAACTAAACATATTAAAATATAAAGTATAAGTAAGAAAATTTTACTATTTAATTTAATCATTTCTTAAATTGTTAGAAGAAATGCTACATGTTACTATTAAGGTAAGTTATGATTCACAGTTTATTATATATTGTAACTCTTAAAATTTTTATTTCATATTAAAGTCTATTTTTTTGGAAAATTACCGCTGCAACGCGCGGGTTAAAAATTGCTTGTTTGTTACATTTGTGAGTGTATTTGCTAACAAAGTCGATGTAGTTGTCCTGATGATAATTACTTAAATACGTTGGTATCGTCGGAAATAAGACTTGTAGACAAAGCTATAGTTGGTGGTTAAAAATTGTGACTGGCTATTTTTTTCTTCACAATTTATTTGAAAAGGTTATATTTTAAGAGATTTTTAGAGATTATTTTTCCATTAAACATTATTTATTTTTGTTATTAAACTAAGCTTATTTAATTATAAAATGGGAGATTATTAAAAATAAAATATCAAGTTCCTGTAAGTAAAACTAAAATATCAAGTTAGTCATCATAATCCTTTACACATCCCATTCAATAGAGGCCGAAGATTATCGATTTAAAAAAGTATACAACGCGTTAACTAATAAAATGTCTCACAAGTCACTACTTCTTATTGCATAGTTGGGAAGCAATATGTATCCAGTCAAACTCTTTTTTAGAGTTTTAGTCATCATTTCTACATGTTTTTAATTTTCTATAAATATAAGTGCACGTGTTTTTCATACTGGATAATACAATTGCTATTCTTCACATTTGTCTCATTACCGAATTCAAGTTCTACCACGACTTTATATAGTCTTAACTAAACTAGTTTCCTCCATAACTTACATACTAACTCGTAAAAACGAATTTGATACGGATCGCTATTGCTTATGTTAGATTTCAACGTTGAGATTAAGTAGAAATTAAAGTATATAATAGAAAAGGAAAAGGTTTTTGTGCATGATTATGATACTTACTGAGTTACGTACACATTGATGCACCCATTTTAATGTATTAAATCATAAAGATTAATGCATTATCACGCGCATCAATCCTAAAACTCTTTAAACACTTCTATTAGTGAAAACATTTTTTGTGGCCGATCATGCCCTAGATCATAAAACTTATATTGTATTTCATCAAATGTTAAATCATTTATTATCGTTAATATTTATGATCTTTTTAACTTTAGATCGGTGAATATCATGGGTTTAACAACGGATGATGTGACCGGAATGACGTTTTATGCAACGTTAGCAGATAAAATCTACAAAACTAGTTAAAATTTTACATCTTACTCAACCAAAATTATCAAATACACATAATAAATTAGATGTTAATGAAGAATCTATTTAAATAAAAATAAAATAAAATGTGCAATGCCGATTATACCCTCTGAGACTCTCAAGCTACTTCAAAGTCCGTTTATTTATTTTATTTTTATTTTTAGTTTAATTTTTTTATTTTATAAACTGGTATAAATAAATACAGTCCTTATCTATATGTATCTATCCCCCACAAACCCTTCTTTCACACTCTCTCTTTCAATCTGTACTACAGATTTAATTTCAAGAAAATGGAAATAACCGATATCACCACCACGCCGGAAAAAGATAAACCACCAACAAAACCACTGCAATCCACCACCACAACGGCCCACCACCTGTCGGTCCCACAAGGTTTGACCGATCAAGAATTCAACAAATTAAAGAATTTCATAACCAATTTCCACACCTACAATCTCACATCATCTCAATGTTCATCTCTACTCGCACAACATATCCACGCGCCACTCTCCGTCGTCTGGTCCGTCGTTCGCCGTTTCGATAAACCACAAACGTACAAACATTTCATCAAGAGTTGCCACGTCAGCGAGGGTTTTACAATGACTGTTGGTTGTACACGTGATGTTAACGTCATATCTGGGTTACCTGCTGCTACTAGTACTGAACGATTGGATTTATTGGATGATGAAAATCATGTTTTGGGATTCACGATTACTGGCGGTGAACATCGGTTGAAGAATTATCATGCTGTTACAACTGTTCATGAATTGGATCATGCTGATGGTGATGATAAAGTTACAGTTGTTTTGGAATCGTATGTTGTTGATGTCCCTGAAGGAAATACAGAAGAGGATACAAGATTGTTTGCTGATACAGTTGTGAAATTGAATTTGCAAAAATTGGCGTCTGTGACGGAAGCTATGGCACGTGACGGCGGCGGTGGTTCCGCCGGCCGTTAATATCAGGTGATTATGTTTGTTAATTGGTTTCAATCACACGATCCGACCCGACCCGGAAAAAATCCGCCAATACTTTGTCGTTTTCCTTTTTTTTTGGTTGAATTCAAGAAATGTGACTTTCTTACCTTTCTTTTAATGTTTGCATGGAAATTGAAATTACGGAAGCACCCTTGGACTGTAATGATGGGTTGTTATTTTGAAATTGTACATTGGGGGCGTTTTGGTCAATGGAGTACTTCGTGAATGTTTTCTCTATTTTTATTTATTTATTTTTTTGCTGAAATTGGTGTGGATACAAGATTTATTGGTTAATAAGTTTTTTTTATCCAATCCGTAAACTTATTATCATTAACCAATTATTCATAAAGCATAGAATTCATGTTAAGAGTAATTTAAGAATTTTAAAGCAAGTTATTATTTCACTAAAAAAATTCTAAGATTTTTTTACTTTGTTACGTTATAAATTGCTATGGTAAAATTAAAACATGTAATTTGGTGCAAGCAAAACTTACTTATTACATTAAGATAAACGGTAAATTTAAGATTTTTCTAAATATATCTTAGGGCTGTCGTTAATATGCATAAAAATGTTATACTTGAAAGCTAAATATTAATTTTAAGGACGGTTATTTTAACTGTAAAAAACTTTTAAGTGTGTTAAAAACAGTTCTAAAGGTGTTTAGAAATAATCGAAACAGTAAAATTTGAAACTAACTTATTAAAGAAAAGAAAGGAGAACGGAAAATAACAAAAAATAACTGAATTTGAACGACTAAAATTACAAAGTGGGCCCCACAGACTTTAGTTGTAACAGAAAAATACAAAAAAAATGTAAGAATTAACATAAATAACCATTGAATTCGCTCACCACTTTGCTGGATTTGGAATGGCTAAAAAGCGTGCCGCTACAAGAAAAATAAAGAAAATGACTTGCTGATGTAACCGACATTTTCAGTTTCGGCCCTTCAACTGTTCTACATGTTACAATTATATTATTTTTTTCGATTTGGCTGATAGGTATGAATATTGTTCCGATTTTGGAGACAACTTTGATCCGTTGGTAGATATACTGGTCAATTAAGTTATGATATTCTGGGAGGTGATTTAATTTGTATATCACTAAAATTGATGCAACACGTTTTCGAATAATTAACAATGTGTTATTTTATTTCTATCATAAGAAAAGATAACCGAATAAAAAGGTAATTCGTTACATTTAAATATTTTAAATCATATCAAATTTGAAGGCATATAAGTCAATTTTTATATTTTATATGAACAGAACCTAGTGAAATTCTAAGATAATTAGGGAAAAAGGAAAATGCAACTTTGACAATAGCGTAATCATATTTATTCAAAAAAACTTTGAAAAGTTTAAGGAAATATGAAAAGGTTTATCTAATAATTTGATCAAATAATTTTTTGACAAGCAAGTATTTACGAAACGTTTTTGCACTTTTGAAGGTTGAACGTACTTCTTCCACTTAAAATAATTTAAAAAGTTGTAGATTGTGAATCATGTAGTGGAATTGAGAATGCTCGACTTCGAAAGCAGATTCATGTGTAGGTAACGATGTTTGTTGTACCGTTCACTCTATCTATTCATTGAATTACTTGCTACTGAAGGGGTGAGTCTTTTCCTTCACCCCATATTAAAAAAAAATGATAAAAGTAAAATCACAAATAATAAAACACATTACTTTTTACAAAAGTTCAATGCTAACCAAATCACTACTTTGTTTAGATCACTTGATGATTATGATGTGATCTTAACCATCTGATTTCTTTTATAACATTGAGGGGGACCAGTTTTGTAGTTTGTACATTGATGGAGGACAATATAGTCACTTTATTGAAACATAATCATGTTGAGTGGGGAATAATACGAGGTGGGGATGAAATATGAATATGACATGGAGTATGAGCATGACCCATATTAAACTTATAACCAATCACAATATTCGTTTACTCTTTTAATTTAATCTAATTGAATGGCTAATATTAGGTTTGCATGTCAATGCTTAATTATTAGTTGTACATTATTGTCTTTCCAGTCATTTTGTCACCAAAATGTACTAAAAAGATGCCTGGCCCCATACCCTTGCTCTAATTAGGGAAAATGTACCTCTTTTACCCTTTGAGTTTGCCCTAAATACATTAATTGATCTTTCTTTATTTGGTTATAGACTACATTAACTTTGGTCATTTGTATAGATAAGTATGATATAGTTATGAGCTTTAGTCTTGAATATATGATAATTTTCATGAGGGAGAAACAGGGAACCATGATTCCTAAAGCTTGTCTTATGTTCTTTAGATGAAAAGTGACATTTGTCGATGGAGATGACACCTATATATGATTCCAGCAACACATACATTAGGTACTCTCGAAGCTTAATGTAAACATAACGTTTACATTCAATACCCTTCAACTTTCATACATGTAAGCGTTACCACTCTACTTTACAGTTTACACATAGGCCATAGTTGTACCTAAGTTTGATACAGGTAGTCAGCTAGCAACACACCCTATTTCCCCTTTATTGATATTATGTAAAAACCTAAAATTGCCAACTTTAGGACTAATGATTAGGGGTGTTCATCAGTTCGGTTTACGTTTTCTCGGTGTAATCGGTTCGGTGTATTAGGTTTTGAAAATTTTGAGAACAAAACCGAAAAACGAATTCAAATTGAAAACCGAATCGAAACCGAACCGAAAACCGAATCCGAATTCAGTTCAGTTTTGGTTAAAACCGAAAAACTTAACATTTTTTCAAAAACACCTTTCGACATACAAAACTAAGAAATATGTACGATTATACGATACAAATTATATAAATCTAACTATTAATAATTATTATGTGTTAGCTAAATTCGAGTTTATAAAGCATAAAACTGTTAATGTGTGAATTTTAATGTCCAAACTAAACATTTATTTTTCACAAACAAATGGTAGTTAAAAAATTAAAGTTTTCAAAATGTTAAACTCTTCTAGTCTTCAATCGAATCCGAAAATCGCACATATATATAAATAATAATATATTTATTAAATCGAATTCGATTTTCGGTTTAACCGAATTCGAAAAATTCAAAACTGAAAATCGAACCGAAAATCGAATTCGAATTCGATTTCCGGTTTAACCGAATTTGAAAAATAAAAAACCGAAAACCGAATTCAAATTCGGTTCGATATTCGGATTAAATGGTTTTAAACACCCCTACTAACGACTCTTTAACTCTTTTTAATCATCCTATCGAATGTCGTAGAAACATAGAACTTGATAAGAAAAGTTGCAAATGTATCCCTAATTCCATGGGTATAATTGCATAAAAGTATGACATTTTGGTTGAGTGGAATTGTTAAATTATGTGTTTATAATTCAATCTTACTCCTTCAAAGTTGTATTTCATAGTATTAACTTAACTTTGTTAAGTTTCAGGAAGTAGGAGGGCTTGGATGTCATTCTTCATAGTTGCAGTAAAGAAAGATTGAAGTTTGGGTTGTTCCTGCTCTTGTGCATTCTGGAGGGGTTATTTTATAAATATGCATTTAGGGTTATATTTAACCTTGCTTTTGTTTTATTTGGTTAACCAAGTTTGTATGAGAAAAACTTTTTCTCTGCCGTTTTCTCTTTGTTCTTTGTTATTGTGTTTAGTTTTGAGTGATTATTGAAAGAATTCAGCAGTTAGATTCATGTTTTTAACAGGAATTGAAGGTGTAAATGTTGGAGTAGAATATCTTTCAATGTAATTTGGTTGGATGCATAGATGATCGAACTAGTATTTCATTAGCTTGATGGGGCCCCAACACCTTTTCAAAATATTGGTACCTTTAAAAGCTAATATCACTTTCCATTATCTAGCAACCACTCATGATTTACTATTAAAAATGTTAGTTCTAAATTTTGTCGATTTTCATTTCAAAATTAAAAAGTTATCTCAAACATAATCAGTAAGGAAACAAATAAGAATATTGATGTCCGATACCATGAAAGAAAATAAGTTAAACAATAGTGTAAATTGGTTAATGGTTGATGTGGTTTACACGTATTTTCACTATTAGTCTACGTGCTTTATTTGTTGCATTAAGTTCAAAAATTCAAAAGTTGCTGCACGCGTAGTCTCTCCTCTACTTAAAATGTCTAAAATACTCTTGGTGAACGCGCTTAGAATATCTATTTTGCTCGGCGAGAGAAGGGTATTTAAGTCATTTTAAGTAGATGATGGACCGAGCGTACAACAACTTTTGAGTTTTTTAGACTGTCCACACAACAAACAAAATACGAGAACTAACAGTGAGAATATATGTAAACCATACCATTCATGCGATCTCCTCTAAAAATAAATAATACGTAGCATTTAGAAAGCGATAGAGCAACTGCTATGACAATCAGGACCCAAATGGTAGACTTTGGTTATCTAATTAATTATACACTCGTGGGTCACGATGTGATGGATCCAGTTACTTTGTGCACCCACATCGTTTAATCCATGGGTTTTATAGTTTCTACAAACGAGAATAAACTATCAAAACACTCAACAACCAACCCAAATCGAACTAATTAGTCCTGGCCTTTTTCGTCTACACCTTCAACTGTTCCGTCATTGATCAATTGAGGACAAATACAATGAATTTGCATATCCTTAATTTATCGGTAAGACAAAAACCAACTCTCGAGGTTTTTGTATCTGCTTTTGTTTATGTTTTTAAGGTTTATGGTACACATCAACCATAAAATTCTCAATAAGATAAAAAGTATAGTGACAGTATATAGAGTAGTTGGTTTTCTGACTGCCCTCCCGACATGTCTCACAACTAACACGTATAGTACGTGAAAGTCTTTTGAATTGATACTATTTTTATCAACCATACAAAGTTTACGGTACACATCAACGATAATAGTTACCTAAGTAGTTAGACAACGAAAATAATGGGATCAACAACCTCTAAATGGTTAATAATGGTTTAATCACCAAATTTTTAACTTTCTTTCATTTTAACCCTTCAACTTTTTTTATCATGTTTTACCCTTTAGCACTAAGTTAAAAGGGTTAAATTACCGAAAAAAAAGTTGAAAGTTTGGTCATTAAACCATTTTTAAACTTACGTTCAATTCATTAATGAAACATGGTCAACCGGTGACAAGTTACAAAAATGGTTATTTCAAACAGTCAAACAAAAGGGATTAAATTTTGATCAACCTATAAGTTAAAACATTAAAACATTATAAAAAATGTTGAATAATTTTGGTGTTTAAACTTTAAACTATTATTAACTCAAATCTAAATGGTCAAACAATGCATATGTAAACGTGGTTACATCAACCACGCAAAATAAACGAATAAATATACAAGCAATAAACCCACAACATCATTTTTCTAGCCGAAATAGAGACCCTGCGAGATCACTATAGATCCCCTCGGGATGGTGTCACTGTTCATCTCTAAATGGTTTTCTTCATTAAGCTTCGCACCTTAACTTGATGGATGAACTTGTGTAGATGGTGAATGGAAATTAATAAAGAGTTGGTTAGTTATTGAAGTGTTGATATAAATTAACGAATTAACTTGTGGTTGTGATAAAATCAAATGTTTGGAAACTAAAAGTGAAAGCAGAAAAGCACTGGGATGAAATGGAGCGGCTAATTTGAGGTTTTGTTTTCTTGGGAATTAACGGCCCAAGGATGATGGGCTAATTGACATACGGGCTATCTGCATGGGTTTGATTGTTTTCTTGTTTACCGGTTTTTAATTTTATAAAAACATTGACCATTTGACCGGGTGTTGTTACTATGATAAGATAATGTGCAATCGGTTTGGGGTCGACTCGGGGTTGAAGGTCACGTGTGTGGGATGATTTAGTGGTTGGAATCAAAACATCAAAAATTCATTCGGATGCTGAGGTTTTGCTCCACTTTTTTTTTTTAATCTCCTTTCATGTTAAAAAAATGACTACAATATTTTAAATACAACCTTTTACCTTTAATCTCTCAATTTTTAATATATAGTAATTTAAATTGTGTAATGTTTATTTTGTTAATTTGTTAATATAATTAATTAATAGGATAATATGGTCAAAAATTACTAAATTAGTGGTGAATGGTTAAAAAGGAAAATGTACGAATCATCGTTAATTGACAATCGACAACCAACAAAGCTAATGGCCATATTTGTTTTGTAATCCTTTTAGGCCGGCTTACTTAATTTGAGAAAGTGTTATTACTTTGGCTAGTGATAAATACAACATATATTTTGATTAAAACACCAATTCGGGTTTGGATGAGTCACCTATATGAACTCGCCAACACATCAATTTGAAAAAGTGTGAACCCGGACACAAGTTAATACGTCCACTAGCTTTTGGGAACACGAAACCAAACACAATACTCTTCGCATCAAAGACATGCTCAAATTGCGATTTATTGAATTGAACACAAATGGAATATGATGTACGGATGCTAAAAATGGAATAACAAAAGAATAGCCCATGCAGGTCTCGAACCTGCGACCTTCGCGTTATTAGCACAACGCTCTAACCAGCTGAGCTAATAGGCCAACTTGTTTCTGTTCAAACAATTACAATACTTAAAAACCAATATATATATCAAAGACTAGATTGAAGTAATGAAAAGAGAATGGGGTGAGAGAGGCTCGAACTCTCGACCTCAGGATCACTCTTAAGCTATGAGACCTACGCGCTAGCCAACTGCGCCACCACCCCATACATTTCATCCTACAAATTAATTTCAAAATATGAAGAATCAAAGGGGTAAAGGATTTTTGAGGAGTAGAAAAGACAGTTTCATCTCCACGATTCATTTTATGATTCAACTGTCCATATAATTTCATTTCACTTGGTTTTGCAAATACGTTTGGAGAGAGGGACCTAAATGCAATTTGTATTAAATGAGGTGAGTGGGTAAAATTTGGGCATCCTTTTTTGGTGAGATGCATTCATCATTTCTCTTTTAACAAAAAACACACATAATACAAAAACACTCTCTTTGTGTTACTGCATTTTACGTTTAAGATGGTGGAAAACTGATCTAAAAAAGTAGATCTTGAAAAATCACTGCATTTTACGTTTAAGGTGGTGAAAAACTGCTTTTTTGATTTTCTTTTTCATTGGATAAATTTTCGGACAGGTTCACAAATTTTTTAAAATTGCAAATAAGTCCCTAATGGCAGGAGGGGGACAGTTCACAAATTTTTTAAAATTGCAAATAAGTCCCTAATGGCAGGAGTGGGACCACGGGTGAAACGTATCACTTTTTAATTGGCCAAAAACTTGTTTTTTCTGCCTCTCACAAAGGGACTGCTTCTTTATATACCACTTATTAAAAAAAACACAAAAGTTATGGATCATAATGTTTTTTTTTTTTTAAATAAAATAAAAATGGTTGTACCTTATGATTTAAAGTCGTTGATAATTAATGAATGGTAGTTGAAGTACCCTCTTTTAAATATGAAAATCATCAATTAAAAACAGTCATTAAACAACATGTATAAAATACACAACATGCTAAATTTATGTGTGGAGTAGCATAATTCAAGGGATTATAACTAAATTTAGATGGTAAAAATGAATTTGTAAAAATATTAAAGAGGATTCATATGTTCACATTCTCTAATCTTTCCCATCCTCATCAATCATGAACCACCAAAACGTTTAACACAACAATTATTATTATTATATTATACATATTAATACTAAATCTCCTCTCCCTCATTCCCACATAATTCTCCCTAACATCCAACAAGATTTCTCATTTATTTTCGTAAAACATGCATATAATTTGTCTAGGTTGTCATAGCATTCCAAGAACAATCTCGAGTAATGATGTTACGGAAGGATCCGGGGTTGAACATGGGCCTTGTCCAAGACCATTCGTAACAAGAGAGGTTCAACGTAAACCTCCTTTGACATTGGTTCGTGGACCTTCGAAGAAAGTAAAAGGCAAACAAAATGGGATCGTTGGCATGCCCCCGATTAGTGGAGTAATGATCAAAGATAAAAGCCTAAAACGAAATGATATTAAGAAAGAAGCTTGTAAACCGAGGTTAATGAGAAGTTCTGGGATGAGAAGAGATTGGAGTTTAGTGGATGTAAATGAAATAATGAATTCCTCATAACTGGACAATTCATAAAAATAAATAAATTATATGTATGTATATATGTGAAAAATGTATATAAATTGAAGATAATCTATTGTAATTAATAAGTTTGATCATAATAATACTTTCTATGGATCTTCATAACAGAGGCACATTGATAGATTATTATTATTTTTTTATTTTTGCCTCCATTAATCTTTGATATACACTTTATACATTATTTATTACTATTGGATTATTGTGTTTTGAAGAAATTTTTCAATATATGATTAGTCTTTTATTGATATTTAGATTAGATTGTTGATATACAAAACAAATTGCAATAATAATCGAGAGTAAAAAAAATAGGAAACTCAAAAAAGGCCAGCCCGCAATTGATGGCCAAACAGGACCCAATATCCAAAAGGTTATCTTACAGCAATCACTGGTAAAAACCAACCCAAAAACCATCCACCTGAATTTTTTTTTCCTTTTTTTTTTTCTAATTAGAAAATACTTTTTGAGTGTGTATTTTCCTTAATCGTCGTTGTAAAAACAGATTGAAACTATATAAACTTTTTGATCGGACGAACTATACCCAGAGGCGAATTTACATGTATGTTAGGTGGGTCATTGGACCCCCTTAGACAAAAAAAAAATACTACAACCCATATGATATTTTCTTCATGGACCCTCTTGCAATTTAGTTTGGGCCCCCTTGGACTCTTGGTTTCTTATAAATGAATGCTTTACCAGTCCACCTTGTTAAATAATAGTAAAACAAGTCCAATTCATTAATTTACTCACTGTCTGACTTTCGCTTCTTTAAAATTTAGTGTTAACTGTTTGTGTTAGACTATGGAAATTTAAGGATTTTATCCTCTTTTTTATATGAGAGATAAACAACTTTACAAATTCATATTAGTATTGAAAGATCAAAATACGAGAACTTATAAATCATATATAATAAAAATGAAACCATAGATGTTCTAGTGTTTCACATATAGAATCTTTCGATTGTTAAACATTAATTAATGGATTTTCGTATGAAAAGATGTGGTACATGTTAAAGGATATATATTGGAGATATGTTTAGATTGTTATGATTCGTTAGTGTTTATCTCTATGCACTATAAATTAGATTGATTTACTTTTCAATTAGTATTAGTTTCCTATTAGCATTAGTATTAGATTTATTTATCAAGTTAGTCATGTCTATAAATATAGACCATTGTAATCTATTTTAGTTCAATCAATTCAATCAAATAAACTACATTCTTATTTATAATTTAACAGTGCATACTATTGATAACAATGCTCGTATGAATTATTTTCAAAATATGAAACCTCGACGAAGAAATTAGTATTAACTTTAGATGTTTATTCAATTTATATTCTATGTTTTGTACTATTGACCCGATCCGATTTGACCAATTTATGCGGCCATTTATCTATTGCTTTAACACTAGTGTTCTTAATGATCCACGTGAGTTTGAGTTATAGATTCGCCTGACTATACCATATAATGTTTGGTTTGCTTAGTGATAGTATAGTATTTACGAAGGTGTTTAACTAAATCTCCTTTTAATCTATGCATATAAGTTGTTGTATAGTATACATTTTCATTTGCCATAAACATTTTACAAGTCAAAAAAGGTGTTTGAACATGTAAAGTTTTTCATGTTCCTTTGCCTCACCAGCTTGTAAATATATTCTCCAAATGTTTGCAAATGTTTACATTCGCAATAATTTATTGTGTTTAGATCTGGTATGAGCATAACTCGCACTATGGGGGAAGAGGGTGCAGTAGGTTGGCGCGTCGGTTTTGAAGCTTCGGTTAAGCGACGAAGGAACTGACGAGATGGTGGGGCCCGGCGCAATCAGCTAGGGGCTAGTAAGTCTTGCTAATATCAAGAAAAGAATAGCTCCTGAAGGTTACACGACGGCACCCGAAACCACAACTGACATATGAAGTTTCTGGATGTAGTTGGATGTGATTATTGGTTAAAGCATAGAAGGATCTCCTGTCAATAGTTATAGAGAATTACATTATAGCTTTAGGACTTGACATGTCATAGGTGGTGTAAATGTCCTTATTTATTATAGGATGAAGATGATTCACTCACCAAGAAGACCGTCTACTTAAATCAACTTTTTTTATTATTTTTGACTACTAAAAATTAAAAAAAAATAAACATTACCAAAAGATATATTGTCTTTTTTATTTATATTTTTCCAATCTTTACAATCCTATATATATACTCACACTTCAGACATTTATTTTTACACATCTACAACTACAAACAACTCTTGTTTACACAACAACTCTTTATATATACACATTACTGTATTATTTAAATTTGTGTTTAAAATATATAAGTTAAATAATGTGTAGGGTCGTAAAAATTGAAGTGATTAATCATGTTTTTAGTGTTTAATCAATTGATAGTCAGATTGAGAAATTATTGATGTGGTTTTGAGTTGTCATAAACTAATCAGTCAGTTTTCTGTCGGTACTCGACAGTGGTCTAAGCTTAGTGGGTAACCCTACTTTTGATGATGATAGATATACATTTAACAACTTTCATTTTATTTATCGGAGTCCAAAAACCAAACGTGCTTCTTTTATTTTGGTAGCGACACTTTTATTTTAAAAGGGGTCCGGCCCCTCTTCACACCATTATTTCGTGCGGCACGTTTATTCCGCGTTCCATTTTTTTTATTTATTTATAAAAAAATCTTGCATATGAAAAAAACTTGCATATAAAAAAATATAGATTAGATATTTGTTTATTTTGTGTGACGCAAATTCACTTAACGTTCTAGAAACACCTCATCGTCTTCTATATTTATTATCTTATTATTATATATCAATCAAATAGAATAAACATAAAAAACACATCAATAGTATAATATGCAAAATGCTAAAAGAAAATGGTTTTTATAGCTACCCTAAATCATCATCATCTACCATAAAAGGTTAAATGCCCATTAGTTGGCATTCATGGTAACATGCAATTTTAGGCCTTGTGTTTCCTACACCACAAAGCATGGTATGTTCATATATCAGCCATCCATTTAACATTATGTTTCACCTCCCCAAATCCAAAGAAACTTGAACTTTTAGTAACAAAATTAGGCTCATAATACTAACATTTCATGTCACATAGACATAAACATTAAACAGCATTCTAAAGCTTACATAGGAAACTCACTTATTTAACTAAAAACATACACATAATTAAACAAACTTTACTACGAGTACTATGTTACATAGCTTACAAAAAAATAGCTACAGCTTCACTCATTGCCTTAACTTCATAACGGATCCGAAAATCTGTTTGTTAAGGCTAACCGGAGCTGATCTTGAGTGTACAAACGACCACCCATTTTCACGGTCGCTTGTTGGATCATCAAGTCGTTCACAACCGAAACACTCGAATGGTTAACTTCCAAATCGAGTTCCTTTAACGCAAGCATTAGCCGTGCAGCGGGGTGGTTTTTCTTGTTACTTTGAATCCTAATCATTACGTCCCAACCTATAACCTTCACATCGACATCCAAATCCGCCATTTGACGGTGATTAGTCGTCGATACTTTCATATCTTCGGGTATTGATATAGCTGAAGAAGACGATTGCCTCGAGTCTTTACTTAACAGCTCTTTCTTTAACAAATCAAGTTGGTTTCTCAACTCTTCTTTGTCAGATTGTGTGTTTTCGAGCTTTGTTTTAAGCTCGTTAATGTACAAAATCGCGTCGCCTAGAAGAGACGCTTTGTCCATTTTCGAAACGTTTGGGACAACGGCTCGTAACGCGTAAAATCGCTGGTTTAGTTTTTCTCTTCTTTGTCTCTCGGCTTCGACATGATTCAATGGTTCTTCGCGACCGTTAGCCGGTTTTCGTCCTCGTTTTCGAGGCTTCTTTTCTGGTTCAACGGTTCTACTGCTTTCGACTTCTCGGATCATCGACGCGTCAAGATCCGAGTGGTCAGAATCGGCTCCGGTGAACGCGCCAGCACCAGATTTCACGGTACTAGACGATAGAATCACACCGGATACGAAAGAGAGCATTCCGTCTTCGTTACTTCCGCACGAAGTCGGAGATCTCTTCTTCTTGTAATTACTGTTTTTACTGTTAGCATTTTTGTTATTTTCCTCAACTCCGATGAACGGAGACTGACCGGAGAACAAACCGCCGGTGTTCGTCGAACTCCTTTTACTCTCGCCGAAATTCAGAATTTTGCCGGATTCCGGCTTTCTGCCGCCATTTGCGCCGTCAAACGATCTGAACTCAGAGAAATTCAACTCTCGACTTCCGAAGAATCCGTGAGAATTAGGATTTCTACCAGATCCAGCGTTTTCAGGCACCGAATTAGCGTTTTCAAAGGGGAAATGCTTTGTAACTTGAGAATCGATAGCCGGAATAACACTTGCAGTCGCCTGAGATCCAATTACATCAATGGAATCCTTAGTGATCGTGACGGTAGTAGTTGTAGACGAAGCAATCGGATCCGTAATCCAAATTGACGACGGATCATTTTCATTACTTTGATCCGTATTACTAATTTGCATCATTTCACAGCCACCGTTATCATTAAAATTAAACGAAACCCTAACTTTTTTCATCACATCAGAACTATGATAAATTAACTCCGTTGAACCTAATTCAATTACACCATCAGCAGAAGGAATACAAACAATCGTCTGTAATCCAAAACCTTCACCTTGCCGTGCTCGGTCGCAGTGAGACGCCATTAACCGTTCACGTCCGGCAACCCAAACCGGTTGGTTCGTAAACGCAGCTTGACCGGGCAGTCCGTTGCCGTTAACAAACGATTGCGTCATCGAAATTAGAAAGAACCACTCCGTATCAGTCACTTCCTCGTCTACCGCATCGTTTTCAGGCGCTTGCGTGCCCGAAATCATCGAATTCAGCTCGCGGAGTACTTTTTTACGGTACTGTTGTTCGGCTACCGAAGTCGCAGACGGCGTCGTTTTCGTTTTGTTAATTTCGCCTTTATAGTATCCGTCTCCCCATCCTAACATCGGATGATTATAATCGAGTACGGACGATTGCCAGAAGATCGCGTAAGTCCACGATTCACGTGCAGTATCAATCAACCCCTGGAGACGTTGTTGTAACGTATCCTGATTGAACTGATGAACAATTCTCGGAGGTGCTGACGTGGAAGCTGACGATGAAGCTGGAGGTACAGTTGTGGTTGGAGTGTTTGTGTTTGACCAAATTGATGAAATATCGGAAGTGATGAAAGCGTCCATCATAGATGAATTGTCATCAGGAGTCCAATTATTATTCATGGATGGCAATCGGTAATCAGTCATTCCTCATAAACCGGAAATTAAGATTTGGTGATTGGTCGACGGCGGTAAGTGTGTGTGAAAATGTGGGATGAACGAGTGAAGTGAGTGTTTGAGGTGTGAATTGCGGGTGTATTTTAAGTTGGGTGTATTTGTGATGAAGGGCTCGTGTGGTTTCCAGGAATGATAAAAGAAAGGTCCGAGTTATCAACACGTTTTTACTTCTTTATTTTTAACCAGACAGAAAGGATATTATTTTGTGTTTTTTAAACACGGTAACTTTACTATTCCATAACAAACATACACAGTTTTTTATTTTTAGGTATCTTAGGAAATATATTATTATTGACATATTATATTATAATATATATATATATAATATATATATATATAATATGTAATTTAATTTAATTTTAATGATTATATCTTCTTTAGGTGATATTTGGTTAATATTGATTTAATTTAGTGTCTATTATAGGATTGCGTTACTTGTTTACTAAAACTACCTTAGTTAATAACGATTTACCACTAGAAGTAACTTTGTGTTTTATTTTAATATATAATAATAAAATAATAATAATATAATATATTAATATCTAAGTGCACACGGAGTCGGAGCAATTTTTACGACGTTCCCAGTTGAGAACGTCGTCGGACGACGTTCCATCACTCTGGAACGGCGTTCCCGACAGCGTCTGATTCGGCGTTCGGGACATAACAGTGCTTTAAATAACTTTTTTGTTTTCTATTTATCCAACGGCTAGTTTGATTAAATTTTACAAATATTGAAAATCGCATGAAACTTTACAAAACTTTATAAAGTGTATAATGGATTTATATTCAAAAGTATACAAGAGATAACCTACCACGGAAGATATAAATCGTTTGTATGCAGAACATGAAGAAATTCATGATTTTTTAGGAATGCTTGAAAGCATAGATTGTATGCATTGTGCTTCGGCAAAATGTCCAAATGCATGGAAAGGACAATATACAAGAGTAGAGGCGATCGTGGGTATCCAACGATTATGCTTGAAGTTGTTGCATCATACGATATGTGAATGCATACTTTGGGGTTGCGGGGTCGAATAATGACTTAAACATCCTTAATTCATTTTCATTGTTTAACAACTTAATTAATGTGACAACCCTAAAAATACGGTAAATTCCGTACATCATTCTTACGTGCATATTAGGCTAATTCTCTTTCTAATTAATATGAATTCGTTTTCATCGAATTAAGTCTTGCACAAAGCCCACGCTTGCATATGAAATGCACACTATTTTAATACGGGATGCATTCGTAATCATTAAGAATTACACAAACAATCGGTAGAGACCTACACCCACGAACGTTGGTGATCAATTTTCATAAATAACATAAATCTATTTGAATATAAATAGCAGTTATTTATATTATGATAATTATGCTAATATATAAGCATAACAACCTTTGATAATCGATAAACGTTCACGAGAACTAAAAGACGTGCAACAACAAGATAGATTATGTAATTAACCAAACGAGTTAATGATAAATATTTGAATATTATTAAAACCAACTAGTAATATTCTAATACCATTAATTTACCATAATTACCACTAAATCACCTTAATTACATAATTAACAGTTAATTAATCAAGATTAGTGTTTAACGACCTAATTAACTAACCCTAATCCTAACTAGTTGAGAAGTCAAAGGGGACCCCTCCCCAAACCATCCACCACCTCCCATGGTCCCTTTTTGGCCATCACTTACACCATACTTACAACCATACCTCCCCTCATGTCTTACACTTACTTGACTTCCATGTACATTCATTCAACACACCACTCTTCACAAACAAACACACACACACACACATACACTCTCCTCTCCTCCCTCCTCAAACCTACAACCAACCTTCCCCCTCTCTCACTTTAATTTTCAAGAACACCACCACAAATCACCCTAAACCACCATAAATCACCACTTTTAAACCATAAATTAAGGCTCTTTTAACATATAACCACCTACAAATCATAACACTACTACATTCCCATGAGTAATCTAAGTTAAACACAAGGATTGAAGCTAAGAATCATTCACAAGGAAATCAAACTCTCATCTTGCTCCAAATTCATCCTAAAGCTTTGTAAGGAGACTTTTCTCTAATATTTAACTTTATATATGTGTTTATGCTAAAAATATTCACTCGTACTAAAATATGCTTTTAAACTAGTTACTTTGTCTTTTAAAAACATTAATTAGTAAGTTTAACCAATAAAAAGTCTATAAACAAGTTTAGAGACTTTAAAAATGCAAAATATATGTTCTATACTTTAAACTCTTCATTTATATGTAATAAACCTTATTTATGTTAAAATAGTTATTTTAAACTAAATAACACAATAAACTTGTAATGACATAAACTTTGTGGTTTAAAAGCTAACTAAACTCACTTTTGGGTGAAAAATATCAAAAAGAAAACTTAAGGGATTAAATATGTAAAATTCGGATTTTTGAGGACTGAAATGTTAAAAACAGTTTATTTAGAGTTTATAATGTTAATCTATGGATTAAAGTATTAAAGACCAAACCCTTGTGGTTAAAAACCAAGAAAACTAAACTATGCGGTTAAAAGTGGAAAAATGAGAACTAGAGGGACTATACATGTAAAAACAGAAACTTTTGGACCTTAGCTGTGAAAATCAGTAACTTATGTATATTATCATATAAACCATGATTTAAAACAATATCCATGTGTTTAAACACTAACAAACCAAAGTATTGTGCAAGAAATGGAATAAATGAAACTAGAGGGACGAAAAGTGTAAAATCTGTAAGTTATGGACTGAGATGGTAAAATAAGTAAGTAAAATGATATTAAAGCTTAATCTATAGTTTAGAGTGTTAAAATCAAGACTTGTGTGGTTAAAAATCGATAAACCGAAAGATTCAACCTAAAATGACAAAATAGAAACTACAAGGACTAAAACCGGCATTTAGAAACTTTGAGGACTGTTAAGGACCCGCTGTAAATCAGGGGACTTTATTATAAAATATACATTAAGACATGATTAGTGTATAGACCGAGAAATCGTGAAAACCGAATTATAACAAGTTAAAACGTACATTAACGATAAATGTTTAAAAAATGAGTTATAAAACCTATAGCATTATTAAAAATGTACGTTAGGTCTAAGCAACATGATTATATTATAATAACGTACAACACACAATTAAAAGTCGATTAAATGAAATCGTGAACTTCGAATCAAATAGGATCGAGACGATACATATGACTAATCAATAATCAACGCTATCAATATATTACGAATAATAGTATATTATAAGGTTGACATAAACGATTGTAGTATTTTGAAAACTATAAATGATCACAACGTGTCGCATACGCCTATGAGGGCACATAAAACCCTAGTTGAGTGAACAACTAGCATAGACGGACTATTAAGTCGTCTACATTTATTAACTCGACCTCATGCGTTTGGGGCACTAAGAGACTTATTTGAGCTCATTTACTTAAACTCATTTTGCTAGCACGCTCGGATTCAGGTGAGTTCACAGCCCCTATTTTACTGTTTTAATGCTTTCAAACATTGGGGTGAAAAATATATAACTGATTTATGCGATTATTGAAACCTGACAACGTATCCTTATGGGAGCCTAAGTTCTCAAGTTGTAATGCATAGAAGTCCTTTTGCTTACAATGACTATAACCATTAGCTTGATGACGCTAGCCACTGAATATACGGATAGTACTATCGGGTTGACGTTCCCTCCCACTGTTTTGGTTAGTCGCGCTAACTAGCAACGTTGTTTCGCATCGAGGATCGTATATTTACATTTTCCAAGGCAAACGATTCATTATAAGTCGTGGATTGGTTATAGGCTTAGTTTCAACATATTAACTCATAGGTTTTGCAAACCTATTGGGGGATCACCGTCTATGTTTCAAACTTTAAATAATTGTACATTAGGCCTTCGATGCCATACTTTGATTTACAGATGAACTTTACTAAATGATGGTTTATGATTGAGTCTTAAACCTGTGAATTCACTCAAGAATTATGTTGACGTTTTAAATATGTTTTTCAGGGAATTAGCTATGCCGCAAGACCACATGCATATTGGGACCGTACTTGCCACGATAATTAGGATGTCATATGTTGAACAAATGGGATTTACTTATGATACTAACTTAATGTAGTTTTATTTATAATATTCCGGAACTTATCTTTTGTAAAAACAATGTATTTGATAACATTGCTATTTTGACGGCTTGATAAGCCGTAACGTTTGTAAAACTATTATTGGCATATTAATATTATAGATGTTCTGCGATAATCATACGCTCTCGATTTATTATCGATTGATCAAGTCACGCCCCGAGCTTCCGCCATAATTATTATTATTCTAATTTTGGGGGTGTGACACTTAATGACTCCGCTTCTCAAATCCCGTATCAAGTGACTGATGTAGATTACCAAAAAGGGTACTATCTTGTTGACGGGATATACCCGGCATGGGCATCGTTTGTTAAGGGTTTTTCAAGTGTAGTTGATCCAAATAGAGTGTATTTTATTAAGAAACAAGCGGGTGCCAGAAAAGATGTTGAACAAACATTTGGTGTTCTTCAAGGCCGTTGGCATTTATTACAACGAATCACGTATGCTTGCATCATATTGCATAACAAGATTATCGAAGACAACATGTTTAATATTGCTGAGAATGATGAGTATTACGTACCGATTGGTAATATACAAGATACTTGGATAGAGATGTGTGACACATACGGGAGGAAAACTAAGAAATTACGTGATAAATACATGCATGAGGGACTTTGATCCGATGTTGTCGAACATCTTTGAAGGAATCATGAAGCGAGACATCGTCAAGAGTAGTTTGTTTGTGTTTTAAATTGTTTGTCTTTAATTATTAAGAATTTTTAATTATAAATTATGTACTTTTTTTAGGACTTTGAGCGTTTTTATTTATTTATTTTAATGAATGTTATTTTTTATTTAATTTATTTTAATTTATTCAATTATTTGTATTTACATAATTAAAAAAATAAACTCGAGAACACTATCCTTCACTCATCTACTTTTTCAGTCAATAGTGTTCTCCAACAACACTGTAATCACAGTGTCAGCACTCCCCGTGCTCTAATAGAACAGAAAAGGACATAGTTCATCCTCTAAAAGTTAAAAGTTAAAACATCGTTGTTTCTTGAAGTAAATATCAATCAATTATCATCGTGGTATTAGTTAATCATATTGTAAATAAGAGCACCCGGAGTGGGAAGCATTTTTTCAGCGCTCAGCAATGAGAACACTGTCGGACGCCATTTCCCCACTCTGAAAAGATGTTCCGATCACCGTTTTCGTTGGGACACTGCTTAATGGATTTCTTTATTATTATTTTTTTTCTTTATTTATTTTTTCTTAACATGTTTTCTTTTTGTTTGGAGTGTGTATTTTTCAGTGCGTGTGCTGATGTGTATGTGTGTGTTGCAGGGTGTGTGTGTGTGTTGCAGGGGTGTGGACTGTGGAGGAGGAAGACAATAATAGGGTTTTTAACTAATTAGGTCAAACCCAATAATATGTTTAAAATGGGCTAATTAAATTGGGTTAATTTCTTTTAACTAATTGAACTATTAATATACGCTAATTATTTTTTCTTTGAATTAAAATTATAACTAATTAATTCTGTTTAAATATTTTATATATTAAATTTGTATTTTTTAATTAATTTATTGTTTTATTCATTTATGTCAATTTATTAAAATTATGTTCTGAATATAAAAATTTTATAGGCATAATCCTTCTATTTACTCAAAAGTATTTTGGTAATATTAACAAACTAACCCGCATGTTAGTTTTGTTATTAAGAACACATTAGTTAAATTTAGAGTAATAAAAATTCAAAATTTTACCTCATAAACCAAGTTAGATACGCAATGCTACGGGAAAAATAGTAAATTGTGTATAAAAAAAGTTAGGTACTCGAGTTTATTAAGTTTATAAGTATAACTTGAATTGAATTGAAATATTTCGATCATTGTATTACTAAAAATCAAACCGTCTATGTCATCTTCCGATATTGATTTATTTTTATTTTTTATTTTTTAATTAAATTAGATTGTATCAAATGCGGTTAGATTTTTCAATTTGTATGTGCAACCCTTTCCAAAAATCATAGCTGATGTACGTTTACGTTCTAATAAAGTAATCGTAGCTGTTAGAACTTAAATACTTGTTCTAGAATCTCATACAATAAAATAGATACATATACACCTAGAATTCAAAGATTCCAATATTACATGTATTGACGTCTAAAAACCCTTTTGATGTTATGTTTGAGTTATTAAATCATACATTATAATTATAATCATAAGTTATTACGAATATAAATTTATAGGAGTAATAAATAATCTGAGGAAAAAAAATAAGTGTTGATTAATCCTCCATATATAGAGAGATAAAATAAAAGTTGGGTTGGTTTAAAAATAGAAATCACTATAAGCATAAGATTGATAGAAGATTGGTACGAAATGAAATATAAAGCTCATCTACTATAATCAATCTATGAGTTTGATTTCTATATTTTGATTCCTAAAATAGCAACCAAACAATTAAATGGGTGTCAATCTCACCTTCTAAACTCTCAAAACAAACACACCTTTTGGGTAACGAGAAGCGTAGAAAGTATTTTATGGTTGTCAAGGGATAAGTTTGGGTTAAATGCAAGTGATGCTATTTATTTTCATATATAAAATAGTAAGACACGAGTTTAGCGTGATATTGACATGTTTAAAAAAATTATTTAATCCTTAATCATCCACTAGGCACTTGGGACATATATATACCCCCACTTTTCTGCATGCGCTTATTCTTAAAGTCCGTATAATGTAAAACAATCATATCTTTACATAACAAATCACCTTCTAGAACTTTGTTTGAACGATTTTAGAAGATTGATTAGCAATTTATTGTCCCGGAGTTGGTGGATCCTGATTATCATTTATGTTTTAGGCCGATTATATTTGTATTTCTGTCATTTTTGTAGGAGTCTAATCTTAATCTCGATTTTTATGTAGAGTGTAAACTTTAGCTCCCAATTTAAATCTTGTAGTATGTGTTTGGCTTTAGCTTTGTATTGTACTTTAGTTTTTAATAACAGTCTGCCTTTTCTAAAAAATATGTTATTTATTTAATTTTTGCAAGCTTAGCATTTTCCGATTAAACCTTTAAAGATTATTAAAGAGGACTAATTTTATCTATTTATTTAATTGTATATAACAGATAGAAATAGTCAAGCTATTCACCTTTACTCTTTGAGTAAATAATAATGGTGATAGTAATAATACGGAGTAATATAGAAAAAGAAAAAAAAAACATTTGGAAACGCGTGTATTAAAATTTTAAAGCATTTGCGAAAGAAAAAAAAAAGAGAGAGACGCTTCGCCGCGACACACCGTAGTATGACTGGACGAGTCTTGGAAAGTCATGGTCAAATAGTCAACAGTGATAAGGAAGACAACACGGTCAAACACCAAAATTGATAATTCACACGTTTTATTGTTTTAGTATACAAACCACGAAACCAACAAATTTTCTAGTTTCTATTTATTAATGGCATATACAAAATGCTCTAGAATCTGATTGTTCTTTTGTTTTTAACTACGTACTTACATACTAAACATTGTTTATTTATCAACCTATTGCTTAAACAAATCGAATTGACTAGAACCAGTTATAATATTACGAGTTAGCATATCATAGTTTTATTGTTAAAAACAAATAATAATAATTTTTTTAAAAAAGTGTTGTCGGAATCTATTGAACGAACGAAAGTGGGGGTATATATACGTTGAACGAACGAAATCGAGATTAATGAGCGTCGTCAGCATCTATTGATCGTACGGAATCTATTGAACACACTAAGACCACTCTAAACAGTGACTGAAACTGACTGACATCTGTCATCGGTGACACCGTCACTTTAATTTTTGAGCTCGCATTTAACAATATATCTTTTATTTATATATACACACGAAAAAGAAAAAGCAAAAAACAAAGAAGTGACGGACCGTCGAATATCCGACGGAAGAAACCGACGGCTCCGTGCCATTGGTGTCGGTTTCAACTGACGAAATACCGACATTGCCGTTAGGAGTGACCTAATGAGAGTGACAAATTACTTGGATGTTAGAACAGTCGTTAACGAAAGTAGTACCTTTTTCAAAAAACTTTTGCTAAGTTATGCAGTATTATCATCTAAAAAATTTGTGCCTAAACCTAACTTTATTATTTTCGTCGAAAAATCTTCCAACAGCTCCTAAATTGAACGATCGGAGAAGAAAAACGTTGGGAATTTAGGAAAGCTTTTTAGTATCATAATCGCATAAACGCCTGGCCCTCATGATCTAAGTTTTCATTTATGTTCTCTGTAACGATTTGATCAAGTATATTAGCTCTATCTGTAAATATTTGGACAAATTACATCTCACATTTCCTAGTAAAAGCATAGCTACAGAACGATGGTTGACATACGGCAATGAGACTAAATGCATCGTATTCAAGTCCCGATATTTGTGGAAACATAATTACTTCTACTGAATTGATCTTAAACTTACAAACACCAAAATTACTAAATTAGAAACTGTACAAATGATTTTGTTAGGTATCTCTAACTAAATTTGCCGCTACTTAACTGACATCCTGGACGTATTTCCATCTGACACCTTAGACTATGAATTAATTACATTTTAATCCTTGTACTATTATTCTTTCTATTAATTACAACTTTGATCCCTGGACTTATCTACATATATGCCAACAATATATTTGTGGTGGGGTGTGTGTAATTGTGACCTTTCTAAAAAAAAAGCTGCATCATAATTTCTATGCATTTTTTAAACGACAACAACAGTAAAGAAAGAAAAAATAAAACACACTTCAGAATTCAGATGGGTTCAATAATACCATGTTGGCGGCTTACTCGTGCTCCGTTGGATTTGAAGCCCATGTTTCATATCATGAGTCCAATTAGCATGAGCCTAGTGGACCAGTTGTTATTGTCCTCTTACATAATTAAGCCCACATTTCATATCAATGAGTCCAATGGACTTACCAGTGTGGAAACAATATTTAGGGTATGAAAAGAAAATAAGAAAGGAAAGTCAACTAAAGCTTCTGGTCCAAATTTGTATTAAAGTTATTAACGGACCCCATAAGAATAGTCGGTGCTAGATAGCATGGTTTGGTGAATTGAATATTTATAGTTACATAAATTAACCACTAGTTATGATTTTTTTTCATGCATTAGATTATATATATATATATATATATAGGGTGAGGATCCCGTGAGAACTCAGCTTCTTCCATCCGCCCCTTTATTTTCTTAAAACAAAATTAGCCTTAATCTTTGATTCAAAATTACTTTAATATGAATAACATGTTAATTAAACAAATTACATTTTTGTATTCTATTTATATAGGTGCAAATCAAACTTTTAATTTTCTTTAAGAAAATTTAGGTGCAGAACGAGAGCAGGTGCAGAACGTCGATAGGTGCAGAGTTGCAGGTAGGTGCAGAACGAAAGCAGGTGCATAACTAGAGCATGTACAAAACTACTAGCGATGAACAAAGTAAAAAATCCATTGAAATCATCACCTCCGCAACGTATCAATCGTAGCAACGGTTAGCTGCTTAATCACGCCACCACCGTTTCCATCTATGGCGATTGCGACCGAGACTTCCAGATTTATCGTTTATCCCCGAGGTTAAAATTTTGGCTTGAATGATTCGTACAATTTCTTAGCACTGTTATCCCATATGATTCTTCAAAAAAACTAATCGATATTAGCCTCTATTATGAATGATGGTTTATGTCGATCTAAGAGTAAGTGGTGGCGATAAACTTTATCTAAGTCGCCGGCAAATCAAAGTACAAGGCGGTAGATCGGTGATGTTGACATGTCGGTGAATATCTGGCCGGCAAAATCAGACGGAGACTTACATCAAAGGTGGTGACGGAAGAGTTTGTGAGATAAATCGGAAATTGCGGTAGTTGTTTGGTAAATAGGAAATGACGGTGGTGATGCTTGTAGGTAGTTGTTTGGTTTTATGAATGGGTAGCGTTTTCATTCTTTAATCTCTTTTAACACATACCATATTGAAAAGCCCATCAGATGTTAAATGGTGGATTCAAAAATTTAAGCCCAATACTAGTTCTCATGGTTCTCATTCAAACATTAGTTCTCACATGATCCCTTCACTATATATATATACTAAAGGAGTATAGAAGAAAGCTCTAAAATTTACCACCTAAGCATGAATGTCATATTTCAATATCTTAACTTCAGTTAACAAATTATTTAATTATTATTATAATATTATTTAATTATTTTATAATAAGTAATAAATAATAAATATAAATGCTACATATATATTATAATAATATGGAAGGAAGAGTCACATACGAAAATAAAGTCTTAAAATTATTTAATTAATATTATTTTATAAAATATATACTACAATTATCATTTAATCACATAATATTTAAAATAATTCTATTAAATTACCGTGCATTGCACGGATCTTCCACCTAGTATATATATATATATATACTAGATTCTAAACCTGTGTATATATATGGACAATATAGTAGTATCTTGTTTCTAATTATAAAGTGTGTAAGTTAATATGTGTAGCATATAGTTGGTTTCATTATAATATTACTTTATGTATACAAATTTATATGTGTAGAGATTCAAAATATTAATGATTTTGAATCCAAGTTAGTGAAAAAACTTAATTTTTTAAAGTCTATATTAACTTTTTCAACTAACTTTATTCCCGCTTAGTGAATTAATAAAAGAAAAATTACAAATCGATTTGGATAATGTTATAATTAATGAATTAAAATTAAAAAAAAATTATGCATAAGTGGGTGGTTATTTAAAAAATATTTTTTTAATAAGTTAGAAATTTTATTTTAAGTTTTTTACTAAAATAAAAGAACTTAATTGAGAAATTTAAATTTATATTAATAGATGACATTATAAAGGTGTTTCGTACATTATATTTATATTTATTTAAGATTATAAATTGTTTAACCATTTTCTTTAATACCTTACAACTTTAAGGAAAAAAATGACATGAATATCCCTACCTAAAATGAAATAGACCAAACTACACTCACTTAATTTTAGAAACAACGTATAACATTGAAGATATAATTATATATCAAATAAGACAAGATGCAATTTAGTTCATAGATAAAACAATACTACATTTGAAAATAACCCAACATTATTGCCAATAAATTATTTTAAAATATTCCTTTTTACACTTTCAAACATTATTGCCGCTGATCAATTTTCACAAAGCTTAGAGTTAAGCCAATATTTTGCCCATGATTATTAGCTCATCACTTTTTGGATGTGTTTACGACTTTACGTTAATAATATTGGTGATGGCTAATCGGCTAATCCTTACATCGTTTGTTTCAATCATCATCACTGTCGACATCTCATATCGGTACCACTATTGTCCCGTCGCATTGCGCGGGTGGCTGCTAGTATTATATATGTACATACATCTTCCAATAAAACTATGACAAGCTAACAACCCCCGCGATGCGGCGGAAACATATTTGAAATCGGTAAAATATAAGTAGTGAATAACACATAAAATTATTCGAAATACACATCTTAGATAAAACACATGAACAAAAGATCACACAACATGTCAATATATATGAGTACATTATAGATACCGTAGACGTGAAAAATTAAGATGAACATTCAATATAAAAAAAATACATAAAAGGGTTGTTGAAAATAAAAGCACACTTCAAATATCAAAATCCAAATACACATGTAAAGATTGGTTTCACATCGTCTACAATAATAAGAGATGATTTAATATACGGATAGTAAATATAATATATATATATATATATATATATATATATATATATATATATATATATATATAAAGTGAGATAAAGGGAGAAAGATTTTTAGGGAGAGAAGATGGAGAAATATTTTTTGTTACTATAATTCAGTAATTTTATTCTAAAATTCAATTTTTTATTAGTATAAACTTTTGAATCATATCAACAAAAAACTAAATCTTATTAATAAAATATTGAACCAAAGCAATAAAATATAGAATTATATTAATAAAAATTTGAATCATATCAATAAAGTATTGAATCATACTAACAACAATAATTTCTTTCTATTCTCTCTCTAAATTTTCTTATTTTATAATCATTTAATTTAATATATATATATACACAATAATAAGAATTTTAAAATCAATATTGATTAACTTAATTTACGAAATATCTCCATACGTAATAACAAAATGAATGGTATGTAAACTAATTTGTAATTACATTGGGAGCCCCGTTTCAAGAGTGAGTGCAAGATAATTATCAGTATCAAGGTGAGCATCGATTATGTTGATTTCGGAATTCCTTTTTAGCTTTGAATAGTGACTATTTGGTGTATCGTTAGTGTTCTACGGCGTAACTTTTCAGTAACTACAATTCGGTGTTTATAGTGTTAGGTAGTTCAGTTTGTTTATATTTACGGATTTTGTATTGAATAGAAATATTATTTTCAATTGTGAGTTATGGGTGGTAGGAGTGGGGTTCTTGGGCGCAAGCCCATTAACATACACACTGTACGCAAAGATCTAGTCCGTCCTTTTCATCTTGATCATCAAAAGGTTGAGGGTCAAATTAGTAAAAAAGCGAAGGCAATACACATCGGTTAACTATTACCGTCAACCCACCGTTAACTCATTTTCATCAAAATACACTTCGTCAAAAACCCCAAAACACTAATTTATGTTTCTTTCGAACTCAATTGATTAATGATCGTTGGATATGAAGACAAAACCGACAAAAACGTCAAAGATGAAGTGAGTTCATCATCATACAGTAAGTTAAATTTATAATAAATTTCATAAAAAGCTAAACTCATATTTTCGCGACTACAATTTATGTGTATTTTACAAATTAATTGTATATTCATTCAATTGATTCATTTCAATTTATGTGCATTCCATCAATCAACTCTGTGTTCTTTCAATTAATTCCTTCTAACAAATAGTAAGTTTCAATAAACCCTACTTTTGATATATTTTTATTTGAAATAATTTTAATTATCAACTTAATTTTGATGCAGTAAGTAAAAAAAATCTTTTAGTTAGCATAACTTAATTTAATGAGCTGTTGAACATGATACAAATACATTCGCATAATTGTGTAAAAAGTATGTGTTTATTATATATCAGAAGATTAATGAGATGTTGAACATGATATAAATCCATTTACAATATTTTGTGAAAATATATGTGTTTATTGTGTATCAAAAGTTTTTAATGAGATGTTGAACATTATTTGAAGTATTTGTAGAAAAATACAAATGCATTTTAATTTTATATGATACACAATGAACAATACTTATATTTTAGTTATTTCTAAACCCTAATCAATCAACCCTAGACACTTAGAGCAAATTTTAATTTTATATGATACACAAAGAACAATGCTTATGTTATATTTATTTTCTAAACCTTAATCAATCAATCCTAAAGACATGGAGTAAATTTTAATTTTATATGATGCACAATGAATATTACTTAGATTATAGTTATTTCTAAATCCTAATCAATCAACACTAGACACATGGAGCAAATTTTAATTTTATATGATACACAATGAATATTATTTTGATTATAGTTATTTCTAAACTATAATCAATCAACCATAGACACATGGTCTAAATATTAATTTAATATATATAATACACAATAAACAATACTAAAATTTTATTTATTTCTAAACTCTAATCATCAACCCTAGATACATGATCCAAATATTAACTTAATATGATACAAGATGAACAATACTAAAACTTTAGTTATTTTTAAACTCTAATTAATCAACCATAGACACTGATCCTAATATTAACATATTATGGTACATAATGAACAATACTAAAATTATATTTACTTCTAAACCCTAGACACATGATCCCAATATTAATTTAATATGATACAAAATGAACAATGCTAAAATTATATTTATTTCTAAACCATAATCAATCAACCATAGACAACATGGTCCTAAAAACTATTCAATATGATACACAATGAACAATACTAAAATTTTACTTATTTCTAAAACTTAATCAATCATTCCTAGACACATGGTCATAATATTAATTGTTGAGACATGTTTTGTGACAACAGATCTAGTTTGTAATGGACTTTTGATAATTGTAATCAAACTTGTACATTGGTTTTGGATTGTAAATGAAAAATATTGGTTGGGAAACATTTTAAAGTTAAATATTAAAATGCTGAAAAATGTTGACCATGTTTGACCGCGAACCGAGTCAGTTCGCATGACAAGTTTGTGCTGCGAACCGAGTCAGTTCGCTGGGCCAAACTGGGCTGCGAACTGAGTCAGTTCGCAGAGCCCATGAACCCGCGAACCGAGACGGTTATATATGAAAATTAGGTTTTAAACCTAAAAAGGTTTTTTGCCATTGAGCTGATACGAACTTCAGGGTTTTCCAGAGACATTCTAAGTATTCTAAAGGCTAGGTATTGATCGTTTAACATCTGTTATAATCAATACAAAGCATATTAGACAATTGATTCGCTAAACTATTGCGAAAGGATTCGTTATAGATCCTATAACTAGTATTGAGGGATTTTGCACCTTAATACCTTAGATAACCTCGTTATCGATCCTATACGAAGGGACTTACAATTGGTATCAGAACCTACGGCTAGATACGCGTAGGTTCGAGGTTATTCGGGTTAATAACGTGTGATTTCGGGTTGTTTTTAGTGCATTAAGTACTTATTTATGACCAAAATCATTCTCTGGACACTCTTAGTTTTGTTTACGATCGAAATCTCTAGTTTTAACTGTAAAAATAACTAACATTTTCGTTTTTGGAATTTTCAGCCGTTTCGCGAACTGAGATTAGGGGTTCTGCAAACCGAACTGAGTTCTCGCGAACTGAGATTAGGGTTTCTGCGAACCGAACTGAGTTCTTGCGAACTGAGTCGAGTTTCTGCGAACCGAGATCACTTGCGAACCGAACTGAGTTTTGCGAACTGAGATTTGTGAACTGAGTTGAGTTCCTGCGAACTGAGTTTCTGTGAACCGAGATTCTGCGAATTGAGTTTCCTGCGAACTGAAACTTCTGAATTTTTGTGACTGTTTAATTTCTGAAATTGACAAAGATGTCTGACTTAAGTAGAATGATTGAGATGGACCACGAGATTGGAAAATCTAATGTTCCACCTAAATTGCTCCGACTTGAGGATTACTATGGATGGAAGGACAAGTTTGAATCTTACTGTAGATTCCATGATTTGTCAATCTGGATGTGTATCAAGAATGGATACACTGCACCTACAACTGTTGTTGAAAATGCAACAGTAATTGTACCCTACAACAGGATGAATGATAACCAGAAAAAGGACTTTGAGATTGAGAATAAAGCTCATTCTTCAATTAAAATGAGTCTACCTAAGGAAATCAATCATCAACTGAAATCTTTTCACACTGCTAGAGCGCTCTGGGTAGCTCTTGAGAAAAGATGTGAGGGTAGTCCACAAGTAAAGGCGGGCAAGAAGAATTTCCTTAAAAAGCAGTTTACTGTGTTTAAAGCTTTGAAAGGAGAAGATCTTGATGCTTACACCACAACATACTACCATCTATTGAGTGAGCTAGATGATCATGAGATTTTCTATACTGATACGGATAAAACCGACAAGTTTATTGAGGGTTTACCTTCGAAATGGGAAATGCATGGAGTTATGCTCAAGGATAATGAGGAGCGGTATGCCACAATGACTTTGGAGCAGGCTATTGATAAGCTTCGAGGTTATGATTTCACCAAGAAAACGAGAGAAACGGATTCTGATCAGTTACAGAATCCTGTACTATATCATGGAAAATCAACTCTCTCGAATGCATCATCCAGTTCGACCACTGCTTTACTAGTTGGTGATACTGGAGAAACTGGTGAATTGATATATGAGGATTTGTGCTTTATCGCTTCATCTGGAAGTGTAACAAAAGGGAAATCTACTGAGAAGTCACCTCAAGAGCATCATAAGATGCCTATGAGTGTGAAATCTGCTGAACAGCAATTGTCTGTTCTTGCCTCTTTTGTTGCTTCCTTTGAGAATTATATTCAGGGAAAGATCAATGATCCAGCTGTTTTTGATGAAAACTATGATCAGATTGACCCTGATGACCTTGAAGAAATGGATCTCCAGTGGCAACTAGCTATGGTGTCAAGGAGAGTTAAGAATTTCTTGAAGCGTACTAGTAGAAAGGTGGTAGGAAATCGACCAGGGTTTGACAAATCCAAGGTTAAGTGTTTTAACTGTCAAGGTTATGTACACTTTGCTCGGGAATGTCAACGACCAAAAGTTGATACCAGCAATGGAAGACAAGGCTCGGAAAATACTTTAGCTTCCAAAGCCTTGGTGGTTCAGCAGCTTGATGGTTCTTATGATTGGTCTGCTCAGCCTGAGCAAGCTCTTATGGCTGAGATAGATAATCAAGAGAAAACTGCTGAGTCTACATCCTATATGCCGACTGATGTGGATTATCAATTGAAGGTGCCAGAAGATAAACTTAAAGCAAGTGATGATGATGTGCTGTACATGGATTCAACTGAGGATATGAGTCCAGATGAATTTGTAGCACATATGGCTGAAGTTCAAACAGACAAGAAAAGGGTATGTCTTGATATGCTTACTCTTGTTGATGTCTGTATTTAGTTACTAATTTGCAATCATAGGTTAGTATATTTGCTGACTCATATAATACCTTGAAATCTGAGTTGGAAATAGCTAAAAGTGATGTTCGAAGGTTTAGTGAAGATAAACTAGCTGTAAAAGAAAAGATTAAGTCTGATGCTGCTGATAAGACCATCTAAGAGATACAATAAATGAACAATGTGTTAAAATAGATGGTCTATATTTAAATATAAGAGACTTAAATCAAAATATTGCCAATAAAGATAAGGAGCTAGCTGAGTAAAAATTGAAGTTAGTTGAGCTTAATCGTAAGTTTGAAAGTTATAGAACTCCGTCCTTAACTATGGACTCTATACTTGATGCTCAACGTAGTGTAAAGGATAAGACTGGATTAGGATACACTGATGTACCCCCTCCTTTTAATTCAAATTACACTACTTCTGTTGGCTTAGAAATGATGGATGTGGATACTAAACCTGAGGATAAAGTAACTAAAAAGTCTGATGTGTCTGAGACATAGAAGGTTGTTCATAAGGATCCATCATCTGATGTCAGTACGAACACACCATTCCCTAAAGTACGTTTTGTCTCGAGTGGAATGATGGTTGATACTGATATAAATGATGAGATTATTAAGGAACAAGAGAATACACCTTTAGTGTCTAAAACTCAGACTGAAAACGAAAAGGTAAAAGTGGTTAAGTCACGTAAGCAGATGTCTTGCTTCAAATGTCACCAAAAGGGGCATGTGGCTTCTTGTTGTCCTAACAAGAAGTTGGAAGCATCACATAAGCTTGTGAATAACAATGAGACACCGAAAGTCTCTAGTTCAAATGTAGACAGGTTAGGTACCAAACCGGGATTAGGTAATAAACCTGTAAACCTTATGAAAAGAGATGTTACTAATAGTGTCTCTCCACCTAAACCTAAACGGCCTTATATTATAAATGACAATACTTTCAATAAGCCTAGAGATAAGACACCGTCGAGATTTAGGACTCCAAGTAAAAACCATAGTCAATTTGAAAGTGGTTCTACTTCACGTATACATGGAGTTAATTATGTGCCTAGGAGGTTTTCTACTCACTCTCCTCAAAGACATAAGACTTCAGATCATCAACAACCTCAAACTCCTTTGAAAGTTACCAAGACTATTGACGATAATAGTTATGGTTACTTTAAAGAGGTTCAGATTGTTGATGATAAGGGACAAACCAAGACCGTAATGGCTTTGGTCCCTCTTGAGAACTAATTGTGTACAACTTGTCATGTGCGGGAGCTGTCTGTGAACAAGGATAGTTGGTGGTATGTAGACAGTGGATGCTCTAGGCACATGACAGGAGAAAGAAGTCTACTGAAGGACTTCAAAGGTGGAATGAAACAGCGTGTTAACTTCGCTGGTGAGAAAGGAGGAGTAATAATTGGGAAAGGGAAAATTACAAATGGAACTTTGACTCTAGAGGATGTGAATTAAGTTGAAGAACTAACTCATAACTTAGTGAGTGTTTCCTAAGTTTGTGATAAAGGTCATTCTGTACATTTCAATGAGACAGAAGCCTTAGTCTTGAAGCCGGGTTTCATCATCCCAGAGAAATGAATATTAATGAGGGCTCCAAGGAAGAAGGATATCTATGCCATCAACATGGGTGTTCCTAATACTTCAATGGAATCGACATGTCTTCTATCCAAGGCTTCTGAAGCAGACACACTTTTATGGCATAGGAGAATGGCTCACCTGAACTTTCGAAAAATGAACTATATAACCAAGAATGGGATAGTTCTGGGCGTACCACAAAAACGTTTCGAGTCGGAAGACAAGTTTGTTCCTTGCATGAAAGGAAAGCAGCATAAAAAATCACACAGGGCTAAGACTGAAAACTCAATCTCCTCGCCATTTGAATTGCTGCATATGGATCTTTTTGGCCCAATAAGCAAAAGAAGCATATGTGGCAAATGGTACCGTTTAGTTGTCACAGATGATTTCTCTAGATTCTCTTGGGTATTCTTTTTGGGATCTAAGGATGAAACTACTTGTATTCTTATGGAGTTCTTAGATCTAATAGAGAATGTCTATAGAACACGAGTTAAGAGAATTCGTAGTGACAATGGAACAGAGTTCAATAATTCAACGTTCAATGTCTATTGCATAAGCAAAGGAATACAACATCAATTCAGTGCACCTTATGAGCCTCAACAGAACGGTGTTGCTGAAAGGAAAAACAGAACGTTGATTGAAGGAGCTAGAACAATGCTTGCAGATTCAAGACTTCCGGTCATTTTTTGGGTAGAAGCGGTGAATACAACATGTCATGTTATAAATAGAGTTCTTACGGTTAAAAAGGAGAACAAGACGTGTTATGAGCTTTTGAACAATAAGAAATCTAACTTAAAAGGGTTTGAACCCTTTGGAGTTTCATGTACCTTGCTGAAGACTAGCAATCAACCGAAATTTGGTGAGAAGGCCGACGAAGGATACTTCCTAGGTTATGTGCCTAATTCACCAAACAAACGCGTCTTCAATAAAGTTACGGGACGTGTAGAAATAGTTTATAACATTGAAGTTACGAGCTACAAACATGACTTATATAAGGGATTAGATTGACAATTTGACTATTCAGATCTCTTTAAGTCTTTCAATGTTCCAATTAGTGACTACAAAGTTGACTCAACGATCTCTGAGCATTTATTGTCGGGTGATGGGGATATTGGCCCTGCACCAACATCGAATGCTCCTAAAAATACAACTTCAGTGGATCCTACTCGAGCATCAACGAGTACCACACAACAATCTTCTGATGAGATGTACAGTACTGATGAGGACATGCCACCATTGGAAGAAATTGGCACTAATCTAGAAAATGAAATACAGTTTGAACCGGCGACGACAACAAGAATTAACAAAAATCATCCGACTGAGAATATCATTGGGGATCCAAATGCATCTGTTCAAACTAGGGCTAGTACATCTGAGTACACTAGCCTATATGCTGAAATGAAGGAGACAAGGTTTACAAATCTATGTCTGTATTCATGCTTTATCTCACAAGTTGAGCCTAAAAATGTGCAAATGGCTCTTAAGGAAAGCGCGTGGGTTGAAGCAATGCAAGAAGAACTGTCTCAGTTCTCCAAGCTACAAGTATGGGAATTGGTTGATTTACCTTCTAGTGAATATCCAATAGGAACTAGATGGGTATTTAAGTGCAAGAGAGACGATCGGGGAATCGTTACTCGCAATAAAGCCCCATTTAGTTGTTCAAGGTTTCAATCAAGAAGAAGGGATTGACTACACTGAAGTGTTTGCACCAGTGGCTAGGCTTGAAGCAATTAGGATATTCTTAGCATTTGCATCTTTTAAGGGAATGAAAGTTACCAACTAGATGTTAAGAGTGTCTTTTTGTATGACAAAGTCAAAGAAGTGGTGTATGTCTCACAACAACCAAGGTTTACTAATCCTGATTATCCAGATAGAGTATATCGTTTAGATAAGGCTCTATATGGGTTACATCAAGCACCAAGGGCATGGTATGAGACACTATCAACGCATCTTCTTGAGAATGGATTTACAAGAGGAGCAATTGATAGTACACTTTTTGTTAAATGGAAGAAGCAGGACTTTCTACTCGTTCAAGTGTATGTTGATGACATTATCTTTGGGTCATCTGATGAATAGATGTGTCAAGAATTTAAGCAAGTTATGAAAAGCAAGTTTGAGATGTCTGCTATGGGAGAGTTGAACTTTTTCTTAGGGTTACAAGTTGACCAAAAGAAAGATGGATTCTTTATTCATCAATCTAAATATACAAATGAGTTATTAGAACGTTTCAAGATGGATGAATCTCGTATCTACAAAACTCCTATTCCAGAAAATCACGGACTCGGTCCCGATACATCGAGTGATCAGGATGTAGATCCTACTCTATATAGGGCTATGATTAGATCACTAATGTATTTGACTGCATCTAAGCCTGACATTATGTTTGCTGTTTGTATTTGCGCAAGATATCAGGCTAATCCGAAAGAGTCACATATGCAAAATGTAAAACGAATTTTTCGGTACCTCAAAGGGAAGCCAGAGTTGGAACTCTGGTATCCGATTGAAGGAGACTTAGATTTCGTTGCTTATACTGATTCGGATTATGGTGGATGCAATCAAAATAGAAAGTCTACTACTGGAGGATGTCAATTCTTAGGAGGTAGACTCGTGTCTTGGCAGTGCAAGAAGCAAAGCTCAGTAGCCATTTCCACATGTGAAGCTGAGTATGTTGCAGCTGGCAGCTGTTGTTCTCAAGTGTTGTGGGTTCAGCAACAACTAAGGGATTATGGGTTGAATTTTACTGATACTCCTATGATGATCGATAATTAATCGACGATCTCTATAACCAATAATTAGGTAAAGTACAGCAAGACAAAGCATATTGATATTCGTCATCATTTTATTCGGGATTGTGTCGAGAAGAAGCTTATTAGGTTAGTCAAAGTTGCCTCTACTGACAACTTGGCAGACCTATACACTAAAGCTTTCGATAGGGCGCGTTTTGAGACATTGGTTCAACTTAACGGAATGAGGAATCCAGAATAACTAGTTTTCCAAAGGAGTATGTAAGAGTTAGTAGTAAGTTTTATTTTTATGTGTTATCTTAAAAAAAAAAAAAAAAAAAAAAGGGAAGGCATATGGCATTCATTTGCTTGTTACCTGCGGGGAATCGCCTCCGATAAAAGAACAAAAATAGTTTCTTTTAGAAAATGTTTAAGTTTTTATCTGCTGGAAAATGATAGTACATTAAGAGAATAAGCTTAACAATAATAACTATAAGTTTTAAGTTAGATGTGTTAGTAGATTTCTGTAAGTCACATTGATGTTACATCTTTACAACCAGGACTTTATTTATATTTATCTTATTATACACCTTTCTCTACACGTTATAATTTGCTAAGAATAAATTAAGTCTAGACAGCTTCATTATATGATGTACTGGTAGGCAAATTATGTTATGATTTCTGAGCATTTAACAAAGTAATAATTCTCATGTGTGTTATCTAGTGTGAACTACTATATGATGTATGACATAAGTCTTAATTGTTGAATGATAGTATAGCCATACACTGTTATCCAGAATCTATGAATAAATAAATAGACAAATAGTTAGAAATATGGCTATTAGCAAAACTACTGGTGAATTTGTTGTACTAAGTACAGACCTGAAGCCTTTAGTTTTGCCAATGGTCTCAAACTTATTTTGCTCATACTAAGGGATCTTCTGTTGTACTACGTACAGATCTAGAACCACTAGTATCTTCAAAATACGTTCGATGTTTGTCAAAAAAAAAAAAAAAAAAAAAAAAAAAAAAAAAAAACTCAAGGGTATGTTATATGTTACGTAAAGAACATCATTTAGTAACCTCTACCCTGCCTATAAAAGATACAATGTTATGTGTTTTACTTGATTTCTCAGTATGTCGTATATTGGAACACACTAGTTAATATGCATACTAACAATAAAGGTTTGCTTACAAATCAGGGTATAAGCTGTTTATGTGGATCATAATATCGGTAATCGTCTTGAACTATCTATGAAAATTGAACGTTCACTTTGGTGAATAATCAGAACGTGTTATACCATGTGGATAAAGGTAACCAAGTTATAATCATATAAATATAAGTTGATAAATGGTTAAGTTGTAATTTTTCTGTAACTTATTATGAATTTCATGAGGTATGTATACTAACAATCTTCTTAGATTTTTTAATACGAAACTACAGCTTATTCTTCCTAATATGATCCCTACGCATATAAATTTTTAACGCCAAAAATATGTATTGTTTATCTAATTTGTTTCTTTAAAAAGTGGTACTTGATACCACTGTTTAGTTTGATTATTTGTTTGGGGTATTTAAGTTAGAGTTCTAATTAAATTTTATTTCTCTACTTGGTTATCCTTTGGAATTAAGTTAAATCTGCATATTTATCGTTCCGTGTTGATAAAATGTGACAAAAAATCAATGGAAAGTTCCAAATTTTGACTTGTAAAAATATTAATACCGTCAATTTATATTTAAAGCTAAATTCGCATTTTTGGTCAAAGTTGCGAAGTTGACCAGTCAAACTTGCGAATCGAGTTTGGAGTATAAAAGGGCCAAGTCAACGAGTCAAATACTCACTTTCCAATTACCCCTGTGAACCGAGTTTCTTCTCCTGCGACCCGAGATTTTGGCGAACCCACACGTGACACAATCTCTGTTGATTTTCGAAATTCACAAAACGAGGATCAAGTTTTTCACTCTGAGGATATGTAACATCCACCCTAAGCGCCTAGTATTATTCGGGTAATTTTCTAACTTAAATTTATTATTTAATGTGTTAGGAATATTTTACTATTATTATGCTTGATAATATTAGTAAAACGAATAAATGAATTATTGTGACTAATAAATAATTCCTTGTTTTAAACCGAATTAGTTGACGGGAAAGTAGAATAATTGGTTTTCCCAAATGGTTTTAGGTTCCCGATAATAGATTAAGAGGGGAACTAAAATTGTAATGATATTGAGTTATATTAATATATATATATATATATATATATATATATATATATATATATATATATATATATACATACCTTCTCAATTCTTCTATACAAATATACACACTTCTTAAACATTCCTGCGAACCGACTTGAAATTCTAAAAAATTGAAAGAAACCTTCTGTGAAATCTTAAAACAGTAGAATAATCACCCTCTTGTTACAAAAACGAATTCCAGTAACATCCTCATCATCACTCTGTTCCTGTAAGTATTTGATGTTTATAATTGTATTTTGATGAAATTAGCAAATTCTCGAATTGATATGAATTTTAAGCTTAAAAGATGTTATATGATGTTATTTGATGCATATAAGTTGTTAGAAAGCTTATTTGAATGATAGGAAGTCAAATTCGTGAGTTTTGAAAGAATTCAGTTCGAATTTCTGGGTTCGGCAGCGAACTTCGCAGCTTGAAGATGAACTCAGTTAGCAGAACTTGATTGTGAAGTAGTTACCACTGTTGGAAGTTAGTTTCCACTGTTTATGTAATTAACACTGTTAGTTAAGAATTGCAAGTAGTTTCCACTGTTTATGTAATTAACACTGTTAGTTAAGAATTGCAAGTAGTTTCCACTGTTTATGTAATTAACACTGTTAGTTAAGAATTGTAAGTAGTTTTCACTGTTTATGTAATTAACACTGTTAGTTGAATTTATACTTAGACTTTCATAAATGAAGCAGTTACCACTGTTGGAAGTTAGTTTCCACTGAATGTTCAAATGTGGTAGTTAATACTGTTTATGACTTTGTGATAAGAATGAGTCTGTTATGGAAGTTATCTAACTCATTATTTGTTGTATTCTCAGATCAGCAGAAGACTCAGTAATATAAGACTTCTGAGTTGTTGGATTGAGATTGACAGGTGAGTGGATCTGGAACTCACATGTTTGATTCAGTTGTAACGATTTGGTTGCAACAAGTAAACGTAGATATAATTGATAGATTGTTTAGTCTGATATGCTGATATGCTAATTATGAATCTACGTGCAATGTGGCCTCTGGGCATTGATTGCCAGTAAAGAGGTCAACAGATTGTTGGACTTGATGATTTACAAGATTACAGATATGGGGTGTCGTACATGTGTTGTACTAAACCCATATTGTGTAGTGGTAATATCAAATTATCGGTATATTCTGTAGTGGCCACTACAGATTGTGATAAGCGTTTCTTGAGGGCCACCGCGGCAGTAGGGTTCCTCAAAAACCACTGATCCTCTTTGATATTTATAATATGTGTTTACGGTTATTTGATGTAAACAAATGGTTAAGCTAAGTTGAACTGTTTGTTTCATATTCATTCACTTAGCTTCGTGCTAATTCCCCATCTTAATCCCTGCAGGTCATGTTTGAATGGGCGGGCAGACAGATTTTGTTCACGGAATGTTTGACCGGCTAGCAACTCTGATAGATTTTGATAAATATTGAAAGTTGAATTTTGTAACCCCTGTTTCAGTACAATGTTTTAAACATTATATGTATGTACTTTTGGAAATATTGTTAATATAATATATTTTGACCTACGCTTCCGAATAAAAGAATATTTATATAATAGTAATAGAGAGGGGTGTTACAGGATATTATACTTCTTTCGATTGCACATCTTTTGAAGTAAGATTCACTCGATTTCATCGTATAATTGTCGTTTAATCGAAGTTGTATGTTTCGAAAGTTCTGGTTTAGTATTTCACGGATTTCATCCAAATTAGTGAAAATTAAAACCAAAAATTCGTAGCACATGTTAATCGACCTATAATAAGCGTATTTGTATCTTTTAATTTCACATAACCATGTTCGATCAAAGTTTTGGATTTTGAAGTTGAACTGAGTTTGAATCCCAGTTCGCAGCCCCGTATTGCAAATTGAACCCTGACTTCGGTTGACTTAGCGAACCCAATAGGTTTGACTCGCGTTGACCTCTGCGAACCGAACCTAATTCGTTGACTATTGTTGACTGCGAAGCAACCTTAATCATTGACTTCGGGTTGACTTTAGCGAACTTATCTTTTGACTTTCCTTGACTGCGACGCGAACTTGATGTTTACTTTTGCGAACTTAATCATTGACTTTTGTTGACATGCAAAGCGAACTTAATCATTGACTTTCGTTGACTTTAGCGACCTGAGTTACCTGTTTGACTTTGGTTGACTATAGCGAACTAAAAGAACTTATTGATTTATGTTGACTTTGGCATGTATTAAAATTCTTGCATTTTAATTTTATTTGCGATCTGAACGTTTGACTTAGTCAATATTCAGTTTACAAATTTAATATTTTCGACTTGTATTCGATTTGCGAACTCTATGTTTACAAATAAAGTACACGTTGGGACTTGTTAATTATTTGTTATACGTTTCGACTTATGAACTTACGTTTATAGGTTAAATACGTATACATTTACTTGTATTCGATTTGAGAACTTTATGTTTACAAATAAATTACAAGTTGCGACTTTTAACTATTAGTTATACGTTTAGACTTAAGAACTTACGTTTATAAGTTAAAAACGTATAAATATGTTACACTTGTTTTTGATTTGAGATCTTTATGGTTACAAATAAACTACAAGTTGAGATTGTTAATTATTTGTTATATGTTTCGACTTACGGAATTACATTTATAAGTTAAATACATATAATATACGACTTCTGTTCCTTCATATCGAAAGACTTCCGACTCATATGTAGTTGTGCAGCGTATTCCGATTTACTATCGGCGGTATGATTTTTCAGATTATCTATTAGGACCTACGAACTGTATATAATTTAGAGAATAAAATTAAAAATTAAGTCTCGTATACTTAATAGTTCAATTAAGTTCAGTAAATTAAGTTATTAATTAATAGTAAACGTGGATGTTTGGTGATCATTTTAGTTCACAATATATAAACGTTTAAAATTAATTAATGTTCGATAAGTTTTCCTATTATATGAGCTAATTGCCGTTTGTGTAATTCTTATGGTTACAGATATGGCTGCTCGATCTTTCACTCCTGGTCACAATATATTGGTGAACTTGGATGTCAATGAGCGTGGTGCTGCTCGTTTTACTGAGATTTTGACGTATTTAGCACATTCGAGGATTCGATATGCTATTACGGAGTCTCCACTATTGTCTCGCGATCTATTGGATCAATTCTGGGACAATATTGAGTATGATGGTGTTGCAAACCCTCCGGTTATTCGTACGAGGGTTAATAATTATCCCGTAGTCTTCTCTGTTGATGATCTGCGATAGATTTTACATCTGGGTACAGTCGAGCAGGAAGCTGGTCCCTCTGTGTACTCCTCTGACTTCATTGAGGGTGCACTTGGACGAATGAGTTATTCTGGACCCAAGAGAGGCCGCCAATTTGTTAAGGCGTTCGTGCTTGGACAGTGGAGATTCATGTTCCACATTATTGTTACTATCTTTGGTAACAAGAAGGGCGGTTACGACGAGCTGAGCCCTGAGTTTTTATCTGTCCTACTGTCCCTGTTTTATAATAAACCATACAGTTTTTCTTCATATATATTCAGCTCATTCATTGGTCAGATCACTGGCGCAGCTAGATCCAAATTTATGCTCTATCCGCGCTTCTGCATGCTTCTCATTCTTCACAGCATTCCTGGATTGCCAGTTATTTAGCCGGATTTGCATGTCGATCGAATTGGACTAAGAGGCTACAATGCTTGTTTTCTTCATTCCTCTCGACGTCCAGATTAGGTTAAGCCGGAAGCATGTGATCTTTTTGGTCATCTTCTTGATGACACCTATGTTGCTCCACCTAATAATGGTTGGTTGGATAACGGAGATCAACCACAATTCCAACCTCAGCCAGCAGTTGTGGCTCAAAACCCTAAGCCGCAAGAGCTTATTGAAGATGTTATGCATCAGGCTGCTCAACCTGACATTGCTGCTCAGGTTTTGCATGAGGTTCTTATTCAAAATGATGATGCCACTGATCCACTCTTAAATGAGATAGATCACTTTCAGGTATTTTTGGTATCCTTATTATTTAAATTGCGTGTATTTTATATAATTATTTATCATCTATTATCAATCATCATGACTAGGCTCCTGAAGCTGTCGACCCAGAGGTCGTTAAACCTGAGGGTGAACGGGATCAGGCGAGTTTGGATGTCGGGCCTTCTAGTGCCTTAGACAAGGATGGCGCCACTGCATCTGACTCAGATAGCGAGGAAACTGATGATGATCTTCCTCGTCCTACTCCTTCGGGTATTCCTGCTAGAATGATCAAGAGGAGTTCCAAGCTGATCATGGATCCTGCTTTGAAGGGAAAGCGTAAAGCTGGCGATCTAGATCCTGATTTTTGCTTGATTGACGAGGATACGGATGACGAAGAGGATCAACCTCTTCAAACTCGACGCAGAAAGCGTATACGTTCTGCTACTTCCCAGCTAACGATTGGCGATTTGTCTAGTCCAGGTTACTTTTTATACTAATTATTATCTGCAATATGTTGTGAGTTCTGCATGAGAAACTGAGATATATACTTCTATAACAGTTGCTCAAGATACACAACCACCGTGGGCTAAGCCTACTATGCAACGTTCGACTGCTCCGGTATCTAAAGCCTCAGAGAAGGAGCCTGCTGCTGACGTTCCTGTCATTCTTCCGACTACTAAAGCTAGTCGTATTGCAGCTCGCTTACTTTTGACGGACGATGCCACCTAGATTGAACAACGACGTGTTCAGTCTGACACCGCACCTACTTCAACGCCTGCTACTATCATTAGAGCTTCTGAGCGGATCTCCAATCTGGAACTTCGAGCTCGGATTTTGGAAACTCAGAACGCTACACTTGCAAAGGAACTTGCGAATCAAGGTGAAGCCTACACTCATCTAATGAAGTCTCACTTGCTTTCGATCCAAGAGTCTGAAGATCAGCAGAGACAGCTTGATCGATTGCAAGGCCTTGTCACAAATTTATTGAAGGGCAAGTCGTCTCAGGGGGAGATCTTGATATATAATGAAATGCATGAACAAGATGAACTCATAAAAAAGAGACGACATGAGACATGTAAAGATGATGAATTACTAAAGAAGAGACGTGATGACACAGATGATGATCCCAACGCACAGAAAGATAGAGAGCCGACTAGTCCTTCAACGACTGGTGAGCTAGCTATAATTCAGGGGGAGTCTGCTGGTGCAAGTGGAAGTGGTGATGGTGGAAGTGGTGCTGGTGCTGGTACTAAAGATGTTGGTGCTAGTAATATTGGTGAGAAAATAAACAAGTGATAATTTTAGATGTGTATTCTTAGATTGGTTGTAAGAATATTTATAATCAATGAAAGATTTACATTAAAAGTTATTTGTTTTGTGTTCGTATTATTGTTTACGGACATGATTGAAATAATATAAGATTAATTATATAAGATTTAGACTTGAGATTTTACATGACAAGTTAAAATAATATAAGATTAATTATATAAGATTTAGACTTGAGATTTTATATGACAAGTTAAAATTATATAAGATTTAGACTTGAGATTCTTCATGATAAGTTAAAATTATATAAGATTAATAATTGGTTGTGATTTCATGAATGAGATGATAAAGAAATTCTTAGATTGATTATTTATTTCGATAAAAGAATTTATATTATTCACATTTGATTCATGATATGTTTATCACGTGTAGATATGAATGATGAAAGTGATTCTGATACTGAAATCGAATAAGAAGTTGACTATGATCTAGAGGAGGGAGAGTTTGTACCTCCTGAAGATTGGACTTCTATTCCTGATGTTGGGTTAGACGAAGGTGTAGATCCCAATGCTAATATCGATGAACATATCGTGAGCCCATCAAAGACGAAAGTTATCATTCAGGATGAAGATGGAGAAAGAGTTATTGATTTAGATGAAAATCTAGACGAGTCAACTAATTCTGAAGATGATCTTCCTGATAAACTTAAAGATAATCCGATGTTTAGGCCTTTGGAGAAAAAGAAGAAGGAAAAGACTATGATTAGTGAAGTTGACATCACTGGAAAACGTATACCGAGAAGAGGTATTATTAGATGGTACTACGACGCTGATTTGAAGCTTTTTGCTATAAAGAGATTTGACGGAGTTCAATAATCTGAGAAGAAGCTTTCAGTCTTCAGTTCTTTGCCTAGGTTTGAAATTCGAGACTTGGCTAGATTAAAATTGAATAACCCTAGTAATGATCCTTTTGGTAGATATGTTGAAAAGATTATCAAGACTGAGAGTTGGTCAATGAAATTTGAAAGAATTAAGCCAAGAGTCGGAAAGACTATCAAACTTGATTAGAGAAGCGAAAGAACAGGAAGGCGTCGAAGAAAGAAACTATATCCAACTGTAAAATGCATACAACAAATTCCTTTAAAGACTATGCCTCAAGATATCTTAGGTAAGTTGAAGAGATGGTCTGTGGATTATGTGACTGCTGAAGCTCTTATGTTTGAACATAATGATGAATTTGAAGATGAAGAGAAAGAAATCTTAAAGATTTATGATCGTTGACATCTAATGAACTTATCAAAGACCGACCTATTAATGTTACACAAGAATAGGATCACTGCAATTGAAGGATGGGAAGATGTTGCTCGAGATTATCAGTCAATGGTTAAGACATGCATAAAGCTGAAGATATATGCGGGTAGGAAGATTTACAAGTGATTACCAAAGACAAGTTGAAGACAAAGACGCTAGAGCTATTGTCAAGGGGGAGTATGTTGAGACATGTTTTGTGACAACAGATCTAGTTTGTAATAAACTTTTGATAATTGTAATCAAGCTTGTACATTGGTTTTGAATTGTAAATGAAAAATATTGGTTGGGAAACATTTTAGAGTTAAATATTAAAATGCTGAAAAATGTTGACCATGTTTGACCGCGAACTGAGCCAGTTCGTAGGACAAATTTGTGCTGCGAACTGAGTCAGTTCGCTAGGCCAAACTGGGCTGCGAACTGAGTCGGTTCGCAGAGCCCATGAACCCGCAAACCGAGACGGTTATAAATGAAAATTAGGTTTTAAACCTAAAAAGGTTTTTTGCCATTGCGCTGATACGAACTTCAGGGTTTTCCAGAGACATTCTAAGTATTCTAAAGGCTAGGTATTGATCGTTTAACATCCGTTATAATCAATACAAAGCATATTAGACAATTGATTCGCTAAACTATTGCGAAAGAATTCGTTATAGATCCTATAACTAGTATTGAGGGATTCCGCACCTTAATACCTTAGATAACCTCGTTATCGATCCTATACGAAGGGACTTACATTAATTTAATATGATACACAAAAAATAATACTAAAAATTTAGTTATTTCTACACCCTAATCAAGCAACTCTAGACATAGTGTTTACATATATTTATTATGTATCATTTCAATCTATTTGTCAATCAAATAACTCGTGATAAAAACTAATAGAGTTATTATTTTACTGATCAAAATAACAATTATGGTTGAAATATTTGTAAACCTTAATCTACAAACCCTATAATCAACTTTTAAGAAACAAAAGTAGCATTGAGAATAAAAACTACATATGTTTATTATGTATCAAGTGAAACTATAACATACCAATTTGAAATACAAGATAATAAACCCATAAAGTTGTTGTATAATAAAATCTTGAACTCAAGTACATTCTTTTTACACCCTGTATATGTAAATAAGAAATTAATAAAAAAATGAAACTAACGTCAAATGTTCCACTGCTTTTATCTAAATGTCTTATTCACTAATGGTTGAAATATCAAAAACTGATGAATTGGTTATCCAGTTGTTGTAGTTGTTTTAGCCTTGAATCGTTTTCCTGTGCTCCTGTAGGATCTTTTTTATTCTTTTGCTTCTGCCTTTTTCTTTGCTATTTCAGCTTTTGACTTGAATCTACTATGAGATCCGCACCCTTTCTTACGAATATTTTTAGGATTTTTTATATTAACTTCTGTAGGTTATGTCAAACCAAGTATTTTAGAAAACAATTCAACGTTGCTCATCTCCTATCTGCTAACATCTAGTGAATCAACTTCACGAATACTGTTTTCATTATTATCATTTGGTTTAACCTTCGGAACCGATTTTCTACCTTTTATAACACAATTAAAATATTTAAGTTTTGGAACACATTTTTTCTAGCTTATAATCACCACCCTTTTTTACATCTAAAACTCCAACCTCACCATAATTTTGATAGAATCGGAAAGTTTGATCCAACGAAACATATGGTGCACCTAAATTTGGTTTCAAAGTGTAGTCTACATCGGGAATCCAATGAACTTTCCCATCAGGTTTTAACACTTGAATCCCAAATTTTTGAACAGTAACAACACGATCATTTACACCTGATACACAATAAACAGTAGAAAAACAACCAATAAGATAAAAAAATCATAATGAACTGGAAAAATACATGCATAACATAAAAACTCAACAATCAATTAAAATAAATTTGATTACAATAGAGTAATTAAAAATGTATCACAAAAATAAATAAATAAAATGATTTATGTACATTAACAACTGATACACAATACACATCAGAAATACACATAGTAATATCATCAATTAATAGAGTAGTTCAAAAATATTCAAGTTAACCTAATGATTAACATATAAAGAAATGATATTTAACCAAAATAAATCATATAACTAATCAATGAACATTCAATTTAACATAATTAATCATAAATCTTAAAAATCATTCAATTTAACCTAATTAATTAGGTTAAAAATGTTAAAATAAAGTATAAAGATATCAGTTTTTAAATAATCATCACTAGTTGGAACAGTAGATTGAAGAACAAAAATCGTCATTTTAATTTTGATTGAAATTGGGAGAAAAATGAAGCGAATTATGTAAAAAATGATTAAAGAAGTGGAACAAAATCATTTATATAGAAGACAGTTAACGTCGGATGTGAAGCGGAGAAAAAGTACAAAATTACCCTAAAGAGCATGGGGCGGAGGTAGAAGGTGAACGGCGAATTAAACGGAGAAGAAGGACACGTAATAGTTGTTGAATGGTTGCGTATCCTGTGTACTGAAATGAGTTGCGTACTTGAACCACTTTCTGAGTGGTAGTATGTAATGTAATTAAGATAGAAAATCTTTATACCTTTATACAAAACGTGTTAATAGTTGAGGTGAATATTCAACTTACAAAAGATTATGAATGTAAATGAGACGAGCTAGCTCACGAGCTACTCGAACTCGACTCGTTAAAAGATCAATTCAAGCCGAGCTTAAACGAGCTCGAGTTTGAGCTTGAACATATTTTGGAGCTCGTTTAAAAAACGTGCCTTTGCTCGAGGTTCTAATATCGATCTCGAACAGGATCGCGAACCTAATCGAACCTATCATTTATATACAATAATAATTTTTATATATAATATATTTACTATATAATATAATAATAATATTATAAAAAAGATTATATATATATAGAGAGAGAAATTATAATAGTAAATCTTATTATAAATATTTAAAAATAACTTATAATAGAAAAACTAATATATATAGATAACAATATAATTAGATAATGAATATTTTATAATAAACGAGTCGAGTTCGAGTTTGCAAAATATTAAACAAGTCGAGCTCGAATTTTTTATATTAAGCTCGAGACAAGTCGAACTCGAGTTTAGTTGAGCTCGAGCTCGACTCGGCAAGTCTCGTTTACCCCTACTGAAAATGTAGCAATTTCCATATTCACCGCCAAATAATATTTAGTTGGTGATGACTGAGAAGAGATTATTATTACGTACAATCTTTACTTATTTAAATGAATGTAAATTGATGATTAAAAGATACACAAGGTAATAGGAGATTCCATTTTTTGATTCCACGTAATTTGCATATGTAGACTTAGAAAACATATTATTAAAAAGAAGATATTAAAATGTTTAATTGGTTATTGGTCAATGATTTTAAAGTAGGGGCAATTAGGGGTTTTTTCATGTTCACGAGGTTAAAGTTTATTTTCACTATAATTTTTTATAGATCCACAATAATGTATAACTATTTATGATTGTAATACAACTATTTATTGTACAATTTTGATGGATATATCAAAAATAGTGGTGAAAAATATCGTTGCCCTTAGACAAAAAGGTGAAAATGATTTATAAGTGTTTTAGATTTTAGATTTAGATTTTTGTAGTGAAATTGGATTAAATTTTACAAGGGTTTTGATACCATATTTCCTTAAATAAATTAAAATGCATTTAATCAGTTTGAATGTATCTAAATAGAACTTGTATTTAATATAATTTTTATTTTAAAAGAAAAAGTTAAGTTCTGACACTTGTTAGCAAGTACACCTATCAATAATATTTAAAGTAAGAAAGGATTAATAATATTTAAAGTAAGAAAGGATTGAAGGTTGTTAAACCAAAAGTAATTAGTGATTCCCTAAATAAGCCAATAACAAATAGTAAATACATCCATATTTCTAAAAGACGACAAAAATAGTCGTGTATTACAAAGATGTTAGAAAGTGTTTATGAGTGAAGATGACTTGCTTTTGAAATTCTCGTCCCAATAGATTGACTATGTGGACAACTCACTCTATACCATTTTTCTTGTGTAGAATATTGTTTTTATTTATTTATAAAAGATTATTTATTTAAAAAAATAACTATAAAGACTTACTATATTAAACTTTTAATTTTACTACCATTTATGTCTCATACCAACTAATTTTTTTTAATATTTTAAGTTAAGCTTGTCTTAAATATAAGAGTAAAATAGATATTTTATCAATATATCATAAATCACAAAAGTAAAACAGAGAGAGTTTGTATTTTCGAAAAAGAACTTAATATAATCACAAAAATGTTGTTTTGATAACTAACCTTAACGCGAAATCCTTTGGATTCGATGTGACTATTTTCCAAAGATAATACCTTAGGACTCGGATAGTGTTCAACTGTTTCATTTGAAATTGCAGAGGATAAAATTGTACTCATAACGTATTTCACACCCTTTTATTACATTTAACTTAGCGGAACACAATTATTCACTGAATTCAAAATTTTCAAAAAGTAAACGTTCACCAAAATAGTAAAAAAGAAGAGGTTATAACTCATCACAAGTTCACAACTACCTTGTTTACAGTTTACAGTTTACACGTTACCAGTTTTACCGTTTAGTCGTTTACCACCCTCTCGGCCTCTCCCACCTCTCTTCTAAAATTGCGGGATTACTGATAATTGGTGAAACGAAATCCATGAAAAAATGGCGGCTCTATTTTCCCTCCCATTTTAAAAAATATCAAAACCGTGTTGAAAATCAAATTATTTCCAACCACTTTCATCTCCCCCTAATTTTTTATCCCAAATATTTTCCCTCTCTTCCACTCCACCAAATTCAAAACCCTAATTTCCCCCAATTTTCACTATTCCTCCAAATTCCCCTCTCAAAAACCCTAATTCTCACCATCACTTCACCAATTTTCATCTCCGATGGCTGATTCTACTCAAATCTCATCTCCACCGCCACAATCAGTTACTTCACACATAATCCCCCAAAATCCTACACAAACCCTAGATTGTAATTCGGCCTATCGTCGCCCTAAATTCGATGTTCACGCTAGTGCACATAAACTGTTTGATGAAATTTCACAAGAAAAACAAGAAGAACCACCGGAGGATTTTAAGTTAACTGTATCGAAACCGGAAGAAGATACGAACCGGTTGATGTCAACTGAAGTTCTAGAAGATTCTGACGAACCGTTGGTATATCCTTCAGACGCTGCTGAAGCTAATGATAATAATAATACTAACGATAATAATAATAATATTGATGATGAGACTGATGCGTGGATTTCGTGTAATCAAACTGAACCGGAGGTGTACAAACCGTTTCCGTCAGTTGCGTCAAGTTCTTTCGGTTGGTATGAAGATATCTATGAGAAGCCGTCTATGGTGGTATGATTTATGATGTATTTATTGTATCTATTATGATTAGCTACTGCCGTAGTTTAAAGTTAGTACTCTTGTACACTTTTACTATTGCTACTATGTTAGAGTGAGTTTTACCTGAATCTATCTGCATTTTGATTATTAGATACATCGGTGTTAGTGCTGGCTTGTTGTTTCTCCATGATTTTAGATGCTGTAGTTTAGTATTTGATGAGTTGATTCAGTTATCAAAGATAGATATCGGTTATATGAGTTTGTTTTGTCTGAAAATGAAGTTAAAATATACTCGATTTTGGCAGTGATGGAAGTTGATTTTTTTTATCCGTGGGGCAGAATCCTTCTTGTATAAGTGTTTTTTAATATTTTAAAAGCATTTATATAGTTGCTGAAATATAGTAGATATTATCTTGAATCTAACTAACTTCTTTAAAGAGAGTCTAGAGAAAATTACTGGTTGGAATTTGGTTTGTCACTGCCAATGTATAGTACAAATTTTTGGAGGAGCAAAACCCCCTGGTTGCTCAATCTGTTACACCATTACGTCTCAGAAAGATCACACGTTTTTCTGATATTAGGATGTTTCTAATTCAATGTTTTATTCTACCAATTTTTTAGCAGCTTACTTATATACTTTCTCTATAGCTGTACTAGTGGTTTTGAATTTGTGATCATGTTAGAGAATTAATCATTTTAGCTTTTGTCAAAGTTCAATGCAAATATTGTTTTCGGTATTGCTAATAATCAAGCTACCACTAGTTTGCATTTCTGGTTGAATGTATAAGTCCTTGAGGATATGTTTTTTGATCAATGCTTGCTTTCTCTTGTTAATCTAGAACAGTTATGAACTAGAAGTTGACAGGTTGCATCACTCTGTGAGTCTTTGTTTGTGTATTGTATGAATTTGCATCCACCAACTACCTTTCATCCTTTTTGTCTAACTTGGTTTCTGAACTTGCAGGGTGCAGGACTTGCCAATCTTGGAAACACATGTTTTTTCAATGCAGTTTTGCAGTGTTTTACACACTCTGTGTTACTTGTTCAGGGTCTCTATACGTTCACGCATCCGACACCTTGCGATTGTATGTCCTTAAGCTAAATCTTCTTTTATACTTGGTAAAATTTGGTTCTATTTTCAGGCATGACATTAGGATTTACTTAAACACTTGACATTGGCTGTTTATGATTGTTAGAATGTTTTGGAAAGTGTATGATATCACTGTTTGGGTTTGCAGGTAGCAATGAAAAGTTTTGCTTGATCTGTGCTTTGAGGGAACATATTGAACTTTCATTATCATCAATTGGAAAAATCGTCTCTCCTTGGAAGTTTGTCGACAATTTGAGTTGTATCCTTCAATCCGTTATTTCTTATTTGCAAATTATAGGTCTTTTCTTTTTATATCTTGAACCTGCATTACATGGTTAATATATGTTTTTTGCAACCCACTTTTCCATATATTTGTATTTCTTGACCACATGACTATTAGATTTTTCATCTTCATTCCAAAGATATCAACAGGAAGATGCTCATGAATTCTTGCAATGCTTTCTGGATAGACTTGAAAGCTCTTTAAATAATTTAAAAACGAAGGATGTTGCTCTATCCTCACAAAATGACAATCTAGTCAAACAAGTCTTTGGAGGTCGTGTTATTAGCAAAGTAAGAATTCAATTCTCATTGATTGTATTAAATTTCAGGATATTTGTATATGATTTCTTCTTGCTCATTCTTTGTTTGCTTATTGCTGTATGAATTTCAGTTAAGGTGTTGCAATTGCAATCACATATCTGATACCTACGAACCATCAGTTGACCTCAGCTTGGAGATTGAGGATGCAAATAGTCTTCTAACTGCCCTTGACTCATTCACAAAAGTCGAGCACATTGAAGACGAAGAAATGAAGTTTACATGTGACCAGTGTAAACAAAAGGTGTCTGTTGACAAACAGCTTATGCTGGATCAAACTCCTCCTATATGTGCTTTCCATCTGAAAAGATTCAAAAATGATGGATCTTATGTTGAGAAAATAGACAAACATGTGGAATTTTCTTTGGAGTTGGACTTGCAGGCTTATACTTTTGGCAGTCAGAGTGATGATGTGAGTTCTTCTCGTTCGTTTTGTCTTCTTTTGGGAAAATTTCTTATAGATGTTCTGACCATCTTTTTATTCTCTTCAACAGGTGAATTTGAAATATGAACTATATGCAGTAGTTGTACATGCAGCCTTCTCATCTAGTTGTGGTCATTATTATTGTTATATCCGTTCTGCACCTGGTACATGGTACAAGTTTGATGACAGAAAGGTAATATATCTCATTTTACTTAATTTGTCTTCAAAGTTGTTATTTGAAAATTGACTTCAACTTTTAATTTCGTTTTGATAGGTTACTAGTGTCTCAGAAGCTTATGTTCTTTCAGAGGAAGCATATATTCTGTTCTATGCAAGGCAGGGCACACCTTGGTTCTCTAACTTTATGGAAACATATAAACCAATGTTGGATTCAAATGTATCAAACACGTCACCCAAATCTGTACTTGAGAACATGGATCACACCTCAACATCTCTTGATCCACCAAGTATTTATTCCCATGATATCAATGCATCCAAAGTTCATTCTCCTGAACTTGACACTGTGGTGCCACTCGGGCCAATTAATCGCGTCATAAAAGAAAATTCTCTACCGACCCTTAAAGAGTACGGATCAAACCACCGGCTTGAAGCTCAGAAAAGTACAGGGGGTACTTCCACAAGCGATTTAAAAACCACATTTGACACTGTGGCGCCACTCAGGCCAATAACTCATCATGTAATAAAAGAGAGTTCTCCAGTGACCCTTAAAGAGTATGGTTCCAACCACAAGGTTGAAGTTCAGACGAATTTGGGTGCTACTCCTACACGCGATTCAAAAACCACAATTGATATTGATCAAGTGCTTTCTCCGTCAACACCACCAAGATCTCCCGAACTTGATCAGTCTGATGACGAGAACACAGGTGAATTAACTTGATTTTAATGTTCTTTGTGTAGCTATAAATTCTACTGGTGCTAATTTGCTATCCATAAACTAATACAATGAATGGTGGTGTGGTATTTAGAAGTGGTTTTTGCTGCAAAGCCTGCACAAGTGAAACTTGTAGAGAAACAGTTAAACAAGAGACAAAGAAGCAAGGAAGTTGAGGATCCTGGAAAACGTGAGGCGCTCAAACAATGCAAGAGGATGCCTAGTGCAAGAGGGAACTTGTTAATGGCTGCCCTTGCGACATCAAAGAGTGAAAGTGCAGTGAATAAGAAAAGCAAGAAAATGGCATCACCTCCTAGAAAAAACTTAAGCAGATCAAGCGACCGCATTAGGCACCGTGATGCCTCAATCTCTCGTAATTTGGCTGCTTCTTCAGGTTTTCGCTGAAGGTAAGTTGTGGATGTTAAAGTTGGGGGTTTTGAAGCCTTTTTGTTATCATAGCTGGATACTTGATTACAGTGTTTTAGTTGTTTGTTACCATCTTATAGTAGGTGTTAACGTTAGATTCTTTTTGTGAATGAGTAAGGAGGTTATTGTATGTAACAACACTATCAGTATCTGATGTAGATGCTAAATATTCACCTCCAGAGTCCAGACTAGCATAATATAATAACTAGTATTAAAAATGAGTTGGTGAAACTGGATTTAATTTAGAGTCAAAATGTGGTGGTTGTTGAATTTATATGGCCCATGGGCACATGGGTGGTCCTATGGTCCATACTCGATCCGTGTTTTTTCCACCATCATGCTGTCTTATCAATAGGGCTGGTGCATTTTACGGGAAAAATTGAGGAAATCCGAGGATCGAGGAGAACCAGGCTGAAACCGAAATACCCGAGTATATTTGGTTCGGTCCATGGTCCATATTTTTTCAGTTTGACCATATCCGAAAAAAGTTATAAATGGACTGAACTGAAAATATACTAACAAATCTTTTTTTTACCCAATTGTCATATAACACTCTTATATAAAGAGTTAAGTGTATGGAAATGCAATTAACTAAGGCCTCATATTCGTAGTGTGTGCTCATCTACCCGGGTTTATATTGTGTGTAAGAAACTTGTTACTATCATAAATTACATACAATAGTAACAAATAATAAGTTTCTTATAAGAAATCTATATCCGAATAGTTGAGTACATACTATGAATGTCAGATCAAAGTTAATTACATTTCAGTGCACTTAATCCTTATATAAATCCTAATTTTTGATTTTATAATTGCAATTGGATTACCATTATAATTATTTAACATGAGTATAATTTTCATTTGGGTTTATTGTTTGAAAGTATAACATACTTTACACGTTTTACTATTATATGTGGTCACATTTCAAAAGTTCTATTGTATGTATTGAAACTTGTTAAATCGTCTATTGTATGTACAACGTGACCTGAAAGTCAGGTTGACGGTTTCTTCATTCTTTTTTCACATAATGCCAAATCAACTTATACATGTTCCACGTCAGCAACATGTGACATTATACATACAATAGACGATTTAGTAAGTTTCAATACATACAATAGAATTTTTGAAATGTGAGTGCATACAATAGTAAAACGTGTAAAGTATGCTGCACTTTCAAACAATAAACACTTTTTATTTATGTGGGTCATACACTCATATTTGTATGTGTGTGACTTGCAAATCAATCCTTGACCGTTTGCTTGTTAACATGCCGTTAACGTGACCTATTGGACTTTCCCTTATATTAAACTATTATTGAATGTGTTTATAATGGTGTTATTGTGACATACAATAATTAAGGATTGATGGAGTACAAGTTTGATCTTTCTAAATCATTCGTAGATATGCGATCTTGTTATGAATTGGTCATTTTTAGTCTTTAAAGTAATGAATGCAGTTTGACACATCAACGATAGTTCTTTAAATATGTTAATAGTGTGATAGTGCATTTATACAAAAATCCATATGTATTTCAACTCAAAGATCATACCTTTCATCATGTAAACTCAAGTCTTAGCATGCATGAATCTCTAACTAATAACCTCAAATTGTGTATAGTTAACAAAAGAATCATGTTAAATAACAATCATTTCGGTTTGGTTCTTTTTAGAGAACCGTTACAGAACCGACCCCAACCAAACCGATGATATTTGGTCTGGTCCTTGATCTTCAAATTTGGTGCAAATTGAGCATCGGTTCGATTCAATCCTAAGCCGATTTAATCCGGTTGTAGAACATGCACATGCCTACTTATCAATGTGAATCCAAATTGTTTCTGGGCCATATTTTATATCTATAGACAAAGCCAACTAAGTTGTTGTTAGCCGAATAACTAAGAAAATAAAAACCTACATATTTTAGTAGGCCTTAATTATAATTTAAAAAATACACTTGTTACAACAAATGAGCTAAATATTTAAAGTTCAACCAATTATAAACGTAATATTGTGGATTTTCAAGCGCTTAAAGAGTTCCACGCTAGCTAATAGCAATAATTTATGCCACTTCACTTATAAGCGTGAAAGAAATTCACACTATCATAAGTGTAAAAATAGCTAAAATGCATAACAGATCATACTTAGCTTGTGCAGTGATTTTGTCAAATTTCACATATTCATAAATGTTGAGATACTTAATTATGCATTTTATTAGCAACTCGTGACTACATTTATATCGTCGCAAAAGTATATACGCATATATTCTATAGTTTTAACCAGTTTTAATTAAGCACTCTAATTTATTATTTTTATTTCTATAACTCATCATCAGTTGTAGATTTTCACCTCCAAAGTTATAGATTTGAAATTTAAGTTCCAACTGTAACTTAAGGATTATGTAAACTGATGAATTAGAACCATCTAATGATCAAAATGTGGGAAACAGCAAAAGCACACTACAAGAAAACATTCTGTAGTTGGGCATGGATGAACCGGACCACTACGTAGGGTCATAAGGGAAGGATGTTCTCTTTTTGCATGTGTTAGCCCACTAGAATTACTTGTACTGGATACCACCTTACCCAAATGCATGCCTATATATATCGAACCCATTTCATGCAAATTCACAAACAACTCGTACTCACTTTTATTAAAAATGCCTTCTCACAAAGTTTCGGGTGTTGTTTTCTTGGTGTTATTAGGTTTGAGCATTAGTGTGGCTACTAGAGCTCTTTTGAGTGTTGAAGATAGTATTCCTTACATTCACGGTGGTTTAGCTGCTGGTGGTGGTGGTGGAGGGGGTAGTGGTGGCGGAGGAGGTGGTGGTTATGGGGTAGGAGGAGAGCATGGGGCTGGATATGGTGGTGGGGCTGGAAAAGGTGGTGGTGAAGGGTATGGTGGTGGAGCTGCAGGAGGAGGTGGAGGTGGTGGTACCGGAGGGGGTGGTGGCGGTGGAGGAGGAGTGGCAGGTGGTGGTTATGGTGGAGGTGAAGGAGGTGGAAGTGGTGGTGGACATGGTGGGGTAGCCTATGGTGGTGGAGTAGTTGGAGGAGGAGGTGGTGGTGGTAGTGGAGGTGGTGGGGGAGGGGGTGGAGGAGCACATGGTGGTGGTTATGGTGGAGGAGAAGGAGGTGGGATCGGTGGTGGATATGGTGGTGCTGGGGGTGCTGGTGGTGGAGGTGGACATGGTGGTGGTGGTGGTGGAGGAGCTGGCATAGGAGGAGCAGGAGGAAGTGGATACGGTAGTGGTGGTGGTGCTGGAGGGGGTGCAGGTGGATCGTATGGTGGATATAGTGGAGGAGGCGGTGGTGGAGGTTCGGGAGGAGGCGGTGGAGGTGGTGGCGGTGTAGGCGAGCATGGAGGTGGTAGTGGAAGTGGAGGTGGTGAAGGGGGTGGCCATGGTGGTTATATTCCTTGAAGAAAGTTAATTATGGATTCAATGTCAAAATGGACAATGATATCTTTCATGAATAATTAATATGATGAATGTATCTTTGTAGATGCATGCTTAAATTGTAATGTTGTTGCAAGTGTTTTGTGAACTCCAAGTATTGATGTGGTCCTTCGTTATTAATATGATCAATCATCTTATTTATTTTGTACTCGTATTACTTTCACATGATATGTTTTACTTGCAATCAAACCATGCATCTTTAAATTAGAATAATGAAAATATAATTTTATGAATCATGCACCATCCATTATACTTTCATTAAACCTCCATTGTGAATATTCTTTAAACTCCTAAGCACTAAAAACATACACAACACAGGGTAGAACACAGAAGGGGCACTGGGCAGGTTGGGTTAGAAAAATTGGTACTCAAGTTTGGCTCTTCAAAATAAAATAAGTAAATATCTTTTGGGCCCCCTTTCAATTCATAAAATTTTGTCCCAAGTTCCGCCCATGTACGTACATAAGGTTAGTCTCAAACCACATTATCCATCGACAATGATGCATTGCTATTATTACGAATCTGATACGAGTCAAGTGAGATAGGAAAAACATAGGCACAGAGGTCATCAAGCGACTTGATTCATGGGCGGGTTGTGTGAACCTTTAATTGAATTATTTGAATAATCTGTTTCCTGTCTTCAAGTTCACGCCCTATTTTAAATGTTCATATTTTGCATGTCGAGGTCCTGTTTCTATAACACATAAGAGTATATATAATTAACGATTTAACGCCTTCTAATATCATCAATAAGTGTATAGATGGCAGTATCATAACATGTACACAAACACTAATACACTAGTTCCTTTCATAATTTTAAACTAGAATCCAATCATAGATTGATGCATTCATTTTATGTTATACAATAAATCTTATTCTCATTATAACTCATATATATTTGAGCAAAAATAATAAATTGCTCAATTACATTAACAATCTAGGTCAAAGCGATAACTTTCTCAAGGGATATAGCCACCATGACCACCACCTTCACCTCTCCCACCTCCATATCCATATCCACCACCATCATGTCCACCATATGATCCTCCGGAACCGCTACCAGTGTCACCTCCACTACCATATCCACCTCCTACACCTCCTCCCCCACCACGTCCATGTCCACCATCACCACCACCACTGTATCCACCACCGCCATATCCACCACCGTTCCCACCTCTTTTCCCTCCACCGTACCCCCCGCCATGTGCTCCTCCTCTGCCACCACCACCACCTCCTCCACTACCACCACCACCCCCTCCACAACCAACTCCAACACCAGCAGCACCACCTTTGCCATATCCACCCCCATATCCAAACCCATGTTCTTTTGATCCAACCCCATAACCACCACCTCCTACTAAACCGTCTTGAGTGTAAGGGATGCTCGATCTCTTCAACATTCAAGAGAGCTCTTGTAGCCACACTAATACCTAAACCTAACAATACCAAGAAAACCACACTTGAAACTTTGTGAAGAGGCATGGTTAGTATTGAGAACGACTTGACGATGTGCATGAAATTCGATGCATATTTATAAGCATTATATAGGGTTTTTCCATTCGATCGCATGCACTACTTTAAAATACATAACCACATGCAAAAAGTTAAGATCGTTAACTTTCGACCTTACCATTGGTGGCTATGGTAATGGTGTTTTTTGTTGTTGTCATTCACATTTTGTTTAGTTATATATGGACGACCACTATGGAGTACTCAAATTGTTATAAGATTTCAAACGTTAGAGGGGCTGTACATCTTGAATCGCCTCTTGAGGAATTGAATGGAGAATGGGTAAGAAAATTAGGGTATTTTCATGTTTTATGATTGTTTTGTGGGCGAAATTGTCAACAAAAAGCCGTGTAGGATTTTATCGATGTCCATTTATTTTAGGATATATGATTTCAAAATGTATTAAACTTTACATTTTTTACTATTGTATATAAGATTTGAATATTAAAATTTTTTATCGTATGTCCCGAAGTTCTAAAAAAGTCTATTATATTGTATGCAATTTGGTTGTAAAACATTCCGCATTTAATTAGAATTCTTTGTTATATCAATAATTATACATAGCAAGTATACATATATAACATTGTATGACAACCATACATTGTATTGTGATGTATACTTGCACCCAACATTCATGAACATGACCATAAAGTAAACATAAAAGTTATGAATAACTAATAAAAAATAAAAAATAAATTATATATGGAAAAAGTGGAGTGAAGCCAAAATTTCAAACATCTCCACTTACACGTTAAGACATGTGCATGCCGAAAAACAATACCATGATTTGGATTGGAGCACATATTAATGTCGGATTTAATGCTACATTTCTGTAATATGTGAAAAGAGAGTAGAAAAAGCGGCTATTTTGTGATAACAAACATAATTTATTTGGTTTGGTTACAGCAGTGCTAGCTCCATTATAATGAGATTTAGGCTCCGTTAGTGCCAATAAAATCAATATACTATTGGTTAATTTAGTGTCATGAGTGGGACCCCGGACCCAGCAAGAAGCCAAGAACCCCAACACTTTTGATTGGATTGGCCGACTTAAAACGTTAACCGGCAATTCAGATTGGTTTACAATCGTATATCCATGATATCGAGGGTGTGTTAAGCGGAACAAAATTACTAACAACAATTGATCAGTTCATGACTCTAATATCATCAATCGTTAGCAAAAAAAAATACAAACAACACTCCTATAACTGAGGTTACACTCACAAACAATAAATGGGTAAAGTAAAACCAAGCAATCAAGATAAATGAAACAATACGAACACAATGATTTAATATGGTTATATGTGATCTTCAATTTTAAGATTGGTTTGGTCAATTGGGCCAAATCAGGAAAAGAAAAAGGGAGGTTTGTGATGATTTTGAAAGTTCATACAATTTATTATTTATTAATCTTTTCGTTTGGTCAATCAGGGCATAGCTAGCAGCATAGGAGCCGACTCGACGACTATATAAGCTAACAGACTACGACTACAAGCCAAGCCGGGTACATATTCACCGCGACATGCTGATCTGCGAGCCTGAAATTTAGCTTGAAATTGAGTGTCCTTGAATTGTTCATTTCTTTTTCGCCAGGTTTCATTCTCTTTCTTTTTTTATCTTTACTTTCACCGGCATTTTCAATAGGACCAAGATTGCCCGTTGATTTACTTATTATTAATTTTCATAGTTCAAGTGTTTACAATACATGGATGTTACTATATATAGGAGAAGTAACTTTGAAAACAAGAAAACTTCAATTTTGACCGACCTACTCGATCACCGGGATCATATTATATGTCAAAATGATCCCACTGGGATCACACCATTTTCAACCCAAATTCAATTTTTTCATTACGCTTCAAAATTATAACAGGGTCTACCCGACTCATTTAGCAGTTGTTAATATAGGAGTATCAGGGCTAAACTCATAACCTTGTGCTATTTATGGCGAAGATGGTCTCACCTATAATCAAATGAGTTACCAATTGGACATAACTCAAGTGGTACAACCATCGCCAATGCTCATACCCTTCACGTATGACCGGCATGTTAGGAGTTCGAATCCCTGCCTCAGCATATGCGGGTGATTTGTGGACATGTGATTTGCCCGATGTTAATGCTCCTTGTGAAGAGCAGACGAGCATCATTGAAATATGATACGAGGATTAGAAGTACCCTTCATATTACCAATTTACATAATCAAATGAGTTACAGGCCGTTGACAAAAGTATAATGATATTAAATAAGGTTAATTATGCATGTTGGATGATCAATTTTAAAAACTATTTTTGTGGGCCAGTACGTGAGTATTAGTTAGACACAAAAAGTATTTTGTTTACAACAATTTTTGCCGGTGTTTTCGCCTTGTTGTTCTTTTATACATACAGATTGATGATCATTGCCGTGCCACATCATACATCCCCAATCAAGTCCAATTTACAAACCTTTCTCATTATATAGCCTTAAACTAATCTATGAATAAATCAATTAATTACTAAATCAGTATTAACGATTTTTTTCAAACGCATTCGAGATATGTTAGCTAGAAAACTTGTGAGCCACACCGATTGTCATGATCATTGTTGGGTCTGAAGATGGCATAGTACTTACTACTGATGATCGTTTCTACTGCTGGTCAGATCTCAACTGTTTGATTACTATTGCTTTAGAGTTTCTACTACTGGTTCAAAAGTTACTACTGCTGGTGAAGTTACTACTGCTACATGACATCTGAGTTTTTACTGCCAAGGTTTCTACTGTCTTCACAGAGTTACAACTGTTGGTTAGTACTGCTTCAGAGTTTCTACTACTAGAGCATAGTTAGTACTGTCAATATAATAGTTACTACTGTTTATGTAAACCTTTAGTCTCCACGACATTCCTTGTCTCTACAATTATAGGAATTGTACAGGACTCTATATCATATAAATAGAGATCCTTAAAAGATTTTTAGGTTAACTTTTTACTTCAAGGTGTGAGAGGTTCACAAACCTAGTGAATTGTACACATTTTTTATTAACATAATTAAATATTAATGTGTATAATCATGTAACGTATATGATAGATGGTATCACTTTTGAATTTATGGTTCATATATTTAGTTAGGGTTAATATCTGAAAATGCATTCAACTTTTATTCGATGTTTATTGTGTGTATCCAATTTAACTTTTGCTATTTTTAATGCATTCAACTTTAAAAAACGTGCGTTTTAATGTATTATTTAGTACTTTTGATGATGTGTCAACCCCTACAGATGTCACGTGACACCTTAAACAAATGACACATTAGCAAAATACATTAAAACACACGTTTTAAAAGTTGGATGCATTGAACATAACAAACATAAATTGAATATACACAATAGACATCGAGTACAAGTTGAATTCATTCTCATATACTAATTCCTATTTAGTTATTCTCTTGCTTATGGAATCATAAATTTTTCTTATTCAATTCAAAAGTTGTACGTACAACACTTCTACATATTATCCATGTATATTTCAAAACTTCAAGAGTAACAGCTATGTATCCTATATAGATATATATGAAACTTTTATAAATGTGAGATTTTGGTAGATTTAATATGCATTATTATAATTATAATAAGCAATATCAATACAGTATTTAGCGAAAACACACCAACACTTATATTCATAAACACTTGAAATAACATTACAAATTCATGATGATGCACTTAAGTGCATCGAGTTTTCATTAAATAACATTAGTCTATACGACAAATGTTTTTGTTCCAACTTATTATCAATAATACTCATTGTCCATTTTTGAGAGACTTCAAGGGATATAGCCTCCATGACCACCACCTTCACCACCTCCCATACCACCTCCATATCCTTCGGCACCACCACCACCACCACCACCTCCTGAACCACCACCGCTGCCACCTCCTCCTGCATGTCCACCATGTGATCCACCAGCACCGCCGCCAGCACCACCACCGCTACCATATCCACTTCCGCCCGCACCAGATCCTCCACCTCCACCACCACCGCCACCATGTCCACCTCCACCACCACCACCACCTGCGGCACCACCAGCACCACCATATCCTGAACCACTCCCACCGCCTTCTCCACCTCCATAACCGCCACCATGCGCTCCTCCTCCACCACCACTACCTCCTCCACTACCACCACCACCTCCTCCACCTCCAGCAGCCCCACCTCCATACCCTGCACCACTTCCTTCACCAGCTCCACCACCATATCCACCACCATGTTCTCCACCACCTCCTCCACCGCCACTACCACCTCCTCCACCACCACCACCACCTCCTTCTACACCATAATGACTACTCTCCTCAATAGTCAACAGAGCTCTAGTAGCCGCACTAATTCCCAAACCTAATAGCACCAAAAAAACCACACTCGAAACTCTGTGAACACCCATGTTTGATAATATTAAAGTGAGTGTGAGTTGTTTGTAGTTTGCATGGAAATGGTTAGGTATATATAGGCATTGGGTGGGGCCGGTGTCGAGTACTGCTTCAAGTGGCCAAAGAGCTAGAGATAACATATTAAACTAATTTTGACCCCACATACACATAGTCGTCCACTTCAATCAATCAATCAATAGTACATATAAATGGAGATCCAACACAACCCATTAGATACATCCTAATTGTTTAATTTATTTAATTGTTTAAAAACGTTTCAATTAGGTCACTTGTAAATGCATTTAGAAAAGGTTAATTATATATTTAAAATAGCTCCATCTTAGTGCAATGAGGATATATATATGATGTATATATTATGGGTTGATAGATTTGATGAAATCTTCTTATAAGTTGGAGTATAACGATAAAACCGTATATACACCATTAACTAGTTTTTCTTATAAATTATGCATATCACGTCTCCAAGCGTGTAAATTTATATATAAAGTGACATCTATTTTGAATTAAGCTCATCAATTTGAGTAAAAACTAATGTAAACAAAACTTCATATCTTATAAAATATTAGTGTAACCACCGATTAACGTTAAATATTCAAGTAATTTTTGTTATATGACCTATATGTAGCAAAAATCTCCATTAAGCACTCTTTAAAAAGAGTAAATTACATTCTTCGTTCATGTTGGTATGTTATTCGTTTCACTCTAAGATCCTGAGTATAATTTTTTGCAGATTCAGTCCCTTAACTCTGAATTTTCATTTCACTCCCAGTCATTCGAAACGTAAAAAGGTCTTAAAATTTTAAGACTATTTAACCATTTCATTAGAGATGAGAGACTGAGAGCGAAATAAAAATCCTAGTTATGAGACCGAACCCGTAAAAAACTAGATTAAAAAACTAGATTAAAAAACTGGAAGTGAAATGAATAATATACCACAAGATGTAATTTACTTCTTTGAGAACTAATTGTTACGTTCAAAGTACAATTCTCACTTAATTAGTATAAGTAATTCTTTGAACAATTCTCACTTAAATAGAACAAATAATTCACAGAGGTTACGTCAGTCGTAGTTGGAGATCGTCAACTAAAATGAGAGCATTTCACAAAATAATACACTAGTCATAATAGTAAGAGTTTCAGTGTTGTCTGATCAAACGTATTTCATCTTGAGTGCAATATATTAGTTGTGAATAATATTCTACCATATCATCTCCATATTTATCTCTTTATTTGTGGTATTGATATTGTCATATAGTTTCTATGTTTTACGTCTCTGTATTCTATTTATTGGAGACTCTTTCTCCTCGGAATGTATTGAAAAATAGATGATCAATAAAATATATTCCTCTGAATTTATAATGGTATCAGAGCGGTGATCCACTATTCCGACTAAACCCATGGCCGGAGATAAAACCAATGATACTGAATCAAGCGGCAGCAATGCCATTGATTATAACTCTCCATATTATCTTCACCCGTCCGATTACCCTAGACAAATGCAAGTTAACGACGCTTTGTCAGACAAAAACTATTCGGATTGGGTGCAGGAAATGGAGAACTTTCTACTTGCAAAGAACAAAATCGGTTTCATTGATGGATCCATCAAGAAACCCGAAAAGACATCCAAGGAGTATATGCCATGGATGAGAGTAGATGCAATGATTAAAGGATGGCTCACTACCGCTATGGAAAAGTGTTAAGTATGCCAACACCGCTGCGGAGATGTGGTCAGATTTAAGCGAAAGGTTCGGTAAAGAAAGTGCACCGAGAGGATATGAGTTGAAGAACAAAATTGCTGCAATGCGTCAAGATGGAGTCACTGTTTCAGCCTACTTCACAAAGCTTCGATTGCTATGGGATGAAATTCAGTCGGTTCTTCCCACTCCACGATGCACTTGCAACAAATGTACATGTGACATTGGTAAGCGACTTGTTGAACATCAGGAGAAGGAGCGGTTGTACGAGTTTCTCATGGGTCTTGACAACGAATTTGGAGTCATCAAAACTCAAATCCTTGCCACTACACCGATTCCTAGTCTCGCAACAGCCTACCATCTAGTGGCAGAAGATGAACGCCAAAAACTCATCACTGAGGAGAAGAAACCTGTTGTGGAAGCCGCTGCTTTTAAGGCTTCTGTTTCTCAAAAGCGGAGCACTTCGTCTTCTTCTCAGCAGAAATTTAAAACCTATTCAAAACCAGAAAAACAAGAGGAAGAGACACCACATTGTTCCTACTGTAATAAAGATGGACCTGTTCGAGAAAGTTGCTTTGAGCGTATTGGATATCCTGACTGGTGGCCGGGAAAAGTCAAAGGAAACAAGCCAAAACCAAAAGCTTCTTATGTTGAAGGTACTTCGAGCCCCAATCCTGGACTCACCATGGAACAATATCACATTTTCTTGAAACAATTTGGAGATCAAAGCATCACAGGTGATGAGGAAAACAAACGAATGGCTAACATGACAGGTAAGTTTAATGATGATCATGAATGGATTGTTGATTCGGGTGCCACCGAACACACTACTTATTTAAGTAGCGTTCTTGTTAATAAAAGAAAGGACCAGATTGAAATGCCTGTGGTCATTCCTAATGGTGACACCGTCCCGGTTGCGGGAAAAGGTGATTATACTCTTCCGGGAGGAACCAAGATTGAGGGCATATTGCACGTACCACAGTTTACTTGTAATTTACTTTCGGTGAGCAGATTGATGAAAAGTTTGCAATGCTCAGTAACATTCTTTCCTGATTTTTGTGTCATGCAGGGTCTCCGTTCGAGGAACTTGATTGGTGCGGGTGAGTGCAAAGCTGGTTTATACCGAATGGGGATGTTTGCAAAGGAAAGAAAAGTTATGGCAGTGAGTGTTGAAAGATGGCATAAGAGATTGGGTCACACATCTCAAGAGAAACTAGCTAAGGTTGATTTTTTGAAAGATATTTCTTTTAATATTAGGAGTGATATTTGTGATTCTTGTTCCAAGGCTAAACATACTAGATCTCCTTTTCCATTAAGTGAAATTAAAACCAAAGAATGCTTTGAGTTGTTACATTGTGATGTTTGGGGCAAGTATCGGGTTCCATCTTTTTCGGGGGCGAATTATTTTTTAACAATCGTTGATGATTTTAGTAGGAATGTTTGGATTTTCCTCGTTAAATATAAAAGTGATTCTAGTACGTGCTTAATGAACTTTTGCAAAATGGTTGAGACACAATTTAATAAGATTGTCAAAAGAATAAGATGTGACAATGGTGGAGAATTTACATCTAATTTGATTTTAAATTTCTATACTAAACGAGGGATTTTGCTAGAAACCACTTGCCCTCACACTCCTCAACAAAATGGGGTTGTTGAGCGCAAGCATAGGCACTTGTTAGACACGGCTCGGGCCTTAAGATTTGAAGCTACTTTACCAAAACGTTTTTGGGGTGAGTGTATTTTAACTGCTGCCCACATTATTAATCGGTTGCCCTCTAAAACTCTCGGTGACAAGACTCCATACGAAATTTTATACAACCAAAAACCCGAGTATGACCATATGAGGGTGTTTGGTTGTCTCGTATATTTTTGGAATATTGGAACAAAAGGTGATAAGTTCGAAGTGAGGGGGAGACCGGGTATATTTCTAGGATATCCTCAAGGTGTTAAAGGATACAAAATTTTTGATATAGAAGAAAAGAAAATTGTGATGTCACGAGATGTGAAGTTTCATGAGAATACTTTCACATTTCCTACTCAAACTCAAGTGCAGAATGAATCTGACATTTTTATTCCAATGGAAACCCAACATATTGAGAGCCCAAATTGTGAAAATTCTAATCCTAGTGACATTGAAGATGATGGACTTAATTTTGGCCCAGAAAACAGTGACAATAACAATATTGATGAAAGTCTCGATCCTAATGTAATTGAGGATCCTACTGAACGGCCAAGGAGAAGTCATGCACCACCTAAGCATCTAAACGATTTTGTTGTCAATCTCCCTCCCTCGATTGATCACGCACATACCGCATCAACTCAAGCTTCTTCCACGGTACATCCCTCTTCCAATTACATTTCTTATGATAACTTCTCTAATGATCACAAACTTTTCTTGGCGGCCATCACCACCACTGATGAGCCAAGAACTTTTAAGCAAGCTAGTCAAAATTCAAAATGGATTGAAGCAATGCAGAAAGAAATCCAAGCACTCCAACAGAACAATACATGGACCATTGAACCTTTACCAAATGGGAAAAAGGCAATTGATTCTAAATGGGTTTATAAGATTAAATATAAGCCTAATGGAGATATCGAAAGATACAAAGCGCGGCTAGTCGCAAAGGGTTTCACACAGGTTGAAGGAGAAGATTTCCATGATACTTTTGCTCCGGTAGCTAAATTAGTGACAGTTCGAACATTATTAGCAGTTGCCACTAAAAAGGATTGGTTTATTCACCAACTCGACGTCAACAATGCCTTCCTCCATGGTGACCTCAATGAGGAGGTGTATATGAAATTACCGCAAGGTTTTTCCACAACAAAAGAAGGATGTGTTTGTCGTCTACGAAAGTCACTTTACGGGCTTAAACAAGCATCTCGAAATTGGTATCAAAAGTTTACCTCTGCACTTCTTGATCTCAGTTTTTCGTCTTCCAAAGCAGACCACTCTCTTTTCTTTTATAAAAGGAATGACACATTCATCTCCATTCTCATATATGTTGATGATGTTATTATAGTTGAGAATGATCTTGCCAAGATACAGGAGTTTAAAACGTGTTTACATGACAAATTTAGCATAAGAGACCTTGGGCAACTTAAGTATTTTCTGGGTATTGAAGTTGCTAGAACCTCTGATGGTCTCGTTTTGAGTCAACGGAAGTATACTCTTGACATATTGGAAGATAGCGGAATGGAAGGATGTCGCCCGAGTTTGTTTCCTATGGAACAAAACTTGAAATTTGTTACTGATGAAAAGGACCCCAAGGTTGATGCTGGTTCTTATCGTCGTCTCATAGGACGACTTCTTTATCTTCAAGCTACTCGACCGGATATCGCCTACTCGGTCAATATTCTGAGCCAATTTGTTTCGGATCCTCGTCAAAGCGATATGGATGCCGTTACAAGGGTTCTTCGATATCTTAAAACCACTCCGGGTCAGGGCATAATTTTACCTAAAGCAGGAGGTACAAACTTGGTTGGATATTCTGATTCGGATTGGCTGGGTTGTCCTTTAACTCGGCGCTCTCGCACAGGCTACATTATCCTTCTTGGTGGAGCTCCTATTTCATGGAAAACTAAGAAGCAGCCTGTTGTTTCCCGTTCTTCTGCTGAAGCTGAGTATCGTGCCATGGCTACAACCGTTAGTGAGCTCATTTGGATGCGATGGTTATTACAAGAGCTGTGTGTTTCGCAACTCAGCTCCACTACTCTTTTCTGTGACAATCAAGCAGCAAGACACATTGCTAACAATCCCGTTTTTCACGAACGCACAAAACATGTTGAAATGGACTGTTATTTTGTTCGTGAACGTGTTGAATCTAATAAAATTTGTCCTATGCCCATTGAGTCCAGACTCCAGCTCGATCTTCTCACCAAGGGTCTTGGTGCTGCTCAACTCAAGTTCTTACTTGACAAGCTGGGTGTTGCCAATTTACACACTCCAGCTTGAGGGGGAGTATTGGTTGTGAATAATATTCTATCATATCATCTCCTTATTTATCTCCATATTTATCTCTTTATTTGTGGCATTGATATTGTCATATAGTTTCTATGTTTTACGTCTCTGTATTCTATTTATTGGAGACTCTTTCTCCTCGAAATGTATTGAAAAATAGATGATCAATAAAATATATTCCTCTGAATTTATAACAATAAGGGTGTAAATTTATGAGTGATCAAGCTATTACACTCTAATAATTGTATAAAGCCAGTTTAAAATTACACTCAATCGAGGGTGGTAATGAACTTAATCCTTAGAGAGAATTGTAAGCAAATAATCTCCAAGTTTATGAGGTGTTGGCTTGAAATGAAAACATAACACTAGTATTTACAATAAAACCCTAACTTCTAGAAGGCTCCAGAAGCATGATCGTTTTAGGGCCTTTAGCATAAGAACATTCTCTATGTCCATGCTGACGTGTGTAGGGACTTGAACTGGATGAAACATTCTTTGATAGTACTATTGCCAGTTACTTGTTGGGAGGTCATGCAAAGTGTGTGTAGGCCGAGCTCAAAAATGTTACGGTCTGAACTCGGATGGCGCATCATGGAGTGGTGAACTCGGGAAAGGGTCCCAGTGTCACGCAAAGACAATGTTAAATAACCGAGCTGAGCTAGTGATTCGAGCCCAAGTCCGTTAAGCTTCGACCTAATCGTGGTGGGAAATAGCTGTGATATGTACATCATTAACGATTTATAAGTAAAAATGTAAAATATTGTTATACTTAACAAAATTACGTTATGATGGTATACGAGTGTAGATAACATAATGTGTCATGTGAATGAGACATATTATCAACCCATGTGCATACAATATAATTTAGCGATTTTCAAGTTTCTCCACTCACTCAAAGATACAATCATCATATCGATCATTCTAATACGCGGTTGGTCGATTTCATAATCAAAGTGTGAAAAGAAAAGTAGAAAAGTTCGATGGTAATGTCTTTATATTATGAAAACAAAAAAGAATTTAAAATAAAAATAACGGAGTTAATTATATTTTATGAAAATATAATATATAATTCACTATATTAATTTGTTGTATATTAAACTCTAAAAATAAAGATTAGACATGGAAACTAACAAACTTTTAAAATACACGCAATTTCAAGAAATGAAGAGTGCATGAACATTTGTATTTGTATTCATCAGTTATAAGAGGATTAAGTTGAACGGTAATTAGAGGATGAGTTTACGTGACAGATTAATGTATCTTGAAACATCAAGTGATTCTTGTACACAACTCAATTAACTATTTTAACAAGAAACTATTTAACTATATAATTTTACCTTTTAACTTATATCAGTTATTACAGTTATACGGAGTACATCATTCTCGTTTTATGAATCTAAATATCCGATCGTTAATTGACGTCTAATCCTTTGAACTTACACATTCATGGGCTACCTAGAATCATATGTGAGGGGCAATTCTTTTTTCTTTTTTATCATTTGAGGGGTAAAAGTCTTAAAATGTCAATAATATCTTAAATTTTGTATTGTCATTTTAGATTTTTTAAAGAGTCAAATGCCCCTTCTAAATCGGCCTCTGAATAATGTATTTCTTTTACCCCACTTGCCTCATCTAAATCAAAAACTTTAATTTGTAACAATTGAACAAGCTTTCAATTAAACTTCTTTTGAGTGAAAAGCTTTAAAATTCACATTTTAGTACTAGGTGGTTTAGCAAAGCTTGAAATTTGTTAAGTCATCGTATACTAGATATTTTTCCAATTCTTAGTACTCCGTATTATTTAATTGTTCTTTTAGTGCTTAGAAACTTTTTGAGTTTATTGATTGAAAGTACAACATACTTTATACATTTTACTATTGTATGCATTTACATTTCAAAAATTTTATTGTATGTATTGAAACCTGCTAAATCGTCTAATGTATGTACAATGTCACATGTTACTGACGTGGAACATGTATTTGCTGATTTGGTATGTGTGAAAAAAGAAGGAAGAAACCGTCAACATGTCTTTCAGGTCACTTTGTACATACAATAGACGAATTATCCAAGTTTATTACATACGATAGAACTTCTGAAATGTGACAACATACAATAGTAAAATGTGTAAAGTATGTTGCACTTTCAAACAATAAACCCAAACTTTTTCTCATTGGTGATGTGTTTGACAAAACTAGCTCAAACTTATTTTTAGAGCTAAAAGTTATAGCTTATATTTTTTTTATACCCGTTTGACGTTGTAGTTCAAAAGACATAAAGGACAAAAAAGAAAAACTTATTTTTCTTTTAACTTATTTTTCAATAAACTCTTAGAGTAACCAAACAAGACTCTTAGGTTGTGCTTTTAATTTAAAAAAAATATAAGCTTGAACTTATATAGCTCTTAGAAGGTAGTTGCCAAACGACTGAAATTTGTTTTTTATAAAAACGTACCTTTGGTGGGACCTCTGTGTTTATATTCTTATTAAAAGCGATAAATTACAATTAGGACAAGCCCAAATCGAGTAAAAGGAAATATGAACTAAAGACGGAGCGTCAAAACATGACTAAAAGAGTATATACGAGTAGTGAATAAGATTAGATTACATCTCATCTCTTCTAGATCATATATAGGTACTAATGTGTTATTGGCTATATATCTTATATTTTAGTAAATCTTAAATAGGAGCATGATGACTTAAATAGGAGACTAGAACCTAACTTAGGTTATAATGGCAAGTATATAACGATTGCACAACAACCGTGTACGAGTCGTTAATTATGTACGCTAGATATAAAATTTGTATTTCATATCTGTTTGCACTTTCCATTTATTAACATGATAATTTAATGCATATTTGGGAATTAAAATAGAAATAAAAGTTATGAATTACCGACTCAAGGAAAATGATTGGTATGTCTAAATTTGTAAATCTAAAGATGTAATTGGTACATGTGAAAAATTGATTACATGAGATTAAAAGAGAAAAAAACTAACGAGGGAAGTAAACTTATTTTTAAATTTATGTAATATATAGCATTACTCGTTACCGATACTAATGTATGGAAGAGGGAAATGAAGTAAAATTTCAAATATGCGAAGTTGCAAATTTAGACGGCATGTGCATTCTTGGATCTCAAATTGCTTTTCTTATTTTATATAAATAGTAAAATAGTAAATAGTAAATAGTAAAAGTAATAGTAGTTAACGGCCGCAATTTCACTATTCACTAGCTTCTCATCGGTTGGAATGTGTGGCCTGATGATTTTAATTGGTTGGTATGGGTGGCATGGTATTGAAAAAGGAAACATGTTATGGGTCCTTCAGATCCGGGTTCGAGCCAGGCATCTGAATGGGTCCTTCAATGAGTACATTTTACCGGATCAGTTCGGTTTTGGACCATAAACGGCCCTAAATCTATTTGGGAGTTTTAAAGAAACAAATTTTAATCTTTTGTAAAGAAACTAAAAGTGAACTTTTTCTTTCAAATTTCCATTTTTTAATTTATTTTTTGTGTGATTCTTATTGCAAATTAATTAATTGAAATACAGAAAATGAGAGACTTTAAAGAAAAAGTTAAATATAAAATGTAGGTACTACTCAAAGTCTGAAACCAACCTTCTGAATTTTAATTATTCATTATGCTAATGCTAATTAATAAACGCGTACCAAGTTTGTTCCATCATGTGTTTCTCCAGGACTTTGAAGGAAGAAAGTTGTGTCAAATCAATGGAAAAAAAAGGTTCAACAAATTTCTACATTTGAAATGATCAGAAAGATACATATAGCTTAACCAAGACAGTAAGTAGATAACTCTCAATAATGTTTTACGAAATTATGTTACATTTCCTAAGAGAAATGCAGCTTCTAAATCGTTGGTGATCGCTATTACAAGTCTTTTGACTCCCATGTACTTCCTTCGACAAACATCGATATATGTACACACTAATGAACAAATGATGCTTACAATCAGTTTTATGTTAGGTCTGTCTTGCACCACCATTTTCACAGTGTTTCCTACTAAATCCAATGAACTCAAAACCTACGTCGGTCACTTAACTTCACCTGCAGGGCAAGAGTTTTCTCATCCAAATGACCTTTTAGAATGGTACAATTCATTTTTGTCAAAAATCACTTACAGCTCAAAACACAAACCAAAGATGATTCATGCGTATCACCATGTCATTACCGGATTTGCAGCTAAAATGCGGCCAAATCAAGCAAAATACATACAGAATATGAGTGGAGTTGTATCCATAATCCCTGAAGATGTCTATCATTTGCATACTACTCGTTCACCTCACTTTCTAGGCTTGCACCAGAACTCGGGTTTGTGGAGAGATTCAAACTACGGAAATGGAACCATAATTGGAGTACTAGACACTGGAATCATTCCAGATCACCCTTCATTTAACGACAAAGGGGTCCCACCTCCACCAGCAAGATGGAAAGGAAAATGTGAAGTAGCAATCTGTAATAACAAACTGATTGGAATAAGAAACTTTGTTGAGGGAAGTTCTTTAATTGATGAGGTAGGCCACGGGACACACACTTCAGCTACCGCTGCAGGAAATTTTGTAGGTAACGCAAATATATTTGGAAACGCAAATGGCACTGCTGTTGGGACGGCCCCGTTTGCACACTTAGCCCATTATAAAGTATGTGACCAAACTCGTGTTTAGTGAGCAATATATATGCCGGAATGGATGAAGCTATAGCAGACGGGGTTGATGTGCTTTCGCTTCCACTTGGAGGCGGTTCTGCACCTTTTCATCAAGATGTTTTGGCGATATGCGGTTTCACAGCTATACAGAAAGGGATTTTTGTAACTAGTTCAGCGGGTAACTTGGGGCCTTTTAGGTCTAAACTGTCGAGTGAATTCCCATGGACACTTACCGTTGGGGCAAGTACCACGGATCGAAAAATTAGGACTACTGTGTTTCTCGGAAACAAAAGGAAACTAGATGGTGAATCATTATACCAACCGAAAGATTTTCGTCAAAAGCTTATGCCTCTTGTTTATCCCGGTGAAAAGGGCGATAACAATGCGGTGACATGTAGTAGAGGATCGCTAGATGACGTTGATGTTAAGGGGAAGGTGGTATTGTGTGATATGGGTGGCTTGATCGGAAGTATTGAGAAAGGCGAGGTGGTGAAGGACGCTGGAAGAGCTGCCTATTCTCGCAAACACAATTTCGTGTCCCGAATCTACGGTACTAGAGGCTCATGTTCTTCCTGCATCAAATGTTGGTTATAAGAAAGGACTGGAGATCAAAAGGTATTTGAATTCTACCTCATCACCTACAGCAACTGTCATTCTAAGTGGAACTGTACTCGGCGTAAAATCAGCTCCAGAGGTGGCTTGTTTCTCTTCAAGAGGGCCGAGTATTGCAAGTCCCGGGATCCTTAAACCGGACATTATTGGACCTGGTGTTGACATTCTTGCAGCGTGGCCAAATTCGGTGGAGAACAAGCCACAAACAAAAGCAATGTTTAACATCCAAAGCGGGACGTCAATGTCTTGTCCTCATATTGCAGGCATAGCAGCGTTATTGAAAAGCTCACATCCCGAATGGTCTCCTGCTGCAATTAAGTCGGCAATAATGACAACAGCAAGTCGAGTAAACCTAAATGGCAAAGCAATTCTAGATGAAAGGGAACTTACTGCAGACGTGTTTGCAATTGGCGCAGGCCATGTTAACCCTATTAAAGCCAATGATCCGGGGCTTCTTTTTGACATCCAACCTGATGACTACATTCCGTACTTGTGTGGGTTAGGATATACAAACGAACAAATTAGAATCATCATTAAAAAGGACTTTTCCTGCATAAAAAGCATACCAGAAGCAGAGTTGAACTATCCTTCTATTGCCGTAACATTAAAAAGAGGTGATAACAAAACATACTCAAGGACAGTGACGAATGTTGGTAGACCGAAGTCAACCTACACTATCGGGAGGGTTTCTCTTCCACGAGGTGTACGTATGGTGCTTTATGTTCCAGCTCGAGGGCTCATTTTCACAACCTTGAACCAGAAGTTAACATACAAAGTGAAATTTACTCGCAATGGTATAAAACGGTCGAAAGAGTATGGCCAAGGATACATGACTTGGGTTTCAGGAAAATACTCTGTTAGAACCACATTTTCTTTCAAATTTGAATGAACAAGAAGATGATAGGGCTATATACCATACTACCATAGGATGCAATTCGTCCCAACTTTTGTACAACATTCGTACTCTATGATACTAAAAATGCTAGCTTTGCATAACAAATATCACTCAATTCTTAGATTATATCGGTTTAACGTATGAAGCGGTTATTAAATTGTTATATAAAAGGTCTAGAATTCACAACAAATTGAATGCAATAACTAGCATAAACGAATCTTTATCAAAAAGAGATATAATAACATTATAATGACGTACCAATATGATTATGATAAAAATAGTAATTGAGCATCACATTAGCTAATCACATTACCTAAAACATTCAATTCGATTAATTCGACGAACAAAACAGCCGAATTTGATCTCGAAAACTCGGTTCTTTGGGTCTCAAATCCCTCCTAACATAATCTTTATCCAATTCCTGAGTAAAAGCATCAAACCCTACCTCACCACATTTCCGCCACATCTCCGCCGCAAAACTCCGGTGAGCGTAATACGCCTCCGCCTCCACCACCGCCGGCACGCCGCCGTTCTCCGACGTTAACGCAATCGGAAGCCGTTCATAATGGCCAAGCGTAATGCCTTCAAGATCATCAAGTCGTACAAGACCTGAATCGGAAACAGAGTAGAGTTCGCCCCGGACCCGGTGTTGACCCGAGCCGGGAAGGTTGAGTAAGAAAGGAACGCCGTATGGTCCTTGGACTAGTGGGAGGTGGAGATCGGTGACGTAAGAACCGATGAAAACGGCGTCATTTTTGGAGAGTAAATCTTGCATTAATGAGTGATTAGCGAAACCTTGTTTAAGAGTGCCGTATGAGAAGATTAAGGTTTTATTGTGTGACATTTTGATTGGTTTTGTGTTAATTATTGATGGGAATGTTGTAGAAAGAGATGAAGACATCAAGAACAAAGTGTGTTTTGTGGTGGTTGTTAATGTTTGTTGAATCATTTTATCTTGTTTGTTTCCATTTGGTGTGTTACATTTCCATTTTGCCAAGGGCCTGCCAATATATCTTTTTAAGGTTTTAATTTTAATATACTTTACAGAACAAAAAAGTTAGACCACTATAAATATTTCCTTTAGGATCTGTTTGTCATGCGAGTTTATAAGTGCTAACGAGAGTTAAATTTTTCTATTTTTTATAGGTTCACGTTTGATAGATAAAATTTTAAGAGTTTATTAAAAAATTAAGCTCTAAAAAAAGAAGTTACTTGAAGTAGCTTATAGAAATAAGCTTCAAGTTTATGAAAGGAGAAATTACATTAATACCTCTTATATCACTATTTATCATATAATTTTTGTCCAAACAATATTTATAAACACATAAGCTCCAGCTTATAGTTTCAAATATAAACTTCAGCTACCAGCTCCAACTAAAAACTTTCAGCTTCAGCTATCAGCTAATTTTATTAAGCACCATTGGTGTAGTTAAAAATATGCAAATGTTGTTTTTTTTTTTTTCTAAAATATTTGTGTAATGTAAATAAATTGTTGATGATTGATAACATTTTAGGCCTTGATACACTGTTTAAAGGGAAAATTATTAGTTTAGTTATTCATGTGCTGTTATGTTATAACGAGACTGAAATATACATATACATACATTAAAGACAAAATGGTATAAATTATAATAATCATTAACATAATTGGTCAACCGCACGTATATTTGATAATATTTAGGGCACTTATGATATCCCCTTGTTTAGATTATACGAATATGAAAAGACTTACCTAGTATAAAAACAAGTTTCTACGGTATAAATAAATTGCCCTTTAATTTTTAAATACTAGTTTGTAATTTCTCAATATCTTATCTTACACCCTTATAAAGGATTTAACCATTTTCTTTAATGTCTTGAATGTTTAAAGAACGAAAATGACATTAATACCCCTATATTCAACAAAATAGACTAAACCAACATTACCTAACTTTAGAAACGATTTACAATATTAATGATTTTTTTTTCATAAATATCCAAATGTAACCCAAACCCATAAATAAAATAATTTGTGAATAACGAGAATGAAAATATACATATACATATACAAAAAAGTTTCCCGGAAAATCGGTTTGGGTTGAAAAACCGAACCGGGTTTTTTTCGAAAGTCAAAAACCGGTTTTTACAAAAACCGGTTTGGAACCGAACCGGTTTGAGGGGGAGAAAAACCCTAACCGGTTGTAACCGGTTTAGATCGGTTTGGAACCGGTTCGGGTTCAAAAACCAGTTTCAAACCGGTTTTCCTATATAATTTGGTTTTTTTCTAGCGTTGAGCGTTTTAGGGAAAACCAACGTATTCTTCAAATTTTTTCCGATAGAATGTTAGTACATTAGGTATGGAAACATAACTTAACAATAACTTAAAACAAAGTCTTCTAAATCTTCATAAAAATATTATTGAAACCAATAATTCTATATAATTCAATCTTATTCGAGCGTTAAGCGTTTTAGGGAAAACCAACATATTCTTCAAATTTTTTCCGATAGAATGCTAGTACATTATGAATGGAAACATAACCTAACAATAACTTAAAACAAAGTCTTCTAAATCTTCATAAAAATATTACTGAAACCAATAATTCTATATAATTCTTCATAATTTTCAAAACTCTTCAACTTTTATTAATCTTCAATTCTTCTAACATCTTCAATTTGGGTAGTCTTCAAAAGTCGAAATCTTCTTCGGAGGAAGCCTCTCGCGAAGCTTGATTGAGAGCAATTTCTTCATCGGAAAGTGATATTGCCATACCCGCTTCCACCTCGATATCGTGTATATCTCCTTCGTATTCCAATTCACCTTCAAGACTTGAAACGTTTTGTATACGTTCCGCGGCGTCTAAGTGATCCTTCAAGCATATACACATCTCTAATGAGGCCGGTTCGTATGGATAGTACCCTGCCACTAAGAGAAAAAGTGGATTCCGAAGCTACCGTAGAAGCTTGGACGGTTAGTAAATCTCAGGCCATGATGGTTAGAATGGGAAATTGAGATTCCCTCCCTTTCCACCAAGCCAAAATATCAAAATGTGCGAATTCTTCGGGTCCCATTGAGGCTAAAAAATCCGTTCTGGCATATCTCCCATATTCGCTAGTGGCCCTTTGATCACCATCACCCCTTGCCCGTTTATGGTTTTCTTGTCTTAAACTATTATATAAATTAATCATTGGATCTCGGGAAGAAGATGATGAAGCAAACATTGTGGAAGCCGAACTAGAAGAAACCATTGTTGTTGAACTATATTTTTGAAAATAATGACCAAATAAATCTTTAAAAGATTTGTTAAAATAGTCTTTTGTATTTTGTGAAAAAAATGGATCCTCATCATTCAAATCCAAATCGTTACAAATGTTATCGATAAGTAATTCCACCCCGGAAATGTTCAAACACGGGTTTAACGCGGCGGCACAACTAATTACCAGTGGCATTTCTTTAAAATATTTTCTTAGTTTTGCTTTCATGGGAGCCACCGTTATTGCATATACATTACCACAAAATTCGTATTCGCTTAGTTTTGAACTCATTAAAAATATTTGATTAAGTACCAAATGACTTGTGGGATAATAAACACCCGATAATAAAGTAGTTGCGGTTTTAAAAACTTTGAGCAATTCGGTTATCTTTTGAATAACCTCCCAATAGTCGGAGGAAAATGATGTTGCAAGACCTTTTTGAACAAGTTGATCATGAAAAACGTATAAAGTGTCGCGTTGCCGTAAACCACACATAAACATGTTGTAAGTCGAATTTCATCTTACGGGCATGTCCCAATTAGGGGTTAAAAAGATGGAATCCGTTTCCTTACATAATCTCATTTAATGTTTGTATCTAGCCTTACCCGAACAAAATATATCTTGTAACATAATTTTATACGCGTTTTTTACTACGCTTATTTCTTGAACCGCTAGTCCGTCTTGCACAACCAAGTTAATGATGTGTGCAACACATCTACTATGGTAGAAAATGCCTTTCAAAGGTGGTTCGTATTTTAGTATTAACCTTTGAACGGCGTTTGTATTATTAGTCGCGTTATCAAACGAGATTGAAAAAACCTTTTGTTCTATTTTAAACATTTTCATTACATCTCGTAACATGTAAAATAAGTTTTTACCCGTGTGAGGATAGTCAAAGTTTTCAAAAGCAATGGTACGTTTCATCATTTGCCAAGTTGCGGGATCAACCCAATGTGCGGTAACACAAAGGTACGAACCGGGCAAACCATGAGGAGCCGACCAAACATCGGTTGTTAAAGATACATTTGTATCCGATTATTAGTTGACTTTTAGCATTTTTCCACAATTTAAGAGCATCACGTCAAAGAGTAAGACGACTTACATGATTATATCGCGGTTGAAGAGTATTTTGAATGACCCTAGTAAGCCGAGGGTTGTCGAAGTGGTTGAACGGCAAAGCTTTTTGAATCACAAAGCCGGCAAATGCTTCTCGACATCACTCCGCTTCGTATGTAAAAATACCCCCATCCCGTGAGATAGTTTCTTGACTCGACTCGGGATTACTTTTGACTCCATCACAATACTTTGTAGCATGTGATTTCAAAGTAGAGTTGGAGTCGGCTTTCAAAAATTTCCCGCAACGTTTACAAAATGCCTTAGTGGAACCATCCGACAATAACACTTTGTCGTAATTACACCAAATCTGGGGATTTCGTTTGGTTACCAAAACTTGAACAATAGTTGGTGCATTTGAAAAACCTACACCGGCGGAAGTTGAAGAAGATTGAGTGGCCATTTTGATAGCGTTTCGAGAGCGTTTCGAGAGGAGTAGAGAATTTTTTGAGAGTTTCGTACGTAAATCGTAAGCGTTTTGAGTGTTTAAAGACTAGAATTAGCAAGATTGAGTGTTGTGACTAAACCAAACGCAATGTATCTATTTATACTAGTTTTAGTATGACAAAATGGTAAAAAAAAATAAAAAAAAGGTCAAAAACAGCTATATTTCGAAAAAAAACGGCTATATTCAATCAGCTCAAAAAAACGGTTCCAAACCGATTTTTAAAACCGGTTTTTCAACCCGGTTCGGGTAAAACCAGTTATAAACCGGTTCTCCAACGTTATAATCCAAACTGGTTCCCAAACCGGCGGTTTTTGTAAAAACCGAACCGGTTTTTATAAAAATCGGTTTTGAGTTTCGATTTTTTTTCGGTTTTGAGTCGGAACCCGGTTTTTTTGTCAACTATACTTGAAACACAGATAAGGATGCGTCATGAGCTAAATTGATGGGCTTGCAAAATAAGCAACGAATATGGGCCACAGCCCACTGTAAAAAACAGTGGCTGTCGGCTTGGCAGTTGGCACGCCACCTCACGTGCGCATCAGCGTGCTTTCCAAAACTATAAAGAAATGAATTGCTAGTTACTTTTAACATGAAATTATTATTGTTTATTATTATTATTATATTATAATTATATTATGTGTAAACAAATCAGTTGGTCATGTAACATGAGGTTGTAACTCATAAATCGATTATACAATAATTAATCCCTTAATTAATGTTTACGTCTTATTTAATTAGTCAAAGTTTGAAAGTTCTCTAAACACTAAAGGAGAAATTAGAAAGATTCCTTCGCATTTGGCTTATTGTTGTCGCTTTAAAATTGAAATCAAATATCCATTGCCATATGCATGTTTGACTAGATATATACCTTAGTTGACCTTAATATTACAACAGCCATCAGCCATGTGCTTTTGGTATCGTGACAAAATGATCTACCATATACAATAATTCTTTATATTTTCTTTTTTGGTTATTTGTTGGTTAATATAGTTATTATAGTTTTAATCAAATTCAGTTGAAGGACTAACTATGTAAATTTAGAGAACCGTCAAACTAACAAATCAAGTAAAAAGAACGAAAAATGATAAATAAGTCTACTTAGATATACCTAAATTTATACCCAACAATGAGAGATCATGACACATTTAACTGGTCTTAGGTATTTTTAACGGACATTTTGGTCTCCGTTTGCTACGTCTCTGATATATTCGGACTCGAAGGCTGCTTCGTTGTACGATTGCAAGATTAATGGTATAAATTTTGAGTTCTTATTAATCTATGTATGATAGGTGTTCAAGTCAACCATGGAAATTTTTCAGCTTATAAGATGACAATTGTTTGTTGACAAATTTGGTAATATCAAGTCGTTTACAAGTTTCAAGATAGTATTGGGATGTCATTTTACATCTCCTGAGTTATAACTTCAAGTGGATTTTATTGAGATCCATTACTAATTTACTATCTTCATCTTCAATTGGTATAAAGAAACAAAAATAACAACTAGTTTAATACACATGTAACCATGTTTATGGGACTATAATAATTTGTATGCCGTAACTAGTAAGCTTGTGTTTTACGGGCTATTATTTTCATGGGAAGTTTATAATGTTTATGGGTTAGTTTTTATCATATTGGTATTTAAGACAAAACAAACTTAAACGGAGTAATTATAATTTTTTTTTTATTATTGTTATTTTTTAAAAAGTATTGACACGCTAATCACAAGAACTTAAAGGGAGTGAGTGGTTTGAATGATGAGAACGCATTTTTCAAACTCACCATCCACTTGAGTTTGACATATGTCTAAATTTATAAATTTGATTCCCAATTATTAATAATCAAATCCATTTGTGATACTCATTTTCATACGCTTCTTTTAAAAGTGATCACTAATTCAATATCCAAACACACAGTATCCATTTAAACAGATCGAACGTAGAACCAATAAATTACTATGAAATTATCGATTACCTTGCAATGATGTTAATTAACAAGTGATTCACTTCATTATAAGTTCTTGGAGCTGAGGTGTAGCTTTGAAGATGGAGTAGTATAAGTTAGGTGAAACATAATATGGTAATTTATTGACTTTCATCCAAAAAAAGGCAATAAATATTGTTATAAATGATGTATACAGGTTAAAGTACATAATAATGAAATGAACTGGTGCAGTACGTTAAGTTTGTTGTATGACACTTCGTTATTCATCTGGAAACCTAATAATTGAGATTACTTCATACTCCGTATTTGTTTATTTTGAAAATTAGGTAAATATATAATATAAAAATCTACTCCTTCTCAAGTAGGGAGATGTTATGAACAAGTATATACTGAAAATATATATATATTGTATTCCAGTTATAAATTTTGTTTTAAACTTCAGTCATTTTTTTTTTAAGAAAAAGAAAAAGGAGGGGAACTTCTCACCGAAGAAAGTGTTTATAAACTTATTTAAAACTTATATTTTTTTTATTCGTTCAGGGATGTGATTCGTACAGTGTTTTATGGTGTTGTATAATACAACACCGTAAAACATAATTGGTATTGTACGAATCATCATCTGTTCAAATAACCTTAGTAGTTTTCCGTATGACACATTTCTTTTTCGTTAATCATCTCAACTTTAACATAGCACGGAGTCTAAAAGAGGCAATATCGTAAAAGGTTTTTGTGATGATAGAGGAAAGACGGAATGTGTGTTTTGAGGATGGATGGATATAAACATTCGATTCGAGAAGAAGACGTGTTCACGTGTGCGGTCTCTGGCATGAGATCACGTGATGTCCCTACAGGGCGGCCGGTGTACATGTTCTTGGGGCCCCAACCATAACCACAACCGCCCATCCCCTCATTCATTTTGTTTTCATACACCTATCGTTTTTCGTGTACCTTCCTTTCCTTTTTACATGTGAAACTTACAAAACCATGAACCGTCACTTTCAATGTCAAAAACACACCTAATAATTTTTATTTTATTTTATTTATATATTTAGTTAGCCAAAAAGAAATGCAACTTAATATGATTTATAACATACTTTACAACATAATAAAATATGTTTAATGATTTACATGCATATGAAAAATAGCGGTATACAAATTAACGTCCAACTACTTTTTATTGATGAAAAGTCATAAATTATATGAACGATATAAAATAAAAATCGCTCTCATTTACTCTCATTCAACATAAAGTTGAGAACTCGACACCTTTTTATTTGCTAACATGCTAAAACATTTGGTATTAAATTATCTAACACATTTCATTATTTATTTGAATAAAAGGTCAATAGTTTCACATGTAGTATTCCTTCTTATTCGGATAAAAAGGATTTGATTGTATGTGAATGCTAATAAAAAGGATTCGATTTGTCAAAAGTGATCTATACTAGAGAATACATAAATTTTATTTCCAATAGATTGTTGGTTTCATGTAATTTCTATAATTCATTAGATAATATCGATAGATAATAGGTATACAATTTGTCTCCGCGATGGTAGTTATTATTGATTCAATCATCATCCCTATGTTTCTATAATCATAAGTTACACGATTTATCTCTTCATGTTGATCGTAGGATTGTTCAATAAGGGACCGTCAAAGGGTAAATTTTACCGTATTTCTTTTTAATATACAAGTTTAGAAACCGTATAATTTAAAAATTATATCGAATACGTTAGGTTTATATGAGGTTATTGAATAAGAAAGAGGTGGGTCAAAATCTAACCAAATCTAAATGCGTTGTAAGATCACAAGTCAATCAAATATAGCCTTTTAGCTATAGCTTTTAGCCCCTCCCTATGACTTATGAATCATTTTAGATTCTATTTCATATTTTTTTTACTTTTAGTACCTCTATGACCTAGAATACAATCAACGAACAACAGATTAAACCTGTTGATTCCATGAATATCAGAAATAATCTTTTCTAACACGCGTTGATTCAAAGAATATCGCGACTAGACAAAATTCAACTCAATTGAAAAACACAAATTGAAAGAAAATTTCAACTTTCATATCAAAAACTGAATTGTTTTTCACAACCATGAACCCTAAAATAAGAAGCAGAAATTCGAATGGGCCTAAAATACTTAACGGCCAAACAGAAAGCCCAAAACAAAATTCTAAATTAAAAATAAAAACAAAAAATGGACAATAACTTATTCTAGAAGACATTTTTGAGCTTCGGAATTGGTGGCCGTTTACCAAAATGTGGGTCTCGCTCCAAGCTTCGATTTCACTATTCGTGGCCCTGAAAGGGAGCCCCGTAGTCCAAGTTACGACCTTTTTCGTGAAGCTCAGTTTGTCCACGCTTGAGCCCACATCATTTCCCCCTGGGTAGACAAAATTCGACCTCGAACGTGCAGCCGTTTCATAATCCGAAGAATCTCCATGAAAAGGCAGCAAATACTTCACGTTGAAAACATCAGAACAATGAATATGACTTGGCAACTTCAGACGATAAGCATTAGAGTTGATCTTCTCTACAATCTCCACTGGTTCAATCTTCTTGGCTGACAACTTGTTGTACTCACCCACTGAAAAACATTCTTTAGTCAAGACTGCCCAAACAAAGTCCCCCTCTTCAAAATCAACTTGCGTGCGCTTTTGATCCGCATCCTGCTTGTACTTGGCATTGGCTCGAGTCAAGTTGTCACGAACAACTTGATGAATTCCATATAACCCTTCAATAAAATCCTAAACTTTCTTATGAACATTACCAGAAACAAGAGGTGATATTAAATCAAGTGGTCTCCGAGATGAAACAGAATACACCATCTGAAACGGGCTAACTCCAGTACTGCGATTGACAACATGATTATGAGCAAACTCAGTCTGACGTACCTTTTACTTCCAAACTTTCACATGATCACCCATCAAACATCGCAAAAGATTACCTAGAGACTGGTTAACAGCTTCTATTTGCCCATCACTCTATAATCCATACCAAACAACACCTTAGTTTTTATTATCGAATAATATTTTATTTATTAAATTATTATATTATATAGTCAAAATAAGCAAACATTCAATATTCTACTTTCACATGCTCTACAACTATTAAAACTATTTAAAATAATTAAACTAATAACTTATTAGATACTCAAAAGATTACACATTAACAATCACAACTAAGTGTGAATATATTCTTAACGACAAACTATTAACATTTCACATATCATTAGGTAATTATTGTTGACCATTTAATTAACAATTCAACAAATTTTAAAGTATAAACATTAGCCTTACAACAACACACAAACAAAAAAACGAAAATTTGTTTTTTATTATATAATCAAGAAATGATATTTGTCACAAAAAGGGTGGTTCATAAATCGCATCAAATAATAAATAAACTTTTATTTAAATTAATAATTTAATTTACAAGTGACCCTATTCCAAGATGTGCAAAGATTCGATTCAAGTAAACAAACAACTAACATAAGTAACAACCACGTTACACAAACTACCTTTTTAGCTAATTCATTTTAATCAATCAAATTAAATTAATAAATAAATAGATAAATCAAATTATTGCATTCCCATTGATTAAAAATCTAAAAAAACATATACAAACCAGTTATGTTATTTTCATATCGTACTCTCAACAATAATAAATAAATCCTAAAATTAAAACAAAACGTTACGTTTAATGAAAATAATAAATTCGATGGTGAAATCAGCCTCTATGCATCGGTGATCGTTCGTGTAACTGTAAATTCGACGTTTTCGTTTGTCGAAACGCTTTAATCGGACTAGGAAAATACCATCCTTTACGCTTCGGTGTGGAACCAACAGCTACTGATCTGGATCTCATCATTTTTGAGTAATCTTCAGTTGAACATGAAAATTCGCTTTTATTCGATTCACGGTCATCGTGATCGTTACATTTTCTGGATTTACTCAATTTAAAAACCGACCAGAAATTGATTTTGCTTCTGCTGACACGTGGCAACGAATTCTTACTATCCGAAACCGACACACGATCATGATCGCAATCATGATCGTATTTTGATCTGGATCGTAGAAATGGGATCGCTAACGATCGGGACTTACGAAATGCGGGTTCGCTTTCGATTAAATTCGATACGCGGCCAATTTCACCGGTCGCGGATAAAAATCCGTTGTCACGGAGACTACCTCCGCGAGAGAATTGAAAGATCGAAAACGATGAAGATGATGACGAGGATGATGACGTAGAATCTGGACAGCATGAACATGGGCGTGTATTGGCGCATTCTGGACAGAGTGTGATTAACCGTTCGCGGAGACACGTAGGACAGATTCCGCTACGTCGTCGTTTTGATGGATGTTTTGAGCATTTGTAAATTTGTTCTTCATCCATGTAACACGCCATTAACGTGTTTGTTGAAAGAGCACACACGGTGAAGGTGTGCTGTGTGTGATTCTGTTTTGTAACGGATTTCGGTTGCTGCTCAGTTTTTTTCTCTCTCTCTAGGAATTAGCCAGTTTGTTAGTGGGTGGGGGGCTTAAAAAGAAACTGAAATGGGATTAATCGTGGTTAGGTTAAATAAGTTAACTATGGTTAAACGATATGGGTCTCGTTTTTACGCACTGTTCGGTGGACCAAGCTAGTTGTTTACTGTTTGAGAGTAACTCCTTCGAGTTTTGAGTTTGATACTTTCCACCCGAAGCTTAATTTTGTTTTAATAATTGAAGACTTTGACTTTATATATGTATATATGGAATAGAATAAATAATTAATTATTATTAGCACGTAATATTCTAATTTATAGATTTATCGCCAAGTCCAAAATATTCTCCGCATATGATTTGTTTTCCTTTTACGTATACTCTGCAATAATTATTTAAGATTTTTTTGTTTAAAAAAACGGTGATTAGTCTTTCTTTTGCTTAATGTTTCAAGATAATTTATATTTTCATCGTTCATAACCACATAATAATTGAAGTTATTGTATTGTACGTTATTTATAAAGTGGTAGACCAGAAGAATGATGTCATTGTACGTTGAACTGAACATGTGACATCCAATTTATTATAGAGATAGAAATTTGGGATACAATTATGGATCATAATGAAGATCTTTTATGCTGAAGACTAAATAATAAGTTGTCACATTTATCTTACACATTATTTTGTCTTTAAAATATGTTTAAAAACTATGCAGAGATGAATAATTAAGGTTATAAAATAAACGGAGGGCCATTGTCATTTGTGTAAGTAATCATTCAAAATATGGAGTGAATGTGTAATCGTGGTAAATAAATGAAATGGGGGCGTTCGGGGTTGAGAAATAATGAAGTGGCTTATAGAGTTATAGTACGCAAAAGGGTTGTCTTTCACTGTTTCTACTAGGAGTGTTTGAACGGGCGTATTTCCAAGTTTATTACTTACCGCATATATATATATATATATATATATATATATATATATATATATATATATATAAAAGATAAGAAGATATAAGCAACTAAGATAGAAAAATAAAACTTAATTTTTAAGGGTACGTACAAATAGTACACTACGTTGAGGGTCATTGTACGCGACATACGCAGAGGGGTTCGTGAGTGTATTTCTCGAAATGGTAAAAGCAAATGCATGTTTCGGTTGTCAGCAAATGAAAGCAAAACAAAAAAAAAAAGTCGCGACTCTAGTTGTGATCGAACTGAATTTGTGTTGAATAGACTGAACTCCCTAACTCAATGTCATCAATATTAGAGGCCACATAATCCTTGTCAACTTTTTATGCGAAATTTACAATGAGATGTTTATTTTCAAATAATGTCTGTTTATTTTCAAATAATGTCTAACACGATCACAATATTATGTGATTTGCACCTAGTAACATCTTTGTTGTGTCAATTAGGCGAAAACAACTAATGTACACGCTCTATTATAAAATCTTCCGTTTACTTCCCGGAACACATTATGCTTGCTACGATCGATACTCACTTATGAACGTATCAACTCTTATGTTCCTAAATGTACGTGTTACAATTATAGAGCATGTTACAAATAATGAACAAGCTAGCTAGTACTCGTAAGATCGGTTAGTCAACGGATTAATTCATCGGGGAAATTAAAAGAAATAATAATTCATTTTAGAAATTAATAAATGAGATTCCAAGGAGTAGATGATATCTTGAGGCAAGTGGGCAACCCTCTATTATACACTTCCGCCACTTTTAGGAACTAATTTGTGATTAATTAACAAAATATGATAATTAAATCTGAATCGGTCTTTATTTATTTTTTTACTTGAGGTACACAACTTTTCTTCTAACTAATTTATTAATATTAATATCACAAGGTCAACAGGCATTTGGTTGGATTTTATTTTTTTTAAAATGAATCATCTGATCTAGTAAAATTGAAAAGCCTAGTAAACAAAAATAAAAAAATTGTTGTCCTCCTAATAGTGTTTAGCATGTAGATTTATTAACGACAACTCTAAGCGTTATTAAATATTAGATAAATTGTAATTGACTATATATTTAGATATATTTATGCACGTAAAAGCTGTTGATGACAATATTAAGACTATTGCTATCATTTTTCCTAAAAAGATTTGAGAGGATAAATGTACATTTCCAAAACTTGAAAAGGTCCAATTAAAAAACAAAAGTTTGTCATTCTAAAATGTAAAAATATACAAATTCTGTTGAAAATGTCAAAATTCATACCCTGCTCCACATTCACAAATTCTCTTGAAAATGACAGCCACAATATCTTGAAAATGATATACACAATAAAACTTTTATTCAAAGGGGTGAGTTAGTCAAATATGTGGTAACAAATTAATTTAAAAAGAATGTCTTTAAAAAAAAATTGTTGAATTTACGATACTTTGATAAAATATTCATTTTACACTTATATTCAAAGTAAAGTTTGACTGAAAATAATTAAGAAATAAAATTATTGTCTTCAAGATAAACTAATTTAGGTTATTAGTGAATGTGGAGCAGGGGATGAATGTGGAGCGGAAGATAAAATTATTGTCTTCAAGAAATAAAATAATTTTTTGAATGTGAAGAATCTTTTCAAGATAAACAAAAATATTTAGGTTATTAGTTTCGTCATCTTTTAATCGAATTTATTTATAAAGAATAACCTCCAACAAGGCAGCTTTGAGCGTTATAAATTTAAAAGAAAAAAAATAATAATATGAGATTTTAACCTTTGACATGTGACGTTGATCGTTTACACCACCTTTTGTGTTTCTGGTCTTCTTAGTTTTTCCGTTTTTATCGTCAAGAGCACAAAATTGAAAACTTTATGCTAAGTAGGTCGTAAAATTAACAATTCAAACGGAATACACTATACCTTTTTATTTTGTATTCTTCCCTGAAATTGTGGGTCTCTATTTAACGGGAATTTTGTGTTTTCAATTTTATACTGTATATTTTTACATTTTTTCCTGTTGTCATACATACGGAGTAGTGACGGATTGAGAAATTTGTGATGTTTTGGGGCGAAAATAATTTCAACAAAAACTATAGTCCGAAACAAAACGAAAAAATAGTAGACAAACACTGCATAATTACCCGGGCAAAAATAAAATACTGTAGCACAAAGGCACAAAGCATAATTTATGCACCAAAAACAGCGTCAAAGTAGCGCGAAAAATGCAGTAAAAAACTCCACAAAAATAACAGTTAAGTAGCGCGAAAATAGCAGCTTATCAGGAGCTAAATAACAGCAAAAACTGTACAAAACTGCACAAAACCGATGTTCAACTGCACGAAAACAGTAGCAATAAAACAACAATTGAAATGCACGAAAACAACATCTTACCAACGGCTACATTTGTGACACCCGGCGAATTAGGCCGTCATTAGTGATTAATCATAGATCATTATTACATGTAATTAGTGTGAAATAGGACTAATTACGATAACACCTTGTATATTGTATTATACGCACGTACGTAATTAAATTTAAATTACGCAAATTCGATCGGATGGAATCCGACACAATAAATATGGACGTTGGTGAAAAACATCTTTATTAAATAATATAATTAGGACAATTAATTGTTATTTAACTTATATTATCACGATAATATCTAAAACGTTTTACGTTTTCTACAAAACGTATCGTACGCAACGAAAACGCGCGAATCGAACCCGACACCGGACGAAACCCGGCAAATATGTTTAAGAGATCCACTAAAGTGTTTAAGAACATTCCACTAAGTTAAAATAACACTTTTGTGCGATGAACAAAACACGAAAACTAAATAATTACGATTAAGTTCTAAAACGCGTGATTAACGTGTAACCGACCGAGGAACGTAACACAAAATCAAGAGCAAATCATGAGCCCAAGAACCACAATGGGCCCAGGCCCAATGGCGACCAGATCCAGCCCAAAAAGCAGGCCTAACCAGCCCCCCCTTAACCCCCTTGGCCCATCTCTTTACTTGCCTCATTTCTCACACACAAATTCACTCATTCTCTCCCTCCATCACTCCCTCCCTCTCCCTCATTTTCTGCTCAAATCACCACCACCACCTCTCTCAGCCCCTTCCAAGTGATCTAGCCACCATCTCCATCATTTACAACGCCACGAAGAAGAAGATCGAGCAAAGGAACAAGGATCGAGTCACAGCAGCCCTTTCTCCTTCATTTCGACTTTAGATCGACCTTTTCTTGTAAGAATCTCTTCAAAACACGTTTATTCTCCTTGGATGATGTTAATATACATGTTAGGAGTTCGTTTATACTAATTATGTCCAAGATCTAAACCGAAAACCAAAAGATAATGCTAAAAACTTTCGGGTAAAGCTATTAACCTTCGGACAAAAACTTAACCCGACTTTAACACAAGATATCTAACTCATTTCTTAACCAAATCGAACGATTCTTGAGTCTAAAATCAAGTTCAAGGAGTCTACTTTCGAACCCAAGTGGTTTGACGATTTTCTGAGGTCATTTGGTATACGAAAACGATTTTTCAAAAATATGTGTCCGAACTGCCATTTTGAACAGAAAAATCGACCAACTTTGGGAAAGCATATCTCAAGATCTACAACTCCAAAACGACTGAAACCACTTGGAAAAGTTTGCTTTTTCTGTTACCTTTCAAAATTGTACTCGCACTTTTTCTGAAGCTTTGTAAATCGTGAGATATGGACCAAACACTGAGCAAATGTCCAAAAATCGACCTGCTGGACCTTTGCCTAATCCTTGGACGATTTCGTGAGCTATACTTGACCAAAAGTCATGAAATTTTTACTGGAAGTAGCTAAGATATGTAGGAACAACTATGATTTTTCTTGGAGCTCACTTTGAAACTTTGGTTAGTCAAAACGAACCCCGAAAACAACCCAAAAACTAAGAAAACAAACTCATGGACTGTTTTCGCAATAAATATGAAACGACACTTTCGGGTCAACCACGGAACGTAACGATTACTTTTCTAAGCTCTAATAACATATTTAAGACTTCCCTAAAAGTTTCGGATCAAACCGAGCACATTTGAGCAAGTTCCCGAAAAATCAAAAACATCACAGCCCGTCTGTGTCGCAGAAGGCCCAGAGTTATTGCGACACAAGGCTTGTGACGCTAAAACGTAATGACAGCAGTACTAATCTGCGACACAAAGCTTGTGTCGCTAAATTATAAAGCAGTACTAACTTGCGACACTAAGTTAGTGTCGCAATAAATTCAACCAACAGTATTAACGCTTGTGTCGCTAAATTTCAAACAGTACTAATGTCGCAATATGCCTTGTGTCGCCAACTAATTTCGATGTCGCTGAAACTAGCGACACAATGACTTGTGTCGCGTACTTATGAAAAATCATGACCTGCGACACTAATACTTATGTCGCCAAAAATTATCTTAAATTCACCATCAGCGACACTACCCTCATGTCGCAACAACATATAGCGACACAACCATTGTGTCGCATAACACAGACTTATTCTAAATATGTTTTCACAAAGTACCGTACACGCGTAATAACGAACGTTCACATATAACTTATTACGTATATGAAACCCATATACTCTATTAAGTATAAAATGAAACAAACATAATAATAATGTCTTCGAGAATTATTATTACAAAACATCACCAACGGGTCATACATATTTTCTAAACGCAAACAATGAACAAACACTTGGACATAACTAGTTGAGTGGACAACTAGCATGAATGATCTTTTGAGACATTCACTCATACATAACCTTGTGCGTTTAGGGCACCAAAAGGTTACATTTTGGACAAACGTTTATTAACTTAAACGCACGCTTACAAGACTCAGGTGAGTCTCATAGCCCCACTTTTACTGTTTTATACTATGGGGTGAGATTACATACACTGTTTTATAATCACAAGTACTGAAACAACTCTTATACGGATTGCATGAGACCTTTAATCCACTAAAAGTCCTCACTTTATCATAGTTCGTTAATTGTATAAGCGCGAGTATTATTGGATATATCTATCGGGGATTGACATCCCCGTCCGGGCTAGTCGCTCTAGCCGACCCACGGACGCATTAATATTTGACTGTTACAGGTGTATTGGATTACACGTCTGCCCGAGGCAAAAACTAGGTTAAGCGTCGAACTGTGAGACTCATGGCAATAGTATACTCTTATTTTGCATTCGTGCAACACTGATTAAATCTTGTGATTATTACCAACTTTTGATAACTGTTTCAAACCTATGAACTCACCAACATTATGTTGACCGTTTTAGTATGTATTCTCAGGTTCACAACAGGAGTAGGACTACCCCAGGACCCGATAGCTCGAGTCGCATGCTTTACAAATATCGGAGATTTTTCTTGCATTACTATTTTGTAACATTAGTTATGTATTAGAATCTCTTGAACTGTTCGCGAACTCAGAAGTTGATGTAAACAATTGAATTACTAATGTAATCACTTTTGTATTATTTTCAAAACGTCTCATATAGAGTCGTTTGCCATAGCCTTGTGTAATGATCCATGATTAGTCGCGCCCCGACCCGACTTCCGCTGCATCATAATTTGGGGGTGCGACAACATTTTAACAACACTGTATTTTATCACTACAAATTTGTCTAAAAATGTAGCAAATTCATATTGCTACTCCTTCCACTTTGAGATTTTCCCCTCAGAACCTTACCTTTTATATATTGAAATAATTGATTTTAATAATCAAAGCTGAAATATTTTCTTTTTTAAACCGTATAGTAAGTTTGATGTTGTGATTTCCAGTTGGGATGATATAACAAAATAATTTAAAAATAATGTTCAATGGTTAGACGGCCTAAACTTGTTCAGACTTCAAACCACAAAAGGACAATATTTTGCGTTGAAACTCTAAATCAGTACATCACAATCTTAAAATACAAGACAATTGTCCAACAACAACAACAACAACACTACCCAATCTTGCCGGGTAGAGAGCATGATTATAAGAAGACCTCCGACAGTGTAAATTTTTATCATTACTTTTCTAAGTCTTCGGATAATATTAAGAAAAACTACAAAACAAAAGATTTTGTTTACAACAACCATCATTATCAATAAGTTTGTACATATATAAGTTATTGTATTCCAATAAAGTTTTAGTTCCGCCCTAAATATAACATAATTGTCATTATTAATCATAATTGTCATTATTATTTCTCTTGAAACCCCACGTAATATGATAAATTCAAAGTAATGTTTTCATGGGGATATTGGGAATGGGATGTTTTACGTGAATAGGTAAGCTTTATTTGATGGCCCAAATTAAGCCCAAGACGAAGCCCAAGATTATATAGTTTCGGGTTAAAGAAGGTTCGCGTATGTCAAGACAGGCAAGTTCATTTTTTCTTTCCAAAGGTAAATTATATATTTAAGTTTCAAAGGCAATGAACTTTCCACTACACCATATTCATATACATACATATCGATACATACACCGTATATATGGAGCCCTTTTATAGATTTAAGAATCATAAAAGAACTAATAATCGGTGAGAACCATTAGAACTAGATGCAAAATATAAAATGCACCTAATTTCAGATAAAATAATTAGATATTAGATTCATTTTGTATTTACATCTAGTTCTTACGGTTATCACCACTTGTTATTTCTCACCGGATTCCCTCACCCCTTTTATATTATGGTACAATGATTTAATCAAATATACTCCGTATATAAAAGAGATTCTCACTTGTTGCATACTTGCATTAGCATAATTAACATTTGACTCAAATACTACCATATCAATATTTATTTAAAATTAATTTTTGATACATAAAATAATATCATATATTTCCAAATATGCATCGAGAAACCGAAACCCTGAAATTTTGATACACACGTCGTATAATTTGTGTATCCCCTAAAATATGATATAGCCCCACACGTATCAAAATCGTTGTGCATTATGCACCGAAAACTTATTTTTAATAAATATTATATTCTTCCAATTAATTTCTTATAATAAATACATATAAATATAAATAATGTTGAATGCATTCTATTCTAGTATCATTACATTAAAAAAAAAAAAAGAAGACTATTTTTACATTTTGGACAAAAAGAAGGAGCTCTCATATACAGGAAGCATCCAAACACTTCCAGCCACTAATGACTAATGGTTACATCGAACCAATCGGGTCCACGAAGAGGCAGTTGTGGGTTCGATTCGAAAATTGTTGGGTTATCTCTTAAACAGTTATAACTACCTCAACCCGGATATTGTTAACCGTTGAGAATTATTTTTGTATAATCGTGATTATTATGAAATTTAGATGAAGTTTAATATCCGCATTAAATTTTTATTTAAATATATCTGTATGACGCGTCGAATATGAACAAATTATTTCATCTTATGATAAATTTCGATGCACAAGTTATCTTATGTATCATTGTGCTTCTAGTTAAAAAGATTCCCACTTATTTCATAAATTAATTAATGGTATGACCTCTAGTAATGTCAATTGTTTCATTTCATTTCCTCATATATCAATTAAAATCACAGTTGAATTCATTTCATTTTTGTCATATATATAAATCTACACTGTATGAATAATTAAACACTAATATCAGATTTCTCTAATTAATTAAGATCATTTTACAAATGAAACTTATTAAATTCAGATCTATTAGTTAGTCCAGTAACCCGTCGAGTCAAGTCTACACTCGTCGAGTTTCTATGATCAAATAACAGTTTTATGCAATAAATTGTTAATTAAATCAATCTCAACATAAAATTTCTCTAATTGCCAAGATTAAATCATGAATCATACATAAAAAGAGCAGATTTATTAAACCAACATCAATCAAACATCAATCTGTAGCATATATTTAATTAAACAAAATTAATCATAATCAAGTTTCATCTCCTCAAAGTGAATATACAAAACTAGCACATAATTAAACTAAAATCAAATTTAAACATGATAATAAACGACATTGAAAGTGATAGCATAAACCGAATGGAGGTTGAATCGTCGCGTTCTTCACCTTTTAGATGGAAGTCACCAATAAAAGACTTCAAGCCCTTAGTTGAGCTCCAATGATTTTTAGAGAAAGAGATGTGACTTATGGTGTTAGGGAGGTTAATATATGGTTTAGAAAGAATGAAATCGTGCGTTAGGTGTTCAGAAATTCAGGGTTAAAGTTTTATCCCAACTCAAAGTCGGTTTAACTACAGTCTATCTGCTGATCTGTTAAATACGCACATGTACTCGTCGAGTTTTCTTAATAACTTGTCAAGTTTTTGTCCATTTGGATCGAAAATTCGGATATGTTGTAGCCCAATCAGTTTAGAGAAGTTGGGCTTTCAAATCAACTGATTTGGACTTCGTACGAGAAAGTTATGACCCAAACCATAAAACCTTGCATTAAATTCAGCATTCTCCTAGATTTCATCTTTTCTGGAGTTCTTGATCTGATTTCCGTTCTTTTGTATATCTTCTACAAGTTGAACATAATAACAAAATATAAAACAAGTAAGTATCAATATATATATCATTTTACTATCAAATTAAGGATAAAAATATAGATATCGTTATAAAAAGGGTTAATAGATAAATAAGTTATTCTACTTTGTGAAAATGTTCAACTAAGTTACCGGACTATTAATTTATTCAATTGAATTACTAAATTTAATAAAACATGATATGTAGGTTACTTAACTTATAAATATTAACACTAAGATCATTTTACTTAACTTTTGAATTCAAGTAAGTTAGTTAACTTATAGATATTACAATGCAAAAAAAGTGTAATTTAGATATGAAAATAGTTTGGTAATCCAATTGAACAAATTAATAGTACAGTAACCTACTTGAACATTTTGACAAAGTATAATAACATATATTTGTATTTTAACCCCTATAAAGAACTTGTATAAATCAGGCGATATCAAAGTTTCAATTGAACAACTCCATGTTAACATTGACTTGATAATTTGTAAAGATGATTTGATAAAATGGATAGTAATAAATGTATGTTAAACTCAAATATTAACGTTGTACCTTCTCATGTTCATGAAGACTGCCATTTATTTCGGTTATCTTCATGCTTTCAGTCTTTTTAACTTTTTGGTTCATATGTAGTGAATAAAAAATTTAAGTCGTCAGACTAGTTGAATTTTGCTAACCAAGTAATTCCCAAATCTGTTGTCGGTAAAATTCACATAATCATCACCAAAATGGCGTAGTCGTAAGGCGTTATGATTCCTCACAAGATGTGATATGTTCGAACCTTGTTAGGTAAACATTTTTGTGGTGGCTGGAAAAATGGTTATATGGGATACCCAGTTAGTCCCGGTACATTTGAGTGAAAAAAACTCACTCTGTCCGATAATCTGAACTGAATAAACCTTATTGGGTTACTCGTTTAAACATTACATGATTACATCACCGTAAATTAAGTATTATACATCATTTGCCCAAAAGCTTTATGCTAAAATATGATTTTGTCTACCTTGTTACTGAAACAATAGGCTATGAAAGCCACTATGTATAACTTGCATAGAGTTTTTTCACTTTGACTCATAAAATATAAAATTGTGTTAACATGTTAGTCCGCATAAGTACATGCGACACAACAGAGCAGGTATGATAATTACGTCCTACATTCCACAATTTTAAACAAAAATACTACAAGATGCACGCCATGACATTCCTCAATCTCCATTTGTTAAACTCCCACCAAGTACTTTATTAACAGGACAATTAATTTTTTATTTTTATTTTTTGTTCAAAAACACATTTTAAAATAACATCTAATGCGTGTAAGATACTCCATAATGTAAAAGAAATTGGCATATAATTGGGGTTGAGTTTTCATACAATTTCCATGAAAAGTGAAGCTTTTTTGGTTCCAATAATTCATTTAGAATCATCTCAAAAGACAAGAACAGGTTTGATGTCCACTTGTTGCCAAATGCTAGGGTCTCAATTATTGACTTTTCAATAGGTTGACCAAGCTCACCTTGTGGAATTTCATTGTATAATTTTGAAAGGGCAAAACGGTAATTTAACATCAAAGGGAACATTAGTTATTTTTAATTAAGACTTGACATGAATTGTTGCCCCTAATGTTTCAAGCAAAACATTTAGATGCCCCTAGCCTTTTAATATAAGGTCTAGAAGACCTTGAATTTTGGGTTTGTTTGAACAAATAAAGTGTGCCACCTAAACAATTCCATAATTTGGGGAACCTTTCAACAATGGCAACATTATTTATGAAATATCAAAGCTTATTCATTTATGTATTCATTATTAAGAGCTGTAATAACTGATATGTGATCAAAAATATCATTTAAAAATAGATATTTATTATTTGTGCAATATCTCTCATTTGTTGCCGAAGTTTCAGTACCTTGCCAACTAAAAATAACATTATTAATTTTTATAAATGATTTCGAATAAGTACTATTGGCAATAAAGTTTGGAGTTAATATATAAATATGTTACTGTACTTTGTCAAAATGTTCAAGTAAGTTATTATACTATTAATTTGTTCAATTGAATTACCAAGCTATTTTCATATCTAAATTAGACTTTTTTGCATTGTAATATTTATAATTTAAGTAACTTACTTGAATTCAAAAGTTAAGTAAAATGATCTTAGTGTTAATATTTATAAGTTAAGTAACCTACATATCATGTTTTATTAAATTTAGTAATTCAATCGAACCAGATTGATAGTTTAGTAACTTAGTTGAACATTTTTACAAAGTAGAGTAACTTATTTATCTGTTAACCTTAAAGTTTGTTAAGAACATTGTAACTTATCAATTGATATAAACTTGAAAGAACTACTGATTGATTGATAGTAAGACCGCTCCCTATCATGCGTCGGCCACGGCTTAGGTTTCAACCGACGGAACCGACGCCATAGGCACGGACCGTCGGTTGGCCGTCGTCGGTTTGAAGCTTCGGTTTGGCGACGGGAAACTTTCTTTTGCGGGGCCCGCGTCACTTGTGTTTGTGTGTAACGTTCACAGAAAAAAAAAAACTATCCGTTGAGAGGTTTTAAAAATAAAAAAATATATATTTTCAACCCCATTTTTACACTATATATATACACACCTTCATACTCAATTTTCATACACTAAACACTTTCCAAACCCATTTCATACACAACTTTCATACGCAAATATAAAATACACTTGAAAATTATAATGTCGTCATCCGATTCCGATAAAGAAGATTTGAATGCTGTCATGGCCATCCGCGATCCGATCGCTAGGCTAAATACTCTCGACGCAGAAGATTCGGATTCGGACGAGGATACCGAATTTACATTTTGTATTCCACGAACAAGACGTTATTTACCTAGAGATCGGTTGGGTGCCGGACAACGTTTATATCAAGACTACTTTGCCGAGCACCCGGCATTCCCACTAGATTATTTTTGGTGTCGTTTTCGGATGAGTCGCCCATTATTTATCCGTATATGTCAAGGTATATTATCGTACTCTCGCCTTCCATTACCCTCTTACTTTGCTTTTTTTTTTTATCAAGGTCGGGACGCAAACCGGTAAAGCTGATTTTTAATGTTTTCCAAAAAGTCACGTCTTCCTTACGCCAATTGGCATACGGTTGTACCGCCGACACATTTGATGAATATCTATATATGGGTCAACAAACAGCGTACGATTGTTTGGACAATTTTTGTAAATGTATTTTTCATCTATATTCAAATGAGTATTTAAGAAAACCAACACTCTAAGATGTGCAATGTTTACATCAACGTCATGCGGAGTTACATGGTTTTCCGGGTATGCTGGGAAGTATCGATTGCATGCACTGGGCATGGAGAAATTGCCCAGTGGCATGGCAAGGTCAATATACTCGAGGTGATCACGGCTATCCAATAATCATGCTCGAAGCCGTTGCCTCCTACGATCTGTGGATTTGGCACGTTTTCTTTGGACCTGCGGGATCGAGCAACGACCTCAACGTTCTTAATGAATCTGATTTATGATGGGTTTTCTATTCCCTTACTAGATTAACATACAATGCGGAAATAACAATTAATCTAGATCATGAAGGAAACTAAACCCCAAAGGATCTTAACTTAATAATAATACGCAAGAAAACAAAATAAATAAGAAAATACTAACCTTTGAGAAAATCGGATTTCTCACACGCAGACCACCTTAGTAAAGCTTTCTAGCTTGGAGGCGAGTACTCAAACCAGAGCACCTCTAATGGTTCACACCCACGAACCAAAGAGAAAATTTCAACTCCTAAGGTGCCTATTAAATCGAGTAAACTCTAAGAAGGAGAGGAATGAGAAAAAGAGAATTGAACTGAACACCTTTGAAGTCATGGCCTACCCCTTATTTATAGGGGAAGAAGGGGACAAAAGTTTCTTCCTTTGGCCGATATGGGACAACCTGTTTTCGGGATCCAACCGCCGGTTGAACTATTCAGCCGGCGGTTAGGCTTACTTCCTGCCCAAGTATCCGAGTCACGACCCGCGTGCTCCACTGACTAGCTCCAGCAGCCGGGTGAACATTTCAACCGCCGGTTGGATTTGGCTTCCATAATTTCTTTTAGTTTCTAATTAATTCATTAACTATGATAATTAATAAACTAAATAATTAACCATAATATTAATTCCAATTAATATTATCTCTCATTTATTTCTCTTTAACTGTTCGAATGAGGGCAACCCAAAAAGGACTCTACTTTTAATGATATACTTACCAATTAGTTATGCACTTGGACACTATATCCAACAATTTATTTCAAGACTTACTACAAGATAGAGCTCCTGAAGTTGTGTTCACTATTGCCGGTCAACAATTCAACAAAGGGTATTATCTCGGCGATGGAATATATCCTGAATGAGCGGCGATTGTGAAGTCGTTTAAGCATCCGTTGACAGAAAGCGAGATTCGGTTCAAGAGATACCAGGAATCTGCAAGGAAATATATAGAACGGGCATTCGGAGTACTTCAAGGTCGTTGGCAAATCATCAAAAACCCTGTTAGATCATATAGCGTCAACAAAATATGTCGAATCATATATTGTTGTGTAATTTTACACAACATGATAACCGAAGACAATAGATGAAATATGTGTCCACTTGAGGAAGACTATACGGCAAACCCGGATAATGTGCCTCAATGATCGTGGGAAGAAAGGGTTGAAACGCAACTACGTATGGATAAGGAATTACGTCACCGTGTCGTGCATCATCGTCTTTACGAAGCTCTCATCGAACACATTGTGACCCTCCCACCACATTTCCGATCGCGTTAGCTAGTTGTATTTTTTTTTATATAAATGTATTTTTTTTTCAATAAATGTATTTTTTTTAGGTTTTGTAATGTTTTATTTTTATTTAATCTAATGTTTTTAATTTTAATGAATATGTTTTATTTAAGTTTGTGTTTTAAATAAATAAAGAAATTAGTGTGTGGGGCCCAAGAAAAAGAGAAGTGATGTTAAGTGATGTTCACTGTAAGCAGTGAAGCGTCAATTTGTGTCAGTTAGTGTCAGTTTTGGAAAAAGCTGACGTGGCACTGATGTGACACCAACTGATGCGTCAGTTTGTGTCAACTGTTGAGAGAGGTCTAACAGTAAATATTCAAAAAGTAACTTTATGTTCAAACTTTCCAATAAAATAAAGGACATCCGAAAGACTTAATGGCACCTTTTACGTTAAGAATGTGTTACAAGTGATATTTATGCTTAAACTGGTAGACTTAAAAACAAACCTAAAATTTTAATCGGTTAATGTGAAAATTTGACAGATAAAAATTTATGAGAGAAAAAATATAATATAGAAATACATCTAATCATGAATGGATTATGTCTAAAATTACATGCATCTTTTCAAACCTAATTAACATTAAATCATATTATTTATATTTATATTTATAAATATGTTATAAAAAACTTAATGGAGTATAATGACAATGATCCAACTCATACTTATCGACTTTACGCGAATGCGATAATTTCTTATTATTAGGTGAAATAATAATATGACAAAAATGTATGTAAATTTAAATGATATACTCTCCAAAAAAAAAGTCGAAACAAGGCCCAAAGCCACCTCACTAACAGCTAATTAATTATACGAATGATCCAACTCACTTTACCATTTTGTTTGTTGATCAAACGTTAAAACATTAAATTACTTAAATTGTGCATCATTATTTATCACAAGTTAGTTATTTCTTTAATTAATATCCAATTAAAACGCAATAATGCTATCTAACTTATATTCTATGTCATGATTAAAGTGTCATCAGTTTCAACCATCAGTGTAGTGTTTCGCAAATAATTATATATATATATATATATATATATATATATATATATATATATATATATTAAATTACACCGATCGTCCTTGTGCTTTACATCAAATTATATCCATCATCCTTATCTTTTAATAATTACACTTATCATCCCTGACTATTTAAGGAGTGCACGGGGATGGTCCCTCCTACTAACTTCTGTTAAATAAATTCGTTACGTTTAACATGTGCAAGGCATGTGAGGACAACATCGTCTTTTCTTCATTCTTTCTTCTTCTTCACAAACACCTGCAACTGAAAGAGTCTAACCTATTTTTCATCAACCTTTTGCCAAACAATTTGAAAATTTTTACTGTGACCTGCAGATCCAGAAAATATCATATTTATCTTTAATTTTTTTCATTTCATTTTTTATGCACAAATCCACAACACCATCCTTGTTATCAAAACAAAACCAAAACAACATTATCGTACTCAGACAACAACATCAACATCGGACAACACCAATATGTACAAAATCAATGAATTGAAATCAATTAATTCCATAAATTGAAACCTCCAAAAACCACCATGGTTGCCGGTGAAGCTTGTAACCATCACGTTTTCCAGCGAAACTTGAAACCATCATGGTTGCAAATACGATCAGCCTTGTTGTCTAGCAGCGCTGTCGTCATCAAGCCACCATGAAGCCCCTAAATTGATTCAAAAGAAACGGAGCTTCACCGGTGACGTTCGATAGAACCTGTAAAAATCAGGGTTCCTGAGCTTGACGGTTGACTACAGTGGCGGTCGGCCATGTGGATTTGGTTGCTAAAGTAGTGGTAGTAATTGAAGTTGTTGAACGTATTAGGGTTTTGAATGTCCGAATTTGAGGATTTAGGTAAAATGAAAGATATTAAATGTGTATGTAAAAGCTTTATTGTTTGTTAATGATTATGGTGGTGGAAGTAGAAGAAAGAGACTAGAGAGGTGGGAGAATTAATAGAAAGAAAAAGAAGAAAAATGGTGGATGGTGGTGGAGGAAGGAGAAAAAAAAAAGTCAGTGGGTGGAGAAGGTCTGGGGAAGAAGAAAGAACGGTGAAAAGACAATGTCGTCCTTACATGCCTTGCACGTGTTAAACTTAACGAATTTATTTAACAGAAGTTAGTAGGAGAGACCATCCTCGTACACTCCTTAAATAGTCAGGGACGATCGGTATAATTATTAAAAGATAAGGATGATTGATATAATTTGGTGTACAGCACAGGGACGATCGGTGTAATTTACTCATATATATATATATATATATATATATATATATATAAATATATATATATATATATAAACCTGGTTAACAAAATTTGAAAAATAAAAATATAAAGAATAATGTCAAGGTCCAAATAATGGTAGTAGATATGTCTTTTATGAAATTGACATGAATATTATGCTAACCATCTTATTAATCAATGTATGTTCTAATCGTTATTTCCGTTAATAGGAATCGGTTAGTTATAGTTATCCTCAACACTCATTGTTTTGACTTTTGAAGTTTACTTGATGAGTTGATAAAGATGCACAAATGAGAACATGTCATACTTAAGAAAATTGCCACAATAATAAAATAAAAATGAAAATAATAAAAAACGTATAAATGTTTATTGAGTTAACCATGTAATGAAACGGACCAAAAATAACAAAGAATTTGAGGTGATGTATTAGATAGCAACACTTTTATATTTATTTTACGTAAAGTAAATTACATTCATGGTCCTTGTGGTATTCTATCAGTTTCACTCTCGGTCTCCTCTATAAAAAAATTTGATTAAGAGACAACAATGTAATTATATGTAATTATAGCATTCAAAAAGTTACATAGATAAGTAAGTGTCTTTATTACTCTTATGATTTTTTGGTAAAGATAGTATTAAGAGAACCACCGAATTCAGTATTTTTGTTAGAATTTTTAGCGGTGTTTAAATAATTTAACCTCTCAAAACATGAACCAACAATATAAATCATTAATTTTGCACAAAAGCCTAGCTGAAAATACAAAAAGCCGTGTAGTCTTCTAAAAGAGTAAAAATTGTTGAGACACACCAATTGGTAGCCAATCACTACTTGAAAAGTTATGCTACTCGAATGAGTACGTATGTACATTGACGTGACTTATTGTTATTGATGCATTCGACAATTTTGATGCTTTTTGTTGTGACACACGTAGAAAATGAGAAGTTCGCTAAAGACATGTTTTGTAACTAGTAGTTATTCGCGAGATCAATTCATTTAAAGTTCTAAGCATCATTCGTACAAAAGTTACAATTAATTTTTATTTAAGTTATATTCACAATAGCAGTGGCGGATCCAGAATCTGGGATGACCCGTAGCTGGGTATCTTAATTTTTGTCAACCCGTAGCACAAACAACAAATGCAGCAAAAAATGCAATTTTTTATAAGAAATTACACTGCGTATAGCGAAAGGACCCGTAGCGACTGCTACCTCTACCTTCCATATGACTCCGCCCCTGCACAGGAGTAAGAGTAATGTGAGTACCCCAAATGAAGGTTTTATGTCGACACCAAAAACACACATAGAGTCGTTAATTATTGCACAGAAAACATGGTGAAATTTAGAAAAGAAGCTGTTTAGGGTGAATAATTGGAAATTGAAATATTAATATTAACTCTAATTAAATTTAAAAAGTAAACAAATGACGAAACATTGAAACGTACCTAGGGAAATAGAAAAACCCGGTTCGGTTCCTTGCAACCATGGTTGATTATTAGGTTCGGGTTCGGAATTAGCCTCGTAATCCCTTCATTTTACATTAATTATGCGAGCGGATAAGAACAAACCACCCCCACTCACCCACCCCCAAACACACACTCAAACACTTGAAAACACACACAGTTATTTTATTTTATATTTTATTAAATAAATAAATATTTTTTATATTTAATCACACACAAATTTCCTTTACAAATACCTTTCTCATTTCTTCGCCGCCTTCACTTTTCCCACACTTTCTCTCTCTATATTTCTTAAAAACCCACACACACACTCTTTCTAAAATCCTTCCATAGTTGCTACTCTGTTGACTAGTCAAACTGGCGATCGATAATCAAGAAACCACTCTCGTCCGTGAAATCAAACCCAAAAACCGCCGTATTATGGTAAGTAGTATAGAATAGATACTTTTTCTTTTTGGTGTTTGAATATAATAATAATTTATTTTTCATAAAAAATGTAGGGTGCAGGAGGACCTGATGAAGAAGAACAAAAATGGCCACCATGGTTAAAACCAATGCTACAAGAAACTTTTTTCGTTCAATGCAAATTACATGCTGATTCACACAAGTCTGAATGCAATATGTACTGTTTGGATTGTATTAATCGCCCTTTATGTTCTATTTGTATTAATCACCACAAAGATCATCGCATCATTCAGGTTTATGTTTATTCTCATTTTCATCTATTTTGACTTTTTCATCCAGTTTGACTCACGGATTTTTCGGGAGTTCCGATGATTATTGTTTTTTCTGTTTTGTAGATAAGGAGGTCATCATATCATGATGTGATCAGGGTAAATGAGATTCAGAAGTATTTGGACATAAGTTCGGTACAAACTTACATTATCAACAGTGCAAAAGTTGTGTTTTTGAATGAACGACCACAACCTAGGCCCGGAAAAGGCGTAACCAATACCTGCGAAGTATGTGAACGCAGCCTCCTTGATTCCTTCCGTTTTTGCTCCCTTGGTTGCAAGGTAATTTCTTAATTTTCATTATTTCATTATTTACATTCATCATTTGTCACATGTTTTAGTTCCTACTTCTCATTTTCCTCATTGTTCTAAAAATGTCACATTTTTCGCCAAAAAAATTATTACCCTTCCATTTAATTTGTAATTTTTGATTAATTGTTTAGTCAAAAAATTAATAAAAATCAATAGGCATTTTATTTCTTTGTTGACTTTAATTGAAGCGTGTACTTCTTTGAATGGTAGTCATTGTCATTATTTTTCGGCTTTATCGGAACCACTTATTTATTCTTTTTACATTTCTTGATCATAGAACAATTCAAATCCTATTTTTCAATTAATTGTAATAACCAAATTATTGATATAAAAAATGTTAATATGATGGGAACAGATTGTTGGGACATCGAAGAATTTCGATAGGAAAAGAAAAATATCGCCGGAGAAAAAGCATTTAATGATGGCGGTTTCCGATTCCGAGGATTCTTACAGCAGCACTAGCCACGGACGTCACCGGAGTAACGGCCGTGTTCACAGCTTTACGCCGTCAACGCCACCGCCGACGGCCGCCACCTTCAGGACGGCTAAGAGAAGAAAGGGCATACCTCATAGAGCACCAATGGGTGGATTAGTCATAGAATACTAAACTTGTCAGTCAACCCCCTATACTTTTACCTAGTTACAAAATATACCCTCACTTTAATTTCTTAGCATTAGTGCTTTTTACTAAAAGGCCTATGTGAGGGAAATTAGTGTTTGTACAAAGAAGCACCTTATAGTTAATAGTAATAGTAATAGTAATCGTATAATAGTGTTGGAATAGAAGTGCAAAAGTTGAAACAAAACAATAAAAAATAAGACAAGGTTTAAGTTGATATAGATGGTAGTTATGAATGTAGGAAAAACAATATAATTAGATAAATAAAGCTTCCGAAAATGTGGAATACTTTTGGTTATATTTGTCGAGAATGTAATTATGTTTTTGTTTGACAATATAATTATAGTTGTGTATTGTGTAACTTGTATGGTAATTTAGGGATTTTTACAGGGATCACATTTGGGTATTTTTAGGTATATTCGTGTGTTGCTAAAAAATGTAGGGGGCTAAAAGGGAAAAACTAAAAAGGTGAATGTGGTGGAGTTGATGCATGATGTACAAGTGTTTGATAAAAATAGAAAGTTTGTATAAGGGCACGTATGGGGGGTGGGGACTACGTGATGGGGAATGGTGGGAAGAAATAGGCTACGAATGGTGGAGGTGTCAAGTGGGGAGGGGGTTGGCGGATTTTGATTGGTTAAGAAAAAGTGATGTGTCTTGTATGTTGATGGAATCAATAACAAAACAGTGGTGACTCATGGTCTTCTCTTCTCGTATCTTAATCTTATTAGTCATAGTCTTGTTTATTCTCAACCGTTGGATGTGATCCATATGTTTTCCTCGTTGCAAGCGTTCTTTGGGATGAACTATTGACCATCAACATCTAGTTTTTTTTTTTTTTTTTAAATGAAATTGATTTTTTAAAATATAATTAATAGTTTGCCTGACAAGTTTTTAATGGGTGAATGCGGTCTCATGGCTAATAAGTAAAAACTTATGATTTGGGGCCCTATATTGACCGGTAGTTTGGTTACCTACCTAATGACTTTCATAACCACTTAACTGTTTTCTATGTCTATTCCTTAAACCTTTCTTGGATCTTATTATTACCTCACCAAATGGAAACCATCAACTCCATGAGTTACACAGTGTAAGTTTTTCTACGGGTGAAAAAGAAAGAAAGATAAGCGATTTGAAATAAAAGCAACAAAATGTACTATTAGAACATTTTACGAATTATTTATTAGCTAGATTAGTATAAAATTAATTGTTTAGAAAAGTGTAAAATTAATTGTACGCATACTAATTCCGTATATACGGATGTCTTCGTATGAATTGGCGGTTGTTTAAGAGGCGAAATCAAGATTTGAAATTAAAAAGGTTCTTGTACTTCATTTTAAAAATAGTAACGATAGTATATATATATATATATTGAATCACACAGTTTCTATAATAGAAAGTTATTACTCCTATATTTAACAACTGTGGTCACTGGTTTAGTGGATCCACGAGCTTTATACAAAAGATGGGATTATTAATAAGTGTGACGAAGGATCGATATAATTAAATGACCGTATATACATAAACGTACAATAAGAATCACTAAATTAATTTTTGGTGGGCAATGCCTCTTTTAACTTATAAACTTAATCAAAATATTAACTAAATAATGAGACGAATAACTCTAATACTTGTATTTTTCTTGGAGGAAAAGACACCTTATTCTCTAATTTCTAGAGTTTACTTTAACTAGGAAACTATTCTCAATTAATTAATAAAATATATATTAAAAATAAAAATATTCTAAAAATCATAGATAATTTTGGATGAATAATCATTCAATTACAAGACGAAAATAGAGTTTTCCACAAGGTTTCCCTGCATCATCATCCCTCTTTTGGAAAAGACTCGTCCTCGAGTCGAGTTCATCTCGACTACCACCAACACTTACAATCTTCAATGACGATTGAATATAGATAAAATTTTGTTATCTATATACTTTTCTTCTATAGGTAACAACGACTTAATCTTCCTGAATCGCTCATAGTTCATACTTTTTCATAACCGGTTGAATGACGTGAACCCTTCATGTGATCACATCCATCTCAAGTTTTACATCCGAATGTTCATCATATCCATAGGAGTCATAAATTGGTTTAAAGTTGTCTTTCACGAACTCATGAATCTCTTCATTCGTCCCAATACTGTTATCAAGATAATAACTATTAAAAACTTCATGATAGTTATCTAGAGGATACTCCTGTTCCTCCTCATCTTCGTCCCAGATGTTTGGTTTAGATTCATTTTCCTCCGCTTGAAACTCATCATGAAATCCTCAATAAAATCCGTCAAAAGGATTGACTTCTTCTTTACTATCGTTCCAGACGCTCGGTTCATACTCCATCTCTTTTGCCGGTGAGTCCAGTTAGACCTCGAGCTCTTGTATCCGTTGTTGTCGGCGTTCAATCTCTATATCACGCGGGCCATAATGGTTGGTTGTATCGTTGCCTCGTCCGACGAAACTATGATTAACAAGTCGACGATCTCTTACACGTCCACAAGGAATCCGTTCGACCATTTGTACCTAGAAGCTCTGATACCAAATGATGGAGGATCGATATGATTAAATGACCGTACACATACAAACGTATAACAGAGAATCAATAAACGAATTCCCGGTAGACGATTCTTCTTAACTCATAAACTTTTATCAAAACGTAAACTAAATAATGATACAATTAACCCTAATAGTTATAATGACATATTTTTTTGGAGGAAACTACACCTTATTTCTTAATTTCTAGAGTTTACTTTAACTAGAAAACTATTCTCAATTAATTAATAAAACCAAATATTAAAAATTATAAAAATCATAGATAATTTTGGAGAGACTGTTTTTAGAAAAGATCTCCTTACATTATAACATATCTTAAATGTGAAGTTATTAGAATTGAATTTCTCGATTAGAAAAAAAGGTAAAAAAGAAGAAAAGGTTTATATATCACTAACGTCAAAGGCTTACTTTTTGCCTCTTTGGGTCCATCTTGGACTATATCGTTTGATTTATTTGTGTAGTAGAATGAAATCTTGCTATATAAGTAAATGATGATTGTACGAGAATCATTTTGATATTTTGTGAAACCCATTGATCTACCAATTTCACATGATAACTTTTTGATTACATATATTTCTCTTGAAACTTTTTGAATGTCGATGATATATCATAATTTGTAAATTATTTGAGTTCTTTTCCTATATCAACATCACAACCTAATCTCAACAAAATGACAATGGATATGATGGTAATGTAACATTTGATTTTTCTTAGTGCTAAGGGAGTGATAACTTATCACTTCGAAAAAAATAAGACAAACTAGTGTCACGTTATTTTCACATTAAGAGTATAATTAAAACAACTTTTACTCACCTATCACTTTGAGTGGTAGCCATCATTTTGACCCAACACTTTGTCAACCACTTTGAAGTTGGAGTTGTTACTTCAGTTTGTTTATTTATCATTTTGTTTCATCTCACCTCACTCCTTTTACTCTTATTAGAGTGAAGGGAATTGTTATTCTATCATACTGAAAAAAGGTTACCAATTCAGCGCCATATCATTTTCATATTGAAAATCATACTGACACTCATTTAAACTGTATTTATCATATTGTTTTCATACTGAAATTAGACCCGCCTAATTATTTTTTAAGTGAATGTTGGTCCACTTTTACAACATGATTATGACTATTTCACTTTAATCATTTTGTGAACTATATTAAAAAAAGAGAGGTTACTCTCAGAATGGTAGAAAATCATTTTGTGTCACATATTAACATTCCCTTCATCCTAATGATAGAAAACACGGAGTAAATTGCAACATATCATAGTTAATGCACCGCAAAAAAGATATAAATAAATAAATTGAGGAAAGATATATAACCTATCATACATATACACATTTGTACTGGATACTTTTTAAACGCACAATTTTTACTCTCGAGTAACGGAGACAAAGGTACAATTATCCTCGTCATAGTATAGTACCATACACCGTTAATGACTGAAGAATGTAACAATGACTTTGAAAATCACGATTATCTAGTTATTTCACACCAAATTGTTATTGTAAACGATATATGAATCAAAACAATATATTTTGTTATTGTTATATAATTAGGATTATTATTCATCTTAACGAGATTCCCAGTTGACTTAAATCTTAATTTCTCGTCCCGTGAACTTTTATTATTTTTAAAAATTCGAAGAATTATTTGTGATGACACAACGTTAGTTTGAAGTTGATCATCACTGATTTATTGGTTTTTATCTTGATTGTAATTCTTTTCTAGATCAACTTTAACCTTAAAATTGTTAAAATTATATAATTACGTTTAGTATAATTAATCGCGTATTATATAATCGTAAACATGTGTTAGCTCTTTGAAGTGTTTAGAAGTCGTTAACCGTGGATCACGTGATTCGCATGTACATTAACAATTTATTACCTTAACAAATGTGACGAATCACACGTTTAAATCGATTCGATGGGTTATCTATAACAATATCCGAAATAAACGGAGCATTTTAATTTGATTCGCAAGTCAACCCACCAACATTACCTGCTTCTTTTATTAACATTAATTAAATTAAATTAATTAATTAAAAAAATGAAAATATCTTGGCCCGCACTGCCTGCCCAGTTGCCCGTAAGTACTCGTGGGAGTCGTATACTTTTGACCAGCAATCACCCTCCATTAAATATGGAAATCTTCCGAGAAAGAAGTGAGGAATCCTCTTTTCGACTCTAACTCTTCCACTTAACACATCCAAAACGATGTCAAAAATATCAGCATTTTATAAAATTAATTAAGGTTTTTATCAGTGATATCTCTTATATATGATGTGGGTCGATCAAAAGAGAAAGATACTGTTGTGATATATTTTTGAATAAATTAACTAACATATTTGTCACCGTTTTTTAAAAATTTTAAATTCATATACATGGGTAATTGTAGTCGAAATCTATTTTCAGCTTTAACTGCATCGTATTGTACTTACGTATCAAACTTTCACTGTAATATTATTTTATGTATTCGACTTCTTATTACTTGGAACTGCAGACGTGCAGTGGTGTTTGTTTCTCATAACGTGACGATAACGTGACGACATATCACTACTACATTTTAGGCTTTAGAGACCGGTTTTCGATCCGGTCTCTATGAGGGGTGGTCTATTTGGGAAATGTCATGGAGAGCGGTTCACAAACCCGTCTTTATTAGATCATACACAAAGCGTTGCTAAGTTAGAACCGGCATGTTTTAGGTATTATAGGATGATTGTATCCGGTCTCCTTAAATATGCAATAAATACATAATAACTTGCCTATCCAATATTTCCTTAAATATGCATAGATAAATACACAAATTTCCAGCCATAACATTTTTTTGTAAAGCAATACAATATATTATGAATACAAATAATATGATTACAAACTCGTCTGCAAGATAAAGATTGTTGATTAAGCTTACAGCAATTTAAAATACAATTGGACCCTCACTTCTATTTGAACGAATATTATAAGGAGGATGCAACACATAAATCTCTATTAACCTTCCATTTCCATTTGACTCCAACACTATTGCTGCTCTGAAAATTTTGCTGTCAAAAACTTGTTAGCTTCAAACTCGGTTAATTGCTGATGAGCACAGCTGAATATCAAATTCTGGACTACTCAATTACTTTATGGCAGTTATCATTTGCACGGGAAACCATGGATTTTTAGTTTTCGCCAAAACTATAACCAACTAATTATCTCATACACAATCCGGAAAGAAAACCAACCATATCTGAAGCGCAAGATTCACTCCAAATTTTCTTTCCAAGCAAAGTACAACTTCTGTACAAAGCTGAAACCTTTAGATAAACTTGGTACAATTGAATATATACAGTCCTATCTATGCCAAAGATTATGTATTAAACAGATGAGAAGTAGTAACTAACAAAAGCATCATTAACAAAAAGTAATTACCTAGAGATATGTTTTTATATCATGAATTACCATGGTTTGCTTCAAAATCCATATAGAACAATTAATAATTTTAAGTTAAACTATAATACGACTCACCTAGTATGTTTATTAAAAGATTCTATATAATAGAAAATAAAACTCACCATTTACAAATTGTAATATATCAAAATTCACCATCATACGAAGCGGTAAAAAGTGTTCCCTTCAATTGCATTAAGGCAAAAGAATGGCAACCAAGTACAACCATAACTATGATATGACTATAATTACAAGTAATTTGAACATCTGGAACTTCAAACAATATATATTCTATCGAATTAATAGTCAAAGAAGCAATGTACTTCCATTCAAGCTGGTTATAAGTCTTTTATTTACTCGATTGTTCTGCCTTTGGCATGGTTCAGTACATTAACATCAATACGCCTATTAGGTTAACTATATCTATTAGTTCTACCATCATCGCAAGAAATGTGAATCAAACAGCGAACAAATAAAACATTAAAATGTTAAACGAATCAATGTGATAGTAAAGATGAGCCATAATGCAACACACCCTAACGCCGAATGCGAATCTATTGGGCCTAAACACAAAGCAAACCTGAATAAGGAATAGAAACTTAAAGATGCGGTTACACGAGCTTTTATTCTACATTCGATATGCCCATCGATTTCTTCAAGCTTGTGTAACCTTAGACAATTATTAAAATGCAGTATATTATCAGATTTATTGCTTACTTTCACATACTATATTAGCACAAATCAAGTCAAATTGTTAAGATTTTAAAGAATAACTAGACTAGACAGAAAGAAAGAAAAAAAAAGTGAGCGCACAAACGTGACAAATTGTAAAATTACGCTCCACCATTGTATTCACTAAAAACATACATATACATATAAATAAACAAATCAAACATATAAAGGCTGTTGAATGTGTCCCGCTAATTCCCGCTAATTAATGAATCAACTCAGAAATTGACCAAACCCTAGCCACATCAAGCTCAAAATTCAATTGTAGTTTAATATAAAAACTTGAATATCCATTTCAATAGAAATAAGTGCGTAGCTCAAGGGAGAAGATGAAGAACACAAATTAGGGGTTTTGTTGAACGTCAAACTGTTGAAAGAATAACAGTGAATTTGTGAAACCAATTTTCTATACACTGACATAGAGGTTCGCTCAGGTCTTTAAGAGGGAACTTCAAAATTTTCAAGGGGAAGGAACTTGGAATTTTATTGGCGGAAGATAGAAAATGTACAAACCGGTCTACATATGTTGGCAAAACCGGTCTTTATGTAAAAAACACATTGAAAGCAAAAAAACCGGTCTCTATATTTTTTTTATAGACCGGGCCATGCTTAACCGGTCTCCATATGGAGGTCTCTATTCACATTTATGTAGTAGTGTATACGGTTTTCACATCATTAACCATATCGACTACAAGTAAAATAAGTTATCAGATACAAAGAAAGTTTGATATACAATAGACTAAATGAAATTGGATACACAAAAATGAATTTAAATTACTGTTAAACACATTTCTAGACAGCTATCCCATATATTAATAACAAAAAATAATGTTTCAATCACTTTCCTTACAACTTTAATCCAACTCAGTTATCAGTGATCATCATGAACAATTGAAATAATTGGTTTTCCTAATGTTTATCATGCTATGCTAACATAATGAACAAGTATATGATAAAAATATATTACTATTATGGTAGCTTTCAGAGGTTATATTAAGGGGTTTGGGCCACACATAGGAACCAATTAATAAGAGGTATGTGTGTAAAACATCAACATCTAGATAACTCTAAAAAATATCACTTCAAAGGGACATACATCTCTTTTCACTTATCATCAAGGTGGGCACCATACGTTTAAGGAGATAAGATTCAAAAAAGAAACACCTGTCCTAGTAAATCAAAAACACATATTTGTGAATAGGGGTCTAATGTTAGGATCTAATTTGTCACATTTTTATTAGGTTATATGACTTATAAATCTATCATATATATATGTGGGAAAAATATCCAAATCTTATGTAAAAAAGTATTTTAAGAATACTGGTAAAAAGTTGCTATAAACACCATTATATTCTACCACTATATAAAGTTAAGTTAATGTAAATTTAAAATACAGATAAGAATAAAGAGTGGGTTTGATGCAAATCCAATACCCCATTCCACTTGTATTGGGATGGATAGGTACATAGGATCACATTGCTTTCAAGCATGGAACCAAAGTTGTGGGCCCACGACTTGAATGATGTAGGGGGTCCCATACATGTCAAAATTTCATTCTGATGCACTTGTTCTACCGTACTAACCAACAAAAACCGAATAATCAAATGAATGATGGACGACTTTGAGTAGCATATTAGTACCAGAATTCTACGTTCATATGTGCTAACCATCAGGGTTACACATTGCAAGCTTTTGGAATTTGTGTATTGTACGATGTACAAAAGCTTAAAATAGAGAGATATACTTGCTTGCGTTTTAAAAAAGACTAAACTAGAAACTAGCATACATTTGCTAACCTTTTTGGTGTTTAGATACCAATTTCTTAATCCAAGAATGAGTTGAAACTTTGTGATTTCATAAACAATTTTGTTTTAGGTTAACGAGTACATACGTTAGAGACCATAGTAACTTCAATGCCTACAATATA